>CM040123.1:44472207-45899795 GCA_022559845.1 Amorphophallus konjac
TTTGGGTCGTCCTTATATTCAAGAACTTGATGCTGTACCCTCAACGAACCATCAATGCATAAAGTTTCCACACAAAGGGCGCATTATCAAAGTTACTAGCATGCCCATTTTACCGGCAGAAGATATACATTCAGCAACTTCAGTGCCTTCCATGTGGCCTTCTAATAGGCCTTTGATTTCAGTATTAGATGTTGCCGACCCGCGGCAAGATTTGTTAAGACCCCCAGTCACTAAGCCAGCCTCACCTCTAATAACACCCCTGCCTCCCCAAGGAAAGAAAAAGAAAAACATGATGAACATGCCAGGATGGAACATTCTGATGAAAATGGGGTATAGAACTGGTAAAGGCCTGGGTGTTAATCTTCAATGGAGAGTCAAGCCCGTCAGGCATCAAAAGGTGATCCGCCGAGGTGGCCTAGGGTACAAAGGGCCAGGCAAAGATGAGAATGAGCCATGGGCCGTAATGACTTCTACTCTCAAGATAGATCGGCAGCCTCTTACATGGACCCTACAAACACATTTCATAAAAGGAGTCAATCATAAAGATGAGCAAACCACGCTAATCACTTCCATGATGGATTGCCAAGATGTACATGCACAGCAGTTTGCCCGCCACTTAGCACCGCTGGTTACATACAAAGCTTTGGAGTCTTTGCGGCCAGATAAAAGAAGAAAAATGGATGACCCCGAATGTGACTGGTATAGATGGTTCGATATGAACGATATCACTATTGCTTTGAGCCGACTGTTCATGCCGACTGATCCGGAATGGCCGCCACTAATTCATGAATTAATTGAAAAGCCAGCAGTGATCACAGATAAGAGGCAGCTTCTGAGTAATTATACAGATACCGGAGAGCCTGATGTGCCGTTCGAGGAGGGCTTCAATATAGACAGGCTGTGGGCCGATCTCTTCCTTACCAAGTTCTTTCACCCAACGGCTTTTGTTCGTTTGTTTAATCAAATGTTTTGCTCAGATGTCCCTAGACCGCCTACAGTCTTGATAACCTTTTCTCCAAGTTCACTTCAAGTTTCTCCTCCGATTCCTCCCTTGCTCCTCGAGCAATTCTCTAAACTCTCCATTACACCCCCACGTGGGTCATCATTTACTCAATCTTTCATCAATCTGTCAACCTTAACACCACCTCCTATTCCTCCCTCTCATTGCCTTCTTCTTGAAAATGAAAACGAAAAAAAAATGCCAAAATTCAAATTTTCCAATCTTTCATCTCCATTGAGGAGACCTCCTATCTTCTTCCTGAGTGTGTCCCGGCCCAGGGGCTACTCCTCCAGGATTCACTAGTGGACCTTTTTTACCCCTCCAGTAAGGGGTCTTCGTCTGTATCTCCTTCTGTACCCATCTTTTCCCCACCTCCTTCATCTTTGTCAAATTCTAGTGATCAGGCTAGTTGTTCTTACTCTTCTAATTTTAAGACTCATGGGGTGGCTTTGCATAAGAGATCCAAGGGTAAGCAGATTCCCGTAGATTCTTGTTGGAATTAGCTAGAAGGTGCCGGGCATGCTTAGCTCTTCCCGAATTTCTGGATAATCCGATTATCCTGCCGGAAGAAGAATATGAGGATACTTGTGTTTTTAATGAGGGTTTTGGTGTTTATGAGATAATGAATGATGAAGACCCTATTGAAGAGGGGGATGAAGGTTATAAGAATATGAGGACGAGGCCGATGCTTTTGCTAGTGGCATGAGAAGATTCGATGAACCATCAGCCTCAGTAGAAGAACCAACCAAAGAAATAAATCTAGGTACTGGAGAAGACCCTAGGATTGTCCTCATTAGTAAGAACTTGCCGCCCCCCGAAGAAGAGGCGCTCATTTTGGTTCTGCAAGAATATAAGGACACATTCGCATGGAGTTATGAAGATATGCCTGGACTAGACCCTGCGCTTGTCGAACATCGACTTACACTTAAGCCAGGGTCCATTCCGATTAAACAGCGGTTGAGACGTTTCCACCCTAATATGACATTAAAAATGAAAGAAGAGGTCGATAAGCTCCATAAGGCTAGATTCGTCAGAGTTGTCCTCTATCCCAATTGGGTGGCTAACATCGTCCCAGTCATGAAGAAAGATGGAAAGGTGCGGATTTGTATAGACTTTCGGGACCTCAACCGCGCGTATCCTAAAGATGACTTCCCCCTCCCTCATATTGATGTTTTAATTGACAATACGACAGGATATGAGACTGTCTCCTTCATGGATGGTTTTTTAGGTTACAATCAGATTCGCCTGGCTGAGGAGGATCAAGAGAAAATATGATTCACTACACCATGGGGAACTTATTGCTATGTGGTCATGCCCTTTGGACTCAAGAATGCTGGAGCCACCTATCAAAGGGCTATGATGGTAATTTTTCATGATATGATCCACATTTACATTGAAGTGTATGTTGACGATCTGGTAGTGAAATCAAGAACAAGGATTGAGCATCCCGGGGTTCAACTAAAGTCTTGCAAAGAGCACGGGAGTATCAGCTGAAAATGAATCCCAAGAAGTGCGTGTTTGGTGTTTCATCAGGGAAGTTGCTTGGATTCATCGTAAGTAAGAGGGGTATTGAGATTGATCCCAACAAGGTGAAGGCCATAAGAGAAATGCCTCCTCCCAGAATTTGAAAGAAGTTCGAGGATTGATCGGGAGGTTACAATTTATTCGCCGATTTGTCTCCCAGCATTCACAAAGATGTAGGCCATTCTACGAGCTTACTAAGCCAGGAGTCAAGTTTGTTTGGGATGACAAATGTCAAGCAGCTTTTGACGGATTGAAGGATTATCTCTCAAATCCTCCTGTCTTGAGGCCGCCAGTTCCAGGCAAACCGCTTGTTCTTTATATTTCCGTCCTGGATGACTCTGTAGGCACTGTCTTAGCCCAAGTTGACGAAGATGGAAACAAAAGGGCAGCCTACTATTTTTCAAAGCTTCTCAACCCCTGTGAGTAGAGGTACTCAGTTATAGAAAAGACTTGTGCTGCTTTAGTCTGGGTAGTTCAGAAGCTCAAGCATTATTTCTTAGCTCACGAAGTTCATCTCATCGCCCGTATGAATCCAATCAAATTCCTTCTTGAAAAATCTGTTCTCACTGACCGATTAACACGATGGCAAAGCTTCCTCTCTCAATTCGATATTATCTATATTCAGCAAAAAGTGATTAAAGGCTATGCCATAGCAAAACATCTTGCTCATCACCCTCTCCCTAAATTTGACCCTGTTCGCTCAGAGTTTCCAGATGAGGAACTAATGTCCGTCAATCAATCCGATTCGATGTGGACGTTACATTTTGATGGAGCTTTGAATTCAAAAGGAAAAGGGATTGGCATTGTTCTTCTATCACCGGAGGGTATCACTATTCCACTCGCCTCTCAGCTTGCATTTCCAGTTACAAATAACATAGCTGAATATGAGGCACTTCTGGCCAGACTAGAGGCCTCTCATCAATTTGGTGTTACCCAATTGCGGATTGTAGGTGATAGTCAGCTCATTCTTCGCCAAGTGCCGCACGCTCAATCCTAAACTCAAACCCTATCAAGAATTGACTTCTGCTTATACCAAGCTTTTCACTAAATTAATCTTTGTTCACATTCCTCGAGAACATAACATTTTAGCTGATGCTCTCGCTTCTCTTGCATCTTCCTTGGCTTTCCTTCCTGAAAGGGATTCCCATTCTATCATTATTCACAAGCGGCTCACTCCAGCTATTAAGGATCCAGCTTTCCTTAGTGTTAAGGAGGAGGTGCTTAGGAAGGTTAAGCAAGGTGGAATCATTGAGAATAAGGAGGTCATGCTATTAGATTTAGAGGAAGAATTGGAGGATGAAGAAAATCCATAGTATTATAATATTGCTAAGTATTGCCAAGATCAATCCTATCCGAAAGAGACAACGGCTGAAGAAAAGAAAGCCATTTGAAGAGTTGCTCAGCGATATACTCTAGTTGGAGGTGTGCTCTACAGAAGAGGTCTTACCGGAGTTTTATTAAGACGCCTAGATGATGATGAATCTTGGAAGGTCGTGGAAGAGGCGCATTCCGGAGTGTGTCGTGGTCATGTCAATAGCCAGATGCTTGCTAAGAAAATCTTAGGTTAGGTTTCTATTGTCCCACTCTAGAAGAGGATTGTTCCATCTATGTTCGAAGGTGTGTTAAGTGCCAACTGTACGCCGATAAAATTAACTCTCCTGCTTCTTCACTCCATCCTATGTCCTCCCCATGGCCTTTCTCCATGTAGGATTTCGATATCATTGGACCCCTTGGTGATCCGAACCTCCTCACAAAACCAAAGTCATTTATACTCACGGCCACGAAGTACTTCACCAAGTGGGCGGAAGCGGAAGCTTACGTGGAGATAAAAGCGTCAGCCGTCTGTAAATTTATAATGAAGAAAATCATCGCAAGGTTCGGCATCCCAAGTACCATCGTCACCAACAATGGGCCACAATTCATCTCTCAGGAGCTTCATGACCTCTGCAATAGGTATAACATTGCATTACATCATTCATCTACTTATTATCTGCAGGGTAATGGCCAAGCAGAGGCAACTAACAAAACTTTGATCAAGATTATTAAGAAAACATGTGAGGCTACTAAATTTGCGGATTGACCAGAAAAATTAGTTGAAGCTCTTTGGGCCTATCACACTTCTATTTGTACCCCTACTGGGCAGACCCCTTTCGCCCTTACTTATGGAATGGAGGCGGTAGTCCCTTACGAGATTCTTATCCCTTCTCTACGAGTACAATTGGACAAGGAACTCCCCATTAATGAGCGTCGCGAATCTCTCCTTGCTCAGTTGGAACTCCTAGATGAGAAGCGTCTGGTCGCCGCCGAGCATGCACATATTTATCAAAACAGGCTTTCACGTTTTTATCAAAAGAAAGTGATTGAAAGAAAATTTAAAATCGGTGCGATGGTAATTAAAAGAATCTTCGTAAAACTTGGTGGACCTCGTTCAAAACTTCAACCAAACTAGGAAGGTCCCTTCGTCATAAAAAATGTTTATCCTGGCAATGCTTACAAATTAATTAATGCTGAAGGTGAAGAGCTAACTCATCCTTGGAATGGTCTCTATTTAAAGAAAATACTACCCCTAGAAACTAAAAATAATAAAAACAAACTAAACAAACAAAAAGAAGAAAAATAGAAAAACAAAACAAAACAAAACAAAAATAAATTGAAAATTACAGGCAGATATGGTACATGGGCCACGAGCCCGAAAAATCAAAATCCTTAATTCACTCTTCAGTCTTGATGATTTAACTTTGGGGTCAACTCCCGCACACACTACACGCTCTACTTTTAAACTCAAGCGGCCCGGAATTCGAGGAATGTCCGACTCAAACTAAGAGTGTAAAAACCTTACCTATTCTCTTCTCTTCGGCTCACGAGAGGGAGTACGAGTCAAGGGTTACTAACCAAACCTGCCCACCGCCCTAGTAGGTGGAAGTCAGGGCCCAAAAGGGAACAAAATGCTTAAGGCCCAAGTACAATTAGGTCTCTATTTTTGAAAGAAAAGAAAAGAAAGGAAAAGGAAGTATGTCAAGAGGGCAAAGTCCCCGTAGGGAAAACCCTGGTCGTAAGCATGCATGAATAAGGGCAAAAAGAGCAACAAAATTTCCCTAAGCCGAAGACCGAATCCCAACAGGCATTAGGGCAGGGGAGGAGCGTTCCCCATTCTTGAAAACCTCTCGTGAGCCTCCTCAAATTATTCTTCTTTTCCCTCTCCATGGTGGGTTGTAAACTCGAATAATGGTAAAGACTGACTAAGAAGGATGGGCTGCAAGAGAATATGAGTAGAAGCATAAGTCATTGAGCACGCTGACCCCTTTGTTAAGTTTTTCGAGAAAGATTAATGAATTTAAGGCGTAAGGTTTAAATCCCTGTACTATGCTTGCTTTCAAAAAAAAAACAAAAAAAAACAACAACAAACAAACAAAAAAAATGGAAAATAAAATTCACGCCTCTTCAAATAGGCGTCATTCTTAAAATTAACGTCCTTAATTAAGTCGTCATTTTCAAAAAAATAAAAAAAAATAAAAAAACAAAAAAAATGAAAAATAAGAATTAAGGCCTCTACCGACAGGCGTCTTTTTCAAAATTAACGACTTTCATCAAGTCGTCATTTTCAAATCAAACAATAAAAAAAATGTGCCTTTTAAATAAACGCCTTTCATGGTGGCGTCAATTCCACAATAAGTGCCCGTTTGCAAGGGCGTCATTTTGAAAATTGAAAATAAAAGAAAATAAAAAAAAGAGAGAAAATAATATAAAAAAGAAAAAAATTGAAGTTTTAGGCCGCTGTTGTGCATGTGCCTGGTTGCATTTTTGTGTGGGCATCTTTTATTTTTAGTTAGCATTTGCTTGCTTGCATGTCGCATTTTCCTTATATTTGTTGCCTTCATTGATTTAAAGGCTTGGTGATGCGGGACGGACACGGGGACCGACTCTACGTGGTATGAACCTCGGACTCTAGATGCGGACACGACCAGCAACACATGATGGGAGAGACACTATGCCGACACGGAGAGCTCCTATGGGCTATACGTCGCTAACAGAAGCACAAGCTCACTCGTCGTCCCAAGCGAGGGAAACGCGGATCGTGCGCGGTTGAAGAACCGGCAGAGTTCACGGGTAGTCAACTCACTTCCGGACTCGGATCGAGTCACGGGACGGGTCACTCTGACACTCACAGCGGTGACATGGACTCACGAGCTAGTACCTATCGCTCTCGGCAGTGGCAAAAGACCATATACTAAACTAGCAAGCGAATGCCGAGAAGTTGAGACCTTTACCTCCACGCACCCGGCGTGGCGAAGACAACCCCGGCCAATTCACGGACTCCCGGTTAACAATATTACAACAGTACAATAATTTGACCCACTCCATGTAGGGAGGTAAAAGGTCACATGTGGGGCCCGGGAATCACGTAAATCCGGTTGACGGGCAGCATCTTGATGTCGCCCGGCAGTGCCGAACTCCGCGTTTTCGTGCTTTCGAACGGCGGATTCTCCGGGTCCGTGGGGCCCACGGACGGCGCTATCCTCCGGATCTGCGGGGGTGGGACGCGCTGTGATGGGGACCCCTGGTGGCGCGCCTCCACGGACGGCGGTCGGCCAGAAACACCGATCGGGGGTCGATCGGCCCCGATACCCAATTCGTGAACTAGCTGCCCACGGATTTCTGGTTCTGTCCTCCGACGCGCGCTTTGGCGAGAATGGCCGCTGCGATCAATCCTGACCTCGGATCGGGGCGCATGAGCTATCGCTAGAAATCTCTCTTGAAATCCTTCAATCTACGCTTAGAGAGATCTGCTGGATCTGGTCGGATATGGACTTTACTGAATTTACAAGCTCCTGTTGTACAGTACCCAAAACCTCAGATCTGCAGGTGAGTTGTCTGAGAACTACCGTTGACCGTAATGTAGGTGGCAGATTCAGCTCCTAAGCTCTTCATGAAAGTTGTAGGATTTCAAACAAGGAAAATGAAGATATTTTTTTTGGGCTGATTGGAGGTAGGTGTGATTTGTTATGATTTGTTTACTAGAAGGTGGTCGGATCTGGGAATAGGTGGATAGCACTGTAGCTAGCTCTGAGAACGAATTTTTAAAAATAGGTGGAGGGCTGATCAAAAATCAAGAAACATCATGGGTGGAGGGGTTGATTGATGGAACTCCCAGTAAAGTTGGGAGCTCCAGAAAAAATCAAAAGATGGGTCGGAGATGTGAAACGCAAGAAAGGTGGAAATGAGAACAGGAAGCAGACAGATCTGGTAATTAAAGTTGGGCGAAAATGAAAAATTACCAAAGGGGATCTTTATGACCAACAAAATTTTTTGGGATGTGCTTGACACCTCTGGAACATCCCCTCAAAATCCCAGATCGAAAGAGCTCGTGGCTGACTTCAGAATTTCGTGGAAGGGGCAGTGGTCGGCTGAAGACAGAACTCCGGCGATCCCGATGGCGGTGCGGTGGCGGCTCGTGGCGGCGGTGATGATGACCGGAACCGATAGGGAGGAGTCACACCTCCAGAAGGTAGCCTTCTCAGCTGCAAGGGGGAGAGGGATTTTCCAAGTTCAAATGGCATTAATTCATCAAAAATGAAAATTACAAGCATATATAGGTTACATGTCTAATCAATCCTCAATCGTTGGATCTAGGGATGGGAGATGGAGGGCTGGGATTGCATGTGACCATCCACAAAAATTAAAATTAAAAATACAAGGGGGGGGGGGCAGCCTATTGATTAGGGAGGCAAGGGGGGGACATGGTAGGTGGGGGTGGGTTAGAATTGTTGGCATTTTCATTCCAATGTCCCCCACTTGGCCCACCCTTCTAGAAGCCACCATTTGAATGGTTGACCGACCCCACATGGGGCCCTAGGGATGAGGTGGATCAATGGGAGGGGGCCTGGGGTCCCGTGGGGCCCAGGGGTCCCATTTTTACAAATAAGCCCCTCTTACAATCAAAATTACATACCGAATAAAATGAAGTAAACACACATTAAACATAAATAAAGTCTAACTAAATATGATAAATGCCGGGACTCATGGGGGTGTCTCCAGGCTGTCTCCGAGCCAGATGGATGCTGAGGTGGCTCGAGTTGTGCTCCGTGTGCGGTACCGGTGGCTCGGCGTGTCGCGCCGCTCAACTGCTCGGGTGTCCGCACCAATTCTCCCCGGGTGGGAGAAACTCGACCCTGTTGAGTAAGGGTCTACATCGCTCCTGTATCGCTCCAGAAGGTCCAGATCAATCTGCTGTAACTCTCCATGTGTGATCCACGTGTCCTCGGTAGCGGGCCGTCCTCTCCATCGCACTAGGTAGCGCGGGTAGGATCCACTCCTGGTAACTGTCACCTGCTTATCCAGTATATGATCTATATGCTCACGCTGCCGTAACAAGGGGGCTAGATGTGGACACTCAGGTGTGGGATCACTCTCAAGGGGAGGAGATGGCTCGAAAGGCTCACTAGGGATCACCGCTGGGTCCCTGTATGCAACTAGATCCGATACATTGAAAGTAGAGCTTATACCGTATTCCTCGGGCAAGTCCACAACGTACGCATTGGATCCAACGCGTTTCAACACTCTGAATGGACCGACTCTGCGAACTTGCAACTTCTTAACGATTCCGGAGGGAAACCGCTCAGGTCTTACCCTGATCATGACATATTCACCCTCTTGGAACTCTCGGTGGTGTCGGTGGGCATCGGCTAACTCTTTGTACCGTGCATTGTTGGCCTCAATGTAACGACGGATGCCGTCATGCAAACTCCTAACATGCCTAGCAAACGACTCGGCCGACTCCGACACTCTATCATGGATAGGCATGGGGACAAGGTCAACGGGTTTCCTAGGCCTACGACCTGTGACAATCTCAAATGGACTCATGCCGGTAGACCTATTCACTGAATCATTATATGCAAACTCAGCCATGGGTAGAATGAGATCTCAATCCCCAATGCAATCCCTAACAAGACACCTCAAAAGATATCCCAGACTCCTATTGACTACCTCGGTCTGACCATATGTTTGGGGATGATATGCAGTGGAAAACTTGAGGTGCGTACCCATCATATGCCATAGTGTCTTCCAAAAATAGGAAGTGAATCTAACATCACGGTCAGACACTATAGTGCGAGGCAACCCGAACTTGCACACCACATGAGTAAGGAATAGGCGGGCTACCCTAGAAGCATCCGAAGTCTTCGAGCAAGGGATAAAGAGGGCCATCTTCGAGAAACGGTCAACCACCACATAGACCGAATCATGCTTCCTGGAGGTACGTGGCAATCCCAAAACAAAGTCCATGCTAACATCCTGCCACGGGGCATCAGGCACGGGAAGAGGGGTATAAAGGCCCGAGCTTTGCTTCTTCATCTTGGTCGTAGCACATGTACGGCACTGAGCCACGATGTTAGCGACATCGCGCTTCAAGCTCGGCCAATAAAATCTATGCTCAACCGCCTAGATAGTCTTGTTCCGACCAAAGTGGCCGGCTAGAACTCCCGCATGTAGCTCCCACTCTAAAAAATCTCGAACCAAAGTTTGGGGAACACATAGCCTGCTACCTCGAAAGAGGTAACCCTCCTGAAGCACATAATCATCAAGGTCTCTCGAGGGTCCGGCCTGGAGAGTGGTAAAAATCTGACCGAAGTCAGGACAATCAACATAGGCCTCCTTCATCTTCTCTAACCCTATGACCTCGGCACTCATGGTGGTAAGCAAACATGCTCGCCGACTCAAGGCATCAGCCACCTTGTTCTCCACTCCAGCCTTATGTTTAAGCACAAAGGTGAACTGCTGGAGATACTCGACCCAACGACTGTGACGCGAGTTAAGTTTCTTTTGGGAATGGAGGTACCTCAATGCCTCGTGATCGGAGTATAGGAAAAACTCATGATGTAAAAGATAGTGCCTCCAATGCCTAAGAGCCTGAACAACTGTGTAAAATTCCTTATCATATGTGGAGTATCGCAGTTTCGCGTCATTCAACTTCTCGCTGAAATATGCGATCGGGTGGGACTCCTGACTCAAAACTCCTCCAATTCCCACGCCCGACGCATCACAAGAGACCTCAAACACCTTCGAGAAATCAGGCAATCGAAGGATAGGTGTCTGGGTCATGCGCTACTTGATGTCCTTGAAGGCGGCAGATGCGACCTTCGTCTATACAAATGTGCCCTTTCGGATACAATCCGTGATCGGGGCAGTGACGGAGCTAAATCCGTGGATGAAGCGACGATAGAACATCGCAAGGCCATGAAAGCTGTGGACATCATGAACCGTACGGGGTTCCGGCCACTCAACAATGGCCCGGACCTTCTCCGGATCGGTGGAGACCCCAGTACTAGACACAATGAAACCCAAGAAGGTAAGCTGAGATGTCATGAAGGCACACTTCTGTGGGTTTGCAAACAATTGCTCTCGCCGAAGAAGTAGACAGACTTGCCGAAGGTGGTCTAAGTGGTCCCCCGTGGTGCAACTATAGATAAGGATATCGTCAAAATACACCACTACAAAGACTCCAATGAAAGGTCGAAGGACCTGAGTCATGAGCCGCATGAAAGTGCTAGGGGCATTGGTCAACCCAAAAGACATGACCAACCACTCATATAGACCATCCTTGGTCTTAAAGGCGGTCTTCCACTCATCACCAGGCCTAATCCTCACCTGATGGTAGCCACTTTTAAGATCAATCTTTGAAAAGATAGTGGCACATGCCATCATGTCTAGCATGTCATCCAGGCGGAGAATAGGGAACCTGTACTTCACGGTGATTTTGTTGATGGCACGACTATCAATGCACATTCCCCACGTGCCATCCTTCTTCGGGGCGAGTAATGCGGGTACAGCACATGGACTCATGCTGTCCCGAATAGACCCTCTCTGCACTAACTCATCGACCTGCCGTTTAAGCTCGGCATGCTCCGTGGGACTCATGCGATAATGAGGAAGGTTGGGCAAGGAAGAGCCCAGAACAAGGTCGATGGCATGCTGAATATCCCGCATTGGTGGGAGTCCCTCGTGAAGCTCATCGGGAAAGACATCAGCATACTCCTGCAGAATGGGAACAACCTCGGGTGGAAGCTCACCCTCGGAGTCCCGCTCCACCTCTCGGACCGTAATGGCGAACACCGGACAGCCCTGACTAAGCTCCTGCTCCATTTCTCGGGAGCTAATCATCATCAATCTCCTCGTCGAGGGCTCTCCTGGGCTAGAGGTAACGGTCATAGCCCGAGCTGGGGATGGGGTACTAGGCGCGGGGATGGAAAGCTCCGGGGTACTTGGGCCAGTAGGACCCCTGACTGATGGGCTCCTGGGCCGAACGGGGTGGAGGGTGACCCACTGGCCGGCGTGGTCGAAGGTACAAGTGTTCGACCGGCCATGGAGGGTGGCATCCCGGTCGAATAACCATGGCCTAGCAAGAATGATACTACCCACTTCCATGGGGAGAACATCACACCAGATCTCGTCACGGTAGGAGTGGAGCTGCAGCGGGACCAAGCACCGTAGCCTGACCGAAATGGAAGCGGTATCCACCCATGATACCTGATAGGGGCAAGGATGGTCTACGGGTGTGAGACCAAGACGAGTGACAGCGCTCATGGAGATTGCATTGATACAACTCCCGCTATCGATGACCACCTTGCAAATTTGCTTTCCTAGCCTACAGAATACATGAAGGATAGTAGTCCGACGCCAGTCATCGCTGACCTGCGGCTGGGTGAGGATACATCTGACGACCCCCACGTGGGTATCATCTGAATGCTGGGCATCCTGGGCCTCACCTCCCATCTCATAGTACTCGTCAGCTAACTCCTGATCTACGTCATAGCTGACTAACTCGAGGCCCGTAGGGGTGGTATCCTCGGCCTGTGTGTCCCCGATGATAAGAGATGGGCGGGTGGGACACTGGTTGGCAAAATGGCCAAACCCATTGCAGCGATGACACTGCTACCGTGATCCACTAGGCTCCCCAATCATGGGTCCTTTCCCCTTATCCTCCCGACGGATAGGAGGTGTAGGTAGCAAAGGACGTGCAGGAGATGCGGGTGCCGGTGGACGGGCTATGGATGGAGCCGTGAGATGCTGGGGACGAGGAAGGTCCCTCGGGGGTGGAAGACGAGGCCTAGGAGCAAAGGGCTCGGGGCGAGCGGGCTCCTGAGGTCGAGCCATGGGGGCCCTCGGATACGTGCCAGATGAGCCACGGGGCTCGACACTACGAAGGGGAAAAGAGCCCAACCGATGGGGAGACTCGAACTCGGCCTCGAATTGCTCCAGTTCGAGAGCAATCTGATACGCCTGCTCCAAAGTGGTCGCGTTGCGGCGAAAGAGTTCATATTAATAATTGGGCCGCAAACCTTTCTGAAAGCGGGATATCGTCATGGTGCTCTCTTCCGTGACCCCGCACCGCAAGTAATACTCATCGAACTCAGCGGTGTACTCGGTCACGGATCGGTTCCCTTGGGAGATGCTTTGCCATTTGTCTATGAGACACTGGCGATATGAGGTAGGAAGGTATTTCTCCCTCAATTTGGATTTCATATCATCCCAAGTACCGATTTGGGGTTGACATCGCTGGTTGAGCAGGCTCTCCACATTGGTCCAATAAGTTTGGGCCTACCCTTGCAGCTTCATCTTTGCGTATCGGACTCTTCGGTGGTCCGTCATCTCAAACCACTCGAAATATCGGTCCATGCCGTCCTCCAAATCTAAATACACCCTAGGGTCCAAGGACCCGCTAAAAGTGGGAGGGTCCGCACGCACGCCCCTAAGAATGCGGTCGTCATCGCGATTCCGTCGATGATTCCGATGACCGTAACCCCCTTGATCATTGTCAGATGCATAATCATCCACCACGTGCACATGTTGTCCCCCAACATTCTCCGCCTGAGCCCTTGGTAAAGCAGGGTGCTGAACCGGCTCTTGCTGACCATTGGTCGGCGCGGGTTGCGCCGCCGCTGGGGCCCTCTCAAGGACGGCTATTCTCCCAACAAGACCCTGGATGGACTGGTCCGAAGCTTCGGCCCGATCCTCGAGAGCTTTCATCCGCCCTTCTAGACGCGTCCCTACTCCATCTAAACACGTACTGAGGCCATCCATACGCATGCCGAGACGATCCATGAGGGCTCGGAACATCTCGGCCGTCGAAGGCTCATCGGAGCTACGGGCTCGGGAATCCGCCATAGGTGGTGGTGGCGAGTATTGGATACCTCGACGGGTGGGCATGCAACTGACACACGACCCTGAAGACACCGACTAATGCAACACTCACTAGATGATGCACTTAGACCTAACCAATATCCGGTACGAGGCAGAGCTAATCGATCCGAAGATCACTCGCGCAAATCTGCCACCTTCCTGATAGGCATAACCTAACGTTCGGGCAACGTCTTTTGATATACCGGGTTATTGGGATGAAAAATGCAAGTTTTAATATAGTGTTTTTTGTTTTGAAAATAATGATCCTAGACTTGACTTAAACCATGATGCATGTAAGACCTATGCAAAGACTACCCTAGACTCGACTCTCTCTGATACCAAACTGATGTGGGACGAACACGGGGACCGACTCTACGTGGTATGAACCTCGGACTCTAGATGTGGACACGACCAGCAACACATGATGGGAGAGACACTAGGCTGACACGGAGAGCTCCTATGGGCTATACGTCGCTAATAGAAGTGCAAGCTCACTCGTCGTCCCAAGCGAGGGAAACGCGGATCGTGCGCGGTTGAAGAACCGGCAGAGTTCACGGGTAGTTGACTCACTTCCGGACTCAGATCGAGTCACGGGACGTGTCACTCTCACACTCACAGCGGTGACATGGACTCATGAGCTAGTACCTATAACTCTCGGTAGAGGCAAAAGACCATATACTAAACTAGCAAGCGAATGCCGAGAAGTTGAGACCTTTACCTCCACGCACCCGGCGTGGCGAAGATAACCCCGGCCAATTCACGGACTCCCGGTTAACAATATTACAACAGTACAATAATTTGACCCACTCCACGTAGGGAGGTAAAAGGTCACATGTGGGGCCCGGGAATCACGCAAATCGGGTTGACGGGCAGCATCTTGATGTCGCCCGGCGGTGCCGAACTCCGCATTTTCGTGCTTTCCGAACGCCAGATTCTACGGGTCCATGGGGCCCACGGACGGCACTGTCCTCCAGATCTGGAGGGGTGGGACCCCTGGTGGCGCGCCTCCACGGACGGCGGTCGGCCAGAAACACCGATCGGGGGTCGATCGGCCCCGATTCCCAATTCGTGAACTAGCTGCCCACGGATTTCTGGTTCTGTCCTTCGACGCGCACTCTGGCGAGAATGGCCGCTGCGATCAATCCCGATATCGGATCGGGGCGCATGAGCTATCACTGGAAAGCTATCTTGAAATCCTTCGATTTAGGCCCCAAGAGATCTACTGGATCTTGTCGGATCTAGACTTTATTGAATTTACAAGCTCCTATTGTACAGTACCCAAAACCTCAGATCTGTTGGTGAGTTGTCTGAGAACTGCCATTGACCGCAAGGTAGGTGGCAGATTCAGCTCCTAACCTCTTCTGGAAAGTTGTAGAATTTCTAACAAGGAAAACGAGGATATTTTTTGTGGACTGATTGAAGGTGGCTGTGATTTGTTATGATTTGTTTACTGGAAGGTGGTCGGATCTGGGAACAGGTGGACAGCACTGTATCTAGCTCTGAGAACGAATTTTGAAAAATAGGTGGAGGGCTGATAAAAAATAAAGAAAAATCGTGGGTGGAGGGGTTGATGGATGGAATTCCCAGTAAAGTTGGGAGCTCCAGCAAAAATCAAAAGATGGGTCGGAGATGTGAAACTCAGGAAAGGTGGAAATCAGAACAGGAAGCAGACAGATCTGGTAATTATAGTTGGGAGAAAATGAAAAATTATCAACTGGGATCTTTATGACCAACCAAATTGTTTAGGACGTGCTTGACACCTCTAGAACATCCCCTCAAAATCCCAGATCGAAAGGAGCTTGTGGCTAACTTCAGAATTTCGTGGAAGGGGCAGTGGTCGGCTGAAGACAGAACTCCGGCGATCCCGATGGCGGTGCGGTGGCGGCTCGTGGCGGCGGCGATGATGACCGGAACCGATAGGGAGGAGTCACACCTCCAGAAGGTAGCCTTCTCAGCTGCAAGGGGGAGAGGGAGAGAGGGAGAGGGGGGGGGGTGCCCAAGGGTTGCTTCAAGGATTTTCCAAGTTCAAATGGCATTAATTCATCAAAAATAAAAATTACAAGCATATATAGGTTACATGTCTAATCAATCATCAACCGTTCGATCTAGGGATGGGAGATGGAGGACTGGGATTGCATGTGACCATCCACAAAAATTAAAATTAAAAATACAAGGGGGGGGGGGCAGCCCATTGATTAGGGAGGCAAGGGGGGGACATGGTAGGTGGGGGTGGGTTGGAATTGTTGGCATTTTCATTCCAATGTCCCCCACTTGGCCCACCCTTCTAGAAGCCACCATTTGAATGGTTGACCGACCCCACATGGGGCCCTAGGGATGAGGTGGATCAATGGGAGGGGGCCTGGGGTCCCGTGGGGCCCAGGGGTCCCATTTTTACAAATAAGCCCCTCTTACAATCAAAATTACATACCGAATAAAATGAAGTAAACACACATTAAACACAAATAAAGTCTAACTAAATATGATAAATGCCGGGACTTATGGGGGAGTCTCCAGGCTGTTTCCGAGCCAGATTGATGCTGAGGTGGCTCGAGTCGTGCTCCGTGTGCGGTACCGGTGGCTCGGCGTGTCACGCCGCTCAACTGCTCGGGTGTCCGCACCACTTGGCCCCTTGACCCGTTATCAAGGTCAAAGTAAAGACATCCCCTTGCTTATTGAGCAAGGGGCCAAGTCAAACAAATGCATTAACTTATTTATTCAAGTGTGAACTACAGCTACAGGCGCAAGGCAAAAGCAAAAAGACGAGAAAGTGAAAAAAAATGCAAGTACACAAGTCCACAAGTGCTCAGGTAAACAAAAATCTCAATCTCATATATATATATATATATATATATATATATATATATATATATATATATATATATTATAAATATTTGACTACAGGTATGAGGGTGGAGGAGTACAAGTAAAGTCTCTCTCAGCTCTCGCATCCACCCTCCTCTCTCCTACTCTCGGCCTCACTCTCGTCCTCCCGATGAGGCACTCGTGGAGGGGGCATGGACCCCCGTGAAGTAGCTGGAGCTCGAGCATGCTCCTCTGCCTCACTCCTCTGCCGGAGAGAGGAACCCACCACGAAGGTGGACCTGGTGAAGGTGTACCCCGCAGCCCGCGCTCGCTCCCGGCCTCGCTGAAGCTGCTCCTCGGTCGCCCGCAGCTGCTCCTGGGTGACGGCAAGCTGGGCCCTCAAAGCCGCAAGCTCCGCACGGTCCGCCTGGTGCTCCTCGCGCTCCCGGGCACGCTCTCTCTGCTCCATCTCGAGGGTGACTCGCAACTCTGCCACGTCCTAGGGCAGCTCCTCTCGCCGCCTCAAGGCCGTCTCGAGCTCCGCGACCCGCTGCTCGCGGATGGCCAACTCTGTCCTGGCTAAAGCAGCCTGGGTAAGCGCCGCCTGTAGCTCTGAGGTCTGTAAACATTCAAACAAATCATCTGTTCCATTTATATAATTCAATAATTCATGAGATAAGCAATTGAAAATAAATAACTCACATGGGTGGCCATCGCCTGCTGTCCCTCCTCGATGCAGGTAAGAGAGGCCCGGAGCTCCTCAGTCTGTAAACACAATTTTTCATGAGCATATCATATAAATAATTGAATGAAAGTTTGAGTGTTTGAGGCATACCCGTGTGGCGAGGTCGCGCTCTGTTGCCTCGGCCCGTGTCACTGCTCTAGCCAGCTGCTCCGCTAGTGCAGTCGTCTCTGCACTAGGTCCTCTCGAGCTGGAGGCCTCTCCCGTCTCTCTCACCGCTGCTCCCTGCTGGGCACGCTGCATTTATTGAGACTGTTAGTGGCTAATCATCAATAATTCAGTAATTCATTTGCATGTAGATAAATTAAACACTCACCAGGGTCTCAAGGTCAGCCCGCGTGGCAGCCAGCTGGGCCTCTAGGCTGTGGAGGTGGACCTGCAAGTCCATCGCCGCCATGTCCCGTGCGTCCTGCATTCATTACATATTAGTCGCATAATAGATATACAAAGCATTCGCAATTTAATTTAGAAATAAGTGCATGCATACATACCCCCAAGACCCTCATCTGGGGGCGGCCGGCGTAAACCTCCCAGTAGCGTCGGAGGTACTCGGAGCTGTCCACCACCTGTGAGGTGACTCGGGTCCCGCCACGCTACCAGTCGGCATACTGGTCAGGGAACCGAGCTCTCCATTCGATCGCCTTCGTGCGACCGCGCATCTTCTTGCCTATTCCTCGTGGCTCTCCATCTTCAACCCACTCCTGGTGTAGGCCGAGGGTCCTCATCACCAGCCTAAGCCGTAATGGCTCAATCTCGTTCAGGCAATGAACCCAAAGCTCATGACCGAAGCGAGGTCGGCCCGCTACAACCCACGGCTGGCCCTCGTCAGTCATCCCCTCATAGGGTCTCCACCTCACCTGCTTTCACAATCATCCATCATATCATATCATATCATATTCTATAAAATAAAAAATTTTGCATCACATTAAGCATGCGTACCAGTGAGGCGGGGAAGTCGCGGAACTCCCGTCGTAACAGTCGCAGCTCGTATGCGAGTGGGGCTCCAGTCACCACTGATATCCAGCACCGTGCTAGAGGAAAAGATCCCCCATCTCCAGGCCGTGAGTCGACACGCCCCTTCGGCATGTATAAATGGCTCCATATCTGTATCCATGCATTGCATTAGTAAAGCATTCACATACATTTAAGAAAAAGAAAAAAGAAAAAAATGAAAATGCATACCTGAAGAAAAGGTGAGAAGCCGCTAACTATCGTCTCTCGACCTGTCCCTGTAGACAAGTCGGCCATCAAGTGCGCCAGTAGCGCTGCTCCCCAGGCGTATCGACCGACGCCCTCTAGATCCTCGAGAATCCCCAAGAATCGGTAGTTGATGATGTCGCCCTGTCGTGCCGAGCAACAACCTCCCGAGCATGAGGAATAAGAATCTCCTCAAGTCTCGATCTGCCCTCTCTCTTTCTGTTGGGTCCTGGCAATAGGCAACCTTAGCCCCATCAATCAGTCTCTGTGAGAACTGCTCTAGAGACTCCTTCGACCTCTGCCTAGAATCACCCAACCCCATAGCCATGGTAAGATCGGTGCGGTAGATGGTCCTACACTCGCTAGGCATCTCATAGACTGTCTCTAGACCTAGCAGTCCCTGCGTAAGCTCGCTATAATCGGGTAGGGTGGTCCCGCTCACTGCCTCGCCGTCTACCCTCAACCCGGTGATCCTAGTGACGTCCTCTAGGGTAGGAACCATATGACCCCATGGCATCAGAAATGCCCTACTAGTCCTGTCCCATCTCTCTCTAAGCACCTGGATCAAGGGTAGGTCTGGTCTCACAGGCTCTATACTAAGGAAGGGTCCGAACCCCATAGCATCTACCCTAGCCCTCTAGAACTCGGGGAGTCCGTAATAAGCTGCTCGGACTTGGACCCAGGAGATCCGTGTCCTCATCAACCCCTGCATGAAACAAAAATAAAATTTTCACTTAAGTTTTCATGTGGATATTCATTTAAGTTCATTTGCTGTTACATTTGTTCTATGTTTTAATTGACGACCTATCCTAGGTCGTGGCTTATTTAATTGACGCACCTCTGAATTGACGACCCACCCTGGGTTGTTGTTTACTTAAATGACGCCCCTGTGGGGAGCATTGTTTTGAAGGAAATTTCCTAAAATGTGAGGAATTTAAAGTTGACGCCCATCCCAGCGTCGTTGCGGGGGGGGGGCGCTGTTTAAAAAGCAAATTTTGTCCTAAATTACAATTCTGGAAAATATTGAATTGACGACCACCGTTGTGGTCGTTGTGAAAAATATTGAAAAGGCACATATGTCTTAAAATAAATGAAATGGCATGGAAATTAACAGCGAGATGGATAAAAATGATAAATTTTAAAATGACGACATGTTGTAGGGCGTGACTTCATGCATTAATCATTTTCAGAAAATAAAATAATTGGAATTGACGACTCAGGTTGGGTCGTTGTTTTAATTAACAACACCCCTGGGGGCATCATTTGTCTGTGTTATCCGAGGGCTATGAAAATGGTGAAAAAATGAAAAAATGAAAATAAAATTAAAAATTGGGGGTTTGGGGGCCTACCTTGCGTCGTTCGAGCATGATCAACCCTCCCCGGAGGGGTTTTCTTGGTTGGCGTGGTCGCCGGGGCTGGCCGGGTCGGGGGACAACCGCCGCCGCCACCGGCGGTTCTTCTTCTTCTCCATCTCCTCCTTCTTCATCTCCTTCTTCTTCCTCATCATCATCCTCTTCATCCTCGTCATCTTCACCATCATCACCATCATCTTCATCTTCTTCTTCTTCATCGTCTCTGTCCATTTCCTCTTCTTCTACACCATGCTCCGCCGTCGGTGCGTCCTCGGCCGCCGCGGGAGGAAGCTCCTCCACGGCGTGTTCATCGCCCAAGTCAACCACGCCGGGGGCTGTGACCCTTTGACGTTTGTGAGCACCGCCCGCCATGGGAACGAGAAAGAGAATAGGGAGAGTGAGAATGAGAGAGATAGGAAATGGGGGTTCGGTTAGGGTTTGCAAAAGAGAGGGAAAAGTGAACGAAAGAGGAAGAAGAAAGAAGGAAAAGGGCTTTAACGGTCGAGAGGAATTGACGACCCAAGGGCAGGCGTTATTTCAAGATTTGACGACATGAGCTGAGGCGTCATTTTTATTTGCGTTGGAACTCGTAACCGTCGTCAAGCGCATTAATGGGAACTGATGGACGTGATGGACGTGATTGAGCTCATGATTGCGGTTTGTAATTGACGACGGTGTGCCCAGGCGTCCGTATATTAAGAAACGATGGTTATTAAGGCGTCATTTTTCAGGAAACCGAAAGTTGTTTTTTTAGGAATTTAAATCGATTAACGCCTCATCTTGGGACGCGAATTAATAAACACCTATTACTGAGGGCATCAATTGTGATTTTGAATTGTTTTAAAGAATTGATTTAATGATAATTGACGACATCATCTGAGGCGTTGTTTAATCAATTGACGCCCTTTATGAAGGCGTTGTTCAGAACAGAGAAGCCGAAGCTCTTTTTATCAGACAGAATCACATAGAATTGGATGATATAATCACATCAACTCATTGTTTTGGCTCAAATAAGAAAACAATCTTTATTTCATTGAGAAAAATCATTGATACATTTAGTGAGGCATCATAGGCCTTATTTTCCTAAGAGCCAGTACATAAGATTTGCATTTGTCTTCTTCTTCTTCTACATGTGTCTTGGACTTTTGGAGTAGTCCAACCTTCCATTGAACCATTATTGTCTTGATCTCCTCTTGATCTCCACTTGAGCAAAGTTCCCTTCTTTTGAGTGGAGGTAGATGAGAAGGTTCTTCAAAGATGTGCCAAGGTAGCCCGAGCTGTGGGAGGCACCGGTGTGCATTGTAGAGGACGAAGTCGCTCCCGCCGATCAACCGAAGCTCCATGTCGGAAGAAAGCCTTGAGCGCAGTTCTTGGGTTTTGAGGAACCCCGGTGTGCAAGTAAAACCGCTCTTAGGCATCATCTTGAAGTAGTCTCTCCAATCTCCTCTTTTCTTTAGTTTAGGAACCCGATTGATTACTCTCTCACATAAGCCCAAAGAATCCGTCATGTATCGAGGGGGCTCTTGGAAAAGATTTTGGAGGCCGCTTGGGTTGCTTGGCAAGGATCAAATTTGAAGTGGAGATCTACCCAACAGGATAGAAGAAGCATAGACCCGTAAAGGGGCCATCCCAATGAAGCCGAGGTAAGCCCATTGTATAGGTTGGCTAGTACCGCCGGACCTATTCTTTTTTCCTCCCACATGCTAGCAACGGCACTTAGGTGGTGTTCTTCTAGATGGTCTTCCGTTGAAGGGAAGAGTAGAGCTTCCGCTATGCATATAACAAACCCCTTCATTACTCTCTCCAATAAGTCTTCATCTTCTTGGGCCTTGTCCATATTTTTGTACACCCATGAAGCTAGTTTCAAAAGGTTGACTCCTTTGTGGGCTTTAATTTGATTCACTAAATTTGGGCTTTGAATAAGGCTAGTGGGTATGTCATGAGCTTTTATTGGTTTGGTCATGTGAGCCATCTTTGACTCTTCTCCTTGTTTCATTTTTCTTAGCCCTAGGAGCATCTCTACTTCCTCTAGGAGTATGGTAGCTTCAAATGTGGGAAAGAGGAAAGTATGGATATGAGGGTGCCATAGTTCTATGAGAGCTCCAATTGAGGCCCAATCTAGGTGAATATCATTGTAATGAGTAGCATGGGTTATAAGGCCAAGAAGGTGCCATCTAGAGAGAAAAGATTTCATGTCTAAAGAGAGTTTAGAGAGTAGTAAAGGAAGCCATTTAATCTTCAAAAATCTCCTTGGTCCTGGGATATTTGGGTAATCCTGAAAGGAAAAGAAAAGAGAGAAGCAAGAAGAATGTAATCAGAATTTTTGAAAGAAAGAGAGGGAGAAAAGAAATGAAAGCTTTTAATAATCAAAATACTTACTTGGTCTTTGGCAATTTTCCCACTAATATGGCTGGAAACTTCACAGATCCTGGGAAAACTCATCTTAGGCTTTTTAGAAAGCCTTTGCATCTGCATCATCATGTTCATCTTTCTTCTGCTAGTTCTGTCTGCTCTGATCTTCTTCGGTTCTCTATCTACTTGATAGTTCTGATGTGCTTAGAAGACGAACAGTTGCCCTTTTATAATAATGGAACGCTAACAGGAATCACAGTTTGTGTCTGAATAGAACGAGTTGATGGAAGCTTATTTTCGAGCAGGAAACGAAAATAGTTAATTGACGACGTGCCCATTGGCGTCATTTCTGTAATTAACGACACATTCAGAGTCGTCATTTAATTAACGCCTCCATGGAGGGCGTCATTTGCATTCCAACTCCTAATCGAACATTCAATGTAATTAACGCCCTCATTGTCGTCGTCATTTACAATTTTGACGCCACCTCTCAGGGTCGTCATTTCTTCAGCTTACAGCATTTTGATTATTCATGAACTTAAGTGCTGTTGTATCTTGATAGAATTACTTATATTGTGCACTTATGATCATATTGTGAGCTGTCTTGAGCTGAAAATTCTTTTAATGAGCTAATGAGCTTTGAAGTGCAGAAGAGCAGGTTATGCAAGTCTGGAAATGCTCGGATTGTTCTATTGGTAACATCACTTCACTCTTGTATCTCTCCTATATGCATTGTTACTATATGATATCTACGCTATTATAGTATATCAAGGACCTTGTGGTTCTGATGAACCTGGAATTTGAGTTCCCCTTCATCAAAAACAGTGATAATTCCAGGGGAGTCTTGATCACACGGATAGGCCGTTAGGTCATCTAACGTTTGGGACGACGGCTCCACTTTCTGAGTTGATACGCGGATAAACAGGCTGCGGCTTAGTGTCAACTTAGAGATCTGGATTCTTGATCAAATCTCGATGGCTTAGCAATATTATCCTTGATTATCTTCTATTTTAGTTTGTTTTGGTTTTTCCTTTAGCCCAGCATGCATCATGTAGGACTTTGAGCTTAATGATGAAAATCTTCATATTACGCCAATAATGAAGGCCACTCACTCTTAATAGAGCTGACATGAGATATTCCATTCCAAATCAAGTACTTTATTCTCCTTAAAGCCGCTCAAGCTGGTTCCTTGAAAGCATTCATTCGCTGGGTCTTTATCTTAATTCATTTTATTTTTTTGCAAATCCACATTGGTTGTAGCACGTCCACATTGGCTGGTAACCGCTCTCCAATGGTGTCTTTCCTTCCGTGCCCTCGCGCACATTTTTAGTTCTTTAAAATTAGTCCCTTCAACCAGCTAATCATTGCTTCCTTGTAATCATCGAAGTTGTTTCATTCAAGATTTTGGAAAGATTTCTAACGCTTAGTGTTGAAGGCATGTCACATCACACCTTGGCATCTACTTATCAGTTCGTTCCACTTTATTTCGCTTGTTACACTTTCGTTTCATTCCATCTCACTCCCTTGCAAAGCAGACGCCAAGGCGGGGCAACTGTAGATATGCTAAAATCGATGCTATGTTGAGTAAATCTTATGTCACCGTGTGACGCCCCAAAGTGGACTTCAATATTGGCATAATATGAAGTTTTTCTATTTTCTATGTGTTAATTGTAATTGCTTGCCATTTTCCTTTGATAATTGGAATTAACGCCTTAAGGAGGGGCGTCATTTAATTGACGACCTTGCCAAGGGCGCCTCTTAATAAATGGACAACTATGAATAGAGGCGTTGTTTCCTGGATTTTTACGAATCCTATGCAAAATGAAAAATCAAAGAATTGACGTCGCTCTGAGGGACGTCTATTATTTAGCGCCCGTATTTGCAGGCGTCAGTTCAAAATCTTTAATAAGGAAAGTCATTTGTTGCCATAATTAAATACAGGGATTGACGGCTGAGTGCACGTCGTCATTTTAATTAACGCCTTTGGTGATGTCGTCATTTTCAATTGACGCCCTTTTAGAGGTCGTCATTTTCACTTCCGTCTCCCTTTCGCCTGCTTCTTTCCAGTAATGATCCCTTCCCCATTTTACTCCTTGTGTTTATTTGGGAAGAGGGTTTCTTATTGGAGGTCCATTACCTTGTTTTAATCCTATTATTACAAGGATTTTTGGGCTATAAATATCCCTGCTGTTCTTCTCTCGCGCGTGAAGGCAATGCAAAAACAATACGATAACAGAAGAACCACTGTGAGTTTTAACATAGAGGAGAGTTTTTTTGGTGTTTTGTAGGTTCTATCTTCAAGTGATTTCTTCTTGTGGTTGATTCTTCCTCCACAGGCGGTCTTCAGCTACTGTTCAACGACTTCTTTTTTCTCCCAGTACTGTTGCACGCACAGCAGAGAGGAGATTTTCTTCTCTTGTTTGGTTAACATTCATCATCACCCATTGTTCTTTCTAGCTCTTTGCTAGAAACGTTCTTCACATCATACATCTTGCTTTGCATATTTTGCATTCATATCTTTCATACCCTTTGTTACTCCTCTTAAGGGGTTTTAAAAATCAAAACACACAAGGTGTGTTCATGCTTCGTTTGATCAATTTCTTAGTTTTAGAGCATTGATACTACACATTTTGGCTAATCCATTCTTTTCATTCGTTTGTGTGTTCTTACAAGGGTAATCAAAGCTAAGAACCCCCTTCATCGGCCGGCCGGTAGAAGGAGGAAGGAAAAGTCCACAATCTCACCCGCTCAATACAAGGTACATGCGATCACTTTATTTTTCTTGAGGTAACCCCTCTGGCGATCACACTCTCATTAGCACCACGTGCTTGTTTTTGCCCTCGCCCATTAATTCCTTCAGTTATATATATTTTTTTACTTATTGTTATTAAATAGATTTTTCTTATATTTTAATTGGAATCTACAACAGCCACCCAAAGGCAAGAAGAAAAAGGGTTTGATGAACACCCCGGGATGGAATATCTTGATGAAAATGGGGTACAGAATTGGCAAAGGCCTGGGTATTAATCTCCAGGGGAGAGTCAAGCCCGTCAGGCATCAAAAGATGATTCCCCGGGGTGGCCTAGGGTATAAAGGGCCAAGCAAAAATAAAGATGAAGAAGGACCATGGGCCGTCATGATTTCAACTCTTAAAACAGATCGACAGCCTCTTATATGGACCCTACAAACACACTTCGTGAAAGGGGGTACTCATAATGATGAGCAAACCACGCTAGTCACTTCCATGCTGTACTGTCAAGATGTACATGCACGGCAGTTTGCTCGCCACATAGCCCCACTAGTTACATATAAGGCCCTGGAGTCCTTACGGCCAGGTAAAAGAAGAAAGATGGATGACCCCGAATGTGACTGGTACAGATGGTTCGACATGAACGATATCACCATTGCTCTGAGCCGACTGTTTATGCCAACTGATCCGGAATTTCCGCCATTAATTCATGAACTGATTGAAAAGCCAGCAGTAATCACGGACAAGAGGCAGCTTCTAAGCAATTACACAGATACCGGGGAGCCGGATGTGCCGTATGAAGAAGGCTTCAATGTGGATAGGCTGTGGGCCGGCCTTTTCTCCCTCAAATCCATCCATCCAACAATTGTTGTCCATTTACTTGATAAAATGTTTTGCTCAGATATCCCTAGACCGCCCGCGGTCTTGATAACCTTTTCTCCAGATTCGCTTCAAGCTTCTCCACCGATTCCTCCCTTGCTCCTCAAGCAATTTTCTAAACACTCCATCACACCCCCGCGTGGGCCATCATTTATGCAATCTTTCGTCAACCTGTCAATCTCGACACCGCCTCCTATTCCTCCCTCTCATTGCCTTCTTCTTTAAAATAAAAATGAAAATAAAAAAAAATGCCAAAATTCTAATTTTCCAATCTTCCATCTCCATTGAGGAGACCTCTTATCTTCTTTCTGAGTGTGTCCCGACCCAGGGGCCGCTCTTCCAGGATTCATTAGTAGACCTTCTCTACCCCTCCGGTGAGGGGTCTTCACCTGTATCCCCTTCTGTACCCACCTTTTCCTCTCCCCCTTCATCTTCGTCAATTTCTAGTGGTCAGGCTAGTTGCTCTTACTCTTCTAGTTCTAAAACTCATGGGGTAGCTTCGCATAAGAAATCCAAGGGTAAGCAGATTCCCCGTAGATTCTTGCTAGATTTAGCTAGGAGGTGCCGGGCATGCTTATCTCTTCCCGAATTTATAGAGAATCCAATTATCCTGCCAGAAACAGAATATGAAGACACATCTACTTGTGTTCTTAATGAGGGTTTTGGTGTTTATGAGATCATGAATGACGAGGACCCTATTGAAGAGGGGGATGAAGGTTACGAAGAATATGAGGACGAGGCTGATGCTTTTGCCAGTGGCATGAGAAGATTCGATGAGCCATCAGCCTCAGTAGAAGAGCCTACCAAAGAAATAAATCTGGGTACTGAGGAAGACCCTAGACTGTCCTCATTAGTAAGAACTTGCCGCCCTCCGAAGAGGAGGTGCTTATTTTGGTTCTTCAAGAATATAAGGACATGTTTGCGTGGAGTTATGAAGACATGCCAGGACTAGACCCTGCGCTTGTTGAACATCGACTTACACTTAAGCCAGGGTTCATTCCGGTCAAACAGCGGTTGAGACGTTTCCACCCTAATATGGGATTAAAAATGAAAGAAGAGGTCGATAAGCTTCATAAGGCTAGATTCGTTAGAGTTGTCCTATATCCCAATTGGGTGGCTAACATCGTCTCAGTCATGAAGAAAGATGGAAAGGTTCGAATTTGCATAGACTTTCGGGACCTCAACCGCGCGTGTCCTAAAGACGACTCCCCCCTCCCTCATATTGATGTTTTAATCGACAATACGGCAGGATATGAGACTCTTTCCTTCATGGATGACTTTTTAGGCTATAATCAGATTCGCCTGGTGTAGATGTGGAAAATGTGGATGTGTATATGCGTGCCGATCCCACAAATCACATGAATAAGCATGAATGCCTATGTTCACCAATCAAGTGAATAACATGAATATGTGACTATGTGAAGATGGTAGCATTATCATACATCAAGACAAAGGTGATAAAAGATGTAAAAGAATACTGTGATCGCCACCAAGGAATGGCAACGCCAAAAGAATATAAAATACTAAGTGCGTTGTGTACCTTGGAAAAAGAGGATGATCGCGCTTAATATCAAGATGCGAGGACTATGTGGATTACCTCTCCTTGCGTTCCAGCCGGCTAGAAGGTAAGGGCCTCACTTTCCATGCTTTCCTGCGAAACAAACACAAAACAAGATGCAAAACTCATTAGAAAATGCTAAGTGTAGAAATCTGTCCAAGTGCATAAAGTAGCATGAAAGATTTAGGGCAAACTCACCGAGGGAGGGTTTTTAACCCCTATGGAAGGGTGCAAATAATATGTGTGTATATTGTGATGAGATTAACATGAATAAATTATTTTAATATGCCATGATGAACATAGATAAAGAAGGTGCAAAAGTGTAAATTGGGTGCAAAGACTGATGCAAATATTAGGGAAAATGAAGTCCAAATGGGGAGAAATT
Source organism: Amorphophallus konjac (assembly GCA_022559845.1). Lineage (NCBI taxonomy): Eukaryota > Viridiplantae > Streptophyta > Magnoliopsida > Alismatales > Araceae > Amorphophallus > Amorphophallus konjac. The sequence continues at coordinate 44,499,923 of CM040123.1, forward strand.
TGAGATGACAGAAGACTTGAGTGTTGTGAAGAAGCAGGAACAAGAATCACTCCAAACGAAGGTCGGGACAGAAAGTTATGACACCGGAGATTTGATAAAAAATACGAACTGTACAGAAAATGCAGAACAGTGCACAAAGTGGACTCAAAGAATGATGAATATCTCACAAGATAGAACACCAAAAGAGGAAAGAGTGGATGCTATGGAAATGTGGGAATGTTGTGGTGAAACTAGAGTAAAAAGTAGGGTTTAAAATGGGGAAGACATCAGTGAAAATGGGGTGGAAAACTCAAAAAAATAGAAGGGTGCAGAACATGGGAGAAAAATGACGTGTAAAAACAGAATGAAAGTGCAAAACTCATGGATAAAAAATATGCATAAAGATGATGAGGTAATGAGCCCAAAACCAAAGAACACAAAGATTATACTTCCCTCTAGAGCCTGGAGTTGAAAGGATGGATCAAGAGTGCCCCACGGCCTCGCACCGGCGACGCAAACATGCCCCCGTCGCAAGAAATCTGAGTTTCAGCAAAGTGCAGAACAGTGTGGTGAAACCTCAAAAGTTGGGGCTTGAAAGAAGGGGAAAAGATATGAGAAATAAGGCAAACATATAATCAACGTGAAGCTAATACTCCCCTCTTCAAGATTGAGTTGAGGGAGGATAAAAAGGATGAAGCATGACTCCGTCCCGGCTTGATGAACAGGCCCCCGTTGCGAAGTTGTAGTAGAAAATCAGTAAACTATGATGATTTGCCAAAAGTAGGGGCAAAGTTAGGAGGGAAAACGATGATGAAATCGAGCAAATAATGAATCAATGGAAAGGCAATACTTCCCTCTTCAGGCTAGGCTCGAAGGGTTGAGTAGAAAATCTGGCATGGCTTCGCCGTCGCCTTGAAAACACGCCCCCATCGCATCGGAAATATGGGCAGGTTTATACAGAAAAGTGGTGAAAACCCCACCTTTCTCCCACGATTCTAGAAGATAGAGTCCACCAAATCTCGAGATCTCTGGATCAATCTCGAGATAATAGTCAAGATAAGACATAGGAGAAAACGGGACTCTTTTTGGTGGAAGGATCTGGAAGATATTCCCGTCGCAAGAAGGGCCCGGAGCCTAATCTGACAGAATTTTTGTTAGTCAAAAATGCATAAAATCTGATATTGCGGCCAGGATTCCAGGAGATATAACCCATCAAAATTTGATTTTTATGAACCAAATTCAAGATAATACAAAGGGCTAGAAGTAGGAAAAAACGGGGATCAATTTGGATAAGTATTCGAAAAGTTATGGTCGCCGCAAGATAGGCCCGTCGCGCAGGTTTATGGAGAGTCCAGAGCAGGCTGGACTCTTATTGGCTTAACGGTCTGTCGACCGACCGTTAAGGAGTAAACGGTCGTCGTCCGACCGTTTGCAATGATAAACGGCCATCTGCACGACCGTTTAGGGTAGACCTTGCACTACTTTGGAAATTAGATAATATCTCCCAAACGGTGCAGAGTTAGCGAAAGTGGTAGAAGAAGAAATTGTAGATAACTCAACAATGAACAACTTTTGTGAAGAAAGTAAGATGAGAAAATGAATAGAAGAGAGAGAAAATGTGACAAGAATAGAGAGGAAAAATACCGGGACGTAGGTGAACAGTGTAGTCTGCCAGAAAAATGCAAATAACTTGAAATCGGCGGCGAACTGGCCAATGACATAGAAGAAGAAATTATAAGAATTTGAAAGATGAACAACTTTGGTGAAGAGCACATTTTAAATAGAGGAATAAAAGAGGATGAAAAGGGGGCCGCATTTAGAACTGCGCAACGAAGAGGGCCGAATGCTTGATGGAGAGTCGACCAAAATGGGCCACAAGCTAACTTGGAAGCCGAAAGGTGATAAGATAGGCTCCAAGGCTCTAAGAAATCATGATCTCTAAGGCTCAAAGGGAATGAAACAATGAAATGGGCTCGAAACCCATCCAAGGAAGGCTCCAAAATAATGGGTAATTCGGGACATTAAAAATGATGAATAAGAGAAATGACGCAACTTGCGGGCTAAAAATGGGTGTCAACACCTGGCTGAGGAAGATCAAGAGAAGACATCATTCACTATACCATGGGGAACCTATTGCTATGTGGTCATGCCCTTCAGACTTAAGAATGCTGGGGCCACCTACCAGAGGGCTATGATGGCAATCTTTCATGATATGATCCACGTTTATATAGAGGTGTACGTTGATGACCTGGTAGTGAAATCAAGGATAAGGATTGAGCATCCCAGAGTTCTAGCCAAAGTTTTGCAAAGAGCGCGGAAGTACCAATTGAAAATGAACCCCAAGAAGTGTGTGTTTGGTGTTTCATCAGGGAAATTGCTTGGATTCATCGTAGGTAAGAGGGGTATCGAGATTGATCCCAATAAGGCGAAGGCCATAAGAGAAATGCCTCCTCCCATGAATTTGAAAGAAGTTCGAGGATTGATCGGGAGGTTTCAATTTATTCACCGATTTGTTTCCTAGCATTCACAAAGATGTAGGCCATTCTACGAGCTTACTAAGCCGGGAGCGAAGTTTAATTGGGATGACAAGTGTCAGACAGCTTTTGACGGATTGAATGATTATCTCTCAAATCCTCCTGTCCTGAGGCCTCCAGTTGCAGGCAAACCGCTTGTTCTCTACATTTCCGTCCTGGATGTTTCTGTAGGCGCTGTCCTAGCACAAGTTGATGAAGAAGAAAAGGAAAGGGCAGCCTACTACTTGTCAAAGCTTCTTAACCCTTGTGAGCAGAGGTACTCAGTCATAGAGAAGACTTGTGCTGCTTTAGTCTGGATAGTTCAGAAACTTAAGCATTATTTCTTAGCTCACGAAGTTCATCTCATTGCCCGTATGAATCCAATCAAGTTCCTTCTTGAAAAATCCATTCTCACTGATCGATTAGCACGATGGCAAAGATTCCTTTCTCAATTCGAGATCATCTATATTCAGAAAAAAGTGATTAAAGGCTATGCCGTAGTAGAACACCTCACTCATCATCCCCTCCCTAGATTTGACCCTGTTCGCTCGGAGTTTCCAGATGAGGAACTAATGTCCGTCAATCAGCATGATTCGATGTGGACATTACATTTTGATGGAGCTTTGAATTCAAAAGGGAAGGGGATTGGTATTGTTTTTCTGTCAGATGGGGGTATCATTATTCCACTCGCCTCTCAGCTTGCATTTCCAGTAACAAATAACATAGCTGAGTATGAGGCTCTTTTGGTCGGACTGGAGGCCGCTCATCAATTCGGTGTTACCCAATTGCGGATTGTAGGTGATAGTCAGCTTATTCTTCGCCAAGTGCTCACCAAGAGTCGTACGCTCAATCCTAAACTCAAACCCTATCAGGAATTGACTTCTACTTATACCAAGCTTTTCACCAAATTAATCTTCGTCCATGTTCCTCGTGATCAGAACATTTTAGCTGATGCTCTTGCATCTTCTTTGGTTTTCCTTCCCAAAAGGGATTTCCATTCTATCATTGTTCACAAGCGGCTCACTCCCGCTATTCAGGATCCAGCTTTCCTTAGTATTAAGGAGGAGGTGCTCAAAAAGGTTAAGCAAGGCGGAATCATTGAGAATAACGAGATCATGCTGTTGGATTTAGAGGAAGAATTGGATGATGAAGAGAAACCATGGTATTACGAGATTCCTAAGTATTTCCAGGATCAATCCTATCCAGAGGAGGCCACGGTGGAAGAAAAGAAAGCCATTTGAAGAGTTGCTCAACGATACACTTTAGTTAGAGGTGTGCTCTACAGAAGAGGTCTCACCGGTGTTTTGTTAAGGTGCCTAGATGATGATGAATCTTGGAAGGTGATGGAAGAGGCACATTCAGGAGTTTGTGGTGGTCATGTGAATAGCCAGATGCTTACTAAGAAGATCCTTAGGCTAGTTTTCTATTGGCCCACTCTAGAAGAGGACTGTTCCATCTACGTTCGGAGGTGTGTTAAGTGCCAACTGCACGCCGACAAAATTCATTCCCCTGCTTCTTCACTCCATCCTATGTCCTCCAAATGGCCTTTCTCCATGTGGGCTTTCGATATCATTGGACCTCTTGGTGATTCGAACCTCCTCACAAAACCAAAGTCATTTATACTCACGGCCACAGAGTACTTCACCAAGTGGGCGGAAGCGGAAGCATACACAGAGATAAAAGTATCGACAATCTACAAATTTATAATGAAGAACATCATTGCAAGATTCGGCATCCCAAGTACCATCGTCACCGATAATGGACCGCAATTCATCTCTCAGGAGCTTCAGGACCTCTGCAACAAGTATAATATTACATTACATCATTCATCTCCTTATTATCCACAGGGCAATGGTCAAGCAGAGCCAACCAACAAAACTTTGATCAAGATTATCAAGAAAACGTGTGAGGCTAATAAATTTTTAGATTGGCCAGAAAAGCTGGTTGAAGCTCTTTGGGCCTATCGCACTTCCATTCCTACCCCTACTGGGCAAACCCCTTTCGCCCTCACTTATGGAATGGAGGCGGTAGTCCCTTACGAGATTCTTATCCCTTCTCTACGGTACAATTGGACAAGGAGCTCCCTATTGATGAGCGTCGTGAATCTCTCCTTGCTTAATTGGAACTCCTAGATGAGAAGAGTTTGGCCACCGCCGAACATGCGTGTATTTACCAAAACAGGCTTTCACGTTTTTACCAAAAGAAAGTAATTGAGAGAAAATTCAAAATCGGTGAGATGGTAATTAAAAGAATCTTTGTAAAACCTGGTGGACCTCGTTCGAAACTTCAACCTAACTGGGAAAGGCCCTATGTAATAAGAGATGTTTACCCTGGCAATGCTTACAAACTAATTAATGCTGAAGGAGAAGAACTGGCTCACCCTTGGAATGGTCTTTACTTGAAGAAATACTACTTCTAAGTCTTTGAAAAAAAAATCAGAAATCACAAACAAATTAATGAAGAAAAAAAAGTAAACAAAATTAAAAAAAATGCAGGCTGGTATAGTGCGTAGGCCGCAAGACCTGATAAATCAAGATCCTTAATTCATTCTTCAGTCTTGATGGTTTAACCTTGGGGTCAATTCACGCACACACTACACGCTTTACTCTTAAACTCGAGCGGCCCGAAATTTAAGGAAATTCAGACCCAAACTAAGAGTGTAAAAGCTTTATCAATTCTCTTCTCTTCGGCTCACGAGAGGGAGTACGAGTCAGAGAATACTAACCAAGCCTGCCCGCCATCCTAGTAGGTGGAAGTTAGGGCCCAAAAGGGAACAAAATGCTTAAAGCCCAAGTACAATTAGGTCCTTGTTGAGAAATTTGAAGAAAAGAAGAAAAAGAAACTTACAAATAAAAGAAAAGCATGTCAAGAGGGCAAAGTCTCCGCAGGAAAAATCTGGTCGTAAGCATGCAGAAATGAGGGTAAAAAGAGTAACAAAATTTTTCTAAGCCGAAGACCGAATCCCAACAGGCATTAGGGCAGGGGAGGAAAGTTTCCCCATTCTCAGAAATCTCCCGTGAGCTTCCTCAACTTATTCTTCACTTCCCCCTCCATGGTAGGTTATAAGCTCAAAGCATGGCGAAGACCGACTAAGAAGGATGGGCCACGAGAGAACATGAGTAAAAGCATGAGTCTTTAAGCATGTTGACCCGATGTTAAATCATTCAAGAAGGATTAATGAATTTAAGATAGTGATTGTGTAAGGTTTAAGACATTGTGCTCTACTCAGTCTCAAACAAAAGAAACCAAAAACAATGTTTTTATAATTAACTCCCCTTTTTCGGGCGTCATTTAGGAAAGTAGCGACAGTCTTTAAGTCGTCATTTTCAAATAAAACAATCAAAAAAATTGTTTTTTTAATTCACCCCCATGAAGGGGCGTCTTTCATTGGATTCACGACCTAGGAAATGTCGTCATTTTTAATAAAAATAAAGAAATGAAAAAAAGTGATTTTCTAATAAACGCCCCCCCGCATCGGCGTCAATTTCACAATCAGTGCCCGTTTGCGAGGGCGTCATTTTTAAAATATAATAAAAATGAAAAAAATAAAAAATATCAAAAAAATTAAGTCGGCTACTTCCCATCTCATACGCTTGATTGCATCTTTGTGTGGGCATCTTTTATTTTAAGTTGGCATATGCTTGCTTGCATGCTGCATTTCCTTATATATTTTTTTATTATCCGCCTTTATTAGAGGCTTGGCCCCTTGACCCGTCAACAAGGTCAAAGAAGAGGCAACCCCTTGCTTATTGAGCAAGGGGCCAAGCCGGACAGATGGATTAATCTGTTTGTTTAAGTGTGAAATACAGGCGCATGGCAAGAACGAACAAGAACGAAAAGCAACAAAGGAAAGTGAAAGCAAAGGCAAGTACGCAAGTCCATAAGTGCTCAAAGTAACTCAGGTAACAAAAATTTCAATATATATATATATATATATATATATATATATATATATATATATATATATATATATATATATATATATATATATATATATATATATCAATGAATACCTGAGTACAAGTGTAAGAGTGGAGGGGTACAAGTAAGTCTCTCTCAACTCTCGCCTCCACCCTCCTCTCTCCTACTCTCTACCTCACCATCGTCGTCCTGACGAGGCACTTGTAGAGGAGGCATGAACCCTCAGGAAGTAGCTGGAGCTCGAGCCTGCTCCTCTGCCTCGCTCCTCTGCCAAAGAGAGGAACCCGCTACAAAGGTAGAACTGGTAAACGTGTACCCCACAGCTGTCGCTCGGTCCCGACCTCGCTATAACCGCTCCTCGGTCGACCGTAGCCGCTCCTGAGTGACGGCTAGCTGGGTCCTCAAGTTTGCAAGCTCTCGCTCTCGTGCTGCCTCCTGCTTCCGGTCACGGGTCCGCTCTGTCGTGCGCTCCTCTCGCTCCCGGGCATGCTCCCTGTGCTCCATCTCGAGGGCGACTCTCAGCTCTGCCACATCCTGAGGTAGCTCCTCTCGCAACCTCAAGGCCCTCTCGAGCTCCGCAACGCATTGCTCACGGATAGCCAGCTCCGTTCCAGCTAGTGTAGTCTGGGTAAGCGCTGCCTGTAACTCTGAGGTCTGCAACCAGTTAAACAAATCATCAATTTCACATTTAATTCATTAATTTCATAAACAACTGAAATAAAATCTTTGCTAACTTACCCGGGTAGTCATCACGCGTTGTCCTGCCTCGATGTAGGTGAGCGAGGCTCGGAGCTCCTCAGTCTGTAAAAGCACAAAATTTTCATGAACACATATAATAATACATAATCAAATGCATTTATGAGTTTGAGTTTAAGCTTACCCGTGTGGCGAGATCGCGCTCTGCCGCCTCGGCCCGTGCAACCGCCCCAGCCAGCTGCTCTGCCAATGCAGTCATCTCTGCACTAGGCCCCCTCGAGCTAGAGGCTCCTCCCGTCTCTCTCACCGCTGCTCCCTGCTGGGCACGCTGCATTCATTCAGATTGTCAGTGGCTAATCATCAATAATTAGAAAATCAATTGCATATAGATAATTTAAACACTCACCAGTGTCTGTAGGTCTACCCGCGTGGTAGCCAGCTGGGCCTCCAAGCTGTGGAGGTGGGCATGCATGTCCATCGTCGCTATGTCTCATGCATCTTGCATTCATCATGCATATTAGTCGCATAATCGGCATATAATTTTGCAGAAAAGAAATTAAAAATAAGTGCATGCATACATACCCCTAAGACCCTCATCTGGGGTCAGCCGGCGTAAACCTCCCAGTAGCGTCGGAGGTACTCGGAGCTGTCTGTCGCCTGTGAGGTGACTCGTGTCCCGCCACGCTGCCAGGTGGCGTACTGGTCAGGGAACCAGACTCTCCAGTCGGTCACCTTCGTGCGACCACGTGTCTTCTTGCCTATCCCCCGGGGCTCTCCTACCTCGACCCACTCCTGGTGTAGGCCGAGGGTCCTCATCACCAGCCTAAGCCGTAACGGCTCAATCTCACTCAGGCAATGAACCCAAAGCTCATTCCCAAAGCGAGGTCAGCCCGCTACGACCCAGGGCTGGCCCTCGTCGGTCATCCCCTCGTAGGGTCTCCACACCACCTGCATTCACAAACATGCATATCATCATACCTCACATGCATCATCATATCATTTCATCATATTTTCATAAAGTAGGAATTGCATCATATTAAACATGCATACCAATGAGGCAGGGTAGTCGTGAAACTCCCGTCGTAAAACTCGCAACTCGTAGGCGAGTGGTGCTCCTGTCACGACCGGTAGCCAACGCCGTGCTAGAGGGAAGGATCCCTCATCTCCGGGTCGAGGGTCGGCACGCCCCATCGGCATGTATAGGTGGCTCCACATCTGCATCCATCCATCGCATTAGTAAAGCATTCATATGCATTTAAAAATAAAAAGAAAAAAAGAAAAAAAAAGAAAAAGGAAATGCATACCTGAAGGAAAGGTGAGAAGCCACTGACAGTCGTCTCTCGACCTATCCCCGTAGACAGGTCAGCCATCAAGTGCGCCAGAAGTGCAGCACCCCAAGCGTGTCTGCCGACGCTCTCCAAGTCCTCGAGGATCCCTAAGAATCGGCAATTGATGATGTCATCATTCGTGCCGAGCAACAACCTCCCGAGCATTAGGAATAAGAATCTCCTCAAATCTCGATCTGCTCTCTGTCTCTCAGCTGGGTCCTGGAAGTAGACAGCCCTAGCTCCCCCAATCAGCCTCTGCGAGAAATCCTCTAGAGACTCCTTCGACCTCTGCCTAGAATCACCCAACCCCATAGCAATGGTAAGGTCGGTGCGGTAGATGGTCCTACACTCGCTCGGCGTCTCGTAGACTGTCTCTAACCCTAGTAGCCTCTGTGTCAGCTCGCTATAGTCAGGTAGGGTGATACCGCTCACTGCCTCACCGTCCACCCTCAACCCGGTGATCCTAGCGACGTCCTCCAAACTGGGAACCATGTGACCCCATGGCATCAAGAATGCCCAGCTAGTCCTATCCCATCTCTCCCTAAGCACCTGGATCAAGGGTAGGTCGGGTCTCATAGGCTCTATGCCAAGGAAGGGTCCGAACCCCATGGCATCTACCCTATCTCTTTGAAAATCTAGGAGCCCGTAGTAGGCAGCTCGAACCTGGACCCAAGAGATCCGAGTCCTCATCAACCCCTATAAACAACAAAAGAACATTTTGATAAGTTTTTATTCATCTGCTGTTTCAATTTGCCTTCTGTTTGAATTGACGACCAACCCTGGGTCGTTATTTGTTTAAGTGACGCCCCTATGGGGGGTGCTGTTTTGGAGGTGATTTTCTGTCCTAAACACCATAATTGTGAAAAATTTTAATTGACGACCACCCCTTGGTCGTTGTTTAATGAATTAACGCCCCGGTGGGGGGCGTTGTTTTCTGGGGTGTTCAAAAATATAACAGCATGCGAAATAAAAATAAAGTAGAGGCATATATCAAAAATAAAAAGAAATGGCAGAGAAATTAGCAGCAAATAATAAATAAACAAGACATTTTAAAATGACGACATGCTGCAGGGCGTGGTTTCATGATTCATCATTTTCAAAAATTAAAAACATTTTAAATTGACGACCCAAGGAGGGTCGTTATTTCAATTGACGACACCCACCGGGGCGTCATTTTACTGTGTCACTGGTTCGACATTTCTCCCTTCACCGAGGGCTATGGAAACTTGATAAAAAAAATAAAAATTAAATGAAATGAAGGGTTGGGGCACCTACCTTGCTCCGTTCAGGTGTTAGTAACCCTCCACAGAGGGGTTGCCATGGCTGCCGTGGTGGCCGGGGCTGCCGGATGTGGCGAGGTCGAGGGGTCGACGTTGCCGCCGCCGGTGGTTCTTCACCTCCTCCTTATTCTTCTTCTTCTTCTTTGTCACCGTCTTCATCTCCTTCATCATCCTCTTCATCTTCACCATCACCATCATCTTCTTCTCCCTCGCTCCCGTCATCATCTTCCCCTTCCTCTTCGTTGGCCGCTTCTTCTCCTCCACTGTGCTCCACCACCAGAGCTTCTTCAGCCGCCGCCAAGATTTCCTCATCAACTGCCGCGGGAGCCTCCTCTCCGACGTGCTCATCGTCGCCAAGGTCCACCACGTCGGGGGCGGTCACCCTCTGCCGTTTATGTGCGCCGCCCGCCATGGGTTCGAGCAGAGAGAGAATGGAGAGAGAGAAATGGGAGATGGAGAGTGGGGCTCGGTTACGGTTTGGTTGCAGAAAGAGAGAGAAGAAGGAAAGTAGACGAAGGGAGGAGAAGAGAGAGGGAAATGGGGGTTAACGTTCGAAAAGAGTTGACGCCCGGATGGATGTCGTCGCTCTATTAATTGACAGTCTTTGTCAAGGCGTGGTATTATGATTTGACGACCTGAATTTAGGCATCATTTTACTTTGCATGGGAACTCGTAACTGTCGTCAGACGTATTAATGGGAGATTGATTGATGTGATTGTCGTCATGATTACTATTTGGAATTGACGACAGTACACGCAGGCGTCGCATGTTTAAGGGACGATATGAATGAAGGCGTTATTTCTAAAAAATTGAGGAATTATTTTGAAAATAATTGAAGGAATTTAAAGAGATTAACGCCTTACCTTGGGGCGCCAATTAATAGACGCCTGTTTGGAAGAGCATCAATCATGGTTTTATTTACTTTTAAGAAAATTGATTAATGGAAATTGACGACATGCTCTAAGGCGCCGGTTAGATAATTGACGCCATGCCTGGAGGCGCATCTCAGAACCGAGAACCTGAGGCTCAATTTTATCAGACAGAATCACATTAAATTGGAAGACAAAAATCATATAACTCGTTGCTTTGGCTCAAATAAGGAAAGATTCTTTTATTTAATTCAGAAAATCATTGTTACATTTAATGAGCCATCATGGGCCTTATCTTTCTAAGTGCTATTACATAAGATTTGCATTTATTCTCTTCTTCTTCAACATGTTGCTTGGACCTATGTAGAAGTCCAACCTTCCATTGTGCCATGATTGTCTTGACTTCCTCTTGGTCCCCACTTGAGCCTAGTTCCCTCCTCTTGAGTGGTGGAAGATGAGAAGGTTCTTCAAAAGTGTGCCGAGGTAGACCAAGTTGTGGAAGGCACCGGTGAGCATTGTAGAGGACAAAGTCGATCCCGCCAATTAGTCGTAGTTCAATGCTGGAGGAGAGTCTTGAGCGAAGCTATTGGGTCTTGAGGAATCCCGGTGTGCAAGTGAAGCCGCTCTTTGGCATGGTCTTGAGGTAGTTCCTCCAATCGCTTCTTTTCTTGAGCTTTGGCACCCGATTAACTACCCTCTCACATAGGCCTAAGGAATCCGTCATGTACCGTAGGGGGCTTTTAGAGAAGATTTTTGAGGCCGGTTGAGTTTCTTGGCATGGATCAAATTTTAGGTGGAGGTCCACCCAACAAGAGAAGAGTAACATGGACCCATGAAGGGGCCGTTGTTCGGTTCGGTGCAATATTCAGAGGGGGGGTGAATGAATATAACCCATTTAAAAAACCTTTCGCCCAGTTAAAATATGATGCTCACTAGAATTACTAGTTCGCAAACTAGACAAGCTTAAAAGCTAATAATCAGTTGCAGAACAAAAACGAGCATACAATGAGATCACTAGGATGCTAACTATGCTGAATTAGACAAGGAGTCGCTCAACTAGAATTTCGCTTTCTTGACAGATTAAACTATTCTAAGAAAACTAATCCACTCTTCTGCTCAACCAGAAGCCAAACGCTTAGAGCGCCCCTATGCAATCATCTAGCGGAAGCAAAAGCAGATAAACCAAACCATAATGCACAAGGGTTTTTAGGTGGTTCGGTCCTCCAGACCTACATCCACCTCACACTCAACCCGAGTGTGGCTTCACTAACCGCTAGGCAACACAGCTTGCCAACAATCAGCTGGGCATCACAGCTTGCCAACCGCTGAGCATCACAGCTTGCTTCCGCTGGGCAATACAGCTTAGCCATCACTGACTCACAGCTTGAACCCGCTGGGGAATACAGCTTAACCCATCCGAGACCAAGTCTTGCCAGCTGAGGATTACAGCTTTACCTGTCCAGTGGAAACCTCCACTGCCCGCTGAGCTACACAGCTTGCTGTCCAGAGGCAGCACCTCTGCAAACCGCTGACAAACAGCTTGAAGAAATGTATAAAGGGAAATGAAAGACAGAACAAGACAGCAACGGAAAGCTGAAACTATAAAGCACAAAATATAGCTCTAACAATGAGCAACCTCAGATCTGGTTTTGAACCAAAGATCTGAGGAACGAACTCCTTCTCACTCTCTCTCTCTTCTTCTTCTCTTCACACTCTTCTCAAGCTCTCTGCCTCTCTTCTTCTCTCAGACCAGATCTCCCTCGATCTCACTCTCTTTCTTCACTCTCTCTCTTTCTCTTTTCCTCTTCTTCGCTTCTGCTCTCTATCTGGATCGTGGCTCTCTGTGTAAACTTTTCTTCTCGCCAACTCGATCAATCTTCATCTGTGGACGAAGGCTCATATATATAGCAGCAGCAGCAGCATCAGCCCAGACGTGTGACCTCCACATTTCCCGCCCAGATATTCGGGCCACGTGGCAGTCTCTCAGCAGGCTTCATTTCAGCCTCGGATCACGTGTTGCCAGTCACCGGGGAATATTTCTTCCTCGGACCTGCAAGGAGATGAAAACCATTAAAACTGAGGGCCACAGGAACTAAGGCTGCATGAGGTATGTAATAGTAATACGATGGCACTGTACTTGGAATGACACGAGATAGACAATGTGACTACAAAACGAAATAAGGAAAGAATGACACGAGATACACTGTAACAGAACAGACACAACGAAGAGAACGACACGAAGTGAGGTTATAAAACAAGAATGACACGAGGTCTAGGAAAGGCAACACGAAGACATAATACGGAAACGACACGAAGTAAGTGAGAACAGCACGAGGTGAAACGACACGGGCTGACCACGACACGAAGACAAATAACAGAAACCGTCACGAGTTGAAAACAACACGAAGATGAAAATAAAAATTGACACGGAGTGAAAACAACATGAAGATGAAAACAGAAATCGACACGAGTTGAAAACAACACGAAGATGAAAACAGAAATCGACACGAGTTGAAAACAACACGAAGATGAAAACAGAAATCGACACGAGTTGAAAACAACATGAAGATGAGAACAGAAATTGACACGGAGTGTGGTCACAAGACAAGACAGACACGGGGTCTAGGAAAGACAACACGGGGACAGAAAAACAAACACGACTATCACGACACGTGATGAAGCAGTGAAGCCAGAGAAAAAGGAAACGACTCGAGGAACAACAGTGAATGACACGAAGACACAAAAGCAAACATAAAGAGGATGACACGAGATGAGCAACTAAATAATGAAGAAACGACACGAAGTAAACTCAACACGAAGACAGATCAACACGAAGACACAAATACTAAGACAACACGAAGACGAAAGGAACAGTGCAATGTATAGACTTTAAATCCAATGCAAAAGGCTGTACAAACTTCATGAACAGTGCATGATTATACTGGACGATGTATACACTTAGCCTATACAGACCAGTCCGATGTATAGACTTTAAAGAAATGCATGCTACAGTGCAATGTCTAGACTTGCTATATGCACAAGACGCTGTCCACTGTCTAGACTTGCGATGCCTTCGCCAAATGCATACTACAGTCCAATGTATGGACTTAGACGAATGATGCATGAGACGCTCAATGTATCGACTTTGAGCTTGCTATGCAGTGTATAGACTTAGAGCATAAACCCCACGATGCAATGTATAGACTATGCACATACCAGAAGTCTAACACAAATAATATATCAGTCATACACGTGCATTCTCCAGATGATATACCAATCACAATCATGAAGCTATCATCAAAACACAATGTCATCAAAACACTCATGGTGTTGCTATCATCAAAACACAACAGCATTGCAATCATCAAATCAACATAGCACATGCTTGTGCCTAGGGGGCACAACATTCTCCCCCTTTTTGATGATGGCAACACACTGTGACAGTGAGTCACACATAAAATTTTCTCCCCCTTTGACATGATCAAAAAGAGAAAAAAAATAGTAAAAATATGAGTGCAACATGGCAATATGAAGGCAAATTCCTCTAGAACATTCTCCCCCTGAATGTAAGACTCCCCTGAATTATTTCTCCCCCTAAATAAAAGCTCCCCCTTTGAGGAGGAATATGAACAGATAAACAAGGTAGAAAAGGTAGGAGGGTCACTAGACAACAGCTGAATCATTGGTTTAGAAAGGAAACATGATTATAAACCACTGTTAAAATATAAGAATCAACAGCATACAATTTTGTCAAAAATTCAGGTTTAACAGTGATAAACCTAGAGTAAAAGATCTTACCTCTGAAAAGAGTTTATAGATTCCATTTATAGCAATGAATCTAAGGCACATGGTATTAATAGATAAGTCTGAAATAATACCCTTTTGTGTCTAAACATGGAAGTTCAAGAAAGGCAACTTGAATATGTATTAATAAAAATAATTTTCACTCATAGACTTTTGATTTTCAAATGGTTACAGCAGTTTGATTTTCATTTTTCAATTTCTGAACCTGAACTAAGTAAATAGATCAGTGGCATTTATGCTGTTGACATTAGGTGTACACCTTGATCAGAGGCAGGTACCCCTAGTTACTAGGCATAAACTACTAGACCTATTTCAGATCAAAACCCACAAAGAATAGTCTTCACTTTTGACATTAAGGGTACACCTTGATCAGAGGTCAGTACCCTCAGTTACTTGGTGAGGACTCCCCCTATGGATTTGACCCTATGAACAGAGATATTCTGAATCACCTCATGACATGTGAAGTCTCCTGCTTCTTTGGAGGAGTTCACAGTTTCTCAGTGCAATCAGCCATTGCTCTGTCACTATGTTCAGTTCATAACATTAATGATCTTATTTACTGCTGCCCTTAATTCTTTTAGAGTGATTGTTTAAAAAATAAGTACACACTCTTATTAGCCTGTTCTAGACATATCCAGTTCAACACATTTAGGCATTACAAAAAAATTTTCTATTTTAGCTATGAGACAAAGATTAAGAGCTATAAAAGTTTTCTTTTATCTCAAATTCTGAAGTGCAGACACTTAACTCTCCAATTTATAAAGGTTAAACCTTTAGTTCTTTTCAATTTGTAAATGTGATTCTTATAAGTGAACAGTTGTAATAATCACCATTCAATGTACTAAACCAGATGCAAAGCTGTTGTTTAGTGAAAATGATGGGGAAAGGATAGCAATTGGCAATATGGTTCAATGAGCAACTGATGTCAAAGAATATGAATCATTTGAATGAGAACACTGAGAAGTGAATAGGATTCAATGAATTGAATAGAACCTCTCAGCTCCCCCTGACACCATGATGCAAAAATATGCTATGCAGTACACTGTTCTACATGAGGACTAGAGCCTTGGTACTTGGCAGGGAACCTGGTCTCAAGGACCATCTCACACATAGTAAGTTCCTCCAGGCAGATTTCCCTGCCTTTTAGTAGCTTACCATTTGATATACCAGGGTTATGTAAGACAATGCAACATAAAGCAGTCCTACATGCATTAAACAACTTCATTGACAGTCATGCATATGATGCGTTTAGACACTAGACACATGCATTGACTGTATGCACTAACTGACCCATTCAAGCTCAGTCCAAGTATGTAATCAAGCATGCAATGCATTGACACAAAAATGATTGAGCGGAACATCAAGCATCCTATGTTCATAGTGCAGAAACCAGCAAGAGAGAAGAACATCAGATATTCAGAATAAAACTCAGTAGCTGAGTCTGGAATGCAGACTGATCAGCTAAGCAATAAGAGATCATCAGACATTAAACAAGCACATCAACATTTTCAGATGATGAAATTTAACACAAAGTTCATAACTGACCTGAAATGGTGCAGTCATGGGGTTTTCATTCTTGAGTGCCTTGGTTAACCCCTTTCACTTCTCCCACCAAGGCACACCTGCAGCATGTCAATCAAGTTGATCCTGCAGAGACCCAAGCAGTCTTGGGTCCTGCACTACCCCTATCAGGTGTTCTAAACAGTTTCTTAGCAACATGGTCATCAAATTTCATCAGAAAACAATTGTCCATAGAGTGACCAAGTTTACCACAATATCTACATGAAATAGTAGATTTTCTGGTCCTATGATGCATATCAACAGCAGCATGAGACCTATGATAATGAGCATGAATTGTTTTGTTGTTTACATGAACATTTTGTTTCTTGTTCTTCTTTATCCAGCATTCAGCAGATTTGTGACCTGATTTACCACAATTAAAACATGAAAAATTCACAGGTCATTTTGTAGAGAATTTAACAATATGACTTACTTGGGCATGCCAACAGTCTTTGATTGTATGGCCATGCCTCCCATATTCAAAACATACAGAATTCTTTTGAACATGCCAACAGTCCTTGACTGTGTGGCCATGCTTTCCACATTCGAAGCATGCTGGGGTTCTTTTACCAGAAGCAGTTTTATTTGCAGGGAAATTTACAGGTTTTAAATTGACTTTCTTTCCCTGGGCATGCCAGCAATCTTTGACTTTGTGGCCATGCCTCCCACAATGAAAACATTGAATGTTCTTTTTATGAAATGCATGATTTTTAGCATGGAACAGTTTATCATGCATTTTAACAGCAGATAGATCATCTAATTTCATTTGTCTACAATCATGCATGAGATGACCTATTTTATGACAATAAAAACATTGATGCCTTTTGGTGTGAGCAGAAGAAGGTTTCTTCACAGAAGGCTTCCTAGCATGAATTCTATCATACTTCAATTCTTCCTTCTTCATCACAAAACAATCAGCCATCTCATGGCCAAACTTTCCACAGTAAAAGCATTTGACATTTTTGGTACTAGATTTTTAGGGCTGAACTTTCTTAGCATGCTGATCGTTATCATTCTTTTTCAAAACTTTTCTTTCTCCTTTGTTTTCTTATTTTCCTGATTAGCATGCATATTAGAAGAAAAAGCTGAAGTGCTAGCTAACTCAGAGCTACGCACAAAAGTTGTATGCTGTCTTTTTCTCTCTTCCTGTTTACTGCCTTCATGAGAGACTTTCTTCTTAGTGACAGCCTTTGGATTTTCTTTGTTCTTAAATGACTCAGACAGAGAATTGTTCAATTCAGTGATTTCATTTTTGAGAGAGGAAATGAGTATTTCAGAATCTGTGATCTTTTCATTAAGTAAGACATTAATGGCTTTATAGCTATCAATCTCTTCTATTAATGTACTCACTCTCTCACATTCATTTTCACCTGAACTCTTCCCTTTTTCCAGCATTAAAAGTCTAACAGACATAGCAGAATTAAGCAGCTTCAGTTCTTCATTCTCTTTTTAGTTTGTTCATTCTGAACTAGTTCATTAGTTAAGATTTGATCATTTCCTAATGAGTTCAGCTTATTTTCTAGTTCAAATATCTTGTCGGTGAGTTCCTGATTTTTATTTTCCAAAACAGAGATTTGTTCCTTACTCTTATCAACATTTGCTAAGCAGATTTCATGAGATTTTCTCAGTTCCTGACATTTTTCACAATGAATATTGGAATTAATCTGATCATATTTCTTTTTCAGCTTTCTATTTTCAGATTTCAAATGTTTACATCTATCAGACAATTCCTCATTTATTTCCCACAATTCATCAATTGAGACCTCTTCAGACTCAGATTCAGAATTTACCTTGGATGAGGAATCTTCATTATCCCGGTTGGCCATCAAACAACTATCACTCTGTTGGTTATGCGCAGAGATAACCTTGTCATATATCTCTTTTCCAGAGTTGCACCTGAGAGCAAAAGAATATACATCAGTAAATAGTAGCTCTCAAGATATTAAGAATTATGACATTGTCACGGCTCTTAAAGGTGTCCTCACTAGACCACTTGGTCTGATCTTTGGGTAATCGATGTGGGCCTTTGGATAGCAAACTCCATAATTTGGGATTTATGGAATCTACATACACAGCTAGGCCTCCTAGCCAACTTTCAAAGTTAGAACCATCATAGATTGGAGGACGATCCATTTGGACAGATGGCAGACAGATTCAACTCACTAAAGCAAATGACAGGGAATGCAGCAAAACCAGATGGGCAAGGTAAAGCACTAAACCGGTGAAACAAAACAACGAGCACAATACACCCACTCTGAAATGCACTAAACAGTTAGCAGGATCCTCTGCAGATTGTTAGATCTGTTAAGTCAGAGACAGCTCTGATACCAATTGTTGGGTTCGGTGCAGTATTCAGAGGGGGGGTGAATGAATATAACCCGTTTAAAAAACCTTTCGCCCAGTTAAAATATGATGCTCACTAGAATTACTAGTTCACAAACTAGACAAGCTTAAAAGCTAATAATCAGTTGCAGAACAAAAATGAGCATACAGTGAGATCACTAGGATGCTAACTAGGCTGAATTAGACAAGGAGTCGCTCAACTAGAATTTCACTTTCTTGACAGATTAAACTATTCTAAGAAAACTAATCCACTCTTCTGCTCAACCAGAAGCCAAACGCTTAGAGCGCCCCTATGCAATCATCTAGCGGAAGCAAAAGCAGATAAACCAAACCACAATACACAAGGGTTTTTAGGTGGTTCGGTCCTCCAGACCTACATCCACCCCACACTCAACCCGAGTGTGGCTTCACTAACCGCTGGGCAACACAGCTTGCCAACAATCAGCTGGGCCTCACAGCTTGCCAACCGCTAAGCATTACAGCTTGCTTCCGCTGGGCAATACAGCTTAGCCATCGCTGACTCACAGCTTGAACCCGCTGGGGAATACAGCTTAACCCGTCCGAGACCAAGTCTCGCCAGCTGAGGATTACAGCTTTACCTGTCCAGTGGAAACCTCCACTGCCCGCTGAGCTACACAGCTTGCTGTCCAGAGGCAGCACCTCTGCAAAGCGCTGACAAACAGCTTGAAGAAATGTATAAAGGGAAATGAAAGACAGAACAAGATAGCAACGGAAAGCTGAAACTATAAAGCATAAAATATAGCTCTAACAATGAGCAACCTCAGATCTGGTTTTGAACCAAAGATCTGAGGAACGAACTCCTTCTCACTCTCTCTCTCTTCTTCTTCTCTTCACACTCTTCTCGAGCTCTCTGCTTCTCTTCTTCTCTCAGACCAGATCTCCCTCGATCTCACTCTCTCTCTTTCTCTTTTCCTCTTCTTCACTTCTGCTCTCTATCTGGATCGTGGCTCTCTGTGTAAACTTTTCTTCTCGCCAACTCGATCAATCTTCATCTGTGGACGAAGGCTCATATATATAGCAACAGTAGTAGCATCAGCCCCGATGTGTGACCTCCACATTTCCCGCCCAGATATTCGGGCCACGTGGCAGTCTCTCAGCAGGCTTCATTTCAGCCTCGGATCACGTGTTGCCAGTCACCGGGGAATATTTCTTCCTCGGACCTGCAAGGAGATGAAAACCATTAAAACTGAGGGCCACAGGAACTAAGGCTGCATGAGGTATGTAATAGTAATACGATGGCACTGTACTTGGAATGACACGAGATAGACAATGTGACTACAAAATGAAATAAGGAAAGAATGACACGAGATACACTATAACAGAACAGACACAACGAAGAGAACGACACGAAGTGAGGTTATAAAACAAGAATGACACGAGGTCTAGGAAAGGCAACACGAAGACATAATACGGAAACGACACGAAGTAAGTGAGAACAGCACGAGGTGAAACGACACGGGCTGACCACGACACGAAGATAAATAACAGAAACCGTCACGAGTTGAAAACAACACGAAGACGAAAACAGAAATTGACACAGAGTGAAAACAACACGAAGACGAAAATAGAAATCGACACGAGTTGAAAACAACACGAAGATGAAAACAGAAATCGACACGAGTTGAAAACAACACGAAGACGAAAATAGAAATCGACACGAGTTGAAAACAACACGAAGATGAGAACAGAAATTGACACGAAGTGTGGTCACAAGACAAGACAGACACGGGGTCTAGGAAAGATAACACGGGGATAGAAAAACAGACACGGCTATCACGACACGTGATGAAGCAGTGAAGCCAGAGAAAAAGGAAACGACTCGAGGAACAACAGTGAATGACACGAAGACACAAAAGTAAACATAAGAGGATGACACGAGATGAGCAACTAAATAATGAAGAAACGACACGAAGTAAACTCAACACGAAGACAGATCAACACGAAGACACAAATACTAAGACAACACGAAGACGAAAGGAACAGTGCAATGTATAGACTTTAAATCCAATGCAACAGGCTGTACAAACTTCATGAACAGTGCATGATTGTACTTGACGATGTATACACTTAGCCTATGCAGACCAGTCCGATGTATAGACTTTAAAGAAATGCATGCTACAGTGCAATGTCTAGACTTGCTATATGCACGAGACGCTGTCCACTGTCTAGACTTGCGATGCCTTCGCCAAATACATACTACAGTCCAATGTATGGACTTAGACGAATGATGCATGAGACGCTCAATGTATCGACTTTGAGCTTGCTATGCAGTGTATAGACTTAGAGCATAAACCCCACGATGTAATGTATAGACTATGCACATACCAGAAGTCTAACACAAACAATATATCAGTCATACACGTGCATTCTCCAGATGATATACCAATCACAATCATGAAGCTATCATCAAAACACAATGTCATCAAAACACTCATGGTGTTGCTATCATCAAAACACAACAGCATTGCAATCATCAAATCAACATAGCACATGCTTGTGCCTAGGGGGCACAACAGCCGTCCCAAAGAAGCCGAAGTGAGTCCATTATGGATGTTAGCTAGCACCGCCGGACCTATCCTTTTTCCTTCCCATATGCTAGCTATGGTGCTTAGGTGGCATTCCTCTAGGTGATCTTCCAATGAAGGGAAGAGGAGAGCTCCTACCATGCATACAACGAATCCCTTCATTACCCTCTCAAACAAGTCTTCATTCTCTTGGGCCTTATCTATATTCTTGTATACCCACGAGGCTAGTTTCAAAAGATTGATTCCTTTGTGAGCCTTGATTTGGTTCACTAAGTTTGGGCTTTGTACAAGGCTTGTAAGTATATCATGGGCACTTATTGGCTTAGTCAAGTTAGCCATCTTTGATTCTTCCCCTTGTTTGATCCTTCTTAAGCCAAGGAGCATCTCTACTTCCTCTAAGAGTATGGTGGCTTCAAAAGTGGGAAAGAGGAAAGTATGAGTGTTTGGATGTCATAATTCTATTAGTGCTCCTATGGAGGCCCAATCTAAGTGGATGTCATCATAATGGGTAGCATGGGTAACAAGGCCTAATAAGTGCCACCTTGAATGGAAGGGCCTCATATCTAAGGATAATTTGGAGAGGAGTAAGGGGAGCCACTTGATTTTTAAGAACCTCCTTGGTCCCGGTACATTTGGGTAGTCCTGAATAAAATGGAAAAGAAAAGAAGAGAGAAGAAAAGAATGCAATCAGAATTATGAAGAAAAAAGGAAGAATAAAATAAAAGCTTTAACACAAATCAACTTACTTGGCTCGTATTGATTCTTCCACTGATATGGCCAGCAACTTCAGATATTCTAGGAAATCCCATCCTAGGTTTCTTAGTGAACCTTTGCATCAGAGCTTTCTCCATCTTCTTCTTCAGTTGAAAGACCCTGTGTTTCTAATATGTCGTTGTCTGTTGAGTCTTGGCTACAACGACTCTCAGTTGTTTGTTATGTTTAGCAGATGACCAGATGCATCCTTTTATAACTTTTGAACGCTTTGGCTAGCCGTTCAGGGCAATCACGGTTTGAGTATAATTCGAATGAGCCACTAGAGTTATGTTTCCGAGCAGGAAACAGAGCACAATTGTTTATGATTAATTGATGGTGTTAACAATGGCGTCATTTCATTGAATAGCGACATTTTCAGTGTCGTCTTTTATTTAACGTCTCTATCATAGGCGTCATTTTTATCTGATTCCAAGTTGAATAGTGATCATGATTAACGCCCCAATAACCACCGTCATTTATGCTTTTGACGCCTCTGCATAGGGTCGTCATTTCCTGGGTTTACGTCTTTTGAATTGCTTTACAACATGATGATTGTTGATGAACTTAAGTGCTTTATGCTTTAATGCAATTGCTTATATCACGCACTTATGATCATATTCTGAGCTAATAATTTTTTAGCATAGAGAAGCGCAGGTTATGCAGGTCTTGAGATGATTGGATTTCTTACACTGGTAACATCATTCCATCCTTTGTATTTTCTCGTGTAAGCATTCTTACTATATGGTATCTACGCTATCATAGCATATCAAGGACCTTGTGGTTCTGATGAACCTGGAATTTGAGTTCCCCTTCATCAAAAATAGTGATAATTCCAGGGGAGTCTTGATCACACGGATAGGCCATTGGGTCATTTAAGATTTGGGACGACGGTTCCACTTTCTGAGTTGATGCGTGGATAAACGGGCTTCGGCTTAGTGTCAACTTAGAGATCTGGATTCCTGACCAAGTCTGGATGGTTTAACAATATTATCCTTGATTATTTTCTATTTTAGTTTGTTTTAATTTTTCTTTTAGCCCAGCATGCATCATGTAGGACTTTGGGCTTTAATGATGAAAATCCTCATATTACGCCAATAATGAGGGTCACTCGCTCTTAATTGAGTTGATATGAGATATTCCATTCCAAATTGAGTACTATATTCTCCTTGAAGCCGCTCAGGCTGGTCCCTTGAAAGCATTCACTTGCTGGGTCTTTCTCTTAATTCACTTTATTTTCTTACAAACCCACCTTGGTTGTAGCACGTCCACATTGGCTGGTAACCGCTCTCCAATGGTGTCTTTCCTTCCGTGCCCTCGCGCACATTTTTCGTTTATTGGATTAGTTCTTTCATCCAACTGATCATTGCTTTCTCGTAATCATCCAAGGTTGTTTCATTCAGAATCCTGAAAAGATTTCCAACGCTTAGTGTCAGAGGCGTGTCACATCACACCTTGGCATCTGCTTATCAGTTCGCTCCCTTCATCCCGCCCGTTGCACTTTCGCTTCATTCCGTCTCACTCCCTTGCAAAGCAGACGCCAAGGCGGGGCAACTGTAGACACGTCAAAATCGATGATATGTTGAGTAAATCTCATGTCACCATGTGACGCCCCAAAGTGGACTTCAATATTGGCTTAATATGAAGTTTTTCTAATTATTTGATAATTTCTCCATATTAATTGTAATTTATTTGTATTTTTCTTTAAATAATTGAAATTAACGCCTTAAGGGAGGGCGTCTTTTAATTGACGACCTGACGAAGGTCGTGATTCCATAAATAAACGACTGTTCAGACATGCGTTGTTTTTTGGATTTTATGAATCCTGAAGAACATAAAACTCAAAGAATTGACGTCCTCTTTAGGGGCGTTGATTATTTAACGCCCATTCAAGCAGGCGTCATTTCTTAATTTTAAATAAGGAAAGTCATTTATTTCTATAATTAAATTCATGAATTAACGACTGTGTGAATGTCGTCATTTGAATTGACGTCCCTAGTCAGGTCGTCATTTGCACTTCCGTCTCCCTTTCGCCTTCTTCTTCCCTGTAGTGATCCTTTCCCCATTTTACACCTTATGTTCGATTGGGAAGAGGGTTCCTTGTTAGAGGATTCATTGCCTTGTTTTAATCCTATTAATGCAAGGATTTTTGGCCTATAAATACCTTCACATGTGCTCCTCGCGCGAAGAGAGAGTGAAAAATAAGAGAAAAAAGAAGAAGAACAAAAAAGGCTAAGAGAGAGAGAGAGCTAAGAAGAACGATGTGAGAGTTTTTTTACCCAGAGAGGGGAGAGTTCTATTTTGCAGGTACTTCACGGTGTTGATCTTCCTCCAAAGCTCCTTCCTCTGGTGTTCTTTCTCCTACGAGCGGTGTCTTCATCCGTCGTTTCTTCATCCTACTGCAGCTACTGCAATCTTATTTTGCTCCCTTTACTGCTGCACACACAGCAGAGAGGACACTTCTTCTTTAGTTTTTATTTTTATCATATCACTCATCACTCTCTAGAGATCTTCTCAGCACGTTAAAATTGCTTTGCACCATACTATATCTTGCTTTGCATGTCATTCATAATCCCAACCGTGCTGCTCCTTCTTAGGGGTTTAAAACCAAAACACATAAAGGTGTGTTCATGCCCAATCTGTTTGATTTCATATTTTTAGAGCATTGATACTACACACTTGGCTAATCTATATCTTTGTTTATTTTGTGTGTTTGCAAGGGTAATCAAGCTATAAACCCCCTTCATCTGTCGGCCGATAGAAGGAGGAAGGAAGAACTCCCAATCCCACCCGCTCAATGCAAGGTACATGTGATCATCCTTCTTCTTTTGAGGTAACCCCTCTGGCGATCACCCTCCATAGAGCATCTCATGCTCATCCTCTTTTCCTTTCATGTCCCACTTATTTTAGCATAATTATTCACCCTTAATCATTGTTATCCCTCTTTTAAAATGTCTATGTGACACGTTCACACCTACTTTTCCAATCTTTTTCAAGAAATTCGATCTAGTGGGACGGATTCAGACTATTCAAGTGATGGATCCGAGAGTGATTAAAGAAGGAGTGAAGCCTTAGATTGTCATTAGTGATAGTCAAGAGTCGCTATGTAATTTTTTATTTTTATTGAGTCTAGTTTGTCAAAGAGTCAAGAGTCAACCTTATGTACTTTTGATTATTATTTAAATAAAGTAAAGATTTTGTCCAAATATTGTGCATTCATTTCTTATGTGTGAATGTGTTAGCACTCTGATTAAATTGCTCGCTTGAGGTGTACTACCCGGCTATTCATGCTCCCGATTGTTTCCGCTGCATAGTCTCGAGACGTGACACCTAAAGTGGTATCAGAGCCTAGGTCTAAGGACTTACTTATTCCTAGGAAAATGTCATGTCATAGGCTAAGTCCAAGGATTAAGGACCCAATCCTATGAACTAGGAAGAAATTTTCAACCCTGTGAGAATGGGTAGAGCCGGGATGAGATAGTAAAATAGAAATTATCTCTAAGATTAACCGCACCAATCCTATTGGAGTTGACAAATTTATTATTCTTCTCAGGTACCTTATTCTTACAATGGCTCACCGTGTTGACTGGGATGGGATGCAACAGACTATTGCAGGTCTCACCCAGGCCTTGTAAAATATGGCCCAAGCTGGCGCGAGGGCTGGTGCCGATGACTTACACCGGAATTTTTGAAGTCTAAATCCTCCACGGTTTTCTGGCTCTTCCAGTCCAGATGTAGTAGAGAACTGGATAGATGAAAAGAACCGTATATTTGAGGTCATGTTGTAATATTCCAAGATTTTATAAATAATATTTTGAATTTTCTAGAAATAAAATTAGATTTTCTAGGAATTTTCTAGAATTAATTCAAGGTTAATGGGCTATTAAATAAATTATAGTTAATTAAAGCTACTTATTTAATACTTAATATTTATTTAAATGAATCAAATCTTTTAAATAGGCCCAAAATGACCCAAAACCAAGCCCATAAGGTTTGGCCCATATTCTAGAAGCCTAAAACTAGAGTATTTACAGAATTTAGGGGGATAATTACTCCTTAAATAGATAAATAAATGGATAATAATAGGAGATAATATCAAAAGAGTTTGAAACTGTTCAAATTCGGCGCCAACAGAAGAAACGGTCTATCGGGCGACCGCATGGGAAGAAGAAACGGTCTAGACCTAGACTGCTAAGCACTACAGATTTCGTGAATAGAAGAAGGCGTGAAAAGATGGAAACTTTAGCATCCTAATCACTTGGGACCGATACAATCTATTAGCTAGAAGGTTCTAAGATATATTTAGATCAAATTGGTGACCTAATTAGGACTCTAAGTTCGTGCAAATCCTTAAAACCCTAGCTAAACCTATAAATAGACCCAGAATCAACATACGCGACCCTTACTTTTGGCTCGTGTGGAACTAAGGTAAAGAGGACGAATTAGAGGTTTATCCTTTAGAATATTTTATTCATAATACTAAGAACTAACTACTCCCAAAATTTCATTCTAGGAGATCAAGCCTACAGGAAGTTAGAAACGTCTAAAGTCGCTGGTGCAGCACAAGAATCTCGAAAACCTGTGTGACCAGGTCAGATTGATCAGCAAAATAGAAGTACTAAACGAGGTAATTAGATAGAGGTTTTTTAGAGTTATTTGTACCTTATAGTACCCCCTTCTTACCCTCTAAATTTCATGGTCATAGGTAAAGGGACTCAAGAGAGAGAAGGCCACGAAGTTGCTGGTTCTGTTTAGGAGAAGCAGGAACTAGGGTTAACTTCCAGCCCTAAATTCAAAGTTTAAAGACAAGAGCAGAGGTAGGTTATCTCATGAACGGCTTAAACATGATTTTAGGGGTAAAAGCCCTCAATTTTCAGTTGATTTCATACATTGTACATGGAGTATTTTGTGTTTTAGTAGTTAGTTCATTTCCATGCATGAACCTAGCCTTTAATGGAAAAGATGAAATTTCTACTTAATTTACATTCTCCTATGCATATTCTAGGCCTACTTTCTTCTGGCATGTTCATTACATGTTTTATATCATTTTTTATGCCTTATGTTGCCCTAAAATAGGTTTGAACATCGATTTTAATGTATGTCTGCTACAGAAGAAGAAACGGTCTTCCTAAAGACCGCCTAGAATAACTAGCGGCCTTGCGATAGACCGCAAGCGCCTGTGAAACTGTTCTCACATGACCGTTTGTCATTTTTGAGTTCTATGTTAATGTTAATCCGAAACATAATGCAGAATGGCCCTAATTTACTTCTGATAAGCCTAGTTAACTAAGTTTTGACTTAGTTTTAGCTTTGTTTTCTTATACTTGGTTATATTGATGATTTATTCTAGTTGGTTTCATGTTCTTTAGGCGTTTAAAATTTATTTTAACTTATGTTAATCTCATGACCAAAATCGTATACTCTTGTATTAAACCCATTTTATTCAAATGATAGATGGTTCATGTTTTAACTTGATTGCTATTTTACATAATCCTTTCTGATCTACGAGTCATTTTCTTAAGTACATGGCACATATTCCGGTATTATGTCATTAGTTACACTTTACACTTATAGGCACATTTTCTTGGACTGATGAACCTCTCCGCCGGATATTCCTTCTATCGGACTAGGGGATTATGTTTCAAGGCCTCCGTAAGTCTCCGCGAGTCTGGGATTCCCACTATGATACCGAGCTAGTTGTACCCTTAAATGCCCAAAATGTCTAGAAAGTACTTTACCGATGTTTTATGCATTCTGGACCTTAGCGGCCTCTAGACGACCGCCAGACTCGGTTAGCGGCCATTCACTAGACCGCAAGGCTCCAGACATCGACTCTATTCATTACACGGTCTTGTTGCTGACCGCTTTCTGTATAAAACGGTCCAGTAAACGACCGCATGATTCCTGATTTGGTCTAACCTGAGGTATTGACCTTTGGGGTTGATTTTCTTGAATTCCTAGATGATCTTAGGATTATCTGGAGTTCCGAAACTATGTTAAAAAGGTTAACATTAAGTTATGGAATTTAGTGAATGTGCCATTATGTTGCCGGAATGCCGCCGTAGCATAATATCATTTTAAATCATTCTTTGAAATCATATCAAACTTTCGTGCGTTCTATGCCTTGATTACTTGATCATGAAACTTGTTATTGGAATTGAATTATTGGTCGACATTATTGTTATATCTCGTGAAAGTAGCTGGATTTATAACTTGAAGATGCTAGATCGGGCACGGATTGTGTCTAAGGGCTCCATGCTAGTCCCCACGACTGATGGTCGGAAACGTGCTATAAACCATGGGGTATGATGATACTGGCGTCGCATTGCTCTTGGAGTACTTTCTCTTATAAATGAGTGAAATTCACGAGGCTCGTTCTGAAATTTACATGCTTGTTAATGACTTTCTAGTACATAGTCTTTACAAGGTTGTGTAAAGTACTTTCTAGTTACTCGCTCGTACATTCTTGTTCATGAAAGGCCAAATTTATTTCTACATGATTAATTTTGTTTGTTCATGGTCTATACTCGCTCACATCTACTTGCTCAGTTATTTCATGATTCTTAATTATCTTGGTTTATATCGCTTGTATATCGCATTCTTATTTTTATCTTAATTCTAGAGCTAAGATGTTAATTACTTAAATATTACCTTCATGTTGATACGAAGATACCTACTGGGCAAATGTGCTCATACCTATTTTCTTGTCTATTTCAGGAAGTACTAGTGAATCAGATTCGGATTATACTAGTAGCGGGTCTGAGAGTGATTGAAGGTCAAATGGATCGAGAGAAGACCTAGATGTAAAGTGTCTAGTCAAGTCCTATTGTACTTTTCTATTTTCTTGAGTCTACGATGAAGGGATGTTTAAAGTCAAGATCTTATGTACATTTGGGTCATTATTATGAATAACGCAGATTTTTTGAAAAATTACCTATGCAATTACTTTTATGTGATTATCTTGCACTCTAATTTCTTGCTCGCGAGAGGCTTACCATGCCGGCTGTTCACGTTCCGATATTCCTTCCGATGTATTAAAAGCTCGGGGCGTGACAGTTAGAGTGGTATCAGAGCTTAGGTCTAAGGATTTTACTTATTCCTAGGAAAAAGAAGTCATGTCATAGGATTAAGTCCAAGGTTTAAGGACCCATGCCTATGAACCTAAGGAAAGAGATACTTACCCATGAGAGAAATTGGGTAGAACCGGGGTTGAAATAGTTATTTAGAAATTTCCTCTAAGATTAAACCCACCAATTTCATTAGAATCAACAAATTTATTACTCTTCTCAGGTATCTTATTTTTGCAATGGCTCATCGTGTCGATTGGAATGGAATGCAACAAACCGTTGTAGGTCTCACACAAGCTTTGCAAACCATGGCCCAAGCTGGCGCGAGGGCAGGAGCTGGTGATTTACATCGTAATTTCTGGAGTTTGAATCCTCCGTGATTTAATGGTTCTTCCAATCTAGACGAAGCGGAGAACTTGATTGATGAGATGACTCGTATTTTTGAGGTCATGCAATGTGACGACCAAGAGAAGGTTCGCCTTGCTACATTCCAACTTAGCAAAGATGTGCGTACATGGTGGAAGTCTGTACCTACACCACCTGTAGACGCACCACATACTTGGGAAGGATTTCTCACACTCTTTCGAGCTAAATATTTCTCCGAGCATGTCAAAGAAAGGAAGGCGACAGAGTTCGCTTCATTGCATCAAGGTATGATGACGGTAGCCGAGTACGAATTACAATTTTCTCGTCTGGCACCCTATGCTCAACATCTGGTGAGCGCGGATCTCCTTAAAGCAAATCATTTTATGGACGGGCTGCGACCCATTTTCATCCAGCAACTTGGCTCCCAGAATATTCGGACCTATGCCAAAATGGTCCAACGAGCTCACCTGTGTGAAAGGACCTTGGAAAAGGTCGAGAAACTTAAAGGTAAAGGGGAGGAGTCTAGCCGAAGGTCGGATCGGCGAGGAAGAAAAGGGGAAAAATTCAGCATCACCTACGAGACTCGGGATAACAATAGGAAGAGATCCAGAAGTGGTAACGAGAGCAGAAGCCACAAGAATAAGAAGATAAAGGAAGAAGAAAAGGCTCTTACAACCGCTTGCTCATTCTGTGAAAAATTCGGTCATTCGGCTAAAGAATGTTGGAAGCGCTTAGGTGCATGCCTAAGATGTGGAAGCCAGGCGCACCGTACGCCTGGTTGCCCCCTTATGAAAGATCAGTCTTCTAGCGGTGGACAAAAGCGACATGCTCATCTCAACGCTGTTCTAGATGACGAGGAAGCGCCTAAGGATGATGGGCTTATTTAAGGTACTATTCATATTTATTCTTATCCCGTATTCGTGTTATTCGATACTGGTGCTACTCATTCCTTTATATCAACTACTTTTGCAAAAACCTTGCCAATTTCAGCGGTTCCTTTACCATCGGACCTAGCTATTACCACACCCTTAGGTCCCGGAACTAAGCTTACAACTTATTACCCTGATAGTGAGGTAATTGTAGAAGGACATAATCTTCCTGCTAATCTCGTATGCCTTGATATGGAAGGCTACGATGCCATATTAGGAGTTGATTGGATGGTAGACCATGATGCCTAGATAAATTGTCGAAATAGGATAATCTCTTTTCGAAAACCAGGTCTCCCACGATTTTCCTTTATTGGTATCAAATACCGGAAACATCTCGCCATTATTTCATCCCTTCATGCCTGCAAACTTATTTTGCAAGGATGTGAAACTTTTCTTGCCTCCGTAATGGTTACCGAGTCTAAGGAAATTCAGATAGAAGAAATCCCCGTAGTTAGAGACTTTCCTGATATTTTCCCTTCCGAGTTACCTGGCATACCGCCCGAAAGGGAGGTTAACTTCACCATTGAACTCACACCCGGAGCAGCACCTGTGTCAATAGCTCCTTATAGGATGTCCCCCATGGAATTGAAGGAACTAAAGAAGTAACTTCAGGAGCTACTAGAAAAAGGCTTCATTCGACCTAGCACATCCCCTTGGGGTACTCCAGTCTTATTTGTCAAGAAGAATGACGGTTCCGTCAGATTATGCATTGACTACCGACAGTTAAATCAACTCACCACCAAGAATAAATATCCACTATCGCGTATTGATGAACTGTTTGACCAACTTTCCAGTGCGGAGTACTTCTCCAAGATCGATCTTAGGTTAGGTTATCATCAACTGAGGATCAAGAATGAAGACATTAACAAGACTACTTTCTGAAGCCGATACGGACATTATGAATTTATGGTTATGCCATTCGGATTAACTAATGCACCTGCTGCATTCATGCAACTGATGAATAATGTGTTTCGGCCTTATCTTGAATAATTTGTGGTTGTATTCATCGATGATATCCTCATCTATTCAAAAACAATGGAAGAACACGTGGAACATCTAAGGATTGCCTTGCAAACCCTGCGGGAACACCAACTATATGTGAAATTAAACAAATGTGAATTTTGGCTTAAGGAGGTCTCTTTCCTTGGCCATATCATTTCTAAAGAAGGCATTGCAGTAGATCCTTCAAAGGTTGAAGCTGTTAAGAACTGGAGTCGACCGAACACGGTATCTGAAGTTCAGAGTTTCATTGGCTTGGCCGGTTACTATAGGAGATTTATCAAAGATTTCTCCAAGATTACGGCCCCTTTGACCAAACTCACTAGAAAGGAAAACCCTTTTGAGTGGACGAAGGAATGTGAAGAAAATTTTTTGGCTCTTAAGAAGCATCTCGCTACAGCACCTGTATTGGCATTGCCTGTTGAAGGTGGCGGATTTAAAGTATACACTGATGCATCTGGCATTGGTCTAGGGTGCGTGCTCATGCAAAATTACAAAGTCATTTGCTACGCTTCAAGACAATTAAAGAAACATGAGGAAAATTATCATGTTCAGGACCTAGAACTGGCTGTTGTAGTATTTGCTTTGAAGATTTGACGTCATTATCTTTATAGAGAGAAATTTATTGTATATTCAGATCACAAGAGCTTGAAATATCTCTTTCTCAAAAAGAGTTGAATGTGAGGCAAAGGCGATGGTTGTAATATCTCAAGGACTTTGATTTTGCTATTCAATATCACCCTGGGAAGGCAAATGCTGTTGTCAATGCGCTCTGTAGGAAACCAATAGGGAAGTTATCTAGTTTGAAAGGTATGTCCAATCTTATTTTTAAATTTGCTCAGTTGAATTTAGATGTTGATCTGAAAAAATAGAAGATTACTTTATAGCCAATATTATAAGACAACCAACATTGATCGAAGACCTAGTAAAGTTACAAGAAAATGATCCAGTATTGTTGGAGCAACAACCGGATTTCTCTATCGCAAATGATAGAAGATTATTATTTCAAGGTCGTATTTGTATCTCGGATCATGTTGATACTAAAAAGATGGTCTTAGATGAAGCTCATAAATCTAAGTATACCGTTCATCCTGGTGCTACCAAGATGTACCAAGATCTTAAAAGAAACTATTGGTGGCCCAATATGAAGAGAGAGATAGCAGACTACGTGTCACGTTGTCTTACTTGTCCGCAAATTAAAGCAGAACATCTTAAAAGCCTGTTGGGAAGCTACATCCCTTGAAAATTCCGGAATGGAAATGGGAGAGTATAGGAATGGATTTTATCATGGGACTGCCTAAATCAAGAGGTGGACATGATGGAATATGGGTAATCATTGACTGTTTAACAAAATCGGCTCATTTCCTACCTATTAAAAGCCAATGGTCTGTAGATATCCTAGCTGCTTTATATGTGAAGGAGATTGTTAAACTACATGGTGTCCCTGTCACCATTATTTCCGATCGAGATCCTCGATTTACTTCACAATTTTGGAAAGGGTTAAAACATTCCCTAGGAACCCGATTGAATTTCAGCACTACTTTTCATCCACAAACTGATACCCAGACAGAAAGAACCAATTAAGTAGTAGAAGATATGCTTAGGGCTTGTGCTCTAGATTTTGGAGGAAATTGACATGACCACTTGTCTCTAGTGGAATTTGCATACAACAATAGCTATCAAGCCAGTATACAGATGGCACAATTTGAGGCACTGTATGGAAGAAGCTGTCGTTCACCTATATGTTGGAATGAAGTAGGAGAAAGGTAATTTCTCGGGTCAGATATTATAAGAGATACTACCGAGAAGATAAAGCTTATTCGGGAGAGACTCTAGATGGCCCAAGATAGGCAGAAATCATATGCTGATAACAGAAGGCGCGACCTAAAATTCCAAGTGGGAGATCATGTGTTTCTCAAGGTTTCTGCGGGTCGAGGTATTTGAAGATTTGGTATTAAAGGTAAGCTCACATCAAGATTCATTGGCCCCTTTGAAATTCTTAAAAGGGTCGGTGAAGTTGCATATCGAATAGCTTTGCCCCCTCAACTAGCTGGAGTTCATGATGTGCTTCACGTATCAATGCTTAAAAAGTATGCCTCTGATCCATTTCATGTCATAACTTATGACAACCTAGAGATTAAGAAGGATTTGACATATGAGCAAAAGCCAATCAAAATACTTGAACGGGAAGTACGTCAACTTCGGAATAAGACTATTCCAATAGTCAAAGTCCAATGTGTAGATCATGGAAAATCAACTTAAGAAAAAGAGAAAATGCATGTGGGGTGCTAATGAGGAGTGTGATCGCAAGAGGGGTTACCTCAAGAAAAAGAAAGTGATCGCATGTACCTTGTATTGAGCGGGAGAGATTGTGGACTTTTCCTTCCTCCTTCTACCGGCTGGCCGATGAAGGGGGTTCTTAGCTTGATTACCCTTGTAAAAACACACAAAACAAGTGAAAAGAATAGATTAGCCAAAAGGTGTAGTATCAATGCTTTAAAAGTATGAAACCAATCAAATGAAACATGAAAATAAGATGTAACTTGAAAGTGGCAACTTTTTCTAGCAGGATAGCTAGAAAGAACAGGATGAGTATGATGATGCTAATGTTAATAAGAGGAATTGAGGGCAAGATCTCTTCTCTGCTGTGCGTGCAGCAGTACTGGGAGAGAAAACAAGAAACAATTCAACAGCAGCAGAGGACCATAGTGGAAGAAGAATCAACACCATGAGGAAGAAGAATTACTTGAAGATTGATCCTGCAAAACAGAAACTCTCTTATGCCCATTAAAAAAAACTCACAATGGTTCTTCCGTATCGTTATTGCATTGCCCTCTCACACGCTCTCTCGTTCTCTCATGCGCGCGAGAGAAGAACATCAGGGGTATTTATAGCCCTAAAATCCTTGTAATAATAGGATTAAAACAAGGTAATGGTCCTCCAATAAGAAACCTTCTTCCCAATCAAACACAATGTGTAAAATGGGGAAGGTATCATTACTGGAAATAAGCAGGTGAAAAGGGGACGGAATCAGAAATGACGACCTCTTAAAGGGTGTCAATTGAAAATGACGACGTCACCAAATGCGTTAATTAAAATGATGACGTGCACTCAACCGTCAATTCCTAGATTTGATTATGGCAACAAATGACTTTCCTTATTAAAAATTCTGAAATGACGCCTTCTGATATGGACGTTAAATAATAAGCGCCCTTCATAGGGACGTCAATTCTTTGATTTTGCATTTTGGGTAGGATTCGTAAAGATCCAAAAAATGATGCCTCTAGGCACAGTCGTCCATTTATTAAAACACGCCCTTAGCCTAGCCGTCAATTAAATGACGCCCCTTGTCAAGGCGTTAATTCAAATTATCAAATAAAAATGCTGATAAATCACAATTAACATATATAAAATAGAAAAACTTCATATTAAGCCAATATTAAAGTCCACCTCGGGGCGTCACATGGTGACATGAGATTTACTCAACATAGCATCGATTTTAGCGTGTCTACAGCTGCCCCGCCTTGGCGTCTGCTTTGCAAGGGAGTGAGACGAATGAAGCGAAAGGGCGAAATGAAGTGGAACTAACTGATAAGTAGATGCCAAGGTGTGATGTGACACGCCTTCGACACTAAGCGTAGGAAATCTTTCAAAACTCTGAATGAAATAACTCCGGATGATTACAAGGAAGCACTGATTAGCTGGACTGAAGGGACGAAACTAAAGAACAAATGTGCACGAGGGCACGAGAGGGGAGACACGATTGGAGAGCGATTACCAGCCAATGTGGACGTGCTTCAACCAAGGTGGATTTGTAGCAAAATAAATGATTTGAGATAAAGACCCAGCAAATGAATGCTTTTCAAGGAATCAGCCTGAGCGGCTTCAAGGAGAATAAAGTACTTGATTTGGAATGGAATATCTCATGCTAACTCAATTAAGAGCGAGCGACCTTCATTATTAGCGTAATATGAAGATTTTCATCATTAAGCTCAAAGTCCTACATGATGCATGCTGGGCTAAAAAAAAAATTAAAACAAACTAAAAATATAGAAAATAATCAAGAATAATATTGCTAAACCATCTAGACTTGGTCAAGAATCCAGATCTCTAAGCTGACGCTAAGCCGAAGCCCGTTTGTCCACGCATCAACTCAGAAAGTGGAACCATCGTCTCAATCCTTAGATGACCTAACGGCCTATCCGTGTGATCAAGACTCTCCTGGAATTATCACTATTTTTGATGGAGGGGAACTCAAATTCCATGTTCATCAGAACCATAAGGTCCTTGATATGCTATAATAGCATAGGTATCATATAGTAACAATGCATACAGGAGAGATACAAGAGTGAAGTGATGTTACCAATAGAATAATTCGAGCATTTCGAGACTTGCATAACCTGCACTTCTACACTTCAAAGCTCATTAGCTCATCAAAAGAATTATCAGCTCAAGACAGTTCACAATATGATCATAAGTGCTTAATATAATTAATTCCATCATGATATAACATCACTTAAGTTCATGAATAAGCAAAATTCTGTAAACTGAAGAAATGACGACTCTGGCAAGTGGCGTCAAAATGAGAAATGACGACGGCCATTGGGGCGTTAAATATAATAGGCGTTTGATTAGCAATTGGAACATAAATGCGCCCTCCATAGAGGTGTTACTTAAATGACAACTTTTATCAGGTCGTCAATTAAAGAAATGACGCCAAAGGGCGCGTCGTCAATTAACTGTTTTTCGTTTCCTACTCAGAATTGAGCTTCCAGCAACTCGTTCTATTCAGACACAAACCGTGATACTTTTTAACATTCAAAACATTATAAAAAGGGCAAATGTTTGTCTTCTAAGCACATCAATTAATCGAACGAACAGAGAACCGAAGAAGAATAATAGAGCAGACAGAACTAGCAGAGAACTGATTCCAGGAAGATGAACAAGATGATGCAGATGCAAAGGCTTTCTAAAAGGCCTAAGATGAGTTTTCCCAGGATCTGTGAAGTTCCCAGCCATATCAGTGGAAGAATTGCCAAAGACCAAGTAAGTATTTTGATATTAGAGCTTTCGTTTCTTTTCTTTTCTTCCTTTTCAAAAATTCCTGATTGCATTCTTCTTGCTCTTCTTTTCTTTTCTTTGTTTTCAGGATTACCCAAATGTCCCAGGACCAGGGAGATTTTGGAAGATTAAATGGCTTCCTTTACTACTCTCTAAACTCACATTAGACATGAAATCTTTTCTCTCTAGATGGCATCTTCTTGGCCGCATAACCCATGCTACCCATTACAATGATATTCTCCTAGATCGGGCCTCAATTGGAGCTCTCATAGAACTATGGCACCCTCATACCCACACTTTCCTCTTTCCAACCTTTGAAGCTACCATACTCCTAGAGGAAATAGAGATGCTCCTAGGGCTATGAAAAATGAAACAAGGAGAAGAGTCAAAGATGGCTCACATGACTAAACCAATAAAAGCTCATGACATACTCACTAGCCTTGTTCCAAGCCCAAATTTAGTGAATCAAATTAAAGCCCATAAAGGAATCAACCTTTTGAAACTAGCTTCATGGGTGTTCAAGAACATGGACAAGGACCAAGAAGATGAGGGCTTATTGGAGAGAGTAATGAATGGGTTTATTATATGCATAGCGGGAGCTCTACTCTTCCATTCAATAGAAGACCATCTAGAAGAACACCACTTAAGTGCCATTGCTAGCATGTGGGAGGGAAAAAGAATAGGTCCGGCGGTACTAGCCAACCTATACAATGGACTTACCTCAGCTTCATTGGGACGGCCCCTCTACGAGTCTATGCTTCTTCTATCTTGTTGGGTAGATCTCCACTTCAAATTTGATCCTTTCCAAGCAACCCAAGCGGCCTCTAAAATCTTTTCCAAGAGACCCCTCCGATACATGACGGATTCTTTGGGCTTATGTGAGAGAGTAACCAATCGGGTTCCCAAGCTAAAGAAAAGAGGAGATTGGAGAGACTATTTAAAGACCATGCCTAAGAGTGGTTTTACTTGCACACCGGGGTTCCTCAAGACCCAAGAACTCCACTCAAGACTCTCCTCCAGCATAGAGCTTCGGCTGATAGGCGGGAGCGACTTCATCCTTTACAATGCACACCGGTGCCTCCCACAGCTCGGGCTACCTCGGCACCTCTTTGAAGAACCTTCTCACCTACCTCCACTCAAAAGAAGGGAACTATGCTCAAGTGGAGATCAAGAAGAAGTCAAGATAATAATGGCTCAATGGAAGGTTGGACTACTCCAAAAGTCCAAGACACATGTAGAAGAGGAAGAAGACAAATGCAAGTCTTATGTACTAGCACTTAGGAAGATAAGGACTATGATGGCTCAATAAATGTAATCATAATTTTCCTTAATGAAATAAAGATTCTCTTTCTTATTTTGAGCCAAAACAATGAGCTTATATGATTATATCTTCTAATTCATA
Source organism: Amorphophallus konjac (assembly GCA_022559845.1). Taxonomy (NCBI): domain Eukaryota; kingdom Viridiplantae; phylum Streptophyta; class Magnoliopsida; order Alismatales; family Araceae; genus Amorphophallus; species Amorphophallus konjac. Next base: position 44,537,336 of record CM040123.1, read on the forward strand.
TGATTCTGTCTGATAAAACGAGCTTCGGGTTCTCTGTCCTGAGCAGCGCCTTCATAAAGGGCGTCAATTGGTTGAATAACGCCTCATATAATGTCGTCAATTGTCATTAAATCAATTCCTTAAAATAATTCAAAAATCACAATTGACGCCCTCAGCAATAGGCGTCTCTTAATTCGCGTCTCCAAATAAGGCGTTAAGCGGTTCAAATTCTTCAAATTATTTTCAAAATAATTCCTTAATTTCATGTAAATGACGCCTTCACTTATGTCGCGTATTAGGATACGGACGGATGCATCCAACGTCGTCAATTTCAAAAGTAATGATGACGATCAATCACATCAATCACTTTCCCATTAATGCGACTGACGCCGGTTACAAGTTCCCATGCAAGATTAAATGATGCCTCAGCGCATGTCGTCATATCTTGAAACCACGCCTCTGCTCAGACCGTCAATTGATATAATGACGACTTCCATTAGGGCGTCATTTCTTTTCGACCGTTAAACCCCTTTTCCCTTCCTTCTTCTTCCTCTTTCGTTCTCTTCTTTCCTTTCTTCTGCAAACCCTAACCGAAAAACCCATTCTCATTTCCACTCTATCCCTCTCATTCTCACTCTCCTATCCTCTCGTTCTCATGGCGGGCGGTGCACAGAAACGCCAAAGGGTCACAGCCCCTGAGGTTGTGGACTTGTAAGGCGAACATGCCGTGGAGGAGATTCCTCCCGTGGCGGCCGAGGACGCTCCGGCGGCGGGGCACGAAGAGGAAACCAACGAAGAAGAAAGAGAAGATGGAGAAGAAGAAGACGAAGATGATGGTGATGATGACGACGAGGACGACGATGAAGAAGACGAAGGAGATGAGGAAGGAGGGGAAGAAGAACAAGGAGGAGAAGAAGGAGAAGGAGAGCAACCACCGGAGACGGCGGCGGTGGTCCCACGACCCGGCCAACCGCGGCGACCACAGCAACCAAGACAAATCATCCGGGAGGGTTGATCGTGCCCGAACGACGTAAGGTAGGCCCCCAAAACCCCAAATTTTTAATTTTATTTTTATTTTATTTCCATTTTCCATCATTTCCATAGCCCTCGGTTAAAAAAAATAGTGACTCAGACAAATGACGCCCCCAGGGGTGTCGTCAATTAAAACAACGCCCCAACCTGAGCCGTCAATTCAATTGATTTTTATTTTCTGAAAAAGGATTAATCCATGAAATCACGCCGTGCAGCATGTCGTCATTTTAAAATTTATCATGTTTATCATCATGCGGTTAATTTCCATGCTGTTTCATTCATTTTAAAGCATATATGCCTCTGTTTATTTTATTTCGTATGTTAATTAGTTTGAAACCCCAAAAAAATAACGCCCCCCGCCGGGGCGTCAATTCATTAAGCAACGACCACGGGGATGGTCGTCAATTCATCATTTTCCAGAATTGTAATTTAGGATAGAAAATTACCTTTTAAACAGCACCTCCCATAGGGGTGTTGCTCAAACAAATGACGACCCAGGGATGGGCGTCAATTCAACATTTCTTAGACTTTTAGGGAATTACCTTCAAAACAACGCTCCCCATAGGGGCGTCATTTAAGTAAACAACGACCCAAGGTGGGTCATTAATTCAAATTGCACATGAAATTACCAGAAACACATTTTAAAATAACGCCTCCCTCAGGGGCGTCAATTGATTAAACCACGACCTAGGGTAGGTCGTCAATTAAAACAGAGAGCAAATGTTATAGCCAATGACCTTAAACGATTATCCACATGAAATCTTAAGGGAAAAATTTATTTGTTGCATACAGGGGTTGATGAGGACGCGGATCTCCTGGGTCCAAGTCCGAGCAGCTTATTACGGACTCCCCGAGTTTCATAGGGCTAGGGTAGATGCTATGGGATTTGGACCTTTCCTTAGCATAGAGCCCGTGAGACCAGACTTACCCTTGATCTAGGTGCTTAGAGAGAGATGGGACAGGACTAGCAGGGCATTTCTAATGCCGTGTGGTCATATGGTTCCTACCCTAGAGGACGTCACTAGGATCTCCGGGTTGAGGGTAGATGGAGAGGCGGTGAGCGGGATCACACTACCCGATTATAGCGAGCTGACACAGAGATTGCTAGGGCTAGAGACAGTCTACGAGACGCCTAGCGAGTGTAGGACCATCTACCGTACCGACCTTACCATGGCTATGGGCTTAGGTGACTCTAGGTAGAGGTTGAGGGAGTCTCTAGAGCAGTTCTCACGGAGGCTGATAGACGGTGCTAGGGCTACCTACTGCTAGGACCCAGCTAAGAGAGAGAGAGCAGATCGAGACTTGAGGAGATTCCTATTCCTGATGCTCGGGAGGTTGCTGCTTGGCACGAAGGGCGACATCATCAACTGCCGATTCCTAGGGATACTCGAGGATCTAGAGGACGTCGGCAGATATGCTTGGGGAGCAGCGCTTCTGGCGCACTTGATGGCCGACTTGTCGACCGGGACAGGTCGAGAGACGACTGTCAGTGGCTTCTTACCTTTTCTTCAGGTATTTTCATTTTCATTTTTATTTTTCTTCTCTTTTATATGCATGTGAATGCTTTACTAATGCAATGCATGGATGCAGATATGGAGCCATTTATACATGCCGATGGGGCGTGCTGACCCACGGCCTAGAGATGAGGGACGCTTCCCTCTAGCACGTTGTTGGCTACTAGTGGTGACTGGAGCCCCACTCGCATACGAGCTGCGAGTGTTACGATGTGAGTTCCGTGACTTCCCCGCCTCACTGGTACGTATGCTTAATGTTATGCAAAGTTTTTTTATTTTATAGAATGTGATATGATATGATGGATGATTGTGAATGCAGGTGAGGTGGAGACCCTATGAGGGGATGACCGACGAGGGCCAGCCGTGGGTCGTAGCGGGCCGACCTCGCTTCGGGCATAAGCTTTGGGTTCATTGCCTGAACGAGATTGAGCCGTTACGGCTTAGGCTGGTGATGAGGACCCTCGGCCTACACCAGGAGTGTGTCGAGGTAGGAGAGCCCCGGGGAATAGGCAAGAAGACGCGCGGTCGCACGAAGGTGACCGACTGGAGAGTCCGGTTCTCAGACCAGTACGCCGACTGGCAACGTGACGGGACCCGAGTCACCTCACAGGCGACAGACAGCTCCGAGTACCTCCGACGCTACTGGGAGGTTTATGCCGTCCGACCCCAGATGAGGGTCTTAGGGGTACATATGCATGCACTTTCTTTTTAATTTAAACGTAAATGCTTATGTATATCATGCGACTAATATGTGATGAATGCAGGATGCGCGGGACATAGTGGTGATGGACATGCAGACCCACCTCCATAGCCTAGAGGCCCAGCTGGCTATCACACGGGCAGACCTTGAGACCCTGGTGAGTGTTTAATTATCTACTTGCAAATGAATTCCTGAATTATTGATGATTAGCCACTGACAATCTCAATAAATGCAGCGTGCCCAGCAGGGAGCAGTGGTGAGAGAGACGGGAGAGGCCTCCAGCTCGAGAGGACCTAGTGCAGAGACGACTGCACTAGCGAAGCAGTTAGCCGGAGCAGTGACACGGGCCGAGGCAGCAGAGCGCGACCTCGCCACACGGGTATGCCTTAAACTTTAAACTCTCATTCAATTATTTATGTAATATGCTCATGACGAATTATGTTTACAGACTGAGGAGCTTCGGGCCTCTCTTACCTGCATCGAGGAGGGACAGCAGGCGATGGCCACCCGGGTGAGTTATTTATTTTCAGTTGTTTATTGCTTATCTCATGATTTATTGAATGATATATATGGAACTGATGATTTGTTTGAATGTTTGCAGACCTCGGAGCTACATGCGGCGCTTACCCAGATCGCTTTAGCTGGGGCAGAGTTGTCCATCTGTGAGCAGCGCGTCACGGAGCTCGAGAGGGCCTTGAGGCGGCGAGAGGAGCTACCTCAAGACGTGGCAGAGCTGCGAGTCGCCCTCGAGATGGAGCGGAGGGAACACGCTCGGGAGCGCGAGGAGCACCGGGCGGACCGTTCGGAGCTTGCGACTTTGAGGGCCCAGCTAGCCGTTACCCAGGAGCGACTGCGGGCGACCGAGGAGCTACTTCAGCGAGGCTGAGAGCGAGCGCGGGCTGCGGGGTACGCCTTCACCAGCTCCACCTTTGTGGCGGGTTCCTCTCTCCGGTAGAGGAGCGAAGCAGAGGAGTAGGTTCGAGCTCCAGCTACTTCTCGGGGGTCCATGCCCCCTCCACGAGTGCCTCGTCGGGAGGACGAGAGTGAGGCCGAGAGTAGGAGAGAGGAGGGTGGAGGCGAGAGCTGAGAGAGACTTTACTTGTACTCCTCCACCCTCTTACCTGTACTCAGATATTTATGATATATATATATATGATATTGAGAATTTTTTTGGTTACCTAAGCACTTGTGGACTTGTGTTTTCTTCCACTTTCTCACCTTTTCTTCTTCTTTTTTTTTTTGCTTTTGTCTTGCGCCTGTAGCTGTAATTCACACTTGATTAAACATGTTAATTGATCTGTTTGACTTGCCCCCTTGCTCAATAAGCAAGGGGATGTCTTTACTTTGACCTTGATAATGGGTCAAGGGGCCAAGCCTTTAATCAATGAAGGTAAATGATAAACAAAATATAGGAAAATGCGACATGCAAGCAAGCAAATGCCAACTAAAAAATAAAGATGCCTACACAAAAATGTAACAGGCACATGCACAATAACGACTTAAAACTTCAAAAAAAAATTATTTTTCATTTACTTTATCCCCCCTTTTTTTATTTTCAATTTTAAAAATGATGCCCTCGCAAACGGTCGCTTATTGGGAAATTGACGCCTTCGTGGTAGGCGTTTAAGCATTTTTTTATGTTTTATTTGAAAATGACGACTTCATGAAAGTCGTTAATTTTGAAAAAGACGCCTGTTGATAGAGGCGTTAATTCTTATTTTCCATTTTTTTTTGTTTTTTTGTTTTTTTGTTTTTGTTTTTTTTTAAATGACGACTTAATTAAGGATGTTAATTTTAAGAATGACGCCTATTTGAAGAGGTGTGACTTTTATCTTCCATTTTTTTTCATTTTCATTTTTTTTTGTTTGTTTTTGAAAGCAAGCATAATACAGGGCTTTAAACCTTACACCATCATGATCTTAAATTCATTAATCTTTCTCGAAAAACTTAACAAAGGGGTCAACGTGCTTAAGGACTTATGCTTCTACTCATTTTCTCTTGCAGCCCATCCTTCTTAGTCAGTCTTCACCATTCTTCGAGTTTACAACCCACCATGAGGGGAGAATAGAAGAATAAGTTAAGGAAGCTCACGAAAGGTTTTCAAGAATGGGGAACGCTCCTCCCCTGCCCTAATGCCTGTTGGGATTCGGTCTTTAGCTTAGGGAAATATTGTTCCTCTTTTTACCCTTATTCATGCATGCTTACGACCAGGGGTTTCCCTGCGGGGACTTTACCCTCTTGACATGCTTTCTTTTGTAACTTTATTTTCTTTTCCTCTTTTCCTTTTCCAAAAAATAGAAACCTAATTGTACTTGGGCTTTAAGCACTTTGTTCCCTTTTGGGCCTGACTTCCACCTACTAGGGCGGCGGGCAGGCTCGTACTCCCTCTTGTGAGCCGAAGAGAATAGAATAGGTAAGGTTTTTACACTCTTAGTTTGAGTCGGACTTTCCTTGAATTCCGGGCTGCTTGAGTTCAAAGAGTAGAGCGTGTAGTGTGTGAGGGAGTTGACCCCAAAGTTAAACAATCAAGACTGAAGAATGAATTAAAGATTTTGATTTTTCGGGCTCGTGGCCCATATACCATGTCTGCCTGCAATTTTCAATTTTTTTTGTTTTATTTTGTTTTGCTTTTCTTCTTTTTTTCTATTTAGGGGTAGTATTTCTTTAAATAGAGACCATTCCAAGGATGAGTTAGCTCTTCACCTTCAGTATTAATTAATTTGGAAGCATTGCCAGGATAAACATCTTTTATGACAAAGGGACCTTCCCAGTTAGGTTGAAGTTTTGAACGAGGCCCACCCGGTTTTACGAAGATTCTTTTAATTACCATCTCACCGACTTTAAATTTTCTTTCAATCACTTTCTTTTGATAAAAATGTGAAAGCCTATTTTGATATATACGCGGATGCTCGGCGGCGGCCAAACGCTTCTCGTCTAGGAGTTCCAGCTGAGCAAGGAGAGATTCACGACGCTCATCGATGGGGAGCTCCTTGTCCAATTGTACTCGTAGGGAAGGGATAAGAATCTCATAAGGGACTACCGCCTCCATTCCATAAGTGAGGGCGAAAGGGGTCTGCCCAGTAGGGGTACGAATAGAAGTGCGATAGGCCCAAAGAGCTTCAACTAATTTTTCTGGCCAATCCGCAAATTTAGTAGCCTCACACGTTTTCTTGATAATTTTAATCAAAGTTTTATTAGTTGCCTCTGCTTGACCATTGCCCTGCGGACAATAAGGAGATGAATGATGCAATGTAATGTTATACCTGTTGCAGAGATTCTGAAGCTCCTGAGAGATAAATTGTGGCCCATTGTCGGTGACGATGGTACTCGGGATGCCGAACCTTGCGATGATGTTCTTCATTATAAATTTGCAGACGATTGACGCTTTTATCTCCATGTAAGCTTCCGCTTCCGCCCACTTGGTGAAGTACTCCGTGGCCGTGAGTATAAATGCCTTTGGTATTGTGAGGAGGTTCGATCACCGAGGGGTCCAATGATATCAAAAGCCCACATGGAGAAAGGTCATGGGGATGATATCAGATGGAGTGAAGAAGCAGGAGAGTGAATTTTATCGGCGTGCAGTTGGCACTTAACACACCTTCGAACATAGATGGAACAATCCTCTTCTAGAGTGGGCCAATAGAAACCTAGCCTAAGGATCTTCTTAGCAAGCATCTGGCTATTGACATGACCACCACACACTCCGGAATGTGCTTCTTCCACGACCTTCCAAGATTTATCATCATCTAGGCATCTTAAAAAAATACCGGTAAGACCTCTTCAATAGAGCACACCTCCAACCAGGGTGTATCGCTGAGCAACTCTTCGAATGGCTTTCTTTTCTTCAGCCGTGGCCTTTTCGGGATATGATTGATCTTGGCAATACTTGGCAATCTCGTAATACCATGGCTTTTCTTCATCGTCCAATTCTAAATCTAACAGCATGACTTCCTTATTCTCAATGATTCCACCTTGCTTAACCTTCCTGAGCACCTCATCCTTAACACTAAGGAAAGCTGGATCCTTGATAGCTGGAGTGAGCCGCTTGTGAATAATGATAGAATGGGAATCCCTTTCGGGAGGAAAAACCAAGGAGGATGCAAGAGAGGCGAGGGCATCAACTAAAATGTTATGTTCGCGAGGAACGTGACTAAAGATTAATTTAGTGAAAAGCTTGGTATAAGCGGAAGTCAATTCCTGATAGGGTTTGAGTTTAGGATTGAGCGTGCAGCACTTGGTGAGCACTTGGCGAAGAATAAGCTGACTATCACCTACAATTCATAAATGGGTAACACCAAATTGATGAGCGGCCTCTAGTCCGGCCAGAAGAGCCTCATACTCAGCTATATTATTTGTAACTGGAAATGCAAGCTGAGAGGCGAGTGGAATAGTGATACCCTCCGGTGATAGAAGAACAATGCCAATCCCTTTTCCTTTCGAATTCAAAGCTCCATCAAAATGTAACGTCCACATCGAATCGGATTGATTGACGGACATTAGTTCCTCATCTGGAAACTCTGAGCGAACACTGTCAAATCTAGGGAGAGGGTGGTGAGCAAGATGTTCTGCTATGGCATAGCCTTTAATCACTTTTTGCTGAATGTAGATGATATCAAATTGAGAAAGGAAGCTTTGCCATCGTGCTAATCGGTCAGTGAGAACGGATTTTTCAAGAAGGAATTTGATTGGATTCATACGGGCGATGAGATGAACTTCGTGAGCTAAGAAATAATGCTTGAGTTTCTGAACTACCCAGACTAAAGCAGCACAAGTCTTCTCTATGGCTGAGTACCTCTGCTCACAGGGGTTGAGAAGCTTTGACAAGTAGTAAGCTGCCCTTTCTTTTCCTTCTTCATCAACTTGGGCTAAGACAGTGCCTACAGAGTCATCTAGGACGGAAATATAAAGAACAAGCCATTTGCCTGGAACTGGCGGCCTCAGGACAAGAGGATTTGAGAGATAATCCTTCAATCCGTCAAAAGCTACCTGACACTTGTCATCCCAAACAAACTTGACTCCCGGCTTAGTGAGCTCGTAGAACGGCCTACATCTTTGTGAATGCTGGGAGACAAATCGGCGAATAAATTGCAACCTCCCGATCAATCCTCAAACTTCTTTCAAATTCCTGGGAGGGGGCATTTCCCTTATAGCCTTTGCCTTGTTGGGATAAATCTCAATACCCCTCTTACTTATGATGAATCCAAGCAACTTCCCTGATGAAACACCAAAAACGCATTTCTTAGGATTCATTTTCAATTGATACTCCTGTGCTCTTTGCAAGACTTTAGTCAGAACTCCGGGATGCTCAATCCTTGTCCTTGATTTCACTACCAGGTCATCAACATACACCTCAATGTAAGTGTGGATCATATCATGAAAAATTACCATCATAGCCCTTTGATAGGTGGCTCCAGGATTCTTAAGTCTAAAGGGCATGACCACATAGCATTAAGTTCCCCATGGTGTAGTGAATGATATTTTCTCTTGATCTTCCTCAGCTAGGCGAATCTGATTATAACCTGAAAAGCCATCCATAAATGAGAGAGTCTCATATCCTACTGTATTGTCAATTAAAACATCAATATGAGGGAGGGGAAAGTCATCTTTAGGACACGCGCGGTTGAGGTCCCCAAAGTCTATACAAATCCGCACCTTTCCATCTTTCTTCTTGACTGGGATGATGTTAGCCACCCAATTGGGATAGAGGACAACTCTGACGAATCTAGCCTTATGGAGCTTATCGACCTCTTCTTTCATTTTTAATGCCATATTAGGGTGGAAACGTCTCAACCATTGTTTGACCGGAACGGACCCTGGCTTAAGTGTGAGTCGATGTTCAACGACCATAGGGTCTAGTCCAGGCATATCTTCATAACTCCACGCGAACGTGTCCTTATATTCTTGGAGGACCAAAATAAGCGCCTCTTCTTCGGAGGGGGGAAAGTTTTTGCTAATGAGGACAATCCTAGGGTCTTCTTCAGTACCCAGATTTATTTCTTTAGTAGGCTCTTCTACTGAGGCTGATGGCTCATCAAATCTTCTCATACCACTAGCAAAAGCTTCAGCCTCGTCCTCATATTCTTCATAACCTTCATCCCCCTCTTCAGTAGGGTCTTCATCATTCATGATCTCATAAACACCAAAACCCTCATTAAAAACACAAGCATTCTCATATTCTATTTCTGGCAGGATAATTGGATTCTCCACAAACTCGGGAATGGCTAAACAAGCCTGGCATCTAACAGCTAACTCTCTAAGAAATCTACGAGGGATCTGCTTACCCTTGGACCTCTTATGTGAAGCTACCCCATGAGTCTTAACACTAGAAGAATAAGAACAACTAGCCTGATCACTAGAATTTGACAAAGATGAAGGAGGTGGGGAAAAGATGGGTATAGAAGGAGATACAGATGAAGACCCCTCACCAGAGGGGTAGGGAAGGTTCCCTAATGAATCCAGGAAGAGCGGCCCCTGGGTCGGGACACACTCAGGAAGAAGATAGGAGGTCTCCTCAATGGAGATGAAAGATTGGAAATTTTGAATTTTGGCATTTTTTTTTCATTTTTATTTTCAAGAAGAAGGCAATGAGAGGGAGGAATAGGAGGTGGAGTTGAAATTGAAAGATTGGTAAAAGATTGAATGGGTGATGGCTCGCGCGGAAGCGTGATGGAGAGTTTGGAAAATTACTCGAGGAGCAAGGGAGGAATTAATGAATTTGGAGAAAAAGTTATTAAGACCGCGGGCGGTCTAGGGATGTCTGAGCAAAACACTTTATTAAACAAACGGACCAAAGACGTTGGATGAATGGTCTTGACAAAGAAGAGGCCGGCCCACAGCCTGTCTATGTTGAAGCCCTCCTCAAATGGGACATCAGGTACTCCAGTATCTGTATAATCACTTAACAACAGCCTCTTATCTGTAATTACTGCTGGCTTCTCAATCAACTCATGAATCAACGGCGGCCATTCCGGATCAATCGGCATAAACAGTCGGCTCAAAGCAATGGTAATGGCATTCATGTCGAACCATCTATACCAGTCACATTCGGGGTCATCCATCTTTCTTCTTTTATCTGGCCGCAAGGATTCTAGGGCCTTGTAAGTAGCCAGTGGGAATATGTGACGAGCAAACTGTCTTGCATGTATGTCTTGATAATCCAGTATTGAAGTAATTAATGTAGTTTACTGGCCATTTTGGATGCCACCCTTGATGAAGTGTGTTTGTAGAGTCCATGTAAGAGGTTGGCGATCCGTTTTAAGTGTAGAAGTCATGACGACCCATGGCTGATCTTCATCCTTGTCTTTACCTGACCCTTTGTATCCTAGGCCTCCTCGAGGAATCATCTTTTGGTGCCTGATTGGCTTAACCCGACCTTGGAGATTGACCCCCAAGCCCTTGCCAGTCTTATACCCCATCTTTAATAAGATATTCCATCCTAGCGTGTTCGTCATGCTCTTCTTTTCCTTTCCTTGGGAAGGCAAGGGTGTCATTAAAGGTGAAGCTGGTTTAGTGATTGGGGGTCTTAACAAATCTCGCCGCGGGTCGGGAACATCCAAGACTGAAAGCAAAGGCCTGTTGGAAGGTCACATGGAAGGCACTGAAGTTGCTGAATGTATGTCTTCCGTCGGCAAGATGGGCATGCTAGTAACTTTGATAATGCGCCCTTTGTGTGGAAACTTTATGCATCGATGGTTTGTGGAGGGTACATCATCAAGTTCTTGAATATAAGGACGACCCAAGATGCCATTGAATGTCGGATCCATGTCTAAAATGTGGAAATATGTTATGATTGTCACTGGACCCAGACCAACTCTTAGAGTAATCATCCCCAGAGGCGGCTTCTTGGTATTATCATAAGCTATGACGGTAATTATAGATGGCCGGATTTGACTTTCTGGAATACCGCACATCTTCAAGGTGCTTGGCGGCAGAACATTAATGGATGCCCCAGTATCAACCAAACATTGTTTTACAGCCACCTTGTTGATGTCAATGGTGATACACAATGCATATTTTCTGGCTGGCTGCGGAGCTAATTCATGTTCATAAAAGGTAATAGCCGGTTGATTGCTGGCCGGATTCAAAACTGCAGTAACTTATTCAGCAGGAATATCTTCATTGACCATTACTTTTTGTAAGTATTGCTTCAGAGCCAGCTGATGTGTGGTCGATCTTTTAATCAATTCCAAAATAGAAATTCGGGCCGACGTTCTATCCAAATGCTTTAACAAGTCATATTCCGTGCCTGGTGCAGACTCTTGTTCATGTTCCCCTTGTTCTTGTACTGGCTCCTGCTCCCGTTGGGGAAACACTCGATGGAACATCCGTCCACTACAGAGCACCATTATTTTCGGAGCCTCTGTCGGGCTTAGGGTAGGCGAAGGGACAGAGGAGGTAGAGGGAATGGTATGTGGCGCGTTGGGTGCTGGTGTAGGATTGGCAGGGGGAGGGGTTCTTATAAGAGGCCTTGCCGGCTGGGGGTTATCAGAATGTGGCGACGGGGGTCGAGTGACAAGGAGAGGCCTTGGAAGCATGATGGTGGATGAGGTAGATTGTGGCGAAATAGGAGGTGTGATGATTGCCGACGAGGGGCGGATAAGGGGAGGCCTATTTGTTGGAGGGTTTTGGGGTGCAGGAGAATTCGTGGGTTGGCGTAAAAGAAGAGGTCGTGAAGGAGTAGGGTTAGGGTTGAATGGCCCTATAGTGCTGGAATGTATAAGGGGACGTGGTGGTTGGGAAAGGGGGACCGACTGAAGCCTCCTTAACAATGGAGATGGTTGTGGTTGATTGGAGTTTTGATTAATAGCCCCGACAGAGGCATTTTCCTTATGCCAATCATGCCCTCTCTCCACTTCATGGATCGAGGTGACAAGGTTTACTTGTTGATTTTGAACCGGGTGCTCCGGTAGCGGATTATTGACAATCCCCATATTCGGCGGGGGTGCAGGAGCCTGCTGTTGTTGGGGGACTTGTTGTTGCTGACCTTGCTGCGGATGTTGCTGAGCCGATGGTTACCGAGGAGGCCTTCGAGCCTTTAAAGTAGCGATGACCCTCCTCATCTCATCCCAATTAATATCACCTTGATCATTCATGTCATGTATGTAATCCTTAAAGTGAAAACAATAATCAATGTTGTGCCCCGGCTGCCGATGGAAGATGCAATACCGGGAGGTGTCCACATGTTGTGGCCATATTGTTCTTTCTTTGGGCAATGTGAGCAGGTTAGCAGCCATGAGGGCGTTGAAAATGTCTGAAAAACTCTCAAGTAGCGGAGGGTATTGGGCTCTTCATGGACCCATCGGCCTTCTTGGTTGTTGCGATTGTTGTAGTGGATAATTAGCCGGGGGGGCACTTGGTGATATTGGTTTTGTGAAGCAAAGGGGAGTTGTTGTTGTTGAGGAGGTGGAGGAGGTCTTAAGGTCTGAGGAGGGTCATTATTTGGCTGGTGGACTTGATTTTAGAAGGCTTGCTGTTGTGGTGGCCTTGGGTTTGGAGGGTGGCGGAAGGGAGTGGAATTGCCGAATGCGCTCACCTGCTCATTGATGACAGTGCCTTCAGTAGTTGGGCCAGTATTACCGATATTAACATTCTTCCTAATCACCTTTGGCCTTGGCTCGAACATGCCCATAATAGGTGAACCTTTCATCTGAGTTTGTATGTATCTAGCTCTTTCATAGAGCTCCTCCATAGTGCTTAATTTGTTCATGGCCAAAATATGATGGAATTGTGGAGTGGAGTTTGATATTATCATTTTTACTTGCTCCGTTTCCGAAAGTGTGTCTTTTAATTTTTCGGCCATAGCTCTCCACCTATCAGCAAATAAAACGAAGTCTTCCTCGGGCTTCATCTTCTCAGCAACCAGATTAGTAACAGACAAGGAGGGACCCACACGGTCCTTATACTTCTGTAAGAACTTCCGTTGAACTATATCAAAATCACCGGCATCAGCCGGCTCCAAAGAATAAAACCATTCCAGTGCTGGGCCATCCAAAGACCGCCTAAAGAGATAAGCCAATGAGGTCTTATTATCCTGCCAGAATGATGCTTCATACAAAAAGTCCTTCAAGTGGATGTGTGGATTGCCCGTGCCATTGTACCGCTGGAAATTCGGCATTTCAGACGGGGGTAGGTGAAAAACCGGCATGGGGGGAGCATAATTTCAGGAGTGACCTTGGATGCAGTAACCCTCTTGAGCTGTTCCTCCATACTAGCCATCTTTTGGAGGAGTAGAGCATGGTTATCGGATTCGGTTGGGGCCGGACGAAAAGAGTGTTGGTTTGTCATAGGCCTTCTCAAAATTTGAGGAACAGGAGATTGTTGAGGCCTAGCAATGGAGTGACTTGCCAGTTGGACCGGCATAGTCATAACAGGAGTCGATGGGCGCGAGGGCACCCTAGGTGCGACCGCCGGGTCGTTGGGAGAACTAGCAGAGTGGCCACCCATGGCCTGGGGGGGTTAGAAGATGACGGGATAGACTTTCCCTTTAAGAGGGCTTGAGCCGCCTAGCGCTGGGAGTCATCCAGCTGAGCAAGAGCTTTGAGAAATTCGTTGAAGTTGAAAGAAGAGGAAGTGTCCCCTGAAGTATTTTGAGTGGTAGGTTGAGCTTGAGAAGAAGGCTCAACCTCCAAAGAAGTGGTGTCCACCATGTGGACTTGAGTGGGAGAAGAAGTGTAGTTTCCCTCATAGTAGACCGGATCCTGAGAGAGAATCTCATAGAACGGGTCAGAGTGACCCTCCTCATAACCATCATAAGTATACCCGTAGTTGGCCATATTGATGATTTTACCTAAACGCAATCTCATGCTTAAGGAGAAAGAAATGAATTTTCGACAATGAGATATAACCAAGAGATATCACTTTCTCAAGCAAAAGAAACACACAGGTTGTAATGAGCCCAAAATTTTAAGATTTTCCTTGGAGATTAGGGTGAGTTCAATATTAGGTTCACTCTTTTAAAGGTGGATCTTGGTTGAAATTTTGGGTATAATCTCCGGGTATCTAGATTTTTCTTTCTCCTTTCCAACGTATGGGTCAACTATACTCCGGGTACTTCAATGGTACAACCTGCCTGGCGTCCGTGAGGGAATCCACGGGTGCGAGGACTTACGGAGGCTTGGTTAGAAATTTTCGGTCCAATGAGACGGAATGCTCAAAGGAGGGTCCTTCCTTCACTAAGAGGGGTGTAGCTCCTAAAAAATGTGGGGAGAGGAGGTCTCCCAAACCGAATGCCCTGGATGTAATCTGATGCAGGCAATATCAAGCAGGTGATATCAAAATAGATTGGCACAAACAAACAGCAACACACAGTAGTTCTGTGAGCACAGAACAAAATGACGACCCAGACAAGGTCGCTAAATTAATAAACAGCGTCTGTGTCGCAGTCACTTATTGCTGTGAACAGTGCAAACAGGGAGCAATAAAACAAAATGACGCCTTGGAGTGAGGCGTTAAATAGTGAAATGACGCCTCTGGCAAGGGGCGTCAAATGGTAGTGAACAGTGCTCGCAATAAAAAAAATGATGAAAGTGCTAAATCAGTAAAAGACGCTTTTGTGGAAGGCGTCAAATAGTGCAGTAAGTAACAGCGAGCAGAAAAGATGCCTTGATGTGAGGCGTTAAATAATAAAACGACGCCTCCGCGAAGGGGCATCAAATGGCAGCGAACAGTGATCAGGCGAAGGCCAAATTGATAGTAATCAACGCAAATGACGCCTTGGTGTAAGGCGTTGAATAACGAAATGACGCCTCTGTAAGGGGCACGAATTATAAAATGACAAAAATGTAGGAAAAAGATTGAAACAACGCCTCTGTCCGTGGTCGCTGTATGAAGAAATGACGGCAGCGGGAAGGCGCTATTCAGTTCAGAGAACAGAAATCGAATTTTCTCACTAAAATAAGGATATGAATACTTCAAAATTAGCTAGTCAATGGGAGGTGTGCACGTGGTGCACAAGGGGAGGGTGCTACGTGGAGCACAATGGAGGGGTACACGAGGGTACCAAAGGAGGGGCGCACGAGGGTGCCAATAGGCGGGGCACGCGAGGGTGTCAGAGGGAGTGTGCTACGTGGAGCACAATGGAGGGGTACGCGAGGGTACCAAAGGAGGGGCACGCG
Source organism: Amorphophallus konjac (assembly GCA_022559845.1). Taxonomy (NCBI): domain Eukaryota; kingdom Viridiplantae; phylum Streptophyta; class Magnoliopsida; order Alismatales; family Araceae; genus Amorphophallus; species Amorphophallus konjac. The sequence goes on from CM040123.1 coordinate 44,552,674, forward strand.
AGGGCACCAATAGGAGGGGCACGCGAGGGTGCCAAAGGGAGTGTGCTACGTGGAGCATAATGGAGGGGTACGCGAGGGTACTAAAGGAGGGGCACGCGAGGGTGCCAATAGGAGGGGCACGCGAGGGTGCCAAAGGGAGTGGTAATCAAACTAAAAACAAAAGGTGTCCCACCGTGATCGCCAATTTGTAGATCATGGAAAATTCACTTAAGAAAAGAAGAAAATGCACGTGGGGTGCTAATGAGGAGTGTGATCGCCAGAGGGGTTACCTCAAGAAAATGAAAGTGATCGCGTGTACCTTGTATTGAGCGGGAGAGATTGTGGACTTTTCCTTCCTCCTTCTACCGGCCGGCCGATGAAGGGGGTTCTTAGCTTGATTACCCTTGTAAAAACACACAAAACAAGTGAAAAGAATAGATTAGCCAAAAGGTGTAGTATCAATGCTCTAAAAGTATGAAACCAATCAAATGAAACATGAACACACCTTGTGTGTTTTGGTTTTTAAACCCCTTTGAAGGAGTAACAAAGGTATGGAAGATATGAATGCAAAGTATGTAATATGAAAATAAGCTGTATCGTGAAAGTGGCAACTTTTTCTAGCAGGATAGCTAGAAAGAACAGGATGAGTATGATGATGCTAATGTTAATAAGAGGAATTGAGGGCAAGATCTCGTCTCTGTTGTGCGTGCAGCAGTACTGGGAGAGAAAACAAGAAACAATTCAACAGCAGCAGAGGACCATAGTGGAAGAAGAATCAACACCAGGAGGAAGAAGAATTACTTGAAGATTGATCTGCAAAATAGAAACTCTCTTCTCCCTGTTAAAAAAAACTCACAATGGTTCTTCCGTATCGTTATTGCATTGCCCTCTCACACGCTCTCTCGTTCTCTCATGCGCGCGAGAGAAGAACATCAGGGGTATTTATAGCCCTAAAATCCTTGTAATAATAGGATTAAAACAAGGTAATGGTCCTCCAATAAGAAACCTTCTTCCCAATCAAACACAATGTGTAAAATGGGGAAGGTATCATTACGGGAAATAAGCAGGCGAAAAGGGGACGGAATCGGAAATGACGACCTCTTAAAGGGCGTCAATTGAAAATGACGACATCACCAAAGGCGTTAATTAAAATGATGACATGCACTCAGCCGTCAATTCCTGGATTTAATTATGGCAACAAATGACTTTCCTTATTAAAAATTCTGAAATGACGCATTCTGATATGGACGTTAAATAATAAGCGCCCTTCATAGGGACGTCAATTCTTTGATTTTGCATTTTGGGTAGGATTCGTAAAGATCCAGAAAATGACATCTCTAGGCACAGTCGTCCATTTATTAAAACACGCCCTTAGCCTAGCCGTCAATTAAATGGCGCCCCTTGTCAAGGCGTTAATTCGAATTATCAAAGAAAAATGCCGATAAATCACAATTAACACATATAAAATAGAAAAACTTCATATTAAGCTAATATTGAAGTCCACCTCGGGGCGTCACATGGTGACATGAGATTTACTCAACATAGCATCGATTTTAGCGTGTCTACACAATGTACCAAGTTATGGCCACATGAAGCAACATGGAAAACTAAAGAAGCTATGCGCAAGAGATTTCCCGAGCTATTCAACTGTAAGTACACTCTCCGTAAAATCCATATATTGAATTTGGGGGCCAAATTCTCTTAAGTGGGGGAGGGTGTAATACCCCAAGATTTTATAAATAATATTTTGAATTTTCTAGAAATATAATCGGATTTTCTAGGATTTTTCTAGAATTAATTCAAGGTTAATGGGCTATTAAATAAATTATAGTTAATTAAATATACTTATTTAATACCCACTATTTTTTTAAATGAATCTAGTCTTTTAAATAGGCCCAAAATGACCCAAAACCAAGCCCATAAGGTTTGGGCCATATTCTAGAAGCCTAAACTAGAGTATTTACAGAATTTAGGGGGATAATTGATCCATAAATAGATAAATAAATGGATAATAATAGGAGAGAATATCAAAAGAGTTTGAAACTGTTCAAATTCGGTGCCAACAAAAGAAACGGTCTATCGGGCGACCGCATGGGAAGAAGAAACGGTCTAAACCTAGACCGCTAAGCACTACAGATTCCGTGTATAGAAGAAGGCGTGAAAAGATGGAAACTTTAGCATCCTAATCACTTGGGACCGATGCAATCTATTAGCTAGAAGGTTCTAAGATAGATTTAGATCAACTTGGTGACCTAATTAGGACTCTAAGTTCGTGCAAATCCTTAAAACACTAGCTAAACCTATAAATAGACTCAGAATCAACCTGTGTAACCCTTACTTTTGGCTTGCGTGGAACAAAGATAAGGAGGATGAATTAGAGGTTTGTTCGTTAGAATATTTTGTTCATAATACTAAGGACTAACTACTCCCAAAATTTCATTCTAGGAGATCAAGCCTACAGGAAGTTAGAAACGTCGAAAGTCGCTGGTGTAGCACAAGAATCTCAGGAACCTATGCGACCGGGTCAGATTGATCAGCAAAATAGAAGTCCTAAACGAGGTAATTAGATAGAGGTTCTTTAGAGTTATTTGTACCTTACAGTACCCCCTTCTTACCCTCCAAATTTCATGGTCATAGGTAAATGGAATCAAGAGATAGAAGGCCACGAAGTTGCTAGTTCGGTTCAAGAAGAGCAAGAACTAGGGTTAACTTGCAACCCTAAATTCGAAATTTAAAGACAATAGCAGAGGTAGGTTATCTCATGAACGGCTTAAACATGATTTTAGGGGTAAAAGCCCTCAATTTTCAGTTGATTTCATGCATTGTACATGGAGTATTTTATGTTTTCGTAGTTAGTTCATTTCCATGCATGAACCTAGCTTTTAATGGAAAAGATGAACTTTCTACTTAATTTACATTCTCCTATGCATATTCTAGGCCTATTTTCTTCTGGCATGTTCATTACATGTTTTATATCATTTTTATGCCTTATGTTGCCCTAAAATAGGCTTGAACATCGATTTTAATGTTCGTCTGCTACAGAAGAAGAAACGGTCTTCCTAAAGATCGATTGGAATAACTAGCGGCCTTGCGATAGACTGCAAGCACCTGTGAAACTGTTCTCACATGACCGTTTGTCGTTTCTGAGTTCTATGTTAATGTTAATCTGAAACATAATGCAGAATGACCCTAATTTACTTATGATAAGCCTAGTTAACTAAGTTTTGACCTAGTTTTAGCTTTGTTTTCTTATACTTGGTTATATTGATGATTTATTCTAGTTGGTTTCATGTTCTTTAGGCATTTAAAATTTATTTTAACTTATGTTAATCTCATGACCAAAATCGTATACTCTTGTATTAAACCCATTTTATTCAAATGATAGATGGTTCATGTTTTAACTTGATTGCTCTTTTACATAATCCTTTCTGATCTACGAGTCATTTTCTTAAGTACATGGCACATATTCCGGTATTATGTCATTAGTTACACTTTGCACTTATTGGCACATTTTCTTGGACTTATGAACCTCTCCGCCGGATATTCCTTCTATCGGACTAGGGTATTATGTTTCAAGGCCTCCGTAAGTCTCCGCGAGCCTGGGATTCCCACTAGGACGTCGAGTTGGTTGTACCCTTAAAAGCCCAAAATGTCTAGAAAGTACTTTACCGATGTTTTATGCATTCTGGACCTTAGCGGCCTGTAGACGACCGCCAGACTCGGTTAGCGGCCATTCACTAGACCGCAAGGCTCCAGAAATCGACTCTATTCATTACACGGTCTTGTTGCTGACCGCTTTCTGTATAAAACGGTCCAGTAAATGACCGCATGATTCCTGATTTGGTCTAACCCGAGGTATTGACCTTTGGGGTTGATTTTCTTGAATTCCTAGATGATCTTAGGATTATCTGGAGTTCCGAAACTATGTTAAAAAGGTTAACATTAAGTTATGGAATTTAGTGAATGTGCCGTTATGTTGCCGGAATGCCGCCGTAGCATAATATCCTTTTAAATCATTCTTTGGAAGTCATATCAAACTTTGGTACGCTCTATGCCTTGATTACTTGATCATGAAACTTGTTATTGGAATTGAGTTATTGGCCAACATTATTGTTATATCTCATGAAAGTAGCTGGATTTATAACTTGAAGATGCAAGATCAGGCACGGATTGTGTCTAAGGGCTCCATGCTAGTCCCCGCGACCGATAGTCAGAAACGTGCTATAAACCATGGGGTATGATGATACTGGCGTCGCATTGCACTGGGAGTACTTTCTCTTATAAATGAGTAAAATTCACGAGGCTTGTTCTAAAATTTACATGCTTGTTAATGACTTTCTAGTACATAGCCTTCACAAGGTTGTGTAAAGTACTTTCTAGTCACACGCTTGTACATTCTTGTTCATGAAAGGCCAAATTTATTTCTACATGATTAATCTTGTTTGTTCATGGTCTATACTCGCTCACATCTACTTGCTCAGTTATTTCATGATTCTTAGTTGTCTTTGTTTATATCGCTTGTTTATCGCCTTATTTTTATCTTAATTCTAGAGCTAAGATGTTAATTACTTAAATATTACCTTCATGTTGATACGAAGATACCTACTGGGCAAGTGTGCTCATACCTATTTTCTTGTCTATTTCAGGAAGTACTAGTGAATCAAATTCGGATTATGCTAGTAGCATGTCCGAGAGTGATTGAAGGTCAAATGGATCGAGAGAAGACCTAGTTGTCAAGTGTCTAGTCAAGTCCTATTATACTTTTCTATTTTCTTGAGTCTACGATGTAGGGATGTTTAAAGTCATGATCTTATGTACATTTGGGTCATTATTATGAATAAAGCAAATTTTTAGAAAAATTACTTATGCAATTACTTTTATGTGATTGTCTTGCGCTCTGATTTCTTGCTCGCGAGAGGCTTACCATGCCGACTGTTCACGTTCCGATATTCATTCTGCTGTATTAAAAGCTCGGGGCGTGACACATGCAATGTGCTGACTAAGAGAAGGTTCGTCTCGCCACGTTCCAACTCAACAAGGATGCACGTACTTGGTGGAAATCTATTCCAGCACCGCCTCAAGACACACCACACACTTGGGAGGGATTTCTCACACTCTTCCGAGCAAAATACTTCTCTAAACATGTTAAGGAGAGGAAGGCAGCGGAGTTTGCTTATTTGCATCAAGGTATGATGACGGTGGCAGAGTATGAATTACAATTCTCTCGCCTAACCCCATATGCTCAACATTTAGTAAGCACGGATGTTCTCAAAGCTAATCGTTTCATGGACGGGCTACGACCCATCTTTATTCAACAACTTGGCTTGCAAAATATTCGGACCTATGCAGAGATGGTCCAACGGGCATAATTATGCGAACGGACCCTTGAGAAGGTCGATAAATTCAAAGGCAAAGGAGAAGAGCCTAGTCGAAAGTTTGATCGGCGAGGAAGAAGAGAGGAAAAATTCAGCATCACTTACAACTCTCGGGATAACAAGAAGAGATCCCGGAATGGGAATAGCAAGGATGATCGTAGGAACAAGAAGGCTAAAGAAGATGATAAGCAAGTCATGGCGGCTTGCTCTTTCTGTGAGATGTTCGGCCACTCAGCTGAAGAATTTTGGAAACACCTAGGGGCGTGTTTGCGATGTGGTAGCCGGGAGCACCACATGCCGGATTACCCCCTCATGAAGGATCAATCTTCTAGCGGTGTGTTGACACCCGTTTTATGCCGATAAGTTGAGTCGTCCCTCTTACTCTCATTTGTTGATGCCTCGAGTTGTCCACCACTCGTTGGGGCTATTTTCAGGCATGCTTTGGGCCAATTTTTGGGTTGCCTCCCTCCTTGGTTAGGGCCAAATTGATTCAGGGCTTATCAGGCCTTGATTTTGGTTGATTAGGTTTTTCTATGAGTTTCAACGTCCACGTGCATGTACGGTTCATACATGGCCGTTCAATTAATGGGTGGTTGAAAGTGGTCCGTCCATATATTTTGGAGTATTTTATGTCATTTTCTGAATTTCCACCGACAAGCTTTTGTGCGGCCCTCTCCTAGCCGTTCAACTTGATGGACGGACTAAGGGTGACCGCTCATATCTCAGAGTCCTGTGCTTGATGGTTTTCTCATATAATTATCCAAATAATTAAATTATCACCGACAAGGATAGAACGGTGGGTCCTTGGCCGCGCTACTTTTGGACAGTCTTATCTGAGCCGTTCATCTATGAGAGTCCAACGGTGAACGTTTCGGTCAGTTCGAGGGATAATCTGGATTATTTCAGATGTATTTTAAATTTCCAGCGATAGGGTTGGACGGTCCGGACATGGCCGCACATCCCGTTGAGCGGTCTATCGTAAGACCGTTCATCTGTTCGATTCCTGAATTTCAACTGATTTTATCCCTTTTATCCGTGGTTTTATCCCCAACTTCTTTCATCATTTTCTCCTCGGATAATCAGCCAATTTAAGTGCCGTTTTGACTGGATAAAAGATGATTCATTTATCTACGATTGTTGTTTGATAATCACGACCTAAAAATGACTCTAAACTCTAATTTCGGGCTAGGCTTTCTAGGCTCTATAAATAGACCCTAAAGGCCAAGCTTGAAAAGGGGGAATATTTTGGTCGACGGCGAAGCCCTGCCGCATTCTTAAGCGACCTAGCACCAAGGAGGGAGGCTTTCTACATCCATACAAGCCTCCGGTTCAGAGAGTAGTCCAGTTTTGAGTTGTTTGTGTTTCATAGCTTTCATCATTTCTCATTGTCTGCATTACTTTCACTACTTTCCCCCACGTTTTTCCTCATTCTCATCATCATGCATACATCCACCCACATTTTTGACACCCTAGGGGTCTAAAACCCCCCAGGTATCCCCTTTCCACTTAGTCACGTTCACTCCTTATTGTTTTGTAGTTACTACACCATTCAGTTCTAATTGAGGTTTTCTGTGTGTTTTTACGTTGTTTTGCAGGTCAGCAATCATCAGCACGAGGCCCATCCCCTCTGGCCGACTGGAGAGGGTGGAGGTTGGACCCCTTTGCGACTTTTGGCTCGGTGGTCTCGAGCGGTTCTCTTCTGTCCGTGCAAGGAGATGTGCGGTGCATCTTTGGCCGTTCTTCTTCGTCCGACGGTCATTACAGAGCCATTCAACATCCAGGAGCTCTTCCTCCCGCATCTTCTGTAGCACCCTTAGGCGGTCTATCGTAAGACCATACGTCTATAGGCGGTTCTTCGTTAACCGCTCATCTTCCCTGTGCTACAGCTAGGCGAGTGTCTCCCCTTCCTTTCCAAATCACGGCGTGTTCATCACGTTCGGCGCTTTGGTGGCGATCACGATCATTTTCATTTTCTGTTCTCCTCTTACTATCTTTCACTTACTCATCGCATGTTGATTTATTCATAACACCATCTTCCTTTAAGTAAGAGGAGAAAATATATCTACACCCTTCTTTTGTGGCGATCACGGTGGGACACCTACTGCCCATCGTGCTTGTGATTTGCTGACCCCTCTTTCGTTGTGTTAGTCCCCTTTTGGAGTGATTGCAGGTTAAGTTGCATTTTCTACCTTCTGGAACGTGAGCGGTTCTCACAGAGCCATTCACCGTTTGCACGGCTGATCATCCATCGTCCTTCCTTGCAAACGGCACCAGTTCTCCTGCGAGCGTCCTGTCATAGACGGCCTCCCATAGACCGTCCAAATCGCCGGACGGCCTGTTCCTGGCCGTCCATCTTTTTGGCACGGGTATGCTTATGGGTGTTCTGGTTGTAGGTGCACAGTTTCTGGAGATCCGTCCCAGAGTTTACGCGGCTATTCACAGACCGTTCTTCCTGATACGCTTCTTATCTCTGCCGTCCGTCATTTCCAGCACTCTGTGATTCCTGTGCAGTTATTCTATCGTTCTGTTGCACCCTGGCTTATACGGTTCTGTACAAACTGTTTGTCCCTTTGAGCGGTCGCATATGGACCGTCCTAGTGGTGTTACCGTGCATCATTATTTCATTTTTGATTGTGATATTCCATGATATTTGATCTCCTTGGTGCCATTTATTGATCTTCCCCCTGGTTATATGTTATTGCTGCCTACTTGTTTTCATCCTCGCATGTTTATTTTGGTCATTGGTTGCTAGTTTCTAGGCTAGACATTGCATGCACTCCGGTGCACATAGGACTCATGCATTTCATTCACATCTAGTTACATTCCTACCGAGGTAGGGTTTTCCTCTCGTCTCCATACTCCTTGGAGCCGACTAGGGGACCTTTCTGAGGACCTCCGTAAGCCCCCGTGAGCCGTGGATTCCCACACGGACGCCGGACAGGTTGTACCATACCACTTCCTAGTCTAGGGTCTGCATTCGTGCGATAGAGAGTCCTTTAGAGTCTTCCAGTTCTCTATTCTCACCCTGTTTAGGTACCTTGTGGTCGAGTGAATTCCCATTTTGATTAATCCACTAAGGTACTAAAAGAGAACTTATAAAAATCTTCGCGCATCACTTGGAATTTGTGTGGGTAATTGGCTGATTCTTTTTTCATCTCTCTTCTCCATTGTAGGTTTTATAGTGTCGTCATTTGCATCCTTTTGTCATATTAGGCTTATTTGGTCTAGTTCATCTTTGTGTGTCTCCATTTAGCTACATTTGTCTTAGGTTCATTCCCATCCTTATATTCATTCGAAGTTCACTGTATAAAGTCTCCATTTTCCCCATGGAGCACTTCTCCCCTATACCTTATTCCTATACTTCTCCATCTTCTTACCCCCGTGTGGATTCCTCTTCCCATGCGGGCCCATCTCCTTATTCCTCCATTGGACCCTATTCTTTAAACGAGCCTTCTTACCCCGCCCGTGCTGCTGTTAGCCCAATCAATCCTCATTCTTACATACATGATTCTTCCAGGCCCATGTATTCCTCCATTCCCGGAACGGGCTTTCTTTCTTCTCAGGCCGGATCCCCCTATCCGGCCCATCATCATTACGCTGGTCTAAATTCATCATCTCTTACTCAGGCTGGTTCATACCCTTCTCGGATTCTTCCTACCGAGGAGATGTTCACTCAGGCCCAACGCCAGCTTGATGAATTACAACGCCGAATCAACCCTCAAACTTCTTCGGATATCCCGTTTGCCTTTCAAGGTCTTCAACTCCCACCGCGTTCACAAATTCCCGCATATCACTGCTATGGTGGAGTCGGTGACCCCTATATCCATTTGAAGGAGTTCTTATATGAGTCGGCCCAGTTCCAGCATGATCAACGCGTGATGGCCTATTTGTTTGGCCTATCTTTAGAGGGCTCGGCCAAGGATTGGTTATTCACATTGCCGCAGGAGCAGATGATGAATTTTCAAGCCATTCAAGCAAGATTTATTCAGCAATATCGAGACCAAGTGGGGCCCAGATATTCTATGGTTAATCTGGCCCAAGAGAAGATGAAGCCCGGCAAGGAATTCTCCATGTTCGCCGACCGCTGGCGTCGCCTAGCCGCACAAGTTCCCGGGCATATTCCAGAGGGCGAGCAGATCAAGATGGTTATTTCTAATGCAACGCCCGAGCTCAGGTGCATCTTAGCCCTGAACGATATCACATCCTGGCAACAGCTTTACAATCGAGCCTGCTTCGTTAGCCAACAACTCCTAGTTTCCTTTGACCATGAGTCTCCTCCATCGTCACCTTCTACATACACTTTCCCTCTGCCCTCCACAGCAAGTCAGCCCTCCACTACATATCCCTCCACGAGTCAGCCTTCCGCTCCCTATACCTCCATGTGCTCCACCTTACATCCCTCCACAAGTAAGCCCTTCGCTATTTCATCTCACCACACCCCTCCACCTCTGGTCAAAGAAACACTATACCCAGAGCGGGTGGATGCCATCCATTACATTCCCAATCCCTCCGTGTCGCCACGTCATTCTAGCCCTCCACTTTCGCCTACGCAATCCCCCTTGCCTACGCAACCTCCGCTACCATCCCCACTACCTTCTCACACCCCTCGGCATCCACCTTACCCGAAGCAGGCTTCTCACTCTTCGTTGTCGGAATCTCTTACAGACATTTTCAGGGCTTTGGCGGCTACCCATGCGTTGCAACTCCCTCCGGTTGTGCCTTGCCGACCCGCGATCGGGAATTTACTCCAATTCTGGGAATTCCATCGTCAACAAGGGCATGTGGTCGAGAATTGCTCCGAGTTCCGAGAACTTGTTTACAGTATGGAAGATAAGAAGATGATTGATTGGGCTACCATGCGCCAAGTTGTGTCAGACCTCAGCAGCAAGCAGCAACAGCAGCAAGTCGTGCCGCCTAAGCAACCGTCTCCACGTCATGACCAGGGGCACCCTGGTGTTTCTTCGGTTAATAAGGTACCTGCTCCGTTGTCCACTCCTTCCTCTATCCCATCTCCTCCACCACCTTTACCTATTTCAGCCTCCGCTTGGGCAATTTCTTCTTCACCCTCTGTTTCCACCACCACTCCTGTCACCAACGCCTCTCGACGTGTTGTAAAGATACGCCGAAGAGCGCCACCACCCGCCACTTCCTCCACTACGCCACTACCTTCTTCTCCTCCTTCTTCCCCTTCACCATCTCCATCAACCACGTCACCCCCTTTGCCGCCACCTTCTTCACCCCCGTCTTCACCGCCTCCATTGGCCACATCTCCATCCTCACCCTCTCTATTATCCCTATTATCCTCACTACTGTCTTCATCACTTCCCCTCGTAAAAACCCCTATTCCATCACCTTCACAACCATCCCCGCGACCGATGCCACTTCTTTCGCCATCGTCCTCTGAGCCCGAGCAGGCAGACCCTAAACCCATGCCCCCACTTTTACCTTTACCTCCACCCATGCCGATCATCATCATTATTTCTCCATCGCTTGCACCAACGCCACCCGCGCCCTTCAAACCTCCTCCTTCTAACCTCCCCCTACCGCTTACCACTTCACGGAGTAGGTACACGCTACCTTTGGTGCCCCTCGGGTTTAGTCCCCAGGGAGAAAAGGAGCCAAGCCAGGTTTTAATCGTGCATTTCATGATCCAAGATGTTATTTTCCGCATGCCGGTCCAAGTCCTGGTTCCTGGCCATTTTAGGGGTAATGAGCCTGCATTTACTACGAGAATGGTTGCAAAGAAGAGTTCCCTCATGTTGGTGCCAGTTTCTTCAAAGGCGAGGCTGGTAGCAATCTCTTTGCTCGCCGGGAAGTTCATCATTAATGCTGTTATTACCTCGCGCTCGATTGCTGTTCAGTTCACTGGCCAAGAGGGGTTCTCTACTCAGATTGTGTTAACCCATGCGACTGCTAAGAGCCTGATGGATTCCCTATTCAAGGGGCAATTGGCCATATCTTCTGCATTTTCCAAGAATATTCTGCACATCTTATGCAATCTTCCTCGGTTTATTGGGGAATCGGCCACGTCAACGCCGCGCATTACTCTCCCTCAGTTTTGTCCTGCTCTTCTGGTAAGGGAGTTATGCTTCATGCCCGATTGTCGAGTGAAGATGCCGAATCTTATGCTGCTAATACCGAGTGATGAAACTCCACGATTTTCTGATGTTCATCCGAAGGAGTCATCTATCTGAGAATGTCCGCCTATGGTTAGCACTGGGTATCTAGGGGCAACCACCCCGACGAAACTGCATATCCATGACCAGGCTAGGTTGTCTGCCAGATGGGCCCGTTATTTGAGGAGACATTGCATATCAAGAAGGTCGAAGGTCCGGGTCAGCACCAGGCATACCCGTGTTCAAGAGATTGCTGCTAAGAAGAAGCGGCGGCGTAAGTTTAAGAGCCGTCGATTGTGCACTAAGGGGTCCACTTCTTCCTCTTCCTTTCATTCATCCTTTATATTGCTCAGCTCCCACCCTTGGGTGGTGTGTCTTCCTTCATCTAATCCTCCTTCGATCATTTTTTCATCTCCTCCTAATCCAGGGGCATCCCCTTCCTTTCCCCCGGGATCTCCAGGTTCTACTTCTCATTCTCTTTCCCCGACTATGTCGGGTGACTCCACATCTCCTTTCTCGACCCTGTCGGGTGATTCTAATTCCTTTTCTCCGACCATGTCGGATGATTTTCCCTTTCACCCTCCTATTTACTCCTCCTCACCTTTTCGGGGTCATTACCCTTTTTCTTGCTGTTTTCGAGGCTTTAGCCCGCCTTGATCTCAGTTAATCCCTGGTTATTCTGTACTTGGTTCCTTGTTATCAGGGCCTCAGTGCCTTAACGAGGGAGTTCTAGCCCTCGTCTCCCTTCCTTTTTATCCCTTCTTTGTCCAGTTTGATGTCTGCCGCTCCTCCATATCAAAGAATATCTACACATTGCTATCCTTTTCACCCTTTTATCCTGGCAAGCAAGGAATATAAAGCTCGTGCCGATCAAAAGCTCGATGATCGAAATCGCTTCAGGGTGTCAGTTTCTGCGTCATGGATTTGCAAAGGTACTGTTATTTTGTGCAAGAATATGTTATCATTGCTATTACACTTATTACTCCTGCACATGCTTATAACATTGGTTTCTCAACATGGTTGAGTGGCTTTAGTTGAATTTGCTTAATTAGTCAAATAAAAAAGTTAGCTTCTGCAGCATCCTTAGGCTGGTGATAGCTTAGCACTGGGAGTCTAGTATCTTTCCTCGATTGTTGAGGGTGACCTATGAGTATGGGTTTTTCACACACAACACGGCGAGCCATAGTCGACCCCTCTAGTGCAACATTATTGCTGCTTTGGCCATACTTTGGGTATGCACAAAGGTCTTTTTCTCTTCTATGCTTGGCCAAGTGCAGGGGCAAGAGATGGATGGATGAGATGACTAACCTAGGCGCTCCCTAATACGAGAGAGGTCTCAAATAGGGGCAGTCTTGACCCTCAAAAATGAGCTTTCACGCTAAATCTAGCCAGTAAAGGCTATGAATGAGAAGATCAATGAATACAAAATTATGAATCAAAGGCATGGCAAGAGTGACAATACAGTTCCCCGCGGGACGTCATGAGCCCGGTCGCATGTGTGCCTGATAAATATGGGTCTAAAAATCAAAGACACAAAGCCCCGGCGCAACAGACCTACTTATTGAGGGGTAGCGCCCAAGAAGGGATTCGAACCTTGATATCTCCCATCCTACATAAGGCTTGTCTCTAATTATTCTTCCACTTCTCCCTCTCAAGCTGGGTTGTATCCCGGGTATGGCCTTAGTAGGGGCACCGTTCTTTAGAGACAATTGGTTGTGGTAAGCCACCCTCACATGCACGTCCTGCTCAAGGGAAGTCTTTAATGAGAAGAGAGGGACGGCGATCCCTGGCTAGTAGTTCGAGCCTGTCTTTGGGTGCTGCGGATTGCTATTTCAAAAATTAAAAAATTGAGATATTGTCAAAAATCTAAAAAAATAAGATATTATCAAAAAATCCATAAAAATGAAATACTATTCAAAATCCAAAAAATCATAAAATTACCAAAAGAGCCAAAAAATGTGTCTTTTTCTTTTTCTTTTCATGCATTCGGATTTATATTGAGAACATATACGTAATCTATTTGCTAAGTGTGCAGGTTACAGGTACTCAAGCTTTCTTTGCCCATACTTTGTTCTATCTGCCTCCTATTTACATCTTTGATATGTTCTTCTCTTCAATCATATTTCTCGATCTGTTCTGAAGCTCATGTCATTCTCAGCTTTTGTTTGCAATGATCATATCTTTATGAGAGGGATTGCCTCATGATTATGAATATGGCGTGATGGGGACATCGAGGAAAGACCGTCTGCATTTTATTTGCATTCATGTCCTTTCATATTTGTATGTATACCCATGTGTTATATGGGTACGCAATTGTAAGTCTTAGTGGGTTTATATGTAAAATTCCAGTATACCCAAGCAAGGGGGCCCTCACCCCTTTCCCATTGGTCCACCTAGACTAAGTGGGGCTGGTCAACCATCCTAGGTGGCCATCTAGAAGGTTGGAATGCCAATTGACCACATGGGAGACAAGTGGATTAAAAATTCAAAGGTAGGCTACCTACCTCACCTACCTTATCCCCCCATTAGAATTAATTAGGAATTTCATTTTTTTATTTTATTTGGATCAAATATAAAGTCCCTTAAATGCCCCTCCAGATCCTAGATCTAAGGGTATTCATGGTCTTTTTTTATTTATTATATAAGTCATGTATTTCTATTATTCTAGAATTAATGAAGAGAAAATTGTTAGAAAATCAAGAGTGATTCTTCTGCTCCTTCCTCTCTCCCCTGGTGTTCATCTCTTCCAACCCCAAATTCTAGAGTGGTTCTATCTTCAATCCCCTCCCCTCTATCTTCGGTGATCATCTGTGCCGCCGCCGTCACCGTTCGTGCCGCCTTCGAGCCGCCGCGGAGCCATCTTCAAGGTTCTATCCTGCTGCACAGAGGTGTAGTCCACGAATTCCTGCTCTCCACCACGTGAAGATCTCAAGCTGAAATTTTTAGGGTGTGTTCTCACCTTGAATACCCACCTCCACCTAAATTTTCACGTTCAAATTCCCTCATTTAATAATTTTCCATTTTCATTCTTCTTTCACTCCCAGATCTATCTTGTCTCTGTCTACAGTGATAGAAGTTCTGAGTTTCCCATCTCCGACCATCTTTTTGCTTTTTCCAAACCCTCTCAATTTTATGGGGAGTTTTTCCCACCGTCCCCTCACTCCATGAATTTTCTTAATGTTTGATCAGCCCTCCAAATTTTTTTCAAAAATCGTGTTCTTCTTCAGCTACAGTACTGTCAGCCAATTTCCAGATCCGACCACCATCCAGTGCAAAAATCATATCAATTCGTAGCCACCTGCAATCAGTCCACAAAAAATATTTCCGTCTTTCTGGTTTGATTTCCTACAAGTTTTACGAAGACCTCAGGAGCTGAAGAAGACATCTACCTTGCGGTCAACGGCAGTTCTTAGAGAATAGCCCTACAGATCTGAGAGCTCGGGCACTGTACAACAGGAACTTATAAATTCACTCAAGCATATATCCATGCAGATCCAGGTCCTATCTCTAGGCCTAGATTGAAATAATTAAAGTTAGTTTTCCAACGGCGCCGGTTTTGTGTCAATCCGACATCGGGGCTGATCGAAGCGTCCGTTCTCACCGGAGCGCGCGCTGAAAAATAGAACCAGCAGATCCATGGCCGGTTATTCCGACCGGTGCCGAACGGAGCCGCCCGGCCTCTGGCCACTGTTCCAGTATATCGCTAGCCCAGGGAACGCTTCCCCAAGTGTCCCCACCACAGTGGTGCCACCGGGTCCCGCACGGCCCCTCCGGACAGCACGTGGACCCACAGTCACAAGTTCGGGTGCTGCCGAAGAGACGCGAGAAGCCGCCCGTCAACCCGAATTCGATCCTCACGGACCCCATTGTATCGCCCTTTACCTCCCTGCAAGGAGTGGGCAGTGCTTCATTGCTGTAACAAGTGTGTAATATTATTCCGGGAGTACGGGTTTCGGCCGGGTCCGTCGTCCCCACGCCGAGCGCGTGGAGGTATCGTTTTCGCTCCCTTCTCGACATTTTGCTTACTTCATATATATTTGCTTATGCCGCTGCTAGAGAGCATGTGTAGGGAAAATTAGCTCGCTTTATATTTATATCACCGTTGCTGCGAGAGAGAGCGTTACCATCCCGTGACCCGATCCGGGCACAAAAGTGTGAATTGACCACCCTAGCTCTCGCCGGTTTCTCAACCGTGCACGTCCGACGCTTCCCTCGTTAAGGGGCAATCACGAGCTCAACTAGAGTCCGAGGATTGTTTTCATGTCCGTGGTCTCGTCCTGCATCAATTTAGTATCAGAGCGAGTTGAGTCTAGGGTGTCAAAAAAAAAAGAGTGTCATTTAAGTCTAAGTGTCTAAGTTGGTCTTAGGTTTTGCATTTGCATACCATTAGTCGGTATACAAAAAGGTGTTGTCCGAACGTTAGGCTACGCCTATCGGGAAGGCCGCACATTTGCGCGAGTGATCTTCGGATCGATTAGCTCCGCCACGTACCGAGTCTTGGTCGTCATGTCTAGGGTTTTAGTCCATTGTCTAGTTGGTTTATCTACTAGTGTCGACATGGCCATCCACTAGCTTCTCTGTGTCCCATGGATTACCGAACACCCGGATCTTATCCATGGTGGCGATATTATCTCAAATGGAAGGACCACCCGAATCACCCCACTAGGCCCGAAACCCGGGACTTCTACGGGTCCGATGACCCAGGTGACTACCTAGAGTGGGAAGCCATTATGGACGACTACTTCGAGGTGTACAATATGTACGGGCCCATGCAAGTTGATGTTGCCAAAAGGTGACTTTTTGGTGAAGCCGTCGAAACATGGAGGGACATCAAATATTTGAGGGAGGATAGGAATCTAAGGCCCATCGAGTCATGGTGGGAAATGAAGAGAGCGCTTAGGAGGGTCTACTTTCCCCGCCCATCTACCTCCAACCACAGAGGTCATACCACTCACCAACCCCACCAACTCACCCACAATCAAGTGGGCCACACCTCTACCCAATCCCACCCCTTCACCGCCATCCAAGCCCACCAAGGCGACCCTAATCTAGTGGCCCGCCCAGTCACCTCCAACCAGCCTCCCCTTGGCACCCCCATCCCAACCCACTCAAGTACCTCTAACCGAGTGGAAGCCCCGCTTATAGCCGAGCCTAGGACCACACCTAGGCTGAGGGACGAGGAGCGAGTCCAACCCAAGGTCCCTACTCCAACCCGCTCCTTTGAGGAATTCGAGAAAATAATTTCGGATTTGTTGGAAAGGATAAGAGCTTCTTTACCCTCGAGAGCTCCAATGCCACCACCCTCTACGTCCGAACGTGATTCGGAACCATCTCATTTGGAGCCACCAAGGCCCGAGCCACCCGTATTTCTAACGGGTACACTATACATCGCCGAGCCACTTTTTAGTTGGCTCAAGGATGGCTTGGTCCCACCTCCCTTTCCATCCATGGACCCCATCCTACCTATAGTGTCGGTCAACTCATTCCATACCACATTTCGATCTCGTCACCATGTTGATATGTTGGACGATCTTGTCATGGGATTAGATTCAGAATGGGAGTTGACGCACCTTTTGGCCTGAGGTTTTGACCAACCCGCTAGTCTTAGCTTCACCCATCCAGCCTTCGGGTCCATTACCTCTGAGTGCACCGTGGGTTGTGTCACCACGGAGGTTCTTCTACTTCTCCCGCTACCGGATGAGCCCGAATTCATACCCTTTTGTCCGAGGGAGGAATCATACTTCTTGCCTACGATCCCCGTCCCACCCGTCACAATTCAAGAAGGTGACTATCCACACCTTCAAAACTTCTACACGTGAGACCGTGACTTGTGGGAACCCACCACAAGGGGTCATACCTTCTTTGATCCCATTGACCCATTCCCTAGTGGATCCTTAGACCCTTCATATTCACTTCACTTCTTCGAGGGAGTCCGCTACCACACCCTTTCCCCACGGGCCGGGTCATCTACGCCCACCAAGCCCGTACACCTACAAGATACACCATCATCTAGGGGAAATACTCTTGGTCCTCCCACATCCACATCACATATGCATGCATGGCCCACCTTAGGAGGTCTAGGATTTCCGCATGATGTCAACCACTGGTTACGTCAGATGCATGCATGGCATACGTTCGGGTGTCCTGGTCCGCCGTCACCCATGTACGGGTCGGACTAACATTAGGTGTGTCTAGGGTCATAGATGAGTCGGTGTGCTTTTTCTTTGCGTGGTATGTCTGTCTGCATGTGTCTTGTACAAGCTCGTTGTCATTCTCTTATGAGTAAGAGGCGATTGGACTCACTCGATGAGTATGGGATCGGTTCTACATCTATACCCGGATCAGTCACCTATAGGGACTCAGCGGTGATTCCTAGTAAGTCTTCGAGTTGCTTCCTTCCCTTTTGAGAGTGCCCCACCCGGAGTGTTCACCTTTATCCCATAGCAGTTCGTGCATATTGAGTATATATGGAATGAGCAGGTGACGGTCACTTGGAGTGGAGCATACCCGCGTTACTCGGCACGGTGATGGATCCGCCGGAGTACTCGAGCATCCATACCCCTACTCGACGGGGTCGAGTTCCTCCCACCCGGGGAGAATTGATGGGGACATCGAGGAAAGACCGTCCGTATTTTGTTTGCATTTATATCCTTTCATATTTGTATGTATACCCTTATGTTATATGGGTACGCAATTATATGTCTTAGTGGGTTTATATGTAAAATTCCAGTATGCCCAAGCAAGGGGGCCCTCACCCCTTTCCCATTGGTCCATCTAGACCAAGTGTGGCTGGTCAACCATCCTAGGTGGCTATCTAGAAGGTTGGAATGCCAATTGACCACATGGGAGACAAGTGGATTTAAAATTTAAAGGTAGGCTACCTACCTCACCTACCTTGTCCCCCTATTAGAATTAATTAGGAATTTCATTTTTTTTATTTTATTTGGATCAAATATAAAGTCTCTTAAATGCCCCTCCAGATCCTAGATCTAAGGGTATTCATGGTCTTTTTTTATTTATTATATAAGTCATGTATTTCTATTATTCTAGAATTAATGAAGAGAAAATTATTGGAAAATCAAGAGTGATTCTTGTGCTCCTTCCTCTCTCCCCTGGTGTTCATCTCTTCCAACCCCAAATTCTAGAGTGGTTCTATCTTCAATCCCCTCCCCTCTATCTCCGGTGATCATCTGTGCCGCCGCCGTCGCCGTTCGTGCCGCCTTCGAGCCGCCGCGGAGCCATCTTCAAGGTTCTGTCCTGCTACACAGAGGTGTAGTCCACGAATTCCTGCTCTCCACCACGTGAAGATCTCAAGCTAAAATTTTTAGGGTGTGTTCTCACCTTGAATACCCACCTCCACCTAAATTTTCACGTTTAAATTCCCTCATTTAATAATTTTCCATTTTCATTCATCTTTCACTCCCAGATCTGTCTTATCTCTGTCTACAGTGACAGAAGTTCTGAGTTTCCCATCTCCGACCATCTTTTTGCTTTTTCCAAACCCTCTCAATTTTATGGGGAGTTTTTCCCACCGTCCCCTCACTCCATGAATTTTCTTAATGTTTGATCAGCCCTCCAAAATTTTTTCAAAAATCGTGTTCTTCTTCAGCTACAGTACTGTCAGCCAATTTCCAGATCCGACCACCATCCAGTGCAAAAATCATATCAATTCGTAGCCACCTGCAATCAGTCCACAAAAAATATTTCCGTCTTTCTGGTTTGATTTCCTACAAGTTTTACGAAGACCTCAGGAGCTGAAGAAGACATCTACCTTGCGGTCAACGGCAGTTCTTAGATAATAGCCCTACAGATCTGAGAGCTCGGGCACTGTACAACAGGAACTTATAAATTCACTCAAGCATATATCCATGCAGATCCCGGTCCTATCTCTAGGCCTAGATTGAAATATTTAAAGTTAGTTTTCCAACGGCGCCGATTTTGTGTCAATCCGACATCGGGGCTGATCGAAGCGTCCATTCTCACCGGAGCGCGCGCCGAAAAACAGAACCAGCAGATCCATGGCCGGTTATTCCGACCGGTGCCGAACGGAGCTGCCCGGCCTCCGGCCACTGTTCCAGTATATCGCTAGCCCAGGGAACGCTTCCCCAAGTGTCCCCACCACAGTGGTGCCACCGGGTCCCGCACGGCCCCTCCGGACAGCACGTGGACCCACAGTCACAAGTTCGGGTGCTGCCGAAGAGACGCGAGAAGCCGCCCGTCAACCCGAATTCGGTCCTCACGGACCCCATTGTGTCGCCCTTTACCTCCCTGCAAGGAGTGGGCAGTGCTTCATTGCTGTAACAAGTGTGTAATATTATTCCGGGAGTACGGGTTTCGGCCGGGTCCGTCGTCCCCACGCCGAGCGCGTGGAGGTATCATTTTCGCTCCCTTCTCGACATTTTGCTTACTTCATATATATTTGCTTATGCCGCTGCTAGAGAGCATGTGTAGGGAAAATTATCTCGCTTTATATTTATATCACCGTTGCTGCGAGAGAGAGCGTTACCGTCCCGTGACCCGATCCGGGCATAAAAGTGCGAATTGACCACCCTAGCTCTCGCCGGTTTCTCAACCGTGCACGTCCGATGCTTCCCTCGTTAAGGGGCAATCACGAGCTCAACTAGAGTCCGAGGATTGTTGTCATGTCCGTGGTCTCGTCCCGCATCATGGCGGTTCTGCTTCATTCTGATCTCGAGTCTTGATTGAAGAACGTGTTTTGTTTATGTCTCTTTGTCCCACTGTATCTTTGTCTCATGACCATGTCCCACCGTGTTATCCCACGCATGTTATTTTGTCCATCACCACGTGTTGTTTGTTATCTTGCATGTTGAATGTCGTCCCTCCATGTTCCATATGTTGTCCCAACCACGTGGTCATCCGTCATGTTCTTTTCCCAACCGTGTGTTGTCCCACCACGTTGTTGTCTTGTCACACCGTGTTCATGCATGCATGTTGTCTGTTCATGCCATTGCATATGTGCTCATTTGCCTTTGTTATGTTATGTTGCATTGTCTCCCATTTTATTTGATCGTTATGTTATGTCATGTTGTTTGTCGTTCAGTTAATCATTGTGTTATCTCTGCTATGTCTATCCCATTTATCTTATTCATGAAAAATCCATAAAAATCAGAAAAGAAAATCCAAAAAGCACTGTTTCACCTGCACAGGTAAGCCAAGTATGGCCTTCTATCCTTATCACCCCTATTGCATTATTATATGGTATTATAATATATTATCTCGAGAACCAATTGGTTATCTACGTGTTTCAGGATTTGATGTTCCCCTTCAACAAAAATGATGATGATCCAGGTTCCCGTGTTTAATATTCGGATAGGCCGTTAGGTTGGGATGTCAAGGGGAGGATGGTTCTGTCCTGCACGCTGTGGTTGCGGATGGTATCTTGACTCTGATTTTCCCAGCCTAGGAATATTATTCTCGAGTAATTTATATTTTAATTTTTCTTCACATTTGTTTTAACGATTTCTTTTATTTTAGCCCAGCATGCATCATACGAATCTTTTGGGCTTTCATGACCCATGGTTTGCTTGAAAAATGTCCCATCAGTGATGGTCAGTTGTACGTTCAGTGTTTGAGTAAGAGGAACTAATTCCACTCTGAGTTAGAAGGTTCTCTTTGGTCGATTCGCCTGGTTTGGTTGATTGAGAGGCCCCCGTCTGGAGCTTTGGCCGGTTTCCTTTGCTTTTGATGCCTATTTTTTATGGCCTCCTCATTGGATCGCGGGATTGTGTCCCCCATGAGGTTGGTCTTGTCGATTTATTTCATTTAGTTTAGTTCCTCTAGACTGGTGTCGCTTTTGGTTTAATTATTCCTTGCGTTTGGCTCAAAATTTTCCGGAAGATTCCTGTCACTTGTTGGTAAAAACGGGTGTCGTTTTACCTTAACGCCTGCTTTTTAGTCCGCTCCGCTGTATCTCCGCTTCATCTCCATGTTCCATGTCACTTCCGCTTCACCTCCGCTCGCTCCCTTGCAAAGAGGACGTTAAGGAGGGGCATCTGTTGACACCCGTTTTATGCCAAAAAGTTGAGTCGTTCCTCTTACTCCCATTTGTTGATGCCTCGAGTTTTCCACCACTCGTTGGGGCTATTTTCAGGCATGCTTTGGGCCAATTTTTGGGTTGCCTCCCTCCTTGGTTAGGTCCAAATTGATTCAGGGCTTATCAGGCCTTGATTTTGGTTGATTGAGTTTTTCCATGAGTTTCAACGTCCACGTGCATGTACGGTTCATACATGGCCGTTCAATTAATGGGCGGTTGAAAGTGGTCCGTCCATATATTTTGGAGTATTTTGTGTCATTTTCTGAATTTCCACCGACAAGCTTTGTGCGGCCCTCTCCTGGCTGTTCAACTTGAATGACGGACTAAGGGTGACCGCTCATATCTCAGAGTCCTGCGCTTGATGATTTTCTCAGATAATTATCCAAATAACTGAATTATCACCGACAAGGATAGAACGGTGGGTCCTTGGCCGCTCTACTTTTGGACTGTCTTATCTGAGCCGTTCATCTATGCGAGTCCAACGGTGAACGTTTCGGTCAGTTCGAGGGATAATCTAGATTATTTCAGATTTATTTTGAATTTCCACCAACAGGGTTGGACGGTCCGGACATGGCCGCACGTCTCGTTGAGCGGTCTATCGTAAGACCGTTCATCTGTTCGATTCCTGAATTTCAACTGATTTTATCGCTTTTATCCGTGGTTTTATCCCCAACTTCTTTCATCATTTTCTCCTCGGATAATCAACCATTTTAAGTGCCATTTCGACTGGATAAAAGATGATTCATTTATCTACGAATGTTGTTTGATAATCACGACCTAAAAATGACTCTAAACTCTAATTTCGAGCTAGGCTTTCTAGGCTCTATAAATAGACCCTAAAGGCCAAGCTTGAAAAGGGGGAAGATTTTGGCTGACGGCGAAGCCCTGCCGCATTCTAAAGCGACCTAGCACCAAGGAGGGAGGCTTTCTATGTCCATACAAGCCTCTGCTTTAGGGAGTAGTCCGGTTTTGAGTCGTTTGTGCTTCATAGCTTTCGTCATTTCTCATTATCTGCATTACTTTCACTACTTTCCCCCACGTTTTTCCTCATTCTCATCATCATGCACACATCCACCCACGTTTTTGACACCCTAGGGGTCTAAAACCCCCTAGGTATCCCCATTCCACTTAGTCACGTTCACTACACCATTCAGTTCTAATTGAGGTTTTCTGTGTGTTTTTACGTTGTTTTGCAGGTCAGCAATCATCAGCACGAGGCCCATCCCCTCTGGATGGCTAGAGAGGGTGGAGGTTGGACCCCTTTGCGACTTCTGGCTCAGTTGATGCGGGACGGACACGGGAGACGACACTATATAGTGCCACCCTCGGACTCTAAATGGAGACGCGACCAGCAATACACACCAGGGAGACGCTAAGCCCGACACTACGAGCTCCTAGTGGCAAACGTCGCTAACAGAAGTACAAGCTCACTCGGCGTCCCATGCGAGGGAAAGCGTGGATCGTGCGCGGTTAAGGAACCGGCAGAGTTCAAGGTAGTCAGACTCACTTCCGGACTCGGATCGAGTCGCGGGACGGGTCACTCTCACGCTCACAGCGGTGACATGGACACACGGGCTAGGAACCTACACTCTCGGCAGCGGCCTAAGACCGTATACTAGCTAAGCAAAGTAACGCCAAGAAGTTAAGACCTTTACCTCCACGCACCCGGCGTGGCGAAGACACCCCGGCTGACTTACGGACCCCCGGTTAACATAATTCACAGCTGTACAAAAGGATTCGACCCACTCCACGCAGGGAGGTAAAAGGTCACATGTGGGCCCCAGGGATCACGTAAATCAGGTTGACAGGCAGCATCTTGATGTCGACTCGACGCGCCGAACTCCGCATTTTCGTGCTTCCGAACGGCGGGTTCTGCGGGCCCGTGGGGCCCACGGATGGCGCTGTCCTCCGATCTGCGGAGGTGGGTCCCACTATGATGGAGACCCCTGGTGGCGCGCCTCCACGGACGGCGGTCGGTCGGAGACACCGATTGGTGGCCGGTCGGGTCCGATCTTCAAGTTGTGGAATGGCTGCCCACGGATTTCAGTTCTGTTTTCCCTGCGCGCGCTCCGGCGAAAACAGCCGCTGCGGTCGATCCCGACGTCGGATCGGGACGCATGAGCTATCGTTGGAAAGCTCTCTTCAAATGCTTCAATCTAGACTCAGAGAGATCTGATGGATCTAGCCGGATCTAGACTTTAATGAATTTACAAATCCCTGTTGTACAGTAACCGAGACATCAGATTTACAAGATACTTGTCTAAGAACCACCGTTGACCGCCTACTTGCCGTAGGAATCAGACTTCGAGCTCTTCTTACACTTTGTAGATAATCAAACCATGAAGCTGGCGCAATTTTTATAATTGTATTTGGAGGTGGTGGTGATTTGATAGGATTTTTGGAGTGTCTGGTGGTCGGATCTGGGAACTGACAGAAAGTACTATAGCTGTGGACGAACTCTATTTTTGTAAAATATAAAATGGACTCACAAAAATTCAAGAAAATTGGGAGATGTAGGGGATAGTGGAAAGAATGCCCAGTAAAATGGGGCGGACCAAAAAAAATCAAAAAGTGGACCTAAGACTTAAAACTCTGGGCGGGTGGAAATGGAAACAGACAGGAGACAGATCTGGAAACTGGGATTGGACGAAAATAAAAAAATACCAAATGAGATCTTTATGACCAACCAAAATTCTGAGGATGTGCTGGACACCTCTGGAACATCCAGTAAAATTCCCAGCTCGATCTGAGGCCGTGGCTGAGACTGAAATTTCGTAGAGTCTGCTGTGGTACTGCGCGGACAGAACTCCGGCGGTGGCGATGGCGGCTCGTGGCGGCGGCGGCGGCGACCGGAACTGATAGGGTGGAGTCACACCACCAGAGGCAGCCTTCACAGCTGCAAGGGGAGAGGAGAGAGAGGGGGCGGCCTAGGCCTGCTCCAACAATTTCTTTGATTCAAATGGCATTAATTCATCAAAATGGGAAAATACAAGCATATATAGGTCACCCATCTAATCCATCCTCCACCGTTGGATCTAGGGGTGTGAGATGGAGGGTTGGGATGGCTTGTGACCATTCCACAAAAATACAATTAAAAAAATAAGGGGGGGACAGCCTATTGACTAGGGGGGGAACAAGCTTGACATGGTAGGTGGGTGTTGGTTGGAAATGTTGACTATTTTGGTCCCTTGTCCCCCATGTGGACAATTGACCATTCAAACTTCTAGATGCCCCATGTGGCATGTTGACTGACCCCACGTGGGACCCTAGGCTGAGGTGGCCCAATGGGGTGGGGCCTGGGGGGCCCGTGGGGCCCACGGGGTCCGAATTGCACCTAAGCCCCTATTACAATCAAAATGGCAAACCGAATGCAACGAAATAAACACAAATTAAACACACATAAAGTCTAACTAAATATAATAAGTGGGGAGGCTCAAGACGGAGTCTCCAGGCTGTCTCCGAGCCAGATGGATGCTGAGGTGGCTCGTGTCGTGCTCCGCGTGCGGTACCGGTGGCTCGGCGTGTCGTGCCGATCAACTGCTCGGGTGTCCGCACCAATTCTCCCCGGGTGGGAGAAACTCGACCTTGTCGAGTAAGGGTCTGCATCGCTCCTGTATCGCTCCAGAAGGTCCGGATCAATCCGCTGCAACTCGCCATGTGTGATCCATGTGTCCTCAGTAGCGGCCGTCCTCTCCATCGCACTAG
The DNA here is from genome assembly GCA_022559845.1 of Amorphophallus konjac. NCBI lineage: Eukaryota > Viridiplantae > Streptophyta > Magnoliopsida > Alismatales > Araceae > Amorphophallus > Amorphophallus konjac. The sequence goes on from CM040123.1 coordinate 44,577,903, forward strand.
GTAGCGCGGGTAAGATCCACTCCTGGTAACTGTCACTTGCTCGTCCAGTATACGATCTATGTGCTCACGCTGCCGTGAAAAAGTGGCTGGAGGTGGAAGTGGACACTCAGGTGTGGGATCACTCTCAAGGGGAGGAGATGGCTCAAAAGGCTCACTAGGGATCACCGCTGGGTCCCTATATGTAACAAGATCCGATACATTGAAGGTAGAGCTTATACCATATTCCTCGGGCAAGTCCACAACGTACGCATTGGATCCAACGCGTTTCAACACTCTGAATGGACCGGCTCCGTGAGCTTGCAACTTCTTAACGATTCCAGAGGAAAACCGTTCAGGTCTTACCCTGATCATGACGTATTCGCCCTCGTGGAACTCTCGGTGGTGTCGGTGGACATCGGCTAACTCCTTGTACCGTGCATTGCTGGCCTCAACTGTGACGACGGACATCGTCATGCAGACTCCTAACATGATTAGCAAAAGAAAAGAAACACAGGATGCACACACGACCTAACATGCTTAGCAAAAGAAAAACACACGGATGCACACACGACCCTAAACAACCCTACAGTTAGTAAACCCAATCATATGCAAGGTGGTCCAGGACATCCGAATGTGTGCCATGCATGCATTTGACATAACCGGAGGTTAATGTCATGGTGGACTCCTAGACATCCTACGATGCACCAACCATGACATGGGGTTTGGATGTGGGAAGTCCGGGAGGTTTGGGTGGTTGAGGTGGGCCGGGGAAACCAAAGTCTTCATTACCCCCAAATGACGGTTCGGACCTATTGCCATGTAAAGGTTGCCAGGCCCGAGTAGGAGGGGTGTGATAGTGGACTTCCTTAAAGAGGTGGAATGGAGGTTGTGGGCCAAAGGGCCCATGAAGAAAGGGATCGAAGGGATCAAAGAATGTGTGACCCCTCGATATGGATTCCCTCATTTCAAGGTCCCATGTGTGGAATTCTAGAAGGTGTTGATGGTCACCTTCATCCGTGAAGGGAGATGAGACGGTGGGGGTATGATGGTGGACTCTCTCGAAAAGGTGGTGTAAATATGGTGGGTCACGGAGTCCATAAGAGAATGGGTCGAAGGGATCAAAGAAGGTATGACCCCTCGGACTAGGCTTCCACAAATCACTGTCCCACATTTGGAAATCTTGGAGGTGTAAATGATCACCTTCATTCATTGTGAGAGATGGGACGACAGTCATAGGTAGAAAGTAAGATTCCTCCCTTGGGCAAAGGGGAATGAAGTCGGACTCGGCCGGCAAAGGGAGGAGTAGAAGAACCTCCGTGGTAACATGACCCACAGTGTACACGGAGGTGATGGACCCTAGGGATGGATGTGTGAAGCTACGACCTGTAGGTCGGTCGAAGCGTGGGGCCAACAAGTGCGTAAATGTCAACTGCCGGTCTAATCCTTTAAGAAGATCATCTAATGTATCCACATGGTGACTAGACCGGAAGGTGGTATGGAATGAGTTGACCGGCACTAATGGTAGGGTAGGGTCCATGGATGGGAGGAGAGATGGGGCCAAGCCATTCTTGAGCCATCTAAGAAGTGGTTCGGCTATGAAAAGTGTACCCATTAGAAACACGGGTGGCTCGGGCTTTGGCGGCTCCAAATGAGAGGGCTCCGAAATAAGATCGGAAGGTGAGGTTTCTCCAACCCCTTTATCCCCTAGGGCTAGAGATGTCCGAGTGGGACACTGTCCGGCAAAGTGGCCAAACCCCTGGCAGCGATAACACTGTTGTCGTGATCCTCTACGCTCCTTGATAAGTGGGTCCCTACCCTTATCCTCCTGACGGACAGGGGGTGTAGGCAATGGGGCTCTCGTGGGTGGGGGAAGAGGATCCACCAAGATGGGGAGAGGACCTCGGGATGGCACTCTAGATGACACTGGATTGGGACTACCGGTTGCTACCTCCTTAGGGTCATGCTTGGTTCTATCTCGGCTAGGAGGTAGGCAAGGGGGAAGCAGGGACTCAATATAATCACACTTCCTATCCACCTTATCCAAAATGATTTGGAAGAGTTCGGCAATGGTGGGGTGTGGAGTAGGAGTAATGTGGTGGACTCTCCCATATGAACTCGGCTTAGTCGTGGACCTAGGCTCTTCTACATGCGCGGCGCGTTGCCTCCGATTATGGCCCCCTTGGGTGGATGTGATTGGGTGGGGTCGGTTGGAGGTGACCGGGCCGGGTAGGTAGACCTTCCTAAGTTCGTCCTTATCTCATGCCACGACTCGATGGGCCTTTGCCTCCTAACCTCTCTCATGCGCTCAATGCTCTCCCATTTCCAGGCGGCTTTGTGGACAAGCCTCTCTCGGGCAAAACTAACTTGCATGGCATCAGACATGGTGTAACAATCAAAGTATTTGTCCATGGTGGCCTCCCACTTGAGGTAGTCGCCCGGGTCATTAGAGCCATAAAAATCCGAGGCTTCGGGCCTACGGAAGGGGAGAGGATGGTTGCCAAGCCCATGGGTAGACCAACGGCCATATTGCCCGAGTGATTGGGACTCCATGAGAAACTCGGAACTACAAGATGGGCATGATGACAAGAGACAAGACAAACCGACTAATGCAAACACACACTAGACAATGCACTTAGACCTAAACCAATATCCGGTACGGGGCGGAGTTAATCGATCCAAAGATCACTCCCGCAAGTGTGCGGCCTTCCCGATAGGCGTAGCCTAACGTTCGGACAACACCTTTTAAGATACCGAACTATCAGGATGAAATGCAATTTTAAAACACTCTTTTTTTTGTTTTGAAATAATGATGGTCCTAGACTTGACTTAGACCATGATGCATGCAAGACTATGCAAGACTACCCTAGACTCGACTCGCTCTGATACCAAACTGATGCGGGACGGACACGGGAGACGACACTATACAGTGCCACCCTCGGACTCTAGATGAAGACGCGACCAGCAATACACACCAGGGAGACACTAAGCCCGACACTACGAGCTCCTAGTGGCAAACGTCGCTAACAGAAGTACAAGCTCACTCGGCGTCCCATGCGAGGGAAAGCGTGGATCGTGCGCGGTTAAGGAACCGGCAGAGTTCAAGGTAGTCAGACTCACTTCCGGACTCGGATCGAGTCGCGGGACGGGTCACTCTCACGCTCACAGCGGTGACATGGACACACGGGCTAGGAACCTACACTCTCGGCAGCGGCCTAAGACCGTATACTAGCTAAGCAATGTAACGCCAAGAAGTTAAGACCTTTACCTCCACGCACCCGGCGTGGCGAAGACACCCCGGCTGACTTACGGACCCCCGGTTAACATAATTCACAGCAGTACAAAAGGATTCGACCCACTCCACGCAGGGAGGTAAAAGGTCACATGTGGGCCCCGGGGATCACGCAAATCAGGTTGACAGGCAGCATCTTGATGTCGACTCGACGCGCCGAACTCCGCGTTTTCGTGCTTCCCGAACGGCGGGTTCTGCGGGCCCGTGGGGCCCACGGATGGCGCTGTCCTCCGGATCTGCGGAGGTGGGTCCCACTATGATGGAGACCCCTGGTGGCGCGCCTCCACGGACGGCGGTCGGCCGGAGACACCGATTGGTGGCCGGTCGGGTCCGATCTTCAAGTTGTGGAATGGCTGCCCACGGATTTCAGTTCTGTTTTCCCTGCGCGCGCTCCGGCGAAAACAGCCGCTGCGGTCGATCCCGACGTCGGATCGGGACGCATGAGCTATCGTTGGAAAGCTCTCTTCAAATGCTTCAATCTAGACTCAGAGAGATCTGATGGATCTAGCCGGATCTAGACTTTAATGAATTTACAAATCCCTGTTGTACAGTAACTGAGACATCAGATTTACAGGGTACTTGTCTGAGAACCACCGTTGACCGCCTACTTTCCGTAGGAATCAGACTCGAGCTCTTCTTCAACTTTGTAGATAATCAAACCATGAAGCTGGGACAATTTTTAGAATTGGATTCGAGGTGGTGGTGATTTGATAGGATTTTAGAGTGTCTGGTGGTCGATCTGGGAACTGGCAGAAAGTACTGTAGCTAGGGAAGAACTCGATTTTTGTAAAATATAAGATGGACTCACAAAAATTCAAGAAAATTGGGAGATAGAGGGGATAGTGGACAGAATGCCCAGTAAAATTGGGCGAACTAACAAAAATCAAAAAGTGGACCTAAGACTTAAAACTCTGGGTGGGTGGAAATGGAAACAGACAGGAGACAGATCTGGAAAATGGGATTCGACGAAAATAAAAAAATACCAAATGAGATCTTTATGACCAACCAAAATTCTGAGGACGTGCTGGACACCTCTGGAACATCCAGTAAAATTCCCAGCTCGATCTGAGGCCGTGGCTGAGATTGAAATTTCGTAGAAGCTGCTGTGGTACTGCGCAGACAGAACTCCGGCGGTGGCGATGGCGGCTCGTGGCGGCGGCGGCGGCGACCGGAACTGATAGGGTGGAGTCACACCACCAAGAGGCAGCCTTCACAGCTGCAAGGGGAGAGGGAGAGAGAGGGGGCGGCCTAGGCCTGCTCCAAGATTTTTTTGATTCAAATGGCATTAATTCATCAAAATGGGAAAATACAAGCATATATAGGTCACCCATCTAATCCATCCTCCACCGTTGGATCTAGGGGTGTGAGATGGAGGGTTGGGATGGCTTGTGACCATTCCACAAAAATACAATTAAAAAATAAGGGGGGGACAGCCTATTGACTAGGGGGGAACAAGCTTGACATGGTAGGTGGGTGTTGGTTGGAAATGTTGACTATTTTGGTCCCTTGTCCCCCATGTGGACAATTGATCATTCAAACTTCTAGATGCCCCATGTGGCATGTTGACTGACCCCACGTGGGACCCTAGGCTGAGGTGGCCCAATGGGGTGGGGCCTGGGGGGCCCGTGGGGCCCATGGGGTCCGAATTGCACCTAAGCCCCTATTACAATCAAAATGGCAAACCGAATGCAACGAAATAAACACAAATTAAACACACATAAAGTCTAACTAAATATAATAAGTGGGGAGGCTCAAGGCGGAGTCTCCAGGCTGTCTCTGAGCCAGATGGACGCTGAGGTGGCTCGTGTCGTGCTCCGCGTGCGGTATCGGTGGCTCGACGTGTCGTGCCGATCAACTGCTCGGGTGTCCGCACCATCGGTGGTCTCGAGCGGTTCTCTTCTATCCGTGCAAGGAGACGTGCGGTGCTTTTTCTGCCGTTCTTCTTCGTCCGGGGGTCGTTACAGAGCCGTTCAACATCCAGGAGCGCTTCCTCCTGCATCTTCTGCAGCACCCTTAGGCGGTCTATCGTAAGACCGTGCGTCTATAGGCGGTTCTTCGTTAACCGCTCATCTTCCCTATGCTACAGCTAGGCGAGTGTCTCCCCTTCCTTTCCAAAGCATGGTGTGTTCATCACGTTCGGCGCTTTGGTGGCGATGATGGTCATTTTCATTTTCTATTCTTCTCTTACTATCTTTCACTTACTCATCGCATGTTGATTTATTCATAACACCATCTTCCTTTAAGTAAGAGGAGAAACTATATCTACACGGTGGACGCAAGCGACATGCTCGTCTTAATCCTGTTATGGATAATGAAGAAGCGCCCAAAGATGATGGGCTAATGGAAGGTACCATTCAAATCTATGCCCATCCTGCATTCATGTTATTTGATACTGGTGCTTCTCATTCCTTTATATCTACTGCTTTTGCAAAAACCTTGCTAGTTTCATCAGTTCCTCTACCTTCGGACCTAACTATCCCTACACCCTTAGGTCCCAGAACTAAACTTACAACTCACTACCACGATAGTGAGGTAATGGTAGAAGGTCATAATTGATGCGGGATGGGACCACGGACATGACCAGCTCGCGGTTGTCCCTTAACGAGGTAAGCGTTGGACGTGCGCGGTTGAGAAACCGGCAATGAGCTAGGGTGATCGACTCTCTCGTGTGCCCGGATCGGGTCACGGGATGATCTCGCACTCTCTCGCAGCAGCGGTGAATGATAATATAGCGAGCTAACGGACCTAAAGCATGCTCTCTAGTAGCGGCATAAACAAGTATATATGAAAATAAGCAAATGCCGAGTGTAGGGAGCGAGAACGATACCTCCACGCGCTCGGCGTGGGGAAGACGGACCCGGCCGAAAACTCGTACTCCCGGGAAACTTAACACACAATAATTACAGCAATGGGAACATGCCCACTCCACGCAGGGAGGTAAAGGGCTATACAAATGGGCCCGGGAGGACCGAATTCGGGTTGACGGGCAGCTTCGTGTGTTGATTCGGCTACATGCGTGTTCACGACCGTGGGGCCCACGTGCTGTCCGGAGGGGCCGTGTGGGACCCGGTGGTACCGCAATAGTGAAGACACTTGGAGAAGCGCTCCCCGGGCTGGCGACACGCTGGTTCGCCGGCCGGAGGCCGGGCGGCTCCGTTCGGCACCGGTCGGAAAAATCGATCGGAAATCTGCCGGTTCTGTATTTCAGCGCGCGCTCCGGCGAGAACGGACGCTGCGATCAGCACCGGTGTCGAAATGTGACGAGATCAGAGCCGTTGGAAAGCTGCTTCGAAGTACTGCAATCTAGTGGCCTTCAGAAAAATTCACCAGATTTATACTTTGTGTTGGCGAATTTTATATGCTGCTGTTGTACAGTAACCGAAGACTCAAATCTGCAGAGAACTTTCCTGTTGATTGCCTTTGACCGTGAAGTAGATGTCCGAATTTGAAGATGTGTTCTTCAGCAAGGTTGTAGGAAATCGAACAAGGAAACCAGGACTATTTTGGGATCTAGCTTTGGAGGTGGTGGTGATTTTTTCAGATTTTGGAAGTGGAGGGTGGTCGGATCTGGGATCTGACTAAAAACACTATATCCGAGGAAGAATACTAATTTCTAAAAATAGATAGAAGGCTGATAAAAACTTAAGAAAATTTGTGGAGGTAGGGGGTGATGGACAGAACTCCCAGTAAAATGGGGAGGGTTTGGACAAATCAAAAAGATGGTCGGAGGGGGAGAACTCAGAGGTTCTGTCACTGTAGATAGAAACCTGGCAGATCTGGGATGACAGGTTGACGAAAATGTAAAAATAATAAACCGTGGATTTGGGCGTGAAAATTTAGGTGGCACTTGGGATGCAAGGGTAGAACACACCATAAAAATTTCAGCTTGAGATCTTCACGTGGAAGAGAGAATATATTCGGACAAGAAGCCTCTATCCAGGATGGACAGAACACCGAAGGTAGCTCCGCGGCGGCGTGATGGCGGCACGGACGGCGGCGGCGGCGGCACAGATGATCACCGGAGATAGAGGGGAGGGGATAGAAGATAGAAATCACTCTAGAACTGGAGGTTGGAGGAGAGAAACCAGAGGGAGAGAGGAGGGGCTCAAGAACACTCTTGATTTTCTAACAATTTTCTCTTCATTTCTTCATTAATCTCTAATGACACTATACATAGGCTTATATAGAAAATGGCAAGGGGTGGGGGGCTGGGAATTTTGTGGGAAATAAGTCATTTTCTTCCCCCATGTGGTCAAAACTCAAAAAAAATAAATTACATATGAATGGAGCACTCCTTTGACTAGGTAGGTAAGGTAGGTGGCCAACCTTTGAAATTTTAACCCCTTTGTCTCCCATGTAGTCAATTAGCATTCAAACCTTCTAGATGGCCACCTAGGATGGTTGACCAGCCCCACATGGATGAGGTAGACCAATAGGGAAGGGGAGGGGGGGCCCCTAACTGGACCTACTTCACATTTGCACAAAAACCCACACAATCCTAGGGAATGACACATTGGCTTACAAAGCCTTACAATTGTACATATACTTTCCCAAGGATATAAAAGTAAATAAAAGGACTCAAATGTAAAAATAAAAGTTAATGCTCGGCGTCGATTCTCATCAACTCTCCCCGGGTGGGAGGAACTCGACCCCGTCGAGTAGGGGTATGGATGCTCGAGTACTCCGGCGGATCCGTCACCGTGCCGAGTAGCGCGGGTATGCTCCACTCCAAGTGACCGTCACCTGCTCAATCCATATATACTCGATATGCACAAGCTGCTACGGGCTAGAGGTGGACACTCCGGGTGGGGCACTCTCAAAAGGGAAGGAAGCAGCTCGAAGACTCACTAGGAATCACCGCTGAGTCCCTGTAGGTGACTGATCCGGGTATAGATGTAGAACCGATCCCATACTTATCGAGTGAGTCTACTCGCTTTCACACTCATAAGGGACTGACATCGACGAGCTTGCACACGACATATGCAGACTCACCATGCACTAACACACATATGCAAACCACACAAATAAGAAACCGACTCATACATGACTCTAGACACACCTATTGTTAGTCCGACCCGTACATAGGTGACGGCGGACCAGGACACCCGAATGTGTGCCATGCATGCATGTTATGTAACCGGAGATGGGTGGTATGGGGAACACCTAAACATCCAAGTATGACCCAGTCATGCATGGATGGCCCTTTGGATTTGGGGGACTTGAGAGGGCTAGGAGGGCCGAATGTTGTTGTATCGTGGACGGGCTTGGTGGGTGTAAATGACCCGGCCCGTGGGGTAGGAGTGTGATAGTGGACTCCCTTGAAGAAATGAACTATATAAGGTGGGTCATGGGGTCCACTAAGGAATGGGTCAAAGGGATCGAAGAAGGTATGACCCCTTGTGGTGGGCTCCCCCAAGTCACGGTTCCACGTGTAGAAGTTTTGAAGGTGTGGATAGTCACCTTCTTGCATTGTGATGGGTGGGACGGGGACCGTAAGCAAGAAGTATGATTCCTCCCTCGGACAAAAGGGTATGGATTCGGGCTCGGCCGGTAAGGGAAGGAGTAAGAGGATCTCCGTGGTGACACAACCCACGGTGCACTCGGAGGTAATGGACCCATAGGCCGGATAGGTGAAGCTAAGACTAGCGGGTTGGTCGAAGCCTCGGGCCAATAAATGTGTAAAGGTAAACTGCCGGTCTAACCCTTTAAGAAGGTCGTCCAATGTGTCCACATAGTGACGAGACCGGAAGGTGGTATGAAATGAGTTGCTTGACACTAGTGGTAGTGTGGGGTCCATTGATGGGAAGGGAGGTGGGACCAAGCCATCCTTGAGCCAACTAAGAAGCGGCTCGGCTATGAAAAGCGTAGCCGTTAGAAATACGGGTGGCTCGGGCCTTGGTGGTTCCAAATGAGAGGATTCCGAATCAAATTCGGAAATAGAGATGGATGACATTGGAACTCTCTCGAGTGGTGAAGGCCATGGTGTAGGCGGCTGGGAGGTGGATGCTTGTCGAAAGCCACCATACCGAGAAAAGTGTGACTCAAATGGTTCGACCACTAGAGCGACCGAATAGGATTCCGCTAGAGAGAATGCATTGCGGATAAGACATTCCAATTGGAAGTGAAGGCGCAAACCTCTCCGGAACTGAAATGCGGCCGTGTTGCTCTCCTCTCCCAAGCCATGTTCCAACCAATACTTATGATATGCCCGAATGTACTCGGACACGGACCTATAACCATGGACGGGTCGACATGGGTTGGCCACAGTTGCCAAAATACGGGAATGGATCCCTAGGAATGGATATGCAAGGCCATTTGGGCAAGACACTAGACACGACCCTAAGTAATGCAAAGTTGGAATGCATGCACACTAAGGACCCTAGACGTAAACCAAGACTTGGTACGTGGCGGAGATAATTGACCCGAAGGTCACTCGCGCAAGTGTGCGGCCTTCCCGATAGGCGTAGCCTAACGTTCGGACAACACCTTTTGATATACTGAGTAAAGGGATGTAAATGCAAAAGGACACTTTTTTTGTATTTTAGAAATATGATGATCCTAGACTCGACTTAAACCGACTAATGACTAGACGTAAATGACACTCTTTTTTTTCTTTTTGACACCCTAGACTCAACTGGCTCTGATACCAAATTGATGCGGGACGGGACCACGGACACGACAAGCTCACGGTTGTCCCTTAACGAGGGAAGCGTTGGACGTGCGCGGTTGAGAAACCGGCAATGAGCTAGGGTGATCGGCTCTCTCGTGTGCTTGGATCGGGTCACGGGACGATCTCGCACTCTCTCGCAGCAGCGGTGAATGATAATATAGCGAGCTAACGGACCTAAAGCATGCTCTCTAGTAGCGGCATAAACAAGTATATATGAAAATAAGCAAATGCCGAGTGTAGGGAGCGAGAACGATACCTCCACGAGCTCGGCGTGGGAAAGACGGACCCGGTCGAAAACTCGTACTCCCGGGAAACTTAACACACAATAATTACAGCAATGGGAACATGCCCACTCCACGCAGGGAGATAAAGGGCTATACAAATGGGCCCGGGAGGACCGAATTCGGGTTGACGGGCAGCTTCGTGTGTTGATTCGGCTACACGCGTGTTCACGACCGTGGGGCCCACGTGCTGTCCGGAGGGGCCATGTGGGACCTGGTGGTACCGCTGTAGTGGAGACACTTGGAGAAGTGCTCCCCGGGCTGGCGACATGCTGGTTGGCCGGCCGGAGGCCGGGCGGCTCCGTTCGGCACCGGTCGGAAAAACCGATCAGAAATCTACCGGTTCTGTATTTCAGCGCGCGCTCCGGCGAGAACGGACGCTGCGATCAGCACCGGTGTCGGAATGCGACGAGATCAGAGCCGTTGGAAAGCGGCTTCGAAGTACTGCAATCTAGTGGCCTTCAGAAAAATTCACCAGATTTGTACTTTGTGTTGACGAATTTTATATGCTGCTGTTGTACAGTAACCGAAGACTCAGATCTGCAGAGAACTTTCCTGTTGATTGCCTTTGACCGTGAAGTAGATGTCCAAATTTGAAGATGTGTTCTTCCGCAAGGTTGTAGGAAATCGAACAAGGAAACCAGGAATAGTTTTGGATCTGGATTTGGAGGTGGTGATGATTTGTTCTGATTTTGGAAGTGGAGGGTGGTCGGATCTGGGATCTGACTAAAAACACTGTATCTAAGGAAGAACACTAATTTCTAAAAATAGATAGAAGGTTGATAAAAAATTAAGAAAATTTGTGGAGGTAGGGGGTGATGGACAGAACTCCCAGTAAAATGGGGAGGGTTTGGACAAATCAAAAAGATGGTCGGAGGGGGAGAACTCAGAGGTTCTGTCACTATAGACAGAAACCTGGCAGATCTGGGATGACAGGTTGGACGAAAATGTAAAAATACTAAACGGTTGATTTTGGGCGTGAAAATTTAGGTGGCACTTGGGATGCAAGGGTAGAACACATCATGAAAATTTCAGCTTGAGATCTTCATGTGGAGGAGAGAAGATATTCGGACAAGAAGCCTCTATCCAGGATGGACAGAACACCGAAGGCAGCTCCGCGGCGGCGTGATGGCGGCACGGACGGCGGCGGCGGCGGCACAGATGATCACCGGAGATAGAGGGGAGGGGATAGAAGATAGAAATCACTCTAGAACTGGAGGTTAGAGGAGAGAAACCAGAGGGAGAGAGGAGGGGCTCAAGAACAATCTTGATTTTCAACAATTTTCTCTTCATTTCTTCATTAATCTCTAATGACACTATACATAGGCTTATATAGAAAATGGCAAGGGGTGGGGGGCTGGAATTTCGTGGGAAATAAGTCATTTTATTCCCCATGTGGTCAAAACTTAAAAAAAATAAATTACATATGAATGAAGCACTCTTTGACTAGGTAGGTAAGGTAGGTGGCCAACCTTTGAAATTTTAACCCCTTTGTCTCCCATGTAGTCAATTAGCATTCAAACCTTCTAGATGGCCACCTAGGATGGTTGACCAGCCCCACATGGATGAGGTGGACCAATAGGGAAGGGGAGGGGGCCCCCTAACTGGACCTACTACACATTTGCATAAAAACCCACACAATCCTAGGGAATGACACATTGGCTTACAAAGCCTTACAATTGTACATATACTTTCCCAAGGATATAAAAGTAAATAAAAGGACTCAAATGTAAAAATAAAAGTTAATGCTCGGCGTCGATTCCCATCAATAATCTTCCTGCAAATCTCGTATGCTTTGACATGGAAGGCTACGATGCTATCCTCGGTGTAGATTGGCTTGTTGACCATGACGCCTATATAAATTGTCACAATACGAGAATCTCTTTTCGAAAACCAGGTCTCTCGTGATTTTCTTTCCTTAGCATCAAGTATAGGAAACATCCTACCATTATTTCATCTCTTCATGCTTGTAAACTCATTTTGCAAGGATGTGAAGCTTTTCTTGTCTCCGTAATCATTACAAAGTCCAAGGAAATCATCTTAGAGGATATTCCCATTATGAATGAGTTTTTCGATGTGTTCCCATCAGATTTACCCGGTTTACCACCTGAAAAGGAAGTAAACTACCCCATTAAACTCGTTCTTGGAGCAGCACATGTTTCAATAGCTCCCTACATGATGTCCCATACAGAACTCAAAGAATTGAAGAAACAATTTCAAGAGTTATTAGACAAGGGCTTCATTCGACCTAGCACGTCCCCTTGGGGTGCGCTAGTTTTATTTGTCAAGAAGAAGGATGGATCTCTCAGGCTATGTATCGATTATCGACGACTAAATCAACTTACTATTAAGAACAAATATCTGTTGCCGCATATCCATGAGATCTATGATCAAATTTCGGGAGCGGAATATTTTTCCAAGATAGACCACAGGTCGGGTTATCATCAGCTCAAGATCAAAGATGAAGATATATACAAGACTGCATTCTGGAGCAGATATGGGCACTATAAATTCATGGTAATGCCGTTTGGGTTAACTAATGCCCTGGCAACATTTATGAAACTTATGAATAATGTCTTCAGGCCTTATCTCGACCGATTTGTGGTCGTCTTCATCGATGATATACTTATATACTCCAAGACTAAGGAGAAACATGAAGAACACTTAAGAATAGCCTTGCAAACTCTAAGAGAGCATCAACTCTACGCAAAGCTTGGCAAGTGCGAGTTCTGGCTAAAGGATGTCTCTTTCTTTGGCCATATTATTTCAAAGGAAGGTATCGATGTCGATCCTTCTAAGGTAGAGGTTGTTAAGGATTGGAGCCGGCCGACGACCGTGTCAGAGGTTAGAAGCTTTCTGTGTCTGGCTGGTTATTATAGGTGATTCATTAAGGATTTCTCTAAAATTGCCGTCCCTTTGACTAGACTTACCAGGAAGGAGAACCCTTTTATATGGTCAAAGGATTACGAAGAAAGTTTCCTAACTCTTAAAGATCATCTCATTACGGACCCTATATTGACACTACCCATTGAGGGCGGTGGCTTTGAAGTCTATACTGATGCATCTGACATTGGCCTAGGATGCGTTCTTATGCAAAATAGCAAGGTGATTGTTGTGTATGTGATTTTGATGATTACAAAATGTTGTTATTGTGATTTCATCATATGGATGTATTTGTGACTTTGCAAGGCTCATACACTTGGTGAGATTGCTTAGTATTGAATGAGAAAGATCTTGTGGACAGCATGCTTGGACAAATGTCATATTGAGCCTCATATTATGCATGTGTACTTCAGCAAATGCTAAATGATTGATTAAGTTGCAATACCATTGTATGCCTTAATTGATTGCTTGGAAGATTCAAGAAGATCCCTTGTTTATAACATTGCTTCTCGTGGAAAACAATGCTTCATGAACGTTTGTTTCTATCAACAAGAATGCTATTTGAATGTTTGAGCTCCCATGTCAATATATTTGATGGAATGATAGATCCATGCTTATCATTTCAAAACCTTGCCATTTGGTCAAATGCATTTTTTTAATTGATATGAGAAGCAAAATGCATGTTTGAATAGGTTCATTGATGTATTTTATTGTGAACATGTTCATAGAATTGATGCTTTATGCAAGGATTTTAATTCTCATCTAACCTCTTGCTTTATCATATTTTTCAGGATGAATATTCATGGTTGATCATCATAGGATTATGGTAATATTTAATCATTTGTTTCCTATTGATTTGATGGAGGTTTAAGGTAATTTTCAGACCAAAACAAGAAGGGGTCGACCCTCTTAGGTTCTGTTTAAAACAGAACATGTTTCTGTAGTCTACCTGCAGGGGTCGACCCATTGCAAGGGTCGACCCCAGGGGTCGACCCCTGTGAGTTGGCTTTTTATTTCAGGTCTGGCCGCCCTCTAGTTGCCCGAGGGTCGACCCCAAGGGTCAACCCTTCTAGAGCGAAAGTTCCGTAAACCCCTAAAACTCATTGTAAACCCTATGAAACTTTACCAAAATACCCCCCAATGGTTTCTAATGTTATGAGGGTATTTCTAACATGTTTTAGGAGGGTTATATGAGTCATTTGGTCATTCGTCTATATATATGAATGTGAACTCCAAGTTTTAAGAAGAAGAACCCTAATACCTATTTGTTCTTTCTTGTAGGAGAAGAAAAGGAGGAAATGGTGGAGGAGCTCTTGCGAGGAGGATATCATCTACATTCGTGAAGATCTGGAGCTTGTGGTAGAATAAGAAAAGGATCAGCTCGAGGAGAGGAAGACAATGATGCCGGAATCGTGTTCATCTATCAACGAGCCAAGGAGAGGCAGATTTTGTTCAAGAAGGGGGAGCTCTATTCTTGATACATCTTTCTAGTTTCTATCTATAGAGTTTGTTTGGGGGATCATTGCATCTATTTTTCTTTGTTTCTTAAACTTTTGAAAGGATAACTTGTGTGGGTGTTCGGAGAAAGGGCTCCCCGAGTTTGTGGTGACGCGTGTGCGTCGATTTGTGTGAAGTATATCTGCGTGTATGCTTGGGTGAATCTTGGGGTGTGTTCCCCGTGGTGTAGTTGGGAGTTTACTCCCATGTGGTTATGTAGGCGTTGCCCTACGTGTGTGTGTGTTGGAGCTTGCCTCCGTGTGTGCGGGGGGATTTATCCCCGGGCAGAGTGAAGCCTCACTGGTTTGGTGAGGGGTCGACGTAGGGAGCCCGTCGTGGTCCCGAACCACCTTAAAAATCCCCGTGCATTGTGGTTTGCATTGTGGTTTGTGTTGTCGTGGTTTACTTTATTGTTCAAATCTATTTATCTATTCGAGTGAGTACGGTGTGATTGAGAGAATCAAGTTTATTCTAATTAGTTTAAATTCCTCAATCTTGTTAATCTTGCTAATTCTGCTACGAGTAATTGGACATATTTTTAGTAGAGGGTTCTATTCACCCCCCCTCTAGAATCGTGGACCTACACTACGGGACCCAACAATTGATATCAGAGCAAGGCTTTATTTTCCTTAGATCTCACGATCTACATAGTGATCTTAGTGCATTGTCAATCATGAATTTTTCTGTTGAACATATGTCGATGAATTGCTTACCTATTTTTGATGGTCATGATTACATTTCTTGGGGAAATGCTATGTGTATTTATCTTGGTTTGCATGAGCCTTATATTTGGAAAGTCATATGTGAAGAACCATATAAACATTCTGCAAATGAAAATCTTCGCGCTTTAAATTTTCTGAAGGATAACATTGAATGTCATGTACTTTCATGTATTTCTCCTTGTAGGTCAACAAGAGACCTTTGGGATGAGTTGGCGCGAAAGTATGAAGAAGAAGTAATTGATCCATGCTTAATGGCTCATGGTGAAGGAAATTCAGATGAGGTAAATTCTGAATCCGAAGAACTTTCTATTGAGGAATTGGAAATAGCTTATGCTAATTTGTATGAAAAATGTAAGAGGCTCAAATCAGAAAATAAAACTTTGAAAAAGAAAACTAGTGAGAATGTGTATGATAATCATTCATGTGAAAATTGTAAAACTTTGGAGTCAAAGATTGAGAACCTAGAATACGAAAATGAACTTCTAGAATCTAAAGTTGAATTATTTTCAGATGAGATGTCTTGCATGAATGAAGAGCTAGAGATGTTTAGAAAATCTAATACTGCTCTTGAAATTGAGAATGTTTGCTATGATTTCAGTGAACAAAATGAACTCTTGTTGTCTAAGATTTCATTGCTTGAAGAAATAGAAAAACATCTTAGAAACAAGTTAGATTCATTGTCTGACGATGATAAAATGCTTGAAAAACTTTCTGATTCTGAAATTGATAGTAAGAGCATCATGAATAAAAATGAAGAGTTTTTTTTAAAACCAAAGCACTGGCCAATCTGAAGCTGGAGCTGGTCAAGTGCACCCTCCCTCAGAAAAGGAGAATGTTCCCACTCCCCCAGGCAGCACCAGGGCCCTAGATTTTATTGCTATTTTCTGAAAGAATTATAGAGACCTTGGGGCATACCCCTGAGAAACAGCAGAGCATAGGCCCTTATGTACCCAAAGACAAGAGAAACAAGGCTAACAAGATGTAACCAAGAAAAACTAAAAATGGAAAAACTGGCAATCCTGCCTTATCTATCCTGAACGCACCCCTGGCCGGCCATGGGAGATCTCTAACTCGAATAAAAACTGAGTTAGTAGATACATTACATGCAAAAGATGCCAGGGAATCAGCCACTTGATTCCCCTCCCTGTATATATGCTGGAGCGGGCAACCACTTTCCTGAAGTAACAGCATGGTCCTCTTCCACCATGGGATTGTCATCCAACTGGGAGCAATTTCCTTCCTAGCTGCCTCCACAAGAACAGCACAGTCTGAAAAAATAGCTGCTAATCTAATGCCACACTGCTTTGCAACAGCAAGGCCATCATGCAAGGCTCTTGTCTCAGCCACAAGGCTGTACCCAATGCCATAAGTGAAAGCAAAAGCTACCAATGGTCTTCCTGTAGCATCTCTTATACAACCTCCTCCCCCACTTCTACCAGGATTGCCTTTCGAAGCTCCATCAAAATGCAGAGTATAGCCTTACACAGCCAACTTACATGAGACAACAATTGGCTTTTTGGTTACAATCCGAGGGAATAAATCTAAAGCAGCAAGACATCTAGATTGAATCGGTGACAAAGGTCTATGGAAAATTAATCTGTCCAGAGCCATGGAGATAGAAGAAAGGATTCTTCTTTTGATAGCTACACGGTTAGTGAGCACACCTTCAAATCTTGCAGCACATGTAGACTTCCAAATTTCCCATAGCATCAGAATAACAGCAAGGATCCCAATAAAACTATAAGCTGACTGCATATTAGTAACAGAAATGAGGTTCCAAAATCAGGCTATAATTTGATCACTAAACCAAGCTATGTTGTTGATCAGGGGATACACCCATCTCCACAGTTCAGTGGCCAGCTCTCCAGAGATAAAGACATGATTAAGATCTTCATGACATGGGAGTAAACAGCAATTACACTTGGATGCCATTTGGATCCCACAGTCAATAACCCTACTGTCAACCGGGACAGCACGATGGAGAATCTTCCAAGCAAATAAAGCAGCCCTCGGGTTTATGGCAGAATGCCATAGCTTGGCCCATGGTAGCCTCCTCATGCCCTTAGACCGGACCATATTATATACTGACTTGACAGAGAAATTACCCTTTAGAGTTCCAGTCCATACACATATATCTGTTTCACTGGTCAGCTGAATATTAGGGGTTAATTCAAATGAAGAGCTTAAAAAGCATAATGGTGCTATGCTAATTCAAATTTCTCTTCTTGAAGGTAGCTTGAAATACCTTGACAATTTTGAAAAATAAAATACGTTGTTTAAATCTAAAAATGAAAAGTTGAAACAATTAAACAACATCATTTCTGAAAAACTGTTAACTTTTAAAAAAGGGAAAGCTTTGGATATCAATACTGAATCTGAAAAACTACTTGTGTTGGAACAAGAGATTGAAAGCTATAAAATTGTCAATAGAGTGTTGAATGGTGACATGATGGTAATGAAAAAGAAGAAAACCTTGTTTGGTGGTAGTGCTACTTATCAAAAGGGACCGATGAGAGCTTGGGTTCCCAAATTTGTCATGTGAGTTGGTTTCAATGCAGGTGTGCCTTGAGGTAAATAAAGAATGAAAGGGGTTCCAATAAAAAGGAACAAGGCACACTCATTCGGTAAAACCCCAACTTTGCTTTTTTTATTGTCAAACGTGGTGATTTTGATGTTATATTTTAAATTACAAGTTCTTTACAAGCTATCCATGCTTTCATTGAATGAATTTTTGGTATATCAAATGTGATATGTGAAATTACAGATTAAGTCTATCAGAAGCTATCATTATGCGTGAGGTGATCTTAGGATCAAAGTACTCCGCCAAGTACCAAAATTCAGAAATTCAATTTGTTTGGCCTATGAGGAATCATGTGTTTGGAATGAAATCAATTTGCCTTGATTTGTAATGATCTTAATTTACAATTGGTATCAATTGAAAATCTTTCTTCAAGAAGGCAAATTTTATGAAAATGGTTGCTTGTTCATTATTTGAATGTGCATGCCTCATTGTGTAATCGTTCATGTTGATCAGAAAATCAAGTTTTTGGATCATGCAATGCATTTAGAACATTCAAATAAAATCTGAAATTCTGCATTCATGATGCATTCTATATTGCATTTTGCATGTTTCCACTGTGTGCTTGCATGTTAATATATGCTACAACCCCTTCCTTGAAAATTCTAAGACCACATACTCCCTTGATAAATAATGTTGCAATTGAGTCTTAACAAGTGTGTTTCTTGTCATACACTCAAGGGAGAGTAAAATTTTGATAAGTGCATCTAGATAGGGGGAGCTGCATTGTTATGTGATCATAATATTTTTGGTATACATGCTAAATCAAATTCGCATACCTCTTGCACAAAATGTGAAAATGAGTGTTAAAGATAATGATATAAGAATTTCTTTCAACACTCTAGAGATATTAAATTTGCTGCATGTATGTTGTAGAGGTAGTTGAGGAAAAAGCGGCCTGCCTAATTTTTTGATGAAAGAAAAAGAAAAAGGATGGCAGATCAATGCTTGGACTCACTGAGTAAATTGGGTACATGTCACCTGAGACGTGATGTGGTTCATTTCAGAAAAGTGTTGACTAAAGTACCTCTGTTCAAAATGAAGTGAAACGGTTAGTACTCTGAGTAACCGAGGAGTCTGGCATGAGCTCCATGTGTCTCCTCGCGTAAAAAAGAGTTATTTGAACTTGATCACTCAAACAAAATTCTGATTGTCATTGTAAAAATTTATGAATTGAAAAATTCTAAAATCTTATTGTGGCAGAGCGTAGCCTCCAATACGTTGTTCTCTTAAAATGAAATGCAGTTTGTATAATCTCTCATTGTGTTGATCTGAAAATCTGAATATCCATATTGCAACAATCTATTTTCATGTTATTCACTTACACATATGGAAATCTGATTTAATATGTATTCAAAAAAATGATTGATTGCATTGACTTTTGCTTAATTCTCTTATATGTCTGCACAAACCCCTAGGTGTACACATGGACATTCTAATTTTACTGACTCACTTACACTTTTCGTACACCCATCCCTTCACTCTAAATAAAATGGGGGAGCTATATTGCATATATATACATTTATATCGCTTGGAGGTCAATCATACATGCTCATTCAACTTGCACTTTGCATGTTCATATAGTCCATACTTGCATTTCAAACTTGTGCATATTTGGCATTTATAACATTCACACATGCATATTTTGAATTGCATCTCTGTTAAACATATTGTGCATATAGATGTCTTAATAACCTCATTGTCTGTCGATTTTTTTCAATGACAAAGGGGGAGAAAGCATGTTGGTTTTGATCTTGTTGCTATCGTGAATTCCCCATGATGATCCCCATTTCTGATTATGTCAAAGGGGGGGAGAGCATTAATGCGTAATATTTTGTCATCATCAAAATGGGGGAGATTATTATGTATGTGATTTTGATTATTACAAAATGTTGTTATTGTGATTTCATCATATGGATGTATTTGTGACTTTGCAAGGCTCATACACTTGGTGAGATTGCTTAGTATTGAATGAGAAAGATCTTGTGGACAACATGCTTGGACAAATGTCATATTGAGCCTCATGTTATGCATGTGTACTTCAGCAAATGCTAAATGATTGATTAAGTTGTAATACCATTGTATTTGCCTTAATTGATTGCTTGGAAGATTCAAGAAGATCCCTTGTTTATAACATTGCTTCTCGTGGAAAACAATGCTTCATGAACGTTTGTTTCTATCAACAAGAATGCTATTTGAATGTTTGAGCTCCCATGTCAATATATTTGATGGAATGATAGATCCATGCTTATCATTTCAAAACCTTGCCATTTGGTCAAATGCATTTTTTTTAATTGATATGAAAAGCAAAATGCATGTTTGAATAGGTTCATTGATGTATTTTATTGTGAACATGTTCATAGAATTGATGCTTGATGCAAGGATTTTAATTCTCATCTAACCTCTTGCTTTATCATGTTTTTCAGGATGAATATTCATGGTTGATCATCATGGGATTATGGAAATATTTAATCATTTATTTTCTATTGATTTGATGGAGGTTTTAGGTAATTTTCACACCAAAACAAGAAGGGGTCGACCCATGGGGTCGACCCTCTTAGGTTCTGTTCAAAATAGAACATGTTTCTACAGTCTGCCTGCAGGGGTCGACCCCTGTAAGTTGGCTTTTTATTTCAGGTATGGCCGCCCTCTGGTTGCTCGAGGGTCGACCCCAAGGGTCAACCCTTCTGGAACAGGAGTTTCGTAAACCCCTAAAACTCATTGTAAACCCTATGAAACTTTACCAAAATACCCCCCAATGGTTTCTAATGTTATGAGGGTGTTTCTAACATGTTTTAGGATGGTTATATGGGTCATTTGGTCATTCCTCTATATATATGAATGTGAACTCCAAGTTTTAAGAAGAAGAACCCTAATGCCTATTTATTCTTTCTTGTAGGAGAAGAAAAGGAGGAAACGGCGGAGGTGCTCTTGCGAGGAGGATATCATCTACATCCGTGAAGATCTGGAGCTCGTGGTAGAAGAAGAAAAGGATCAGCTCGAGGAGAGGAAGACGATGATTCCGGAATTGTGTTCATTAATCAACGAGCCAAGGATAGGCAGATTTTGTTGAAGAAGGGGGAGCTCTATTCTTGATGCATCTTTCTAGTTTCTATCTATAGAGTTTGTTTGGAGGATCATTGCATCTATTTGTCTTCGTTTCTTAAACTTTTGAAAGGATAACTTGTGTGGGTGTTCGGAGAAAGGGTTCTCAGAGTTTGTGGTGACGCGTGTGCGTCGATTTGTGCGGAGTATATCTGCATGTGTGCTTGGGAGAATCTTGGGGTGTGTTCCCCGTGGTGTGGTTGGGAGTTTACTCCATGTGGTTGTGTAGGCGTTGCCCTACGTGTGTGTGTGTGTTGGAGCTTCCCTCTATGTGTGTGGGGGGGTTTATTCCTGAGCTATTTTTACAGCAGTGAAGCCTCACCGGTTTGGTGAGGGGTGGACGTAGGGAGCCCGCCATGGTCTCGAACCACCTTAAAAATCCCCGTGCATTGTGGTTTGCATTGTGATTTGTGTTGTGGTGGTTTGCTTTATTGTTCAAATCTATTTATCTGTTTGAGTGAGTATGGTGAGATTGAGAGAATCAAGTTTATTCTAATTAGTTTAAATTCCTCAATCTTGCTAATCTTGCTAATTCCGCTGCGAGTAGGTTCGTGTTGTAATTGGACATATTTTTAGTAGAGGGTTCTATTCACCCCCCCTCCTCTAGAACCATGTTCCTGCACTACGGGACCCAACAGTGATTTGCTACTCATCAAGACAGCTAAAGCGTCATGAATAAAACTTTCATGTGCATGATTTGGAACTAGCTGCGGTTATATTCGCCTTGAAAATCTAGCGACACTACCTCTATGGGGAGAAGTTCACTATATTTTCATATCACAAAAGTCTGAAATACCTCTTCACCCAAAAGGAATTAAACATGAGGCAACGCAGATGGTTGGAGTATCTCAAAGGCCTTCGACTTTACTATCCAATATCACCTAGGCAAAGTAAATGTTGTAGCTGACGCTCTTAGCAGAAGACCAATGGCAACACTAGCAAGCCTCAGGAAAGGTATGACTTATCTTATTGAGGATTTTGCTCGTTTGATTCTCGATGTTGATAAAGAAGAGGAAGGATGTATGATTGCTAATATAAGGTCACAGCCTACATTGATTGAAGATCTAGTCAAATTACAAGAAAATGACCCCACATTGATGGAGATCAAGGCTAATATTGATCAAAGGTCAGAATTCTCCATTTCAACTGATGGAAGACTATTGTTCAAAGGTCGAATCTGTGTCCCGGATCATGCCGACACTAAGAAGTTGATCATGGAAGAAGCTCATAAATCAAGGTATGCTATTCACCCTGATGCTAACAAGATGTACCAAGACTTAAAAAGACATTTCTGGTGGCCCAATATGAAAAGAGAAATAGCGGACTTTGTATCCTGTTGTCTCACTTGCCAGCAAGTAAAGGCGGAACATTTAAAGCCTGTCGGGAAACTACATCCCTTGGATATTCTTGAGTGGAAATGGGAAAGTATAGGGATGGATTTCATGATGGGTTTACCTAAGACAAGAGGTGGACATGATGGTATATGGGTGATTATAGACCGATTGACTAAATCTGCACATTTTCTATCAATCAAAAGTCGATGGTCTGTAGATGTATTAGCAGCACCATATATGAATGAAATTGTCAAACTACATGGTGTCCCTGTCACCATTATATCTGACCGAGATCCACGGTTCACATCACAATTCTGGAGGGTTCTACATCATTCATTAGGGACCTGACTCAACTTTAGCACTGCGTTCCATCCACAAACCGATGGTCAAACTGAAAGGATAAATCAGGTGGTGGAGGATATGCTCAGGGCATGTGCAATTGATTTTGGAGGGAGTTGGCACGACAACTTGTCTCTAGTGGAATTCACCTACAACAATAGCTATCAAGCTAGTATACAAATGATACCGTTCGAGGCACTATATGGAAGAAGCTGTCATTCACCTATATGTTGGAATGAAGTAGGAGAAAGGTAATTTCTCGGCCCCGACATCATCATGGATACTACCGAGAAGATAAAGCTTATTCGGGAGATACTCTAGATGGCTCAAGACAGGCAAAAATTATATGTTGATAACAGAAGGTGCGACCTGGAATTCCAAGTAGGAGACCACATATTCCTTAAGGTTTCTCCAGGTCGAGGTATTCAAAGATTCGGCATCAAAGGCAAGCTCACTCCGAGATTCATTGGCCCCTTTGGAATTCGTGAAAGGGTTGGTGAAGTCGCATATCAAATAGCTTTGCCCCCTCAATTAGCTGGAGTTCATGATGTATTCTACATCTCAATGCTCAAAAGGTACGTCCCCGATCCATTCCATGTCATAACTTATGACAACTTGGAGATTAAAAAGGATTTGACGTATGAGCAAAATCCAATCAAAATAATTCAACGAGAAGTACGTCAACTTCGGAATAAAACTATTCCCATGGTCAAAGTCCAGTGGAGCAAATCTTGGCCACACGAAGCGACATGGGAAACCGAAGAGGCCATGCGTAAAAGATTTCCGAGATATTTGAATGTAAGTACACTCTCCTTAGTAAATTTTATTATGATGAATTTGGGGACCAAATTCTTTTTATGTGTGGGAGGGTGTAACGCCCGAGAATTTTTTAAGAATTTTTTAGAATTAAAATATAATTACTAAGCAATTTAAAAGGCTTAATGTGCTATTAAGAAAAATTAAGGATTTATTTAATCCATTTATAGCCCTATATCAACTAAAGGGCTAAGCCCAACTCAAATAGGCCCAAAGACCCAATTCCAGGACTTATAGACCCAAGCCCACTAATAGAAACGTAAGTTAGGTAATTTACGAATTTAAAATGGAATATATACACCAATTGGGGGATAAATGGGAGATAATAAGAAAATCTAAATTTTTCGGTTTAAGCGCCGCTTGGATGTCTATCGCGAGACCGCCAAGGACACCATAGCGGTCCGGCTGTGACCGCTAAGAGACCCCAGCTCTGTGAATCATAGAAACGTGAAAAGCTTGAATCTTTGACGATCAAATCACCTTAGATCGAAGCTACTTGGCATGGAAGACTCTCTAGAACTCTCTGAGGGTTAACTTTACTCCAATTTAGGACTCTAGGTTCGATCTAATCTCTTAAACCCTAGGTGAATCCTATAAATAGACCCAAACTTTGACTCATACGAACCCTAATGTTGGCTCGCGTATTTCGAAGGTAAGGAGACGTCTACTCAGGTTGGTCCTTCAAAAGAAATTGTTTTGCTTAGTTTTATCTAACACACCTCCAATTTTCGTGCTAGAAGCCCAAGTTGTTGGAGAGTTAGAGCCTCTGCAAGTCGTTGGATAGCAACAGACTGCACAGGAACCAGTGCGTCGGTCTAGTAAAGATTAGGAAAGTAGAAGTCCAAATCGAGGTATTTAGCAATTGGTCCTTTAGAACTTTCTGTTCCCCTACGTATATTCTACCTATCCTTCAATTTTCATGGTTTTAGGTCAAGAGGATCAGGAGATAGAAGGACAGGAAGTTGCCGATTTGGCACAGAACGTGCAAGAACTAGGGCCAACTTCCAGTCAGAAATCCAAAGTCTAGGGATCGAATCAAAGGTAGGTTATCTCATGAAAAGGCTAGAATAACATGTCAAGATTAAAAGCCCTTTGATTTCATGGAATTTCAAGCTTTCCACACGGAGTATTTAATGTTTTACTATCACTGTGCATCTAGGCTATTTCTGCATGCATAGTTCCTACCCTTAATAACAAAAATGATAATTCTAGTTTAATTCATGGCTACCTTTGCATCTCCATGAGTTATCTTTATTGTAGGAACGTTTTCTCTCTGTGTCTAGCATGTATTTTATGCATTACTACCCTTGATTAGCATATATTTCGGTTTTATTGCTGTTTACAGTAGACAGGAAGAAACGGTCTTCCCGAGACCGCCTGAGTCCCTTAGTGACCCTCCGATAGACTGTTAAATCCCATAAAATAGTCCTCCCGAGACCGTTTAGTTTTCTGAGTTCTGTATTATTTGCTAACCCGAAACATAATGCAGAACAACCCTATTTACCACATGATAAGCCTAGCTAATTAGGTCTTACCCCTATTTTAAGAATTGTATTCATACACTTGGTTATGTTAATTGTTCATCCTAGTAGATTTCATGTTCTTTATGCACTTGGGACTTATTTTAAACTTATGTTAATTTTATGCCAAAACCATATACTCTTGTAATTATCTTAAATTTCATATGGTTCATGGACTTGTCTAGTTTGATTTGATCGCTATTTTACCACGATCCTTTCTTATCTAGAGTCTTTTCTTAAGTAAACACAAAGCTGGAAGCATCAAATACTTGGGAATTCCACTGTTCAAAGGAAGAACTAAAACTCCCCACTTCACATGTTAGAGAACTAGAGGGTTCTGAAATCTTTCGTTCTATGTGAGAAACTCTAGTTTGACTCTTCCCGCCATCGTTTCCATCGTCATCCTCGGCGAGCTCCCCTCCTTGCCGGCCATGGCTGGCGTGGTGGGGGAGGTCCAGATCCCTCCGGAGGGTATTAAAGCTGGCGTCCCAGAATCGGCTGAGGCTGCTCCTCGGAAAACATATGCTCAGACTCTCATGGAAGCTCAGCCTAGGCCGAGAATAACAGTACAGGTGAAGCCTCCTGCGTATACAGACCAAGGAGAGCATGCCATCTTTTTCTCCCAAGAAGAAATCCAGGCATCTTGTTCTCATCTGCAGTATGCAGTTATAGCCAAATGTTCTTATGGCCGACCTTCAATTCTGGATGTAAAAGCCTGCCTCTCTCAACGGGTCCAACTTAGCTCAGATTTCATCATCAATCGGATGAATGCCCGGCATATATTGTTCCGGCTGGGTTGCGAAGCTGATTTTATTAAAGTTCTTCGTTAAAAGAACCTATACATCAAGGGATTTTTGTTTCGGTTTTTCAGATGGTCGCATGACTTCGACTTCGACTCTGATCCCTCGGTAGTCCCCGTGTGGATTGGGTTTCCTTCGCTTCCAGTCAATTTTTACCATGAGGATATGATCCGATCCATAGTAGGAAATGTAGGTCTTGTGTTTCGGATTCATGATGCTACATCTGCCCTGACAGAAACAACGAAGGCCATGGTATGTGTAGAGCTTGATCTCTCTGCTAGGAGAAAGGAGAGGATATGGATAGGAATGGAAGGTGGAGGTTTCTGGCAGCGAATCAATTACCACAGAGTGCCACATTTATGTTCTCACTGTCACAAGATTGGGCACATGGAAGTTGATTGTGAAAAGAAATAGAATAAGAAGTTGGTGCATGATCAGTCTTTGAGGAATGTTGCTCCCACTGCTATTCAGAAAGTTATCCGTCGGGAATATAGGCCTCGAATGCCTAAGATGGTTGATTCTAAGATAATAGCAATTGACACAAATAGATTTTCAGTATTGAATCAGTCACTTGATGTTTCTGATCCGGAGGAAGTTACTGAACAAGATAAACTTGTCTCTGGGGATATTGATATCTCTGAAGAGCTGAAATGTTGTCAACCTACAATCCAATACAACAATGTTGAATCTAATCCCACTGTTTCATCAGGCCCCTCATCAACTGTTTGTACAAATGACACTACTAAGACAATTGCAACAACTCTGCCTCGGATAGAGGAGACTGCAGAATTAGTTGAGCTTCCTTCAATCCATCATATTAATGAGGCTACTCAAAATAAGAATATTGTTCAATGTCAAGCTTTCCACTGCACAGAATTAAGTGTCATTAATACAAATAGTTTGGAAGATGTCTCAAAATTATCTGCATTGGAGAATTCAAGGATGATTTGTCAAGCAAATGAAAGTAAAAACCATCCTCAAGACTTGAAGTGGAACAAGGTTTCTATCCTACCTGGAGTGCTTTTTAGTGATGCCTGGCTGACTAGAGCCAAAGCCAAGGTATTGGCTGCTAATTCATATTCTTCCTTTGATCATGTTTAATTCAGCCCTGATATGGAATGTTAGAGGCATTGGTAACAAGGCTACAGTAAGAAGTCTTGCCCAGCATATTAAAGCTCATGGTGTATGTATTGCTGCCATATCTGAACCTCGTATAGACCTTAGCCATGCCCAGGGAGTGGCTCGGCGTATTAATCTCCATTCTTTTATTGGCAATAATGGAGACTCTTCCAAGATCTGGTTATTTCATAAGCCTAGTATATGTCTTGATATTATAGAACTTCACCCTCAATATCTGACAGTTGCACTCAAGGAAAATAATTCAGTAACTTTGTACATCACTGTCATATATGCTTCATGCTCCATGAGTACCCGCATGGAGATGTTTGACTCCCTTATGGATTTTAATCATGGAGTGACTATTCCATGGATCATTGGAGGAGACTTTAACTGTATAGCTTCTCCAGAAGAAAAGATAGGAGGTTCTTTCTCTTCTATGACAGCTATGACTGATTTTCAACGATTCATGTCGGCTACTGGTTTGATAGATGCCGGATATTCAGGTCCAACTTTTACCTGGACTAATAATCAGATTGGGCTCTCTCATATTAGAGCTCGCTTGGACAGGGTCTTATACAATTCTTACTGGTTACAATCAAGCAATAATATGTCTATCAGATTATGCCCTATTACTTTTACATATAAACTTGACTCATCCTGCTCTATGGAGATTTTTATATCAGCATATGTGGCACACTCATGAGGGATTCTTGGAATTTGTAAAAATGCAGTGGAGTAATTACAGCCAAGTGGAAATTCATCCCTTTCAGTCTCTTCATAGGAAGCTTTACCACCTGAAGGCAGTCTTAAGGGTCTGGAATAAAGAGATCTTTGGCAACATAAATCAGGCCAAAGAAAGAGCCGAAGTTCAAGTTGAGTAGGCTCAAGTATACTATAATGCTAACCCAACTGTAAAAAATCGCATACATCTCCAAAAAGCCAATGCTGAGATGCGCCTTATTCTGTCCCGAGAAGAGATATTCTGGTATCAAAAGTCCAGGGTACAATGGATTTCATGTGGAGACAGGAACACTCAGTTTTTTCACCATTACACCAAGGTAAAAAGGCAGAGAAACTAAATTCAAAAACTCAAAATTAATGATCACTGGGTGGAAGATCATGATATTTTATCAAATGGTGTTGTTGATTACTTCAAAGTCCTATTAACCTCTGAAGAGCATAGCATTGAAGAAAGCCTGTTACAAGTTATCCCTCAGTTGATAAATGATGACCAGAATAGAATATTGAGCTCTATTCCTTCGGCTGAAGAAATTAAAACCTCAGTTTTTTCATTATCTGGCAATAGCTCCCCTGGGCCAGATGGCTTCACTGGGGGTTTCTTTACACATTGTTGGGATATAATTAAAGAGGATGTTATTAATGTAGTTCAGAGTTTCTTCCAAGGATGGGGACTACCTCGGGGTGTTACATCCACTATTATTTACCTTATTCCGAAGGTATATAATCCTATCACCTATGCTGACTTTAGACCTATTAGTTTATGCAATTTTACATATAAGATTGTTTCAAAAATTATTTGTGACCAGCTGCGTCCTATCTTGCCCCTCATTATATCCAATGAGCAAAGTGGCTTCATAAGTGGAAGACAAATCACTGATAATTTCCTGCTGGCTAAGGAAATGTTTATGGAAATAGATAGACCTGTGAGAGGATACAACATGCTTCTCAAGCTTGATATGGCTAAAGCCTATGACCGCATAAAGTGGGACTTCCTCTTTATGGTTTTGAAAAGATTCGGATTCTCAAATAGATTCATTTCTTTAATTGCTCAAATGTTGGTAAACTGATGGTTCTCTATTTCCTTAAATGGTCATATACATGGCTTCTTTAAATCATCAAGAGGGGTCAGACAAGGGGATCCATTAGCCCCTGCCTTATTCATCCTTGCTGAAGAAGTGTTGAGCAGGGGTCTTAGTCAGCTGTTTTCTTCTGGTCAATGTAAATATTTTCACCTTCCTCGGAGTGTTCAACCCATTTCACATATTCTGTATGCAGATGATTCTATTATCTTTATGAATGGAGGGGTTTCATCTATTAAACATCTTCTTCAGTTCTTGGAAAGATATGAACTGTCTTCAGGTCAGCGGATCAATGCTACTAAAAGTTGTATTATGGTGGCAAAACAGATGCCTCACTGCTCAATTGAGCACATTTGCCAACTTTCTGGTTATCAACATAAAACTGGAAGCATCAAATACCTGGGCATACCTCTATTTAAAGGTAGAGTTAAAGCTCCTCATTTCAAATATTTACTGGACAAAGTTACTGCCAAACTTGTTGGCTGGAAAAGGAAACTCCTCTCTCAGGCAGGAAGACTAATTCTGATCTGGGCAGTTTTAGCCTCCATCCCAATGTATTCTGCTAGTGCTGCATCTATTCCATATACTATCCTCAAACAATTTGGGAAAATCTGCTCCAATTTCTTTTGGCAGGGATTTGAAACTACACATAGGAAGCACTGGGTTTCCTGGGATAAGATATGTTGTCCTGTTGCTGAAGGAGGACTTGGTATCCGAAGTCTATTAGACACTCAGATGTGCTTTTATGTTAAACATTTATGGTTGTCTATACAAAGCAACTCTCTTTGGGCCAAGTTTGTTAGAAGCAAGTATCTTCAGGGCACTCATATATCAGATTGCAAAACCCCATTTCCAACTGGGATAAAAGTCAAGGATTTTGTGAAAGCCCGCTCTGTCCTCATGGCAGGATTCCGTATGATTGTTCAAGATGGTGCAACCACAAATTTTTTAAAAGACAATTGGTACAAGGGTAAAGCTTTGGTGGAAAATATTTCTACACAGAATCATCCTCGGATTGAAGACTATTCTGTTCAAACTGCTATGGCAAATCACCAACACCCGATCTGGCAGTTTTTGGGTGATCAGTAGCTGAGGAATGATGTTCAAAATTTTGCTACCCAAAATGGGAATGATATACCCATTTGGTCCTTCACCAGCTCTGGCAATTTCAGTATTAAATATGCTTACAATTTTATCAAAGGACAAGGGCAAATGGCTGACTCTGGTACTATGATGAGTAAACTATGGAACCAAAGATTTCCTCCGAGAGCCTCTTTATTATGTTGGAAGATTTTGAGGCATGCTGTCCCAGTTGATAGTCAAATTCAAACTAGTGGAATTAATTTAGCTTCTTGTTGTGTTTGCTGTCTTGCATCCCATGACATAGAGGATGAAAATCACTTATTTGTCAACAGTGATTTGGCAAAGTTTCTATGGATTAAATTTGCCACATTATTAACCAATTTATCCTTGGAAGCTACCTCTATAAGTTGCAGACTGATATCTATGATACATGGGGCAGTCATTTATAAGCCCAAAGGTTTTATTTCTCTGCTGATAACAACTATGATTGTTTGGAAGATATGGAAATACAGATGTCGGGTAAGATATGAAGATCATCGAACTAACTATATGAGGATTTCAGACATGATCCTTTCAGAGACTAAGTACATAGTGAATAATTTCAAGTTCAAGAGAGGAGTCAGTTCTGAATATCTAAAAATTTTGCAGGACTTTGGTATCCAAATCAATTCTAACAGTCTGCATGCATTATAATTCGATGGTTAGCTCCTGCCACTAACTTTTCCCTCAATGTGGATGGTGCAAGTAAAGGAAATCCCGGACCTTCTGGTGGTGGTGCATGGATGTTTCAGAAATGCACATGGGCAATTAAAGCTGGTTTTTTCCTATTATTATGGCATTGGTTCCAATATAGGGGCAGAAGTTCGAGCGTTATTAGATGGGCTTCGATTAGCTCAGCTGCACTCTATTTCAATTTCAGTCATAATTATAGATTCATTGGCCTTGATTGAATTGCTGGAAAATAAAAGGGATCCACCGTGGTCACTTCTCCCTCGGTGGAATTGCCTGCAACAACTCTTTTCTACATTTCAATGCCCTATTATACACTCATACAGAGAAGCCAATCAGCTTGCAGATGCTTTAGCCAATAATGCGGTTCTTATGGGATGCAACAAGGAGTTTACTTCAATTAGAGAGCTGCCCATGTTAGCTAAAGGTTATGCCATAGTTGATGCTAATGGCATACCCAATATTCGCAGGAGGCTTGTATAGATTTTATTCATTTTCATTGTATTTTAGAGGCGTGGCCTCCTGTGAACATGTATACTTTTTTGGAAAAGCAATAAAATAAAGCATCTAATGGTGAGTTGGTAGAGTGAGAACATCTCCTTCCTTTGGAATGGGGGTGCACTCTCCCCACATCCCATTAGATGACTTGGTTCATAACAAAAAAAGAGTCTTTTCTTAAGTACATGGCACGTATTCTGATACGATGCCATTAGATACACTTTGCACTTAAGCACACAATCTTGGACTTGTGATCCTCTCCGTTGGATATTCCTTCCACCGGACTAGGTGATCTTGTTTCAAGACCTCCATAAGACTCCGCGAGCCTGAGATTCCCACTAGGACATCAAGCTGGTTGTACCCTCAAAACCCAAATTATCTAGAAAGCACTTTACCGGTCTTTAGTGTTCTGGACCTTAGTGGCCCTCTAGAGACCGCCAGAGGTGCCTATCGGCCATTAACCTAATCGCCAAGGATGCCTAGCGGCCCTGCCTAGACCGCATGGTTCCAGTTCATTCGTTTCGTCGACTCTGTTACTAAACGGTCCAGTCATGACAGCATAAGATCCACATAAGGTCCAGTAAACGACCGCTATTTCCAGAAACGACCCCGATATGACCATTTTATTTCTATGTATTGATTAACCCAAGGTTTGACCCACGAGTTGATTTTTCTATGATCCTAGATGGTCTATGATTATCTAGAACCTCACATTTTGTTTCCAAAGCTACTTAATGAATTATGGAAATTAAAGAATATACCGTTATGCTGCCGAATTTTTCCATGGCATAACCTTGTTCTAAATCAATCTTTGAACTCGTATATTCTTAATTGAAGCATTCTTACCTATCATGAAACTATAGTTTGAACTTGTTAATTATTGGCCATATTTATATTTCTCGTGAAAGTAGCTTGATTTATAACTTGAAGATGCAAGAGCGGACATGGACAGTATCCAAGGGCTCCACTCTAGTCCCCTCGGTAGATAGTCGGAAACATACTATAAATCATGGGATATTATGAATATTGGCGTTACATTACGTCGGGAGTACTTTTTTTATAAACGGGTGAAATCTACGAATTCTCACGAGGCAATCTTGTGAAATTACATGCTTGCTTGTACATTCTCGTTACATGAATTTCTTATGCATAGCCTTTATGGTTATGAAAAATACATTCTTGTTCATGAAAGGTCAAATTACATTCATGTTATATTCTTGCTTGGTCATATTTCCAATTCTCATATCTCACCTTGATCATATCTTGTTATTGGTGTTACTTTGGTTTATTCACGTGTTTCGTCGTATTTTCATGACTTATACTCTAGAGCTAAAATGTTAATTACTTAAACATTACCTTCATGTTGATACGAAGATACCTATTGGGTATGTGTGCTCATTCCCTACTTTTCCAATCTTTTTTAGGAAGTTTTAATGGAACGGATTCAGACTATTCAAGTGATGGATCTGAGTGTGATTAAAGAAGGAGCGAAGCCTTAGATTGTCATTAGTGATAGTTAAGAGTTGCTATGTAATTTCCTATTTTTATTGAGTCTAGTTAGTCAAAGAGTCAAGAGTCAACCTTATGTACTTTTGATTATTATTTAAATAAAGTAAAGATTGTGTCCAAATATTGTGCATTCATTTCTTATGTGTGAATGTGTTAGCGCTCTGATTAAATTACTCGCTTGAGGCGTACTAGCTAGCTGTTCACACTCCCGATTATTTTCACTGCATAGTCTCGGGGCGTGACATTTTCTCCCCTTTAGTGTCTTTTAACTCTCTGCTAAATCCCGTGCTAGGAGACCAAGCTGTTGAGAAGTTAGAAGGGTTGGAAGTTGTTGGTTCCACGCGGTACGCGCAAGAACACGTGTGTTCTTTTGACGTGAAATTTGAAGTCTAGGGATCAAACCAGGGGTAGGTTATCTCATGAATGACTCAAAAAACATGTTAGGATTAAAAGCCCTCTATTTGCTCACGATTTCATGTAGTATACACAGAGTATTTGATGTTTTCCCATGACTGTGTAGGGGGTTTTCTCTGCATGGTGTCCATACCTTGTTAATAAAAAAGATAGTAACTTTGGTAAAAGGCATACTTCCCCATACTTTAGATTCATGATACTATGCTTTTACTTCGGTTTTTACATAGTTTCTATCATTATTAACGTTAGAAATAGCCCCTGCTATCGACCTTATTTTTGTCGGATGACAGGATGATGGCGGCCTCCCAGAGACCGCTACCATCGGACAGTAGTCGTCCCTTGACCGCTACCTGTTGTGTCCATGTGTTTTGATGATGACAAACTATGCTTTCATTCATGAGTCTTTATACATGTGTTGATGATATTATATACATGCACATTCACAATCTATGTGAAGACAGGTTGACAGCCACTTAAACCCTGAAGAACATAAGCAAAGTCAACACAATCAACGTAGTCAACACAACATCTTAAAGAGTCAACGTAGTATAATAAAAAGTCAACATAGTACCATGAATAGTCAATGTAGTCAAGCCAAGAGTCAACTCAAAGTCAATGTAGTCAAGCCAAGGGTCAACGCAAAGTCAAGCTCTTAATGCTGAAGAAATGGGTCACAATGCTTACAAGACGAACAAAAGAGACAAAGGTCCCCATGGGTGATAA
Organism: Amorphophallus konjac; assembly: GCA_022559845.1. Lineage (NCBI taxonomy): Eukaryota > Viridiplantae > Streptophyta > Magnoliopsida > Alismatales > Araceae > Amorphophallus > Amorphophallus konjac. The sequence continues at coordinate 44,611,611 of CM040123.1, forward strand.
ATAGCTGTGCACGTCGAAGTATGGCCAAACAAGAAGAAATCGTGTGGATGGAGTCGACGCCATAAGCTCAGGGCGTCGACGCCAGAGCAGCTCACAAGGCAGAAATGCTAAGGTCAGTGGCGATGGCTTGTGCCCATTAGTGGTGACAAAAAGGTAGGCAATAGTGACAAATAGGCTATAAGGATAAAAAATAGCCTAGCAAAGGTGAGAAATGCCTGATAGCACTGAAGCCTTCACATTCCACGTTGTAGGGTTGACGCAATGATCCAACAGCGTCGACGCAGCCACAATGCCAGAGTCTCTCACAAAGGCAAGACAGCCATTTTGAAAAAGAGTGAAAAATAGCTAGTCAAGGCAGACAAATAGGCAGTTGGGGTATCAAATAGCTCAATATGGCTGAAAAATAGGCGACAAGGTTGAAAGTGTTGAGAACGCAGAAGCAGCGTCGACGCAGTGCTCAAGGGGAGTCGACGCAGCCAAATGGCCAACATCAAATAGGTGACAAATGAACCGGTCAGACTGACAAATACATATGTAAAGCCAACAAATGACTGATAGAGGTGAATAATGAAGATCAAGGGTGATAAATGGCAAATGTGGTCGAAGATAACAAATTCAACATGCTGCGTCAACGCAACATCCTTTGTGCATCAACGTAGTCAGGCTAAGATACCAAAGGAAAAGAAGCTTTTGCCAGCTGAAGAAGACAAGAGTGAATAGTGAGTGAGTAATAGTGACAAATGAGTACATATGGGTGACAAATAAGCCTTTAGTGGTGACAAATAACTAAAGGCAACGGCTCAGTGTTGAAAGGTGAACTGGCTAAGGCGATGGCTTCCAGCGATAAGGGTGACAAATAAGTGTCTAAGGCTGACAAATGTCCGATAAGGGTGTAAAATACCTATTAAGTCTGACAAATAGCTCAATAGGCTGAATTCTAGGAAACTTGTGCCTACCACACACCTGGTTCGAAGGCCATGACTTGGCACGTGATCCAAGGTCATCTAACATGCCCTCTGAAGAGAATATTCTTCCTGACACATGGACAAATGGAATTACAGATTAGAGGATAAGATTAATTCAGAAATTGTGTTTCTATGCTCTATATAACAGAGTGTTCTTCGTGGAAAGTAGAGTGCTGTCGTAAGGAAAGAAAAAGGCGGGAGAACTGGAAAGAAAAGTGCTGCGAGGTTTAAAGAGTAAAGAGAGAAGAGTGAGAAGAAGATCTGTGACAGAAAACTAGAGAGAAGATCTGAGAGAGAAGATCGTGAGAAGAAGAAGAAGAAAAAGAGAGAGAGAGCCTGTGAAGAACAGTGTGCAACCGTTGCTTCATTGAAGACTTGATCGTGTGTGGCCTCTGGATCAGATCCAAGCCATTTTGCTCCTCGAGAGCTACATTACTTTTATGTTTTCATTTTTGTTCTTTTTGTTTTTGTTCTTCATCTTTCCTTGTTACTTTGATCAAGCTGTGTGTCAGCGGATGTTGAGGATTGGTTCCTCAGAAGCAAGCTGTGTGCTCAGCGGTTAAGCAAGCTGTGTTGCTCAGCGGTTTGGGATTAGTTCCCCGAAGCTGTGGATCAGATGTTGTAAGAGATTTGTTCCCTCGAAGCTGTGGATCGGTGGTTCAAGCTGTGTGTAAGTGGAATCCTCACTATGGTTGAGTGGGGGGTGGATGTAGGTCTGCTTGGTGCAGACTGAACCACCTAGAAATCTCTGTGTCTGTGGTTTGATTTGTGAGTTTAATCAGTTTCCTCTACCAAACTTCACAAGTCGTCTAGTGTGTTGTTCACGCATGCAATCTACTAAGTGTTTGAGGCAGTCTCTGACCAAACCAAGTGAGCAGTGCAAACTGATATTTAGTTTCCTTCTAGTTTGAACTGAATTGGAAGCAAAGTTTTAATTGAGCATAATTTTTTGAAGGGGATCTATTCACCCCCCGCTAGATCCCACCTTGCACCTATCACTACCTACATAAGGCGGCCTTCTGATTGACCGCTACTTACTTTCTGATGGATGTTCACCCTAAACAGTAGCCAGATCACCCCCTTTTGGTTCAAGATTATGCAATCTCCCCTGCTATATATTATTCTAAGCTCACTATAATATATTTTCTGTTATATTATGAGCTCCAAGGTTTTGTTTTATGGCTCATCATGTCTTAGGAACTTATTTTAAATCTTATGTTAATTTCATGCCAAAACCATATAGTATTGTATGTAAAAAGGTTTTCCTTTGAATTCCTATGTGTTGATTGCTGTTTTTACATGATTCACTCTCATATCCTGTCTTTCTTGGTTAAGTACATAGCCTGTACTCTGGTATGTAAGCTATTAGATACACACGCACTTGGTAGGAACACCGCTTGGACTTGAGATCCTTTCCATCAGATATTCCTTCTGCCAGACTAAGTGAACTTGTTTCAAGGCCTCCGTAAGTCTCCGCGAGCCTGAGATTCCCACTAGGACACCGAGCTGATTGTACCCTTAAAGCCCAAAAGTCTAGCGAGCACTTGAGTTTTATGCGATTTCTGCACTCTGATTACGGCCATCCCGTGACCACCACCTTCAAGTTGCAGTCAGACCAATGACTGCCTTCATGTTTCAGCATTGCTTGAGTCGACCCAGCTCATCCTTTGGAGTCGACGCAGCCAGATAGGGGTCGGCACATGACCATCTTCTCATAGAGGCGGTCTCCTGATGACCGTTTTCTACTAAGTTTCGTCTAACCCAGGGTCTGACCCAAGGGTTGCTCATGTTCAATTCTCATATGGTCTCCTGACTATCTGATATCAAAACCTTATTCATTAAGTCATTAATGAACTATAGAACTTTATTAATATACCGTTATGCTTCCAGAATTCCTTCGTAGCATAATGTCCAAATAATTCATCCTTGAATTCATGGTTTCACTTTGGTACGTTCTTACCTTGATTTTGTTATGATGAAACTATTGTTAAACTGAATATTATTGGCCTACATTATATTTCTCATGGAAGTAGCTTGATTTATAACTTGAAGATGCAAGGGCGGGCACGGACGATGTCCAAGGGCTCAACGCTAGTCCCCTCGACAGATGGCTGGAAATATACTGTAAACCATAGGGTATGATGCTTACTGGCGTCGCATTGGGCTGTGAGTACTTTTTTTATAAACGGGTAAAATCCAAGAATTCTCACGAAATTTCATTATTTGCTTATTACATGACTTTCTAGTGCATAGCCTACATGGTTATGAAAAGTACATTCTCGATACATACTAGTACATTCTCGTTAATGAAAGGCCAAACTTACATTCATGTTATAGTCTTACTTGATCATGCTCCCCTATCTCCTATCTTGTCATATCTTGCTACTTGTGTTACTTTGGTTTTTATTTCGCATCTTTTATAGCATTTTCATTATCTTACCCTCTAGATCTAAAATGTTAATTACTTTAACATTGCTTTCATGTTAATACGAAGATACCTACTGGGTGAATACGTTCATTCCCTACTTTCCCATCTTTTTTTAGGAAATTCTAGTGGGTCGGATTAGGATTACTCGAATGATGGATCCAAGGGTGAGAGCGATTGATGGATGAGAGAAGTCTTAGTCTAGTCATGAGTCTTGTTATAGCTAAGTTCCTTAACTGTAATAGGCGGTGAAGTTGATCATGTTATGTAATTTTCTTTTTTATTGAGTCTAGTGAATTATTATGTCAAGGAGTCAAGTGTCTTTTGTAACCTTTGATTATGATTCAATAAAGTTTGAGTTTTTGATAAGATATTATGCATTTGTCTTTTATGTGTGAATGTTTAGCGCTCTGATTTCTTGCTAGCTTGAGGCTTATCTTGCCGGTTGTTCACGTTCCCAACTTAATTCTGTTGCATATCTCTGGACGTGACAGTTAAGTTAATATCATAGCCTAGGCTTAAGTAAGTCCTAGGAAAATATTATGTCATAGGTTAAGTCAAAGGTTTGAGGACCCATACCTATGAACTATGAAGAAATTCCGAACCCATGTGAGATTGGGTAGAGCCGATATGAGATAGTTATCTAGAAGGAATTAATATTTAGGATTAACCTTCATAAAATTTCAAGGAAATAAATAATTGTTTATTTTTTAAGAAACCTCATAATGGTCGGTAATCATGCAAATTGGGAAGCGATACAACAAACTATTGCGGGTCTTACCCAGGCCCTACAAACGGTGGCTCAAGCTGGCGCGAGAGCGGGCATCGGTGATTTACACAGGAATTTTTGAAGCATGAACCCTCCGCGGTTATCTAGAACGTCGAATCTGGACGAAGCCGAAAATAGGATTGATAAAATGGATCGGATCTTCAATGTTATGTATTGGCCACGTTTCAACTCAACAAAGATGCGCGCACATGGTGGAAGGCCACCTCGGCCCATCTTCATAATGCACAAATTACCTGGGAGGAGTTTTTTGAACTCTTCCTAGAGAAATACTTCTCCGAGCATGTATGTGAGCGGAAGGCTATGGAATTTGCCTCTCTTCGGCAAGGGATGATGTCAGTCGTGGAATACAAAATTCAATTCTCAAGGCTGGCGCCATATGCACTACATCTAGTTGCTATAGAGCTTCTTAAAGCCAATCGCTTCATGGACGGCTTGAGGCCGATTTTTGTTAAACAACTTGGCCCTCATAATATCCGGACCTATACGGAGATGGTCCACAGAGCACATCTATGCGAGAGGACCTTGGAGAAGGTCGAGAAATTTAAAGGCAAGGGAGACAAGTCAAGCCAAAGGTCTGATAGATGAGGAAGGAAGGAAGGAATATTCAGCATCACGGGGTCCTACAAGTCCCGTTATAACAAGAAGCGGTCCTGTAATGGCAACAGGAACGACAAAAATAAGAAGTTAAAGAGGAAGAGAAGCAGGTCATGACGGCGTGCACCTTTTGTAAGAAATTCGGTCATTCAGCCGAAGAATGCTGGAAGTGCCTTGGCGCTTGTCTCCGAAGTGGAAATCGGGAGCATCGCATGTCCGATTGCCCCCTAATGAAAGATCAACCCTCCAATGGTGGACGTAGGCGGCAAGCTTGCTTAAATGATGTACTGGACGAGGAAGCGCCCAAGGATGATGGGTTAATGGAAGATATCGTTCAAATTTACTCACATCCTACTTTTGTGTTATTTGATACGGGTGCTTCTCATTCTTTTATTTCTACCACTTTTGCTAAAACTTTACCAGTTTCGCCTGTTTCTCTACCCTCGAACCTAGCTATTATAACACATTTAGGTCCTAGAACCAAACTTACAACCCACTACCCTGATAGTGAGGTAACTATAGAAGGCCATAATCTCCCCGCAAGCCTCATATGCCTTGACATGGAAGGTTATGACGCCATCCTAGGTGTGGATTGGTTATGCGATCACTATGCCGACATTAACTGTCGCAATAGGAGATTTTCCTTCCACAAATCAGATCTTCCACGGTTTTCTTTCCTCGACATAAATTATAGGAAGCATCCTATCCTTGTTTCTTCTCTTCACGCCTACAAGCTTATCTCGCAAGGATGTGAAGCTTTCCTTGCTTCTGTAGTTGTCATTGAGTCCAAGGAAATTATCCTAGAAGAAATCTCCATTGTAAGAGACTTTCCCGATGTCTTCCCATCCAAATTACCCGGTTTACTGCCCGAAAGGGAAGTAACTTCTCCATCAAACTCATTCCTAGAGCAGCACTTGTTTCAAAAGCTCCTTACAATATGTCCCCCATGGAACTCAAGGAGTTGAAAAAGTAACATCATGAACTATTGGAGAAAGGCTTTATTCTACCCAGCAAATCTCCTTGGGGTGCACCGATCTTATTTTTTAGGAAGAAGGATGGATCCCTCCGGCTCTGTATCGACTATCGACAGTTAAATCAACTCACAATCAAGAACAAATATCTACTGTCATGTATCGATGAGCTATTTGATCAAAAGTCAGGAGCATAATATCTCTTTAAGATAAACCTCAGGTCTGATTACCATCAGCTAAGGATCAAAGATGAAGATATTTACAAGATGGCTTTCTGTAGCAGATATGGGCACTATGAGTTTGTGGTTATGCCATTTGGGTTAACCAATGCCTCTGTAGATTTTATGCAACTTATGAATAATGTCTTCAGGCCTTATCTCGATCGATTTGTGGTCGTCTTCATTGATGATATTCTCATATACTCCAAGACCATGGAGGAACATGAAGAACATTTAAGAATAGCTTTACAAACCTTAAGAGAACACCAACTCTATGCGAAGCTCAACAAGTGTGAATTTTGGCTAAAGGAGGTCTCATTCCTTGGCCACATCATATCCAAGGAAGGTATCGTTGTGGATCCTTCTAAGGTTAAAGCTGTCAAGAATTGGAGCCGACCAATGACCGTATCCGAAGTCAAGAGTTTTCTCGGTCTGATTGGCTATTACTGGCGATTTATCAAGGATTGCTCCAAGATCACCGTTCCACTGACTAGGCTTACAAGAAAAGAGAATCCTTTTATATGGTCAAAGGATTGTGAAGAGAGTTTTCTAACTCTTAAAGAACACCTTACTACAACCCCCATACTGGTACTACTTGTTGAAGGTGATGGTTTTGAAGTCTACACAGATACATTAGGCATTGGCCTTGGTTGTGTCCTTATGCAACACGACAAAGTAATTTATTACGCTTCGAGACAATTGAAGCGTCATGAGGAGAATTATCCAGTGCATGATCTGTAATTAGCTGCTGTCATTTTCGCCTTGAAGATATGGCGACACTACCTTTATGGGGAGAAATTCACTATATTTTTAGACTACAAAAGTCTGAAGTATCTTTTCACCCAAAAGGAGTTAAATATGAGAGAAAGAAGATGACATGAGTACCTCAAAGACTTCGAATTTTCTATATAATGCCACCCTGGCAAAGCTGATGCTGTAGCCGATGCTCTCAGTAGGAAGCCAATGGCAACTGTATCAAGTCTCAGGAAAGGTATGACTAACCTTATAGAAGATTTTGCACACTTGAATGTAGATATTGATACAGAGAATGAATGGTGTATTATTGCTAATATCCGGTCGCAACCCACATTCATAGAAGACTTAGTCAGGTTGCAAGAAAATGACCCTATTCTTGTAGAAATCAAAGCCAATATTGATCAACGGCCATATTTTTCTGTCTCGATCGATGGAAGAGTATTATTCAAAAGATGAATATGTGTGCCAGATCATGCCGACACTAAAAAGATGATTATGGAAGAAGCTCACAAATCAAGATATACTATTCACCATGGTGCTACCAAGATGTATCAAGACTTAAAAAGGAATTTTTGGTGGCCCAATATGAAGAGAGAAGTAGCATACTTTATCACGATGCCTCACTTATCAGCAAGTTAAGGTAGAGCACTTAAGGCCCGCTGGTATATTACATCCCTTAGAAATTCCCGAGTGGAAGTGGGAGAGCATAGGGATGGATTTCATCATGGGTTTGCCTAAGACAAGAGGTGGACATGATGGTATATGGGTGATCATTGACCGACTAACAAAGTCAGCACATTTTCTACCTATTAAAAGTCGATGGTCTGTAGATATTCTAGCAGCTTTGTATATGAAAGAAATAGTTAAACTACATGGTGTCCTTGCTACAATCATTTCTGATCGAGACCCTCGCTTCACATCACAATTTTGAAAGGGTCTACAACATTCATTGGGGACCCGACTTAATTTTAGCACTGCTTTTCATCCACAAACTGATGGCCAAACCGAAAGAACAAACCAGGTGATAGAATATATGCTCAGAACATATGCTATTGATTTTGGTGGGAGTTGGCACGATCACTTGCCTCTAGTTGAGTTCGCCTATAATAATAGCTATCAAGCTAGTATCCAAATGGCACCATTCGAAGTATTATATGGAAGGAGTTGCCGATCACCTATCTACTGGAATGAAGTTGGTGAAAAATAATTTCTAGGCCCCGAACTTATCAGGGATACCACCGAAAAGGTAAAGTATATCCAAGAAAGACTCCAGATAGCTCAAACCAGACAAAAGACATATGATGATAATAGAAGGCGAGACCTGGAATTTCAAGTGGGAGACCATGTATTTCTCAAAGGTTTCTCCAGGTCAAGGTATTCGAAGATTCGGTATCAAAGGCAAGCTCACTCCGAGATATATTGGCCCTTTTGAAATTCTTGAAAGGATTGGCGAAGTCGCATATCCGGTAGCTTTGCCTCCACAATTATCTGGAGTCCATGATGTGTTTCATATTTCTATGCTTAAAAGGTACGTTTATGACCCATTCCATGTTATAAGTCATGACGACCTGGTGATTCAAAAGGATTTGACGTACGAGCAACAGCCACTCAAAATAATTGATCGAGAAGTACGTCAGCTTCGAAGTAAAAGTATTCACATGGTAAAGATCCAATGGAGTAAATGCCTAGAGTACGAGGTGATGTGGGAAACAGAAGAAGCTATGCACAAGCGATTTCTAGAGCTATTTAATTGTAAGTTACGCTCTCCATAAATCCCATATAATGAATTTGGGGATCAAATTCTCTTAAGTGGGGGAGGGTGTAGCAACCCTGGAAATTTCTAAAATTTTCTAGGATTTTTTTAGAATAAAATAAATAAGCATTAAATAGGCTTAAGTGGGCTTAGCCATTCAAAACCAAGTAATTTAAAAAACCCAATTATTAATTAGGTAAATGGACCCACTTTAATTAGGCCCATAGACTCAATTCTAAAACTTTTAGGCCCAAGCCCAACCCTAGAAACGTAATAGGGATAATTTCCTAAATTAAAAGGATAAATAAAGAGATAATAGGAATATTAGCGTTTGAATTTAAATAAAATTCAATTTTTAGGTGAGCTAGGCAAATGGTGGTCTATCGCAAGATCGCCACCTACTGAAGGCCGTCCCTACATGACCGCCACTTTCTACCGGAAACGAGAGGTGTTAAACCCCAAAATTTTAGATTTTTATCCAACCTAAATGCCAGGGATCGATGTGATCTGGCATGAAAACCTATCTAGGACTCCTAGGGATTGATTCTACTCCATGTTATGACTCTGGTTCGATCTAATCTCTCAACCCTAGGCCAAACTCTATAAATAGGGCCCAGATTCGACATGCACGAACCCTAATTTTAGATCGCGTGGTTTGAAGGTAAGACGTCGTCATCTCAGGTTAAGTCTTTAGAACTTTTTGTTTCCTTTAGTGTCTTGTAAATCTCTGCTAAATCCCGTGGTAGGAGACCAAGCCGTCAAGAAGTTAGAAGGGTTGGAAGTTGTTGGTTCCACGTAGGACGCGCAGGAATAAGGGTGTTCTTTCGACATGAAATTCGAAGTCTAGGGATCAAACCAGAGGTAGGTTATCTCATGAATGGCTCATACAGCATGTTAGGATTAAAAGTCCTCTATTTTCTCGCGATTTCATGCAGTATACATGGAGTATTTGATGTTTTCCCATGACTGCGCAGAGGGTTTTCTCTGCATGATGTCCATACCTTGTTAATCAAAAAGATAGTAACTTTGGAAGAAGGCATACTTCCCCATGCTTTAGATTCATGATACTATGCTTTTACTTCAGTTTTTACACAGTTTATATCATTATTAGCGTTAGAAATAGCCCCTACTATTGTCCTTATTTCTGTCGGATGACAGGATGATGGCGGCCTCCCAGAGACCGCTACCATCAGATGGCAGTCGTCCCCTGACCGCTACCTACATAAGGCGGCATTTTGATTGACCTCTACTTACTCTGTGATGGCTGTTCACCCTAAACAACAGCCAGATCACCCCTTTTTGGTTCATGATTATGCAATATCCCCTGCTATATATTATTCAAAGCTCACTATAATATGTTTTCTGTTATATTATGAGCTCCAATGTTTTGTTTTATGGCTCATCATATCTTAGGAACTTATTTTAAATGTTATGTTAATTCCATGCCAAAATCATATAGTATTGTATGTAAAAAGGTTTTCCTTTGATTTCCTACGTGTTGATCACTGTTTTTACACGATTCACTCTCATCTCCTGTCTTTCTTAGTTAAGTACATGGCTTGTACTCTGGTACGTAAGCTATTAGATACACACGCACTTGGTAGGAACACCGCTTGGACTTGAGATCCTCTCCGTCAGATATTCCTTCTGCCGAACTAGGTGATCTTGTTTCAAGGCCTCCGTAAGTCTCTACGAGCTAGGGATTCCCACTAGGACATTGAGCCGGTTGTACCCTTAGGGCCACTTTGATAACAAGTTAGGATAACTCATATGAGATGGGTCAGGGTGAGTTATTCCTTGAGTTGTCTCTTTTTCAGTTTTATAACTGACTCTTACCCTAAGAATAACTCATTCTATGTGAAATGGTAGAATGAGTTATTCCTGGAATAAGGTTTTAACCCTAACTGACCTCAAATAACTTAACCCTACTACCAAACTCGGTTAAGGGTGAGTAGGCGGAATAATTCACCCTACTCGTCCCTTATTCCTTTATCAAAGTGGCCGTTAAAGCCCAAAAGTCTAGCGAGCACTTGAGTTTTCTGCGATATCTACACTCTGATTGCAGCCATCCCATGACCGCCACCTTTAGGTTGCGGTCAGGCCAATGACCACTTTCACGTTTTAGCAAAGCTTGAGTCGACCTAGCTCATCATTTTGAGTCGACGCGGCCAGATAGCGATTGGCACAGGACCGTCTTCTCATAGACGCGGTCTCCTGATTACCATTTTCTGCTACGTTTCGCCCAGCCCAGGGTCTGACCCAACGGTTGCTCATGTTCAATTCCCAGATGGTCTCTTGACTATCTGAGATCAGGACCTTATTCATTAAGTCATTAATGAACTAGAGAACTTTATTAATATATCGTTATGTTGCCGAAATTCCTCGTAACATAATGCATAAATAATTCACCTTGAATTCATGGTTTCATTTTGGTACGTTCTTACCTTGATTTTGTTATCATGAAACTATTGTTGAACTCAAATTATTGGCCTACATTATATTTCTCATGAAAGTAGCTTGATTTATAACTTGAAGATGCAAGGGCGGGCACGGACGGTGTCTAAGGGCTCGACGCTAGCCCCCTCGACAGATGGCCGAAACATACTATAAACAATGGGGTATGATTGATGATACATCAAAGCAAGGCAACTACATTTACTGAGTTTGTATTTTTTCATTTGGGTTATTTTGTAAGGCTAATTATAAGCCAAAGGGTCAAGAGTGGTCTAGTGTGAAAGGGATCTAGTGTGAATGGGGTTAACCAATGTGAATGGGTTAATTAGTGTGAAAAGAGTCATGGCTAGGTGGCTAGGTCTGAAAGGTCCATGGCTAGGTGGCTAGGTCTGAAAGGTCCATGGCTTAAGTGTGAAAACACACTTTGGATGGATAGGCAAGTGGAAGCCCCCCCCCCTTTCCTTGGTCCAAGGGTGGAATTCCCACCTTCCTTCCTTGACTTCTTGGCCACTTCCCCATGCCATTCAAACTTGGCTTCCTTTCCCCCTCCCCCTTTGCTTGGTCGACCAAGCCACCCTTGACAATGATGGGAGGCCGCCCCCCCCCTCTCTCTCCCCCGCTCCCCATGCCATTTCTCCAACCCCCTCTTCCTTCCTTCCCTTCTATATAAGGATGTAGATAGTATCCTTGTAAGGCTAATGAAGAAATGAAAGAATGAAAAATTGAGTGTTTTTTTGAGAGAGTGATTCTCTTGTTCTTCCTTGAGTGTGATGCTCAAGATCTAGGCCTGCGACGGGTTCTAGCCGGGGTGCGACTCCCCTTGTCGAGGTGCGACGCCGAAGCAACCCTTATCGTCACATTCGTGTTCCGATCCTGAAGCTGCTGTCTAGATCTTGTCCCAAAATTACGAATCTCCCACAGCCATTTCCTGGTAGGATCTGAAGCTGGTAATTTTACCAGAGGTAGAGTTTCAAGCTAGGAACGATTCAATGCCAATTTTGCGTCGATCGAAGTTCCATATCTCCAGCAACAATTCCGACGGTGAAGCTGCGCATCGCCACCTGTTCCTACAAGCCAGATCCATTTTCCTCTGCTACAAAAATCCCCCAGATCTGTAATCAACTCCTTTGGAGCTAAAATTTAGAGAGGTCGTACCTCTTTCATGTCTCCTTCACACCGCCTATCTCGCGTCATTCAGAGGTCCGTGTTGATTATGGCGAATATTTTCATGGGACTACGCCGACCAACCTGTGCAGATCCAATCTAGATCCAGAGGCGACTTGCAGAAGCTGTCCCATCTTCCTCCTTTCAGATCTGACCAAACCACTTAGTCTAATCCTTCCTCCAGACGTCATCGACGATCCCCAACAAGCGACGATCCATTCAAATATTGAAACTATTTATTCTGTAATTTTTAGTTTTTATATACAGTTTTGTGCGAGCAGAACCTGAGCCTCAGTGCAGGCACTGTCCCGCCCATATCCGAGAAGATCTAATCGCGCCGTTCCGACCAGGCGATCTTCATCCAGTCACCGACGTGCTCCCATAAACGGCACCCTGATCGAACGTCAGATCCAACCTTACCGACTTCTACAAGTCTGCTGCGTCGGGTGACCAGCGCGGGCAGAACCGCTCGGCGATCAATCGGCTCACCCAATCGGCCCCTACTCACCTCCCTTGTCTCCTGCGAGTGCGGCCCGTCAACCCGAGATCCAGTAGCCCCGAAATTCATGCTTGTAGCCTATTGTCTCACTGTGAGGAGTGGGCCATAATTGTGAAATTGTAATCATATTCAATTGTTGTGTATCAGGGTTGTGAGATTCAGTTGGGGCTTCTTCCCCACGCGCTAGTCGTAGAGGTACACGACGTTCCTTACACACACTTTTGCTAATTTGGTATACTTTCTTATATGCTGCATTTGTAAGATTAGGGCAGGATCCAAATTACAAATCACCGCGGTTGTGAGTGTGAGTACCCGCCTCATTGCCCAGTCGAGCATCGAGCTCGAATTGAACACCCTAGGCGACAATGGTTTCTTAATCGCTACGATCCCGCGTTTCCCTCACAGGGATGATCATCGGGCTAGAGTGAGTTTCTTGTTGAGCAACGTCTCCACCCGGAGAACGCCACGGAGGTCAGCCGCCCGGCTTGCCTTTCGTGTGCAAGTGCTGGCCGCACTTCAGGTCCGTCATAGGTCTTAGCCCGTTCGTGTCATTCATCCCGCATCAGTTTGGTCTCGAGTCTCATATCGTCCCGCATCAAATTGGTATCAGAGTCTGGTTGAGTCTAGGGCATTCTATCATTGCATGGTATGAGTCTAGGGTAGTCTTGTCCTAGGTTTGCATTTCATTCCTATATCTGGTATATCAAAAGGTGTTGTCGGAACGATAGATTACGCCTATTGAGAAGGTAGCATCCTTGCATGAGTGGATCTTCGGATCAATATCTCTGCCACGTACTGGCTATTGGTTGAGTCTAGGTTCTTCATTTCGCATTAGTCAGTGCACTCGAATCTCTGTGTCCGCATGTCCAGCTACCCGACAGCCCCATGGCTGTTCCCAGAAACCATGTGTCAGATTGGTCATCCTGGTGGCCCAATTCCAGGCTCTTACAGCCTGACCCCCGGGTCTCGCCCCTACCATTCAACCACTGCATGACCTGATCCCTATGCCGATGATCGAGTCGCTCCAACGCCCTATCGTGTCCACTGCCATTCTACCTAATGGGTCACATACGAGATCGACTTCATCAGTCGGGTGTCGTCTAATTATGTTTCACAGGACATTGTCGAGTCTCTCTCTAAGACTGGGGAGATTGTTCTCAATGGTGACTTAGCTTTCACAGAGTTCAATGGAGGTTCGGCCCCGTTCTATATGACGATAGAGCATGGTGCAAGATCGGCACACTTGCTGGTCCCTGCATCATTTTAGGGCAAACTTGGTTGGAAGAGAGGAGAGTGACCATCGATCCAGACAGAAGGACCTGCACCTTACACCCACCTCACCTATCCAGCGAGTTCGTCTTCCACGATGGCATTCAACCGACCACCTCGTGCCGCCATCCACCCGCCTCCAGCGGTCCGCTTCGCCTTCGTGCTCACGCCCGCCACCACTCTCGAGGCCTGCCCCTGTGGCTCCCTGTAGTGGGATTAGCCATTTCTCTGACCAGTGTCCTTCACATTCCCCTACCTTAGAGGAGAACCATTCGGAGGATGCCCCACTCGGGCTTATAATAGTGAGTTATGAGGCTAACCAAGATTTGGTCGAGGAGTACCTCGCTGAGGTTGCGGGGTTAGAGAGCGATCCCATAGAGCGCCTAGAGGGCCAGGGTCTGTCAATCACCCCAGCCCCACCGGACGACCCTGTGCTGTCACCCATGCTAGCTTCTCTCGATGGCCCTGACCAGCCTGCCACCTCTCTTTTGCTAGTCAATCTCGAGCAGCAGTCATCCATCCCTCTTTTTCCCGTCTCTCCTACGATAGCGCAACTACTAGTGACTATCGTACCACTGTCGACGCCCTATGTTGACCCGGTATGGTCTAATTTTTGCCACGCGTACGAGAGACAACGTCCGGAGTTCCCTTTGTCCGTGCTCCACACTAGCTGTCCAGATTACCTTCTCGTCACCCTCCTCCTGATCCTCCCGCACTTCCATACCCGAGGACGAGTCTTCTCGAATAGGAGACAGTTGACAAGAGTTGAGTCTCACGGCATCAAGTTGTGGGTCAGCTTATCTTTACACTTGGTGTACGTAGACAGTGTCCAACAGTCTTACCGAGTCTTCCTTAGCACGTCCCTTGTGTTCGTCGTCAATTATAGGAAGTCGTTCGGTTGTGTCTTTCCGTCTGTCCTCAATCCAGAGTCTATGAGTCTATTTTGCTTTGTTTACAGTTTGTTTGTTGAGCATATAGAAGTTTGCATAGTCGTCGCTTCAAAGGCCAGTAACGCACGTTACAAGTGAAGTCCCGCGATCACTGACACCCAAGAGGGGGGTGAATTGGGTGATAACATATTTTAATAAAACTTTAACTTATTTAAAGTTTGTATGATGAAATAGCAATCATCAAATTAGATCTGATGCAGAGCAAAATAGATCTTATCAAAATCACCACTACAATAGCTCTTTGGTACTAGGTAGAGTTTGCGAATCCGAAGATTCTCTCACGCAGGGTGTTATCTTCCCGACAAGACTAACCTTGTCAGCCCGAACCCAGCTTTTGATATACCAGAGATGATGCGGGACGGACACGGGGACCGACTCTACGTGGTATGGACCTCGGACTCTAGATGCGGACACGACCAGCAACACATGATGGGAGAGACATTAGGCCCGACACGGAGAGCTCCTATGGGCTATACGTCGCTAACAGAACGCAAGCTCACTCGTCGTCCCAAGCGAGGGAAACGCGGATCGTGCGCGGTTGAAGAACCGGTAGAGTTCAAGGTAGTCAGACTCACTTCCGGACTCGGATCGAGTCGCGGGACGGGTCACTCTCACACTCACAGCGGTGACATGAACACACGGGCTAGTACCTATTGCTCTCGCCAGCGGCAAAAGACCATATACTAGCTAAGCAAATGAACGCTAAGAAGGTGAGACCGTTACCACCACGCACCCGGCGTGGCGAAGACAACCCCGACCGAATTACGGACTCCCGGTTAACAATGATTACAGTAATACACTAAGTCGACCCACTCCACGCAGGGAGGTAAAAGGTCACATGTGGGGTCGGGAATCACGCAACTCGGGTTAACGGGCAGCATCTTGATGTCGCCCGGCGGTGCCGAACTCCGCGTTTTCGTGCTTTCCGAACGGCGGGTTCTACGGGCCCGTGGGGCCCACGACGGCGCTGTCCTCCGGATCTGCGGGGGTGGGACCCACTGTGATGGGGACCCCTGGTGACGCGCCTCCATGGACGGTGGTCGGCCGGGAACACCGATCGGGGGTCGATCGGCCCCGATTCCCAATTCTTGAACTAACTTCCCACGGATTTTGATTGCTGTTTTCCGGCGCGCGCTCCGACGAAAATGACCGCTGCGATCAATCCCGACATCGGATCGGGACGCATGAGCTATCGTTGGAAAGCTCTCTTCAAATGCTTCAATCTAGACTCAGAGAGATCTGCTGGATCTGGTCGGATTAGAACTTTATTGAATTGACAAGTCCCTTTTGTACAGTAACCGAAACCTCAGATCTACAGGTGAGTTGTCTGAAGACTTCCTTTGACCGCGAGGAAGATGGCCGATTCAGCTCCTGAGCTCTTCATCAAACCAATTTTCTTGGATCGTGAGCAGCACCTCTGGAACATCCCCTCAAAATCCCAGCTCAAAAACACGACGGGGTGGAGAGCAAGAATTCGGAGAAGACACCTCTGTCCTGGATGGACAGAACACCGGCGGTGATGGTGGAGGCGCGATGGCGGCACGTGGCGGCGGCGGCGGCGACCGGAACTGATAGGGGTGGAGTCACACCACCAGAATACAGCCTTCCCTGCTGCAAGGAGGAGAGAGGGGCGGCCTAGGCCTTGCTCAAGGGGATTTTCTTCCAAATAAAATGCATTAATTCTTCTAAATGAGAAAATACAAGGTACTTATAGGTTACATATCAAATCCAATAGCCACCCTTAGATCTAGGGATGGGGGAATGGATGGCCTAGATTGAATGTGACACACACACAAAAATTAAATAAAATATAAGGGGGGGCAGCCTATTGACCAAGGGGGGGACATGGTAGAATGGTAGGTAGCCTACCTTGGACTTTGAAGTCCAATTGTCTACCCATGTGGCATTTACCATTCAACCTTCTAGATGTCTCCATTTGAAATGTTGACTGACCCCACATGGGGCCCTAGGCTGAGGTGGATCAATGGGAAGAGGTATGGGGGGCCCGTGGGCCCGAGGGTCCCATTTTACAAATAAACCCCTCTTACAATCAAAATTACAACCTGAATAAAATGAAACACACACACATTACACACAAATAACGTCTAAACAAATATGATAAATGTCGAGACTCAGGGGGGAGTCTCCAGGCTGTCTCCGAGCCAGATGGACGCTGAAGTGGCTCGAGTCATACTCCGCGTGCGGTACCGGTGGCTCGCCGACCCGTGCCGCTCGTGTGCTCCGGTGTCCGCACCAAATCTCCCCGAGTGGGAGAAACTCGACCCTGTCGAGTAAGGGTCTGCATCGCTCCGGTATCACTCCAGAAGGTCCGGATCAATCTGCTGCAACTCTCCATGCGTGATCCACGTGTCCTCGGTAGCGGGCCGTCCTCTCCATCGCACTAGGTAGCGCGGGTAGGATCCACTCCTGGTAATTTATCACATGCTCGTCCAGTATATGATCGATATGCTCACGCTGCCGTGACAACGGGGCTGCAGGTGGACACTCAGGTGTGGGATCACTCTCAAGGGGAGGAGATGGCTCGAAAGGCTCACTAGGGATCACCGCTGGGTCCCTATATGCAACTAGATCCGAAATATTAAAAGTAGAGGTTATACCGTATTCCTCGGGCAGGTCCACAACATACGCATTGGATCCAACGCGTTTCAACACTCTAAATGGACCGGCTCCGCAAGCTTGCAACTTATTAACGGTTCCATAGGGAAACCGTTCAGGTCTTACCCTGATCATGACATATTCGCCCTCTTGGAACTCTCGGTGGTGTCGGTGAGCATCGGCTAGCTCTTTATAACGCGCATTGCTGGACTCAATGTGACGACGAATGTCGTCATGCAAACTCCTAACATGCTTAGCAAAAGAAAAAAAACACACGGATGCACACACAACCCTAAACAACCCTACAGTTAATCCGACTCATGCATATGCAAAAGGTGGACTAGGACACCCGAATGTGTGCCAAGCATGCACTAGATGCAACCGGTGGTTGGTGGAAAGTGGGACTCCTAGACATCCTACTTTGTCCCTAGCATGCGGCTACCCATGGGATTTGAGAGGGCCGGAAGTAGGTGTATCGGGCTTGGATGTGGGAGGGTTGGGAGATCTAAAACTACCTTTGTCAATACCCCTAGATATAGGTAAGGTATGCCATGCTCCCCAATCATCGGACCTATTGCTATGTGGAGGTTGATTGGCCTGAGTGGGAAGAGAGTGGTAGGGGACTTCCTTGACAAGGTAGAAGGGAAGTGCTGGATCACGAGGCCCACTAGCGAAGGGGTCGAATGGGTCAAAGAATGTGTGACCCCTCGGTTCTTCCATTACATAGTCCCATGTTTGAAATTTATGAAGGTGATGGTCACCTCCATCCATCGTGGTAGATGAGACAGTGTATAGAAGATATGGCTCCTCCCTCGGGATAAAAGGAATGAAGTCGGGCTCGGCCGGCATAGGGAGGAGTAGAAGAACCTCCGTGGTAACATGACCCACAGTGTACACGGAGGTGATGGACCCTAAAGCAGGATGAGTGAAACTACGACCTGTGGGTCGGTCGAAGCCTGGAGCCAACAAGTGCGTAAATGTCCATTGCCGGTCTAACCCTTTAAGAAGGTCATCCAATGTATCCACATAGTGACTAGACCTGAAAGTGGTGTGAAATGAATTGATTGGCACCAGAGGTAGGATAGGGTTCATAGAGGGGAGGGGAGATGGGACCAGGCCATTCTTAAGCCAGCAAAGGAGTGGCTCGGCTATAAGTAGCTTTCTCGTTAGAAACACGGGTAGGTGTGGCTGAGGTGGCTCCAAATAAAGATCGGAGAGTGAGGCTTCTCCAACCGTTTTGTCCCCTAGGGCTAGAGATGTCCGAGTGGGACACTGTCCGACAAAGTGGCCGAGCCCCTGGCAGCGATAACACTGCTGCCGTGACCCACTACGCTCCTTGATAAGTCGATCTTGACCCCTATCCTCCTGACGGACAGGGGGTGCAGGCAATGGGGCTCTCGTGGGTGGGGGAAGAGGATCCACTGTGATGAGGAGAGGACCTTGGGATTGCACCTTAGATGGCAACGGGTTGGGGCTACCAATTGCTACCTCCTTAGGCTCGTGTAGGAGTACATCACTAGGAGTACGTGTCCTATCCACCCCATCCAACCGGTCCAAAATCATTTGCATAAGTTCGGCAACCGAGTGGGTTGGAATAGGGATATCATGGTGGACTCGCCGGTAGTCAACCGTCTTAGGATTGGGTCTTGGCTCATCTACGTGTGGGGCTCTTTGCCTCTGACTAGGACCCACTTGGTTGGAAGTGATTGGGTGGGGCCGGTTGGAGGTGATCGGTTGGGGCACGTAGACCTTCCTAAGCTCTCTCTTCATGTCCCACCATGATTCGATGGGCCATTGCCTCCTAACCTCTCTCAAGCGCTCAATGTGGTCCCACTTTTCGGCGGCCTTGTGTAGAAGCCTCTCCTTGGAAAAATAGAATTGCCCGGCTTCGGACATGGTATAAAAATCAAAGTATGTGTCCATGGCGGCCTCCCACTTGAGGTAGTCGCCCGGGCCATTGGAGCCATAAAAATCCGAGGCTTCGGGCCTACGGAAGTGGAGTGGGTGGTTGCCAAGCCCATGGGTGGACCAACGGCCATATTGCCCGGGTGATGGGGATTCCATGTGAATTTGGCGGAACTACTTGCTAGACATGCCGACACTTGGACAAGACCGACTGACTCTTATTGGACTACACACGAACTAGGAGACACAAACTGATGCAAACACCGACTAATGCACCTAGACTTAAACCAATATCCGATACGTGGCGGAGTTAATCGATCCGAAGATCACTCCGGCAAGGGTGCGACCTCCCGATAGGCGTAGCCTAACGTTCGGACAACACCTTTTAAGATACCGAATTATCGGGATGAAATATAATTTTAAAACACCTTTTTTTTATTTTGAAAACAAATGATGATCCTAGACTCGACTTAGACCATGATGCATGCAAGACCTATGCAAGACTACCCTAGACTCAACTCGCTCTGTTACCAAACTGATGCGGGACAGACACGGGGTCCGACTCTACGTGGTATGGACCTCGGACTCTAGATGCGGACACGACCAGCAACACATGATGGGAGAGACATTAGGCCCGACACGGAGAGCTCCTATGGGCTATACGTCGCTAACAGAACGCAAGCTCACTCGTCGTCCCAAGCGAGGGAAACGCGGATCGTGCGCGGTTGAAGAACCGACAGAGTTCAAGGTAGTCAGACTCCCTTCCGGACTCGGATCGAGTCGCGGGACGGGTCACTTTCACACTCACAGCGGTGACATGAACACACGGGCTAGTACCTATCGCTCTCGGCAGCGGCAAAAGACCATATACTAGCTAAGCAAATGAACGCCATGAAGGTGAGACTGTTACCTCCACGCACCCGGCGTGGCGAAGACAACCCCGGCCGAATTACGGACTCCCGGTTAACAATGATTACAGCAATACACTAAGTCGACCCACTCCACGCAGGGAGGTAAAAGGTCACATGTGGGGTCCGGGAATCATGCAACTCGGGTTGACGGGCGGCATCTTGATGTCGCCCGGCGGTGCCGAACTCCGCGTTTTCGTGCTTTCCGAATGGCTGGTTCTACGGGCCCGTGGGGCCCACAGACGGCGCTGTCCTCCGGATCTACAGGGGTGGGACCCACTGTGATGGGGACCCCTGGTGGCGCGCCTCCACGGACGGTGGTCGACCGGGAATACCGATCGGGGGTCGATCGGCCCCGATTCCCAATTCTTGAACTAACTTCCCACGGATTTTGATTGCTATTTTCCGGCGCGCGCTCCGACGAAAACGACCGCTGCGATCAATCCCGACGTCGGATCGGGACGCATGAGCTATCGTTGGAAAGCTCTCTTCAAATTCTTCAATCTAGAGCCAGAGAGATCTGCTGGATCTGGTCGGATCAGAACTTTATTGAATTGACAAGTCCCTATTGTACAATAACCGAAACCTCAGATCTACAGGTGAGTTTTCTGAAGACTTCCTTTGACCGCGAGGAAGATGGCCGATTCAGCTCCTGAGCTCTTCATCAAACCAATTTTCTTGGATCGTGAGGTACACCTCTGGAACATCCCCTCAAAATCCCAGCTCAAAAACACGACGGGGTGGAGAGCAAGAATTCGGAGAAGACACCTCTGTCCTGGATGGACAGAACACCGGCGGTGATGGTGGAGGCACGATGGCGGCACGTGGCGACGGCGGCGGCGACCGAAAACTAATAGGGGTGGAGTCACACCACCAGAATACAGCCTTCCCAGCTGCAAGGAGGAGAGAGGAGCGGCCTAGGCCTTGCTCAAGGGGATTTTCTTCCAATTCAAATGCATTAATTCTTCTAAATGAGAAAATACAAGGTACTTATATGTTACATATCAAATCCAATAGTCACCCTTGGATCTAGGGATGGGGGAATGGATGGCCTAGATTGAATGTGACACACACACAAAAATTAAATAAAATATAAGGGGGGGCAGCCTATTGACCAAGGGGGGGACATGGTAGAATGGTAGGTAGCTTACCTTGGACTTTGAAGTCCAATTGTCTACCCATGTGGCATTTACCATTCAACCATCTCGATGTCTCCATTTGAAATGTTGACTGACCCCACATGGGGCCCTAGGCTGAGGTGGATCAATGGGAAGAGGTCTGGGGGGGCCGTGGGGCCCGGGGGTCCCATTTTACAAATAAACCCCTCTTACAATCAAAATTACAACCTGAATAAAATGAAACACACACACATTACACACAAATAACGTCTAAACAAATATGATAAATGTCGAGACTCAGGGGGGAGTCTCCAGGCTGTCTCCGAGCCAGATGGACGCTGAAGTGGCTCGAGTCGTGCTCCGCGTGCGGTACCGGTGGCTCGCCGACCCGTGCCGCTCGTGTGCTCCGGTGTCCGCACCAAGAGATCTACTAGAGAATGATCAATTAATCTAAGTCTAAACGAAGAAATCAACAGATGCAATATGCTAACATGCTAGAGCAGAATTGGAGGTAGTAGATAAGGAACAAGCCACACAAGAGACAACGATTTTTAGGTGGTTCGGATGCAACAACGGAAACCTACGTCCACCCCTCACAGATTGTGAGGATTCACACACTATCTTGTAAAGGATTACAAGATCTGAATACACACACACGTAGGGAGATGGAAACTCCAACTAAGGTGTAAATACACCTAAAGACACATGATTCTAACAGAAATCAAGCACACACACACACGGATCTAGGAAGATCCACACACACTAGAGTGTTTAAAGATTACAAGAGACAACCCTTGAAGCTCAAGAGATTGGAGAAAAGAAACACGAAAGAAAAATCATGATTTATGCTCCCCCTTAGTGGATGAAGAGGATTTTTGATGAAGCTTGCTTCTCAGCTTGATCTTCACTTGAATGGCCTCAACTTGATCTTGAAAACCTTGATTTTGGATGGAGAACCCTTGGATGAAACACTGTTCACAGAGCTCTTCTGTAGCACTCTATCTCACTTGGCAGCCCCCTTTTTATCTCCCTTTTGTTATTAGGGTTTTTGACCCCAATGAGATGTTTTAAACAACTAGGATGGTCAAGGGATAAGCCAGGAACCAGATCCATAAATCATGGCATGTCTGGTGGCTTTGGGATTAAAAAATCCAAGAAGAAAGGCTTCCCATGTTGAAGAAACACAAAGTCAACAATTGCTGCCTCGGGGGGTTCAGTCGACCGGAGGTAGGCGGTCGGTCGACCGTACTGTAAAAAGACTATTCATTTTTTATCCCTGGAAATTTCGGTCGACCGAACCATGCCCTTAGGTCGACCGAACTGTAAAAAGCAGTTCATTTTTTATTGCTAGAAAAATTGGTCGACCGGCCCCTGTCCGTTGGTCGACCGAACTATTGAAAACCTGTAAAAAATGAGTTGTTAGCCTAGCAAATCATATCCATATAATCAAGGCTTGGATTGGACGTATATTATTATTGATTTCAAGCCCATTTGAGCTCTTTTTACGCGTTTGGAAAGCTGTGAACATTTAAGCATAAGTCATGATGGAATTAGATCTTGATTGCGTAAAGAGCTCGCTCTTAATCACTAAAACATGGCATGTGATAGAGCACATGTCCGGGGTTTTGTTATCATAAAAATCACCTAGATATACTCAATAATCTCCCCCTTTTTGATGATGACAAAACTCTAGATTACAAGTACATTGACATGCCTTTAAGCAAACTTGAAGCTAAGCAAAGCCGATAATCCACAAGGCGAATAAAACAACAATTCTTTTCTTTAGGTGAAACACCACAAACCATTCAACACTTTACTTGCCAAATAGATAGGAAATGATAAACAAGAGCCAACCATTTGAGATCAAATACCAAGTGGATTCATTCCATCATTTCATTACAAAGTACATTGATGCTCTCGAGAGAATGCAAGACTTCTAGATAGTATGATGAGGCAAATGCAGAAATGCAGAACTGACAGACTCACAAGATGACAGTGATTCAAGGAGAAAACCTCACAAATGATCATCCATGCAACACACCAGACAGGCATGCATAAACTATATATATGACTTGTATAACTACTTCTCCCCCTTTGGCATCATCAAAGAAGGGAATAGGATAGACAAAAAGTAGACCCAAAAGACACAAGACCCAAGTAAAACAGTCTAGAGGGAGGAAGCAAAAGACAAATCCTCATGGGTCATCTGCAGGAGGTTGATCCTCTGGAGGAGGAGGCTGATATCCAAGGCGGCGGCGGATGTCCTCAAGAGAATGGTCTTGAAGCTGAAGACGATCCTGAATATGGGAAATGGAGATATCACAGGCCGCATCATAGCTCTGCATTCCAAGAAGTGTTAAGTTCATGATGTGGAAGGCCTGGCTAGAATCAGCAACACTGTCTGTGAGGGTAGTCATATGGGTGAAGAGTGTGGTCATCTGAGTAGAAAGGGTATCCAGAACGGTGGAGAATGAATCTATGCGACCTGACATAGTGTCAATCACATTACCCATAGTGTCTATGCGTTCCCCAAAAGTAGAGAGATGACCCCCAAAAGTATTCACTCGAGTTTCTATCCCAGTAAGACGCCTGTCAAAAGTCTCATAGTCTACCCAAGAGTGCTGTCCGACCCGCTGAGTAGAAGACTCCCCATGAAAGAACTGTGGTAGAGGAGGCATCTCTGGATCCATGTGATGAGGTGAAGGTGGAGGAGGCTGGTCCTCAGCCTGAACTGGAGCAGGTGCTTCCCCTTGATCTTGATGTTGCTCCTGCTCTTCTTCACTTGCTGATTCATCCCCATAAGTTGGTACATCACGACGGAGCTCACCATCCGGACCCCAATAATATCCCATATATGTGAAAATCTTGTGGGCATTGTAGATATCATCTTGTCTAACTTGAATGAACATTTCAGCAGCTAAATGTATCCCAACATAGGTGAATACTCCAGTCAACTGTGACGCATGAGGAAGAGATCTCCGCAATTGGGTACGGCATAGTCCTATCAAATTTGTCATGAGCCGACCCATGTTGACTAGATTTCCATTCATAACATGATAAAATAGAAATTTGTGAACCTCGGTCACTTCATTTCTACTTCCACTTTTTGGGTATACGAGTGAGGTAAACATGTGGTGGAGAACTCGCTGCAGTGGTGGAAAATAATTTGCATTTAATTGAATTAAGTCACTCACACCACGCATATAATCACAGCTCGTCATGGAAATGAAAGTGGCCTCAACTTCACTATGGCCATAGGTCATATTGGCACCCCTGGCAGAAACTTCTAAAGCACGTTCAAACAATTCTGGAGTTATGTGAATCTCAATACCCTGAACCACTGTATACAACTCTTCATGTCTGTCAACCAAATTGCCACAAAACTGTTGCACTAGATATGGATAATATCTGGGATATCTAGTGACAAAATCGGTACAACCTGGTTGAATCTCAAAAACTGCACAAATGTCAGGCAAGATTTCATTTACCTCATTAAAATCGACAAGATGAGGGTCGATAATAGGCCTTGGAGGCAACCGAGGTGCGCGAGGAGGTGCCGGAGCCTGCCGTGGTGGAGGGAATGGAGCCTCACGTCTCCGAGCGCTAGATTCCCCTTGGGCAGAGTGCCGAGAACTTCGTCTAGGCGGCATCTTGAACTAGAAAACTCACCGAGAAACCCTTGAAGAATCAATCTCATAGGGCTTGGAAAGATCTTCTCCACAATCTGGAACCCTGGGTAGCTCTTCACGGACGCACGAACGGCCGCGAAGATATCATCCCGAAATCGTGACGAATGGACCGGATCTTGTGCGGATGAAAAAAGAATTAGATTTTTGGGCTAGGGAAGTGGAGTTTTGGTGTTCTAGGGTTAAGAGATATGGTAGAAGAGAGAGTAGGGGAGTTAGAATGAAGAAATGGAGTGTGAAGACCCCTTTAAAAGGGGTTCGGATGGGGGTTGGACTGGCCCGATTCGCTGGGTTCGATCAACCGGACCGGGGCGAGCGGTCGACCGAAGTGGTCAACCTAGCCCTAAAAGCTCATTTTTCATCATTTTTTTTATTTTTATTTTCCCTTTTTTTGTTTCCTTTTTTTTTATATATATGAGCATCGTCAGCCGACCTTCTTAATGGAACCAACAACATGATGTAGAGAGAAGGAGAAGAGAGGAGGTATAGAGAGGATGCTCTAGCTCCCCCTCAGAAGGTGCCTCAGATCTGAAGTCATTGGGTCCATAATTATTTAATCAAGGAATATTTGTCCTTAGAAAATTTTCAAGGAGGGCTATATATATAAATACACTCAAGCATGTAGGGATGCAAATACACACAAGGTATCAAAAATAAATTCATACAATATCATGTTAATCTACCCTTTATGCATATGAGTTTCTAGTTTTAAATGTAAATGCATCACTCATCCTAGTGCAGACCTAAGTATGTATGCTCTCACCCTTGCACATCCCAAGTTCTCTTCTTATCTTGCTGAATTGATCCTGGTTTAGGGGTTTTGTTAAAATATCAGCTAGCTGATTGTGTGTGTCAATGAAGTTCAATTCAAAGACCCCTTTTCCTACATGATCTCTCAAAAAATGATGCCGAATATCAATATACTTTGTCCTAGAATGTTGAACAGGATTTTTTGACAAACTGATTACACTGGTATTATCACATAAGATTGGAACACATTTCATTTCAACATCTAAATCAAGCAATTGATTTTTGATCCAAAGTACTTGAGCTCCGCAACTTCCGGCGGCTACATATTCAGCCTCGACCGTTGAGAGAGCTATTGAATGTTGTTTCTTGGAGGCCCATGAAACTTGGCATCCACCAAGAAACTGACAGTACCCACTAGTACTTTTACGATCAACAATGCATCCAGCATAATCCGCATCGGTATATGCAATCAAATCAAATGAGCTGCCCATCGGAAACCATAAGCCAAAGTCTAGTGTGCCAATTAAATACCAAAAAATTTGTTTTATAGTCAACAGATGAGACTCTTTAGGACATGACTGAAAATGAGCACATAGACATACACTGAATTTAATGTCAGGGAGGCATGCTGTGAGATACAGTAATGATCCGATCATACCTCGAAATAGTGTAGGATCTACTGTTTTACCATTTTCATCTTTGTCTAACTTCGTGGTTGTGGCCATCGGAGTTGACAGGGGTTTTGCTTCAGCCATCCCAAATTTCTTTAACAGCTCCAGTGAGTACGTAGCTTGAATTATGAAGATGCCTTCGAGCATTTGCTTCACCTGTAATCCAAGAAAGAAGTTTAGTTCACCCATTAAGCTCATCTCAAATTCTCCTTGCATAATTTCTGTAAATTGATCACATAAGGCATTATTAGTAGCTCCAAAAATAATGTCATCCACATATACTTGACCTGCTAATATGTCTTTACTTGATTTCCTCGTGAAGAGTGTTTGGTCAACCTTACCTCTTTTGAAACTATTTTCCATGAGAAATGAAGTAAGCCTTTCCTACCATGCCCTTGGTGCTTGCTTCAACCCGTACAAGGCCTTCTGCAACTTGTACACATGCTTTGGCTGTTTTGGTTCTTCAAATCCTGGAGGTTACTCTATAAAAACATCCTCTTTGATGTAACCGTTAAGAAAAGTAGATTTAACATCTATTTGAAATAATTTAAAGTTCAGTGAGCAAGCATAGGATAAAAGAATTTGGACTGCTTCTAATCTAGGAACCGGGGCAAATGACTCATCAAAATCAATTTCCATTTCCTGGCTATACCCTTTGGCTACGAGCCAGGCCTTGTTCCTAACAACCAATCTCGTATCATTCAATTTGTTTCTGAAACCCCAGCGGGTTCCTATTACAGGTTGATTCTTAGGACGCAGCACAAGAGTCCACACCTTGTTTCTTTCGAACTGGTGCAGCTCTTCATGCATAGCCTGGATCCAAGATTCATTTTGCAGAGCTTCCAGTACATCCTTAGGCTCTTCTTGTGAGATTAAGGCCATTAGATCTTCTTCTTCTACTTGCCTCAGTGATGATCTAATTCTTACCTCATCTTGAGGATTACCGATTATGTTTTCAGCTAGATGATCCTTCAAGAACGTAGAAGAACTAGACAAGTCAGGATGCTGCACTTGTTGCTCTTGAAATGTTTCAATTGAAGGATCTTCATCCTTTTCACTTTTGCTGGAGATCCCTTCAGTTCGTTCGTCCTTGGCCTTAGCATTATTTGGACGTTTGGAATTTTCATCTGCATCCACAATTGGAACAAGTTGACTTGTTAATTTTAATTCGGATTCATCAAAGATCACATGAGGACTTTCTTCAACAACCAAAGTCCTCTTATTAAATAATCTGTAAGGTCTAGAATTAGGTGCATAACCTAGGAAAATTTCTTTGTCACTTTTCTCATCAAACTTACCTAGGTTAGACTTACCATTGTTCAGGATGAAGCATGTGCATCCAAAGGGTTTAAGATGGGAAATGTTTGGTTTCTTACCCTTGTAAAGCTCATACGGAGTTTTCTTCAGAATGGGCCTTACCATTGCCCTGTTGACGATGTAGCACGTTGTACTTACCGCCTCGCCCAAAAAATATTTTGGTAAGGAATTTTCACTTAACATGGTCCTTGCCATGTCTATCAGTGTTTAGTTCTTTCTCTCCACTACACTGTTTTGCTGAGGCATTCTGGGTGATGAGAAGTTGTGTGTATATCTGTGCTCTTCACAAAAATTGTTGAAGTCATGATTCTCAAACTCACCACCATGATCACTCTAGGTGGTAGTGATAAGATAGCCTATATCATTTTGGATTTTTATGTAAAACACTTGAAACTCGTCAAGGCATCACTTTTATTGGCTAAAAATAACACCCATGAAAATCTGGAATAATCATCAACAATAACAAATCCAAAAGATTTGTCTCCTAGGCTGGATACCCTAGTAGGGCCAAATAGATCAAGGTGCAGCAATTCTAGAGGCCGGGAGGTAGAGATAATATTTTTATTTTTGAAGGAGACACATGTTTGCATGCCTTTTGTGCAAGCCTCACAGATTTGGTCACTTTCAAATTTTAATTTAGGCAATCCGTTCACCAAGTCATGTCTAGACAATTTGGAGAGTACTCCAAAACTAGCATGGCCTAATCTTCGGTGCCATAGCCGTGCATTCTCATGATTGTTTGCAATCAAGCACACATCATCACATGACACATCATCAATATCAACAGTATAGACATTGTTATTTCTTTTTCCAATGAATTTGATCTCATTTGTATTCTTATTCATGACAATGCAATGGATTTTATCAAAAATAATCTTGAATCCTTTGTCGCATAACTGGCTTATGCTCAAAAGATTATGATTTAAGCCCTTTACCAAAAGCACATTATCGATAAGAGTTTCAGATTTCTTACCTATATTGCCGATTCCAATGATTTTACCTTTGTCTTTGCCTCCAAAAGTAACTGAACCTCCATCCTTATCTTACAGTGTTGAGAACACCTTCTTGTCCCCTGTCATATGCCTTGAACAGTCGCTATCCAGGTACTGTTTGCTCCCCCTGGCTTCAAGGCATATCTGCAAGAAATAACATTCTCATCCAATTATTTTTGGTACCCAAATCAATTTGGGTCCGTAGGAGTTAGTCCAATTTTGTGCATATCTTTTTCTGGTCCAAATGGCATGATTTCTTTGATTGTTTTGTTTGAACCAACAATTAGCAATAACATGTCCAAATCTACCACAATGAAAGTAATTGACATTTGAAAATCTTCTTTGGAATTGACGTGATTTAGGTTGAACATGTTTTGGCTTGGAGTGAGAACATGAAGCATAGTTGTTATCTTTTTCATGAACATAGGATGTAGTGATCTTATACTCAAAGGGATTTTTTATTTTGGGGAATGTATCTCAATCCTTCCTTTTGGAAGTTAACCTTGACTCCCAACAAATTGTCTAAGTTTTGTTTACCTTTGACAAACCTAGACAGAGTGGACTGAAGTTCAGCCACTTCTTCAACCAACCTCACGTTTTTCTTTTCAAGTTCTGAATTTGTGAGTTTCAAAACCTCTTCTTCATTTTTTAATTTTCCAAAACCTTTTTCAATTTCAGATAATTTGCACATCAATTCTTCTTGATTTTTCTCACTGGCTAAGATTATTTTTAACAAACTTTCTTTTTCTTCAGTTAACTCGAACCATTCTTGTTCCAATTTCTCAAACTTCACATAAATATCCCCATGTGTTAAATCATCAATCTTCTTTTTGAGAGTTTTATTTTCAGATCTGATTTTTCGGTATTTTGTATATACTTTTTCATATTCTGACTCCCATTGTTCATTTGAAATAAAATCAGGGTCAGAATTTACCTCAGTTGAATCATCTTCGTGTGCCATGAGGCACATGCTCTCCATGAGTTCTCGGAGCTCTTCTTCGGACTACTCTTCCTCTTCGTCGCTCCATGTAGCGACCATCACTTTTGGCTTTCTGAATTTTTCTTTCTTGAACTTCCTCTTCAGATCTGGACACTCTCCTCTCATGTGCCTGGGTTTCTTGCATTCGTAGCAAATGATGCTGTTTTGCTTGCTTGACTCCCCTTTAGTTTAAACGGGCTTTCTTTGGCCCTTTCTGAAATTTCCTTGAAAATTCTTCTTTATTCTTAAAATTTTCTTCACTTGGCTGGTCAACATAGCCAAGTCTTCTTCATCATTACTTCCTTCGCTAGACTCCTCTTCTTGGGAATCACCATCAGATTGGTGGGCTCTCAATGCCACCGTTTTCTTCTTCTTGGTTTCCTCCTCAGCAGTTCTTTTAATGTTAATCTCATAGGTCATGAGTGACCCTATGAGCTCGTCTAGGGAAAGTGTGGACAGATTCTTTGAATCTTCAATGACTGTAGCTTTTGTGTGCCACGCAGGTGGAAGAGATCTTAACACCTTCCTCACAAGATCAGAGTTGGTGTATTCCTTTCCAAGACTCTTGAGACCATTGGTGATCTCAGTCAGTCTTGCGAACATCTCAAAAATGGTTTCTTCAGGCTTCATTTTGAATAGCTCATAATCTCTGACAAGTAGATTGGCTTTGGTTTCCTTGACCTCAGAGGTTCCTTCATAGATGAGCCATAATTTGTCCCACATCTCCTTTGCTGAGCTGCACATGGATACACGAGAAAACTCATTAGGATGTAAGCACATTGCATAATGTTCATAGCATTAAAATTTACAGTGGATTTCTTAATTTCTTCGGGTGTCCATTTATCCTCATCATCAGAGAGCTTATAAGGACCCTTGTCCACGACCCTCCAGACTTCGTACTCCTGAGCCCTTAGGAAAACATGCATTCTATTTTTCCAGTATGAGTAATTTGAACCGTCAAAGAAGGGAGGGCGATTAATGGAGTGGCCCTCAGGCATCAAACCTTTGTTTGCCATTGATCTGGATCAGACTCTAGATCGTTAGATCTGAAGGAAATAAAGCCTTAGCTCTGATACCAATTGAAGTCCCATGATCAATGACACCCAAGAGAGGGGGTGAATTGGGTGATAATAAATTTTAATAAAACTTTAACTTATTTGAAGTTTGTATGATGAAATAGCAATCATCAAATTAGATCTGATGCAGAGCAAAATAGATCTTATCAAAATCACCACTACAATAGCTCTTTGGTACTAGGTGGAGTTTGCAAATCCGAAGATTCTCTCACGCAAGGTGTTATCTTCCCGACAAGACTAACCTTGTCAGTCCGAACCCAGCTTTTGATATACCAGAGATCTATTAGAGAATGATCAATTAATCTAGATCTAAACGAAGAAATCAGCAGATGCAATATGCTGACATGCTAGAGTAGAATTGGAGGTAGAAGATAAGGAACAAGTCACATAAGAGACAACGATTTTTAGGTGGCTCGGATGTAACAACGGCAACCTACGTCCACCCCTCACAAACTGTGAGGATTCACACACTATCTTATAAAGGATTATAAGATCTAAACACATACACACGTAGGGAGATGGAAACTCCCACTAAGATGTAAATTAATACACCTAAACACACACGATTCTGATAGAAATCAAGCACACACACATGGATCTAGGAAGATACACACACACTAGAGTGTTTAAAGATTACAAGAGACAACACTTGAAGCTCAATAGATTGGAGAAAAGAAACACGAAAGAAAAATCCTGATTTATGCTCCCCCTTAGTGGATGAAGAGGACTTTTGATGAAGCTTGCTTCTCAGCTTGATCTTCACTTGAATGGCCTCAGCTTGATCTTGAAAACTTTGATTTTGGATGGAGAACCCTTGGACAAAACACTGTTCACGGAGCTCTTCTACAGCACTCTATCTCACTTGGCAGCCCCCTTTTTATCTCCCTTTTGTTATTAGGGTTTTTGATCCCAATGAGATGTTTTTATACAACTAGGATGGTCAAGGGACAAGCCAGAAACCAGATCCACAAATCATGGCATGTCTGGTGACTTTGGGATTAAAAAATCTAAGAAGAAAGGATTCCCACGTTGAAGAAACATAAAGTCAACAATTGCTGTCTCGGGGGGTTCGGTCGATCGGAGGTAGGCGGTCAGTCGACCGGACTGTAAAAAGACTATTCATTTTTGATCCCTGGAAATTTCAGTCGACCGACCCATGCCCTTAGGTCGACCGAACTGTAAAAAATTGTTCATTTTTTATTGCTAGAAAAATTGGTCGACCGGCCCCTGTCCGTTGGTCGACCGAATTGTAAAAAATTGTTCATTTTTTATTGCTAGAAAAATTGGTCGACCGACCCATGCCCTTAGGTCGACCGAACTATAAAAAATTGTTCATTTTTTATTGCTAGAAAAATTGGTCGACTGGCCCCTGTCCGTTGGTCGACCGAACTGTTGAAAACCTGCAAAAAATAAGTTGTTAGCCTAGCAAATCATATTCATATAATCAAGGCTTGGATTGGACGTATGTTATTATTGATTTCAAGTCCATTTGAGCTCTTTTTACGTGTTTGGAATGATGTGAACATTTAAGCATAATTCATGATGGAATTAGATCTTGATTGCGTAAAGAGCTCGCTCTTAATCACTAAAACATGGCATGTGATAGAGCACATGTCCGGGATTTTGTTATCATCAAAATCACCTGGATATGCTCAACAATAAGGATTTATTTGACGCACGTCGACGCACCCGTGAGTTCCAAAAGGGAGAGTACGTCATGATCAGGGTTAGATCTGAACGGTTTCCCTCGAGAACCATGAAGAAACTCCAGGCCCACGTTGCCAGGCCCTTTTGAGTCGAGAAGCGAATGGATCCAATGCGTACATTATGGAACTACCAGATGACTATGGTCTCAGTTTGATACTCAATGTTTCAGATCTAGTAGCACATCGGAACCCCGCGGTGATCCCTAGTGAGTTTTGGGCTTTCTCCTCCAGTTGTGACTGACACACCACCCGAGAGTCCACCTCTTCCAGCCTCATTACAACAACGCAAGCATATAGATTGTATATTGGATGAGCATGTGACCACCACCAGGAACGGAGCCTACCAACACTTCTTAGTGCGTTGGCAAGGATGCCCCGCGACGAACGACGCCTAGATCACATGTGGAGAGCTCAAGCATCGGACCCAAGCATCGGACCCTTACTCGACGGGGTCGAGTGCCTCCCACCCAGGGAGAATTGATGGGACATCAAAGCAAGGCAACTACATTTACTGAGTTTGTATTTTTTCATTTGCGTTATTTTGTAAGGCTAATTATAAGCCAAAGGGTCAGGAGTGATCTAGTGTGAAAGGGATCTAGTGTGAATGGGGTTAACCAATGTGAATGGGTTAATTAGTGTGAAAGGGGTCATGGCTAGGTGGCTAGGTCTGAAAGGTCCAT
Source organism: Amorphophallus konjac (assembly GCA_022559845.1). NCBI lineage: Eukaryota > Viridiplantae > Streptophyta > Magnoliopsida > Alismatales > Araceae > Amorphophallus > Amorphophallus konjac. The sequence goes on from CM040123.1 coordinate 44,644,823, forward strand.
GGCTTAAGTGTGAAAACACACTTTGGATGGATAGGCAAGTGGAAGCCCCCCCCCTTTCCTTGGTCCAAGGGTGGAATTCCCACCTTCCTTCCTTGACTTCTTGGCCACTTCCCCATGCCATTCAAACTTGGCTTCCTTTCCCCCTCCCCCTTTGCTTGGTAGACCAAGCCACCCTTGACAATGATGGGAGGCCGCCCCCCCTCTCTCTCCCCCGCTCCCCATGCCATTTCTCCAACCCCCTCCTCCTTCCTTCCCTTCTATATAAGGATGTGGATAGTATCCTTGTAAGGCTAATGAAGAAATGAAAGAATGAAAAATTGAGTGTTTTTTTGAGAGAGTGATTCTCTTGTTCTTCCTTGAGTGTGATGCTCAAGATCTAGGCCTGCGGCGGGTTCTAGCCGGGGTGCGACTCCCTTTGTCGAGGTGCGACGCCAAAGCAACCCTTATCGTCACATTCGTGTTCCGATCCTGAAGCTGCTGTCCAGATCTTGTCCCAAAATTACGAATCTCCCACAGCCATTTCCTGGTCGGATCTGAAGCTAGTAATTTTACCAGAGGTAGAGTTTCAAGCTAGGAACGATTCAATGCCAGTTTTGCGTCGATCGGAGTTCCATATCTCCCGCAACAATTCCGACGGTGAAGCTGCGCGTCGCCACCTGTTCCTACAAGCCAGATCCATTTTCCTCTGCTACAAAAATCCCCCAGATCTATAATCAACTCCTTTGGAGCTAAAATTTGGAGAGGTCGTACCTCTTTCATGTCTCCTTCACACCGCCTATCTCGCGTCATTCAGAGGTCCGTGTTGATTGTGGCGAATATTTTCGTGGGACTACGCCGACCAACCTGCGCAGATCCACTACAAGAAAAAGTGGCTATAGCGACCGAATTAGCGACCGATTTAATCGGTCGCTAGTCGGTCCTAAATAGAGACCAATTCGGAGACCGAAATAATCGGTCGCATAACCGAGACCGTTTCAGCGACCGCATGTATATCGGTCTCTAATCGGTCGCTATTATTGAGACCGAATTAACTTCGGTCTCCAGTCGGTCGCTGATGCCGTTATACTTCCTACTACGACCCCCGCCCGCCCGAGCCCTCCCGCCCGAGCCCCCCCCCTCCCGCCCGAGCCCCCCCTCCCGAGCCCCCTTCCCCTGCGGCCCCCTCTCCGCCCTAGCCCCCCTCCCCGCTCCCGCCCGAGCCCCCTCCGCCGAGCCCCCCCTCCGCCCGAGCCCTCCCGCCCGAGCCCCCCTCCTCCGCCGGAGCCCCCCTCCCCGTGCTGCCTCCCGCCCGAGCCCCCCTCCGCCGGAGCCCGTCGCCGCGCCGCTCGCGTCGAGTCGCCGTCGCCGCTCGCCCTGCCGTCGTCGCCCTCCGCAGGTACCTCTCTCTCTCTCTCTCTCTCTCTCTCCTCCAACTCTACTACTCCGTCGCCACCAACCCCCTCAACACCAACACCAACACCAACACCTCCACGGCGAGGGCGAGGGCGAGAGCGAGAGCGAGGGCGAGGAGGTGAGGAAGAGGAGGAACCGCCACCCCACGCGAGCTCCCCAGCCATGGCCGCCACCGCCTCACTCGCCGTCCAGGCCTTGGTCTCCCGCGCGCTCGCCGCCGGCGCCGGCCACGGCCAGGCAGCGCAGCCTGACCGCCTCGCCCTGCCCGCCGGTTTCCGTCTCAGCTACTGAAATTGGTCCACCGGGCCTAACTGATCAGGGATTCAATAAGTGCCATATTTCTCAAGACTCTGGCACATGTTACTGAAATTGGATCAGATGGTCAGATGGATCATCCGCCGCATGATCATTAAGAGTAGTCTATTTGACTCCTATTGGATGGGCTTTGCTCTACCTAAGACATTGTCATATTTTGGTTGATTTCTTTCCATTGATTGGTCAATGAAATAATCACATGGGTCAGTTACTTAGTTTGATTTCTGTCATATTTGGTGGATCAAGACAGAAGCATTTGATCTTCAAGGTACACCTAATATTATATATGTAGGTTAGTTAAATACACTGCTTTGATCTTTCAAGAAGGAATGCTCCATCTTCTATTAAGCTCAATCCGATTTTTCTTTTTTTTTTCTTGGCTAGGTCTTTCAATCTCTCACATGGTCCAAGATTATAGTGGACACTTGGATGGATGTCAACTAAATTTAACCTACCTAATTAAGATCATAAAAGATTCACTATTTTAATTCAAAAAGATAAAAAGAGTTCTAATTAAAAAAGATAAAAAGTCTAATTTCTCACATGGGTGGAGGGTTACAGCCAACTCTTTATCTCACTTTGACAGAAGAATAGATAAAACGAGGATAATCTCTCCTACATTAGTTTATCCTACCGTCTAGTCTTATTTACTTTGATAAGTTATGAGTTATCCTTTTAGAAACAGTTTTCTTATCAGTGTTCATTAATTGTATGGTAGCGCCTGTGCTCTTATGTGGCATAATTGTTCGTGAATCATGCCCTGGAAGCATTTTCAGCATCCGTGAAAAATTATAATACCCTGCTTTCTTTACTTGGATTCATATTTCCGTATTTAGGTTGATTCAGTAGTGACACGTTGTGAGAACGATAATTCCCCCTCAACCTTATTGGAATTAAGCAGGCGCATCTGCTATGTGCATAATCCATGATCTGTTCTTCGTGGGAATATCTGCTAAGGTGTAAGCATAGCTTTTGTTTTTATGCTTGTACTCGAGGGTTTTTATGCTTGTAAACCTATTGGAACACCATATGTTACTTGAGAAATATGTAAACGTGGTAGGACCTTTTTCTTGCCTATGTTCCCTCAGATTTTTAATTGGTAGAAATTTCTGGCAACAGCCAAGCCATCCTCTGATGTTTCTTTTGACTTCATCCTATGAGAAAATGATATTAATTATCAGTTTGCTTTTTATATTTGTAATCACCTTTTTATGTTGCTTACCTATTGTCAAATGTAAAATTTATCATTAACAATATTTTGTATCTTTTGTCAGTATTTTTGCCAGTTCTTAGAATAGAAAACACGTAATGATCAGCCTAAACAAGAACTAAGATGGTTTGCCGTCTTCTTCTGTGGTGTGCAGAACATTCAATTTAGCTTGAGTTTTCATGATTATTAAAGCAGAAAATACAATGTGATGCTTCCTAAGTTCCAAAAAAATGGTTGGGGGTGAGGGCTGACATGTCCTCTTACAACTTTGTTGACTATGTGAATGAACTCATTGTGTCTTTCTCCTTATTCTTTCTCACACCATTGTCTAATGTTTGTTTTGTTCTAAAGTGATTGAAGATATATGTTTACATTTCCCCCATATTTATGGCAATCACATTATTGGTGGTCCAGAGTAAAAGATGCACTATTGGTGACCTAGAGTAAAATATATGATGTTCTACATTACTTTCCTCTATTAGTCCTTTAAGCAAAAATGTTACCTTAGAAAAAGTATTCTTTTTCTCCTCACACAAGTATTAACTTGTATACAGGCCCACAAGTGCCTATACTATATACGCTTGATGAAGTCTTTCTATAGCTTTTCTATGCTGCAGATTGTTTGTTCTCTTCTTCTAGATTACTTCTTCTGTGTTAGTCTTTAATCAAGGATACTACATTAGCGAGGAAAATTTTCCTCACACAGTTACTAGCTTGCATGAACTGCAAGTGTCAGACTTCATATTCATTTGAGTCTTTGTTTATTGCAGATTGTTTGCTCATTTCTTGTCCGAGATATGGGGATTGATTGGCGAATGGGAGCTGAATGGTTTGAGAAATGTCTTTTGGACTACGATCCATGTTCTAATTATGGAAACTGGACTTATGGGGCAGGTTAAGCTCTTTTGCAGACTTCTCTATTCCATTTTTTAAATTTTCACTTCATGGGCCTTCTGTGAATTTTCATTTTTATGATGAGAGACTCAATCATAAGGTAAGGTTCACCTGAGACTAACACACCTAAGTGATACTTCAGGAATCACGGGAGATAAGCTGATTGCTTTCACATTTTTCTATGTTCATTAATTTGCTTGGTACTAACCAAATGTATTATTTATGACAGGTGTTGGAAACGACTGGGGTGTATTTTACTGCATCTTGAGGGTTCCACTTGTGAAACTTTGGCTGCTCTTAGTGGAGATGGAATTGCATTCTATGTCTTGTGGCCACATTATCCCCTTTGGATAACTTCTCATGTTGCCGTCTCCAACTGAATGAATTTTATTGCTTTCAGGTATTTTCCATGATTCCTGGTTTTAGCTCGGAGTTGATGCCGAAAGGTCGTGAACAGGAAAGCCAGGCAAAGATCAAGCGATACATGTACGTGATGGGTTCTATGACCAATGAAGGTACTCTCATGGTGTTTTCTTCTTCCATATTGTCCATTATACATGTGAATATCAATATACTCATTCTGCTGTTTATATTTGACATAGCTTTTATTTCAATCTTGGGCGTAAGACTGGATGATGATGATAGTGCTATGGTGTCATGGTGTGTACCCATCATGCATTGTGATCAATGTCCATATAAGTAAACTAGCAGAGTACAGCCCACTTCAAGTGTTTCTGGCAGTACATTATGATTATTCCACCATTTACCTGTGAATATGTATTTGATCCCGGGCGCATGAATTATTTCTCTCCACTGTTTCATGCAAGCTTTGTAAATGGGGAAGGAGATCATGAGCTCATTAACCTGAGGTGGGAATTGCTTTTGGATGAAGTATGATCATTACATCGACCGTAGTCTTGAAGTCGGGAGTGTTTAACCTTTCCAAGTCTCTCATAATCCAACAGTCATTTACCTTTCCACTTATTTGATCCACAATCCCATTAAATTTGAGGAAGTGATCCTTGTTATGACACGACCACTCCGACGGACAGAGTGACCTCTCAAGATCTCGATCCGCACAACAAGAAGGGAGGAAGAAGAAGGAACAATCACACAAGATAGGAACACATATTTACGTGGTTCGGAGGTTACCCCCTACGTCCACGGGCGACGGCGACAGTGGAACTTCACTAGATGTGGAGAAATATACAAAGAAGTCAGCACCCCAACTTGGAGGAACAAATCCTCTCACAAGAAACTCTCTCAAGCTATCCCCCCAAGACCTCTTTTAGATCTTCTCTCTAAGAAGCTCACTCGGGCTCTCACTTGGGGGCGGGTTTCATTTTTCATCGAATTAGAAAATTATTTGGGACTATTTTATTTTTCTTGGTCCAGTTCAAAAAATTAGCACACCGCCTAATTACTTAGTCCATCGGCTAGTGTGTGCAATTTGATTTTTCACCCTTTATCTTGGTGCATGTTCTATGTTGTTGGTTTTTCTTTCACATTTATTTGGGAACCCATTATTTACATCAGGCAGCCAATGACCGGATGCGTGGAGATTGTTTTCTCACTCTATATTTCATACCGGTTGATCTATTTGCCTGAGTTTTCTTTGTCATTTATTTCTCGTAAGTGTTGTTTACGTAAGACAATGAATATATTTAATTAGGTGGCGATTCATTTTCCACCGTTCATTTTGTGCTGGATGATGCATTTGCAGGGGACTGTATGCCTTCAAATTTATTTATGATTGTGTTGGTTAAATCTGGCAAGACATGATTTTTTGTGCAGAATGATTTTATAAGCCTTTTTTCAAGTAGGATGATCTTACCTTACTTGGGTATCCTTTCTCATTTATGCATGATAATTGTACTTTACACAATCAACACCATGATTTTGTGTGCAGGTTCATTTTTCACCCTATTTTCATGCTCCATGATCTATTTCCTTGGGTTTGGACATGTTTATGGTTTTGGACATAGCTTGGGCACGACTAGGGTGTTATCATCATGCTCGAGTTCGGTCTCACATGCGACCTCTCCATTTACCACACCAGCAGCCCCAGATGGTTCTTCCAGTGCCGCCCCGACCATGACTCCAGATATGTTTAGGCAGATCGTCAACGAGACCGTCTCTCAGAATATCTCTCAGAATATCTCAACCATCGTCGCTCAGACCGTCTCCCAGATGCTCACATCCTTGGGAATTGATAGTAGTAGAGCACCTCCTGCACCTCCTGCACAGCAGCCTCCGGTAAGTATTTTATTTGATTGATTTTCTATTTGTTAACTCTAAATATCATCTTACAAAATATAAGAATTTAGATTGAGGAGGGGAAAATATCATTTTCTTAACTCTAAATATCATCTTACACCTATCCTCTGGATATTAGAATCAACAGGCAGACTGTTCTGCAGGATTTTCCATAGGTGTATAGAGATTTTGGTTAGAACTGAAAGTGAAAAGATATGTATAAATTCTATTCACTTGAGTGGGGGAGGATACAGATCTATAAATATTCATAAAGCTAGAATAATATAAGGAAAGTAACATGTAGACATGAATAAAATATGCCAATTTAGGTGAAAAGATCTCCCCAAAGTCTGGTAACTGTCATGGCAGGAAGCCAGGAACAGCACCTCTAAGCAAAGGAAGGGCAGTTCATACAAAGGAGCATAGGTCATAAGTTACCGGTCGGATGGCCGTGCCGGTCATTCCAATACGACCGGGGAGATGAAAGTGACTTGTCAGAACTGACGGAATCCAAATCGGATGCCCGGTTTGAGCTCGGCGCTCAAACTTCATTTTTAAAATACACTTATTTCAAATGAACTGTTAGGACGGGTCCGGGGGTCTAAAATCTGAAATACCGGTCGGATGGCCGTGCCGGTCATTCCAATACGACCGGGGAGATGAAAGTGACTTGTCAGAACTGACGGAATCCAAATCGGATGCCCGGTTTGAGCTCGGCGCTCAAACTTCATTTTTAAAATACACTTAGTTCAAATGAACTGTTAGGACGGGGCATTTGGTTCTAAAATCTGAAATACCGGTCGGATGGCCGTGCCGATCATTCCAATACGACCGGGGAGATGAAAGTGACTTGTCAGAACTGACGGAATCCAAATCGGATGCCCGGTTTGAGCTCGGCGCTCAAACTTCATTTTTAAAATACACTTAGTTCAAATGAACTGTTAGGACGGGTCCGGGGGTCTAAAATTCGAAATACCGGTCGGATGGCCGTGCCGATCATTCCAATACGACCGGGGAGATGAAAGTGACTTGTCAGAACTGACGGAATCCAAATCGGATGCCCGGTTTGAGCTCGGCGCTCAAACTTCATTTTTAAAATACACTTAGTTCAAATGAACTGTTAGGACGGGGCATTTGGTTCTAAAATCTGAAATACCGGTCGGATGGCCGTGCCGATCATTCCAATACGACCGGGGAGATGAAAGTGACTTGTCAGAACTGACGGAATCCAAATCGGATGCCCGGTTTGAGCTCGGCGCTCAAACTTCATTTTTAAAATACACTTAGTTCAAATGAACTGTTAGGACGGGTCCGGGGGTCTAAAATTCGAAATACCGGTCGGATGGCCGTGCCGATCATTCCAATACGACCGGGGAGATGAAAGTGACTTGTCAGAACTGACGGAATCCAAATCGGATGCCCGGTTTGAGCTCGGCGCTCAAACTTCATTTTTAAAATACACTTAGTTCAAATGAACTGTTAGGACGGGGCATTTGGTTCTAAAATCTGAAATACCGGTCGGATGGCCGTGCCGATCATTCCAATACGACCGGGGAGATGAAAGTGACTTGTCAGAACTGACGGAATCCAAATCGGATGCCCGGTTTGAGCTCGGCGCTCAAACTTCATTTTTAAAATACACTTAGTTCAAATGAACTGTTAGGACGGGTCCGGGGGTCTAAAATTCGAAATACCGGTCGGATGGCCGTGCCGATCATTCCAATACGACCGGGGAGATGAAAGTGACTTGTCAGAACTGACGGAATCCAAATCGGATGCCCGGTTTGAGCTCGGCGCTCAAACTTCATTTTTAAAATACAAGATGAAATTTGAACTTATATTGTGTGTGTGTATTTATATATATGAAAATGAGCTGGCTTAAACTATTGGCATACTCTTGTTAATGCTTGATTTCTTTATTAAGTCTTGTTAATGCTTGATTTCTTTATTAAGGATTTGATTATAATTTTTTTAAATGATATACAGGATCATCCGTCGCGAGATGTTGGACGAGACGACGACCAGGATGATGTTGGACGAGACGACGACCAGGATGAGACATATGTGGAGGATTTGTGATTTTATTTTAGTTGTGTATGTTGTCATTTTATTATTATGGATGTATGATTAATTTGTGATTTTATTTTAATTGTGTGTAATTTGAGGTTCGTGGAGATTGTGATCCGTGTAGTTGATTTATTATTGTTTTATGAAATTGTTATTTATCAGGTGTTTGTATGTGATGAATTTGAGATTTGTCGATATTGTTGTCTGTGTAGTTGATTTTATATTTATGTTATGAATTTGTTATTTATCAGGTAATTTATTTATCAGTTTAAATAAATTTTTAAAAAAAAAATAATGCAAAATTAGCGACCGCATGGAGACTGAATTGCGACCGAATAGCGACTATACGTTATATTTCTTTTATTAAATAATTATACTTGGCGACCGACTAGCGACCGAATTGAGACCGAATAAATCCGATAGGTTAATTTTATTTTTAAAAATACAACATAATTAGAGACCGAATAGCGACCGAATTGAGACCGACTTAATTAGCGACCGATCAGGCGACCGATTATAATCGGTCTCTGGTAACGACTGATACTGCGACCGAATTATGTCGGTCGCTATATAGCGACTAGTATATAGCGACCGACATGTTCGGTCTCTAGATAGTCTCTGTTCGGTCGCAATGCAGATTTGCGACCGATCTACGACTGAATAGCGACCGCTAGGTCGGTCGCTATCCGCGATTTTTCTTGTAGTGATCCAATCCAGATCCAGAGGTGACTTGCAGAAGCTGTCCCATCTTCCTCCTTTCAGATCTGACCAAACCACTTAGTCTAATCCCTCCTCCAGACGTCGTCTACGATCCCCAACAAGCGACGATCCATTCAAATATCGAAACTATTTATTCTGTAATTTTTAGTTTTTCTATGCAGTTTTGTGCGAGCAGAACCTGAGCCTCAGCGCAAGCACTGTCCCGCCCATATCTGAGAAGATCTAATTGTGCCGTTCGGACCAGGCGATCTTCATCCAGTCGCCGACGTGCTCCCACAAACGGCACCCTGATCGGACGTCGGATCCAACCTTACCGACTTTCGCAAGTCTGCTGCGTCGGGTGACCAGCACGGGCAGAACCGCTCGGCGATCAATCGGCTCACCCGATCGGCCCCTACTCGCCTCCCTTGACTCCTACGAGTGCGGCCCGTCAACCCGAGATCCAGTAGCCCTAAAATTCATGCTTGTAGCCTGTTGTCTCACTGTGAGGAGTGGGCCATATTTGTGAAATTGTAATCATATTCATTTTTTGTGTATCGGGGTTGTGAGATTCGGCTGGGGTTTCTTCCTCACGCCCTAGTCGTGGAGGTACACAACGTTCCTTACACACACCTTTGCTAATTTGGTATACTTTCTTATATGCTGCATTTGTGAGATTAGGGCCATATCCAAATTACAAATCACCGCGGTTGTGAGTGTGAGTAGCCATCTCATTGCCCAGTCGAGCACCGAGCTCGAATTGAACACCCTAGGCGATAGTGGTTTCTTAATCGCTACGATCTCGCGTTTCCCTCACAGGGACGATCATCGGGCTAGAGTGAGTTTCTTGTTGAGAGATGCCTCCACCCGGAGAACGCCACGGCGGTCAGCTGCCCGGCTTGCCTTTCGCTTGCAAGTGCTGGCCACACTTCGAGTTAGTCGTAGGTCTTAGCCCCGTTTGAATCTCGTCCCGCATCAAATTGGCCTCGAGTCTCATTCGTCCCACATTAATGATGCTTACTGGCGTCGCATTGAGCTGGGAGTACTTTTTTTATAAACTGGTGAAATCCATGAATTCTCATAAAATTTCGTTATTTGCTTGTTACATGACTTTCTAGTGCATAGCCTACATGGTTATGAAAAGTATATTCTCGATACATGCTAGTACATTCTCGTTAATGAAATGCCAAACTTACATTCATGCAATAGTCTTACTTGATCATGCTCCCCTATCTCCTATCTTGCCGTATCTTGCTACTTATGTTACTTTGGTTTTTATTTCTCAAGTTTTATCGCATTTTCATTATCTTACCCTCTAGAGCTAAAATGTTAATTACTTTAACATTGCCTTCATGTTGATATGAAGATACCTCGCCGTCGAGTGCGCACATTCCCTACTTTCTAATCTTTTTTTAGAAAATTCTAGCAGGTCGGATTTGGATTACTCAAATGATGGATCCGAGGGCGAGAGCGATTGATGGACGAGAGAAGCCTTAGTCTAGTCATGAGTCTTGTTATAGCTAAGTTCCTTCACTGTAATAGGCGGTAAAGTTGAGCATGTTATGTAATTTTATTTTTTATTGAGTCTCGTGAATTTTTATGTCAAGGAGTCAAGTGTCTTTTTTAACCTTTGATTATGATTCAATAAGTTAGAGTTTTTGATCAGATATTGTGCATTTATCTTTTATGTGTGAATGTTTAGCGCTTTGATTTCTTGCTAGCTTGAGGCTTATCTTGCCGGCTGTTCATGTTCCCGACTTAATTCCACTACATATCTCGGGGCGTGACACACCACGACCAGGACAGGGAGTGTCGTATGAGTGCGGTCTCTCGGCAGGCCGCTTTCGGGATCCAGAAGTTGAACGCTATCTCTAGGTCAGCCGCGATCAAAACAGACCGAGCAGAACCCAACAGAACCATGTTCCGTGGTTTCAAAGGCTAGTTGAACCTCATCTTACATCAGTAGTATGAGATTCAAAGGGTTTCTAAGATTTTTAGGGTACAACTAGCTAAGCCTCCATGTGGGAATCCATAGCTCACCAAGACTTGCGAAGGTCTTAGTGAAGAAGTTCTGCTCCGATAAGAGGAATACTCATCAGAGGGTCCTACCGTTCACCAAGAATAAGGCTATGTGAATAGAACCAGAAAACCATAGTAACTCGGTAGATACATGACACCAGGATGACATGATCTTCAAATAATAGTAATAAATTTAATAATCTAATAAACACCGATTAAAATCAATTAAATCGAAGGCTAAACAAGGAATATCTTAATCACGCATCAACTTCTAAGAATTTTAAACATGAATGAACTCAATTACATAGATAGAAGGAAGAAAAATAGATGATAAGAGGGTGGAATTAATCATAAGGAGAGACTTTCATAAGATCAAAAGAAAGAATATTAAGGAAATTCAAATAATGTTTAATATAGTTAACCTAATCAATTTATTCGTTAAGATGTTATACTTAGTAAAGAACATGATTTTGACACCAAAATAACGTTTTTAACATATTGGAAAATCTAAGGTTTCAGGGAAACCCGAAGATAAACGCGGTTGGGCCAAAAACCGCGTTCAGATCAGAACGTAGTCGGTCTATAGGCCACTATCATGGGAATGCGGTCTATCACAAGGTCACGTTCAGAACGTGGTCCCTGTGACGAACGCAATCTAAGACCGAAACTCGTTCTAGCAGGTAAATCGAAAAATGACGATACTTCATGCAATAAAACTTAAAATACATGTATAACAGTTGCAAAAATTAGAAAAAATAGTATAGAAACGATCCAGACAAGCATCTACATCTATTTGCTTGATCAATCAAGGTTTGTCCTGAGAGAACACCTACCTTTAATTCAAATTAGGGAAGAAGGGGGAAGAAGAACACGAACGCCTAGACCTCGCTCCTCCTCCTCGATTCCACACCCTAGCACGATCTCCCGCCTCTATCACAAGCTATTAGGATTGGATAGGACGATCTAGGATTCTATTTACAAGGTTTAAAGATCCAAAGAGTCCTAATTCGATTTATTAATTTAGGATAATTCTTACTTCGAAAATTTCGAATTCTATCTCTATCTAGGGTCACCTAGCACGAGATTAACCTTAATTAGGTTAGAGTTTCACTAAAGATCGATCTTAGCTAAGTGGATTAGAGTTCAGATTCGATTTTAGGCCAATTTACATAAGTTTTAATCTAATTAGTCCAATTAAAATTAGGGATTTGAGAAATTACACTTTTTAAGAATTTATTTCATCTTTTAAGCCCAAAATACCTTTAATTATTAGTCCATTACATAATTAGAAATATTAGAAAATTTTATTATTTCACTCATGCTAATCATATTAAATTATACTTATTTTTTCAAAAAAAATATTTATTTATTTATTATATTATTTTAATTTAGATTACTGCACACGCACTCTTGCATGGGTGTCCCTCCATCCGCAGAGCTAGGCGAACCTGTTCAAGACCCCGGATGCCACCTAAAATCTCAAGCTCGACTCTTTGCACCAGTGGAGGATGACTGTTAGTTCATTTCTATGTGCGACGAAGAGCATTCTAAAGAGCTGGAAGGTGTCTGGTCTCAAGCGTTGGTCGGCTATATATGTGGTTGGTTTGAAGACCTCCTATACCCCCCTATAATCTTTCATCAAAACTGGCTGGAGCCCCAATGGATTCGAGCTCCACATGCTTGATAATGGCTTAATTTTTCTTATGTAAGTTTGATCTCTGGAGGATCTTCAGCAAGTATTAGAGGGGTTCTGGACGGTGAGAAGTCATCCTGTGATACTTCGCCATTGGACCCCTGGTATTAGATTGGAGCTTGACATAAATGATAACTCTCCATGAATATTTTATTCTGCACATTCATGTTTAAATCATGAATTATCATGCATATTTTGTGGAACATTCATTTTCCGTTGCAAATGCATGTCATGTTGACATATGATCTGAATCAACAAGTAAAGCTTGATAATATTTAATACAATGTCAATGCTCTTATTTGGTTGATTGAGAAGTATTCATTGTACAAGGAGTAGCCACAGCATCTCATGTTCAACGAGTATTTACCTTCTGACCATACTATATATAGTGATCTACACAATTATTCAAGTGTTTTAATTAGAGAGCAGCCACAACGTCTCGGAACATGGAAGATAAGAGTGTTTGATCACATAAAGAAAGTGATGTGACAAACTTATTGATTATTCCACGGAGTAGCCACAGCATCCTAGAGTATGAGATAGATTTGTCATCATCACATGAAGTTAACAATTAAAGGGCATTGATATTTGGTTAAAGATCCTGAGAAACAGGATGATGCGTAAAAGTCAGAATTTAGATATTTTGTTATCTTTTAGATTCTGACATTAAGTATTTGCTTATCCTATTGAAGTAGTATTTTTTCTTTGTTTAATAACCATGAGCATGTTTATGATCCCGTCGCCACACCAATGATCATGATGATGCAAAGTGTTATTTGCCAAAATTGTAACATGTGTTATATTTTTTGGATAAAGCTTAAATGTGCATTCCATGACAATGTAATTAATGTGAGCATTGGCAATTTTAACTTATCTGCAGCTATCACTTCGGTTATGCCTACTCAACTTGTTAATGTTCCCATTTTAAGTGGAGATAACTTCGGTCTATGGAATGAAAGAATTCAGTTTGCATTGGGGTGCATGGATTTGGATCTTGCATTCTGTGAGGATGAACCACCCAAATCCACAGATGAAAGTATGTAAGTTCAGAGAGATTTGTATGAGAGGTGCATGGGAGCGGTCTAACCACTTAAGCTTAATACTTATGCAATCTCATATTGCGGCAAATATCAGGGGCTCCATCCCTGAATACAAGACTGCTCAAGACTTTATAAGGGCCGTAGAAAAGCAATTTGAAAGTTCTGATAAGCCACTTGCCAGCACCCTAATGACTAAACTGTGTTCTATGAAGTATAATGGTTCAAGTGGACTGCGTGAACACATTATGGAAATGAACAATATCGTAGCCCAGCTTAAGTCACTTCAAATTGAGATGTCTGAATTATTCCTTGTCCATTTCATTTTGATCTCACTGCCTTCTAAATATGGGCCATTTAAGATATCTTACAACACGTAACAAGCTAAGTGGTCAATAAATGACTTACTGGTCATGTGTGTTCAAGAAGAAGGTAGACTTGAGCATGAGAAATTAGAAAGCACCCATCTAGTCACTCATAAAGGAAATGGACATGCAGGAAAGGGGAAAAAGGTCCGCGCTTTTAAGAAGAATATTAAGAAGCCAAAGCAATCTGATGACAAATGTTTCTTCTGTAAAAAGCATGGACGCATGAAGAAAGATTACCCCAAGTACAAGGAGTGGATGAAGAAGAAAGGTAATCTCTATTCATTTATGTGTTATGAATCTAATTTGATTGATGTACTTTATAACACTTGGTGGGTTGATTCTGACACTACAATCCATATTGCCCTCTGCAGGGTTTTCTCAATCAAAGGAGTCCAACGCTAAGTGAATCAAACATCTGTATGGGAAATGGGATGCGCTCACATGTGGAAGCTGTTGGCACTTTTAGGCTTACTCTTTAGTCAGGCTTTATCCTAGATTTAGATAATACATTCTATGTTCTTTCTTTTTCTAGAAACCTTATTTCCATTTCCGAACTTGATATATTTGGGTTTCAATTTAAATTTGGAACATCTTCCTTTTCTATATACAAAGACTCTAAAATTATTAGTTCATGAATTCTAGTGAATGTCTTGTATAAATTACTTCTTGATTCTCAGTATGAACAAACCCTTCTAACCTTGCACGTTGGCATGAAGCGTAGACAAAATAATGAAAGGTCATCAATGCTATGGCACATGAGATTGGGACATAACTCCATTAAGAGAATAAAGAAGTTAGTGAATGATGGGGTTATTAAAACTCTTGATTTTACTAACTTTGGGGTATGTGTTGATTGCATAAAGGGAAATAAAACTAATAACACAACCACTAAAGGTACTAGAAGGAGCTACGAGCTCTTAGAGATCATATACATAGATATTTGTGAACTGTTTTCTATTCCATGTCTTGATGGTCAAAAATATTTCATCACATTTATTGATGATTTCTCTAAATATATATATCTCTATTTATTGCATGAAAAATATGAGGCACTAGTTGCTTTTAAAGAATATCAATCAATAGTATAGAGATATACAAGAAAGAAAATTAAGATTGTAAGATTAGATAGAGGTGGTGAATATTATGGGAAACATGATGGTGGATAGAAATCTGGTCGATTTGCTAGATTCCTTAAGGAACATAGCATTGCAACTCAATACTCAATGCCAGGTGAACCATCACAGAATGGTAGTGTAGTTGAAAGGTAGAATCGAACATTGATGGACATGGTTAGGAGTATGATTAGTAATTCTACTCTCCCCTTATCTTGGTGGAGTGAGGCCTTGAAAATCGCAGTGTTCATATTAAATAGGGTTCCTACTAAAGCTATTCAAAAGACACCTTTTTAACTATGGAAAGGATGGAAGCCCAGTTTAGAACATGTGCACATTTGGGATTATCTAGTAGAGGTCAAAATCTAGAACCCACGTGAGAAGAAATTGGACATGAAGACAATCAGTGATTTTTTCATTGGTTATTTGGATGAGTCTAAGGGGTTCGATTTTACTATCCATCACATACTTCAAAGATTGTTGATGCAAGGAATGTCAGATTTTTGAGGATGGTGAAGTTAGTGGGAGTGTACAACCTCGAGATATAAATTTTGAGAAAGTGTAGGATTATGTTTCAGTTCCTAAAATTCCATATGGTATGGCTGCTGTTCAAATACCTCACTTTGCTCATCAAGATGAGGTTATAGGGGAACAACCAATCAATGATGTACAACTCCATGAAGAACCTATCATCACTAATGCAGTGGATCCTACTCCTATACCTTTGCATGATACAGTGCGAGAAGTAAGGTCAACAATATCTGGTAGAGTGGTAAAATCTGCAATGTCATCAGATTACATCACTTACTTACAAGAGGTTGACTACGACATAGGAATAAATGAAGATTCAACTTTGTTCTCACAAGATATGAGTGGAGTGATTACACAAAATGGTATGATGCCATGAAGGAAGAAATAGAATCTATGGCTAAAGATAAAGTCAGGGACATAGTGGAGTTGCCTAAAGGAGCCAAACTTGTTGGCTGTAAATGGGTCTTTAAGATCAAAAGAGATTCATTAGGTAACATAGATCGTTATAAGGCTCGACTTATAGGCAAAGGATTCTCGCAAAAAGAAGGCATTGATTACCATGAGATCTTCTCTCCAATTTCTAAGAAGGACTCATTTAGGATAATCATACATTTAGTTGCCCATTTTGATTTAGAGCTTCATCAAATGGATGTGAGAACAACTTTTTTGAATGGAGACTTAAACAAATAGGTGTACATGCGACAACCTGAGGGATTTATCTCAGATAAAGATTCCAATCTTGTTTGAAAACTTAAGAAATTCATATATGAACTAAAACATGCTTCTCATCAGTGGTATATTAATTTCAATGATGTGATATATCCTCTTTTGGTTTCATTGAAAATATTGTAGATAGTTGCATATATCTTAAGGTCAGTGGGAGCAAATTCATGTTCTTAGTCCTTTATGTGGATGACATTTTACTTGCAACCAATAGTTTGGATATGTTGCATGAAACTAAGCAGTTCCTTTCTAAGAACTTTGAGATGAAAGATATGGGCAATGCCTCTTATGTTCTGGGCATTGAGATCCACAGAGATAGAACACAAGGAATACTTGGTTTGTCTCAAAAGGCCTACGTCAAAAGGGTTCTTGGAAAATTCGGTATGTAAAATTGCTCACTTATAGTAGCACCTGTTATTAAAGGTGATAAATTCAGTTTGGCTCAATGTTCGAAGAATGATTTGGAACGAGAGTAGATGACATGAATTCATTATGCTTCAGCAGTTTGAAGTTTGATGTATTCTCAAACTCGTACGAGGCCTGACATTTGTTACATTGTGAATATGCTGGGAAGATTTTAAAGTAATTCTAGATTGGATCACTGGAAAGCAGCAAAGACGGTTATCCGATATCTACAGGGGACTAAAGATTATATGCTTACATATAGGAGGACTGATCATCAGGAGGTGATTGGTTATTTAGATGCAGATTATGCAAAGTGTCCCAATGATAGGAAGTCTTCCTCGAGATCTATCTTCCTACTTGTTGGGGGTGTTGTCTCATGGAGAAGTGGAAAGCAAGGTACTATTGCTTCTTCCACTATGGAAGCAAAGTTCATAGCTTGTCATGATGCACTGCCTCCGACTATATGGTTGAGGAATTTTGTTATGGGTCTTCGAGTAGTTGACACCATCTCGAAGCCACTAAAATTATATTGTGATAATTCCGCTGCAGTTTTCTTATCCAAGAATAATAAGTTTACACGAGCCGACATGCGTATTGATATTAAGTATCTAACCTTAAGGGAGAAGGTTCAAGATCAAATAGTGTCAATTGAGCATATTGGTATAGAACTCATGATTGTAGACCCTTTAACAAAGGGATTGGCACCAAAAGTATTTAATGAACATGTAGCACATATGGGATTTATTGTACCATTGAGTATCATGTAATGTGACACTTTGTCCATGATATCATTTAAGGGTGATCTTGATTATTTGTGCTTTCATTTAGTGCATGCTATTGTGATAAAGAGAAAGCAATTTGGTATGGTTAGATTTTGGACCAGAAGTGAGCTTTTAAGTAGCTTGCTTACTAATTAAGTATAAGAACCACGTTAAGTGCTTGTTCAAGAGTAAACTAGTGATAGTGTGATACATGGAAGGTCATATTCAATCGAGAATATTTATCGCCATGATCTATGTCATTAGGAACTTTTGTTCAGGTATTTAGTTGGGAATGCAGAAATGTGATGAATTGGGTCAAGTGTGAGAATGTAGGCACGTTCCTTATCCCACTAGAGAACATGTCGTAAGTGGCCCAACTCATCCCATCAGTCCTGAGTTTATCCCTTGCGGTTATCTTAGGGATAAGCCCCGTCCCTAGTAGTGTGCAGTTATCCATCTTATGATTACTCTTCTATGATGGGTTGAGGAGTTCTCTTATAAAATATAGAGGTTGGTCCCCACATCTCCCTAGAGAAAGAAAAGAAGCGCAAGTCCGTGTATGCCCATCTCCCATGTGCGTCTAGAGAGATTGGAAGACCTTCCCTTATGTCATTCATCTATCGTCTTCTCTTGTTTGATGTCAGTGATTGGAGGACGTGTCTTCTTGTGGATATTGTGTTGGTCACTGTTTTAAAACCCGGCCTGGATCGGCCGGTCCGACCGGTTAACCCTCGTCTCAGTCCCAAAATCGGGTTAGAATAGTGTCTAAACCATTTTAGACGTAAAACCCGGTTAAACCCAGTCAACCCGGTGCAACCCGGCCGACCCGCTAAAACCCGTGTGACCCAACCGGGTCCGACTCCTAGACATATTTTTTATTTATTTAATTTTTATTTTTTAATTTAGCATGAAAAATATAGAAGATGAGGAGTCTTCTAACTCCTCTCTTTAAAGTTATAGATGTATACTTTTTTTGGGACTCTAATTTTCTAACTTTTGGAAGTTGAAAAGAAATTTAGAGGGAGATGAAGAGACGAAGACAAGGAAAAAGATGAAAATTTAGATGAACAAGAAATTTGAGTTCACACATCAAGATGTTAATTATAGTTGATAAATGGTCATATGTAGTGTTTATTTAATATGAATTTTATTTTTTTAGACTAACTTAGTGGTTGTTTAACGCACTTATTTTAATTTTTATTTTAATTTTTATAATATATGTTTAAGTGTTTGTTTCATATTTCTAACTCAAGATATCTTAAAATCTTATGATAATTTATATTATTATTATAAACGGTTCTAATCTTACGGGTCACAGGTCAACCTGAACGATTAAACTATTGAGCCGTGACCCACTAATTTAATCGGGTCAAACTCTAGGTTAAATTTTAAAACATTTGTGTTGGTTTCGTCGGTTCTTCCTACCATGGCAGGTGGTATATATGTTTGTTTGAGAACCCAATTTCAACATATATCCCACTTAAGAGGCCTTCAGACTTCTTAATTAAACACTCTACGCACGCATGACTTGCGCGCGGGGAGTCTACCTGCTAATGTGGGAAATGAAGAATCCCAGCTCTTCGTGAGAGCTCCCGCCTTCGGACACGGCCCGCCGGATGGTGTCTCCCAGAGTCTTGGCCCTCCTCCTGATCACCCTTCCTTCGCGGGAGTCCATTATCCTCCGGATGGCATCGGCCACTGTGGCGGCCGGCGCTGTCTCCTCCCTCCGTTCCCAGTCCCGCACGGTGACCCCGACATGGAGCACCTCCGTCACCAGCAGGGCGTTCTTGGGCTGGTCCGAGTGGAGGGGCCACGCCGCGATGGGCACCCCGTTGCTCAGGCCCTCCATGCACGAGTTCCAGCCGCAGTGGCTCATGAACAGGCCCGTCGCCCGGTGGCCGAGGATCTCCAGCTGCGGCGCCCACCCCCTGACCACCAAGCCCAACCCCGCCACCCGCTGCTGGTAGCCGTCCGGCAGCTTGTGGCCCCCGTCGGCGCCCGTGTGTTCCGCGGCGAAGATATCCCCGCGGTCGGCGTCCCGGAGGACCCATATGAAGCGCTGACGGCTGCGCTCCAGGCCGTCAGCGAGCTCGGCGATCTGCTGCTCGGGCATGGATGACGTGGTCCCGAACGACACGTAGACTACGGAGACCGGGGGCTGCCGGTCCAGCCACTCCATGCACTCGTGCCGCCTCGGGTGGTCGCCGTCCCCGCGGGCGCCTCCCCGCTCAAGCGCACCCACCGGGTTCACCGGCCCGACGGCGAAATACCTCCCTCGCTTAAGCATTGGCTCCTGCGCCAGGAGGTCGACGAACTTGCCCTCCACTGGGCGGCACGTGTTGAAGAGCCGCCCGGCAGGTGGCGGTGTCCTCTCGTACTGGCGCTTGATGAAATCCATGAACTCGTCCGTAAAGCAGCCGTCGACCGGGGGGACGAGCACGTTGGCCGGAAGCATCGAGCGTAGCTTGCCGTCCTCTCCCCGGGCTGCCCACTGGAACAAGAGGTTAGCGAAGGCGGAGACGCTGTGGAAGACGTAGGCCTCGCCATTGGGGAGGGCCACCGCCTCCTGGGCGGCGAAAGACATGAGGGAGTCGTGGACGACGGCGACCCGGCGGGAGCTCGCCGAGAGTGAGCGGAGCAGGGTGGCGAGCGGGGCCTGCATGTGGAGGCAGGCGTCGAAGGCGGGCTGCAGGTGGGAGGGGAACTTGACGGGGGCGTGGGGGTCGGGGCGGAGGTTGGAGAAGGTGGGAACGGGCAAGTCTTGGAAATGGATGTTGGGGAAGGTCCCGACGTCCCAGCTGCTGAGGCGGACCTTGGCCTGGCGGTTGTGGGTGGCGGAGCCCACGAAGTGCACCGGGACGCCGCAGGCAGCCACCAGACGGGAGAGATGGAGCAGCTGGTTCAGGTGGCCCTGCGCCGGGAAGGGCACCATCACCACCGTCACCCCCGGCGTGGCTCCTTCACCACCGGAAGCCATCGAGCTGGGGGGGATGGGGGATCGATACCACCTTTTGATGGGGCTGGAGATATTAACGTCGATATTGGGCGGACGTCCCCAAAAGGGTTGGGTCAGTGGGGTCACTTGGACACCTGGGAAGATATTGGTCTGGAGCTCCTGTGGTGTCAGTTGCCGGTCTTCATCGATCATCGCCTCTTTTGTGTGGGAGAGGCGAAATATATACCTTTCTGGGCAGGCATACAAAAGGAAATTTAGGAGAGCGAGGTCCAAATTAACAGAAACAATTGATATCAGTCCCGTATCGGAATTGGCCACACGGGGACGGATACCATACAAAGCATTACTCCCAAATTAGTAGCCTCTACCTGCTGAGGTTAAAAATTAAGGTGATGCTATTTTCACGCTGTCGAGGTACGTACCTCCTTGTATATAGATTCGCATTGAATGAATAGTGGACCTAGATCCTAATTTACATCGTTTCAAATATATAAATATATATATAAGATCTTAATTTACAGGTGATGAATGTAATTAATGTGGTGGACTACTTTGAGAAAGTAATTTTTGATGAGCACTACATGTTATTTTTCATGTTGATGGCATGGGGTATGGAGTAGATTCTGCAGTGGTTTGTAGGCCTGTCAACGAAGCGGATACAAAGTGAATATATGATTATTCATATCTATTTCATTTTAAGATTCGAATAATCTGATTTTGATCCATTATCCAATGAATTATTGTATTATTTATCCGTATTCGATTCGAATAAAAATTTTAAATTATTTGATTTATCCGCTCCGATTTCAGAATACTTCACAATAGTGAAGAATGCGTATTGTGGATGATAAATAGGTGTTAGTGGTGGAAAATGAGTGATAGTGATGACAAATAAAGTAATAGTGGTGATAAATAGTCATATATTTACTTTATATCTGTTCTGTTGACAGGCCTAATATATAATATTAGAACAGATATTTTACGAAAGGAATATTATAATATCCGTTCCGATTCAAATTCGGATATTATCTATATCCGAAAAAATGAATACGAATTTGAATATTATCCATTAATACGGATTCGAATTCGAAGCGGATCCGAATAATATCCAAATCCGTTGATAGACTTAGGGCGTATTTGACATCGGCGTAAAGGGGGGCGGCTAACCGACCCCGAAGGGTCGATTGAGATACTCGGGGTCGGTTAGCCGAGTTGTGTGAGGGGGAGGGCGAGAGGAGGCGGGGCCCACCGGTTAGCCGGTGTCGGCTAACCGGGAGACAACCCCTTTGTCAAACTCGCCCTGAGTGACTTACGAATAAGATGAGATATGGGCCACCTGCACTCTCAGTTCACCAATAGATGTGTGATGTGATGAAAGTGTTTTTCCGATAGATTTTCGACGAAATTTCGATGAAATATGTCCGTAGAAAAGTCTGTCTTTCCTTGTGATGATAAGGCGATTAATATTATTTACAAGTAGTAGTTCCCATGTCGTTGGAAGGCATATGCATGGGTCAGGCGTCTAGCAGATTTTTGTTGGCGCCTTTAGTATATATATATATATATATATAATGGGTTGGTGAGTCAACAGTAGCTAATACTGTTTTCAACATTGGGCTGCTGATTCATATATGTAGATTTTGTTTTCCGACTTGGAAAATTTGTCTACAGACTCGTGTGATATCAAAAGATGTACATATGGTCCTGTTGCATCGATCGGCTGTACCATGCACGTTAGATGATAGCTTTTGTAATGAATAACTTATACTGTAATATGCTAGGCTTAGCAAGGATGTTATAATTTATCAATAACTAACCAGTAAGATGGCCATAGAGCCAAGATTGATTAATGTTATTGTATATATATATATATATATATATAGAGGCACTTGGAAAAGGTTCGCGCGCGTGATTTCAAATGTTGTCTGCTGCAATAGTTATCTATAGGATGATGCATGTATATATGGCATCCTTGGACGACAAAAATGTTTGATATCATGTTAATTATCTTAATTAACTGGTTCATGAGAGACTGATGGATTAACCCCCAGAGTAATTGATATCCAAGGGTAAGCTGACCATTCAATTTTTTCTCTTTTACGTTGAGGTCTCTCTCTCTCTCTCTCTCTCTCTCCCCCCCCCCCCCGCGTTCTTTCTACGATGTTAACTTAATTTGAAGTAAAGTCTTTTTAATTACTCTTGAGCTTAAACAGAGAGATCCCCATAATGTAATTATAATAACTGACCACCTGTTACAGCATGGTTCCGAGCCTATGTGATTCGGGAATAAGTTGGTGGCTTCAGAACATTAATGGAGCTCCTAGATTAGAACGTCGTGGGATCAAAAGACTACTACACGGTTTCATGCACGTACCCGGATCGGTAGTATACACAGTAGACTTGATAATTATTTGTTTAAAATTTAAATCGTGCGAATTCATACTCATATTCGTTTGAACAGATAATTATTGAAATAAAATATTCGACAGATAATTTAATCAGATATCAAATAATCTGATTATTAATCAGATATAAATTCAAATATTTTGATATCCGTATTAGATATTATCCCATCAAATATGAACCTTTAGATGAATCTCTAAAGATCTGCATAGTCTATATATAACTAACTTAAATCTTAACATATTATTTGATTGCTTTTTTATCTCAAAATAAAATTTAAAAATAAGAACTCTACTAACACCTATTTGGTAAGTCTTTTCTTATTTTTTTAGATGAAATTTAATCTTTTGATAATATCTCTCGAAATAAAAATAATCTTCACCTTTTCTTTTACGAGAAAATAACTCACAATATTCTCGCACGACTCGCATGACTCACCTCCAAATAAATATGATAAATATTAGTTTAAGATTCGAATTGAATTTGAATTCATATGATCAAATAATTATCAGAATAAAATATCTAATAATTAATTTAATAAAATATCAAATAATTTAATTATTAATTAGATATGAATTCAGATATTATATTATCTGTATCTGATCACTTTATAGATGTAATACATAGGTATACGTAATACTAAGAACACACATGATCTACGTGGCCAGTAGCACTAATTAAGACCATTGTTACAGAACACACAGCTGCGGCCTCAGCTGCTTGTCGGCACCGACAACGCCTAAGCAGCTGCCAAAAAGGGCTGGACATGATTTCAATCCATGCGCCCCCCAATTGTTGTGGCATGGGAAGAGGGAAAGAGACCAAAGGGTCGGTCACAGACCCCACATCAAGTGCTTTCCCACGGTTGTCAGCGCCGCGGCATGGCTTTCTTCAATTCTCTCTCTTCTCTCCCTCCCGAGAGCAGGGAGGAGGGGCATTTCAGGGATATATGCTTCACGTAACCTTCGCCAGTACTCCAGATATGTTCTGCCCACACCAGCTAGCCGACATGCCGGAAAACCCTAATCATGGAGTCCCGCCCGCCCGGCCCCAATCTGATGGGGGAGACGCATGCAGCAGTAGAATATCGATGGCAACAGCAGAGGTAGCGTCTGCACGAGGGGAAAAACAAAACCCAAACGTGCGTCTGAGACGTCGATCGTGAAGGGCGCGTCGTCATCAAGTCGAAGCCGCCCTCGAAGATGTCGTTAAAAGACGGCCATGACGTTTCCGTCGACACAGGAAGCCCTTTTCATGCACTTCTGCTAGTAGTTGTCGGCGTGATCTCCTCTGCGACGACGATGGAGACCAAGCTCTGCTCGGTTAGACTGCTTTTAATTAGTTGTGAGACTTGGTCTGGGGGGTGTGCATTATTGGATTGGTGGGGGAGCTAGGCTGTTGCATGGCATCGCCATCACCTTTTGGTCCAGCCGTGTAGTTATGTATACGGCCACAAGACAGTAGGTAGGGGACCTGGCCGATCTTTTCTTTTAGGGCATGCATCCAACATGCAGCAAATCTCCACCATTTGTTGGACGTGGTCCTTTTTTTTTTCACTAAGGTCATACTTGTAAGGGACAGGGGGAGAGACTCGGCCCCGGCCACCTTACAAGAAAGTTTTTTATATAATAAGCATAAAAGAAAGAAGAGGGTAGGAGATACAGGGAACCATGAAGGTGGGGGGGGGGGCATCCTGCTAAAGAGGAGAGGAGACCCAAATACAACAAGGGGGCAAGGCCCAATACAGCCCAAAAGAGAGACGGCCCAAGGTAACATAGAAGTAGAGCGCAGGACGTGGTCGCCGGCGGCAGCAAGCATGACCGGCGGTCGGGAGCGCGTCAGGGGTGGGCCATCCACCCTGAGGACGTGATCGCATCAGCAAGCGGGAGCTCGAACAGGGGCAGCACACGGGGATGGTGGGTTGATCACACCGGAGCAGCGACGAAGAGCCCACCAGAGGTGGCAGGCAAACGAAGAGGGCTGCATGGCGGACGAGGCCCACGGGTGACTCCGCAAATGAAGCCGAAGGAGGCGGAGGCAGCAAGCTTGGCCGCCGGTCGGGAACACGTCATGGGTGGCCACCCACCCAGAAGACGAGGGCGCAACAGCAAGCGAGAGCACGAACAGGGCCAGATGCATCAACCTGCGCGGGGGGTGCTTCGACCTGAACGGTGGAGGGCGCAACGGTCTCAACGGGGGCATGGACCAGGGCACGAGGGGCAGTAGGGGAGCGGCGGGAGCAGTGACCTGAACGGGGAGGAGCAACGACCAGTGCGTGAGAGGTGACGACCGGAACTGGGGGGGCTCCGACCTGAACGGCAGCAGGGGAGAGGGCATCAACATTCAGGGCGCGAAAGGTAGCAGCGAAGCCGAGGGACCTGAAGCCTACAGTCGACGGCAAAGGAGTGGCAGGGAGAAGAGAGACGGAGAGGGGGAGGACAGACAGGGCCAAGGGAGAACCGGGAGGGCTGACAAGGCCAAAGGGGAACCGAAGGGGAGGGGGGATGAGGCAGAGGCAAGGCAGAGGGCAGCCACGTAAGGGAGACGGGAAGGCCAAGAGGGGGGGCGGCCAGCCGAGGGAGGGGAGAGGGGACCGGGGGGAAGCAAGGGAGCCGGCAGGAGGGTAGGAGGACAGAGGGGGGGGGAAGGGACGCCAGGACGGCCGGCGACGGGTCAAGAGTAGGGCCAGAAAGACGAAAGGTAGGAGAGGGGGGGAGAGGGGAGGGGCCAGGGGGGAAAGGCCAAAGGGAGGACGAAGGGGTTCGAAGGGAGCATGGACCAACAGGCGATGAGTAACATGAGGGGGAGATAGGGCAGGAGCAACGGAAGGGGGGGGAGAGAGGGTAGCAGGCCAAGAAGAGTGGCACACGGGGCACACGCAGTCAAGGAGAACGGCTAGGGGCGGGAGAGAAACACCAACGCCAACACGGGGTGGAACCAGAGTGTAGACACGGCAAAATTGACGTTATGTTGATCAAATCTCATGTCGTTATGATAACGCCCCAAGTGGACTTCAATATTCCTATAACATGAAGCTTTTCTATTTTTGTGAATTTTATGCATTTTTTTTCTGCATTTTTCGTGATTCACGACCTGAAGCAGGGCGTTACTTTAAAAAGTAACGGCCTGTCATAGGGCGTTTCAAAAAAAGGGACGACCATAGGTGAGGGCGTCAATTCCTGGTATTATCCGTTAATTTCTGGAATTATCTATTTTCAAAATAAAAGCATTTTCTGAGTAACGTCCTTCCTCAGGGCGTGTTTTTAAGAAACGCCGTTATCTCAGGCGTGTTCCCTTGATGCTAAAACAAAGAAGGTTTTATTTCCAAAAATTAAATCCAGGAAGAAACGGCTTTTCATAGGTCGTGTTTCAAGAAACGTCTCTGTGCAGGTCGTCAATTCATAAATAGACGCCCTGGCTTAAGTCGTGTTTCACTCCAGAGTCCTTCCTTTTTCCATCTTTCCCTCACAGTTCCCTACCATCCATGGACTCTTGCTCGATCTTGATCCTTCCCTGGACGCCTCATTGCCTGTTCTTATCACTTCCTTGTTTGATCACATCCGATTGAAGCTATAAAAGAAAATCTCATTCGATCGGGAAAAAGGTTAAGAGGTTAATTGTTCCACGAGCACGTTAAAAACATTCAGAAGGAAGGCGTTCGAAGCATTGGATTTTCTCCATCCTCCTGTTGTTGATTTCTACATCCTTCTGCATCCTTTCAGCATCTCCACGGTTCCCCTTTACTCTCGTCAGGGAGAGCAGGGCTCTATCTAACGTGTTTTTGTTTCGTTCATCTCTTCTTAGCATCTCATCATTGTCACCCTGTCGTTATTTCGTTATTTCATTAAGCATCATTTTTCATACCCTTTCCCTAGTTCTCTGCTAGGGGTTTAAAACAAAACAAAAAAAGAGGTGCGCCCTTTATGTCTTTTCATCCTTTCATGATAGTTTTGGATTGATACTATTGCACTCTGGCTGATCCCTCTCTTTTGCTTGTTCTTTCTTGTCTTTTTTTTTTTACAAGGTAATCAACTAAGAAAACCCACTTCATCGGCCGGCCGATTGAAGTTGGAGGAGGAAATCCACACCATCCCGCGTTTCCATCTTCACTAGGTAATTGCGATCACTTTCCCCTTATTCATCTCCTCTTGAGACCCTCGTGTCTCTGGCGATCACACACTCTCCACATTAGCACCTCGTGCTATTTTATTGCTTTCACCATTATATTTCTTTTTTTTATATTAAAGAGCGGATTTTAATCCGATCTACAAATTGGCGATCACGGTGGGACATCCACTGTTTTCTTTATTGATTACCATCTCCATTGGCACCCTCGTGTGCCCTTTCCCCTTTGACACCCTCGTGTGTCCTTTCCCCTTAGGCACCCTCGTGTGCCCTTTCCCCTCGGTACCCTCGGTACCCTTTCCCTTGTGCCCCTCGGGCACCCTCCGTTGTGCACCCTGCACACTCCCCGGATCAGTCAATTTCTGATTATTAACGCCTTCAACAAGGGCGTCTTTTGATATTTAACGCCCCTCTCAGGGACGTGTTTCGTTGAGTAAAGCCCACTTCCAGGGCGTCTTTTTACCATAACTGCTGTCTGATACACGCTTATCATTTTATCTGTGGATTAACGCCCCTCTCCGAGGCGTTTCATTTCTTATTAACGCCTGTTATTAGGGCGTTTTTCTTTATCATAACTGCTGATTGTTGCCTACCATATTGCCTGTGGATTAACGCCCCTCCCAGAGGCGTTTCATTTGTTATCAGCGCCTATCATCAGGGCGTTTCTCGGAGTTTTGACGCCTTCCAGTGGAGGCGTCCTTTCTTTATAACGCCTCAGCTTAAGGCGTGTTTTCCTACCGTCTGTGAGCCCCTCACAGAGTTTAACGACAGCCACGCTGCCGTGTTTGCCTTTTGTCACGACCTACCGCAGGGCGTGTCTTTTCCTCCTGCTGTGAAAACGCCCTTCCCCAGGGCGTTTCTTTACTGTTCTTTTTCACAGATTAGCTCTGATTCATTGCTTGGCATCTATCTTGATATTATATTGCTGTTTGGATTGTCTTGATTTGTTGGCTTGGTTGAGAGACCTCCTCTCTCTATCCTAGGATCCACACACCCTTCTTGGAATCGGGACTACCCTCCATTGAGCATTCCGTCTCTTTGGACCGGAAATCCCTTTTCCAAGACCTCCATAAGTCCCCGCACCCGTGGATTCCCTCACGGACGCCGGGCTGGTTGTACCCTTGAAGTACCTGGAGTTTAGAGAACCTATGCGTTGTTAAAGAGAAAGAAAAACTTAGTTGACCCGGAGGTTACACTTGGATCAAACTAGGTCTCATTTGGCAAAAGAGTGAACTTTCACAAATAATACACCCTAATTCAAACATCAAACATTAAAATCTTGCGTTTCTTGCCAAACTTGTTTGCATAAACATAGTTGGGTGATTTGATTGCCTTGCTTGGATTAAATATTTTGTGATAGTTCCTTCATTAAACACTCTCTCTCTTAAGAATGAAACTACGTTCAGGTAAAACCATCAACATGTCAGGCAACGGGTACTCTTATGATGATGAGAATGAGAACATATTTGGTCAATATGAGGACCCTCTCCAGGATTCTGTTTATTATGAGGGGAACTACCTTCCTCCTCACCCCCATTACTCACAAGTTCATGTGGTTGATACCACTAATCATGAGGCGGACCCTCCGTCTCAAGTTCCACTTTCCAACACTTCGGGGAACCCTTCCCCATCCATTAATGTCACAGATTTGATCCAAGCTCTCTCCCAGTTGGATGACTCCCAGCGGCAAGCCATTCAGGCCGCTTTAAAGGGGAAGTCGGTTCTTTCGTCTTCTTCTAATCCCCCTCCGGCCGTGAGTGGCCATCAGATTGTTAATGACCAGGCGGTCTTGCATCCCTCCTCCTCTCGTCCACAAACGCCTACTGCGGCCATGCCGGCCCAGCAGGCGAGCTATTCAGCGGTTAGGCATCAATCCTTCCAACCTCCTCGGATTCTACGAACGCCTATACCGCATTCTTTTGCTCAGAATCAGGCCCCGGTCGAGCCCGATACCAACACTCTCTTGCTTCAGAAGCTAGCCAGCATGGAGGAGCAGCTCAAGAAGGTTACAGCGACTAAGAGTGCTCCGGAAATTTCTCTTCCTACATTGCCAGTGTTCCATTTACCACCTTCTGAAATGCCGAATTTCCGGCGATATAATGGGACAGGCAACCCATTCATTCATTTAAAGGATTTCCGATATGAGACTTCCTTTTGGCAAGACAATAAGGCCTCCCTGGCCTACTTATTCAGGAGATCTCTTGAGGGGCCAGCCCTCGAATGGTTTTATTCTCTGGAGCCAGCTGATGCCGGCGATTTTGATGTTATTCAAAGAAAATTCCTGCAAAAGTACAGAGACCGGGTGGGACCTTCCCTTTCTGTTACAGATTTAGTTGCCGAGAAAATGAAGCCCGAGGAGGACTTCATTGTATTTGCTGATAGGTGGCGGTCTATGGCCGACAAATTAAAGGACACATTGTCGGAACAGGAGCAAGTGAAAATGGTCATTTCTAATGCAACCCCCCAATTCCGGCACATTTTGGCCATGAATCGGTTGACAACTATGGAAGAGCTCTATGAAAGAGCTCGTTATATACAAACGCAAATGAAGGACTCGCCCATCATGGGCATGTTTGAGCCGAAGCCTCGGCTATTTAAAAAGAATACAAATGTCAACAGCGGGCCTACGACGGAAGGTACTGTCACAAATGAGCAAGTTGGCGTAGTTGGCAACCCCCATCAAGCTAACCCACGTCCACCACCACCTCCACGACAGAACCCTCATTTTAACCCTACTCCACCACCCCAATTCGCGCCTCAACGCTCCTTCGCTCCATCACAAAACCAAGCCCCCCGCATAGATCCCCCAGCTCCACCACAATACCATCAAGTACCCCCACCAGCCAACTACGGCCAACAACAACAACGGAGACCGCCACTTGGCCCCAAAAGGGACCACTATCCTCCACTCCCTGAAAGTCTCCCCGATATTTTTAATGCCCTGATGGCCGCCAACTTGCTCGCCCTGCCAAGGGAAAGAACCGTGTGGCCCGCTAATGTTGACACATCCCGCTATTGTGCCTTTCATCGTGGCCCTGGTCACAACCTGGATCGTTGCTTCCACTTCAGAGATTACATCTACGATCTAAATGACCAGGGTGACATTAATTGGGATGAGATGAGACAATACATAGCCGCTATGAAAGAAAGAAGGGCTTCTCGGCAACAGCAAAATCAGCAACAACAGCAGCCAGCTCCGCAGCAAGTTCAGCCGCAGCAAGCTCCAGCACCCCAGCAGGATATGGGGATCGTCCGTAATCCATTGCCGGAGCACGCTCCTAATCAACACGTGAACCCTGTCACGTCTCTCTACGAGGTGGAGAGAGGGCAGGGATGGCACGAAGAAAACGCCTCTGTCGGGGCATTTCACCATGATCCAACTCAAAATCAAACTCCGCGCCTTTTGCGCACACCTCCTTCTTCTTCTATTCTCCTATCGGGACGTCCCCTTTTACGCCCCGTCAATCCTTCTACCTCCACCAATTCCACGGCCTTGCCGGTTCGCTCTTTTCTTACCCGCCTACCACCTCCACAACCTACCATTCCACCTTCCACCACCAATCCCACACACGCGCCATCCAGGCCACTCCTACTCCGCTCACCGCCAGCACCCGCTACCCCCTCTACCACTCCTACACCAGCAAGAGTTCCTCCGTCATCGGTTCAACCACCTTTTGTGCCACGATCTCTCCTTATTCCACCACCTGCCAATGCTCCTCGCATTCGGATATCCCTCTCTTCTCCCACGCCCCCTGCAAGGGCACCTTCATCAAATACTCCTCCCATGCCTCCCGCGGGGGCATCTTTGTTAAACACCACTACCACGTCTCCTACGGAGGCGCCCCTTTCATTGAATTCCCCTTTGATATCCCCTAGCAGGGTTTCTGCTACCAACATTCCTTCTTCTTCTTCCAACCCTCCTCCTAATATTGCCCCGACCGAGGCGCGTCAAGGCGTAGCGCCACTCCGCAGTGGACGGATATTCCACCGTATTTTCCCACAGAGAGAGCTAGAGCCTGTGCAGGGGCCACAAGAGCAAGAGCAGGAACAAGATTCAGTGCCGGGAACTCAGTATGATTTATTAAAGCACTTAGATCGCACTCCAGCAAGAATCTCCATTCTTGAATTAATCAAGAGGTCCACCACTCATCAGCTGGCCCTGAAGGAATACCTGCAGAAGGTCATGGTCAATGAAGACCTTCCGGTTGAACAGATAATTACAGTCTTGACCCCTGCCAGCAGTCAGCCGGCAATCACATTTCATGAACACGAGTTAGCACCTCTACCAGCAAGAAAATATGCCCTATGCATTACGGTCGATATCAACAAAGTGGCTGTCAAGCAGTGTTTGGTAGACACCGGTGCATCTATCAATGTGTTGCCGCCAAGCACTCTGAAGCTATGCGGTATCCCTGAAAGCCAGATTCGGCCATCTACTATTACTGTCACGGCATACGACAATACAAAGAAACCCCCTCTGGGTATGATTACTCTCAAAGTCAGTTTGGGTCCAGCCACCATTACAGCAGATTTTCATATTCTGGATATGGATCCGACTTTTAACGGCATTCTGGGTCGCCCTTATATTCAGCAGCTTGACGCAGTGCCCTCTACAAACCATCAGTGCCTCAAGTTTCCGCACAAGGGCCGCATTATCAAGGTGACCAGCGTGCCGATCTTGCCAGAGGAAGACATTCATGTAGCTTCATCAGTTCCTTCCATATGGCCTGCCAACAAGCCGTTATTATCTGTGCTGGACGTTCCCCGTCCACGGCCGATGCTATCTGAGACTGTTACCACAGTTGCTATGACACCCCTGCCTTCTAAGGGGAAGAAGAAAAAGAACATGATTAAAACCCCTGGCTGGAACATTCTATTGAAAATGGGATATCAAGATGGCAAGGGCCTGGGCGCCAAGCTCCAGGGCAGGATTAGGCCTTTTAAGCCTCAAAAGATGATTGCACGAGGCGGCTTAGGCTACAAAGCACCGGGCAAGAATGAAGGAGAGCCGTGGGCTGTTATGACGTCCACCTTCAAACCAGACCGCCAGCCGCTCACCTGGACTTTAAAGACACATTTTGTCACCGGTGGCATTCAGAACAATGAGCAGACTACCGTCATTACTTCATTGCTTGATTGTCAAGATGTGCACGCCAGACAGTTTGCTCGTCACATTGCACCACTAGTTACCTACAAAGCCCTGGAGTCTTTAAGGCCAGATAAAAGAAGAAAAATGGGTGATCCAGAACGTGACTGGTACAGGTGGTTTGACATGAATGACATCACAATCTCTCTGAGCCGCCTGTTCATGCCGACAGATCCAGAGTGGCCGCCGCTGATTCAAGAACTGATTGAAATGCCAGCAGTAATCACAGATAAAAGGCAGATGCTAAGTGACTACACAGACACGGGGGAGCCAGATGTCCCCTTTGAAGAAGGATTTTCCGTGGATAGGCTGTGGGCCGGCCTTTTCTCTCTCACTTCTGTGCATCCATCTGTGTTGGCGTCTCTCTATTCCCGTTGGCTTGGTCACGTGCCGCGACCACCACCAATTACCATCAACTTGTCTCCCGATTCAATTCAGATTTCCCTCCCGATTGCTCCTTCGCTCCTCGAGCGATTTTCTAAAATCTCCATCTCGCCCCCGAGTGGGCCATCTTTGATTAAATCTTTCTCCAATCTTGCAATCTCCACTCCTCCTGCTATTTCCCCTTCACATTGCTTCTTACTGGAAAAAGAAAATAAAAACAAAGGAAAATATAAAAACGAAAAAAAAACGCCAAATCTTCAACATTCCAATCCTCCATTTCTATTGAGGAGACCTCCTATTTTTCTCCCGAGTGCGTCCCAACCCAGGGGCCGCTCTTCCAAGATTCCTTGGTAAGACTCTTCTCCCCCTCTGGTGAGGGGTCCTCCTCTGTATCACCTCCTGTATCCGCTTTTTCATCTCCTTCCCCTGGTCAAGCTAGTTGTTCCTATTCTTCCTCCTTTCCTTCTAATAATAAAAATCAGGGGTTAGTTCCACATAAGAAGGCCAAGGGTAAGCAGATTCCCCGAAGATTTTTGTTGGAGTTGGCTGTCAGATGCCAAGCTTGTTTAGCAATCCCTGAGTTTGTGGAAGAACCGATCATCCTGCCGGAATTAGAATATGAGGATTCTGTTGCTGCTTATGAGGGTTTGGGCGTTTATGAAATCATGAATGATGAAGACCCTATTGAAGAGGGGGAAGAAAGTTATGAAGACTATGAGGACGAGGCTGATGCCTTTGCTAGTGGCATGAGACGATTCGACGAACCATCAGCCTCTGTAGAAGAGCCAACCAAAGAAATCAATCTGGGTACTGAGGAAG
Organism: Amorphophallus konjac; assembly: GCA_022559845.1. Lineage (NCBI taxonomy): Eukaryota > Viridiplantae > Streptophyta > Magnoliopsida > Alismatales > Araceae > Amorphophallus > Amorphophallus konjac. The sequence continues at coordinate 44,678,138 of CM040123.1, forward strand.
ACCCTAGGATTGTCCTCATCAGTAAGAATTTACCGCCCTCCGAGGAGGAGGCGCTCATTTTGGTTCTGCAAGAATACAAGGACACGTTCGCATGGAGCTATGAAGATATGCCTGGATTAGACCCTGCGCTCGTTGAACACCGCCTTACACTTAAGCCAGGGTCTGTCCCGGTCAAACAACGGTTGAGGCGTTTCCACCCTAACATGGCTTTGAAAATGAAAGAAGAGGTCGATAAACTCCATAAGGCTAGATTTGTTAGAGTCGTCCTCTATCCCAATTGGGTGGCTAACATTGTCCCGGTTATGAAGAAAGATGGAAAAGTTCGAATTTGTATAGATTTCGGGATCTCAACCGGGCGTGTCCTAAAGATGACTTCCCCCTCCCTCATATTGATGTTCTGATCGACAACACGGCAGGATTTGAAACTCTTTCATTCATGGATGGTTTCTCAGGCTACAATCAAATTCGTCTGTCTGAAGAGGATCAAGAGAAAACCTCATTCACTACACCATGGGGTACATATTGCTATGTGGTCATGCCCTTTGGACTTAAGAATGCTGGAGCCACCTACCAGAGGGCTATGATGGCGATTTTTCATGACATGATTCATATTTATATCGAGGTGTATGTGGATGACCTGGTAGTGAAATCTAGGACAAGGATTGAGCACCCTGGGGTTCTGGCCAAGGTTCTACAGAGGTCACGAGAATATCAATTGAAAATGAACCCCAAGAAGTGCGTATTTGGCGTTTCTTCAGGGAAGTTGCTTGGATTCATTGTCAGTAAGAGGGGAATTGAAGTCGATCCCAACAAGGCGAGAGCCATTAGAGATATGCCTCCTCCCAAGAATTTGAAGGAAGTTCGAGGATTAATCGGGAGGTTGCAGTTCATTCGCCGCTTCGTCTCCCAGCATTCACAAAGATGTAGGCCGTTTTACGAGCTTACCAAGCCGGGAGTCAAGTTTAATTGGGATGACAAGTGTCAGGCAGCCTTTGACGGATTGAAGGATTATTTGGCCAATCCACCTGTCCTGAGGCCGCCAATTCCAGGCAAACCACTTATTCTGTATGTTTCAGTCCTGGATGACTCTGTAGGTGCTGTCTTAGCTCAAGTGGACGAAGAAAGTAAGGAAAGGGCAGCATACTACTTATCTAAACTTCTTAACCCCTGTGAGCAGAGGTACTCAGCCATGGAGAAGACTTGTGCAGCTTTGGTTTGGGTAGTTCAGAAATTAAAACATTATTTTCTAGCTCACGAGGTTCACCTCATTGCACGCATGAATCCAATCAAATTCCTCCTTGAAAAATCTGTCCTCACTGATCGATTAGCACGCTGGCAAAGCTTCCTCTCCCAGTTTGATATCACTTACATTCAACAAAAAGCTATCAAAGGTTATGCCATCGCCGAACATCTTGCTCATCACCCTCTACCTCATTTTGATCCTGTTAATTCTGAGTTCCCAGATGAAGAATTAATGTCCATTAATCAACCCTTGATCCTATGTGGACGTTACACTTTGATGGAGCTCTTAATTCTCAAGGAAGAGGGATCGGCATGGTTCTTTTAACACCTGAAGGGGTCACCATTCCATTTGCTGCTCGGCTCACTTTCCCCGTCACCAATAATATAGCCGAGTATGAAGCTCTTTTGGCCGGTCTGCAAACCGCTCATCGATATGGTGTCACTCACTTGCGGATTGTCGGTGATAGTCAACTCATTTTGCGCCAGGTGTTGGTCAAGTGCCGCACTATCAATCCTAAGCTTAAACCCTACCAGGAACTCGCTTCAGCTTATGCCAAACTCTTTACCAAGTTAATCTTCGTTCACGTCCCTCGCAGTCAGAACATTCTAGCTGACGCTCTTGCTTCTTTAGCTTCCGCTTTAGTCTTCCCCCCTGAGCGTGATTTCCATGTCCCTCTGATTCATCAGCGTGACACTCCAGCTATTAAGGATCGTGCTTTCCTTGATATTAGGGATCAGGTGCTCGAGAAGGCCAAGCAGAAAGAAATTCTTAAAGGCAAAGAGGTCATGCTTTTGGACTGGGAAGAAGAGTTGGCTGACGAAGAGAAGCCTTGGTATTATGAGATTGCCAGATACTGTAATGATCAGTCTTATCCCGAGGAAGCCACCGCAGAAGAAAAGAAAGCAATTAGAAGAGTGGCTCAACGTTATACTTTGGTTGGAAGTGTGCTCTACAGAAGAGGGCTCACCGGTGTTTTATTGAGATGCCTCGACGATGATGAATCTTGGAAAGTCGTGGAAGAGGCGCATTCTGGTGTGTGTGGTGGTCATGTGAACAGCCAGATGTTAGCTAAGAAAATCCTTAGGCTAGGTTTCTATTGGCCCACTCTAGAAGAGGATTGCTCTATCTACGTTCGTAGGTGTGTTAAGTGCCAGCTGCACGCCGACAAGATTCATTCTCCTGCTTCTTCACTCCATCCTACGTCCTCCCCATGGCCTTTTTCCATGTGGGCTTTTGATATCATTGGACCTCTTGGTGACTCGAACCTCCTGACCAAGCAAAAATCATTCATTCTCACGGCAACGGAGTACTTCACCAAGTGGGCGGAAGCGGAAGCTTACGTGGAAATTAAAGCATCAACCGTTTGCAAATTTATCATGAAGAACATCATCACGAGGTTCGGCATCCCGAGCACCATCGTCACCGACAATGGACCTCAATTTATCTCTCAAGATCTCAAGGATCTCTGCAACAGGTATAACATTGCATTGCATCATTCTTCTCCCTATTATCCGCAGGGCAATGGCCAAGCAGAGGTAACTAACAAAACTTTGATCAAGATCGTTAAAAAGACGTGTGAGGCTAATAAATTTTCGGACTGGCCAGACAAGTTGGTTGAAGCTCTTTGGGCCTACCGCACTTCCATTCGCACTCCCACTGGGCAAACCCCTTTCGCCCTCACTTATGGGATGGAGGCAGTAGTCCCTTATGAGATTCTTATTCCCTCTCTGCGAGTACAATTGGATGAGGAACTTTCTATTGATGAACGTCGTGATTCACTCCTTGCTCAATTGGAACTCCTAGATGAGAAGCGTCTGGTCGCCGCTGAGCATGCGCGCGTTTATCAAAATAGGCTCTCACGTTTTTACCAAAAGAAAGTAATTGAGAGAAAATTTAAAGTCGGTGAAATGGTAATCAAGAGAATTTTTGTTAAGCCGGGTGGCCCCCGTTCAAAACTCCAACCAAATTGGGAGGGACCGTTCGTTATAAAAGAAGTTTTTCCTGGCAATGCTTATAAATTAACTAATGCTGAAGGTGAAGAGTTAACTCACCCTTGGAACGGTTTATATCTTAAGAAATACTACCCCTGATTTTCCAAAAGTCCAAAATCTAACAAAAATGAATATTTTCCAAAATCCACAAAAAATGAATATTTTCCAAAATCCAACAAAAAAAATGAATTTTTTCCAAAAATCCCACAAAACAAAAAAATGAATATTTTCCAAATCCAAAAAAAAATAGAATATTCGCCAAAACGAAACAAAACAAAAAAAACAGAAACTAAAAACAAACAAAAAAGGCTTTCAAATTATTGTCATGGCACACAAAAGATCAAGGCCTGAAAGGTCAAAATTCAGAATTCATTTATCAGTCTTGGTAACTTAAAAACGGGGTTGACACACGCACACACTACACGCTTTATTCTTGAACTCAAGCAGTGCAAAATCTGATAGAAAGTCAAAAACCTGACTAAAAGTGAAAGACAATACCCGTTCTTTTCTTATTCGGCCCATAAGGGAGGAAGGGAGACCTCGAGGCAGATGCGCCAAACTTGCTCGCCGCCCTAGTAGGTGGAAGTCAAGGTCCAAAAGGGAGCAAATGTCACAAAAGCCCAAGTACAATTAGGTTTATTTTTCATCAATGCAAATCAATTCCAAAGTGAAAGTCAAGTTTTGAAAAGAAAAGCATGTCAAGAGGGCAAAGTCCCCGCAAGGAAAACCTTGGGCGTATGCATGCATTATAAATGGGCAAAAAGGCAACAAACATCCCTACGCCAAAGACCGAACCCCAACAGGCATAGGGCAGGGGAGGTAACTTTACTTTGAGCATCCCAGAACCCCTTATGGGCTTCCCTTATATTTTCTTCCATCCTTTCTATGTGGTAAAGTCGCGAACTGGCAGGATGGTCAAGACGAACTTAAGAAATTGCACTGTGCGAAATCTCGAATATAAGTCAACTTTGAGCACGTCGACTCCCTTTTAATTATTCAAGAAAGATTAATGAATCCCAGATGGTGACCGTGTAGGGCCCGCGATCTGGATAGCCTTGACAATCTTGTTTGAAGTTTCATATAATTCACGCCTTTCCTTAAGGCGTTTTTAATTTAATTCACGCCCTTGTGAGGGTCATCTTTATAAAATTAACGCCCTTGTTCAGGTCGTCTGTTCGTCAAATTCCAAAATCCTTTCAAAAGTGCACGCCGTCTGCGAGGGCGTCTTTCACTTGAGTCACGACCTAATCTAAGGCGCGTTTTTCAGGAAAATAACAAAAAAAATATAAATGATGCATTCTTCATTCACATGCTTGCATTTTGCATGTGCATATTTTGATTTATTGTTTGCATATGTGTGCTCGCATGATGCATCTCCCCTTTATTGGTTATTTCACTTTACCTTATTTGATTAAAGGCTTGGCCCCTTGACCCGTCATTAAGGTCAGAATATTGCCACCCCTTGCTCATTGGGCAAGGGGCCAAGTCGAACAGATGAATTAACCTGTTTTATTCAAGTGAAAACCGCAGCTGCAGATACAGGGCAAAAGCAAAGTAAACACGAAGGACGTGAAAAGAAAAGTACACAAACACAAGTCCACAACCACACAAGTGCTCAGGTAACAAAAGCTCAAATCTCATATATATATATATATCATCATGTCTATCATGTACAGGTGTGAGGGTGGAGGAGTACAAGTAAGTCTCTCAGCTCTCGCCTCCACTCTCCTCTACTCTCCTACTCTCAACCTCCTCCTCACCGTCTCGAGCTGGTGCTGGTGGAGGAGGCATGGGCCCCCGTGAAGAAGCTGGAACTCGAGCCTGGCCCCCTGCCTCACTCCTCTCTCGAAGAGAAGAACCCGCAACAAAAGTGGAGCTAGTAAAGGAGTACCCCGCAGCCCGTGCCCGCTCACGGCCTCGCTGCAACCGCTCCTCGGACACTCGCAGCCGCTCCTGAGAAAGGATCAACTGGTCCTCGAGTCGGCTAGCTCTCGCTCCCGTACTGCCACCTGCTCAAGGAACCGGGCACGCTCCGCCTGCTGAAGCTCCTGGAACTGGGCACGCTCCGCCTGCTGAAGCTCAAGGAACAGGGCACGCTCCGTCTGGTGCTCCTCTCGCTCTCGGGCACGCTCTCGCCTCTCCATCTCAAGAGCCACCCGCAGCTCGGCCACGTCCTGAGGAAGCTCCTCTCGTCGCCTCTGGGACCTCTCAAGCTCTGCGATCCGCTGGTCACGGATCGCCAACTCGGTACGTACCGCCCGAAGCTGAGCCACCTGCAAAAGGGTAAGCAAATCATCAATTCCACAATAAATGCAATAATTCAATAATTTAACGATGCATGATTGAATTACTCACCTGTGAGCTCGACGCTCGGAAGCCCTCGTCTACGCAAACAAGAGCAGCTCGAAGCTCTTCGGTCTGTAAGAATGAATTTTTATCAGTACACAATGCTATATTTAATCAATAATTGAACTGACTGAGTTTGAGTTCAGAATTTACCCGTGAAGCAAGGTCGCGCTCCGCTGCCTCGGCTCGTGCAACCGCTCCAGCTAGCTGCTCTGATAGCGCGGTCACCTCTGCGCTAGGTCCCCTCGAGCTGGAGGCCTCCCCTGGATCTCTCCTCACTATTCCCTGCTGGGCACGCTGCATTCATTAAGATCGTCAGTGGCTAATCATCAATAATTCAACAAAAAGTTTCATTTGCATATAGAAGTAATTTAAACACTCACCAGGGTCTCTAGGTCTGCCCGCGTGGCGACTAGCTGGTCCTCCAGGCTGTGTAGGTGGGCTTGGGCGTCTATCGCCGCTATGTCCCTCGCATCCTGCATCCACTACATGTTAGTCGCATGATAGAAACATAAGCATTTGCATTCAATTTAGAAATAAGCGCATTCATACATACCCCTAAGACCCTCATCTGGGGTCGGCCGGCGTGTACCTCCCAGTAGCGCCGGAGGTACTCGGAGCTGTCAGTCGCGTGGGAGACAACTCGGATCCCGCCACGTTGCCAGTCGGCGTACTGCTCCTCGAAACGTACCCGCCAGTCGGTCGTCTTGGTGCGACCGCGGGTCTTCTTACCTATGCCTCGAGGCTCTCCGACCTCGATCCACTCCTGGGGCAGGCCCAGGGTCCTCATCACCAACCGAAGCCGTAACGGCTCAATCTCGCTCAAGCAGTGTAGCCATAGCTCACGCCCAAAGCGAGGTCGTCCCGATACGACCCAAGGTTGGCCCTCATCTGTCATATCCTCGTAGGGCCTCCACCGCACCTGCATTCATACATATCATTATCATTTCATCATAATCAAATCAAATCAATTCAAAAGAAATACATATCATCCATTCGTACATACCAGCGAGGGAGGGAAGTCGCGGAACTCTCTCCGTAGAACCCACAACTCGTAGTCGAGCGGGGCACCGAAGATGACTGGTAACCAGCGTCGCGCCAGAGGAAAGGATCCCTCAGCCCCGGGCCGTGGGTCAACGCGCCCCATCGGCATGTATAGGTGGCTCCACACCTGCATCCATGCATTGCATTAGTAAGGCATTCACATGCATCATAATAAGAAGAGAAAAATAAAAGAAAAAGAGATAAAAATGAGAAAATTGCATACCTGAAGAAAAGGTGAGAAGCCACTGACGGTCGTCTCTCGCCCCGTCCCCGTGGACAAATCAGCTATCAAATGCGCCAGCAGCGCTGCACCCCAAGCGTAAGTGCCAACGGTCTCCAGGTCCTCCAGGATGCCCAAGAAGCGGCAGTTGATGACGTCGGCTTTCGTCCCCAGCAATAATCTACCGAGCAGCAGCAGCAAGAACCTCCTCAGGTCTCGATCCGCTCTCTCACGGTCAGTCGGGTCCTGGCAGCATGCCGCTCTCACCCCGTCAGTCAGCCTCTGTGCAAACTCACCTAGGGTCTCCCCTGACCTGTGCCTGGCATCCCCTAAACCCATCACCGTAGTCAAGTCTGTACGGAAGATGGTCCTACACTCACTCGGCACCACATAAACCATATCTAGCCCCAGTAATCTCTGGGCCATCTCCGTGTAGTCAGGATAGGTGAACCCGCTCACAGCCTCGCCATCCACCCTCAACCCCGTAATCCTAGTCACATCCTCTAGGGTAGGAACCATGTGCCCCCAGGGCATCAGGAAAGACCGGCTCACCCTATCCCAACGCTCCCGTAGAACCTGGATAAGTGCTAGGTCGGGTCTAAATGGCTCGATGGATAGAAAAGCCCCGAACCCCATAGCATCTACCCTAACCCTCTGGAAGTCGGGGAGACCCTGGTATGCTGCCCAGACCATGACCCATGAGATACGGGTCCTCATCAGCCCCTGCACGCATTAAAAGAGAAGAATTTTGCTTAATTGTTTGGTTAATCATGTGTAATTGCGCTATGTTTTGCCTGGGCATTGATTTTAATATTTTGGAAGTCACGACCCTCCTCAGGTCGTTTCTTGGTAAATTCACGCCCCTAAAGGGGGCGTTTTTCTAAATGTGGTTTGAAGTAACGTCCTGTCTGAGGGCGTTTTGTATCTTTGAAACGCCGCTGTGTAGGGCGTGAGCATGTGGTTAATTTCTAAAAAAACCTAAAATGTTTTTCAAATCACGCCCTCAGCTGGGGCGTTTTCCATTTAGGACCGTTCAGTTTAAATGAGAATTAATGAAGAGACGCCCTCTGGTTTGGGCGTTTCCTGTTAAATAACGCCCTGGTGAGGGGCGTGGCTTTCATGATTTTTTAGATAATTTAAATAAAAATGACAGCATGCGAAATAATTAATGAAAACATTTAATGGGCATGGAATTAATGGAAAATCATAATTTTTGAAGAAACGACATGCTGCAGGGCGTTTTTCATGGAGGTTAATTGATTTTCAGAAAATAAAATAAATTTACGCCCTTTGTCAGGGCGTTTCCTTTGTGAATAACGCCCCTGTGGGGGGCGTGTCTTTTCTGAGTTGCAGGTTTTGCCCCCAAGGGCTATGGAAAATCAGGAAAAAATAAATAAAATAAAAATTTTGGAATTGGGGTGGGGGAACCTACCTTCTTGTGCTTCTGGGGTTGTGGCCGAGGCAATGGCCGCCTGGGCCGCCGGAGTTGACCCCGGGGAGCGATCGCCGCCGCGGGCGGTGGTCCCTCATCTTCCTCTCCCTCTTCCTCTCCACTTTCCTCTCCTTCTTCTCCTTCTTCTTCTTCGTCTTCTCCTCCTTCTTCTGCTCCTTCTTCACTGGCTCCGTCGCCGCCGCCGACCACCGCCGGTTCTTCAACCGCGACGATGGCGAGCTCCTCCACGGCGGGTTCTTGGGCGTGGACGGCGTCGAGGTCAACGACCTCCGGGGCACTGACCCTCTGGCGTTTGGCCATGGCTCGGGTTAGGGTAGGAAGAGAGACAGAGAGAGATAGAGGGAGATTGAGAGAAGAGAACGAGAGAGGGAGATCGAAAGAGAATGGGCGGTTTCGGTTAGGGTTTGCAGAAGGGGGGAAAATGAAAACGGAAGGAGGAAGAAGAAAGGGGCCGATGACCTTTGGGTTTCGAAAAGAAGACACGCCCTTAAGCAAGGCGTTTTTAATGGAATTCACGCCCAGGAGTTGGGCGTTTCATAAAATCAGACGACGTATATTAGGGCGTTAATTTGTTTTGCATGGGGAACGATAACCGTCGTCAGACGCATTGAATGGGCGTTGATTGATGTGATGAGAGTCATCGTGGCTGGTTTAGAGTCACGCCTCTGTTGAGGGCGTGTTATTTTTAAGAAGTGACTAAGGAAAAGGCGTTACTTTTGATGATTCAACGATTATATTCTTTGGGGTTTGAATATTCACGCCTTGTCTGAAGTCGTTATTTAAGTCACGCCCACTGTACAGACGTTAACTGTGGAGGATGGGCCGATTGAAGCGCCTTGAGGTAAGGCGTTCCTTCTTGAATTCACGCCCTGTGTTGAGGCGTTATTTGCAACAGAAACACAGGTTTTGGATGATTTTGATCATAATCACAGTAATATTGGCTCAATCAGAAAGCAATCTTTATTATTCGAAAGAATTCAATGACTAATGAGCCACTTTGGGCCTTAATTTTCTCAAAGAGATTACATAATTTTTCCACTGTTCTTTGTCTTCATCCAAGTCTTCTACAGGTTGATGAAGTTTGCTTAGCTTCCATAGAGCTTGAATGGTGATAGCCTCCTCCCCATCTCCATTGCTGCCTAGGTCCCTTGATTTGATTGGAGGGAGATGGGAGATGTCTTCTAAGTGTTGCCTTGAAAGCCCAATTTGAGGAAGGCACCTGTGAGAGTTGTACAAGACGAAGTCTGAAGCGCCAATAAGACGAAGGTCCGTCCCGATGGAGAAGCGTGCACGAAGTTCCTGCATTTTGAATACACCCGGGGCGCAAGTAAAGAGATTCTTTGGCATTACCTTTAAGTGCTCCCTCCAATCCCCTCTCTTCTTGATTTGAGGAACCCGGTTAGTCACTCTATTGCTTATTCCTAGTGAGCCGGTTATATAGGAGAGGGGGCTCTTTGAGAAAATTCTTGAAGGTTGTTGAGCTTCGTGGCATGGGTCGAATTTGAAGTGTAGATCAATCCAACTAGAGAGTGCTAGCATGCACCCGTATATGGGCCTTCCCATGGCCGCCGAGGTGAGCCCGCTATAAAGATATGCTAGGATCGCCGGTCCAACTCTTTCTTCCTCCCATAAGCTCACCACTGCGCTCAATTGGGACTCCTCTAGAAAGTCCTCCGTGGATGGGAATATGAGTGCTCCTGCTAAGCACACCACGAAGGCTTTGGTCACTCTTTCTATCTCCTCTTCCTCTTTAGCTTGATCCGCTCTCTTGTACACCCACGAGGCGAGCTTCAAGAGGTTAATTCCTTTAGTGACCTTGATTTGGTTCACTATATTTGGGCTAGGTATCAATGAGGTTAGCAACTCATGGGAGGAGATTGGCCTTGGCATGATGGCCATCTTTTCTTCTTCTCCTTGTTTCATCCTTTTCAAGCCTAGGATCGTCTCTACTTCTTCCAGCAAGATAGTGACTTCGAATGTGGAAAATAAGAAGGTATGGGTGGAAGGATGCCATGTTTCAATCAATGCACCTATGGCAGCCCAATCAAGATGGATTTGGTCATGATGTTTAGCATGGGTTATCAACCCCAAGAGATGCCATCTAGCTACATATACCCTCATATCTGAAGTAAACTTGGAGAGGATGAGGGGCAACCATTTGATTCGGATGTACCTTCTAGCTCCCGGAAGAATTGGGTAATCCTATAAAGAAGAAACATGAAGCATGCAGTGATAAGAATAAGCATATGAAATATGAGATGAGAGTTCGGCCGAAGGCACAGTAAAGCAACTAACAGAAAGATAGCTTACCTAGCTCAAAGCAATTCGATTGCTTATGTGCCCTTGTATTTCAGTAATCCTAGGAGCAGAAATCCTAGGTTTCTTCATCACCCTGTCCATCACTTTCTTTTGAAGAAGAAGCTCGCGCAGAGGCTTGAAGGAGAACAGAAGCAGAACGGAGGGCTTGCAGAAGAAAGAGGCAATTCGGCTGCAGAAGAGTTTCGATGGGTTTGTGAAGGAAAGCCTCCTTTTTAAGGATTTGAAGAGTCCTGAAGGGTCCCGAAGCCAGAAGTTTGTTTAGGTTAAGGACTGTGTCCTTGATTTCGTGTTGAGTTAACGCCTTGTGTAAGGGCGTCTTTTGTTGATTTGATGACCTGACAGTGGTCGTGTTTTATGTCACGCCCTTAATGAGGTCGTTTTTATTCTAAGCTCACGTTACTGTTTACGCCTTTGAGTAGGGCGTGTTTTAAGTGATTAACGACCTATTGCCCAGGCGTGTTTCATGATGTTAACGCCCTGTTCTTAGGCGTGTTTTTCCTGGATTACGGATCTTTGACCTCTCCATGCTTTTGATGAATTTAAGTGCTATTATTTGGTGAAATTGTTTATGATTAAGCACTTATGATCATGTCATGTTCTGAATTGATAAATGAAAGATAATAAGTTTCAAAGTGCAGAAGTTTGCAGGATTCGAGGCGTTTGGACCACTCATGGGAGTAACATCTTGTCACCTTGTATCTGTTTCTTGTAAGCATTGTTATTATATGATATCTACACTATTATAGTATGTCAAGGACCTTGTGGTTCTGATAAACCTGAAATTTGAGTTCCCCTTCATCAAAAACGATGACGATTTCAGGAGAATCTTGATCGCACGGATAGGCCGTTGAGTTGTTAAAGGTTTGGGACGATGGTTCCACTTTCTGAGTTGATGCGCGGACAAACGGGCCTCGGCTTAGTGTTAACTCAGAAATATGGATTCTTGACCAGATCTAAATAGCTTAGCAATATTATCCTTGATTATTTTCTATTTTAGTTTGGTTTAATCTTTTCTTTTAGCCCAGCATGCATCATGTAGGACTTTGAGTTTCATGCTGAAAATCTTCATATTATGGCAATAATGAAATTCACTCGCTCTTGATTGAGTTGACATGAGATATTCCACTTCAAATCAAGTACTTCGTTCTGTTTGAAGCCGTTCAGGCTGATTCCTTGAAAGTGTCCCTTTTGTTGATTTCTATCCCAATTCTCTTTACTTTTCTGCAAAATTTACCTTGGTTGTAGCACGTCCACGTTGGCTGGTAATCGCTCTCCAATGGTCTTTCCCTGTCGTGCCCACGCGCACACCCTTTATTTACTTAGTTAAATCTCCTTTTTATCCAACAAATCGATGTTTCCTTGGAACCACCCAGAGTTGTTTCATTCAGAATCTTGGAAAGATTTCAAATGCTTAATGTTCTGAGGCGTGTCACATCACACCTTGGCGTCTCCTTATCAGCTCATTCCACTTCATTCCTTTCATTACAATTCATTCCATTTCCGTCTCACTCCCTTGCAAAGCGGACGCCAAGGCGGGGCAGCTGTAGACACGCCAAAATTGACGTTATGTTGATCAAATCTCATGTCGTTATGATAACGCCCCAAGTGGACTTCAATATTCCTATAACATGAAGTTTTTCTATTTTTGTGAATTTTATGCATTTTTTTCTGCATTTTTCGTGATTCACGACCTGAAGCAGGGCGTTACTTTAAAAAGTAACGGCCTGTCATAGGGCGTTTCAAAAAAAGGGACGACCATAGGTGAGGGCGTCAATTCCTGGTATTATCCGTTAATTTCTGGAATTATCTATTTTCAAAATAAAAGTATTTTCTGAGTAACGTCCTTCCTCAGGGCGTGTTTTTAAGAAACGCCGTTATCTCAGGCGTGTTCCCTTGATGCTAAAACAAAGAAGGTTTTATTTCCAAAAATTAAATCCAGGAAGAAACGGCTTTTCATAGGTCGTGTTTCAAGAAACGTCTCTGTGCAGGTCGTCAATTCATAAATAGACGCCCTGGCTTAAGTCGTGTTTCACTCCAGAGTCCTTCCTTTTTCCATCTTTCCCTCACAGTTCCCTACCATCCATGGACTCTTGCTCGATCTTGATCCTTCCCTGGACGCCTCATTGCCTGTTCTTATCACTTCCTTGTTTGATCACATCCGATTGAAGCTATAAAAGAAAATCTCATTCGATCGGGAAAAAGGTGAAGAGGTTAATTGTTCCACGAGCACGTTAAAAACATTCAGAAGGAAGGCGTTCGAAGCATTGGATTTTCTCCATCCTCCTGTTGTTGATTTCTACATCCTTCTGCATCCTTTCAGCATCTCCACGGTTCCCCTTTACTCTCGTCAGGGAGAGCAGGGCTCTATCTAACGTGTTTTTTGTTTCGTTCATCTCTTCTTAGCATCTCATCATTGTCACCCTGTCGTTATTTCGTTATTTCATTAAGCATCATTTTTCATACCCTTTCCCTAGTTCTCTGCTAGGGGTTTAAAACAAAACAAAAAAGAGGTGCACCCTTTATGTCTTTTCATCCTTTCATGATAGTTTTGGATTGATACTATTGCACTCTGGCTGATCCCTCTCTTTTGCTCGTTCTTTCTTGTTTTTTTTTTTTTTACAAGTAATCAACTAAGAAAACCCACTTCATCGGCCGGCCGATTGAAGTTGGAGGAGGAAATCCACACCATCCCGCGTTTCCATCTTCACTAGGTAATTGCGATCACTTTCCCCTTATTCATCTCCTCTTGAGACCCTCGTGTCTCTGGCGATCACACACTCTCCACATTAGCACCTCGTGCTATTTTATTGCTTTCACCATTATATATATATATTTTTTTTATATTAAAGAGTGGATTTTAATCCGATCTACACAGAGCACCGTCGAGGCCGGCGGAGGGACAAAATCGGAGAAGGGCCGGATAGCCCAGGAAACAGAGTATCGTTTCCTGGCCCCATCCCATCGAAGTCAATGGTGGTCAATGCGGGCTGAAGAAGCTAGGGCGATCCGTGGACACAAGCGAAGGCAACAATGCAGAGCAAGCACCACCGGCCGTCGGCGACGGAGAGACAACGGCCGCAGGAGAGGTGGGGCCGGCTAATGGAGGTGACCGACAACACCATCGCCCATAGGAGGGGGAGGAGGTTGGGAACCAAGAAGGACGGACCCAAGAGGGGCTGGGGAGGCAGACACGCCAAGGGGGGGACCGGAAAGGGAGGGGGCAACGGAAGCTGGATGGAGGAGAGCAAGGAGGAGGGAATAACACGAAAGGAGGCACGGCTAAAGAGAGGAGGCTTCGAGACTAGTGCAGAGGGGTTGACGAGACAGGGAGTAGAGGACGACGCTTCGACTGGGGGTGGCGTGAGTTGGTCGCCAAAGACGTGTCGACCAAACAGTGGCAGAGAGACGACTAAGGGGTCGAAGGAGACGCCGGCAGGAGCCCCCGGAGAGGCCGGAGGGCAGGCAGCCGTCGTCGGAGTAGGAAAACCACTGATGCAGTCGGTGATTCCAGGAGCCGAACGACCAGCAGGACGCACGGGAGCCCCAGGGAGGGCGAAGACAGGGAGCACCGCAGCTTCGGCGGGAGAGACACCGAAGAGGATCTGCGGGGACGAGGGACCAGAGAGGCTGCGAGGCTGCCAGACAACGCAGACGGAATGCCACCTGCAGTTGCCGGAGGAAGAAGACGACTGACGCAGACGATGACCGCAGCGGCCGCACGACTGAAAGTAGCACCAGGAGGCCCTACGAGGGTGAGGACACGGCTGGGAGGACCTCCGCGGATGAAGGAACGCCACCGAAGAGGCATCCAGACGACGCAGACGGAGCGCCAGAAGGGAGGCCAAGGATAGCGACCGTACAAGCGGTGCCAAACGCGGCCGAAGAACACCACCGTGGGGCACAGGGGCGCTGGCGACGGAGGCTACACCGAAGGAGGAGGACGCCAGAGGGGCAGAGGATAAGGATGGGGCAGCAAAAGCTCCCCCCCCCCCTCCGGCCATGGCCGGAGAGGGGGGAGGACGCGAACGGGAGGAGGAATGTTCGTCGGCTCAAAAATTTATTGTTCAGATGTAGCATCTGTTTTTATTTTTTAAGGGGAGGGGAAAGCGGGGGGCCGCACCTCCCGGTGGGAGGGGCGGCTAGAACCCGTGCCCTCCTGCCACCTGCGCAGGAGGGGGGAGGGGGGGTGTCCACCCCGCCATTGGCGGAGGGTTGGACGTGGTCCTTTCACGTCCCCAGATACGTACATTATGTGTATCCGTTGGAGTATTCACTGCATATTTTTAAATGATACAGTGTACAGTATATCCTGCATGGTGTAATGTTACATGTTTCGGTCATTTTATTTGTCACTCTTGTTTCGGTCATTCACATAAGTAAAGTGAAATTAATCTTAAATTGAAACTCGATGCTCTCGAATTTGGAAGTATTTGACTCAGCTTTTTAATTTATTATCATTCATTTTTTAAATCGGATGACAAATAAAACTGTGGCAAGTGGATGGGAAAAAGTATGTCCTTGTAATTAATAGTTCTCATGAATAAATGCATATAGTTACCAGACGAGGGATGTTACTATACGGCCGTTTTCTCATGGCAGCACGTACGTTACTTATTTCTTTAATGCTAGATTACCAAATCAGATAGCAAGAGTATCAGATCTAAATTTCAAACTTGAATTTAATTTTTCTTCCTTTCTCCATCGTGATGATCATATGAGAAAAGCAAAGAACATTATATAATGTGTCAAAACAACGTGAAAATTTTGACATTATTTCCCTAATGTCACAGTTTTGATTTAGATAAAAGGGAAGCCATTAATTCAAACTTGAACTCTGTAGATGCTCGGACAGGAATATCAAGGAGTATTCGTAGTAAGATTGGGGGAGATTTGAGTACCCGTTTAACTCTGTAGTTCACTTTCTCACAGCATATTGCATTCTATTTCATCTGAATCGATCTATTTTTTTAAGGATCTTAATTTCTTGTAAAATGTACAGAGTACTACGAAAAGGAGCAATGCAGAGTTGTACAACTTATTGCATTTTCCAATGCATGCATATGGAAAACTATTGAAGACACTGACTTCGAATTCTTGAAGATAAATATATAAAAAAGGGCCAGCTCCAAACGAATACGAGCCATAAGAATTTATCATGACCTGGTTTTGTCGTATTTTATATGAAAGTGAATATCTTTACGTCATCTTTGATTCTGTGATATACTTTTTTATGAAAATATTATACATTGACCTTTTTAAAGTTTCAACTCAATTATTTTGAAGAGAAGACGTCACTAGATCTTGCAGTCTTTATTAGTTATCTTTTAAATTCCAACAAAAGGTTACAAGTTGTGTGGCTAAACGTTTCTCCACCATATATCAATTGGTGAAACGAAAGCATAATGCAACCAATGGTTAAGATGTGTGCACTATATATTAGAGTATCTTAACCATCGAGTAATACCATAATTAACCCTACTAAGTTACCAAGTTCAGGATTAAAGGCTCCGCACTTAATTTGAATAGGAAATTAAATGATTCACAGACTGAGTTTAGGTGCTAGGAGCAGGAGACGAATAGAGAACGGTGATTAGGAAACAAGGGAAAGTTCCAGCTTAATTTGATCGTAACATTTGCTGCATCCTGTATATGTAAGTTTTCTGCAGATCCTATCCCGATCGATTCATATAGGTGTACAAAGTTTAGGAGACAAAAGAAAACAGGAGCTAAGTCTTCTCAATCCATATGAACTCTCGACCACTCGACTGCACACACTGGAGAAGATATATAAGTAACCCATTCTATCGTCTCTCCTGCTGTGCCGTTCACGTACGAAAGTTAACACCGTTAGCATCCAAGAGTGGGGGTCAGGCCAAGAGGCCAATTAATTAATAAGGCTAATTAAATAACATATTCTGGGATAAGTTGGCCCATCAGGGCAATGAGAATGGTGGGTGGAGATTAGGGATGTAAATGGATCGGATTTGACTCAGGCAGACTAATACTATAATCTATTCGTGAAAAGTTTATAAATACCGTACTCGGATAGTACCCTATTATTTTCGCAGGTATAGATACGAGTATATCCGTCATGGATATAGATATATCCGCGGATATCCGTATCCATCTATAAATCATAAGTCCACAGTCACATCCAGGGGAACGTGAGATTTATGGGAAGTGGAAAAAGAGAAATCCGACCAATAATATTCTTACCAAAGTAATTTTTATGTTTTATAAAAATATCCTTATAATTTTAGCAATAAGGTGAAACTCATAAACCTAATAAAGAGGGTAACGAGTTTATGTCAAAATTATAAGTCTAACATGTAAAATGAGTTATTAAGAACAGGTTCGGATCGGGTATGGATTCGAGTACATTAAACTCATACCCTATCCGAATATGTAACGGATATTTTAAACATATCCGAACTTAAATCTATATCCGTTTATTCGAATATCATCCGACCCATCATAAATCGAATGATACGTATAGTCGAGTTTATAGATATTTTTGACATCTCTAGTGGAGATGGTTCTCTTGGACATAACTTACTTTCAAATATATATGGAAATGAACATATCTCATTTTCGACGTTGAAGAGAATAAACCGTTCAGTAGATTTTTAATGATCTTCTATATATATGAGAAGAGATTCACTTGTTCACTTCAACACTCCCACTAACAGAGATTCTCAAACGTTGCCTAGACAGAGACGGGAGGCGCCGCCCACGGCCGCCTGGACCACCGGCGACCGGGCGCTCCCTTCGGGCAGCAGACGCCATGGGCGCGCCCGCCATCATCTGCTGTGTTCGCCGCGGTTGCTCGGCCATGTCGCCCGCGTCGGCTTCGGGACCAGCTTGGGGTGGTAGAGAACAAATCCAAACTTTTGAGGATCCGCGGTCTACTGACTTTGATGGCATAAAATACTCGCGGAGAAATTCCACGAAGGAGATGGATCTTTTCTTACGACTTTAAGGTCACCTTTAATTCGAGGATAAAAGTTAAATAGAATAGACATTAGTCATTCTGAGTTAATTTATGTTTATATCTATTCTCGTGTTAATTTATGTTTATATCTATTCTCGTGTTCATTTAGATCGCGAGGATAAGTACGATGATATCTTTATTACTTATTTGATAAAGAATAAAAATACAAATGAGAATAACGCTTGAAAAAGAATTAATTTATCGTTCTTATTAATTATGATTAATGTTAATATTTTTTTTAATGATCATAATTAACACTAATATTATTAACTTTATTTAATATATTTATTCTTAATGATTATTATTATTACTAATATTATTAATTCTAGCAAGATTAACTCTTCATTAGTAATAACAAGGTGACTATAATTGATTATTTAATGATAAATATATAATATATTTATTAATTAGTATAAATAAGATTAATTTGCATGATCAATTAACACTAATAGTATTAATTAGCATAAGTGATTAGCACTAATAATATTAATTATCATAATAATATTAAGCAACACTATAATAATTATTTATTTAATAATAATTCAATAATATATTGATTAATTACTAATAATAATAAGATTAATTAACATGATTAATTAGCATTAATAACATTAATTAGCACTAATAAGATTATTTAATATTACTGATTAACACTAATAATATTAATTAACCTAATTAATTAGCACTAATAATATTAATTAGCATAACAAGATCAAACATCAACATAATAATTAATTATTTAATAATAGTCATATAATATATTTGTTAATTAGTACTGATAATATTAATTATCATGATTAGTTAGCACTAATAAGATCAATTAATATAGTTAATTAGCACTAATAAGATTAAGAAGCATTATTATAATTAATTATTTAATGATAATTACATAATATATATTAATTAATACTAATGAAATTAATTAACATGATTAATTAATACTAATACTATTAATTAACACTAATATGATAAATCATCACTAAGAATGGAGAGTGAAAAACGGGGATAAGAAAATGAGAATAAGGTGGAATGACTCATTCCATGTCTTAATCTTATTTTTGGAGATAACCCTATTCTTCTTAACTCTCTTATTCTCGTCAATTTTAACTGTATCAAACAAAGAATAGAGTTGAAGCGGGGATATCCTATTTTTATCCCCGAACCAAACGGGCCTAGGGCTCGATTTGTTTTTGGGGGTAGGATAGTGTTAATGCGCTACCTAATGAGAGAGAGAGGGTGGGCTCCACACACGGGTCTCTCGCACATCTTTCTTAACCGAGGTCAGGTACTGCATTCAAATGTGCTATCTTACCCCAGTTTCAAAGTGGAGCTAAAAGATTTATGGAGAGTTAGTGAGATGTACACGTTAATGCAGTTTATGAATTACATTTTGAATCATGAATGTGTTTCAATGGGTTTTGATTGGGTTATGTTTGAAAGTTAAATTATAGGTTGTTTGGGAGTATTTTTTAAAAAAGTGTTTTATATAAAAACTTATGTTATGTCATTTTTAACCCAATTTTTGAAATTGATGAAAACGGATAGCTACCTATTTAATTAGCAACAAATGTGTCATGATGTTTAAATTTTGTGTTGACATGTTTAGTAGAACCATGGTTTATAGTGTCGCACCATGCCGAAAGAAACCCAGGTCGGCGTGTAGCAACTCAGAATTTTATATATATATTTATATGTGAAAAGAAATAATGAAATATAAAAATAAAATAAATTAAAAATATTTTTCCTTTATGTCCTTAAAGTATAGAATACGTAAACATGAATCATATCTCACGTGTTAACACGAACGACGAGATTCGCGACACGATTCTGAGAAGGCGAAGACGTCGATACTGTAGCAATATTATAGTATCCGATTTAAGAGAGATTTATTAGCTCTAATTTAATCCTAATTAGTGTACGATGTCATTTCTTATATCATTGAATAGATGAGGTCATTGGTTATATCATGGAAAGGGATTTATTTCAACATTCACATGTTGGAATTTATTTTCAACATAGTTTGATATAATAGTAACATGGGTCGGTGAAATAGAAAAATTAGATGGAAATTGACTTAGAATTAAATGGGTAATAAAATAATTATGGGATTTGGCCTATAAATAGGGCTGGGATCTTCCCTACTTAAAGCGCAAATCTCTTGGGGAATTGTTGGATATAGAGATGAGAAAATTTTGAAGTTTGGAGAAGTGTTCAAAGTATTATTTGTTCTTCTTCTTCTTCTTTGATATTCAATTAGGTAGATTTTCTCTCAGGCAAAACTTAATTAGATCTTCATATATGTTTCTTTGCATGAGTATTTCAAATTTATGTAAATTTTTATGATCATGTATTTGTGGCTTATTTTGAGATCTAAAGTCAAAAAATAGAGTTTTCACTGTAATAATGCGTTCTGATTTTCTATCTAAGAATGTGGATCACATAGGGACCGTGACTTTAACGTGATAATCACGTTAAGACCGATGTGTCCGATTTGTCTCATTTTATGTGTGTTATTTCAAAACTTTAATATTTATTTCAAAATCATGATATTGTCTTAAAAATGCTATCGAGAAAGAAATAACTAGGTAAATGAACTCGTAAAGCTATCATTAATTGTTAAAATAACTATGCTCTAATTTTCATAAAATTCTTATACATGATTGACCCTATCTATTTGATCTAAATTCTATCTGAAAGCTTGACATCTTCTTTCAAATTTTCTTCATACATGAACATATTATGCAATTGAAAGCTTGACATCTTTTTTCAATATCTTTTCCTTCATTGAAATTCTTTCACAAATGAACATGTTAGAATATGTAAGAATGATTTCCGTTCGATTTATGTGTTTCTGTGTTTCTAACAAATCATGTAGCTAGCAAATTTACCAAGAAAGATCGATGTCTAAGGCTAAAGGTCCACGGGCAAACGCTTTAAGTGGATAAGTGGTTGTTTAATTAGGACCTTACAAATGTGAGAAGAACCTCCCACTGTCCCACCTCTTACCTGACTGTGATCTCTTTGATTTTCTAGGTAAGCACCCGACTGTGAAAAATTTGATCTAAAATTATTTTACAAGATTTTTCGCGAGAGTTGATCGTGTCTTGACCGACAATTCATTCTCTTTATTGTCTTAATGTCGTTGAACATGATGCCTTAAATAATCCTAGAACTTCTCTTATAAACTTCGTTTGTTCTTCATATTACATGTCTTTGGAAATAGAAATTTTGCTAGATCTGTACTTTAGCTATAAACTACCATTTAGAAGTGTAGGAATTAAGTGTCATACGGGACAAAGTGCTATGTTATGGGAGCCACCTTTTGAGGTCAGAATGGCACAAAGTGCTACATGACGGGAGCTACCTTTTGAGCCTGTAGAGGCCACCTCTAGAGTCTTCCATAACTAAATGTCTAGCTATGCGCTACAATACGCTTCAAAAGCTTTTCTTGAAACTCGATTGGCTATAATTATAAATGAATTGTTCTGAAAATTACATGGGACTCTTGGTCCACCTGACACTCAATGCCTGATAATTTTCGGGCCCTGATCTGGTCCTAGGCGAGTAAAATCGGAAAGTACTTATGCCCGAGGGAGTTAAATGATCAAGTGTGGTATTGCACCAATTGACATGCAAGATTGAACTAGACAATTCACTTATTACATGTTTGACTCGTTACATGTCTGACTTCCTATACATGATATTTTTGACCGGATGTGTTAATATTCTTGTTACATGGCCAAATTTACAATTCTATACTTGTTATTGATCTTCATGCTTACATTTGAGTTCTATAATATCTATTCTTAAAGTTCTTGACTTCCTGATCTTATTCTCTACTACACTTGTTACTTATTTTTTTTCGAGAGCATATAGATGATTCAAAATGCTAATTACTTAAAGTGGCCTGATAAAGAGATATAAGTCCTACTGAGCTTTCTCGCTCACCCTGTGTGTTATTATTAATTTTCAGAAATTCCAAAGATGACGGGAATGGGTTGGAGTGACGAGAGTACTGATAATTTTTAGTAGATTTTTCAATTCTCTAGTCTGTCTACTTAGAAAATGAATGTACTAAGTTTGAATAGTATTGAAAGTCCTTGAATGATATTTGTTGGAAATATCAGATTATGAAATAAAGATATGATTTTATCCATTTGTTGTTCATACTCATCATCTGAGTCTCTTGATCGACCCGCTCGTATAACTGTTCACACCCTGATATTTCTGCCTTGTTTGGGACAGGACAGTTTAATTGGTATCATAGCCTATGGTTAAAAAGAGTCTAGGGCATCAAGACTTAGTTATTGAAAACCCTAGGTTCTTTCACACTATAGGATAAAGGTTAGCTATACTTGACCCATGAGATTGGGTAGAGACTTGGGCTAGATATTAAGACATGAATAGATAAGACATTTAATCCCCATAGCTTGTTTTACATAAATTCTTAACTTTTGAAAATGGCCGCTAAGCGTGCTCAATAGATAGAAATGCAAAGGACTGTCCAAGGGCTAACTCAAGCCCTACAACAAGTGGCTCAAGGAGGAGCTAATCACCATGGTGTGGGAGACCTACACCGTAACTTTAGGAACATGAATCCCCCGAGATTCAACGGTTCCATTGACCCGGATGAAGCCGAACATTGGGTCAAAAAATAGAAAGAATATTCCGAGTCATGCAATACTCGGATCAAGATAGAGCTTTGCTTGCGACTTTCTAACTGGAAAGGGACGCGAGAGCTTGGTGGGAATCGGTGGAGGCAACCTTGCCTGATCCCTAGATCACTTGGGATGAATTTTTAGAATATTTCAACGACAAGTATTTCTCGAAAAGAGTCCAAGAAAGGAAGGCAGCGAAATTTACCACTCTTAAGCAAAGGAACCTCTCTGTAGCCGAGTACGAGTCCTAGTTTTCCCGATTGGCCTGTTATGCTCCACATCTTATTAATACGGAGAGGATGAAGGCCAAGCGATTGATGAATGGGTTAAAGCCCCAATATATTCCCCAACTAGTACCTATGGACATCCAAACATATGTTGAGATGGTCTGAAAGGCCCAACTATTAGAAGATGCCATGGAGATGGCAGATAGAATTAAAGGAAGATTCGTGAAAGAGCAAGTCGTTGGTGCTAGAAACTTTAAACCAACATTTGGAATAAAGAGGACAAATGAAGGAAGAACTCCTCAACAAGACAAAAGGCCTCGAGCTAGATGGAAATAGACAAGTCATTATTGCTACACCTTCATCATCATCAAAAGATATGTACAAGTATTGTGACAAGACTGGCCACAAAACTGAAGAGTGCTGGAGAAAGAAGGGAGCATGCATGCGTTGTGAAAGTAAGGAGCATCGGATTTCTAATTGTCCCCTTATGAAGGAATCTCTGCCGGAGAAGAAAAGTCAAGAAGGACCAAGGCATCAAGGAAGACTCCAAGCTCTGATAGACCTGCACCTATTGAAGGAGGAGTGGTGGAAGGTACTCTCACCATCAATTCTAGAATTGCTATAGTTCTATTTGATATTGGAGCTGCCCATTCATTCATATCCCAAAATTTTGCTGCCACCTTGCATGAAAAATATGTTCCTTTGAAAACTGAACTTGTCATTTCCACACCTTTAGGTGCAAGCACTGAGCTTAAACATTATTTTCCCTCTAGTGAAGTATTGATTAATGGCCGTAATTTAGCCGCTGATTTGATATGCATGAACATGGAGGGTTATGATGTAATTTTAGGTGCTGACTGGTTGGCCAAGTATAATGCTAAGGTGGATTGCAGGCGAGGAAGTGTAACCTTTGGTGAACCGGGATACCTTGAACTCTCTTTCTCTAGAAATAGCCATCCTAGACACCCTCTTCTCATCTCTACCCCTCAAACTCGAAAAATGATGAAGAAAGGATGTATTGCATTCTTGGCTTCTGTCCTTATAATCGAACCCAAGAAACCCATTCTAGAATAAATGTATGTTGTTACGGAATATCCTGATGTATTTCCCGAGGAGTTACGTGGCATACCACCCAAGAGAGAAGTGTCATTCTCAATCGATTTGATACTAGGAGTAGCCCCTGTATCCAAAACTCCTTATAGAATGTCACCTGTTAAGTTGAAGGAATTAAAAGAGTAATTGATGGAATTGTAAGAGAAGGGATTCATCAGACCTAGTACACCACCTTGGGGAGCACTTGTTCTCTTTGTGAAGAAGAAAGATAGATCTATGAGGTTATGCATTGATTATAGGTGTAGATTCTAAGAAAATCCACAAAGAACTAAAAATTATAAAAGATATGCAAAAGAGGGGGAAAGAGGAAGGGGAAGCATGCGCGGATGCTAATGGGAGTTGTGATCGCCAAAGGGGTTATCTCAAAAGATATGAACAATAAACAGCAAGGAGGGATCGCAAAGAATACCTTTGATAGTGGGGGAGATTGTGAATGTCACATTCTCTTCCAATCGGCCGGCCGATGAAGAGAGTTTTTCTTGATTGATTACCCTTGCAAAAATACAAATAAACACCAATAAAGAAAAATATGAATTAGAAACAAGACTAGTATAGCATCAAATTCTAATATAAATAAGCATGAAAAACATGAAATAGAACACACCTTATTGGTGTTGGCCTTAAAACCCCTGTGCAAATGGTGGGAAAAGATGATGATATGATGAAAAGGGGAGGTGTGCAAGTGTTACACAAAGGGATATCTCAATATTGAGATAATAAAATAAATGAAAGAAGATGAGAGAGATGAATATGATGCATGAACATGCAAATATTAAAGTAAAGAACAATAAAGAAAGGGGATGAGAAGGGCTTATGGGTTTGTTTTCCCAAAGAAAGGCTTTAGATCTTCAACGTGCTCCAAGGGAAGAAGCATCCAACGTGATGAAGCTTTAGGTGCATGGGAGACTCCCTCCTTTGAGCCCTTAGTCCAGTAGCACCTCCCCTTGAACAATTGTTGTAGCCTTAAATACAAGGGAGAGAGGGGTCCTATTTATAGAGTGAAAATTCGGAGTTTAATTCCATATAAAATAGGAAAACCAATTTTATTATGATTTGGAATGATATCTTCCATGGCCAAGTGTCCTCCCATCCTTAGAATGCCATAGGAACCCTTTCCCAAGTGGAAAAGGAGGCCAAAAGGAGGAAAGAAGGAGGATCTGTTTGATTCAGAACTATGTAGGAATTGGAGTCTGACACAGTGGTCGCCAATTAAAATAGCATCAGCTCAAAGAGGCGCCAATTCTGAGCCATCTTTCGAAAAATTAGAAATTATCAAAATTAGAATGAAAATCGCGTCCACCATGGCTGACGCGAATTAGAGATTTTACGAATTTTTGTAGGATTTAAAATCTCAAAAAATGGCAAGGAAAACCGCCTCCGAGGTCATGGATGCGCCTTAAAATCAGCGTCGAGGGGATCAGACGCCATTTGTTGAATATTTTGAAAAGTCAAATATTATCAAAAATGGGAAAAGAAAATAGCGTCCACCCAGATAGATGCGAATTTGAATTTTTTGAATTTTGGTAATTATTTAAAAGGCCAAAATAGGAAAGATAATTAACGTCAAGAAGGTGGACGCCAATCACAGAATTGGCGACTTTGTGTGAAGGCGTTAATTATTCAAGAATACGAAGTTGGCACAAACAAGGAGAAGAGAAGAATTAGCGTGAACTGTAGCTGACACGCATTTAAGAACGCGTCCACCGTGACGGATGCAGTTTCAAAAAATAGCGCCTTTTCGAAAAGACATTAATTCATGAAATAATTCAGACCAAAATGGTAGGAAAATGAATACATGTCCCCTATGGTGGACGCGAATTTGACAAGTGTGTCAACTCAACAAATTTGGCGTGTCGACTCAAAAGAATTGACGTCCATTTGAGCAGACGTTGATTCTTTAAGAGGGAATTGGCATCCACTATGCCTGACGTTAATTCTAAGCAGCCCCGAAAAATTAGAGACAGATCTTGGAAAAATCAGGAAAAATAGATAAAAATGGGGAAAGTTGAGGAAAGCTGAATAATCAAGAAAAATGAGGAAACCCACTCAAATAAGTAGATTTAAGGGTCAAATTGGGACATCGCAATGTGATAAGAGATGTACTCAAAGTGATGTCAATTTTAACGTGTCTACAATAGGCAGTTGAACCAATTGACCATCAAGAATAAGTATCCTCTGTCACGAATTGATGAATTGTTTGATCAAATCTCTGGAGCTCATTATTTTTCCAAGATTGACCTCAGATCTGGTTATCATCAATTGAGAATCATGGAAGAAGATATTTATAAGACAACGTTCAGGAGTAGATATGGGCACTATGAATTTGTTGCCATGTCTTTTAGGCTGACTAATGCACCTACAGTATTTATGTAACTCGTGAATAGTGTGTTCGGACGGCCTATTTAAATCAATTTATGGTGGTATTTATTGATGATATATTGATATACTCCAAAATCAAGGAAGAACATGAAGCACAATTCAGGATTACCTTACAGATATTAAATGAGAATCAATTATATGCTAAATTAAGCAAATGTGAGTTCTGGTTGGAAGAAGTTTCATTTCTCGATCATGTGATCTCTAAGGAAGGTATTTCTGTTGATCCTTTAAAGGTAGAAGTTGTTAATAATTGGGAAAGGCCTACAAATGTGACCAAAATCTGAAGTTTTCTAGGATTGGCTGGTTACTGTAGGAGATTAATCAAAGACTTCTCCAAAATTGCCATGCCATTGACTAGATTAACAAGAAAGAAAATTCTTATGTGTGGGCTGAAGAATGTGAGAAGAGTTTTCAAACTCTAAAGGAGCGCTTGACAACTGCACATGTTCTTACTCTACCTCTTGGGGGAGGAGGATTCAGGTATATGCTGATGCTTCAAGAATTGGCCTAGGTTATGCACTAATGCAACAAGGCAAGGTGATAGCCTATGCATCTAGACAACTAAAGACTTATGAAGTTAATTATCATGTGCATGATCTACAATTGGTAGCAGTAGTCTTTACTCTTAAGATATGGAGGCATTATTTATATGGTGAGCAGTTCATTATCTATTATGACCACAATAGTTTAAAATATCTATTTTCTCAGAAAGAGCTCAACATGAGACAAAGAAGATGGTTAGAATATTTGAAAGATTTTGACTTTTCTATTCAATACCATTCTGGAAAAGGCAATGCTGTGGCTGATGCTCTTAGTAGAAAGCCGAGGGCTATATTATCAAGTTTGATGATTAATGAATGGTGATTGCTAGAATAATTTACAAGATTAAATTTAAATGTGGAACCAAAGGAGGAACGAGTCTTGATTGTCAGTATAAGGGTACAACCTAATATGTTCTCTGAAATAAAAGAGCAACAAGGTAACAATCCTTTATTGGTTGAAATTACAAAAAATTTGAGCCAAAGGCCAGATTTCTATTGGCTAATGACGGGAGATTATTATTTCGAGGAAGAACTTGTATGCCTGATAGTGACAAAAACAAGAGGAAGATAATGGAAGAAGCGTACCGATCCAGGTATACCATTCATCTATGAGCCACTAAAATGTCCCATGATTTGAAAAGAAATTTTTGGTAGCCAAATATGAAAAGAGAAGTGACTGAGTTTGTGAGCCGTTGTATGACATGTCAACAGGTAAAGGCAGAACATCTCAGACCTGCTGGTAAATTGAAACCTCTGGAGATACCGGAGTGGAAGTGAGAAAGCATTGGTATGGATTTCATTATGGGATTTCCTAAAACTAGAGGAGGACTTGATGCAATCTGGGTAATAGTGGACCGATTAACCAAGTCTGCTCACTTCCTACCTATCAAAAGTAAGTGGATGGTGAATATACTGGTAACTTTATACATCAAAGAAGTGGTAAGATTGCATGGTATTCTTTCATCTATAATTTCTGATAGAGATCCTAGATTTACTTCTCACATTTGTAAGAGATTACAATCTTCTATGGGGACGAGATTAAATTTTAGTACATCTTTTCACCCCCAGATAGATAGTCAGATAGAGAGAACTAATCAAATCATAGAGGATATGCTTAGAGCTTGCATGATAGACTTTGGTGGTAATTGACATGAGCATTTACCATTGATTTGTTGAGTCTCTCCAGACGATTTTGATGATAACAAAACCCCGGCATTACAAATATGTTGATAACTTGCTTAAACCCCTCTCAAGCCATCTTCCATCAAAGCAAATGCCTAATTCTATCATGCCTCAAAATGCCCAGGATAAGTCAAACCAACTCGTATTGTTTGGAACAAGAAGTGGTCTCAAAGTAATTTGTTTACATGCTATGATTCATTGGCTAACTCCACTAAAAATGTACGTTTTTCCAGGCGCGGTCGACCGTCGACCAGGGACCGGTCGACCGGTTTTCCCAAAGTTGAAAGGTTCAATTTCTAAAAAATTTCGGTCGACCGCCTACCTATGCCCGGTCGACCGCCAGCTTCAAAGCCTCCATTGTTGACTTGTTTTCTCCACGAGGTTGAAGCATCTATCAAAGGTTTTTTTAATCCCAAAAGTCTCTAGACATCCCTGAAATTGTGGATCTGTGTCTTGGCTTGTCCTTAACCATCCAAGTTATATAAAAACATCTCTTGTGGGAAAGAAACCCTAATTACTCAAGGAAGATCAAAGGGGGCTGTCAAAGGAGAAAGAGTGTTGCTACTGTAGCTCCGTGAACAGTGTTCCATGCAAGAAGTTCTTCATCCATCTCCAAGCTTCTCAAGCTCAATCTGAGGCCAATTAACCCAAGTCAAGTGGAGATCAAGCTGCATCCAAAATCATCTTCATCCACTAAGGGGGAGCTTAAATCTGCAGCTTTTATTTTATGTTTCTTCTTTCAATTCTAATTGAGCTTCAAGTGTGTGTTCCTGTAATATCTAAACACTTGTGTATGGATCTACGTAGATCCGTGTGTGTGTGTGTGTGTGTGTGTGTTTCTCTTTCTTCACTTTTCTGTGTGATTCGGTGCTTGTGCACTTTTGTGGGAGTTCTGAACTCCTCACAAGTGTGTGTGTGTGGTTTGATCTTGTAATCTTTTACAAGATAGTGTGGGAATCTTCATAGATCGTGAGGGGTGGACGTAGGTTACCGTTGTTGCATCCGAACCACTTGAAAATCATGTCTCTTGTGTGGTTTGATCCTTTTCTCCTATCACCATTCTGTGCAAGCACACACATAGATTAATTTGGTTGTATTGATTGAGTTAGATTTAGCATAATCTATCAGTTTCACATTACATCTCTAGTATATCAAAAGGTGAGTTTGGATCGACAAGGCAAATCTTGCCAGGAAGATACCACTTTGCGTGAGTAGAATCTTCAGATTACCACCTCCGCCATGGTACCAAAGATCAGTTGAGTGTGGTAGATCTTGCTAGATCTGATAGTTTTTATTTAGATCTGAACTTCATTGTTGCTATTCCTCTCACTTGTTTAAATCGACTAAAGTTTTCTTAAAATTTGTAAACACCCAATTCACCCCCCCTCTTGGGTGTCATTGATCGCGGGACTTCAATTGGTATCAGAGCTAAGGCTCTAATTCTTTCAGATCTAATGATCTAGAGTAAGATCCAGATCAATGGCTAACAAGGGGATGATGCCTGAGGGTCACTCAATCCACCGTCCTCCATACTTTGACGGCTCGAATTATTCATACTGGAAAAATAGAATGCATGTTTTTCTAAGAGACCAAGAGTATGAGATCTGGAGGGTGGTGGACAAGGGCCCATACGAGCTTTCCAAAAATGAAGATGAATGGACCCTTGAAGATATTAAAAAATTCATAATAAACTTTAATGCTATGAATATTATGCAGTGTACCATCCATCCTAATGAATTTTCTCATGTATCCATGTGCAGCTCAGCAAAGGAGATGTGGGACAAGCTACGGCTCATTTATGAAGGAACCTCTGAGGTCAAGGAGACCAAGGCCAATCTACTCGTCAAAGATTACGAGCTTTTCAAAATGAAATCCAAAGAAACCATATCAGAGATGTTTGCAAGATTAACTGAGATCACCAACGGTCTCAGAAGCCTTGGGAAGGAGTACACAAACTCTAACTTGTGAGGAAGGTATTGAGATCCCTTCCACCTGCGTGGCATACAAAAGCCACAGTCATTGAGGATTCGAAGAATCTGTCCACACTCTCCTTGGACGAGCTCATAGGGTCACTTATGACCTATGAGATTAACATCAAAAGAACTGCGGAAGAGGAATCCAAAAAGAAGAAAACCATTGGCTTAAAAGCCAACAAGTCTTATGATGACTGCCAAGAAGAGGAGTCCAGTGAGGAGAGTAATGAAGAATAAGACTTGGCTATGCTGACCCATCAAGTGAAGAATTTCTGAAAAGAAAGAAGAATTTTCAGGAAAATTTCAGAAAGGGGCAAAGGAAGCCCGTTCAAACCAAGGGTGAGTCTAGCAAGCCAAATAGCATTATATGCTATGAGTGCAAGAAGCCCGGGCACATGAGAGGTGAATGCCCAGAATTGAAGAGAAAGTTCAAGAAGGATAAGTTCAAGAAACCAAAAGCTATGGTCGCCACTTGGAGCGATGAAGAGGAAGAGTAGTCCGAAGAAGAGCTCGGGGAGCACATGGAAAGGTTGTGCCTTATGGCACACGAGGATGATTCAACAGAGGTAAATTATAATCCTGATTATATTTCCAATGAACAATGGGAGTCAGAATATGAAAAGCTGTATAAAAAATACAGAAAAATCAGATCTAAAAATAAAACTCTCAAAAAGAAATTTGATGATTTATCACATGAGGATGCTTTTGTTAAATTTAAGAAACTGGAACAAGAATGGTTTTTTGTTAACAGAAGAAAAGGAAACCTTACTTCAAACAATTTCAGATATTGAAATAACTAAAGAGGAGTTATCATGTACAATGTCTGAAATTGAAAAAGGTTGTGAAAAGCTCAAAAATGAAAAAGAAGTTCTGACATCTTCCATTTCAGAACTTGAGAACAAAAATGAGAGTTTGAATAAAGAGGTGACTGACCTGCAGTTCACTCTCTCTAGATTTGTTAAAGGGAAACAAAACCTAGACAATGTGTTGGGAGTTAAAGTTAACTTCTGAAAAGAAGGATTGGGGTACATACCCCAGAACAAAAATCTCTTGAGCATAAGATTACTACATCTTACGTGCATGAAAAAGAAAATGATTATGCTTCATGCTCACATACCAAACCCAAACATGTTCAATCTAAACCACACAAATATCAAAGAAGATTCTCAAATATCAACTGCTTTCAGTGTGGTAGATTTGGTCATGTAATTGCTTCAGACAAAGCACACAAAGAAATCATGCTGCTTGGACAAAGAAAAGATATGTGCAGAATTGGACTAACTCCTATGGACCCAAATTCGTTTGGGTACCAAAAATAATTGCATGAGAATGTTATCTTTTGCAGATATGCCTTGAAGCCAGGGGGAGAAAATGGTACCTGGACAGCGATTATTCAAGGCATATGACAGGGGACAAGAAAGTGTTCTCTACTCTGTAAGATAAGGATGAAGGCTTGGTTGTCTTTGGTGGAAAAGATAAATGTAAGATTGTTGGAATTGACAACATAGGTAAGAATTCTGGAATTTTTATCGAAAATGTGCTCTTGGTGAAGGGTTTAAATCATAATCTTTTAAGTATAAGCCAACTGTGTGACAAGGGTTTTCAAATTATTTTTGACGAAACTCATTGTCTTGTCATGAATAAAATCTCTAATGAAATCAAATTCATTGGCAAAAGGAACAATAATGTGTATACCGTTGATCTTGATGATGTTGCCAGTGATGATCTGTACTTGGTAGCAAACAATCATGATAATGCATGGCTGTGGCACCGAAGACTAGGTCATGCTAGTTTTGGAGTTATCTCCAAATTGTCTAGACATGACTTGGTAAATGGGTTGCCTAAATTAAAATTTGAAAGTAATAAGATCTGTGAGGCTTGCACAAAAGGCAAGCAAACACGTGTCTCCTTCAAAAATAAAAATATTGTCTCTACCTCCCAGCCTCTAGAATTGCTGCACCTTGATCTATTTGGCCCTACTATGGTATCCAGCCTAGCAGACAAATCTTTTGGATTTATACTTGTTGATGATTACTCCAGATTTATATGGGTGTTATTTTTAGCCAATAAAAGTGATGTCTTGATGGAGTTCCAAGTGTTTTGTAGGAAAATCCAAAATGATAAAGGATACATCATCACCACAGTTCAGAGTGATCATGGTGGTGAGTTTGAAAATCATGATTTCAGCTATTTTTGTGAGGAACAAGGATATACGTACAACTTTTCATCACCCAGGACGCCTCAACAAAACGGAGTAGTTGAGAGAAAAAACATGACCTTGATAGACATGGCACAGACCATGTTGAGTGAGAACTCCCTACCCAAATACTTTTGGGCTGAGGTGGTAAGTATAGCATGCTACATCATCAACAGGGTGATGGTAAGGCCCATTTTAAAGAAAACACCATATGAGCTCTACAAGGGAAAGAAACCAAACATCTCATATCTTAAACCCTTTGGGTGTCCATGCTTCATCTTGAATAATGATAAGTCCAACCTAGGTAAGTTTGATGAAAAGAGTGACAAAGGAATCTTCCTAGGTTATGCATCAAATTCTAGAGCGTACCGGTTATTCAATAAAAGGACTTTGGTTGTTGAAGAAAGTCCTCATGTCATTTTTGATGAATCTGAATTAAAACTGACAAATCAAATTTCTTCCACCTTGGATGCAGATGAAGCTCCTAAATAATTAAATGATGCTGGAACATCTGAGGTTAAAGATGAACCAACTGAAGGGACCTCAAGTAAGAGTGAAAAGGATGAAGACCCATCAATTGAAACACTTCAAGAACAGCAAGTGCAGCACCCCGACTTGCCAAAGTCCTCCACGTTCTTAAAAGATCACGCCGTTGAAAACATCATAGGTAATCTTAAAGATGGGGTAAGAACTAAATCTTCATTGAGGCAAGTAGAAGAAGAGGATTTGATGGCCTTTATTTCTCAAGAAGATCCTAAGGAAATTCATGAAGCTCTTCAAAATGAATCTTGGATCCAGGTCATGCATGAAGAGTTGCACCAGTTCGAAAGAAACGAGGCATGGACTCTTGTGTCGCGTCCTAAGAATCAACCCGTAATAGGAACCCGTTGGGTTTTCAAAAATAACTTGAGTGACACAATATTGGTTATTAGGAACAAGGCTCGGCTCGTAGCCAAAGGGTATAGCCAAGAAATGAGTATTGATTTTGATGAGTCATTTGCATCGGTTGCTCGGTTAGAAGTAGTCCAGATTCTACTGTTCTTTGCTTGCTCTCTCGACTTCAAATTATTTTAAATGGATGTTAAATCTGCCTTTCTAAATGGCTACATCAAAGAGGATGTTTTTGTAGAATAACCTCCAGATTTTGAAGACTCAAAACATCCAAAGCATGTGTACAAGTTGAAGAAGGCCTTGTACGGATTGAAGCAAGCTCCAAGGGCATGGTATGAAAGGCTCACTTCATTCTTGACTAAAAATAGGTTCAAAAGAGGTAAGGTTGACCAAATACTCTTCACGAGAAAATCAGGTAAAGACATATTAATAGTTCAAGTGTATGAGGATGACATAATTTTTGGAGCTACTAATAATACCTTATGTGATGAATTTGCAGAAATAATACAAGGGGAATTTGAGATGAGTTTAATGGGTGAGTGTGGACGTGTAAAATTGCACGCCCATATGTCCCGTCCAGTCTCGCATCAACAATAATTTCAGATGAAGAAACTACGGAGAAGATGGGTCATCTGGACTCTCCGAATATACACACACTACCGTGAAGCCGTCTCCGAAGTCACGACAGCGAAGAGAAACCAACCCCCAGTAAGCTCACAATCCATGGGACCCAAAGAAAATCAAATAAACTACAACTCATGCTCATAACCGGCTTGAACGTGTCCCAACAACACACCTCTCAGCCTTTAGCGGCACACCCCTTGAAGCTTCAGCGGCACACCTGCCCTGAGACATCTTGCCCGGCACACCCGTGTGCCCCTTCACCGGCACACCCCAACGCGCCCCAACAGTACACCGGTAGAAGCTTCTCCACCGGCACATCCCTTCAGCGGCGCACTGCTGCAAGCCCCAGCGGCACACCACTCATAGCCCCTTCACCGCCACACTCCCGGGTGCCTTGCCCGGCACGCCCTGCGGGCGTCCACAGCGGCACATTCCCTTCCAGCAGCACGCCCGTGGCTGCCTCATCCGGCACACCCGTGGTGTGGCTTCCTCGACACACCCGTGGGTGCCTTACCCGGCACACCCTGCGGTGTGGCATACCCGGCACACCCGTCGATCACCCATACCGGCGCACCCCTGCGTAACCCCCTTCAACGACACGCCCAGGCCAGCCACCCTCGCCGGCACACCCGTACGTGCGTTCGATGGCATGCCCGTCTGGCGTCCGCCAGTGGCACACCCGGCAGCCTTTCAACGGCACGCGTTGGCGACCTTCCAACGGCACACTGTTTCAGCTCTTCAGCGGCACGCCATGAACTACACTACTCGGCGCTTCCGGCAGATGAAATATAATGTCCATGCCCTATAGATCCTTGGCACGCAATGAGTTCGCTGAGGTGTCGACCGGAGAGGGTGGCATGCAAGCTACCTCCTACCTCTGAGGATGGGGAAAGCCAAATCCCTATTAATGCCGGTCATCTCCCGCGTCCGCCGTTCGCGTTCGAAGGCTCTCACCACTGGGAGTATAAGAGCCTCCTTCTGCGACGAGCAGGCAGACGGAGACACACACACCGAGAGAGGCGTGACACAGAGCCACCACCTCCAGAAGAAGAAGAAGAAGAAGAGAGGAAGAGGGAAGGCCCTCTGGCGACCACCGGCGATGAGAGAGAGTAAGAAAGAGAGAGAGGGAGGGAGTGTGGGTGTGAATGTAGTGTAGGGGAGGGGGAAGAGCAGGGAGCCGCCGCCCCTGCTCGACCCTAACTCCCCCATTTTCTCTTCTCCATGCCTTTTTTTTCTCTCCCACCACTTATATCTTTAACTCCGGTGCTTTGAAATGTACATGGCCGGTTATGGCTTCTATTTTTCATGAATGGAAATCCCTCTTCTTTGGGTTTCTCACTGTCTCCGTCCGTTTGGGTCTTTGTATGTGTTTGATCACCTTCTTCCTCCTCCCTCCGGTGATTTCTCTCCTTCATGCCGATGATTTCTTGCCCTTGAGGTCAGTTGCCTCCCCATGGGACTCACTACCGGTGGCCTCTTGATCATGGCTAGTGGCTCTTCTACTCTCATTCCCCGTCTTGGCCAAGGAGGTGCCCTTCCTGCCTCTCCGAACACCCAAGCCCAACACCCCCACTGGTCTTCCTCCCTTCTCAACTCCAACCCATCTAGCTAACCCTCAGCCCTCATTCCCATGAGCTGACCCCAGCCCGGTGCACTCTAGTCCTCTAGCCCGGTGCAGTCTCCCCAGCCCTCAGCAGCACACCCTTGGCCAACCTCTCACCGGCACACCTCTTGGTGCCAGCCAGCCCGGCACGCTACCCCTTCAGCTTCCCTGGCCGACACAGCCTCTTGCCCGCCTAGCCCGGCACAGTCTCCTGGCCGGTGCATACCCCCCCTCGGGCCAACCCTTCACCGGCACAGCCTACTTGGCTGGTGCACCCTCAGCCCTCTCTTCCCCGGCACACCCGTGCCCTCTTTGTCCGGCACACCCGTGCCTTCTTTGCCTGGCACACCTTGTGCCCCTCAGCCTGGCACACCCTGGCCACCCTTAGTCCGGCACACCTATCCAGCCTCCCATCCCCTTCTAGCCAGCACACTAGCCACTAGTTCCCCCTTTCGTGCCCGGTGCACCCCTGGCCAGTCCCAGAGGAGTCCCCACATCCGTTGTTTCTTACGGGTTCTCCGAGGTTTTATCAAAGGCGTCGTCGCCCTTGGCACGCACCTCAAATTGTTGGGTTCTGCCACTCCATGTGGGCACATTCCCTTTATCTCCCTTACCATCCGGGACAAGGGGAGATGCTACCGAATTCTTGTTAGAAACCAACTATGTGTTAAGAGACAAAAGGAAGTAACGAACAAATGGAACAATAACATGTTACGGGACAAAAGGAAGCAACAAACCAATGAAATGAACAACAGTAAAACGCTTCAACTAAGGCAAGAGAACAGCGGATAACACGAAGAGAACCGGACTGAATGATAATCACGCGGCTTGAACACTCGTCATGCGAAGAAGAAAGAGGGAAAAATGATTAAGAGAAAGAAAGAGAAACCCACACAGACTGCATAAAATCAAGAACGAGAAGAAGAGAAATGCACAAAAAGTCGAGGAGGAGTGGGCCCTTCACTGCCCTGGGCCCGGCACACTTCCTTAGTACTTGGGCCGACATACACTCCCAATACCCTTGGCCGGCACACTTGCCTTTGCCTTTCCCCGGTACACCCCCAACCTCCGCCGGTACACCCTTCCTTGAAGCTTCCCAGGCACACTCAACCCCACCTCTTTGAACCCTCCAGCGGCACAGCCCCTGTGCCTCTTCCCCGGTACACTCCAGCCACCCTTGGCCGGCACGCCCTAGCCCACCTATCCCTTGGCACCCTAGCCCGACACACCCGGCCAGGCCTTCGCCGGTACGCTCCTCTCAGCTCCTACCCCGCACACCCTACCCAGCTCTCCCTGGTACACCCTGCCATGGCCCTTCGCCGGCATACTCCCCAGCCCCCCTCACCGGTGCAGCCTTCCACCGTCTTTGCTCTCTCCGGCGCGCCCCAAGCTTGCACCAGCCCCCTCCAGTCTGGTCTGACTCTGCACAGACTCGACTCCAGATTGCACTGACCTTGCCCAGGCTTTGCACCGACCTCTCCCCAGCCTCCCGATGGCCCACTCCTCCACACGCACCATAAATGTAAATAAAAGAAATACGATGGCGATGGCGACTAAAACGAATTCAAATAATAATAATAATAATAAATAAAACATATAAAAAAGAGACTCTAATAAATTAAACAAATAAACAAATAAATGAATATCTATATATATTTGAACGCGTGATAAATAAATAAAAAAGGGGGGAGACGCGTGTAATAAATAGAGGGAAAATAGTAAAACTACCAAAAAATGTATAAAAAAGGGGGAAATAAATAAAAAAAACATACAACTAGAAACCCAGATGATAAAAAATGGTGAAATCCACATTGCAGCCCCGTCTCTCCCCATGACCCGGTGCAGAAGGAACTGTAATGTTGCCCTCGCAGACCGGGCCTGAGTCTTGGGAATTATCCCAACATGGCCAGACCCCGACCTTGCCTTGGGCCGACATTTCGATTAAACTGGACCTGTTTCTCAGGC
Organism: Amorphophallus konjac; assembly: GCA_022559845.1. Classification (NCBI taxonomy): domain Eukaryota; kingdom Viridiplantae; phylum Streptophyta; class Magnoliopsida; order Alismatales; family Araceae; genus Amorphophallus; species Amorphophallus konjac. The sequence goes on from CM040123.1 coordinate 44,715,099, forward strand.
CGGATCCCTTCTGAGCCATTATTAAAATTATCGTGCATTCGACAGACATTTGAACGGGTTCACCCCGGTTTCCGTCGCGTTTCTATTACGGACCTTTGTCCGAACATGAAAAGGTCCGTGAGTGACCAACATGGCTGATGGCTCGTATCCCGATGCGGGTCCTCAGTGTGATTTGTTCCTCTCTATCCTCTCGGAGTTAGTATCAGTTCTCTTAGGCCGCATGGCCCCTAATTCTGGCAATTAATCAAGGGTGTTCCCTCGTATGGGAAATGTAAATGACGTCGTGACCTTTATGGCGCGACGGGATTTGGTCTTGACCCGAACCACACAATCGACTGATCGAGTCAGATCGAGCGCACCAAGGGCTTCCATGAAGCTCGAATAAACTGTCACTTTGTGACTGGCACACCCACGCACTTAATAAATAAATAAACCCATCGATTAAACCGACTTAAAGAACAAACAAATAAGCATGTCGAAAAGTGCGTCCACAAGTCTGGCACGTCCGGTGGGATGGATCCACCCTTCATCTCTTTACCGGAATTAGGGGCCCCGCGGCCCCCTTCTTGTAATACTAATTGCACTATTTTTGCAAATGCAGGAAAATCACACTTTGACATCGAGGATGGCGACCACCTTCGGTTCCTAGCCCATCGAGAGTCACATCAGGGGTGGCTATCTCGCCGTCCCCCTCAACTTCGGGAGCTTCCCTCCCGTGGTTGGCTTCCCCAACTTCCTTGGGGTGGCCTTTGTCAACATACTGGACGTGGAAGCGTCCGACAAGCCCGAGACCGGCACTCCAACTCAAGGAGTCACTGAAGCTGCTGCCGACTGAGCCTCAGTCAGAAATAAGGACACCGTCCCAGCTGGGACGCTAAGCTGCAACGTGCACCATGTGCACCAGACTATCGGCCCACCTCATCAGGGATCGGTATCTCACCGGAGGAGGCTCCGAGGAAACAATGCTGGTGCGACTCCGGGGCGCCGAATCTCCATCTCCGGGAAGTCCATGACCGTTGGGAGCATCTGAGTCCACCTTGATGGGCAGAGGTCTGAAGTGATTCTGACGGCATCATACCAACTGTTCCAGTCCGCAACTCTTTCCAAGGGCTGGAGAAGATGAAAGAGAAGGTGGTGCCTGCCATCTCGGCCGCAGCACCGAAGAACACGTCGACTCACAAGCCGGCTAAACTCAAACAAGTCTGGATCCCTAAGGAAGCCCAGACCACTACACCCGCCCAAGCAGGGCCCAGCTGCATCCGCCCGAGAAGGGCCCGACGAGATGAGAGGGTCGAAGTGACGCCCCCGGTCTACCAACCCGCATCTACTACACGGACACCGCCAAAAAAAATCCGCTGCCAGCACCACAGGAGTCGACACCAAGCTGCCCGCCCAAGGCCTACGGATTACACTCCTGCTGCTGCCATCGGCATGCAATCACCGGCTTCTCCCCCTGACCAGGAGTGGGAAGGGATGGAGCAATCCATGAGGAGTTACCTTCGAGGCCCGGGGAGCACCCCTTCAGGTCGCCAAAGACTGCTGGGGGCAGTGGCCTCCGCCTTCCAAGAAGAAGAAACCCGACCTGTTCCCAGCGCAGAATAAAGGAACCACTCTAAGGAGCTCCGTCAGTCCCCTTTGCGGGAGGAAGCGGAGCCCCGAAGATCGATCTTCGATAGACTGGTGTTCCCAGGCAGGCCGTCGAGGAGAATGGCAAGAAGAAACAGAAATTGGAGAGTCTACACCTGCAACATGGCAGGAGTGTTTGGTCGGTATGGGGCTCTACCTACCAACCCCGAAGAGGTGGCCAGACTCGCCGTGAGACACGGTCCCCTTACCAAAAGAGGGAGAGCGGCAAGCGAGGTGACGCAGGTGGGCCCTGAAGAGACCACCTATGAAGAACCCTCCACGGCTCTGGCCACCAATGTCATCACTACTGGGGGCACCAACGGCGGGCCGTCTACGTCATCAGAAGAGACGCCGGCTGAAGAAGCAGGGGGTATTCCTAGTCTCCCCACGAATGACCCTACAATGTTGTATATGGTACAACAGTACCAGCGGGAGATCGAACTGTTGAAGAAGCAACTGAACGAGAGAAGTGCACAACCCTCGGCATCCGGGCAGACCGAGGCTTTGCTCAAAGAGCCCAGGGGCAACGGGTAGTCTTCTGAAGCGCCTCCGCAGGGAGCAGCACCTTCGCTGATACTCGGCTACACTGGAGGCATTCCCCAGCAACAGGCACAACATACAACACCGGCCCCGCCGCCAGTCTTGTCCTTCCAAGGGTCTCCTATGGGCCCGCAGGCGACAGTGCTGACTACTCCAAGGGCACAGCCTGCCCACTTTTACCCAAACCTGATCGACCCCGCAGCGGTCAGCCGGTTAATGCTTGAACAGATGATTGACATGAAGCTGGCAGAGAGGGGCGATGGTGATCAAACGCCATTTGACGTCTACCGAGTGCCCTACCTGGCTCATTATGCCGCCAAGAAACTACCGATCGACATCACCCAGCCACCTAAATTTGAAAAGTTCAACGGGCAAGGGTCTCCCAGGGACCACATTGCCTATTATGTGAATGTCATGGGAGATCTGGCTACTGATGAGGCTTATCTCCTCAAATTCTTCGGCTCAACACTCATTGGGCTTGCTTTTGAGTGGTACTCGAGCCTGCTCGCCGGGTCTATCGTTGACTGGCCCGATATGTAGAAAAAGTTTAAAGAAAGATTATACATTACTGAACGGGAGGTCACTGTGGCAGAGCTCTATGCCACGAGGCAGAGGAATGATGAGTCGACACTCGACTACATTAAAAGATGGAGGAACCTCAGTATGAGGTGCAGACGTCCCCCACATCAGGAGGATGCAGTGCAGATCTGCAAGCAGAACTTGAAGAAAGAAATCCTAGAAAGGATGATCGGCACTGAGGTCAAGACATTTGACCGCCTGAACAACAAAGTGGCTGAGATTGAGGCGTTCCTTGCCCGGTACTCTTCCACTCCGGCCGCATCAAGCCAGAGAGCTAGGCAGACCGAGAAGAAGCTAGTTCCCCCGAGGTGCATGCACTGGATTTCCAGACCTTTGAGAAACAAAAGGAAAAGGCTAAAGGGGCTGCCAACCCTCCCCCGCCTAGACCAACAGAACGGCGGGAAGGTCCCTCGCTGAGGGAGAAAATGAGAAATAAACTATACTCTTTCTCTTGAGACAAGTCCAGGCTCCTGTTCGAGTGGGCAATCACCTACAATAAAATCACGTTGCCAGAACCGAAGAGGCCCGGTGACCTGAAGAAGAAGGACGATCTGTGCTTCTGCCAGTACCACCAGATGCTCGGGCACACTATTGAAGATTGCTACGTCTTCAAGGACGTCATTGAGTCCTTAATCAAGAATGGAGAGCTGGACATGGGAGAGCACAAAGTAGATCCTCCACAGCCGCATGAGCTACCCAACTTGGCTCCTACCGTCAACATGGTGTCGTTGTACCAAGAGTTGCCTGAAGAATGGGCGGAGGCCAGTACTCGTGCCACCTATGAAGCTTTTGTCGGGGGACCAACTCAAGACCAGGGGGGCTAGCAAGCTGTACCTAAGAAGAATCGAAGAAGATGGACCCCTCGGCCCACCCCAGAAGTTCATGTAAGGGGTGTCACACCCCGGCCAGCACCGCCACCGATGAACCCCGTCTGGCATGACACAGCCTCCCGGTTAGTCATGAGGCGGCCAACTCACAACAAGAAGAAGCACATCCCAATGCGGGTGCACAAGGAAACCAGCCCGGCGGTCAAAAGATGCCAGGCTATTATTGATGGGCTTGAAGACTATGAACAGCCCGAAATCCAACCTGTGGAACTGAAAGAGTATGTCCCCTGGGAGGAGTTCGAGTCACCCGAATTGGCTCCAAGAGCGAAAGCTAAGGAAGAAGAAGAACCTCCCCTGTGGGGTGAACTTCCCCAGGAGCAGCCACCGGCCATTGCAGAAAAGAAGAAAAAGAAAAGAAGGCCAAGGAATAAGAAGAAAAAGGAGGTCATCGTTGCCTGCAATACCCTCTCGGCACTATTTGACAACGCCCTCTCCCTGGAAGAAAAAGAAGAAGAGCTACCCCATGAACTAGCGGAGGCGAATCAAGCTGAAACATCCACTTCCCAACACGCCACCAGGTCGAGAAGGAAGTGGGGACGCCCTCCTCAGGCTGACCATAACATCATGCTCAGGGGAGAATAGCCATACCAAGTCCCCGAGCCCAAGGTTCGAGGCACGGAGATCCCTACTCCATCGGGTCTCTATCCCGAAGGGTCGAAAAGTCGGGGCACCCCTTCATTCACTGAATTCCGATTGGCCCGGACGGAGAGGCAGGCACGCCCCCAAGGGTCCCGGGCCACCAAAGAAGTAAGCAGCCTCCCGACTCCACCAGCGGCAACCCCTCCTCAGCCAGGGGAGAATTTGACGGCGTCCCGAACCTTAACAAATTCATGCAAGAAAAGGAGGAAGCCTAGCAGGCCCCACAGGCTCAAGAGGCCACGACAGAACCAGCAAAGGAGGCACCCTTTGATCCAGCACCCCAGGTCCAAGGTGGGGGAAGGCGTAGCAAGCTCGAAGAGATGAAGCTACTCAAGGTGCGGGCTACTGACCGAATAGTCAGACATCTCAATAAGATCCCGACCCGGTTCACCGTCTGGGAGATGCTATCCTTAGATGAAGAAACACGGAAAGCCATTATTGCCGCACTCCAGATGCCAGCACAACTTGAAGCCTGCCTGGCAGAGGTGTCACCTGAAGTGGCCGTGGCCTTCACAGAGGATGACATGCTCCTGCCCACCTGCTGTCATAACATGCCGCTCTACATGAAGGGGCAGCTGAATTGGCAGCCTATCAACAGGGTCCTGATCGACCCAGGAGCGGCAGTGAACATACTTCCCTACCAGGTGTACCAAAAACACTACTTTGATGTACACCTGGTCGAGGTCAGGAACGTCAAGATTGCTAGTTTCAACCAGAAATGCGAGGTACCCATGGGGGTCGCAGAATTCAACTTAACCTTCGATGACTTTACCACCAAGGTTCAGTTCCACGTCATTAACTCCAACACCTCCTACAAGGCGTTGCTTAGCCGGCCTTGGCTCCACCAGAATAGAGTGGTGCCTTCCACCCTGCACCAATGCATTAAGTACCCTTGCAAGGGGAAAGAAGTCAGAATCTTCGTCGATCTCCACCCGTTCGAGGTGTTTGAGTGTCATTTGTCAGATGCCAATCTGTACTTAGAGAAGGCGAAGCAAGCTCCTCAAGCCGCTCAAGACAGAGGAAAGAAGAAGGTGGAGTCGGGTGGTTGGTTTCCTTCACCACCCCCAAGTTATGTGGCTCCCCCACATGTACCATTCATTGCAGAAGAAGGAGGGGTATTTAAGGTGGCTCCCCTCACCATCTATCCTACACCGGGGACACCTTATCTCGAAGACCTGCTAGAATATGTTAGAGTCCTGCCAGGGATCATGAAGCCCATAGCAGAAGTCGACTGCCAAGCAGTCGAGCAATTGAGAATTTTTGAGGTGCCTAACCCTGGAGGGCCACCCACTATCTTCTATGTGGCCGGGGAAAAGCCAGTCAGAGGAGATGATGATTGCCGACTCCCTGACGAACTACATGACCCACACGTCCCCATTTTGGGGCTTCCTCACATGACTGACCAGGCAGTCGAAGTGGTTAGAAAACAAAGGATCCCCCTTTATCAACCCTCCAGTCGGAAGGAGATGTTCAAAAGGATGTGGAACCTGCCGAACCTGGATCGTAGGCTGTTGCAAATCACCGAGCACCCCGTTCTGGGCTTTTCAATAGAACATTATTATGAAACTGATGTTATATCAATTTCGGCCCCGTCCGGTGATGACCTCGCCGAAGCTGAAGACTTGCGAGAAGCCCATCGCGATACATATCCCACGCCTTTGACTGAGGAGGCGCAAGATGAATAAGTGTTCCTTTGGAACCCTCTCCACCGCGACTGCACGAGGAAGACTCCCCCCTCTTCTGAAGGGTCAACCTCAAGGGATCATACCCCCACGGTGCCCTCACCCCGGCCTGTCGGTGAAGCCAGAAGTGGTGGCGTGGGCCATGATCCAGGTTCTCCCCGATACGATCCCATCTTGGTTGCTCTGTATCACAGGCAACAACGGGATATCGAGATGTTGAAGGCTTGACTGGCTGAGTTAATGGCACTCGTGTCCGAACAACTCAAAGGTTCTTTTCTCCCTCAAGATGAAGGCACATCCCGATCCCGGAACACCAGTCCTGGCACCTCCATTCATTCAAAGAGGGAGCCAGGGAACATAGCCGGTTCTCCAGCCAGGCGATCGGTCAAGCAAGGCTTTACACTACAAGAGAACCTGCGGAAGCCCTACTCCTTCCCAAATGAGAAGACTCGAGGGATCTTCAACTGGGCTTGTCACTACGGCAAAGTCTCCCTCCCGAAGTCCAAGAGGCCGCAAGATACACGAAGAAGCGGTGACCCTCTGTTCTGGCCTACCACCAGATATTGGGTCACCCAATTGAAGACTATTACGTCTTCAAAGATATTGCTCAGGACCTGATCGACAGGGATGAGCTCAGGATGGGGGATTACGTGGTGGCCGCACCATGCCCCCATGTGATAGGCAGCCCCAGGAGGGGAATCTACACCATATCAATCCAGCATCAGGAGTCTGAAGATGCAGCAGAAGATGAACAACCCCAGCCATCAATGGCGGAGCGGCCTCAAGCGTAGTTAGCAACCACCTCGGCCCCCATCGAAGCTATCTATGATGATTATTCAGAAGAGCTCGGGACGGCTATGTGCCCCTCTGTGCCGGGGAGCCCCTCGGGCCCATCAACTCCAACCCAAGAAGGCTGTGAAGTGAATGCGGCATCCATACCCAGCACGGCGGAACATGAGGAGTCATATGGCGTCCTCGAAGACGAGGATGGCGAAGATCAAGACTTTGTCAACCTGCTACCGGCACCACCGGAAATTGAAGATGGCGGCCAGGCCACCGTCGACGAACTCGTCAAAATCAACCTCGGCACGGAAAGTGACCCCAGGCTGACCTTCCTAAGTGCCCCCGTACCCCCTAAGGAAAGGGAGCAATATGTGAAGCTGTTGCAAGAATTTCAGGACTGCTTTGCCTAGAATTACAAAGAAATGCCTGGCCTCAACCCCGACGTGACTCAACACATTTTGTCTATTGATCCCAAGATGGAGCCGGTGAAGCAGCCTCCCCGACGCATGAGGCTGGAACTGATAAACCAGATCTGCAAGGAAGTCGACAAGCTCATAGATGTTGATTTTGTGGCAGAGAACCAATACACCACCTGGCTGGCCAACATCGTGCTGGTAAAAAAGAAGAATGGGCAGATCGGGATTTGCGTGGACTTCCGCGACCTGAATAAAGCCTGCCCAAAGGATGACTTCTCGGTGCGTATCACCGAAGTAATGATTGATGCAACCACCGGTCATGAGGCCCTGTCTTTTATGGACGGATCATCTGGCTATAACCAAATCTGGATAGCTGAGCACGACCAGATTCACACGGCCTTCAGGTCACCCAAAGGGATATTCCACTACAAAAGAATGCCATTCGGCCTCAAAAACGTCGGCGCCACATACCAGCGGGCGATGACCAAGATATTCGACGAGCTGCTGTACAGGAAGGTCGAATGCTACATTGATGATCTGGTCATCAAAACCAAGGAAAGGGGTGATCATCTGAGTGACCTCAGAATCATTTTCCAGAGGCTCCGACAGTACGAGCTAAAAATGAACCCGATGAAGTGCGCCTTCTGTGTCTCCAGTGGGAAGTTCATTGGCTTCCTCCTAAGAGCCCGGGGGAGTTGAGGTCCCTGCAGGGCCAGCTAGCTTACATCCGCAGGTTCATCTCCAACCTGTCGGGACGCTGCCAACCCTTTCACAGATTGATGATGAAGAATGCACCATTTAACTGGGGTCACGAATGCCAGCACGCATTCGACTAGCTGAAGGATTACCTGAAGACCCCGCCAGTCCTGGGGGCACCTGTCAAAGACAGACCGCTCATTCTTTATATAGCGGCTACCGAATATTCACTGGGGGCAATGCTCTCCCAGAACAATGATGAAGGGAAGGAGCAGGCTCTCTACTACCTCATCCGAAGATTGGTGGGAGCGAGGCCAAGTACACTCCTATCGAAAAGGTCTGCCTCGCCTTGGTCTTCACGGTCAAGAAGCTGAGGCACTACATGCTGTCCCATGAAGTAAGCCTGATCTCCAGGGCTGATCTTGTCAAGCACATCCTCTCCCAGCTAGTCCCGAAGGGGCGTCTTGGCAAGTGGGCCTACTGCTGATGGAGTTTGACATCACCTACGTGCCCCAGAAAGCCATTAAAGGGCAAGCCGTCGTGGATTTCTTCGCAGCACACCCCGTGCCCGAAGACTCCCCGTTGGCCACGGAGCTACCTGAAGATGAAACACTGGAAGTGGATCATATCCAACAGGTCGTCTGGCAACTATACTTCGACGGAGCTTCAAGAACAGAAATGACCCCGTCCGGACGTACCAAGGTACGGGCTGGAGCCAGTATTATCCTCAAATCTCCAGATGGGGAAGTAGTACACACTTCCTGCTGCATCAACAAGCTCTGCACAAATAATGAAGCGGAGTATGAAGCTCTAATTATCGGCCTCCATGTCACCTTGCAAATGGAGATCAAGATGCTGCAAGTGTTTGGCGATTCGCTGCTAATCGTCAGACAAGTCCAGGGACAGTTTGATGTCTGGAAACCCAAGCTACTCCCTTATCACACTAAGGCGAAAGAGCTCATGGAACGGTTCTATCTCCTTGAAATAGGCCATGTCGCCAGAGGAGAAAATGCACAAGCCGACGCCTTGGCAAAGTTAGCAAGCTCACTGGCAGTGTCGCCAGATGGATCGCTCAATATCCAAGTGATAAATCAGCGCCAGGTTCCCAGCATGATAGAAGAATTAGAAGAGGAGGAACTAGAAGTCGCTGCAGCAGAAGCCGTCGGCCTACCTGACTGGAGAGACCCTCTTATGTAGTGGTTCAAATACCAGTAATTGCCCAAGCAGAGAGAAGAGAGGATCAAGCTAATCAGAACCAAGGACTGTTACGAGCTCCGAAATGGAATATTGTTCCGAATTGTGGCTGACGCCAAACAGAAGCTACTCCTCCGATGCCTGTCCCTTGAAGAGGCTTGGAGGGTTATGAAGGAGGTCCATGCCGGGACAGCTGGTGCATACCAGGCGGGACCGAAAATGAAGATTGAAATAAAGAAGCTCGGCTACTACTGGCTGGCGATGTTTGAAGACTGCTGCAAGTATGCTAAGTCATGTCAGAAGTGCCAGGAACACGCGACGGTGCCTAGAAGACCGCCCGTGCCACTGCATCCAACGGTGCCCAGCTGGCCATTTGCCCAATGGGGAACAGACATCGTGGGTCCATTACCTGCGTCATCCGTCGGCTGCAAGTACATTCTGGCGGCAACTGATTATTTCTCCTGTTAGGCAGAGGCTGTCGCCCTAAGGGAGGTCACCAGGGAGATCGTGGTCTGATTTGTCCGCCGCACCATCATATTCCGATTTGGCACGCCTGATCGAATTATCTCAGACAACGGCAGCCACTTCTGCAACCAGAAGGTCTACCGGCTAGCAGAGAAATATAAAATTGACTAGAGGACGTCAACTCCTTACAATCCACAGGCCAATGGTCTGGCTGAAGCTTTCAACAAGACTCTATGCACTCTCCTAGCCAAAATTGTTAGCTCCAATAAGAAAGACTGGGAAGAGAAGATGTACAAAGCGCTATGGGCGTACCGGACCGTATACAAGACCCCAACGGGCTATTCGCCTTTCTCCCTGGTATATGGCTCGGAAGCGATCGTCCCCATCGAGTTGGAGATATCCTCCCTCAGGGTCACCATCCAACACAATCTAGTCCACGAAGGGCAGACCAACATCGAGCAAAGACTCGAAGAACTCTCCAATTTGGAAGGAAAGCGGCTTCAGGCCCAACATAACATTTAGGTCTATCAGGCCCGAATAGCGCGTGCCTTCGACAAGCTCGTCAAGGAACGCGAATTCAAGAAAGGTGACCTCATCATGGTCAAGAGAAGAGACGTCATGGCCGCCAACCCCAAGGGCAAGCTGAATGAAAATTGGCTCGGACCCTACGTAGTCTAAAAAGTCTACGAAGGCGGAGCCTATGTAATTGTCAACCACCACGGAGAAGTTCAATTCCCGCCTCTTAATGGAAGACACTTGAGATTGTATCACGCTCCAGTGCCTCCATTCGATGAATAATATTATCCTTCACCCTATTTTGGGTGGATTTGCACGATTGATGTCTAAATGGTTGGGTCACTATTCGTGTTTTCAAAAAAAAAGGAAGAGAAAGAAAAAAGGGGGGGAAAGAAAAGAAGAGAGAAAAGAAGAAGAAAAAAAGAGAGAGAAAAAAGAAGCAGAAAAAAAAGAGAAGAAAGAAATGCTGACGATGAAAAGTGATAAAAAAAAGAAGGGAAAAAAAGGGAGAAAAAAAAAGAAAGAAGAAAAAAAAGAGAAGGGGAAAGGGAAGACGGTCTCCCACTTCGAATCATTGCTCCGTGTCGACAGGGATACCAGGAAACAAATAGACCACGTTGGCTCCGCCACCCTGTTGGCACCGACGAATACCCCTTTGACTCGGACCTCCCATCCGGGTCATTGATTAAACAAACTCTTCTCTCTGTCCCTTCGGGTGGTGAATATCCCCTTTGACTTGGACCTCTCGTCCGGGTCATTGATTAAACAAACTCTTCTCTCCGTCCCTTCGGGTGGTGAATATCCCCTTTGACTTGGACCACATTGATTAAACAAACTCTTCTCTCTGTCCCTTTAGGCGATGAATATCCCCTTTGACTTGGACCTCCCATCCGGGTCATCGATTAAACAAACTCTTCTCTCTGTCCTTTTCGGGCGGTGAATATCCCCTTTGACTCGGACCTCCCGTCCGGGTCATTGATTAAACAAACTCTTCTCTCCATCCCTTCGGGCGGTGAATATCCCCTTTGACTTGGACCTCCCGTCCGAGTCATTGATTAAACAAACTCTTCTCTCCGTCCCTTTCGGGCGGTGAATATCCCCTTTGACTCGGACCTCCCGTCCGGGTCATTGATTAAACAAACTCTTCTCTTCGTCCCTTCGGGCGGTGAATATCCCCTTTGACTTGGACCTCCCGTCCGGGTCATTGATTAAACAAACTCTTCTCTCCGCCCCTTCCGACGGTGAATATCCCCTTTGACTTGGACTTCCCATCTGGGTTATTGATTAAACAAACTCTTCTCTCTGTCCCTTCGGGCGGTGAATATCCCCTTTTATTTGGACCTCCCGTCCAGATCATCGACTAAACAAACCCCTCTCACCATCCCTTCGGGTGACGAACAGCCCAATCTCTGACCGAGGCTTCCCGTCTAAGGCCTGTGCGCGGTTCGGACGCCGTGACAAGACCGGTCGGTAATTCGCCCGTTTGGCATGGTGGAGTGGTCCCCTCATCCTTCCTCTGGAAGGGAGAGCACTCTCCCATGCATCAACGCGGATTCCTACCTGGTTCTCCCTGAGCGGACTACCGCGATGACTTACATTCTACCGGCATGTTCCGGCACTGCAAAAAAAAGAAAAAAGAAAAAAGGGGGAAAAGGAAAAGAGATCTCTTGGGGCGAATGCCATGTGCACCAAAAGACATGTGAAACGGTGGTGTTCTATTCCTTTAAAGAGAGATTAAATTACACGTGCTTCGGGGCATACCCCTGTGTTACATTCTAAGAAAGGGAAAAGAAAGAAGAGAAAAGAGCAGAGGGGAGCGATGCTTAATCTATGCCCGGAAGATCTCCTCGAGTGGGAGGATCCCGCCGCAAGGAAAAGCCGCCATATCCTATAGCAGGCTCCTTTGTCCCTCGAGGCGTGCTAGCTCGATCACCACGGACGCCGTCTCAACCTTGGCAACAACTAGCTCCTTGGCCTCTCTTGCCACGGTCACCTCGGCCTCAACGAGATCAGACTCAGCCGCGGCGAGATAGCCCTTCAGTTTCTCGATTCTGTTAGTTAGGGCATAAACGCGACGGTGGCCTTCGTCTAGGGCCTTTTCATGTTGCTCCTCGTTACCCTTCCGCGTCTCCAGGACCCGCATGTACTCATCCTCCTGGGCGCTGATGGCGGAAAATTCCCCGGGAGCCTGCGTCTCGAAAAACTCACGGCGATTGACATATTTTAGCAACAACAAAACCCGCCGCGACCACTCTTCTAGGGGGCAACCCATCACCTGCAGCGCCCCGGTCAACTGCATGACCATGGTGTGCACCCCCAGTAGGTGAGAGAGGGGTCGGTGAAGATCATCGACCTCAGTGCCAACAGCGTCTGCCTAACTGGCGTGTCTAAGGTGGCATGACCTATTGAGGGTAAGGCCGAAAGGCCAAAATCTACTGCGTTGTCCACCACCGCCCACAGGTCTGCATCTACCGCAGCTGAGGAGGACGGAAGAGTGGCAGCTAGGTCGCTCGAGCGCCCGACTTTGATGGATGACTCCCAGCCGGCCACCGCCAAAGGAGCAAGCGAGACCATAGCTGAATCACCCGACGCCGTTATCAGGAGGGGCTACTCCAGCTCCTCCGTCGGGACAGAATCAGGGCTTTCTGCTGCCGCCAGTGTTGCCAAAACCACACCCATCGCTTCCGAAGGACCCGCTGCCTCTTGTGCCCGGGACTCTTGCGAGAGCGCAATGAGGCCCGCCAATATCTTCTTCATAGTCGGGTCTTCCGCAGGCACCAAGAATTTCTGGATGGGCGGAAGCGGGACCGCAAGTTGTGGCTCAAATCCCGATTGCACGGGCAAGGCAAAGGACTCCGCATTTGCTCCCCAGAGCGAAGTCAGCCTCTCCTTTGCCAGCTGCCCAAAACACGGTCTTCGCTTGGCGACGGCCTTGCGAGTTCGACCGGCAGATGCCTCCCGGGGTGCCGGCGTTACCTGGCCATGCAGAGCAGGGTTGGCCACTCACCACCTAAGGCGAATTGTCAAAGTATGGAGAGGCAAAGAAGAGCTGAGAGGTCCTCATGCCTACTTCGGCCACCAGAACTATGCAGCTTTTCGGTGCTATCTCCCCTTCCCCCAGAGGCTCGTTCGCCGACACCGGAGCTCTCGTAGCCACTTGGGGAGCATCGCCCTATTCAATTCAAAAGCAGATTAGCATTCCCCAAGAAGATCCAAGGAAGAGGAGCCGGTGTTCGCAATTATGTCTGCCCCCACCTACGGCGGCGCTCCGGTCTCCGGTACGAGAGTACCAAAAGTCCCCGCGGCCTCCTCCTGCCGCAGAACCTCAACTAAGGAGGCCAGCTTCTCCAAGCCTGTAGTGGTTGTTTCTAGTGGAGTGGTCGGCACACCCAGGGTATGCGTCTCTGTGACCTCGGGTGAAGATTGCTCCTGGTTTTCAAAACAAAAAGGAACCAAAGAAGTAAGAGCAGTGAATGGCCGCGGGGGAAGCCCCGCATGAATAGACATATACTTACAAAGGCCCTCTCCACCAGACTTAAAAAGGTGGTCAACAGGGGAGCCTTCAACACCGGCTCAGAAAGCCCGGGCCCCCGGGAGAAGCCCTCGTTTGAAGCTACCTCGTCAGAAGAGTAGTCATAATCTACCTTCTCACCCGACGAGGACTTGGTCGGGGCAAGCACCTCTTTCACCGCCGGGGAAGCCTCCACCTCGAGGTCAATGATCGGCGCATCGTCACGCAGGCTTGGCAATGGTGGTATGCCGGATCTTGACTTCTTCCTCGCGTATGTACGCGTCGCCGGGAGGTGCAGGCGGGCCCCCAACGGTCCTATAATCGCTACGCCGACGTCTGCCACATAAGAGAAGCGGAGGATCACGTTAGAATCGATGAGCTCTTGAAAAGAGGAAGGAAATCAATTGAGTTGACAAGGACAACTACCTCCTTTGACTTCTATGGCAGGGAGTGGTTCATGGACGGTCTCCTTGGCGGACTGCACTGTCCTAAAAGCCATAGCTTCGCCCGTGTCAGGAACAAGGATAGGTGTTGGCCCCTCCATGGTGGCTGAAATTAAAATTCTCATGGCGTAAGGCACCTTACACGAGTTGCAAATAAATAGCGAAGAGTCCCAGTGGCTGAACAATCTGACCTGCGGGCTGGCTCGGCTCGGCTCGAGCAGCAGTGGATTTTTCAAGAGATGGAATCGAGGGCACTGGAGAGACGGTCGTTGGAGCCGAGGTGGCCTCCGCCTTTCCTCACTCGGCCTCCTGCCCCACGGCTACCTTGGCGGTAGCCGGTGCCTTCTTTGCAGGCGACTCGCCTGGGATTTCCCTTTGGCCTGGGGCAGGGGAGTCGGAGCAGGAGTCGGTTCTGCTACAGTCGCGGCCTCACCCACGTTGGGAATAAGTACGGGTGCCCGCTCCTCCACGACAGCTAAAAAAAAAAAAGAAGCATACATACTTAAGGGCCTTGTCCCAAGATGAAAGTGATGCGAAACGGACCACGGACTCGACTCCAAATGGATATGTGATCCTCGGACTCTAAGCAAGCTCGCGATCGTCCCTAACGAGGGAAGCGTCGGACATGTGCGGTTGAGAAACCGGCAAAGAGCTAGGGTGGTCAACTCACAAATTCGTGCCCGGATCGGGTCACGGGACGATATCTCTCTCTCTCGCACAGGAGAGATGATATAAAAGTAAAGCGGGCTATGATCCTAGCATGCTCTCTAGCAGTGGCATATAAAGCATATACGAATAAAGCAAAATGTCGAGTAAGGATCGAACACGATACCTCCACGTGCCTGGCGTGGGGATGACTTCCCGGCCGAACTCGTACTCCCGGAATAGTAAATACACAAATATTACAGCAATGAATATGAGTGCCCACTCCATGCAGGGAGGTAAAGGGCAACACAATGGGACCCATGAGTAACGGGTTCGGGTTGATGGGCAGCTTCTTGTGTAGCTTCGGCGGCACTCGTACTCGCGACCATGGGACCCACGTGCTGATCTGAGGGGCCGTGTGGGATCGGGGTTGTACCACTATGGTGGAGATGCCTGGAGGGGTGCTCCCTGGGACGAAGGTGTGCTGGTTCGCCGGCCGGAGGCCGGGCGGCTCTGATCGTCACCCGCCGGAGTTGCTGGCCACGGATCTGCAATTCTATTTTACAGCGCGCGACCTGACGAGATCTGCTGATGCGGTCACTCCCGACGTTGGATCGATGCACAAGAGGTACCGTTGAAAAGATCTTTCTAAGTACTTCGATCTAGGGCCAGAGAGATAAAATTAAATTTCCCGTTGATGGCCTTTATCGAATTTTCAAGCTATTGGCTCACTGGATCTGAAAACTCAGAGCAGAACCAAGTTTTCCTGAGAGTTGGCATTGACCGTGATGTAGACCTTCGATTCAGAAGATGAGTTATTCATGAAAGGTGTGGAGGCCAAAGAGAGTAAAACGGGGATATATCTTATGCAAGATTTGGTTGAAGTCTCGACTTTTTCGGGGTTTTATACTGGCCCTGGGTCGGATCTGGACAGCAGAGACATATCTGAATTTGGGGAAAAGACTCAATTTATAAAAATAGGTAGAGGGGTTTTGAAATTCAACGAAAATTTTTGGAGGAAGGGAATGGTAGAAAAAACCTCCAATAAATTTGGGGATTCCAAAAAAAATCAAAAAGAGGGTCGAAAGGTGGAAGAACTGAGCTTCTGCTACACAGATCTGAAAAGGGACAGATCAGGAAGATAGAAAGACACGAAAATAGAAAAACATAAAACGAACTCTGAATGGCATGCTTGTTTTACTGGAGGTTGGGAATCAAGAGAGGAACCAACCCTAAAAATCTCAACTCTAGATGATGTCAGAGTTGGGAGTTAAAATTCACGGAGTGGACCTCTTTCCAGAAAAATAGAACCTGGACATCACTTCGATAGATCACTCGTGGTGGCTCGATGGCGGCACGAACGGCGGCGGCGGCGGCACAGAAGGAACTCAGATGTGGAGGGGATAAGATAGAAGGGTTCACAACCCTGAAATGCAGAGGATGGAGAAGGAAAACCAGAGGAGAGAGAGGGGGGGTGCGCAAGCTTCCTTGGCTCAAGGCAATTCAACAATTTTCTTCTCATTAATTCATGAAAAATGGAAATACATGCTTTATATAATAAATGGAAAATGACCACTAATGCCCTCAGATCTAGGGTTGGGAGGGGTATACAAGGTATAGAACTAATTAATTCTAATAGGTTTTTTAAACAAAAATCAAAATTATCCATAAAGGGGGGGCGCCCCCTTGACCATGGGGCATGGTAGGTAGCCTCCCTTTGTCCCCCCATGTGTTTAATTGACTTCAACCCTTCTAGAAGCCACCTAGGATGGTTTGACCAGCCCCACATGGCTTAGGTGGACCAATGGGGAAGGACTGGGGGCCCCCTTTGCTGGACTTACTGACAATTTGCATAAAAACCCACTAAGACTTACAATTGTGTACCCATGTAACATAAGGGTATACATACAAATATAAAAGGACATAAATGCAAACAAATATGAGCGGTCTTGCTTCAATGTCCCCATCAATTCTCCCCGGGTGGGAAGAACTCGACCCCGTCGAGTAAAGGGGGTGACTGCTCGAGTAGCTCCGGCGATCCGTCACCGTACCAAGTAGCGCAGGTACGCTCCACTCCAAGTGATCGTCACCTGCTCATTCCGTATATACTCGATATGCGCATGTTGCTATGGGAAGAGGCTAGTGGTGGAACACTCCGGGGTGGGGTCACTCTCAAGGGGAAGCAGGCGACTCGAAGACTCACTAGGAATCACCACTGGGTCCCTATAGGTGACTATATCCGGGGCATAGATGTAGAATTGATCCCATACTCATTGAGCGAGTCCACTCGCCTCTCACTCATAAGAGACCGACAACGAGCTCGCACAAGACACATGCAGACTGACCATGTGCTAACACACGTATGCAAACCACACAAACAAGAAACTGACTCATGCATGGCTCTAGACAAACCTATTGTTAGTCCGACCCGTACATGGGTGACGGCGGACCAGGACACCCGAATGTGTGCCATGCATGCATGTTATGTAACCGGAGATGGGTGGCATGGGGAACACCTAAACGTCCAAGTATGACCTAGTCATGCATGGACGGCCCTTTGGATT
This sequence comes from Amorphophallus konjac, assembly GCA_022559845.1. Lineage (NCBI taxonomy): Eukaryota > Viridiplantae > Streptophyta > Magnoliopsida > Alismatales > Araceae > Amorphophallus > Amorphophallus konjac. The sequence goes on from CM040123.1 coordinate 44,732,285, forward strand.
TGGGAGACTTGAGAGGGCTAGGAGAGCCGGGTGTGGAAGATCCGGGTGTGGGTGTATCGGGGATGGGCTTAGGTGGGCCGGGGAAACCAAAGTCTTCGTTACCCCCAAATGATGGTTCAGACCTATGGCTATGTAGAGGTTGCTTGGCCCGAGTGGAAAAGGCGAGATAGTGAACTCCACGGAGGAAGTGGAGTGAAGATGGAAGCTCGGGAGGTTCACTAGTAAAGGGGTCAAAAGGGTCGAAGAAGGTATGACCCCGTGAAGTGGGTTCCCCCATGACTCGGTCCCAATTTAAGAATTCATAATCACCATCATACATTGTGATCGGTGGGACGACGGTCATGTCTAGAAAATAGGATTCCTCCCTTGGGCAGAAGGGAATGAAGTCGGACTCGGCTGGCATCGGGAGGAATAGAAGAATCTCCGTGGTGACACAACCCACCGTGCGCGCGGAGGTAATGGACCCTATGGCCGGATGGGGGAAGCTACAACTAGCGGGTTGGTCGAAGCCTCGGGCCAATATATGCGTCAACTTCCATTGCCAACCTAAACCAAGAATAAGGTCACCCAATGTGTCAACATGGTGACTAGATCGGAATGTAGTATGGTAGGAGTTGACGGGCACCAAAGGTAGGATAGGATCCATAGATGGGTAAGGAGGTGGGACAAAGCCATGCCAACTAAGAAGCGGCTCGGCTATGTATAGCGTACCCGTTAGAAACACGGGTGTCTCGGGCTTTGGTGGCTCCAAATAAGATGGTTTCGAATAAAGTTCAGAAGTATAGGGTGGTAATGGAGCACTCACGGGTGGTGAAGAAGCGCATGCCTTTTCCAACCAATCCCAAAACATTTTCTCGATTTCCTCAAAGGAGGACCTCGGAGTAGATTTGCTCCTCGGCTCTCGGCTCGGGTGTGGACCTAGACTCTACTAGAAGCGGGGCTTCCACTTGGTTGGAGGCGACGGGGTGGGATTGGACGGAGATGCCAAGGGGAGGTTGGTTGGAGGTAACTGGGCGGACCACTTGATTGGGGTTGCTTTGGAGGGCTTGGATGGGGGTGAAGGGGCGGGGTTGGTTGGAGGTGTTGATGCGGGATGAGACCACGGACACGACAAGCTCGCGGTTGTCCCTTAACGAGGGAAGCGTCGAACGTGCGTTGTTGAGAAACCGGCAATGAGCTAGGGTGATCGGCTCTCTCGTGTGCCCGGATCTGGTCACGGGACGGTCTCACACTCTCTCGCAGCAGCGGTAATGAATAGATAAAGTGAGCTAGATATCCCTACACATGCTCTCTAGCAGCGGCATAAACAAATATATATGAAGTAAGTAAAATGCCAAGTAAGGGAGCGAATGCGATACCTCCACGCGCTCGGCGTGGGGAAGACGGACCCGGCCGAAACTCGTACTCCCGGGATAAATATTACACAATGATGACAGTAATGAAATATCGCCCACTCCACGCAGGGAGGTAAAGGGCTACACAACTGGGCCCGGGAGGACCGAATTCGGGTTGACGGGCGGCTTCTTGCGTTGATTCGGCAACACCCGAACACGTGACGGTGGGGCCCACGTGCTGTCCGGAGGGGCCGTGTGGAACCCGGTGGCACCGCTGTGATGGTGGATGCCTGGATGAACGCCCCCTGGAGTGGAGGCACGCTGGTTCGCCTGTCGGAGGCCGAGCGGCTCCGTTCGGCACCGGTCAGAATGACCGGCCACGGATCTACAACTTCTGGTTTTCAGCGCGCGTCCCGACGAGAACGGGCGCTGCGATCAGCCCCGATGTTGGATCTACACAAGACTGGTGCCGTTGGAAAGCTAACTTCAAATCCTTCAATATAGGTCTGAAGATCTGGCCTGGATCTGCATGGAGCTGGGCTTTAATGAATTTTCAACTTCCTATTGTACAGTAGCCGAACACTCAGATCTGTAGGGCTATTCTCTGAGAACTGCCTTTGACCGATATGTGAACGTCCGAATCGGAAGTGGTGGTCTTCAAAAAAGTTGTAGGAAATCAAGCTAGGAAAATAGAAAAACTAGTTTGGATAAGTTTGGATGTGTTTACGAATTGATAGGATTTTTAAACTGGAAGTGGGTCGGATCTAGAAATGGGCTGAAAGCACTGTAGCTGAGATAGAACACAAATTTTGAAAAATAGATGGAAGGCGGATCAAAAATTAAGAAAATTGGGGATGTAGGGGATGATGGATAGAACTCTTAGTGAAATTGGAAGGGTTTGAAAAAATTAAAAAGAGGGTTGGAGGGAAGAAACATTGGGCTGCTGTCACTTTAGACAGAGACAAAACAGAACTAGAAATGAAAGATGCACGAAAATGGGAAAATACTAAACGATGGAATTTGGGTGTGAAAATTTAGGTGGAGCTTGGGATCAAGAGAAGAACACACCATAAAAATTGCAGACCACGAAGAGGCCGTGGCTGATAGCAGGAATTTCGGGAAGAGACCTCTATCCAGCAGGACAGAACACCGATGTAGACACGCCAAAATTGACGTTACTATGAGTACATCTCATATTACCTTATAATGCCCCAATTTGACCCTCAAATTAGCTCTGTTTGAGTGATTTTTCTCACTTTTCTTGGATTTCTCCCTTTTTCCTCTCTTTTCCTATTTTTCCCTATTTTTCTGGATTTTTCTGGATTTTCTGGGCATTTTTCTCTATTTTTATGTATTTTTCAGAAATAACGACTTGATGTGGGGCGTTTTTTAAATAACGGCTTAGCCTTGGGCGTTTCTAAAATAATTGACGACTATAGTGGAGGGCGTCCATTCTTTCAAATTTCTATTTTTCTGGATTTTTCTGGAATTTTTCGAAATTTTTTGAGAATTAACGACTTACAAGGGGACGTTATTTTGAATTTGAAAAGAATAAAAATAATCAAAAATTGAATTCACGACCTATGCACGGTCGTCTTTTTCAAATTGAATATTTTATTAATATTTTCAACCCCCTTCCAGAGGTGATTTGGTGACCTTCCGGGTGTCAGAAAAATACGCAAAAATAGTCGTTGGAATCGGCACGTTGAGATGCACCTCTACCTAAAAAATGGGAAAATAATATTGAGAAATAAAAAATAGCCCTATTTTGAATTAACGTCCTGATCTAAGTCGTGTTTTTAATAACGCCTTCTGGTAGGTCGTCAATTCTTGAATTGACGCCCTTGTCCAGGTCGTGTTTCAGTTTTGTGTTCCGAACGAACGCAGCCTTTCCCCAGAGAGTCCCTGCTTCGTTTGGGCTCTTGCCCAGTCTTATCTTTCCCTTGTTGGACTCTTGCCCGTTCTTATCCTCCCCTCTTTGGACTCTTGCCGTTCTTATCTTATTCCAACCTATTAATAGAGCCCTTTGGCTCTGTTATACGGGTTCGGATGGTTCGATTCTCTTCTTCTTCTTCTTCTTCTTCTTCTGTTTTTTTCTTCTTCTGCTTTTTTTTCTGTTTCTTCTTCTTCTTCTTTTCTTACGCAGGCTGCTGCTGCTTCTGGCTGAAGGAGGGCTTCACATGTTCACTGCTTCATCCTACTGAAGGCTTCTCCCCATCGAGAATCAAAAGCCAAGGAAGCAAGCAGCATATATTTTCTTACCTCTCCTTTGTTTAATTTATTTTATTTTCATAGTTCATGCATGCATATACATTCATTATATTCATCTTCTGATAGTCTCCCTTCTCAACCACGTTGAGGATTTTTTTCCTAGTGCACACTTGCACTCTTTCCATCTATTTATACTTGCATCATCATGCATCATATTTCCCACACCCTTCTTGCATAGGGGTTTAAGGGCCAACACCCTTAAGGTGTGTTCTACTCCTTGTTATCATGCTCATATTTTTATTAAGGATTTGATACTACACTCACCATGTTCTAATTCAATTTCTTTATTGGTGTTTGATTGTTTTGCAAGGGTAATCAAAATAGGAAGAACTCTCTTCATCGGCCGGCCGATCTAGAAGAGAAAGGAGCATTCACAATCACCCGCGTTTCAAGGTATTTTTCGCGATCCCTCCATGCTTTTTATTATTATATTTTGAGGCCTTGTGTCTCTGGCGATCACACACTCCATCTTAGCACCTCGTGCTTATTTGTACCTTACATTGCTTATTTATTCATTATTTCTATTCTATTTGATTAAGGGGATTTCTTAGGATCTACAAATTGGCGATCACGGTGGGACTCTTTGTGTTCTTCTTTTATTACCCCTTTCCCCTTTGGCACCCTCGCGTGCCCTTTCCCTTTGGTACCCACGGTACCCCTCCTTTGTGCCCCTCGGGCACCCTCCATTGTACTTTGCACTCTCCCCAAGTGATCTGTCAGTTTGTTAGATTTTCTTTTTTTGAAAATTCCACTTATCCGAAATTTTTGATGAGCATGTTATACTCTGCTGTATGTTATTGATTGCCATGATCATATCGTGACTGTGAGTGTTTGAGGTTTCTGGCCGCTGGAGGTTTTCTGGGACAGAAGGGTGTAACGCCTCTGGAAGAGGCGCGTTTTTGTTTTAACGCCCTAACCCAGGGCGTCTTCTTTATTTGTAACGCCTTCTGACAGGGCGTGTTCCAGCGCATCATTGGTTTCCCTTGGGCTATTACGCTGCTTGCGAATTCACGCCCTCCTCCAGGGCGTCTCTTTTGGATTAGCGCCTCAGATCAAGGCATTTTTTGTGATTTGACGTCCGCTGGAAGGGGCGTCCTTTTATTTATAGCGCCTCACACTAAGGCGTGTTTTTCACTGCCCCTGGGCCCTCCAGTGATTCACGACAGTGATACTGTCGTCGCTTTGGTTAATAGCGCCCCCTGCCAGGGCGTCTTTTTACTGTGGGTTTACAGAACCCTCCCGTGTGTGGCTTTTCATCATGATTCATGCTTATATTTGTTGATTGATTATATTGCTGTGATTGGCTTGTTTACCCTGCATTCATCTTTGCATTTGGTTTGAGAGACCTCCTCTCTCTACACTAGGATTCCACACACCCCCTTGGTGAAGGAAGGACCCTCCATTGAGCATTCCGTCTCTTTGGATTGGAAGTTCCTAAACCAAGCCTCCATAAGTCCCCGCACCCGTGGATTCCCTCACGGACGCCGGGCAGGTTGTACCCTTTTGAAGTCCCGAGTTAGTTGGCCTATACACGGTGAGAGAGTGTTCCTAGTTGGCACCGGAGTTCAAACCATATTGAAACTAGGATCCTCCCTTGTGTGAATCACACCAAACTTTGTTAAAATTCATTAATTCACCAAGGTTCAAACAAATTAAGATCAACGGTAACCATTCCAACTTGTGTGCTTCTTTGCAAATTATTTTGCTTGAACTTTGATTGAATAATGGCTTACCATGATAAGAAAACCAACATGTTTAATTCAATTCATGAGGATGCACAACCGTGCACATCTTATTCCCCTCAATTTCAACATGTTCATCACAATTCTCACCATACTTTCAAGGGACCACATCCTCATTCTCATGGTGCTGCCCGACCCATGGGCAATGTCCATCATGGCCCCCCTACTCAATTTCGAGCCACTACTCCTCCGGGACCGTCTCCTCCCGATGAGAAGGTCTCCCGAATCTTGCATGCATTAGATCATCTCACCCCCCAACAGATCCAAGCCCTTAAGGCCGCCGTTGAGGGTGCATCTCCTTCATCTCGTCCTCCTTCCAATCCTATTCGGGTGGCCCATCACCCACCTCCCTCTTCTATTCACAATCCTATTCGGGTAGCCCATCACCCATCTCCTTCTATTCACATTCCTCCTCGGATGGTCCGTCATCCGCCTCCTTCTATTCCTCCTCCACCACGGCCCCGAGGCCCATTTATTCCTTGCAATCCGGCCCATCCGGGTTCTTTTACGGGTCATCCCGTTAACTCCCCTCCACGGCCTTTTTATGCCACCCCTCCTCCTTCAAGGCCCTGCAAACCCTCGGTTGCTCCAGTTACACCCCTCCAACAATCTCTGCTTGATAGGGTAACTTTGATGGAGGAACAATTAAGGAGGGTCATGGCTCCTCCTACGCCGGTAAATCCTCTCCATGCCGCTCTGGACGAGCTTACAAGGATAGAGAGAGAATGGAAAGACAGGAGAGAGGACTATGGCGTCAGCATTTCAAGTGAACAAGAACCGGCAGTTGAAGAATTTGGGCCGGTATGTGATGAAGCTCCGCAGGCACCCCTTCCGAGTTTCCTTCGCTTTCCACTTCCCCCACTTTCATTTGATGAACCTCCTGCTCAGGACGAAGCCACCACTCCCAATTCATCCCCCATTTCTGAGACTTCTTGGTGTTACGACGATGGGTCGATACTCCAATCACCCGCGCCGGTGCATCTTGAGTCTTCTCCCACTCCTAACACCGTTCGCTCCGTTCGGCGTTTCCTCCGCACCAAATCTCCCCCAATTGCACCTCCACCCATTATGCCATCAACCTTCATAACACTAGCCTCCCCCGAGCCTTCCACTATAAAACCTCCACATATTGAGCCTTTAGCCTCCACCGAGCCCACCATTGAACTTTCCCCAATTCAACCTTCCATTATCCCATTACCACCGCCTCAACCCATTTTACCTACTCCACCACTTAACCCTCCACCCTTACCCATGGCTAATCCTGAGCAGGATTCACCCCTTTTTGCACTCGAGCCAACCCCGACTGCTTCCGAGCAAAGGGAGAAACTCGATGTGTTTGAACCTCCGCTTCCACTTCCGCCAACACTTTCCATTATACTTCCGCTATCCACGAAGCCTTCCGCCTCCGCCTCACCTCCCTTTACTACTCGGAAGGGGAGCGCTGCTACAAATATTTGTGCCGAAGATAAGCAAAAGCCGGGCAAGAAGACTTTGGCCATGGCCATGCTATTCAAGACGCAAGAGTTCATTTGCCGGATGCCAATCCGGGTTATTATTCCAAGTACGGTCGAAGAGGCCAAGTTACCGTCGCTACTGTTCGCCAGAGAAGAATGCCAAGCATTGATGCCATCCAAGGGCCAGGCAGGGCACCCCTTGCTCCAGTTTTCAAATCTTCCATACAAGAGGCAAATTCATATTCCATTCCAATTAATGGGCAACACGATGCTTCCTGTACTAACTTTCCAACTCCCTCACATTGTTGATCTTTGTCTTCCAAGGGGGTTATCATTTATTGTTGAAGCTTCTTCCATTGGGCCGTTTGATTATACACTTTCACTGCCATGGAGGGGCAGTTATCTTAGTGCCAAAGGGCTGTCCCTTATTTGTTCCACTTTCTATTCATCTATTTTTATCACTTTTTCTTCATGGGCCATTCCTAGGGTAAAAAGGAAGATCTCATCCTCTCACCCTTCACATTCTCCATCTTCTTTGCATCTCACGCATTTTGTTGCATTCGCGCATTCACTGCATTCATCGCATCCATCATTTTGCATACACCTCCTGATTCCTGGGTTTCCAAACCCGCATCTTCCCCGCCTTCCGGCACCTCCGGATATTCCGCATTTCCCATCTTATTCATCTTCATCCTCGGGATCTGTGGGTCCCCTTACATTGCTCGGGCGTTGCCCCCTCCCCAATCTCTTCTCAGGGCATCGCGTCCCTTTTCAGCTCTTGCATCCGGACCCTCCGGATTTCTCTCACTTTCTCCCAGGGCATCGCGCCCCTTTCCACCTTATTCTTCCGAAACCTCCGGACTTTCCCCTCGAGCATCGCGCCCCTTTCCATCTTAATCCTCCGGAACCTCCGGATTATATTTCCCTCTTCTTTGGGCATCGCATCCCTTCCTTTATCATTCCTCCGGAATTTCCGGATCCTTCATACCTTTCCCTTGGGCATCGCGCCCCTCTCCATCTCATTTCTCTGGAACCTCCGGATCTTTTTCTCTTCCCTGGGCACGACGCCCCTTTCCATATTTTTCCTCCTGAACCTCCGGACTTTCCCCTCGGGCATCGCGCCCCTTTCCACCTCATTTTTTCGGAACCTCCGGACTTTCCCCTCGGGCATCGCGCCCCTTTCCACCTTATTGTTCCGGAACCTCCGGACTTTCCCCTTGGGCACGACGCCCCTTTCCTTCTCATCCCTCCGGAACCTCCAGATTCTCTTTCCTTCTGCTTAGGGCATGACGCCCCTTTCCACCTCATTCCTCCGGAACCTCCGGACTTTCCCCTCGGGCATTGTCCCCTTTCCAATCTCTTCTCAGGGCATCGCACCCCTTTCCAATTCCTGCACCCGGACCCTCCGGATTTCTCCTTTATCCTGCTAGGGCATCGCGCCCTTTTTCATCTCATTCCCCCGGAATTTCCGGACTTCCTTCTTGGGCATCGCGCCCCTTTCCAACCATTGCATCTGGACTCCCCGAATTTCTCTCCCGTCCTCCCTGGGCATCGCGTCCTATGGTATCTCATTCCTCCGGAACCTCCGGATCTTTCACCCCTCTCTTTATCCCTTGGGCATCGCACCCCTTTTCATCTTCTTTACCCAGAACCTCCGGATTCTCCATCTTATTCTTTCTATCTTTTCCCAGGGCATCCCGACCCTTCTGATTCCATCCCTCCGGAACCTCCGGACCCTCCTGATCCTTTTCATCCACTCTTCCCCGGGCACCGTGCCCCATGGCATCTCATTCCTCCGGAACCTCCGGACCATCCATCTTTCTTCCGATTCATCTTTCTACTCTTCCAGGACATCACATCCTTCATTTTCTTCTTCCTTTTCCATCATCTTTTCCCCTATTTCTTCCCAGGGCACCGCGTCCCTCGATATTTTATCCCTCCGGAGCCTCCGGATGATTCCTCCTATCATGATTCTCCTCCACTGCCTCCGGACCCTCCGGATCCGCCTCTTTCCATCTATCAATTTCTTCTGCTGATTCCTCCTGATCATGGGTCCGACCCAACTTCTTCCACGTCCGCTGCCTTGGGCAACTGCCCATTCTCTCACTGCTTTCGAGGCTTTAGTCCTCACTCCTCCTTCTAATTCTCCGCTTCTTCTGTAGACTGTTCCATGTGATCAGGGTCTCCGCGCCTTAGTAAGGGAGTTCTAGCCCTCGCCTCTTTTCCTTTTTTCCTTATTCGTCTGAGTCTGGTCTTGGCACCACTCCTTCTTGTTAAGCCACTTTCAAACCCTTTGCTTCCAATCCTTTTTACTGCCAAAGAGGACTATCCCATGATGATCAACCTCGCCTCTGACAGCTGCTTCTACAAAGGTTGCAAGGTAACATATTGGCGTAAGTATGCATTTTTATAATATCATTGCTTCACGCATGATTTTCAAAATAAAGTGCTTCTTAATAAGATTAAGAGTGGTAGTCAAGACCTTTATCCTAGGTCGAATCTTTATCTTTACTAAATCATTCTCAAAAGAGTCTTTAGGCTTGCTATGCAGCACTCTTGGTTAAAAAGAACCCCGCACTGGGAATTCAACGTTCTCTCCCTGCTTGTTAAGAGCAACCCTCAGCTGGGCACCGCACACACTTCACGGCGTCCTTAGCCGGCTCCTTTAGTTAAACACTGTTGCTACTTTGGCCATGCCATGAGTATATCTGAAAGTCTTTTTCTCTTCTTTACTCGGCCGAATGCAGGGGCAAGAGGTTGACGGATGAGATGACCAACCTCGGTAATCCCCAATACGAGAGAAGTCTCAAATAGGGGCAGTCTTGACCCAAAATCGATTTGAGTTTTCATATGAGTTTTCATGATATACATCTAGCCAAGAAGGGCTATTCTGAAAATCAAGTCAAAATTTTGATAAAAGTAAAATTGTGAATTATGGCATGACAAGAGTGGCAAAGTCCCCGCAGGGAAAACCCTGGTCGTATGCATGTCAAGGGTCTAAAAATCAAAGGCACAAAGTCCCGGCACAACAGACTACCTCTTTGAGGGGAAACACCTTGGAAAGAATTCGAGTTCCGACATCTCCCATCCTGCATAAAGCTTATCCTCACTTATTCTTCTCTTCTCCCTCTAAGACCGAATGTTTCTCGGGTATGGCCTTGGTAGGGGCACCGTTGATCAAAGGCGGTCGGTTATAGGATGCCACTTTCAATGCACGCCCGGCTTTGAGAAATTTTAGCAAAAAGGGAAGGAACAAGGACCCCCAATTAATGGTTTAAACACCCTTTGATGTTGCATTAGCTATGTCTAAATCAAAATCCAAAAAAATTGAATATTGCAAAATCAAACAAAAAAAAATTGAATATTTCCTGAGCAAAATCAAACAAAAAATCAGATATTTCTTCCAAAATCCATAAAAATTTGAAATATTTTCCAAAAATCCATAAAAATTTGAATATCTTTTTCAAAACTCATAAAAATTTGCCTATTTTAAAATCTAAAAATGCATTGTATTTTCCGATGGTGTTTTGCAGGAACAACTTTGCAAGGATCAAGAGCACGGGATAAGTCCTATCTCCACTCATTGCTATCAATCTATTAATTTCTCTCGATATTCTCATGACATGCCACCCTGGGCATTTTTTTGATTATCATCTCCCTATATCATTCTCATTATCATATCTCCTGATTATCATCCTGATTATTCATCTCTAGATCTTTCAATCAACTCCTGCTAATTTCTCTTGATCAATTCTGCCACTGGGCATTATATCACTCTGATCATTCAACTCTACATCTTGATTAGCCAAGATTGTCATCCTCATGATGAAATAACAAATAATGATGCTTTGTAATATCATGATTCAACTCATAATGGTTGATTGATGCTTTGATTCATGTTTTGATGACTATGCTTAAATGCCTTATTCATTGCTTGTTATCTTTTATATCTTGGCTGATGAATCTTCGAGCGCAGAAAGAAGCTCTTGGTCCCACCGACTGGGCATCAACATCCAAGCCCCACAGTGTTTGCACATTATTTCATCTCAGTTCCCCATATGCTCATTGCTATCACCATCTCTCCCTGTATGCATTTTACTATATGTTATTACGCTACTAGATTATATCAAGGACCTTGTGGCTTTGGTAAAACTGGAATTTGAGTTCCCCTTCATCAAAAATAATGATGATTTCAGAGGAATCTTAGTCACACGGATAGGCCGTTGAGCCGTCCAAGACTGGGGATGATGGTTCCCTTTTGTGAGTTGGTGCGCGGATAAACGAGCTTCGGCTTAGTATCAGCTCGCAGGATCAGTTTCTTGACCCAGTCTTGGCAGTTTAACAATATTATCCTTGATTATCTTATATTTTCATTTGTTTTAATTTTTCCTTTTAAACCCAGCATGCATTCATATAGGACTTTGAATTAACATTGGAAAATCATTCTGATAAGCTGATTTGGAGAGTCAAATTGATCTTAAACTTTCCAGATATGAGATATTCGTTGCTGAATGGAATCCTCAGTTCGTTTTGTCGCTAATTTGGGTCATTTTCTCAAAAGCTCCTTGTTTGGATTTCTATCATCTTATTTCAATCCTTTCCTTTGATCCACCTTGGCTGCAGCACGTCCACATTGGCTGGTAACCGCTTCCCAATGGTGAAACCTACAGGTTTGTGACCTGGGGTACTTCCACCGGGTTGGAAGTTGATCTTTCTCCTTCGTACCCGCGTGCACACTCCCCCTTTTATCCAAACATCGTTGATTTCAGTGAATTTCCCGAGATTGCTTCATCTCGAGCTTTTAATTTAATTCTCATCAAGTGATGTTGATTGCGTGTCTCATCACACCTTGACATCTACTTTTCAGTTTGCTCTGCTCCCTTGCAAAGCAGACGCCAAGGCGGGGCAGCTGTAGACACGCCAAAATTGACGTTACTATGAGTACATCTCATATTACCTTATAATGCCCCAATTTGACCCTCAAATTAGCTCTGTTTGAGTGGTTTTTCTCACTTTTCTTGGATTTCTCCCTTTTTCCTCTCTTTTCCTATTTTCCCCTATTTTTCTGGATTTTTCTAGATTTTCTGGGCATTTTTCTCTATTTTTATATATTTTTCAGAAATAACGACTTGATGTGGGGTGTTTTTTAAATAACGGCTTAGCCTTGGGCATTTCTAAAACAATTGACGACTATAGTGGAGGGCGTCCATTCTTTCAAATTTCTATTTTTCTGGATTTTTCTGGGAATTTTTCGGAATTTTTTGAGAATTAACGACTTACAAGGGGACGTTATTTTGAATTTGAAAAGAATAAAAATAATCAAAAATTGAATTCACGACCTATGCACGGTCGTCTTTTTCAAATTGAATATTTTATTAATATTTTCAACCCCCTTCCAGAGGTGATTTGGTGACCTTCCGGATATCAGAAAAATACGCAAAAATAGTCGTTGGAATCGGCACGTTGAGATGCACCTCCACCTAAAAAATGGGAAAACAATATTGAGAAATAAAAAATAGCCCTATTTTGAATATTTTGAATTAACGTCCTGATCTAAGTCGTGTTTTTAATAACGCCTTCTGGTAGGTCGTCAATTCTTGAATTGACGCCCTTGTCCAGGTCGTGTTTCAGTTTTGTGTTCCGAACGAACACAGCCTTTCCCCAGAGAGTCCCTGCTTCGTTTGGGCTCTTGCCCAGTCTTATCTTTCCCTTGTTGGACTCTTGCCCGTTCTTATCCTCCCCTCTTTGGACTCTTGCCGTTCTTATCTTATTCCAACCTATTAATAGAGCCCTTTGGCTCTGTTATACGGGTTCGGATGGTTCGATTCTCTTCTTCTTCTTCTTCTTCTGTTTTTTTCTTCTTCTACTTTTTTTTCTGTTTCTTCTTCTTCTTCTTTTCTTACGCAGGCTGCTGCTGCTTCTGGCTGAAGGAGGGCTTCACATGTTCACTGCTTCATCCTACTGAAGGCTTCTCCCCATCGAGAATCAAAAGCCAAGGAAGCAAGCAGCATATATTTTCTTACCTCTCCTTTGTTTAATTTATTTTGTTTTCATAGTTCATGCATGCATATACATTCATTATATTCATCTTCTGATAGTCTCCCTTCTCAACCACGTTGAGGATTTTTTTCCTAGTGCACACTTGCACTCTTTCCATCTATTTATACTTGCATCATCATGCATCATATTTCCCACACCCTTCTTGCATAGGGGTTTAAGGGCCAACACCCTTAAGGTGTGTTCTACTCCATGTTATCATGCTCATATTTTTATTAAAGATTTGATACTACACTCACCATGTTCTAATTCAATTTCTTTATTGGTGTTTGATTGTTTTGCAAGGGTAATCAAAATAGGAAGAACTCTCTTCATCGGCCGGCCGATCTAGAAGAGAAAGGAGCATTCACAATCACCCGCGTTTCAAGGTATTTTTCGCGATCCCTCCATGCTTTTTATTATTATATTTTGAGGCCTTGTGTCTCTGGCGATCACACACTCCATCTTAGCACCTCGTGCTTATTTGTGCCTTACATTGCTTATTTATTCATTATTTCTATTCTATTTGATTAAGGGGATTTCTTAGGATCTACAACCGAGAACGGTTTCGCGGCGGCTCGAAGGCGGCACGAACGGCGACGGCGGCGGCACAGATGATCACCGGAGATAGAGGGGAGGGGATAGAAGATAGAAATCACTTTAGAATTGGAGGTTGGAGGAGAGAAACCAGAGGGAGAGAGGAGGGGCTCAAGAACACTCTTGATTTTCCAACAATTTTCTCTTCATTAATGCCAACAAATGGAAAATACAACCTTTTTATATGCCTTACATCAAACCTAATCTACACCATTAGATCTAGGGGAGGGGATTGGATGGCTGGGATGAAGTGTGAATAACACACAAAAAATATTAAAATATTAAGGGGAGAGGGGCGCCCCCTTGACCATGGTTAATGGGGTTGAATGGGTAGGTAAGGTAGATAACCCACCTTGGACTAATTAAGCCACTTGTCTCCCATGTGGTCAAATGGCATTCAACCCTTCTAGATGGCCACCTAGGATGGTTGACCAGCCTCACATGGATGACATGGACCAATGGGAAAGGGCTGGGGGCTACCTTGCTGGTCCTACTGACAAATTACATAGAAACCCACACAATCCGTGGGAATGACGCATTGACTTACAAAGCCGTACAATTGCGTACATACTTTCCCAAGGATATAAACACAAACTAAAAGGACATAAATGTAAAAGAAAAAGTATATGCTCGGCGTCGATTCCCATCAACTCTCCCCGGGTGGGAGGAACTCGACCCCGTCGAGTAGGGGTATGGATGCTCGAGTACTCCGGCGGATCTGTCACCATGTCAAGTAACGCGGGTACGCTCCACTCCGAGTGATCGTCACCTGCTCATTCCATATATACTCGATATGCACGGACTGCTATGGGCCGAAGGTGGACACTCAGGGTGGGGCACTCTCAAAAGGGAAGGAAGCAGCTCGAAGACTCACTAGGAATCATCGCTGAGTCCCTGTAGGTGACTGATCCGGGTATTGATGTAGAACCGATCCCATACTCATCGAGTGAGTCGACTCGCTTCACACTCATAAGGGACTGACATCGACGAGCTTGCACAAGACACATGCAGACAAACAAATGACACAAAAGCCATGCAAACAAACCACACAAAACAAACCACACAAGAAAAAAAACACACGGACTCATCTATGACCCTAGACACACCTAATGTTAGTCCGACCCGTACATGGGTGACGGCGGACCAGGACACCCGAATATGTGCCATGCATGCATGTTATGCAACTGGGAATGGATGGCATGGGGAACACCTATACGTCGGGTGTGGTTATGCGTGGATGGTCTTTTGTATGTGGGTGACTCGGGTGGTTTAGAAGGGCCGGGTGTAGGTGGGTCGGGATTGGTGGATGTAGATGGACAATCCTGAGGGGAAGGGGCATAAAAGTGGGCTTCCTTGAAGAAGGGGAGTACGGGTGGTAACTCGGGAAGCCTAATAGTGAAGGGGTCAAAAGGGTCAAAGAAGGTATGACCCCTTGTGGTGGGTTCCCACAAGTCACAGTCCCACGTGTAGAAGGTTTGAAGATGTGGGTAGTCACCTTCTTGAATTGTAACGGGTGGGATGGGGATCGTAGGCAAGAAGTATGATTCCTCCCTCGGACAAAAGGGTATGAATTCGGGCTCGTCTGGTAAGGGGAGGAGTAAGAGGACCTCCGTGGTGACACAACCCACGGTGCACTCAGAGGTAATGGAATCGAAGGCCGGATGGGTGAAGCTAAGACTAGCGGGTTGGTCAAAGCCTCGGGCCAAAAGATGTGTCAACTCCCATTGTGAATCTAATCCCATGATAAGATCATCCAACGTATCAACATGGTGACGAGATCGAAATGTGGTATGAATGAGTTGACCGGCACTATAGGTAGGATGGGGTCCATGGATGGAAAGGGATGTGGGACCAAGCCATCCTTGAGCCAACTAAGAAGTGGCTCGGCTATGTAAAGTGTTCCCGTAAGAAACACGGGTGGCTCGGGCTTTGGTAGCTCCAAAGAAGAAGGTTCCGAATAGAGCTCGGAAGGAGCGGGTGGTGATGGAGCACCTACGAGAGGTGAAGAAGCACTTATCCTTTCCAAAAAATCCGAAATCATTTTCTTGCATTCCTCAAAGGAGCGGGTTGGAGTAGGGACCTTGGGGTGGACTCGCTCCTCGTCCCTCGACCTAGGTGTGGTCCTAGGCTCGGCTATAAGCGGGGCTTCCACTCGGTTGGAGGTACTTGAGTGGGTTGGGATGGGGGTGCTAAGGGGAGGCTGGTTGGAGGTGACTGGGCGGGCCACTAGATTGGGGTCGCCTTGGTGGGCTTGGATGGCGGTGAAGGGGTGGGATTGGGTAGAGGTGTGGCCCACTTGATTGTGGGTGAGTTGGTGGGGTTGGTGAGTGGTATGACCTCTGTGGTTGGAGGTAGGTGGGCGGGGCAAGTAGGCCCTCCTAAGCGCTCTCTTCATTTCCCACCATGACTCGATGGGCCTTAGATTCCTATCCTCCCTCCAGTATTTGATGTTCCTCCAAGTTGCAGCGGCTTCACCAAAAAGTCACCTTTTGGAAACATCGACTTGCATGGGCCCGTACATAATGTACACCTCGAAGTAATCATCCATAATGGCTTCCCATTCTAGGTAGACACTCGGGTCATCGGACCCGTAGAAGTCCCGGGTTTCGGGCCTCGTGGGGTGGTTCGGGTGGTCCTTCCATTTGAGATAGTATCTCCACCATCCGGGTGTTTGGGAATCCATGGGGATTAGGGACTAGTGGGTGGGCATGTCGACACTAGTAGATGACCCACCTAGATAATGGACTACAACCCTAAACATGACGACCAAGACTCGGTACGTGGCGGAGCTAACCGATCCGAAGATCACTCGCACAAGTCTGCGGCCTTCCCGATAGGCGTAGCCTAACGTTCCGACAACACCTTTTGATATACCGAGTAAAGGGATGTATGCGACCCAAAAGACACTTTTTTTTGTTTGTTTTAAAACAATGATGATCCTAAACATGACTTAGACAATGACTAATGACTAGACCTAAATGACACTTTTTTTTTATTGACACCCTAGACTCAACCTCGCTCTGATACCAAATTGATGCGGGATGAGACCACGGACATGACAAGCTCGCGGTTGTCCCTTAACGAGGGAAGCGTCAGACGTGCGCGGTTGAGAAACCGACAATGAGCTAGGGTGATCGGCTCTCTCGTGTGCCCGGATCGGGTCACGGGACGGTCTCACACTCTCTCGCAGCAGCGGTAATGAATAGATAAAGTGAGCTAGATATCCCTACACATGCTCTCTAGCAGCGGCATAAACAAATATATATGAAGTAAGCAAAATGCCAAGTAAGGGAGCGAATGCGATACCTCCACGCGCTCGGCGTGGGGACGACGGACCCGGTCGAAACTCGTACTCCCGGGATAAATATTACACAATGATGACAGCAATGAAATATCGCCCATTCCACGCAGGGAGGTAAAGGGCTACACAACTGGGCCCGGGAGGACCGAATTCGGGTTGACGGGCGGCTTCTGGCGTTGATTCGGCAACACCCGAACACGTGATGGTGGGGCCCACGTGTTGTCCGGAGGGGCCGTGTGGGACCCGGTGGCACCGCTGTGGTGGTGGATGCCTGGATGAACGCTCCCTGGAGTGGAGGCGTGCTGGTTCACCGGCCGGAGGCCGGGCGGCTCCGTTCGGCACCGGTCGGAATGATCGGCCACGGATCTGCAACTTCTGGTTTTCAGCGCGCGTCCCGGCGAGAACAGGCGTTGCGATCAGCCCCGATGTCGGATCTACACGAGACTGGCGCCGTTGGAAAGCTAACTTCAAATCCTTTAATCTAGGACTGAAGATCGGGCCTGGATCTGCACCGATCTGGGCTTTAATGAATTTTCAACTTCCTGTTGTACAATAGCCGAACACTCAGATCTACAGAGCTATTCTCTGAGAACTGCCTTTGACCGATATGTGAACGTCCGAATCTGAAGTGGTGGCCTTCAGAACAGTTGTAGGAAATCAAGCTAGGAAAACGGCAAAACTGGCTTGGACAAGTTTGGATGTGATTACGAATTGATAGGATGTTTGAACTGGAAGTGGGTTGGATCTGGAAATGGGCTGAAAGCACTGTAGCTGAGATAGAACATGAATTTTGAAAAATAGATGGAAGGCGGATCAAAAATTAAGAAAAGTGGTGGAAGTAGGGGATGATGGACAGAAATCCTAGTGAAATTGGAAGGGTTTGGAAAAATCAAAAAGAGGGTCGGAGGGAAGAAACACAGGGCTGCTGTCACTGTAGACAGAGACAAAACAGAACTAGGAATGAATGATGCACGAAAATGGGAAAATACTAAACGATAGAATTAGGGCGTGAAAATTTAGGTGGAGCTTGGGATTCAAGGGAAGAACACACCATAAAAATTGTAGACCACGAAGAGGCCGTGGCTGATAGCAAGAATTTCGGGAAGAGACCTCTATCCAGCAGGACAGAACACCGAGAACGGTTTCGCGGCGGCTCGAAGGCGGCACGAACGGCGGCGGCGGCGGCACAGATGATCACCGGAGATAGAGGGGAGGGGATAGAAGATAGAAATCACTCTAGAACTGGAGGTTGGATGAGAGAAACCAGAGGGAGAGAGGAGGGGCTCAAGAACACTCTTGATTTTCCAACAATTTTCTCTTCATTAATGCCAACAAATGGAAAATACAACCTTTTTATATGCCTTACATCAAACCTAATCTACACCATTAGATCTAGGGGAGGGGATTGGATGGCTGGGATGAAGTGTGAATAACACACAAAAAATAATAAAATATTAAGGGGAGAGGGGTGCCCCCTTGACCATGGTTAATGTGGTTGAATGGGTACGTGAGGTAGGTAACCCACATTGGACTAATTAAGCCACTTGTCTCCCATGTGGTCAAATGGCATTCAACCCTTCTAGATGGCCACCTAGGATGGTTGACCAACCCCACATGGATGACATGGACCAATGGGAAAGGGCTGGGGGCCCCCTTGCTAGTCCTACTGACAAATTACATAGAAACCCACACAATCCGTGGGAATGACGCATTGGCTTACAAAGCCGTACAATTGCGTACATACTTTCCCAATGATATAAACACAAACTAAAAGGACATAAATGTAAAAGAAAAAGTACATGCTCGGCGTCGATTCCCATCAGGTGTGGTCCACTTGATTGGGTGAGTTGGTGGGGATGGCTAGTGGTATGACCCCCGTAGTTGGAGGTAGGTGGGCGGGGAAGGTAGACCCTCCTAAGCGCTCTCTTCATATCCCACCATGACTCGATGGGCCTTAGCCTCCTATCTTCCCGGAAGTACTTGATGTCCCTCCATGTTTCGACGGCTTCATAGAAAAGTCACCTTTTGGCTAAGTAGACTTGCGCGGGACCGGACATAAGGTAACACTCAAAGTAGTCGTCCATAACGGCTTCCCACTCTAAGTAGTCACTCGGGTTTTCAGAGCCATAGAAGTCCCGGGCTTTGGGCCTTTTGGGGTGGTTCGGGTGGTCCTTCCATGTTAGATAGTATCGCCACCATGCAGAAGATGCGGCCCCTTGGTCGTCCATGGGACACGGGGACACTAATGAATGGACATGCCAACACTTGGACAAGACACTAGACCGACTATGCAAGGTTGGAATGCATGCACACTAAGGGCAAGACACCAAGACTCGGTACGTGGCGGAGTTAATCGTTCCAAAGATCACTCGCGCAAGTGTGCGGCCTTCCCGATAGGCGTAGCCTAACGTTCGGACAACACCTTTTTATATACCGAATAATGGTATGCGGATGCAACCTTAGACCGACTTAGACGATGACTAGACGTAAATGACACTTTTTTTTATTTTTAGACAGCCTAGACTCAAACTCGCTCTGATACCAAACTAATGCGGAACGGACCACGGACTCGACTCCAAATGGATATGCGATCCTCGGACTCTAAGCAAGCTCGCGATCGTCCCTAACGAGGGAAGCGTCGGACGTGGGTGGTTGAGAAATCGGCAAAGAGCTAGGGTGGTCAACTCATAAATTTGTGCCCGGATCGGGTCACAGGATGGTATCTCTCTCTCTCTCGCAGCAGCGATGATATAAAAGTAAAGCGGGCTACTATCCTAGCATGCTCTCTAGCAGGGGCATATAAAGCATATACGAATAAAGCAAAATGTCGAGTAAGGAGCGAACACTATACCTCCACACGCCTGGCGTGGGGATGACTTCCCGGCCAATCTCGTACTCCCGGAACAGTAAATACACAAATATTACAGCAATGAATATGAGTGCCCACTCCACGCAGGGAGGTAAAGGGCGACACAATGGGGCCCGGGAGTAACGGGTTCGGGTTGACGGGCAGCTTCTTGTGTAGCGTCGGCGGCACTCGTACTCGCGACCGTGGGACCCACGTACTGGTCTGAGGGGATGTGTGGGACCGGGGGTGGTACCACTATGGTGGAGATGCCTGGAGGAGCGCTCCCTGGGATGGCGGTGTGCTGGTTCTCCGGCCGGAGGCCGGGCGGCCCCGATCGTCACCCGCCGGAGTTGTTGGCCACGGATCTGTAATTCTGTTTTGCAGCGCGCGACCCGACGAGATCTGCTGCTGCGGTCACTCCCGACGTCGGATCGATGCACAAGAGGTACCGTTGGAAAACTCTTTCGAAGTACTTCGATCTAGAGCCATAGATATAAAATTGAATTTCCTGTTGATGGCCTTTATCAAATTTTCGAGCTGCTGGATCACTGGATCTGAAAACTCCGAGCAGAACCAAGTTTTACTGAGAGTTGGCGTTGACCGCGATGTAGACCTTCGATTCAGAAGATGAGTTCTTCATAAAAGTTGTGGAGGCCAAAGAGAGGAAAACGGGGATATATCTTATGCAAGATTTGGTGAAAGTCTCGATTTTTTGGGGGTTTTATACTGGCCCTGGGTCGGATCTGGACAACAGAGACAGATCTGAATTTGGGGGAAAGACTCAATTTCTAAAAATAGGCAGAGGGATTTAGAAATTAAACGAAAATTTATGGAGGAAGGGAATGGGGACAGAACCTCCAATAAATTTGGAGATTCCAAAAAAAATCAAAAAGAGGGTTGAAAGGTGGAAGAATTGAGCTTCTGTTACACAGATCTGAAAAGGGACAGATCAGAAAGATAGAAAGACACGAAAATAGAAAAATATAAAACGAACTCTGAATGGTGTGATTGTTTTACTGGAGGTTGGGAATCAAGATAGGAACTAACCCTAAAAATCTCAACTCCAGATGATATCGAAGTTGGGAGTTAAAATTCACGGAGTGGACCTCTGTCCTGAAAAAGAGAACCTGGAGAGCACTTCGATAGATCACTCGCGGTGGCTCGATGGCGGCACGAACGGCGGCGGCGGCGGCACAGAAGGAACTCAGATGTGAAGGGGCTTAGATAGAAGGGTTCACAATCCTGAAATGCAAAGGATGGAGAAGGAAAACCAGAGGATAGAGAGGGGGGGTGCGCAAGCTTCCTTGGCTCAAGGTAATTCAACAATTTTCTTCTCATTAATTCATGAAAAATGAAACTACATGCCTTATATAATAAATGGAAAATGACCACTAATGCCCTCAGATCTAGGGTTGGGAGAGGTATACAAGGTATAGAACTAATTAGTTCTAATAGGTTTTTTAAACAAAAATCAAAATTATCCATAAAGGGGGGGGGGGCGCCCCCTTGACAATGGGGCCTGGTAGGTAGCCTCCCTTTGAAATTTTAACCCCTTTGTCCCCCCATGTGTTTAATTGACTTCAACCCTTCTAGAAGCCACCTAGGATGGTTTGACCAGCCCCATATGGCTTAGGTGGACCAATGGGGAAGGACTGGGGGCCCCCTTTACTGGACCTATTGACAATTTGCATAAAAACCCACTAAGACTTACAATTATGTACCCATATAACACAAGGGTATACATACAAATATAAAAGGACATAAATGCAAACAAATATGAGCGGTCTTGCTTCGATGTCCCCATTAGAAAGCTAGTCCTGAGGGACGCCAATGGCGAAGCGGTCTGACCTGCAGGTTGGATCGGCTCGGCTCGAGCAGCTTTGAACTTCTCAAAGGACGGGATCGAAGGCACCGGGGGAGTGGTCGACGAAGCCTTGGCAGCCTCCGTCTTTCTCCGCTTCGCCTCCCGCTGCCCAACCGCCTTGGCGGCGTCCACCGCCTTCTTCACAGGCGATTTCGCCCGAGTCCTCTTCGCGGCCTTGGGCAACGGAGTTGTGGTCGGGGCTGGCGGCGCTGCATCGAAATAGGCAGGCTTCCGGATGAGCCGAAGAAGATTCCGGTATGTCGCCATTTGGGTGCTGTCGGGGTGGTCTATCAAAAAAAAAAATTTGATCAGCATCTGGCACCCTGAAAGGGTCGCGATGATGGGGGATGAAGATAAAAGGAAAGGGGAAGATCAAATACCATGAGGGCTAGTATACAGCCGAAGTGTTATCGGCCAGTAGCTCAGGGATGGCTCCTTATCCCGGCGTGCTGTCTCCCTGACTAACCAGCACACGTCCTCAATCTTCTGGTAGCGGTCGGCGAGGGCAGCCAAGTCTGCATGCTTCTTGGACGCAAGGTGGCAGAACAGGTTGAAGTGATCCATACACCACCCATCAGCATAATAGTATGAGATCTGCAAGCGCTTGCCTAGGATGGCAGCCGTCTGGTCATCCACCTTTAGACCATGTACCCGAAGGAGGACGTACAGCCATGTGGTGTCCTTGTAATTTTTGGGCTTCCGCTCCTCCCTCCTCATGAACGTGCCGTGCGGGCATATTGGGTCCCTCTCCGGACGCCAGCTCTTCGCAGGGGTGCCTTCCTCTTCTATGGGGAGCGGGTAATTGATAAGCTCCAAACGGTCACCCCCGATGCGGCAAAGATCCCTCAGGGTCTCCTTAAAGTCATCCTTTGATACCGGAGGTAGCTTGGCTTGCGGCGCCGGCCTGGCCCCTCGAGCTTCCCGGCGCGCGGCCAGATACGCAGCCACCTCCTTGTCTCTACTGTTTCTCAGCCGAAGTAGGTGCTCCGGGTCAATGTCAAGTACGGGCACCGATTGTTTACTCAAGAACTTTCTCTCCGCCCCATCCCAACAATCGGTCCGACACGACCGATAAAAGCCCGTTCAGGCATTCCACCACCTTATGTATTCCGCGATCACCCGCGGAACTCAACCAGGGGTCGGCACCCTGAAGGTCGCAGTGTCTGCCCGGTGGAAGAAATCCCACCAGGACCTGGTGTAATATCTCGGACCTTTCGGATCTTTCTTTATGGGTCCCGGATCTGGTTTGTCGGAGTATCTGGCTCCGTTGTGTCCGAAATTTCATTTCGGACATCTTCCGTGTTCAGATCGGCGCGATCCGGAGTTGTTTCGGAGGCCCGGAGTACGTCCGCGGCTTTTCCGCGCGTGTTTTCCGATTACCGGTGTGCTTTTTGATAATTCTTTCAGAACATCGTTGTGGGTGAACCGGGTTGTTCACCTAGTCGAGAGTGGTACCGTTGCGATCGGTGCGTTCCGAGGATCGCGGAAATGTAATTTTTAATTTTTTGGTATTTTCTGGAATTTCCAGATTTTCTACAAATACCTCTCCTTTTTCTCTCTCTCCCCACCCTCTTTCTTCTTCTTCTTCTTCTTCCTCCTTCCTCCCCCACCATGAGAATGCCTCCCTCCCCCTCTTCTTCGTCTGGCCAGACCGTGGCGGCACCCCCTCCGGCTGCAGACGGTGCGGGGTGGCGGCGTGATGATGACGACGACGGCGAGGTGATCGTAGGGCGTACGTGGACCGTGGGAGATCAAGGAAGAACGAGGGTTTTTCAAGTGATTCCTTGGGATTGTGGACGATCCGGCGTGTCTCGGGGTGAACTAAGGTAGGGTGACGTTCCTTAGCGTCTTGCGTTCCTTTCCCGCGATTAGTAAGCCGAGGGGAGGCCGAGAGATGGGTATTCATTCAGGTATGGGTTTTCCCATGATTTTGGAAGAGTTCACCCGATCTATGGTTTTAGGCCTTGATTTTGCATTTTGGCGGCTTAGAAGCATGCTAGGGGTCCCCAGGGGTCCTCCCCTTTGATTTCCCCCTCTCCGGTGGTGGCACGGGGGCGTGGTCAATTTTTTTGGGCGTTTCCCACCGTTTCGCTCTCGGGCGGGTGTGACGGTCCTTCCAGTGACCGTCACACTATGTAACGCGCCTAGATGGGTGTGTTACAGCCCTGTTCAGCCAACTGGGGTTTGTGGGATGTGGCGGTCCCACGATAGACCACCACAGGTGCTGTGACGCACCTGGGTTGGACCGCCAGAGTCGTTCAACCGTTGGCTCTTGACCGTTGGTTTTTGACCGTTGGGGGTCAGGGCATGTGATGCACCAGGCTTGGCGCGTCACAGCCTTCTGACGCCCCTGTGTGGGTGCGTCAGAGCTAGCGAATCCCCAAGTTGTAACGCGCCAGAGTTGGTCCGTTACATGCTGTGACACACCGAGTGGCACGCGTCACAGCTGATTTTCGGTTGTCTTGTGACGCACCAGTATAGGCGCGTCACAGACTGTAACGCACCAGGGTAGGTGCGTTACACGTTGTTTTAAACTATGGGTCTGACGCCCCTGTGTTGGGCCGTCAGATGGCTGTGACGGTCCAGCCCTAGACCATCAGAGCCTATGACACATCTAGGGTAGGTCGCCAGGCTCAGGGCTGCACCGGGTGGTTCGCAGTCCCATTTCTTTTCCGACCGTGGTCGCCGTGTGACGGTGCTGGTACATGGGATGGTCCCCGTACGTCGTCGGACGCGGACGTTGTTTTTCGTTGACTTGGGAGTCTACTCCGTAGCGACCCTCCACTAGTCGTAGCCTGCCTGCACGCGAGTGGACCCACCAGGGAGTGGTGAAGAGGCTACCCTGAGGATGGTTTTTAGACTGGTTTCCGTCGGGCCCCTCGTCGGTAGCCAGAGTCCAGCTCCAGGGGAAAACCAGTTAGAGGCCAGACCTAGGACGTATGGTCTATGTGTGCACACGTGGTTGGGGGCAGTTGGACCCACGCCGACGGGCGTGACCCCAGCTAGTCACTTATTTATGGTTACTTGTACGGTGTCCGTGCCTCTGGTAGGCGCTACCACGTTAGGCAGTTCACCGGCGGTGCGGTGTAAGTCGTCAGGGGACGCAACCGGCCTTGCTTCTAGAGGGAGGTACTCCTGTCGAGTCATGAGTGACAGGATGTCGGTCTTGTGACTTCGACCTTTGGGTTTTGGTCGGGTTGACCGTTGAGTTTCGGTCGTTTCACCGTGGCACGTGTGCTGGTTTTCGTGCCGTGAGGCAGGTGTTTTATAGATGGTAGGGCTTCCTTTTTCGAGGTACTCGCTTACTGCTAGCATAGCGGTTTCTCCGTTTGCGAGGTAGGGTTCGAGTGATCCCTACTGAGTCTTATTCTGAGACTCATTCCCTGCGTGTTTTCACCATGTTTCAGGTGAGGCGCGGCTTCAGGGGAGCGTGTCTGAGGCTCAGCGTGGTTCAGGTGCCCAGCGTTAGTGCCAAAGGTCAGAGCCGAGATATGTACTGTGTAGCTATACTTTTATTTCTTATCTCTGTACTAGTTGTGGACTACTGTTCTTATTTTGTGGACCATGTATCATGTAAAAATGTTAATTTATTTCATGCTTAATTATAAACTATTTAATTTCTGTAATTATTTGTGATACTTGTGTAGTCTCCACACCATCCTTTTAACCCTTCTGAGTCTTCGGACTCGTGGGTGGCGGTGCAAGTCTCGGGTTATCGGGCCTTCCCGTTAATCAGATTCTCAGCTCGTTACAGCTAGTATCAGAGCAGCGGTTGTGGGATTATACGAGAATCATAAGTAATTATAGTGGTCCACTAGTCCACAGTGATGATATATAGTTGACACTGGCATCGGGCATCATGTATTTTTCTTGACCTTGCCGTTTCCGTGTTTTCTATCTTTTGCTTCAGGTGCGAGTATGGCGCCGAGGCGGGCAACTCGCTCTCAGCAGGGGCAGTCGGCTGGAGGTCAGGAGATCCAGCAGGAGGTTCAGGAGGAGCAGAGTAGAGTGCCATTAGCGGCCACCGAGGCAGCGGGTGCTGCGAGGGTTTCGGGGGTCGAGGATTTCTTCCGTGGCATGTACCAGCTTATGTCGCAGTAGTTCGGCAGAGAGGCGGGTGAGGGCTCGTCAATTAGGGGTGGGCCAGGCCGAATAGTGAGAGATTTCATGCAGTTCCATCCACCTTTCTATGGCGGTCAGCCAGACCCTGATTTGGCTCGAGATTGGCTCGACGAGATGGAGCGGGTGTTCAGTTCCGCGCGGTGTGCTGCAGAGGACAGAGTGATGTTGACCTACAACAAGTTGCAGGGTACGGCTCGAGCGTGGTGGTCTTCCGAGTGGAAGACGTCCTTTCAGTCGCGTCTCCTTGAGCAGGTTGCGTGGAGTGACTTTGTCAGCGCTTTTGAGCGTACGTACTTGTTGACACCCTTTTTATGACCGATAAGTTGGGTCATCTCCTTATTCATTCTATATCATGCTATGAGTTATTCCCTTTTGTTGAGCCTTCTTGATCAGTGGGAGTTTTATTTCATGGGTCTTAATTCCTTGGTTGGGTCTGGTTCCTTGATTCCTTGCATTGAACGAAGTTTAGTAAGCTTTTGTATCATTTGGATCCTTATTGTCTCTAACGGTCTATACCAGGCGCGTTACATTTCTCTGACGCATCAGTCCTTGGCCGTTACATCTTGAAGAGTCCTTGAGTATAAGGCTTCTTTTCAATGCTTATATTTTGGCTATCCGTTTACTCTGACGGTCTATCGTGCAACCTTTATATTCCTCTGACGCGTCTTCCCTCGACCGTTACATTCTTCAAGAGTCCAGCATTTGAAAACTTCTCCCGTTGATCTTATCTCTTAAAGGATGAGGTTGATTGTGACGGTCTACTCCTGGAGCGTTACATGCCTGTGATGGTCTGTCGTGCAGCCGTTACATCAAACAGAGAGTCCTGGCAGGTCTGGCCTTTTCTCTGCTACTCCGTGGCCGAGTTAAGAGTTTGATCTTGTGATTTATCTTCCAAATCTAATCCTTAAAACCTTCTGTTTATTTCTATGGACTCTTGGGAGTGTTATCTTCAAGAGTTTGCTAAGAATTATCCTCATTTTTAGTTAGATTATCCTCTGCTCGACCAGAGAGTTTGAGGGTCTATAAATAGAACCCTTGACTTCATGGCCTAAAGGGGGAAAATCTGGAGTTTACGTCGAAGTGCTGCCGCATTCAGGAGCCATATCCAACCAAGAAAAGTTATCTCTCACGTCCATCTAATTCACAGTCAAGGGAGTATTCGTTTTCTTGAGTGTTTTAGTTCTATCATTGGCATACTTGTGTTCTTCCTTTTCTCTTTTCATCATAGCATTGTCCCACTCCTTATTTCATGTTCTTCCAAGTTCTTCCACTTATTTCATTAACTTAAACATCCTTCCTATATTTTAAAACGCCCAGAGGGGTTAAAAAACACAACTCCCCGGTATTCCCCTTTCCTTTTGAATGATATCAAGTTCATTTGATTATTGATACTACGTTGTTTGAAAGGCTAATTTGGGGTTGTTTCTTGTGTTCTACGTTCTTTGGCAAGTTTTACAGAGTTCATTAGATGAGGCCCAAGCTTTCTAGCCGGCTGGAAGGTTTGGAGTTTGAAGGATTCACAAGCTTGTTCTACAGACACTCTGACGGTCTTCATCAGACGCGTCAGGTTCCTCTAGCGGTCTGTCGGGCGATCGCCACACTCCCTATGATGCATAGGCACTGGACCGTTATATCTAGTAGAGCTGCAGTTTCCTATTGGTTTCTCTCTCCCGTGAGCGAGTGCATCATCTTCCTATTCTAAGGTATTAATCACGTCTTTGGCTTGTTTTTACCTTAGTGGCGATCACGTTCTTTTCCTGGTAGTGGGCATTAGCTTTCTCTCTCCCACATCTTATTTCCTCTTGCTTGTTCCACCCACGCGGTGTGCTTTTATTTACTCCCTTTGCTCCACGCTTCGGTGTGTGTTTTCCTTTTCCTTTCTTAGTTTAGTTTGATTGAGATAGCATTGCCCATGCTAGAGCTGGTTCTGATGGCCTAGGTTCATGGTTTACATGTTCATAGGTTGATTGAGATCATTGTTATTTGCTCTTCATATTCATCTTCATATCATATCGTATTTATCTATTCTTCTTTGCAAACGAAAAAAACAACAAAAACAAATCAATAGTACTGTCCAAAGTATATTGCCACGCAGCGGATGCGTGAGTTTTTGGAGCTGGTCCTGGGCGACATGTCCGTGTTGCAGTATAGGGCCCGATTTGTGGAGCTGGGTCGATATGCACCTCACATCATGGAGGGATTTGGCATGAATTCTTGCATATCATTTTTTGCAAATTTGCATGAAAGTGAAAAGATGAAATCCCTGACAGAGTTTTATTAATTCATGCTTGAATTAAAAGTAATTCTGGATTAGAAAAGACTAGGAAAAGGTTGAAGTAAAATTAAGTGCGATCTAGCCATGGAAAACTGATATAAGAATCTTTTTAAAGTTCATGCGCACTATTAGAAAAAATATTCACTATGCACTCTGATAAAGCAAAATAAGACAAGCCCTCTGTTATTTTGGGAACTGTATCTGATACTCTGCATTTCTTGAGGAGGAGATCTATTTCAAGAAAAAGCTTTCTGTCAAGTTTTATAGAAAAAAGAAAAGAAAATGCAAAGGCATATTGTTGAAAAAAAGAGAAATGATGAAATAGAAAGATCACGCCATGAAAAATGTCCCTGATCTGAGTAACCGGGCATGCTTCACCTAAGACGTGTTGAGGTTCGCGCAAAAAGGTGAAGGGTAGTGCAACATCATGGTTGTGCAATGAAAAAAAAAGAGAAAGTTCTAAAGGGACAAATGAAAAAGGCAGATAAAAGTTAGTATGCTTAAATGCTTTGATCTAAGAGGTGCAGGGTTGAAAGGTATTTACTTAGAATAACAAATGGGGGATGCAATTGTCTTTACTGCAGATTTGAAATTACACATGCACAAGTACTATTGAACTTTGATTTGTATTCTTAAGTCATGTGCTTTAATTTCCAATTTAAGGCTAGTATGAGCATTAATGATTCTGGATTCCTAATCTTTGGTTGATTCTATGAAGGGAGAGCTAGATATAAGAGTATGCTCTTTGTGAACTCTTGTTGGTCCTTAATTTTGATTTAATTGCATTGCTAAGGGACTAACAATGAGTAAGTTGGGGGTGTGATAAGTGCTATATTGTACATCATAATTTACATCACATTCCATCATCTTTGAGCATTATTTAAGTATATTTGTGCAACATGAGCATTAATTACATTCTCACATATTATTTGAGTCTTCATGTATTTTATCATTTTTTTGAGCTTAAAAGACCATGTGAGAAATATTTAAATATTTACACAATTATTTTGGAATGAAATAGATTGATATTTTAATTTTCAGGAAACAGCGACCTAGATCAAGGCGCTATTTAAGTAACGACAGCTTCAAGGGCGCGTATTCAATAAAAAGTGACACAAGATCAGGCGTCAATTAATTTGAAGAAAAAGGAAAAAAAGAAATGACGACCGAGCCCAAGGCGTGATTTAATGAACGCCCTTTTAAGCAGGCGTTGATTCTAGAAATAGCGACGGCATGGAGGGCGTCAATACATTTTGATTGGAAAATAGCAAATAAGGAAATAAGGAAACAACGCCCGAATGAAGAGGCGCTAATTCAAGAAATGACGCCCCAGTTTAGGTCGCTATTTCAAGTTGAACCAGAAATGGCAACTGCAGTTTTCCGATCGAAGTCTCCTTCCAATTTTCAAACTTATCCAAGCCATATTCAAGGAAAGGAGGACTCCAAAGATGGAAAGATGTCTAAACGGATCAAGTTGCATTGTTGGAAACTGGTTTTTGGATGAAATTGGGAACCCACGATTGTGGAAGGGTTCTAAACCCTATAAATAGGATACTGTGTTTGGCCATGGGGAGATAGCTAGTTGGAGGTCCGCCGTAGGGATTGATTTTGAAGCTTTTCCTTTCATCTTTTGCAGTTAAGTTCTTCTTCGAAGTTTTTCATTTTTAAGTCTCCTACAAATACTTCTTCTTCTAATTCTCCACCGTTTTTAATCTATTCTCAATTTTTCAAGCATCTATCTCTGCATTTTTACTGTTCATCCGATTATTATAAACTCTGTTCGTTCTCATTTTTCTCCCACTTCTGATACTCATCTCTCTCTGCATTCTTCATGAAAGTTGTAGGGCTTTAAAAGTTCTTAAACTTCTTCTTCTACCACTTCTTCCAATTCTTCCTAGTTTTCAAGTTATTTACTATTTTCTAAAGTTCAGATTTTTATGGCTTTCACTGTTCATCCGCGACCCACCTCCTGTTCTTCCTAGTTTTTCACCCTCTTCCTCTCCTCTTTTTAATCTGTGTTATTCATCAAAGTTATTTTTTTTTCAAAGATCAACAACTTCTCTTTCTTCACCTTCTTCTAATTCTTCCTGGTTTTAAAGATATTCTCAATTCTTTAATGTTCTGTCCTGGGTTTTTCTGCATTGTTCATCCGCGACCTATCTCTGTTAATCCTCATTTTTCTCTATCTTCCTCTCATTTTTAAACTCTGAGTTCTTCATCAATATTCTTTGTCTCTTCTCTCTCTACAACTTTTATGTTGTCCACTTTTTCCAATTCCTTCTGATTTTAAAGTTATTCACTTCTCAATCTATCTCTGTTTTCAATTTTTATCTTCCTTGTTCTCTCTTTTCAAAATACACCACACACACGTGTTTCCACAGTAAAATTCTTCTCTTCTTCTTCTCTATTTCTTCTCACATCCCAAGGCGGATTCTCTTACAATTGGTTCTCACACGGTGTCGGCATTCAAGGCAGGGCGATGTTCATCCAAGGCTTGGCAAGGAGGCGGCGTTATTCTTCATTCATTGGCTATATTTTCCTCTCTTTTCTCTTTGATATTCCTAAGTTGTAATTTTTATTTCATAGTGTGACTTTCCACTATCATCTTAATGAAATTCATCATTTGAGTAAATTATGGTCTTTCCTCTCTCTACCTCTTCCAAATTTCTCTACTTAAACCCTCTCATATTCTTTAAATAGTTTTCATGCAATTTATCTTTCCTTAGATTAATCACACTCAAAAATTTAGTTTTCAAAGCATAAGGTGTTTTTCCAACTTGCTCTATAAAGATTATTCCTCCTCGTGGGATCGACTCCGCTTACCACTATATATTTGATTTTTCCAATCTTTTAAAGTGAGTGAGTGTGAATATTTTAAAATTGTGGCACGGCTTTCTTAACGACACTAGTCGGTGTGCATCAAACAGCACGTACTCCGTAAACTCCACCGCTCCCTACCGGAAGGTGTGTGCATCTTGGAGCTTCAACTCTGCAAACCAACCCAAAGGTAGCTCATGTTTGAAGCGGACGGCCAGGCAGTCCAGCAGAAACGGCTCTTCTCTGTACCCCCACTTTAGCAGGGCCAAGAACAAACCAAAGCGGGGTTGCTCGCCCTGGACCCGCCCGGCAGCCATATCCCACCGAGCCGGGGTGAACTGAGGTGCTCGCACTAATTTGTCTTCTGTCGGCAGCACTACTTCAATCCACAATACGGGTTTCCATTCCCGGGCCTCCTCCACCAGGTACATTGGAATGCTCCGTGGGATGCTGTATAGTAAACTGCCTCGGGACTGCAGGATGGCCCGCTTGGCGTCCCTCATAGCTCGGAGGTCCCGTCCCTCCCGGGAACGGAAATGCTTCAGAAAGCAAATGAGGTGCTTATCCTTTGGGTAGTCCTTCCTGTAATCCCCCGCGGCCCGGTCAAAGGAAAGTCCGCTTTCAGCTCGGACAAGCCTGCGGAAGTCCATAGTCTCGGTATCAGAACCAGATGACTCGGCCAATGCAGCTATCTCAGCATGCTCCCGGTCCAAGTCTTCGACAGTGAGCCACGTAACAGTCGGCACCATGGGCAGAGGAGCAGACTCAACACCGGCAGCAGCAGAGGCAGAGGAGCCACTGGGAGCAGCCATTTATCTGTAAGATGCAAGAAGTCTAAGATCAAGAACAAGCCATAAGCAAAGAAAGGGAGAGAAAACTATAAAGGGGCTCTATTACAATTGAAATGAACAAGACGCCGTTAATTTCTGACGAAATTTCGATAGAGTTTCCCATAGGTGGAGGCGTAAAGGGAAAACACGGGTGCACGTCCACAAGGAGTGACGGCCCCTACAAAGTCACGGTTTGCCCCAGGGGCGACACCGGAAGCTCCTCCATTTGAAGAAGTCTCTCCCCTTCGCCGATACACTCCCTGAAGTCTCAGCCCGGTACACTTCTCAGGGCGTCTTCCCTGGCACAGCCCCATGCGCTGCCCCGGCGCACTAGTGCCTCTCTACCCAGTACACCCCTTGTGCCATCCCCAGCACACCCTCGGGGAGCTTGTCCGGCACACCCCTGGCGGGCCCGCGCCCGACACACTCTCTGTGGCGCCTCACTCGGCACACTTGGTGCCTTGCTGACCGGCACACTCAGTGAAGCTCCTCACCGGCACACTACCCGTGACCTCTTTGCCCGGCACACCCTGTGCCTCCACCTCACCGGCACACTACCCGTGCCCTAGCCACCGGCACACCAGTGCGTCCCATCCCCGGTGCACCCCGGAGCTCCCATCTCCGGTACACCCCCTAGGTCTTAGCCCGGCACAGTCGACGCCCTCCTCGACGGCACACCCGGCGCCCCCACAGCCGACGCCCAGTGGCCCTCCCATGGGACCAAAGAGAGAGGGACAAGAGGAAGAAGAAAGGGGGGGAGAAGAAGAGAAGAAGAAGGAGAGGAGAGACGGGGAGCCTAGGGCTCCACCGTTCCCCGACGACGGTGAAGAGGAAGAAGAAAGGGGGGAAGAAAACGAGAAGAAGGAGGAGAAGAAAGAGAAGAAGAGAGGGGGAGGGGGAGCGCTCTCGTGGCGGCCTCCTCACCCTGGCAAGAGGAAGACGACGACGGAGACGATGGTGCTCGACGGCGGCCACGGTGCCCGACGACGGAGAAGGAAGAAGAGAAGAAGGAAAGGAGGGGGGGTCGGTTCATCTGCCGCGGGAAAGAGAGAAAGAGGGAGAGAGAGAGAGAGTTTGAATAAGAGAGGGGGTGGCCCGTTCGTGCCACCCCCGCTCCCTTTTATAGGGTTATAAAAGAGGGGGAAAAAGAGGAAAAAAGGGGGGGAAAGGGGAGGAATAAAAAAAGAACAAGCAAAGAAGAAGAAAAAAAGGGAAAAAAAGAGAGAAGGATGAGAAGAAAAAAAGGAAGAAAAAAAGAAAAAATGGAAAAAATGGAAAAGAGAGAAGAAAAGAAAAAAGAAAAAATGAACGAATAAAAATAATAATAATAAATAAATAGTGATATATATATACACACACACACATAATAATAATATATGATGATGAGTGTACACATACGGGAACGTTCCGTCCACACGTTCTCGTGTGCCGACAGGCGCCCTTGTATGTGTGCGCAAGTACAGACAATAAGCACAAGCCGAGAGTGTCGCCTCCCCCGGACGTCAAGCCTCGGATACAACCCCGAACAATCAATACACCCACGGGCACCGCCCGGCTCATCCTTCGCCTGCGTCACCCGTGGGTGGGGTGCATTTGTGGACGTGTAAAATTGCACGCCCATATGTCCCGTCCAGTCTCGCATCAACAACAATTTCAGATGAAGGAACTATGGAGAAGATGGGTCATCCGGACTCTCCGAATATACACACACTTCCGTGAAGCTGTCTCCGGAGTCACGACAGCGAAGAGAAACCAACCCCCGGAAAGCTCACAATCCATGGGCCCCGAAGAAAATCAAATAAACTACAACTCGTGCTCGTAACCGGCTTGAACGTGTCCCAACGGCACACCTCTCAGCCTTCAGCGACACACCCCTTGAAGCTTCAGCGGCACACCTGCCCTGAGACGTCTTGCCCGACACCCCCGTGTGCCCCTTCACCGGAACACCCCAGCGCGCCCCAATGGTACACCAGTAGAAGCTTCTCCACCGGCACATCCCTTCACCGGCACACTGCTGCAAGCCCCAGCGGCACACCTCTCATAGCCCCTTCGCCGGCACACTCCCGGGTGCCTTGCACGGCACGCCCTGCGGGTGTCCACAGCGGCACATTCCCTTCCAGCGGCACGCCCGTGGGTGCCTCATCCTGCACACCCGCGGTGTGGCTTCCCCGGCACACCCGTGGGTGCCTTATCCGGCACACCCTGCGGTGTGGCTTACCCGGCACACCCGCCGATCACCCATACCGGCGCACCCCTGCGTAACCCCCTTCAACGGCAGGCCCAGGCCAGCCTCCCTCACTGGCACACCCGTACGCGTGTTCGATGACACGCCCGTCTGGCGTCTGCCAACGGCACGCCCGGCAGCCTTTCAACGGCACGTGCTGGCGGCCTTCCAAAGCACACTTGCTGTGTCTTCCAGCGGCACACTATTTCAGCTCTTCAGCGGCACGCCCAGAACTACACTACCCGACGCATCTAGCAAACAAAATCTAATGCCCATGCCCTATAGATCCTTGGCGCGCAATGAGTTTGCTGAGTTGTCGACTGGAGAGGGTGGCACGCAAGCTACCTCCTGCCTCCGAGGACGGGGAAAGTCAAATCCCCATTAATGTCGATCATCTCCCGCGTCCGCCGTTCACGTTCGAAGGCTCCCGCCACTAGGAGTATAAGAGCCTCCTTATCCGATGAGCAGGCAGACGGAGACACACACACCAAGAGAGGCGCAACACAGAGCCACCATCTCCAGAGGAGGAAGAAGAGAGGAAGAGGGAAGGCCCTCCGACGACCACCGTCGACGAGAGAGAGTAAGAAAGAGAGAGAGGGAGGGAGTGTGGGTGTGAATGTAGTGTAGGGTAGGGGGAAGAGCAGGGAGCCGTTGGCCCTGCTCCACCCTAACTCCCCCATTTCCTCTTCTCCATGCCTTTTTTTTTCTTTACCACCACTTGTATCTTTAACTCCGGTGCTTTGAAATGTACATGGCCGGTTATGGCTTCTATTTTTCATGAATGGAAATCCCTCTTCTTTGGGTTTCTCACTGTCTCCGTCTGTTTGGGTCTTTGTATGTGTTTGATCACCTTCTTCCTCCTCCCTCCGGTGATTTCTCTCCTTCATGCCGACGATTTCTTGCCCTTGAGGTCAGTTGCCTCCCCACGGGACTCACTGCCGGTGGCCTCTTGATCATGGCTAGCGGCCATTCTACTCTCATTCCCCGTCTTGGCCAAGGAGGTGCCCATCCTGCCTCTCCAAACACCGAAGCCCAACACCCCCACTGGTCTTCCTCCCTTCTCCAGCTCCAACCCATCTAGCTAACCCTCAGCCCTCATTCCCCTGAGCTGACCCCAACCCGGTGCACTCCAGTCTTCTGGCCCGGTGTAGTTTCCCCAGCCCTCAGCAGCACACCCTGGGCCAACCTCTCACCGACACACCTCTTGGTGCCAGCCAGCCCGGCACGCCACCCCTTCAGCTTCCCTGGCCGACACAGCCTCTTGCCCGCCTAGCCCGGCACAGTCTCCTGGCCGGTGCATACCCCCCCCCTGAGGCCAACCCTTCACCGGCACAGCCTACCTGGCTGGTGCACCCTCAGCCCTCTCTTCCCCGGCACACCCGTGCCCGCTTTGTCCGGCACACCCGTGCCTTCCTTGCCCGGTACACCGTTTGCCCCTCAACCCGGCACACCCTTGCCACCCATAGTCCGGCACACCTATCCAGCATCCCATCCCCTTCTAGCCAGCACACTAGCCACCAGTTCCCCCTTTCGTGCCCAGTGCACCCCTCGCCAGTCCCAGAGGAGTCCCCACATCCGTCGTTTCTTCCGGGTTCTCTGAGGTTTTATCAAAGGCATCGTCGCCCTTGGCACGCACCTCAAGTTGTTTGGTTCCTCCACTCCATGTGGGCGCGTTCCCTTTATCTCCCTTACCATCCGGGTCAAGGGGATATGCTGCCGAATTCTTGTTAGAAACCAACTATGTGTTAAGAGACAAAAGGAAGCAACGAACAAATGGAACAATAACATGTTACGGGACAAAAGGAAGCAACAAACCAATGAAATGAACAACGGTAAAATGCTTCAACTAAGGCAAGAGAACGGCGGATAACACGAAGAGAACCGGACTGAATGATAATCATGCGGCTTGAACACTCGTCATGCGAAGAAGAAAGAGGGGAAAATGATTAAGAGAAAGAAAGAGAAACCCACACACACTGCATGAAATCAAGAACGAGAAGAAGAGAAAAGCACAAAAAGTTGAGGAGGAGTGGGCCCCTCACTGCCCTTGGCCCGGCACACTTCCTTAGTGCCTGGGCTGGCACACACTCCCAATACCCTTGGCCGGCACACTTGCCTTTGCCTTTCCCCGGTACACCCTGCCTTGAAGCTTCCCCGGCACACTCAACCCCACCTCTTTGTACCCTCCAGCGGCACAGCCCCTGTGCCTCTTCCCAGGTACACTCCAGCCACCCTTGGCCGGCATGCCCCAGCCCACCTATCCCTTGGCACCCTAGCCCGGCACACCCGGCCAGGCCTTCACCGGTATGCTTCTCTCAGCTCCTACCCACCACACCCTACCCAGCTCTCCCTGGTACACCCTACCATGGCCCTTCCCCAGCCCACTCCCCGGCCCCCCTCACCGGTGCAGCCTTCCACCATCTTTGCTCTCTCCGGCGCGCCCCAAGCTTGCACCAGCCCCCTCCAGTCCGGCCTGACTCTGCACAGACTCGACTCCAAATTGCACTGACCTTGCCCAGGCTTTGCACCGACCTCTCCCCATCCTCCCGATGGCCCACTCCTCCACACACACCATAAATGTAAATAAAAGAAATACGATGGCGATGGCGACTAAAACGAATTCAAAAATAATAATAATAATAATAATAAATAAAACATATAAAAAAGAGATTCTAATAAATTAAATAAATAAAAAAATAAATGATATCTATATATATTTGAACGCGTGATAAATAAATAAAAAAAGGGGGGAGACGCGTGTACTAAATAGAGGGAAAATAGCAAAACTACCAAAAAATGAATAAAAAAGGGGGAAATAAGTAAAAAAAACATATAACTAGAAACCCAGATGATAAAAAATGGTGAAATCCACATTGCAGCCCCGTCT
The DNA here is from genome assembly GCA_022559845.1 of Amorphophallus konjac. Classification (NCBI taxonomy): domain Eukaryota; kingdom Viridiplantae; phylum Streptophyta; class Magnoliopsida; order Alismatales; family Araceae; genus Amorphophallus; species Amorphophallus konjac. Next base: position 44,768,887 of record CM040123.1, read on the forward strand.
CTCCCCGTGACCCGGTGCAGAAGGAACAGTAATGTTGCCCTCGCAGACTGGGCCTGAGTCTTGGGAATTGTCCCAACATGGCCAGGCCCCGACCTTGCCTTGGGCCGACATTCCGATTAAACTGGACCCATTTCTCAGGCCGGATCCCTTCTGAGCCATTATTAAAATTGCCGTTCATTCGGCAGACATTTGAACGGGTTCACCCTGGTTTCCGTCACGTTTCTATTACGGACCTTCGTCTGAACATGAAAAGGTCCGTGAGTGACCAACATGGCCGATGGCTCGTATCCCGATGTAGGTCCTTAGTGTGATTTGTTCCTCTCTATCCTCGTGCAGTTAGTATTAGTTCTCTTAGGCCGCATGGCCCCTAATTCTGGCAATTAATCAAGGGTGTTCCCTCATATGGGGGATGTAAATGACGTCGTGACCTTTATGGCGTGACGGGATTTGGTCCTGACTCGAACCACACAATCGACTGACTGAGTCAAATCGAGCGCAACAAGGGCTTCCATGAAGCTCGAATAAACTGTCACTTTGTGACTGGCACGCCCACACACTTAATAAACGAATAAACCCACCAATTAAACCGACTTAAAGAATAAACAAATGATCGTGTCGAAAAGTGCATCCACAGTGAGCTTACATTCTTTCTTGGATTGCAGGTTAAGCAAACGTCAGAAGGTATTTTCATAAATCACGCTAAGTACACATTGGAGCTGATAAATAAATATGGGATGGCTGAAGCAAAACCCCTATCAACTCCGATGGCCGCAACCACGAAGTTAGACAAAGATGAAAATGATAAAACAGTAGATCCCAAACTATTTCGTGGTATGATCGTATCACTACTGTATCTCACAGCATGCCGCCCTGACATTCAATTCAGTGTATGTCTATGTGCTCGTTTTCAGTCATGTCCTAAAGAGTCTCATCTAATGGCTGTTAAACACATTTTTTGATACTTAATTAGCACAATAGATTTTGGCTTGTGGTTTCCCATCGGAAGTTAATTTGATTTGATTGCATACACCGATGCGGATTTTACCGGATGTATTGTAGATCGCAAAAGTACTAGTGGGTACTACCAGTTTCTTGGTGGGTGCCTAGTTTCATGGGCCTCCAAGAAACAACATTCAGTAGCTCTCTCAACGGCTGAGGCTGAATATGTAGCTGCCGGAAGTTGTGGAGCCCAAGTACTTTGGATCAAAAATCAATTGCTTGATTTGGATGTTGAAATGAAATGTGTTCCAATCCTGTGTGACAATACCGGTGCATTCAATTTGTCAAAAAATCATGTTCAACAATATAGGACAAAATACATTGACATTCGACATCATTTTCTGAGAGATTATGCAGGAAAAGGGGTCTTTGAATTGAATTTCATTGACACACACAATCATCTAGCTAACATTTTCACAAAACCCCTAAACCAGGATCAATTCAGCAAGATAAGAAGAGAACTTGACATGTGCAAGGGTGAGAGCATACATACATAAGTCTGCACTTAGGGTAAGAGTTGCACTTACAGAACTTCATATGCATAAAGGGTAGATTAACATGCATATTGTATGTACTTACTTTCAATACTTTGTGTGTATTTATATCCCTGCATGTTTGAGTGTATTTATACGTACAGCCCTCCTTGAAACTATTTCTAAGGATGAATACTCCTTGATTAAATAAATGTGGACCCGTATGACCTTCGGATCTAAGGCACTTTCTGAGGGAGAGTTAGAGAATTCTCTCAATTCCTACCCACTCTCATTCCAAGTCCTTCCCTCTCATATTTGTTTTCATGATGATGGTATAATCTAGAAGGACGGATAATGATGTTAAAAAAATAAAATAATAAAAAAAATCACAGCGGTCGACCGCCGCACCCGTACCGGTCGATCGGTGGCGGCGATCCGGTCCGGCTGAACCATCAACCGACCCTTCTTTTAAGGGGTCCTTACACCCTAGTCTTTCATTCCATCGCCCTCATTCTCTCTCCCACATATTTTTTTTATGAACCCAGTCTTCTAATGGGAGAGAAGGGAGAGTGCACCCCCATTTCAGAGGAAGGGAATGTTCTCACTCCACCTACTGACCATTAGATGCTAATTTTATTGCTTTTTCCAAAAAGAATTACATCATCTAAGGAGGCTAGCCTCTGGTATACATGTATAGAAAGAAACAAGAAGAGAAAAAGCTATACACTTCTCACACGAATATTAGGAAAGCCTCTAGCATCAGCTATGGCATAACCCTTAGCAAACAAAGGCAGCTCACTAATAGTGAAAAACTCTACATTGCTTCCCATAGAAACTGCATGATTGGCTAATGCATATGCTAGCTTGTTAGCCTCTCTATATGAGTGCGCAGTGGGGCATTGAAATGTTGAGTGGAGCTGCAACAAATGTTGCCACCAAGGTAGAAGAGTCCAGGGTGGGACTTTCTTGGAATTCAGCAAACCAATCAGAGCTAGAGAATCCGTATATATAACAGATATAGGAATGTTATGGAACTGAGCCAAACGGAGACCGTCAAGCAATGCTCGGCCTTCTGCAACCATATTAGAACCAAGGCCATAATAGTATGCAAAACCCAGTATTATCTGTCCATTTTGATCTCTAAAGCAGCCTCCACCCCCGGAGGGACCGAGATTCCCTTTACTAGCACCATCTACATTTAATGAGAAGCCTACAGTAGGAGATATCCATCGGACTATGAAGCAAACTGAGCGAGCACAGTAAATAGTTATGCCAAAGCTTTGCAACATTTTTTGATAATCCGAGCTAGCCAGCCCTTTGCTTGAATTTCATCTGCCCAACTGAGCAAGAAATCTCTGCAGAGATTTGGTCAGCAATTCTATTGAAGTTGATATGATTACCTTCATACCTTACATAGCATCTTTACTTCCAAGTTTCCCAAACAATCATTATTGTTAACATGAGGCGAATAAAACATTTTGGTTTGTTAATCATTGTTCTGTTTATAATATTTTCCAACCTGTTAAAGATGATAGCATCGTCCAAGAATGTATGATTAAAAAAAGGAGCAAATCGTCTCCAAAGGAAGCTAGCTATATCACTCTTTATAAACAAATGATCTTCATCTTCTGTGTCATGGGAATTGATGCAACAGTCACAGCTAGAAACCAAATTAATACCACTATGTTGAATGCGACTATCTACTGGGACTGCATGATTCAACATTTTCCAACAGAATAGGGAGGCCCGCGGGGAGAGCTTATAATGCCAAAGCTTCTTGAGCTTCAGATTAACCTGACAGTTTGCCCCTTAAAAGCATTATAAGTGGATTTCAAACTGAATATACCAGAGGAAGAATGAGACCATATAGGAATATCATCTCCAGCTTGTGTACCGAATCTTTGTATTTGCTCCCTCAGCTGCTGGTCTTCCAAAATCTCACAGACAGGGTGTTGGGTGTTTGCCAATGCATCTTTAACAGAACAATCTTCAAGTTCTGATTGATTATGTAATGACAGGAAGTCAGCCAGGGATCTATCCTTGCACCAGCTGTCTTTGAGGAAATTTGTTTTAGCCCCATCACAAACAATCATCCTGGAACCTGTCATGAACATTGCCCAAGCCCTCTCAAAATCATGTTTTTTTTATCCCAGCAGGGAAAGGAGTTTTGCAATTTAGTATATGCTGATCATGAAGGTATTTGCTCCTCACAAAACTAGCCCAAAGAGACTTGCTGTGTATTGAATGCCAAATCAGTTTGACATAGAAGCATAATTGTATATCTGGAAGTCCTCGGAACCCGGGACCACCTTCAGTTACAGGGCAACAGATTTTATCCCAGGATACCCAGTGCTCTCTATGCACTATTTCAAATCCTTGCCAAAAGAAATTGGAACATATTTTCCCAATGTGCTTAAGAGTAGTATATGGGATAGAAGCAGCATTAGTAGTGTATATAGGAATAGCAGACAGTACTGATCGGATAAGGGTCATTCTGCCTGCCTGAGATAAGAATTTACTTTGCCATCCAGCTAGCTTGTTGTTAACTTTATCAATCAGATATTTAAAATGTGGGGTCTTGACTCTACCTTTAAAGAGAGGAATTCCCAAATATGTGATACTTCCAATTTTATGATGATATCTGGTCAACTGACTTATTCGGGCAATGGTTCTGTGTGGCATTTGCTTAGCAGCAATGAAGCAACTTTTTTGTGCATTTATTCACTGCCCAGAGGATGATGCATACCTCCCCAAGAATAGAAGGAGTTGTTTGATTGAAGAAACTCCACCACTCATAAAAATCAGTGAGTCATCTGCATATAGTATATGTGAAATGGGCTGCACCCCTCGAGGAAGGTGATAGTGTTTACAGAGACCTACTGAAAATATATGATTAAGGCCCCTGCTCAATACCTCCTCTGCAATGATGAACATAGCTGGGGCTAATGGATCCCCTTGTCTTATCCCTCTTGTCGATTTGAAATAGCCACTAATTTGACCATTGAAGGATAAAGAGAACCAACAGTTGACCAATAACTGAGCAATCAGGAAACAAATCTATTGCAGAAGCCAAACCTTTTTAGGGCCATGATAAGAAAATCCCACTCCATTCGATCATAAGCTTTAGCCATATTAAGCTGGATTATCATATTGTGACCTCTAACTGGTCTATTTAACTCCATTAACAGTTCCTTGGCCAACAAGAAAATGTCTGCTGTATGTCTTCCACTTACAAAGCCTCAAACACCCAAACTCCACCTCTTAAGCCCCTAACCCTCATCCTTTCTCCACCCGCACAAGATCCGGCAAGTTCGTCACGGTTTCGAGATGAAATCCATTTGGCCATTCGTGCGTTCGTGGAGCTACTTCCTAGGTTCCAGACTGTGGAGAAGGTCATTTCCAGCCCTTGGAGTGTCCCTTGGTCCATCTTCCTCCCCAGGGTTGAGATCGTTTCCTCAAGGGTTTCACACCGGGTTCTCTAGTTCAGGATGCCGCCTCGACGGAGTTCTCGGCCCTCTGCCCAAGGGGAACCCCATGGTCAGAGACTAGAGGCCCCGGCTCATCCACCACAGTGGGCACCTGCACCTCGTCATGCACCTCGGTTGCCTCCACGGCCCATTATCGACCCTCGTTTGGTCGACTTCAATGAGGTGAACGAGATTTTGCCCGATTTATGTGCTGTCTTTGAGATTCAACCAGGTTGGATTGACTTTGTCACTAGATATACACGATATTACCCCAATCTAGTGCAGCAGTTTTATGAAAATTTGGTCGAAAGAAATGAGGAATTATATACAGTTGTTCAAGGTGTTGAGCTTCATATTACTCCGGATCTGTTTGAGCCTTAGAAGTTTCGGCTAGAGGAGCCGACATGGTTTTTGGTCATGGTGCTGTTGAGGAAACTTTTCTTGCTATGACCAGTTGTGATTACGTGCATGGTGTCAGCAACTTAATCATATTGAATGCAAATCATTTTCCACCATTGCAGCGTATACTGCACCATATGTTTACCTCCCTCTTTTATCCAAAGAGTGGCAGTGGAAATGAAGTAACAGAGGTTCACAGGTTTCTATTTTACAATGTTATGAATGGGATTCAAGTCAACATGGGTCACCTCATGACGAATCTGATTGGAACTTGCCGAACCAATTTGCAGAGATCCTTGCCCTATGCTTCACAGTTGACCGGCATATTCATCTATGCTGGGATCAATTTGGCAGATGAACAATTCATTTATTTCGACAAGATGATATATATAATGAGCATAAGATTTTCACAGATTTTGGATATTATTATGGTCCCGATGGTGAGTTACGCCGGGATGTGCCCGTTTATGGGGAAGATGCAGTCAATGAAGGAGAACAAGAACAGGAGCAGCAGCAGGATCAAGGGGAACTACCCCCTCCAGTCCAAGTGGAGAATCAGCCTCCTCCACCTTCACCTCATCATACGGATCCAGAGATGCCTCCCCCACCATAGTTCTTTTATGGGGAGTCTTCTACTCAGTGGCCCGGCCACCACTCTTGGGTAGACTATGAGACTTTTGACAGGCGTATTACTGGGCTGAAAACTCGAGTGGACGCCTTTGGGGATCGACTTTCTACTGTTAGGAAATGCATTGACACTATGGGTAATGTGATTAACACCATGTCAACTCGCATCTACTCCTTCTCCACCGTTCTGGATACCCTTTCTACTCATATGACCACACTCTCCACCCATATGACTACCCTTACAGACAGTGTTGCTGATTCTAGTCAGGCCTTTCACATCATGAACTTAACACTTCTTGGAATGCAGCGCTGTGATGTGGCCCATGACAACTCCATTGCCCATATTCAGTTTAGCTTCAAGACCATTCTCTTGAGGACATCTGTCGCCGCCTTGGATATCAGCCTCCTCCTCCAGAGGATCAGCCTCCTACAGATGACCCATGAGGATTTTTCTTTTGCTTCCTCCCTCTAGACTGTTGTACTTCGGTCTTGTGTCTTTTGGGTCTACTTTGCGTCTATCCTATCCCCTCTTTGATGATGCCAAAGGGGGAGAAGTAGTTATGCAGGGTCTTATATAGTTATGCAGGGTCTTATATAGTTTATGCATGCATGATCTTATGTTCTATATGAATGATCATTTGTGAGAACATTTTGTGAGTCATTGCATTTTGTGAGTCCGTTTTGCATTTCCCTTTATTATGATGTCTAGAAGTCTTGCATTCTCTCAAGCATCAATGTACTTTGTAATGAAATGATGAAATGAATGCAATTGGTATTTGATATCACATGGTTGGCTCGTCTCTCATTTCCTCTCTATTTAGCAAATAAAATGTTGCATGGCTTGCGTTGATTTGCCTAAAGAAATGAGTTTTTGGTTTAATCGCCTTGTGGACTAATGGCCTTGCTTAGTTCCAAATTTACTTGAAGGCATGCCAATGCACTTGTAATCTAGAGTTTTGTCATCATCAAAAAGGGGGAGATTGTTTAGTCTCTCTAGACGATTTTGATGATAACAAAACCCCGGCATTACAAATATGTTGATAACTTGCTTAAACCCCTCTCAAGCCATCTTCCATCAAAGCAAATGCCTAATTCTATCGTGCCTCAAAATGCCCAGGATAAGTCAAACCAACTCGTATTATTTGGAATAAGAAGTGGTCTCAAAGTAATTTGTTTACATGCTATGATTCATTGGCTAACTCCACTAAAAATGCAGGTTTTTCCAGGCGCAGTCGACCGTCGGCCAGGGACCGGTCGACCGGTTTTTCCAACGTTGAAAGGTTCAATTTCTGTAAAATTCCGGTCGACCACCCACCTATGCTCGGTCGACCGCCAGCTTCGAAGCTGTAGCACCCCTGATAAATTATAAGAATAAAAAAAGTCCTTAAATAAATAAAATTCCTGAATAAATAAACGAAAGGGGCAAATTATGACATAATAAAATAAAGCCCAACCAATATATATATGTGAGCCTCTCCTATGGAAGTAGCTAATAACCAATGAGCTTGAACGTAGGAAACCAAAGTAGGTTTGAAGATGGGTTTTGTATATACATAAATATGTTAACATCAAGGGCTTTCCACAAACCCAAAACCTTCACCTTTCTCCTGTTCGAACTTGTTGAGGAGGCAGCTTCAATCATGGCAAGGAAGTAGATTAGTAGGAAACTCTAATGCCGATAGAATTCCTTACGTAGGAACTAAATTCCCAATAGGATTCAGAAACTCCGAGTCCTATATATATGACCCTCGAGAGGCAACGGCGGAGCCATCATAATCTGCTGCTACTCTATTTTCCGGTGTCGACCTCGTCTTCGTCCTCGTCTTCCTTTTATGCTACCTCCTGCGTGCGGCTATTCTATCACGTTCGAAGCAGTTGCAATGCCGCTGCTGCTATTCATCTTTTTCCAGCGTCTTTGTGCTGCAGTCGATGCCACTACTAGCGTTGCAGTTACTTCAATTGTCTATCTCTTTCACTCGCACGTTTGTCGTCCCAATTAACCCAGAAGGTAGGTGTTCTCAATATCTCAAGCTAAATTCTTTAACAAATTGAATCTTAAACTATTCTCCGAATATTCCATGATTCCCTGGATATCTCCATAGGTGTTCTCAAGTTCTAAGCTAAATCTCGAAATCACTAAGTCCTATGCATGCATATAGATCAGTAAAGATCAGTAAAGTGACTTCCAGTTTCGGTATCAAAGTTTTCTACATAAACAATGAATTAGCGACCCTATATAGGGCGCTATTTCATTAAAGCGACCTAACGAACAGTCGTTAATTCCTTTGCTAATTAATAATTATCGATGTTTAAAATTTAATAACTATGTACCCTGATGACCAAATTAATGCATGAGCATAGTTCTGGAATCCTGCTATTTTTCTCTTCCTGCCCATATATTCACTTCTGTAAAATTTTATTTATTATGAAAGTGACACTATTCATGTTAAATTGCATAAGAATGGAAGAACGATTGAACCCCAGACACCATTCAATATAGCGCCCCTGTCTTGGGCGCTATATTCTGAAAAGGAGACTACTCAAGAGGGCGCCATATCCTCTGAGAAGAAAACTCCAGGAACTAGTGTATATATATATATATATATATATATATATATATATATATATATATATATATATATATATATATATATATTGTGTAATTAGATACAATGCCTCAACGAGCAGACTCTGTTTAATAAAATGAAGGCACCTCCTAATACGCCATTTATCTGAATCCAGTTTTTATTTCAAGTGTTTTCCTGTGACCCATACCGAGGATACTTTGGCACTATATCTCAGTCCGTAGATGTAGTCCCACGTTTTCACGACGGTTTCACGTTTACCCCACTAACTCTCGGTGATGAATGAGCCCTCCGCGGGATATTCCTTCCTTCGGACTGGTAATTTCATCATAGAGACCTCTGTAAGACTCCGTTAGCCTTGGATTCCCTCAAGGCTGCCGAGCGGGTTGTACCCTAAAAATCCTGGAATCGATACGTGTCACTTTGGTTTTTTCTGAAAGCTTGTATATCTCTGAACTGCGACCATGACATGGACGCCTAATAGAATTGGCGACCATGGTAGGGGCGCAGTTTATTATTTGTGCGACCTTTTGTAGGATGCTATTCAAGACTAAGCGACCATAAGAAGTGTCGTTATTTCCCTTGTGCCTGTCTTGGTCATACTAATGAGCGACCCCTCCTTGGACGCTGTTTCCAATGGATGGCGGTGGGAGTGACGCCAATTTCCAGTTTTCTCTATTTTCTTGATTTGGTGAGATTTATTGCAAGATAGTCATATCACATATGTACATGATTAACTTCCACATTAGCCTTGACACTATGTCCCTTTTGGGAATTTCCTTGATATTATCTCAAGAACATAACCTTTTTTGTATTTGGCCATATCTGATTCTGAAACATTAAGGGCTATGGGTCTGCGACTATCAATGTCAGGAAGGACGGAAGTCCAATTCTGTAAACCATGGAAATTCTGGGTGTGGCATTGCACCAAAGTCTGTATATCTGTTATATTATATTATTTCGTTATATCTGTTATTCTGTAAATTCTGTGAATTCTGTTATTCTGTTATTCTGATAATTTAGATATTCTGCTAGATTGTTTAATTCTGCTTATATTTATTGAAACTCTATTATACTCTGGCCAATTCTAAAGTTATGTTCATCTAAGTATTTGTCCTTGTTATATTTGGTATCTTGTCCTTGGCTCTGCATGGGAATTATTCCCTTTTCTCTTGAGCTTATATCTGCCCTTGGCTTTTGATGTTCGATAATGATCGCCTTTCTGCTAAATCTAGTGTCATGATATATCATTCATGCATTACATGCTCATGAACATGATTAATTGGCTAATCACTTATATCCTGCTTGATGAGAAATGCAAATCCTACTGAGCTTTTCGCTCATCTAGTTATTTAACATTTTTTTCAGGTAATGATGTCGAAAACAACCAATCGGATGGGGAAGGGCAAGAATGAAGAGTGTTTTGGAGAATCGAGTCAGTGTCTTTTATTTTACTGAGTCTTCTCCTGTCAAGTCTTTTCATTTTCTTAAAGTGTAATAGTGAGTCCTTTTATTTCAATTATGCAAGTTGAGTCAAGATATGTAATTAAAACATTTGAGTATCAATAAAGATCATATTTGTCAACATTGTCTGGTCTTGTGTTTTTTGTGTCTTATGGTGGCTCTGAATATTCACGACTGTATCACTGTCACGTTCCGAACAACATGTTCCGCTGCTATCGGTTCGGGACGTGACAGTTTGTGGTATTAGAGCCTAGGTTTATTAAACCCTAGGTGTTGACTATAGGATTGAGCCTAGTCCTATTATTACCCGGTGAGATTGGGTAAAACTTTGGGTTAAGTGTAAAAAATATAAATATACTAACTATATTTATAGCTTAGCAACCTTCATGGAAATAAATGGTAAATCTTACATAATTTTTCTTATATCTTGTAGAGCTAGATAGCTAATAATGGCCGCTGAGCGTGCTCAATGGCGGGAGATGCAAAGGACAATTCAGGGTTTCACCCAGGCTCTTCAATGGGTAGACGAGGGTGGAGCAAATCGTGGAGCCGGAGAACTGCATCGTGAGTTCAGTAGCCTTAATCCTCCTAGGTTTAGTGGAACCCCTGATCCTGACATGGCAGAAGATTGGACCAAGGAGATGGAAAGAATCTTTCGGGTGATGCAATGTGGTCTTTTTAGCAACATTCCAACTAGAGAAGGATGCAAGAGCTTGGTGGGAGTCGGTGGAAGCGACTTTGCCGAACGATCAGCTGACAAGGGAGAAATTTTTAGAACAGTTCAACGAGAAGTATTTCTCGGAGAGAGTTAGGGAGAGAAAGGCTGGAGAATTTGCCTCGCTCAAATAAAGAAGCATGTACGTGGTAGAATATGAGGCTTAGTTCTCGAGGTTATCACGATATGCGCCTCATTTGATCATGACGGAGAAGATGAAAGCTAAGAGGTTCTTGAATGGGTTAAGATTGCAATATATACCCCAATTGGCACCAATGGATATTCAATCATATGCCGAGATGGTTAAGAGAGCTCAGCTATTGGAAGATGCTATGGAATTATCTGACAAAGTTAAGGCAAGAATGGAAAAGAAGATGGTAGATAATGGCAACAAAAGGTCCAATGATGGGAATGGAGTTCTGAACAGTAAGAAGCCTAAGCAAGAAAAGTGCAAGCATTGTGGGAATGAGGGTCATCGATCCGAGAAGTGTCGATGGAAGAATGGAACTTGTTTCCGTTGTGGAAGCCAAGAGCATAATATTGTCGACTGTCCCCTTCCTAAAGATCAACCTTAGCAGGCGAAGGATCGTAATAAGGAGCAACGTCAAGGACAATTGCAAGCTATGAGAAGAATCGAACCTGTTGGCAATGAAGTAGCTGGAGGTGCCCCTTACCTTAAGCCTGGTACCTTAGTTATTTTGCTAACATGTTTAGACGATCTTGTTTTGTGAATTGAAGAATATAACTAGTTACACCACTGATATATTGGAAAGGAATCTCATGTGAATTTGGGGACCAAATTCTTTTAAGTGGGGGAGGATGTAGCACCCCTGATAAATTATAAGAATAAAAAAATTCCTTAAATAAATAAAATTTATGAATAAATAAATGAAAGGGGCAAATTATGACATAATAAAATAAAGTCCAACTAATATATATATGTGGGCCTCTCCTATGGAAGTAGCTAATAACCAATGGGCTTGAACGTAGGAAGCCAAAGTGAGTTTTAAAATGGGTTTGGTATATGCATAAATATGTTAACATCAAGGGCTTTCCACTAACCCAAAACCTTCACCTTTCTCCTATTCGAACTTGTTGAGGAGGCGGCTTCGATCATGGCAGGGAAGTAAATTTGTAGGAAACTCTAATGCCGGTAGAATTCCTTACATGGGACCTAAATTCCAATAGGATTCAGAAACTCCGAGTCCTATATATATGACCCTCGAGGGGCGATGGCGAAGCCATCGTAATCTGCTGCTACTCTATTTTTCGGTGTCGACCTCATCTTCGTCCTCGTCTTCCTTTTCTACTACCTCCTGCGTGCGGCTATTCTCTCACGTTCGAAGTAGTTGCAGTGCCGCTACTGTTATTCATCTTTTTCTGGCGTCTTTGTGCTACAGTCGCTGCCACTGCTAGTGTTTCAGTTACTTCAATTGTCTATCTCTTTCACCCGCACGTCCGTCGTTCCAATTAACCCAGAAGGTAGGTGTTCTCAATTTCTCAAGCTAAACTCTTTAAAAAATTGAATCTTAAACTATTATCTTCATATTCCATGATTCCCTGGATATCTCCGTAGGTGTTCTCAAGTTCTAAGCTAAATCTCGAAATCACGAAGTCCTATGCATGCATATAGATCAGTAAAGATCAGTAGAGTGACTTCCAGTTTCGGTATCGAAGTTTTCTACATAAATAATGAATTAGCGACCCTATATAGGGCGCTATTTCATTAAAGCGACCTAACGAACAATCGTTAATTCCTTTGCTAATTAATAATTATCGATGTTTATAATTTAATAACTATGTACCCTAATGACCAAATTAATGCATGAGCATAGTTCTGGAATCCTGCTATTTTTCTCTTCCTGTCCATATATTCACTTCTGTAAAATTTTATTTATTAATAAAGTGACACTATTCATGTTAAATTGCATAAGAATGGAAGAACGATTGAACCCCAGACACCATTCAATATAGCGCCCCTGTCCTGGGTGCTATATTCTGAAAAGGAGACTACTCAAGAGGGCGCTGGAGAGGGGGATTTCTGTAGCCCACCCAAAGAGCAGCCCAACAAGACTCAACAGGGTCCAACGAGGCAAGCTCACCCGAGTGATAACCCACAGGGCCCACTCAGGGAAGAAAAGCCCAATAAATAGGCACTCGAGGAACCAACCCTCCCCGACGGCCCCTAGGCTCGGAGGGCCCGAGTGATGGTCAGGTCACAAGGAAGGTCTGGCCCAGGCCGCTTTTCCGCTCGGGAAAGACAGGCGCCAGCCGACCTATCCGACCCCTCCTTCGACCGAGCTATCCTCCTCGCCCGGACAGGGCTGGCGTCTCAGTAGCTCGGACTGGACGCTAGCCGTTCGCGCTGCCTTTAAGAGTCCCCAACGGACAGGGGAATCAACCAGCCACCGGGTTTCAAGGCGATAACGCCCCCACGATAAAGGCCATGAAAGCCCACGTTGAGGACGTAACTCCCGCCGGAGACCCCCCAGCTGACAGGATTCCTGAAGGCGGCACACTATTTAAACCAGGGATACCCTCCGGTGGAAGGTAAGAAAAGAAAAGGAAGGTAAAACTCCTGAGCAATCCGCTTCACCTCATCCCCCTTTTGGTGGAGAGGAGTCTCGCGCACCAGCTTTCTTCCTCCCTTCATTGCTTCCACTAGAGCTCTACTGACTTAGCCATCGGAGGGTTTCGCCCCAGGGAAATCCCCTGGGCCCTCTGACGCGTTTCCCTGTCTTACAGTTCATCTACTGGTGATCCACGGCCCGCTCAGGACGCAGCGCGAGATTTCGCCTCTTCATCTGGCGCCGCCTGTGGGAAACGCACGAAGAGCCGAGATGGTGAGAAGAAGCTCAGGGAGGAGATCCGCCGTCGAGAAGGGTAAGGCCGTGGTGACGGCGGGAGAAGCCCCCTCTAGGGCCTCACAGAGCCCTCCCTCCAACACCAGCGTCCCCACCAACGGGCCGCCGCCCCTTCCGACGGCAACGGGGGTAGCCCCCAACGGCGGCGTCGAGATCTTCCAGGCCCTCAGTAAGAAGCTCGACGTTCTCGTAGAGCTCATGAGGGCCCAGGCGGCGAGGGAGGCCAGGTCTCGCGCCCCGTCCGGGAGCCCCCCCCCGTCGAAGTGCGTCCCAGCACACCGCTGGAGGCCGCTTCACCCTCCGCGGCCAGCAGCTCATCCGCAACCACGCGGGAGGACCCTCGCAAGCTCCACCCCCGGAGCAAGAGGCTTCCTCCACGCCCAGGAGAGGGAAACAGGGGGCGAGGCCTCCACGCCCGAGCGCCGGCGGTCCTGAGGATCGCCACGACGCTCCCCCCAGCCCCACGGCGCGACCGCAGCCGGAACTATCCCTTCGGCTGAGGGATTTCGAAAGACGCTTCGCAGAGCAAGAGCGCGCCCTCCGCGCCCTGCAGAAGACCTCCCTCTTGGAGGAGGAGGAGAAATCCCCTTTCTCCGAGCACATCTTGAAGGCAGAGGTATCTCCTAGGACCTCCATTCCTACCTTCAAACTCTATGATGGACAGGGCGACCCAGCCGACCACTACGACAGCTTCGATGCCCTGGTGACTCTGCATGGGACACCGGATCCCATTAAATGCCGAGCCTTCGCGGCCACCCTGGTCCAAGGCACTCAGGCGTGGTTCCGGGCCCTCGCCCCCTGGGTCCATCCAGGACTTCAGGCAATTCGGGCGAGTCTTCAAGGAGAGCTTCGCCGGAAGCGCCCCCCCGAGGTCAGTAGCGGGGCTCCTGGCCCTCAAACAGGCACAAGGGGAAAGGCTCCGGGCTTATGTCCACCGATTTAAATCGGAAGCCCTCAGAATTGCCCGCCTGGATGTGGCCTCAGCCACGACCGCTCTGACCAGGGGCACCCGGGAAGAAAATCTCCGCCGCGAACTGGTCCTCCACCCTCCCTCGACCCTTGCCGAGCTAGTGACTCTGGCTCTGCGCCACGTCGAGTGCGAAGAGGTGCTCAGCGCCTGCCGATACACAACCGGCTCGGGTCGGGAGGGGGACAAGAAGCGGGCCCCCGAGTCAAACCCTAGCTCGGGCAAGAAGCGTGATCGGGAAGGAGAGCGCAAACGGAGGTACGAGCGGTACACCCCGTTGACCACGCCAGTCTACGAGATCTATGAAGACATCAAAGACTCGGGACTCCTCCGCCGGCCTGAACCGATGAGATCGAAGAACCGCAAGCGTGACAGACATTGCTCGTTCCACGGTGACCACGGGCACCACACCGGCGACTATCACCAGCTCCAGGACGAGATCGAACGCCTCATCCGTCAGGGGCACCTAGCCCGGTTCACAGCTAGGCACAAAGAAGACAAAGACGCCGCCGAGGAGATCGACAACGCCCCCCGAGGGGTCCACATCAACGTCATCTCCGGAGGAACAGCATCGGGCGGTGACACCAGCCGAGGAAGGAAGCGCCATGCCGAGCGGGCCAGCCGGGTCTCAGAGCCCTCAGGGGGCCCGCCGAGGGAGCCCCAGGTCATAGTCTTCTCCGACCAAGACCTGGAAGGGCTAAGCACCCCGCATGATGATGCCCTCGTCATCTCGGCCACAATAAACCATTGTAACGTAGATAGAATTCTGGTTGACAATGGAAGCGCCCCTGATGTATTATCTTATGACTGTTTCCTCAAGATGGGGGAAGACCCATCCAAGCTCCGCCCGATCCGAACCCCCCTTTGCGGGTTTAACAGCCTGGCCACCTACCCCGAGGGAGCCCTAAGCCTGCCGGTCACCATCGGCACCCCACCCAAAATCGTTACGGTCATGGTGGACTTCATAGTGATCAAGGGTATGATAGCGTACAACGCCATTTTCGGCCGGAAAATTCTCAGCCGAATGAAGGCCGTACCATCTACCTATCACCAAAAAATGAAGTTTCCCACCAAAAACGGGTTGGGGGAAGTCCGAGGTAACCAGGCCACGGCTAGAAGGTGCTACAACATCTCGGTGGAAGCCTCAAGGCCGGACGGAGGGGATAAGGGCCCCAAGGGAATCGAAGGGAGGACCGTAACTGCCGAGCCCGGTGGCGAGTTGCTAACGGTGTTCCTGAACGATGACCCGGCCCTCGGAGTAAGGATCGGAGCCGACCTACCACCTAAGGAACAGCAACAATACAAGAAATTTCTTTCTGAGTACGCTCAGGTCTTCGCTTGGGCCGATGATCAACTCCCTGGCATACCAGGGGAGACCGTGATGCACAAGCTCAGCCTTGACCCCACCGTCAGGCCCGTACAGCAACGGAGAAGGAAGCATGCGCCCGAGAAATAGGCGGTCATCAAGGCGCAGGTCACCAAGGGACAAGAGATAGGCCTCTTCAGGCCAGTCCTGTACCCCACGTGGCTAGCCAATGTCATCCTGGTGCCAAAAACCACAGGCAAGTGACGAATGTGCGTGGACTTCACCGATCTGAATAAGGCTACCCCCAAGGACTGCTATCCGCTACCGAGCATCGACCAATTGGTTGATTCAACCTCGGGCAACGAGATACTCAGTTTCCTGGACGCCTATTCAGGTTATCACCAGATCAGAATGAATCCAGAAGACGTCGAGAAGACAGCCTTCATCACTGACTGCGGCGTGTACTGCTACACCCGGATGCCCTTCGGGTTAAAGAACGCCGGAGCCACATATCAGCGACTGGTAAATCACATGTTCGAGGGACAGCTAGGTCGGAACGTCGAGGCTTACATTGACGACATGCTCGTCAAGACCCCCAAGGCCCAAGACCACTTCACCGACCTTGCCGAAACCTTCGGCACCCTCCTGAAGTACAACATGAAGCTCAACCCCGCCAAGTGCGCCTTCGGAGTAAAATCTGGGAAGTTCCTGGGTTTCCTAGTCACTCAGCGCTGGATCGAGGCCAACCCCGACAAAGTCCAGGCCATCCTGGACATGCGCCCGCCCACGTGCATTAAAGACGTCCAGCGTCTGACGGGGCGTGTCGCCGCTCTCAGCCGTTTCCTGTCTCGTGCGGCCGAACGATGCTTGCCCTTCTTCAAATTGATGAGGGGGCCCAAGCTGGCATCTGCTACGTTCGCATGGGATGAAGAGTGCCAGGTAGCATTCGCCGAGCTTAAGGAGTTCCTGGCTTCGCCACCGGTGCTCTCCAAACCCGTCCTAGGCGAAGTCCTGCTACTCTACCTCTCGGCGACGCCATCCACGGTCAGCTCGGTCCTGGTCAGAAATGACTCGGGAATCGAAAGACCGGTCTACTACACCAGCAAGGTGCTCAGTGGGGCCGAACGGAGGTACCCCGCAACCGAGAAACTCGTGCTAGCGTTGGTCACCTCCGCGAAGCGCCTCCGCCCCTACTTCCAGGGGCACCCCATCACCGTGCTAACCGGTGAGCCGCTGAAGAAGATTCTGGCCCACCCCGAGGCCTCGGGGCGACTCGTCAAATGGGCCATCATGCTCGGGGCCTACGACATCTCGTACCAGCCGCGATCAGCAATCAAAGGCCAAGCGCTCGCCGACTTCATTGCCGAAAGCACCATCCCTACCGAGGACAGGCCTCCGACCGCGACCGAGCCAGCCTGGGAACTATTCGTCGATGGGTCGTCCAATTTGGCAGGCAGTGGTGCGGGGATCCTCCTAAGGTCCCCCGAAGGGATAGAGCTACAGTACGCCTTAAAATTCAACTTTCAGGCATCCAACAACGCTTCCGAGTACGAGGCCCTTATCTCGGGAGCACGCATGGCCTGACGGCTGGGGGTCGAGCGAGTCAGGATCCACACCGACTCTCAACTAGTCGCAGGTCAGGTCAACGGCGAGTATGAGGCTCGGGAGGTACCCATGATCAAATACCTTCAGCTGGTCCGGAGCCTGGCCCAACAGTTCGAGGGATTTGAGGTAGTCCGAATAGCTCGGGAGCGAAACTCCCGGGCGGACGCCCTCTCTCGATTGGCCTCCTCCCTAGACCCGGAAGGTACACGATCGGTCCTCCTAGAAGAGCTAGAGCGTCCGAGCATCGACACGGAGCTCCTCGCTGTTGACTCGGCCACCCCAAGTGACTGGCGCTCCCCCTACCTGTCCTGGCTACTAGACTCCCAAGAGCCCCCCGACCCTCGAGAAGCCCGCCGAATGAAGTATCAAGCTCGGCGCTTCGTCGTCCTCGACAACGCCCTCTACCGAAGATCATTCTCCGGTCCCCTCCTGAAGTGCCTCGGTCCCGACGAGGCAGGCCGAGCCATCCAAGAGATTCATGAAGGCCTGTGTGGAGCGCACTCAGGGGCCCGGTCGCTAGCCCGAATCCTATTACGACAGGGGTACTGGTGGCCCACCCTGCAGCGCGACTGCTCAGCCTATGTTCAACAGTGCGACCGATGCCAGCGGTTCGACCACTTGGTCCATCAGCCGGTAACAGAACTTGTCACCCTAACCGAGCCCTACCCTTTCGCTCGGTGGGGAATCGATATCCTTGGGCCATTCCCAACGGCCCATTCCCAGAAGAAGTTCATCATCGTCGCCATCGACTACTTCACCAAGTGGATCGAGGCCGAGGCTACGACAAGGATCACCGAGACAGTCGTTTGGGGCTTCGTTTGGAAATCGATCATTTACCGCTTTGGCATCCCTCGAGTGATAGTCAGCGATAACGGTCGGCAATTCGACTCTCGGTACTTCCGAGACAGATGCGCCGACCTAAATATCCGCAACCACTTCACTTCGGTCGCCCACCCTCAGGCCAACGGGCTGGTTGAAAATGCCAACAAGACTATCTTGAAAGGCATAAAAACCAGACTCGGCAAGGCTAAGGGTAGCTGGCTCGAGGAATTGCCTAGCGTACTGTGGTCGCACCGAACAACCCCCAGGACGGCAACCGGTGAAAGCCCCTTTCAGTTGGTATATGGCACCGAGGCCGTCGTTCCGTTGGAGATCGCCAACCCGTCTCTCCGAGTGATCAGCTTCTCACCCGAGGCCAACGGGCAAAAATTGCTCGAGAACCTCGACCTGACAAGCGAACTCCGGGAGATCGCGAACGTCCGGGCTACGGAGTACCAACGCCGCCTCACTCGATACTACAACGCCAAGGTCCGAGACAGACGTTTCCAACCGGGAAACTTCATCCTCAGGAAAGCCGAAGCCTCTCGACCACTGGAGGCGGCGGGCAAGCTATCCCCCAACTGGGAAGGCCCCTACCGAGTGGTCGAGACGCTCGGGAAAGGTGCGTACAGGTTAGCGACAATGGAAGGGGAGCCTATTCCTCGGACGTGGAACGCAGCCGCACTACGCAGATTCTACTTTTGAAATTGTACAGCGAGATAGACAGAATAAAATTCCTGTTCTTTTCATTCCAAATCGTTGGTACATCAGGTAGGCAAATGCCAGTACATCACATAGCAAAAACAAAGCAAAAGTCTGTCTAACATCTTTTCAAGGGGTCATCGCTCGACTGACTCGGTCTTGATCTCCTCGCATCCAGCCACTGACTCTGCCTCGTGCGGAAACTGGCTCGGACAAGAGGTGGTCGAGCCAGTTGGCTCGGATGGCCCGTGACAAAGGTGACAGAGGGACTTCAGGAGAAAGGCCACCTTTTAACGTTGAGGAAGGCTACCTCCCAAGTTGGCAACAACCGGGAAAAAGGAGCGCTGCGAAGGCCCCCCCTCTTCCAAATAGCCAACTCCTTGGAAGGAAGGAGAGAGCAAGCAGCCCCCGAAGAGTGAAAGAAATGAAGAGCAGAAGAGGGAAAAAGAGGCTGCAGACGGAGGAAGGCCTCGGTGAGGAGGGAGCCGGATACGCCTCCTCCCCTCACACGGAGGGAAGTGACGGCAGACTCCCCTGATGCCCCCATCCGTCCTCCGCCTCGGCGTCCACCCGGAAGCCTCGCCGGAACCAAGAAGAGGCCAACGGCGTGCTTCCACACGCCAAAGTCCTCCCCAGATCCGCGCGGCGACCGTAGGACCCGTCTCGTACACGCGCGGTGACCTTGGGATCCGTTCAACCTCACAACACAGCAGGAGCCCACCACTCCCCGTCGTCGGCGGCATCGCCCTCCGAAGGATCCTCCATGCTCCGGATGCAAAGGCACAACGCGGAGAGAAAAGGAAGGAGCAAGGAAAGACTGTTAGAGACAATCCCAAGCGGTGGAGAGGAAAGGGCGCCCTCTGGTCCTTCTTATAGGCCAAAGGAGGCTACACGCCTTAAATGCCCCCCTCGGAAACACGCCGAAGGATTTCTCCCCTGAACAGTCACCTCCAACTCCTCGTTTCCCGCCCTCGCGGGATTCACGAAGCAGCCTGACATTCAAAGCGTGAGGGGACGGAGGAACGCCCCGTCAGAAGCCTACCAAAACAGCGTGCGAAAACCGTGCAGGACATATCGGCACCTCTCAACCACCCAAGATTCGCCAACCAAATCACGGCAAGGATAGTACCCAAACAGAGCAAGTCATTTATTATCGTACCAAAAGGAAACCCTCTAAAAAGAGGAAAGAGGGACAAAAAGGGAAAGAGGCACAATACATCAGGCCTCGGGCCCACTTTGACGCTCGAGACCGGCGAAAGGAGACGCGTCACCCCCGGCGCCTTCGGTGACGGCCGGCTCGGACACTGACCTCGCCTGTGCGAGAACTGTCTTAGTCGTGAGCCCTCCCGAGAAGCCCGGAGCCGGTGACCCCGATGGAGGCGATCCCTCCGAATCTTCTCCGACCGACGAAGAAGAGCTGGAAACCGACTCATCCGAGTCATAACACTGGCCAGAGGGGAACTCGATCGCGGAGTTTTGTTCATGGGCGCAGCCTACCGCCCGGCGATAGCCCTGCTTGAACCCCTTTCGAGCACCTCGGCGTAGCGCTACCTCGTAGTAAGGTAGGGCGGCTTCCAACAGGTCGGCGAGTAAGCATCCGAGCTCCTGTAACGCTCGATTGACTCCGCCTCGATCTGTCCCGCCCTACCGACGAACTCGACCCGCGCCCGCTCTGCCTCGGACGCACGTTCCTCTACCCGGGCCCGGTCCACCTCAGCCTCAGCTCGGAGACGCTCTGCCATCTCCGCCCGATCTAGCAGCTCGGCACGCTCGAGCTCCCAGCGATTGTCCAGATCGAGGCGACGCAGACGCTCCTCCTCCAAGGATCGGCTTGCCCTCTCAAGAGACTCTCGGGTCTTGGCGAGCTGTTCGGTCAGCACCTCAGCCTCCAGTCGGCTCGCCCGCGCCACCTCTCGGAACGCGGAGAACTCCTATCGGAGTCCCTCATGCTCCCCCTTGAGTCGGGCCAGCCTCCTCTCGCATCCCCCGAGGGTCCAGGCAAGGTTCGATCGCTCTGTTTCCGTCCGCGCGTGCGCCTCCGCCATCAAAGCCGCCGACCGAGCTATGACCAGGCCGCCTTCCATCAGAACATCGAGGAGCCCGGGGGGGTATTGCGCCTTTCTCCCCCCTTCGTCCTCGCGGCAATCGATTGGCAGGCCCGATATAGGTCGCCCGTAATGCCGAGCCTTTCCAAGGGCTCCGGCAAAGGAGATCGCTCCGCCCGGGGCACTCCGCCAGAGGGCTCTGCTCGAGCAACGGGACCGGCCACCTCGCGTGCCACGGTCGGTTGGGGTTGCAACGCCTCCCCGGGCGAACCTCCAACCTCGACCGATGCCGCAGGTCCAACCGCATCGGAAGCTCCCAGCATCTGGGTCTGCAACGCCCTCGCGGGTGAACCCCTAGCCTCGCCTGTCTCGGCCCGCACCTCAGCGACCGGGACGTCACCGCCTCCGACCGACCCCCTGGCCTCGGTGACTGCTACTTCAACATCGGCCCCCTCTACCCCCGTGGGGGGGAGAGCCGACCTATCGCCGTCCTCTGAAGGGCCCCCGGTCTCCTCGGCCCCCTCTCGCCCGGCAGATGGGGGAGCTGGCCTCGAGGGGTCGGCCCCATCTTGCCCTCGGGAGGGGAGTGCCGCCGAGCCAAAGTCGCCCCCGGCGGTAGGAGGGAGACCTGCCTTCTTAGCACGCTTCTTGGCCTTCGCGGCCTCCCGCAACCTTCCCGCCATGGGATCCTTGCGCTTTGTGCCAGCCGGCCGTGAAGACCCCCCGGGGGTCACCCCCTTGCCCTTATCCCGGGCTTGGCCGCGACCCACAGGAGCCTCCGGCTCGTCGGCCGCCGAGTCATCTTCTCCCAGATCGATGACCTCAGCAGTATCCTCCAGAGGTTCCCGCCTCACGTCTACAGCAAAGAAAGAAGGCCCGGTCAGGAGAAGAAAAGTAACTACCACCCCAGGGGAACAACCTAAAGGGCGGTACCTGTCGACTTCAACCGCGTAAGCAGGCACCGTTCGATGTTCTCCGGCGTCACCAGCTCCTCGGTCGACCGGCGGTTCTCCAGCAGACGGGCGGCCTGTTGCTCCACATGGGGAGGGAACTCCTCCTGGCGAGGAGGAATATTCGGATGGAAATTGGGCGAGATCCGGCATCTCCAGAGTTCATCCGTCGCCTCCGCCTTCACCCAGAAGAATTGGGTTTTCCACCCCTTGTGCGAGGAGTCCTTCACCGTGAGGGTGATGCAACTCCTATTCCTCCTTGCCTGGATAAAGTAGAAGCCCTTCCCCGCCGACGGGTGCGCCTTCAACTCGAAAAAGTAATGAAAGAGGTCCAAGGAAGGGAAAATGTTATGCTGGCGACAGAGGATCCGAAAGGCAGAGAGGAGGAGGTACGAGTTGGCCACCAGTTGAGTGGGCGCCAATTGGAAAAGTTCGAGGATCTGGAGTACGAGGGGCTCGAAGGGAAGGCGAAACCCGCTTTTATACGCCAGAAGAAACGTGCAGATGTGCCCCGTTCGGTCGTCCAAACTCGTCTCGAACGGGGTGGCGGCGGCAAAGCTATACCTGAAAGGCAAGCGAAAGCGATGCTCCAGCTTCTTCACCTCTGCCTCCCCCAACTCGCTGCAACGGGAGACAGGCTCCCGCCTCACCTGCCCGAGTTCCAGCGGCGGATCAGCCATCGAGCCGGAAGAGGACCCCTCGCAAGAACTCGAAGACTCCGGAGGGGAAGGAAGTTGTCGGACCGCCCCCGCGGTTATCCTCGCCAACTCCTCGAATGCCGCCGCAAGACTTCGCACCTCCACTGTGCCCTCACGGTGCATCAAGAAGCTCCGAAAGCCAAGAAACTAAGGAAAGCCCGAAACCCTGGAAGCCTAGAACGACGAACAGCGCCCAACGCCTATAAAACCCTGGAGGAAGGCGGTGCGTCGTTCCGTGCTCTGAGAAAAAGGGGGGCCCCTTCAGTTCAAATCCGTCAGGATCATCATTACGGGCCCAGGTGACCACTCCCCGTGGCACCTCAAACGCCAACGGAATTTCACCCACCTGAGCCACGCCGGTCCAAAGCCTCAAAAACTACTCAACCGAGCTTCCATGGCTCGGGAGTAGGAGGGGGACAAGTGGAGAGGGGGATTTCTGTAGCCCACCCAAAGAGCAGCCCAACAAGACTCAACAGGGTCCAACGAGGCAAGCTCACCCGAGTGATAGCCCACAGGGCCCACTCAGGGAAGAAAAGCCCAATAAACAGGCACTCGAGGAACCAACCCTCCTCGGCGGCCCCTAGGCTCGGAGGGCCCGAGTGATGGTCAGGTCACAAGGAAGGTCCGGCCCAGGCCGCTTTTCCGCTCGGGAAAGACAGGCGCCAGCCGACCTATCCGACCCCTCCTTCGACCGAGCTATCCTCCTCGCCCGGACAGGGCTGGCGTCTCAGTAGCTCGGACTGGACGCTAGCCGTTCGCGCTGCCTTTAAGAGTCCCCAACGGACAGGGGAATCAACCAGCCACCGGGTTTCAAGGCGATAACGCCCCCACGATAAAGGCCATGAAAGCCCACGTTGAGGACGTAACTGCCGCCGGAGACCCCCCAACTGACAGGATTCCTGAAGGCGGCACACTATTTAAACCAGGGATACCCTCCGGTGGAAGGTAAGAAAAGAAAAGGAAGGTAAAACTCCTGAGCAATCCGCTTCACCTCATCCCCCTTTTGGTGGAGAGGAGTCTCGCGCACCAGCTTTCTTCCTCCCTTCATTGCTTCCACCAGAGCTCTAGTGACTTAGCCATCGGAGGGTTTCGCCCTAGGGAAATCCCCTGGGCCCTCTGACGCGTTTCCCTGTCTTACAGTTCATCTACTGGTGATCCACGGCCCGCTCAGGACGCAGCGCGAGATTTCGCCTCTTCAGGCGCCATATCCTCTGAGAAGAAAACTTCAGGAACTAGTATATATATATATATGTGTATATATATATATATATATATATATTGTGTAATTAGGTACAATGCCTCAACGAGCAGACTCTATTTAATAAAATGAAGGCACCTCCTAATGCGCCATTTATCTGAATCCAGTTTTTATTTCAAGTGTTTTCATGTGACCCATACCGAGGATACTTTGGCACTATATCTCAGTCCGTAGATGTAGTCCCACGTTTTCACGATGGTTTCACGTTTACCCCACTAACTCTCGGTGATGAATGAGCCCTCCGCGGGATATTCCTTCCTTCGGACTGGTAATTTCATCATAGAGACCTCTGTAAGACTCCGTTAGCCTTGGATTCCCTCAAGGCTACCGAGCGGGTTGTACCCTAAAAATCCTGGAATCGAAACGTGTCACTTTGGTTTTTTCTGAAAGCTTGTATATCTCTGAACTGCGACCATGACATGGACGCCTAATAGAATTGGCGACCATGGTAGGGGCGCAGTTTGTTATTTGTGCGACCTTTTGTAGGATGCTATTCAAGACTAAGCGACCATAAGAAGTGTCGTTATTTCCCTTGTGCCTGTCTTGGTCATACTAATGAGCGACCCCTCCTGGACGCTGTTTCCAATGGATGGCGGTGGGAGTGACGCCAATTTCCAGTTTTCTCCGTTTTCCTGATTTGGTGAGATTTATTGCAAGATAGTCATATCACATATGTACATGATTAACTTCCACATTAGCCTTGACACGATGTCCCTTTTGGGAATTTCCTTGATATTATCTCAAGAACATAACCTTTTTGACTCTGTATTTGGCCATATCTGATTCTGAAACATTAAGGGCTATGGGTCCGCGACTATCAATGTCAGGAAGGACGAAAGTCCAATTCTGTAAACCATGGAAATTCTGGGTGTGGCATTGCACGAAAGTCTGTATATCTGTTATATTCTATTATTCTGTTATATCTGTTATTCTACAAATTCTGTGAATTCTGTCATTCTGTTAGTCTGATAACTTAGATATTCTGCTAGATTGTTTAATTCTGCTTATATTTATTGAAACTCTATTATACTCTGGCCAATTCTGAAGTTATGTTCATCTAAGTATTTGTCCTTGTTATATTTGGTATATTGTCCTTGGCTCTGCATGGGAATTATTCCCTTTTCTCTTGAGCTTATATCTGCCCTTGGCTTTTGATGTTCGATAATGATCACCTTTCTGCTAAATCTAGTGTCATGTTATATCATTCATGCATTACATGCTCATGAACATGATTAACTGGCTAATCGCTTATATCATGCTTGATGAGAAATGTAAATCCTACTGAGCTTTTCGCTCATCCAATTATTTAACATTTTTTTCAGGTAATGATGTCGAAAACAACCA
The DNA here is from genome assembly GCA_022559845.1 of Amorphophallus konjac. Lineage (NCBI taxonomy): Eukaryota > Viridiplantae > Streptophyta > Magnoliopsida > Alismatales > Araceae > Amorphophallus > Amorphophallus konjac. The sequence goes on from CM040123.1 coordinate 44,794,174, forward strand.
ATCGGATGGGGAAGGACAAGAGTGAAGAGTGTTTTGGAGAATCGAGTCAGTGTCTTTTATTTTACTGAGTCTTGTCCTGTCAAGTCTTTTCATTTTCTTAAAGTGTAATAGTGAGTCCTTTTCTTTCAATTATGCAAGTTGAGTCAAGATATGTCATTAAAATATTTGAATATCAATAAAGATCATATTTGTCCACATTGTCTGGCCTTGTGTTTTTTGTGTCTTATGGTTGCTCTGACTATTCACGACTGTATCACTGCCACGTTCCGAACAACACATTCCGCTGCTATCAGTTCGGGGTGTGACAGTTTGTGGTTTTAGAGCCTAGGTTTATTAAACCCTAGGTCTTGACTATAGGATTGAGCCTAGTCCTATTATTACTCGGTGAGATTGGGTAGAACTTTGGGTTAAGTGTAAAAAATATAAATATACTAACTATATTTATAGCTTAGCAACCTTCATAGAAATAAATGGTAAATCTTACATAATTTGTCTTATATCTTGTAGAGCTAGATAGCTAATAATGGCCGTTGAGCGTGCTCAATGGCGGGAGATGTAAAGGACAGTTCAGGGTTTGACCTAGGCTCTTCAACGGGTAGCTGAGGGTGGAGCAAATCGTGGAGCCGGAGAACTGCATCGTGAGTTCAGGAGCCTTAATCCTCCTAGGTTTAGTGGAACCCCTAATCCTGACATGGCTGAAGATTGCACCAAGGAGATGGAAAGAATCTTTCGGGTGATGCAATGTTCGGGCCAAGATAAGGTCTTTTTAGCAACATTCCAACTAGAGAAGGATGCAAGAGCTTGGTGGGAGTCGGTGGAAGCGACTTTGCAGAACGATCAGCTGACAAGGGAGGAATTTTTAGAACAGTTCAACGAGAAGTATTTCTCGGAGAGAGTTCGGGAGAGAAAGGCTGAAGAATTTGCCTCGCTCAAATAAAGAAGCATGTACGTGGTAGAATATGATGCTTAGTTCTCGAGGTCATCACGATATGCGCCTCATTTGATCATGACGGAGAAGATGAAAGCTAGGAGGTTCTTGAATGGGTTAAGATTGCAATATATACCCCAATTGGCACCAATGGATATTCAATCATATGCCGAGATGGTTAAGAGAGCTCTGCTATTGGAAGATGCTATGGAATTATCTGACAAAGTTAAGGCAAGAATGGAAAAGAAGATGGTAGATAATGGCAACAAAAGGTCCAATGATGGGAATGGAGTTCTGAACAGCAAGAAGCCTAAGCAAGAAAAGTGCAAGCATTGTGGGAATGAGGGTCATCGATCCGAGAATTGTCGATGGAAGAATGGAACTTGTTTCCATTGTGGAAGCCAAGAGCATAAGATTGTCGACTGTCCCCTTCCTAAAGATCAACCTCAGCAGGCGAAGGATCGTACTAAGGAGCGACGTCAAGGACAATTGCAAGCTATGAGAAGAATCGAACCTGCTGACAATGAAGTAGCTGGAGGTGCCCCTTACCCTAAGCTTAGTACCTTAGTTATTTTGCTAACATGTTTAGACGATCTTGTTTTGTGAATTGAAGAATATAACTAGTTACACCACTGATATATTGGAAAGGAATCTCATGTGAATTTGGAGACCAAATTCTTTTAAGTGGGGGAGGATATAGCACCCCTGATAAATTATAAGAATAAAAAAATTTCTTAAATAAATAAAATTTGTGAATAAATAAATGAAAGGGGCAAATTACGAGATAATAAAATAAAGCCCAACCAATATATATATGTGGGCCTCTCCTATGGAAGTAGCTAATAACCAATGGGCTTGAACGTAGGAAGCCAAAGTGGGTTTTAAAATGAGTTTGGTATATGCATAAATATGTTAACATCAAGGGCTTTCCGCAAACCCAAAACCTTCACCTTTCTCCTATTCGAACTTGTTGAGGAGGCGGCTTCGATCATGGCAGGGAAGTAGATTAACATGAAACTCTAATGCCGGTAGAATTCCTTACATGGGACCTAAATTCCCAATAGGATTCAGAAACTCCGAGTCCTATATATATGACCCTCGAGGGGCGATGGCGAAGCCATCGTAATCTGCTGCTACTCTATTTTTCGGTGTCGAACTCATCTTCGTCCTCGTCTTCCTTTTCTACTGCCTCCTACGTGCGGCTATTCTCTCACGTTCGAAGCAGTTGCAGTGTCGCTGCTGCTATTCATCTTTTTCTGGCATCTTTGTGCTACAGTCGATGCCACTACTAGTGTTGCAGTTACTTCAACTATCTATCTCTTTCACTCGCACATCCGTCGTCCCAATTAACCCAGAAGGTAGGTGTTCTCAATATCTAAAACTAAACTCTTTAACAAATTGAATCTTAAACTATTCTCTTCATATTCCATGATTCCCTGGATATCTCCGTAGGTGTTCTCGAGTTCTAAGCTAAATCTCGAAATCACTAAGTCCTATTCATGCATATAGATCAGTATAGATCAGTAGAGTGACTTGCAGTTTCAATATCGAAGTTTTCTGCATAAACAATGAATCAACGACCCTATATAGGGTGCTATTTTATTAAAGTGACCTAACGAACAGTCGTTAATTCCTTTGCTAATTAATAATTACCCATGTTTAACATTTAATAACTATGAACCCTGAAGACCAAATTAATGCATGAGCATAGTTCTAGAATCCTGCTATTTTTCTCTTCCTGCCCATATATTCACTTCTGTAAAATTTTATTTATTAAGAAAGTTACACTATTTATGTTAAACTGCATAAGAATGAAAGAACGACTGAAAAGGAGACAACTCAAGAGGGTGCCATATCCTCTGAGAAGAAAACTTGAGGAACTAGTATATATATATAATGTGTAATTAGATACAATGCCTTAACAAGCAGACTCTGTTTAATAAAATGAAGGCACCTCCTAAGGCGCAATTTATTTGAATCTAGTTTTTATTTCGAGTGTTTTCATGTGACCCATACCGAGGATACGTTGGCACTATATCTCAGTCCGTAGATGTAGTCCCACGTTTTCACGATGGTTTCACGTTTACCCCACTAACTCTCGGTGATGAATGAGCCCTCCGCGGGATATTCCTTCCTTCGAACTGGTAATTTCATCATAGAGACCTCCGTAAGATTACGCTAGCCTTGGATTCCCTCAAGGCAGTTGAGCGGGTTGTACCCTAAAAACCCTGGAACCGATACGTGTCACTCTGGTTTTTTCTGAAAGCTTGTATATCTTTGAACTGCGACCATGACATGGATGCCTAATAGAATTGGCGACAATGGTAGGGGCGCAGTTTATTATTTATGCGACCTTCTGTAGGATGCTATTCAAGACTAAGTGACCATAAGAAGTGTCGTTATTTCCCTTGTGACTGTCTTGGTCATACTAATGAGCGACCCCTCCCTGGACGCTGTTTCCAATGGATGGCGGTGGGAGAGACGCCAATTTCCAATTTTCTCCATTTTCTTGATTTGGTGAGATTTATTGCAAGATAGTCATATCACATATGTACATGATTAACTTCCACATTAGCCTTGACACTATGTCCCTTTTGGGAATTTCCTTGATATTATCTAGAGAACATAACCCTTTTAACTCTGTATTTGGCCATATCTGATTCTGAAACATTATGGGCTGTGGGTCCGCGACTATCAATGTCAGGAAGGACAAAAGTCCAATTCTGTAAACCAAGGAAATTCTGGGTGTGGCATTGCACTAAAGTCTGTATATCTGTTATATTCGGTTATTCTGTGATATCTGTTATTTTGTAAATTCTGCAAATTCTGTTATTCTGTTATTCTGATATTTTGTTGTTCGGTTATTCTGATAATTTAGATATTCTGCTAGATTGTTTAATTCTGCTTATATTTATTGAAACTCTGTTATACTCTGGTCAATTCTGAAGTTATGTTCATCTAAGTATTTGTCCTTGTTATATTTGGTATCTTGTCCTTGGCTCTGCATGGGAATTATTCTCTTTTCTCTTGAGCTTATATCTGCCCTTGGCTTTTGATGTTCGATAATGATCACCTTTTTGCTAAATCTAGTGTCATGTTATATCATTCATGCATTACATGCTCATGAACATGATTATTTGGCTAACCACTTATATCTTGCTTGATGAGAAATGTAAATCCTACTGAGCTTTTCGCGCATCAAGTTATTTAACATTTTTTTCAGGTAATGATGTCGAAGACAACCAATCGGATGAGGAAGGGCAAGAGTGAAGAGTGTTTTGGAGAATCGAGTCAGTGTCTTTTATTTTACTGAGTCTTGTCCTATCAAGTCGTTTCATTTTCTTAAAGTGTAATAGTGAGTCCTTTTCTTTCAATTATGCAAGTTGAGTCAAGATATGTAATTAAAATATTTGAGTATCAATGAAGATCATATTTGTCCACATTGTCTGCCCTTGTGTTTTTTGTGTCTTATGGTTGCTCTGACTATTCACGACTGTATCACTGCCACGTTCCGAACAACACGTTCCGCTGCTATCGGTTCGGGGCGTGACAGAAGCCTCCATTGTTGACTTGTTTTCTCCACGAGGTTGAAGCATCTATCAAAGGTTTTTTAATCCCAAAAGTCTCCAAACATCCCTGGAATTGTGGATCTGTGTCTTGGCTTGTCCTTGACCATCCAAGTTATATAAAAACATCTCTTGGGGGAAAGAAACCCTAATTACTCAAGGAAGATCAAAGGGGGCTGTCAAGGTAGAAAGAGTGTTGCTATTGTAGCTCCGTGAACAGTGTTTCGTGCAAGAAGTTCTTCATCCATCTCCAAGCTTCTCAAGCTCAATCTGAGGCTAATCAACTCAAGTCAAGTGGAGATCAAGCTGTATCCAAAATCCACTTCATCCACTATAGGGGAGCTTAAATCTGAAGCTTTTATTTTGTGTTTCTTCTTTCATTTTTAATTGAGCTTCATGTGTGTATTCCTGTAATATCTAAACACTTGTGTGTGTGGATCTACATAGATCCGTGTGTGTGTGTGTGTGTTTCTCTTTCTTCACTTTTCTGTGTGATTCGGTGCTTGTGCACTTTCGTGGGAGTTCCGAACTTCTCACGAGTGTGTGTGTGTGGTTTGATCTTGTAATCTTTTACAAGATAGTGTGGGAATCTTCACAGATCGTGAGGGGTGGATGTAGGTTGCCGTTGTTGCATCCGAACCACCTAAAAATCGTGTCTCTTGTGTGGTTTGATCCTTTTCTCCTATCACCATTCTGTGCAAGCACACATATAGATTAATTTGGTTGTATTGATTGAGTTAGATTTAGCATAATCTATCATTTTCACATTACATCTCTGGTATATCAAAAGGTAAGTTCGGATCGACAAGGAAAATCTTGTCAAGAAGATACCACTTTGTGTGAGTAGAATCTTCAGATTCCCACCTCCGCCACAGTACCAAAGTTCAGTTGAGTGTAGTAGATCTTGCTAGATCTGATAATTTTTATTTAGATCTGAACTTCATTGTGGCTATTCCTCTCACTTGTTTAAATCGACTAAAGTTTTCTTAAAATTTGTAAACACCCAATTCACCCCCCCTCTTGGGTGTCATTGATCACGGGACTTCATGATTGAGTTCTCCTATAATAATAGCTACCAATCAAGTAATCAAATAGCACCTTTTGAAGCTTTGTATGGTAGAAGTTATAGATCACGCATATGCTGGGATGAGATTGGGGAGAAGCAGTTAGTAGGTCCTGATATGATTCAAGATACTACTCAAAATATCTAGATGATTAGGGACCGACTAAAAATTTCCCAATCTCGACAAAAGAGTTATGCTGACAATAGAAGAAGAGATCTAGAATTTCAAATAGGTGAGTATGTCTCCTTGAAGGTATCACCTACTCGAGGAATCTAAAAATTCAGAGTCAAAGGAAAGTTAAGTCTGAGATTTATTGGTCCTTTTGAGATCCTTGATAGAGTTGGAGAAGTAGCATACATGCTAGCATTACCCCTGAAATTGGCAGGAGTGCATGATGTTTTTCATGTGTCGATGCTAAGCAGGTATGTCAATGATCCTTCGCATGTGATCCAACATGATGATCTGGTACTACAAAAGGATTTAACTTATGAAAAGAAACCCATCAAGATACTAGACTAGAAATTACATCAACTAAGGAATAGAGTAATACCAATGGTTAAAATCCAATGGAGCCGTCGTGGACAAGAAGAAGCCACTTGGGAATTGGAGGATGCGATTAAGAAGAAGTATCCGGAATTATTTCCAAGTTAGTATTGTTGGTACTCTTTTTATTTTGTAATGAATCATGTTAATTTGGAGGACTAAATTCTTTTTAAGTGGGAGAGAATGTAGGAACTTGGAATTTTATATATACATTTATATGTGAAAATAAATAATGAAAGATGAAAATAAAATAAATTATGAATATTTTTCCTTTATTTCCTTAAAGTATAGAATACATAAATGTGAATCCTATCCCACGTATTAACATGAACGACGAGATTCGTAGCATGATTCTGAGAAGGCGAAGACATCGGTACTGTAACATCCGATTTAATACAGATTTATTAGCTCTAATTTAATCCTAATTAGTGGATGATGTCATTTCTTACATCATTAAATAGATGAGGTCATTGGTTATGTCATGGAGAGGGATTTATTTCAACATTCACATGTTGGAATTTATTTTCAACATAGTTTGGTGTAATGGTAAATTGGGTTGGTGAAATAGAAATATTTGGTGGAAATTGACTTAGAATTAAATGGACAATATAATTATTATGGGATTTGGTCTATAAATAGGGCTGGGATCTTCCCAACTCAAAGCACAAATGTCTTGGAGAATTGATGGTTGTAGAGAGGAGAAAATCTTGAAGTTTGGAGAAGTGTTCAAAGTGTTCTTCGTTCTTCTTCTTCCTCTTCTTTGATCTTCAATTAGATAGGTTTTCTCTCAGACAAAACTTAATTAGATCTTTATATATGTTTCTTTGCATGAGTATTTCAATTTTATGTAAATTTTTATGATCATGTATGTGTGGCTTATTTTTAGATATAAAGTCAAAAAATAGAGTTTTCACTGTAATAATGTGTTCCGATTTTCTATCTAAGAATGCGGATCACATATGGACCGTGACTTGAACGTGGTAACCACGTTAAGACCGATGTGTCTGATTTACCTCATTTTATGTGTGTTATTTCAAAACTTTAATATTGATTTCAAAATCATGATCTTGTCTTAAAAATGCTATCGAGAAAGAAATGACTAGGTAAATAAACTCACAAAGCTATCATTAATTGTTCAAACAACTATGCTCTAATTTTTGTAAAATTCATGTACATGATTGACCCTGTCTATTTGATCTAAGCACTATCTGAAAGCTTGACATCTTCTTTCAAATTTTCTTCATACATGAACATATTATGCAATTGAAAGCTTGACATATTTTTTCAATGTCTTTTCTTTCATTGAAATTCTTTCACAAATGAGCATGTTAGAATATGCAAGAATAATTTCCGATCGATTTACGTGTTTCTGTGTTTCTGACAATTCATGTAGCTAGCAAGTTTACCAAGAAGGACCGATGTCTAAAGCTAGAGATCCACGGATAAATCCTTTAAGTGGAAAAGTGGTTGTTTAATTAGGACCTTGTAAATGCAAGAAGAATCTCCCACTGTCCCACCTCTTACCTGACCATGGTCTCTATGGTTTTCTAGCTAAGCACCCGACTGCGAAAAATTTGATCTAAACTTATTTTACAAGATTTTCTACGAGAGTTGATCGTGTCTTGACCGATAACTCATTCTCTTTGTTGTCTTAATGTCGTTGAACATGATGCCTTAAATCATCTTTGAACTTCTCTTATAAACTTCATTTGTTCTTCATATTACATATCCTTGGAAATGGAAATTATGCTAGATTTGTACTTTAGCCATAAACTACCATTTAGGAGTGTAAGAGCTAAGTTCCATACGAGACAGAGTGCTACGTTATGGGAGCCACCTCTTGAGGCCGGAATAGCACAAAGTGCTACATGACGGGAGCCAACTCTTGAGCCTATAGGGGGCACCTCTAGAGTCCTCCATAAGTAAATGTCTAGTTGTGCGCTATACTACGTTTCATAAGCCTTTCTTGAAACTCGTATTGGCCATAATTATAAATAAATTGTTCTGAAAATTACATGGGACTCTTGGTCCACCTGACACTCAATGCCTGGTAATTTTGGGGCCCTGATCTGGTCCTAGGTGAGTAAAGCCTGAAAGTACATATGTCAGAGGGAGTTGAATGATCAGGTGTGGCATTATACCAACTGACATGCAAGATTGAATTAGACAATTCACTTATTACATGCTTGACTCGTTACATGCTTGACTTCCTATACATGATATTTTTGACCAGATGTGTTAATATTCTTGTTACATGGCTAAATTTATAATTCTATTGTAACACCCCTAATTTTTCTAAAAATTATTCAGGAATTTTTTAAATTTAAATATAATTATTAAGTATTTAAAAAGGCTTAATGGACTACTAAAAAGAATTAAGGATTAATTAAATCTATTTAAAGGCCCTATATTAATCAAAGGGTTAAGCCCAATTTAAATAAGCCCAAAGACCCAATTTTATGGCCTTTTGACCCAAGCCCATTACTAGAAACATAATTAGGGTAATTTACGGAATTAAATTGGATAAATAGTCTAATAAAAAGGATAAATAGGAGATAATTAGAAAATTTGAAATTTTCAGATTTTCGCGCAAGAACGCGGTCTATCGCGCGACCGTCTTCTCACAATAGCGATCGCGAGATGACCGCTACTATATTTCGTGAATGGAGGTGTTAGAAGCATAGAAAAATTAAAATTTTCCCATCCCAATCTCTATAATTCGAAGCTACCTAGCATGGAAACCAAGTCTAAGATTCTTGGGAATCGATCCTACTCTAATTTAGGACTCCCAAATCGATCTAATCCTTCAAACCCTAGCAAAACCTATAAATAGGTCTCAGGTTCGACCTGCGCGAACCCTTATTTTGGCTCGCGTACTTCGACGGTAAGGAGACATTATTTCAGGTTGGTTATTTAGAGCACTATGTTCCTTTTAGTATTAACTAACATCCCTCCAAATTTTGTGATACGAGGTCAAGCGTCTAGAGAGTTAGAAGTCCCTGAAGTTGTTCCTCTGCAAGACGCTCAGGAACCAGCGTGCCAGTCTAAGAAAGATCTAGAGATTAGAAGCCCTAATTAAGGTATTTAGAAGTTCATCCTTTAGAATAATTTGTTAACCTTTATATCTTCTACCTACCCTTCAAAATTCATGGATTTAGGTCAAGTGGTTAAGGAGATTGAGGGACGAGAAGTTGTTGGTTTAGCACAAGACGTGCAGAAACTAGGTCATCCTTCTAGTCCAAAATTTGAAGTTTAAAACCTGTAACAAATGTAGGTTATCTCATGATTGGCACATACAGCAAGTTAGGAGTAAAAGCCCTTTGTTTCCATGCGATTTCATGCATTGTACACGTCGTATTTGATGTTTTATTACCATTACGCATATAGGGTTATCATAGCATGCATGAATCCTGCCCTTTAATGAGAAGATGATAATTTGGATTAATTCATGTAATTCCATGCATCTCCATGCCTTATTTTTCTTCTATCATGACTTATCTTCATGTCTACAAGAATTTCCATGCATAACTTGCCCTAGAATAGGCTTTAACAGCAGTATTTTTACCCTTCTGGCTGGCAGGCATAAGATGGTCTCACCGAGATCGCTACTATCCAATAGCGGTCCTCGACCGACTGCGTAAGCATAGTAGTGATTCTGGATAGACTGCTTTTATATTTCTATTTTCTGCACTCCATTCACTCTGAACAGATTGTAAACTGGCTCTTATAAACATATGTTAAGCTTAGGTAAATAGGTTTTATTCCTGGTTTTGGCTACATACTCAGGGTTATGGTTATATTGTGCATTAAACATGCTAGGTTTCATGTCTTTCATGTTTTAAATACCTATTTTAAACTTATGCTATTTTCATGCCAAAACTCTTATAGTTTGTATTAAAGTTAATTCTACATGGTTCATGGATTTGTCTTATTGAGATTTTGATCGTTGTTTTATCACGGTCTCACTCTCATCCTTGGAGTCTTTTCTTAAGTACATGGCACGTATTCCGGTACGATGTCATTAGTTACACTTTGTACTTGATAGGAACACAATTTTGGACTTGTGATCATGTCCGTTAGATATTCTTTTTACCGGACTAGGTGATCTTGTTTCAATGCCTCCATAAGTCTCTGCGAGCCTGGGATTCCCACTAGGACGCCGAGCTGGTTGTACCCTCAAAGTCGAATTGTCTAGAAAGCACTTTACCGGCGTTTTCTGTATCCTGGATAGTCGCGACCATTAGGCGATCGCCACTGTCAAGTAGCGGTCATCCCGTGACCGCGTTAATCAAGATTTCATCACTGCGTCAACTCTTTTCTTTCTGGCGTCGACTCTGTATAGAAACGGTCCTGACTTGACTGTGTCTGTATAGAAACGATCTAGGAATGACCGCGTCTTTCCTGATCTTATCTAACCCGAGGTTTGACCCACGTGTTGATTTTCCTAAGTTCCTAGATGCTCTATTGATTATCTAGAACCTAACACCTTATTCCATAAGTTATTAATGATTTATTAAAGTTAAGGAATATGCCGTTATGCTGCCGGATTTCTTCCGTAACATGACCTTGTCATTAAATCATCCTTGATCTCATGATTTTTAATTGAAACATTCTTACCTTGTTATTGTTATCATGAAACTATTGTTGAACTATACATTACTGGCCGAACTTTATTGTTATATCTCGTAGAAATAGCTTGATTTATAACGTGAAGATGCAGACCGGGCACTGATTGTGTCTAAGGGCTCCCTGTTAGCCCCCTCGGCTGATTGTCTGAAATGTGCTGAAGACCATGGGGTACGATGATACTAGCGTTGCATTGCACTTGGAGTACTTATTTTTATAGACGAGTGAAAATCACGAGGTAATCTAGTGAAATTACATTCTTGCGTGTTAAGTGACTTTCTAGTGCATAGCCTTTATGGTTATGAAAAGTGCATTCTCATTACATTCTGACGCGGCGGCGACGTGGAAGAGATAGTCGGCACTCCAAAAATATGAACGGGACGGGATAACCACTACCTCGCGTAGCTCGGACTCACACCGGACGGTCTCTCACCGGGCAATCTCTTAAATCTTACAAGGGAGCTAGGAGGGAGGGAAGCAACAAAGGGCAAAAGCACCTACGTGGGTTTTCTTTCATAAGCTTTCAATACATAAAATGGTACACTAGACTCCTTTATATAGGAAAGGCCATATTATACTAGGACAAGAATACCCCTAGACATTTCAACTAAGGACACCCATATCTTATGACTATTTGGCCTAATAAAACAAAATACAACAACCAACCTTTGACTATTGGCCAAAATAAAATAAAATATGACTAGTGGTTAATAATACAATACCACCATAATACAAATAAAATACACAAATAAAATACATACTCAGGAAGCCGAATCTCCGAGCCACAAGCTCAGTGGTGTCGGGGCGGTGAGGCGTCGGCTCCGTGTGACGGGTCCGGTGGGTCCGGTGTCCCCACCAACCCTCCCGGGGCTGCTGGAACTCGACTCCGTCGAGTAAGGTGGGACATCACTCTGGTAGTGCTCCAGCAGGTCTGGATCAAGGCGATGGCGATCTTCCCGGCTGATCCAGGAATCATTAGAAGGTGGACGGTCCTGCCAGGGACAAGGTAGCGCTGGTAAACCCTGCTCCGTGTAGCTGTCACCTGCTCATCCAGTATCCTCTCAATTGGCTCACGCGGTGCTCTCAAGGCTGGTGGACGCACAGGGGTGGGCCACTCTCAATGGGAGGTGAAGGCTCGAAAGGGTCACTAGGAATTACTGTGGGTTACTTGTAGGCCACTAGGTCTGCCACATTAAAGGTAGAGCTAATCCCATATTCGGGAGGTAAGTCCACAACATATGCATTGGAGCTAATCTTCTGGAGTACTTGGAAGGGACCATCACTAAGGGCTTGCAACTTTTTAGCGGCTCCTGAGGGGAGTCATTCGGGTTGAACCCGTACCATAACCAAGTCACCTTCTTGAAATTCGTTGTGACGCCTATGCGAATGAGCCAAACGTTTATAGGTCTCATTACTGAGATTTATTTGCTTGCAAATTGACTCATGCAGACTTTTGATATGCTGTGTAAACTCTTCGGCTGACTTGAAAGTCTTAGACTCGAGGGGAAGGGGAATTGTTGAGTAGTGGATGGCGGATCTAGAGGGGAGGGGTGAATAGATCTGCCCCTCTTTTTGTAAAACACCCCTCTTTAAAGCTAGATAAAGAGAATAGCAGCAAAATACAAAGCAGGATGAATAAGTAATATAGAGATTGAATCCTAAGCATGCATCTAGAACAAAGCAATCGCACAAGCAAACCATAACACAAGAGATTTTAAGGTGGTTCGGACTGAATCCCCAGTCCTACGTCCACCCCTCACCAAACCCGGTGAGGCTTCACTAATGCAGCACACTAAATCGCAGATCGGAGAACCTCCGACTACCTTCCTACTAACCACTGGTAGGGACAATAACACCGCAGATTGGAGCACCTTCCATGTGAAACCCGTCCTTTAACGGATCTCTATCGGTAATAAAATAAAATTTATTCCATGAATTTTGGCTATTTTCATGAAATTTATGGGCTTTTTCTAGTATTTAATCTAATTAGATTAAAGCCTTTAAAGAAATTAATGGGCATATGCACAATTATGCCTCTTTGGGGGTTTGGATTGCAAAATAAGGTAAAAAAACCAAAAAAAAAAAATTTAACCCACGGTCGACCCTCTCTCTCTCACTTTCCCCATTTCTCCCCCCCTTTTTTTCACCCGAACGCAGGCACCGCGGACGCCCGCGGGCGAACCCGCGACACCGCAGGCGGCCGCACGTACCGGCGCCCCTCTCGCCTGTTCTCCTTCACGGCGCGGCAACCCGACGGCAACGGAGGTACCGGCGGCCTCGCCGATGGACCTGCAAGGAGGAGGGACGCGGCGGCGTCCTCACCCCGCAGACCCGCGAGACTGGCGACCCCCCTCTCCCCTGTTCCTCCTCTTCACGGCAGCGGCGACCCGGGGTTGCGGCGGAGGACTCTGGTGGCCTCGCCGGTGAGCTAGCAGAGAGGAGACCGCGGTGGCCCCCTCGTCGGAGCGAACCCACGGCGGCATTGGCGGCTCTCTCCCTACCCTTCTCACGGCAGGATCAGCACCCTCGGCTTAGATCCGGTGGGGGGACGGCCTTCTAGCCTCGTTTGGAGCGACGAGGAACACCGCGGCATCAAACTGTGGTGTGGAGAGACGGCCGAGAAACGTGGACCGTGGCGCATCCCTCGGCTTGCATGCGGTCGAAACGGAGCTTTCGGCATGATTGAGGTAGGGGGATCGTTGCCCTAGCCCATTAGATCATTCCAAATGGCATGCCCATCGTCTTTATGTTTTAATAGCATGCCCATTATCCTTATGTTTTAACAGCATGCCCATCGTCGTTATGTTTTAACAGCATGCCCATCGTCTTTATGTTTTTGGAGTATGCCCATCGTTGCTGAGTTCATAGGCGATGAATTGTTGTATATTATGATGGTGGAATGGTAGGGAATAGGTTAAATATTATGATTCCCATTGATTTGGGTCGACCGGGAGGGGATCTGGTTATGATTCCCGTGGATCCGATTCTCCAGTAAGGACCATGTTTAAATTATTTTAGTTTTTATAACTGTCCGCCAAAACCCGTTTGTTGACCCGAGCGGCTGACATCTCGACCGCGTAAATAATTTAAATTTGAATGACAGCAGAAATTTCACGGTTAGTCCATTTAGTAGCATGCAGCGGTTCGTTGTTCGACCGCCTAAGACTATAGCGGCTCTAGTTTAACCGCTTGTTCTGCAAATTATGCGTGTGCGTTTAAGTATGCATTTAATATCGCATCTTCGCCATGTGTAGGTTGTTTTATAGACTGGGGCAATTTTCATTCAACCGCCATTTCTTGCAGCATTTTAATACAATCAAGTTCAATTAATTATGCGTTCTACACTGCATAATTGCCATGTTAGCATATTCAATTATTTAGGCATTTAATTAATGAATAATTACCATTTTAGCATATTCAATCAGTTATGCATTTAATCTCGCATATTTGTCATGTTTAATTGTTATCATAAATTATGGCATGTTTTGAGATCCCAATAGAATTATATTCTCTTTCCTAGTGATGGAACCACCAATCGTAGCCCGACGACTTTTAGTGTTGATCCCACTCGGGAGAGGTGGCGGGATATCCCAGTTTACGGTTTTTAAGCTAGTTCCGTGGGCCCCAGTCCAACCGTAGCATCCTACGGAGGGGAATACTAGCTAGAGGCCTAGCTCTAGACACGAGCCAGTGTGTGCACACGTGGTCAGAGACTTGGACTAACACTGACGAGTGTTGCTCTAACTAGTTACTTGTTTCTGGTACTGTTACGCATCTCGCTTGCTATGATCAGGCTTGCGTAGATGCTTGAGACGCAGTGTAAGCCGTTAGTGGACGCATCTTGTTTCTTCTTCTGGTGGATCTCCTCTCCTTCTCACTCTTGTCACTTGGAAGTGATTGAGTTATTATTCTATTGGTAGATTTCGAGTACTCGCATTTGAATTAAATTGGCATATTAGTTAGCTATTTATAAACTGTTTAGTTAGTTTTACAGTTTTATTAAATTGTCATTTATTTATACCAACGCATGCTTTACTGCTTTCCTTTAGTTAGTTGCGAGTTAGGGATCCCTGTGAACCCTACTGAGTCCCTGTTGTGAGACTCATCCCTTCTTTTTTCAGGTGAGGCGGAGCAACCGGCTGCAAGATTCTCTCGTGCTTTTGGCGAAAAGTCTTAGAACCAGCAGTGGTCTATCAGTGGTCGGTTAGTGGTCAGTCTGTTCTTTTTCTTCTTTTGGCCGGGGTATGCCCCGTGTAGTTATTTATTTTGACCATTGTACAGTGTGGGACTTGTGATATACGGATCTAGACTACTTGTATAAATTTACCACCCTGATATATGTAATTGCTTCCGTTTAACTACTTGTATAAATTTACCACTCTGATATATGTAATTGCTTCGTTTAAAGTTCAAATGAATGCTTTAATTAATATTACGCGTGTAATTCTATTCATTATGAATCCCCTCGACAAACACTCACTAACCCTTACGGGGCCTCATCAGCCTCTTGGGTGGCTTCCCCGAGCTCTTGGTATCGGTGAATCGATGATATCGGTTTATCGGTATTCGGATCTCCTGGGCCGTCACAGTTGGTATCAGAGCGGTGTTGAGGATTTGTATAAGGAATTGAAATTGCGTTAGTCCAGAACAAGTCTATGTGAGTCTACTACTGCTGGCTTAGGATATTTTTTGTGATTACTGATGGATTTTTCGTTGTTATGTGTTTTCCTTTAGATTAAAATGCCGTCTCGTAGAAGGGCACGTGTCCCGAGGGAAGGAAGTGGTACTTCTCCTCCGGCTAATGTGCCAGCTCCAATTCAAGCTGATCCTACTCCTCAAGCCGATTTGCCTCCAGGTGGTCGTGGCAGAGCTTTAAAAGAATTTTTGCTATTCCACCCACCGATTTATGAAGGACAGGCAGATCCTGATGCGGCCAGAATGTGATAGATGCAATCGGGCGTGTATTCCGTTCCATGGAGTGCACGGAGGATGAAAAAGTTACACTGGTGACTTTTCAACTTCAGGGAGCAGCACTCTCGTGGTGGACCACAGAGTGGGAGGTTGCTTTCAGATCTCATCTTCTTCGTCAAATCACATGGCAGGAGTTTGTCACATCGTTCGAGCTTGCATACGGTCCAACATATTTGAGAATGGCCAAAATGCATGCGTTTATGGACTTGGCTCAAGGTGATATGACAGTCTTACAGTATCGAAACAAGTTTATGGAATTGGGTCGTTATGCGCCACAGATTTTGCTGATGAAAACCTGAAAACTCGGCGTTTCTTGTATGGGCTGAGGCCGGAAGTGAGACAGCCTCTGATTACAACCAGGGTGGCCGAGATGGATTTGGCATATCAAGTAGCTATAGCATTAGAACTTGATATTACAAGAGCTCAAGGGCGGGCCCAGGTTGAGCTCGTACATCAGATTGTGCAGCGTCAGCAAGCTAATTGCCAGCCGAGTATGCAGTTTCAACAGTTCAGTCAGCCATTTGTGGTAGGAGTTTCATCTATTATTCCTGCTGCCAGTGGCATTCCTGTTTCTAAACCCAAGTTCAGTCAGCCATTTAAGAACCAGTATGGCGGTCAGGCATCTTTGGGTACCGTATAGCAGCAATCGGCACCTTCTTTCCAACAGCGCCGGGGTTCAGTGGCAAGTCAGCCGAGGCAGTGTCCGAGATGTGGGGGGTGCCACCCAGGCAAGCCGTGTTCAATGCTGGTGGTTTGTTTCCGATGCGATCAACCGGGACATGTGGTTCGAGATTGTCCTCTAAGGTCGAAACCGGTGCAGTTCTCTCAACTACAGCCGTCTCAGTTCAGACCTCCTCCACCACCACATAACTTGTCCTGAAGCAGCTGTGGCATCTCATCTTGTGGAAGGTACAATTATGAGTTATGATTCTGCAGCTCGTGTTCTATTTGATTCAAGTGCTTCTCATTCATTTATTTCTGAAGACTTTATTGCCTACATTGAGGAGCCGACTTTTGAAATAACTTATATGTTGCTCGTTGAACTACCTTCTGGAGCTTTCATGTTCATACCTCTCTGTCTAGAAGAGACTCCTATTGTGATTGGCAATCATCAGTTGCTAGCTAGATTCTATGCCTTGCAGCTGATTGATTATGATATTATTCTGGGCATCGATTGGTTAGAACTATTGGGAGCTGTGGTTGAAAAAGATCTAGTTTCAGCCACAGGATCTAGTTTCAAGATAGTGAATCAGGTGACTATCAAGAACAAGTATCCTCTGCCTAGGATTAATGATTTGTTTGACCAATTGCAGTCTGCTACCGTCTTTTCATGGATTGATCTTCGATCTGGCTATTTCCAATTGAGGATTCGAGAATCTGTTGTGGAAAAGACTACGTTTAGCACGCGATATGGTCACTATGAGTTTTTGGTTATGCCGTTCGGGCTAACCAATGCTCCAGCAGCTTTTATGGACCTGATATGGTTCAGCAGTGTGTTGATGTGGTTCGCTTGATCAGGCAGAAAATGTTGACAGCTCAGAGTCGACAGAAAAGCTATGCCGATCAGCGCAGGCGACCATTGCAATTTGAGCATGGAGATATGGTTTTTGTAAAAATATCTCCGATGAAAGGCGTTATGAGGTTTGGGAAGCGTGGAAAGCTCAGTCCCCGTTATATTGGTCCGTTTCCTATCCTGGAACATGTGTGCCAAGTGGCTTATCGTCTTCAACTGCCAGCGACGATGTAAGCAATCCACGATGTGTTTCATGTGCCCCAGCTGAGTAAGTATGTTTCTGATGCGTCTTACGTGCTTGATGATTCAGCTTGGCCTAAAGTGACTGCAGATTTATCTACACCAGAGTACCCACTCAGAATTGAAGATCATCGTGAGCAACGATTGAGAAATAAGGTAATCCCTCTGGTTAAGGTTGTCTGGCAGCGTCACTCTGGTAATGAAGCTACATGGGAACGTGAGGACGAAATGCGTCAGCAATTTTCGTTCTTGTTCGAATAAGGTATAATTCTCTCAGTTCTCTCCTTGTTCTTCCTTTTAAATTTCGAGGATGAATCTTTTATTAGGAGGGAGGGACTGTGAGATCCGTCCTTTAACGGATCTCTACCGGTAATAAAATAAAATTTATTCCATGAATTTTGGCTATTTTCATGAAATTTATGGGCTTTTTCTAGTATTTAATCTAATTAGATTAAAGCTTTTAAAGAAATTAATGGGCATATGCACACTCATGCCTCTTTGGGGTTTGGATTGCAAAATAACATAATAAAATCAAAAAAATAATATTTTAACCTTTTTTTTAACCCACGGTCGACCCTCTCTCTCTCACTTTCCCCATTTCTCCCCCCCCCCCCCCCTTTTTCACCCGAACGTAGGCACTACGAACGCCCGCAGGCGAACCCGCGACACCGCAGGCGACCGCACGTACCAGCGCCCCTCTCCCCCGTTCTCCTTCACGGCGGGGCGACCCAACGACGGCTGAGGTACCGGGGGCCTCGCCGGCGGACCTGCAAGGAGGAGGGACGCGGCGGCGTCCTCACCCCGCGGACCAGCGAGTCCGGCGACCCCCCCTCCCCCGTTCCTCCTCTTCACGGTGGCGGTGACCCGGGGTTACGACGGAGGACTCCGGCGGCCTCGCCGGTGAGCTAGCAGAGAGGAGACCGCGGTGGCCCCCTCGTCGGAGCGAACCCACGGTGGCATCGGCGGCTCTCCCCCTCCCCTTCTCACGGCGGGATCGGCACCCTCGGCTTAGATCCGGTGGGGAGACGGCCTTCTAGCCTCGTTTGAAGCGATGAGGAACACCGTGGCATCTAACCGAGTCGAATCATGGTGTGGAGAGACGATCGGGAAACGCGGACCGCGGCGCGTCCCTCGGCTTGCATGCGGTCGAAACGGAGCTTTCGGCATGATTGAGGTAGGGGGATCGTTGCCCTAGCCCATTAGATCATTCCAAATGGCATGCCCATCGTCTTTATGTTTTAATAGCACGCCCATCGTCCTTATGTTTTAACAGCATGCCCATCGTCGTTATGTTTTAATAGCATGCCCATCGTCTTTATGTTTTTGGAGCATGCCCATCGTTGCTGAGTTCATAGGCGATGAATTGTTGTATATTATGATGGTAGAATTATAGGGAAAAGGTTAAATATTATGATTCCCGTCGATTTGGGTCGACCGGGAGATGATCCGGTTATGATTCCCATGGATTCGGTTCTCTGGAAAGGACCATGTTTAAATTATTTTCATTTTTATAACTGTCCGCCATAACCCGTTTGTTGACCCGAGCGGCTGACATCTCGACCGCATAAATAATTTAAATTTGAATGGCAGTAGAAATTTCACGGTTAGTCCGTTTAGTAGCACGCAGTGGTTCGTTGTTCGACCGCCTAAGACTATAGTGGCTCTAGTTTAACCGCTTGTTCTGTAAATTATGCGTGTGCGTTTAATTATGCATTTAATATCGCTTCTTCGCCATGTGTAGGTTGTTTTATAGATTGGGGCGGTTTTCATTCAACCGCCATTTCTTGCAGCATTTTAATTCAATCAAGTTCAATTAATTATACGTTCTGCACTGCATAATTGCCATGTTAGCATATTCAATTATTTAGGCATTTAATTAATAAATAATTGCCATTTTAGCATATTCAATCAGTTATGCATTTAATCTCGCATATTTGCCATGTTTAATTATTATCATAAATTATGGCATATTTTTAGATCTCAATAGAATTATATTCTCTTTCCTAGTGACGGAACCACCAGTCGTAGCCCGACGACTTTTAGTGTTGATCCCACCTGGGAGAGGTGGCGGGGTATCCCAATTTACGGTTTTTAAGCTAGTTCCGTGGGCCCCAGTCCAACCGTAGCGTCCTACGGTGGGGAATACTAGCTAGAGGCCTAGCTATTGGCACGAGCCAGTGTGTGCACACGTGGTCAGAGACTTGGACTGACACTGACGAGTGTTGCTCTGACTAGTTACTTGTTTCTGGTACTGTTACGCGTCTCGCTTGCTATGATCAGACTTGCGTAGATGCTTGAGACGCAGTGTAAGCCGTCAGTGGACGCATCTGGTTTCTTCTTCTGGTGGATCTCCTCTCCTTCTCACTCTTGTCACTTGGAAGTGACTGAGTTATTATTCTATTGGTAGATTTCGAGTACTCGCATTTGAATTAAATTGGCATATTAGTTAGCTATTTATAAACTATTTAGTTAGTTTTACAGTTTTATTAAATTGTCATTTATTTATACCAACGCATGCTTTCCTGCTTTCCTTTAGTTAGTTGCGAGTTAGGGATCCCTGTGAACCCTACTGAGTCTCTGTTGTGAGACTCACCCCTTCCTTTTTCAGGTGAGGCGGAGCAACCGGCTGCAAGATTCTCTCGTGCTTTTGGCGAAAAGTCTTAGAACCAGCAGTGGTCTATCAGTGGTCGGTTAGTGGTCAGTCTGTTCTTTTTCTTCTTTTGGCCAGGATATGCCCTGTGTAGTTATTTATTTTGACCATTGTATAGTGTAGGACTTGTGATATACGGATCTGGACTACTTGTATAAATTTACCACTCTGATATATGTAATTGCTTCCGTTTAACTACTTGTATAAATTTACCACTCTGATATATGTAATTGCTTCCGTTTAAAGTTCAAATGAATGCTTTAATTAATATTGCGCGTGTAATTTCATTTCATTATGCATCCCCTCGACAAACACTCACTAACCCTTACGGGGCCTCATCAGTCTCTTGGGTGCCTTCCCCGAGCTCTTGGTATCGGTGAATCGATGATATCAGTTTATCGGTATCTGGATCTCCTGGGTCGTCACATTCCAACTGCCTTCCTACTAACCGTAGTAAGGATGATTCTCAATTTTAGTAGCTTGAACAAAAATGAAAAGAGAACAAATATGAGAATGTTCAGACAAGAGATGGAGATATGATCAAGGCTAAAAGCGAAAAGATCTTGTCTGAAATGCGATGTAGATCAGCAGCAGAGGCTTCTTCTTCCTTGCAAAGCCTTCTCTTGGTTCAGCAGCAATGGTTTCTTCTTCCTTGCGAAATGATCTTCCTTGGATCCCCTTGAGTTGATGAAGAGGATTATGGATGCAACTTTGATCTCCCTTGAGAACCTTGCTTGCTTCTACTCTTCCTTGGAGGTTGCTGGCTTGAGATATGAGCTTGAATTACCTTGGAAATGGATGAAGAACTCTACACGAAGTACTGTTCACGGCTATAGTACCCTCTTCTTCTTCCTTGGACAGCCTCCTTTGATCTCCCTTTGATGCATTAGGGTTTCTAACCTCTTGTGTTGTTTTTATATCTCTTTGAATGGTCCATAGACAAGCCCCAGACCAGATCCACAAATCATGGTAGGTTGGGTGACTTTAGGACTAAACAAATCCAAGAAATGGGGCTGCCCACGTTGAGAAAACGAAGTCAACAATGGCTGCATCGGGGATGTCGGTCGATCGGAAGTAGTGGGGCGGTCGACCGGAATTTTGTAGAGCCAACACTTTTCGTTGCTGGAAATTTCAGTCGACCGACAGTATGGGGGCGGTCGACCGGTCCTCTGGGCGGTCGACCTCTACTGCGAATTTCTGTAGCATTTTCACTTCTGGCAATTTCGGTCGACCGGTCTATGGCCGGCGGTCGACCGAAAGCTTGGTTTTTCACAGATTTTGCTTCAATCAACCCCTTAAACCTGTTTGCAGTCCATTCAAGTCTATGGCATCAAACTCTTTAGACCTTGAGGATGTTGTGGACGCCAAAAAAATGACGATGATGATCATGGCGACATTCGCGTCTACACATTAGAGCGCGAGTCGAAGACAGAAATGCCGAATAAACCTCATGTCTCGCCCGATCAGGACGAGAACCCACTTGGTGGTCCGCTACCCGCTAAGGAAGCCCCCTAAGCAGAAGATACAGCTACAACGCTCCGACCGGCCACGCCGAGAGCTGAATCAGAGAAAAGTCGGGAACTCCGGCACAGTCTCGGCATGCACCGAAAGTCACGCAGAATCTGAGACCGAGTCCCTGAGGCTACAAACGGAATATTGCGGAGGCCATGCATTGCAACCAGAATGTTCTGGGAATGCCGACATTCATATAAACGGCCGTGACTTCGAAAAGAATCAATTTGAGGCTTAAAACGGCATGGAAGGGACTTAAACCGGCGCGCTCTAAACCGGCGCGCCCCCCCTCAACATCTTAATCCGGCGCCCCCATAAACTGGCGCGCCCCCATTTCCCATTTGCCCTTGAGGTTGCCTTAATACGGCGCGCTACTATTCCCTTGGCTTTAAGCCTTTCCCCTCATCCTGATGCTAATCTGGCGCGCTCACCCCCCCCCCCCACGCCGGTTTAACCCCATCCTGTCCCGTCGGCATGCCGATGCTCTGTTTTGCATCATTATGGCGTGCAGAGGACATTCAATGCCCATAACTCTGCTTCTACCTTCGTTCGACAGCACACAAGCAGTAGCAGCAAGGCAAGCTCCGGCAGATCTCTGAGCGTCCCATCCTCGGACGAGCAGCAGTGTACGGGACAAATGAACAGCGTCCAGCACAGCCGGTCAACTCCCGACTTCATTGCGGACGAGGTGGAAATGGCAGGAAGGCTCCCAGGCTGGCTGATGTATATAAGGGGCAGCATTGTGAAGCCGAAAAAAAGAGAGAGAGGGTCAATAGAAGGGAACAGAAGAAAAGAGAAGAGGAAGGTTGAAGAAGGAGAGGAGAGAGGTCTTCTCGAGAGCTTTCCAGCCTCCGAAGAGAAGAAGCTACAGCCATCCGTTCACGCCTGCAAGGTGAAGAAAGAGAGGGAGAGGGTGAGAGCAAGAGAGGGGAGAGAGGGGGGGAGAGCTTGTGCTCTGTTCCTTCTTCTCCCCCGCCGATGTATCTTCTTCCCCCACCTCAACATTTAGCTTTTCTTTTATCTTCTCCGTTGTATTCTTCCTTCCCTTCCCCTTGAGGATGAATAAAAGAATGACTTTGTGAGCATGCGCAGTATTCTATGGCTCTGATCCTTTCCCCCCTTTTTCTTCCGTTTTATTTCTCTGGTTCTCTGAATCACCTGGGGTCCTCGGGAGCTTGCCCTTCTGTGGCATGAACTCTGAGGGAACCCGTTCGAAGGGTGAACAGTCATGGCCACCTGCGGCCTACATCTGTCCCGTTCCACGAAGTCATCGCCCGTGAGTTGTGAGAGCTCTTGAAGGCTAGTCCTCGAGCTCTCCAGCACTCACATCTGGGTTATTGGACCGCCATGAGGTCTAGATTCGAGGTGCACCCCGGAGTTATCCATTTGGTGTTCCTTATTATTCTCTGGCAACCCCCAGTCCAGGGGAGGTGCTGCCCAAATCTCGCCAGGATGAGAACACTCAAGAACAGATGAACAGGATGAGTTCTCTGAGCATAAGAACAGCTGAACAAGCCAAGGCCTCTGGGAGTAAGAACAGCATATGTCTGAAGCCGTCTCTGAATCAAACTGAACAAGTTCCTGCATAATCCCTCTTAATAAGATATTCAATCTGCATGCTCGTTCGTCTTAACAAACGATCAGAAAGCTTTAACCACCTTCTCTATCAACTTAATCCATCAACTAAGTGAATAAACCAACCAAAATATCAATCTGTAAGTTGAAGAAACAAGAACAGAGCAAAAAGAATCAAAACAGAGCAAAACAAAACCTCGTAGAAGCTTAACCCGGCGCGCCCTAATCCGGCGTGGGCTAACCCGGTGCGGTACCCCCCCGCGCCGGTTTAGCCTTACACTCAAAACCCCTTTCATTTTCTTTGCCACTAACCGGCGCGCCCCTTGCATAGCCGCCTTAAACCGGCGCGCTATACTATTCCTCACCCTATTCCGGCGCGCCCCAACTTGCCACCTTAGCCGGCGCGCTCCCCCCTTGTGCTCCCTTATCCGGCGCCCTCCTTCGAACCTCTTATCCGGCGTGCCTCCCCTCTTGCCCACTTCAAGCTCGGCGTGCCTCCTTTATATGAAAAAAGGGGGGGGGATAATAAAAAAATAAAAGGAGAGAAATGCTCAAATAAAAAGAAGAATGCAAAGATCAATAACAAAAAATGAAAAGAACTCTATTACCCGCGCTTCAATTAAAAATTCACTCCCTCGGACTGACCTGACCGCGCAGGTCGATCCGCGTGTGAGGGCGCACGTTATTGAGCTCGGGCTACGCATTTAACAATTCACTCCCTCGGACTGGGTGCAAAGAGAAAATCAACGACGCCTTATGGTATCGGACGTGATTTACGGAACTTCCGACATGGCCATAATCCAAAATCATCTCCGGCCAACAGTCTATCAACTTGACCCATCCCTACCGGGATCCAATCCCGCATTCTCATTAAACTTGCCTTGTTCATGGCAAACATTCGCGCGGTTTTGCTACCGTCTTTTATACTACAAACACGGACCTTCGTCCGAACATGAAGTGGCCCATGAGTGGCCGACATAGTCTTAGCGTTCACGTCCCGATACGGGTTTCTAGCATAGTTCGTCCTTCACTATCCTCCTGCATTATTAATATTCTCTGTAGGCCGTAGGGCCCTTATTCCCGGCAATCAATCAAGGGTGTTCCCCCGTATGGGGGATGTAAATAACGTCGTGGCCTTTACGGCACGGCGGGTTTCGGTCCCGACACGAACTACACAATCGTCTGATTAGTCAGATCGAGCGCACCATGGGCTTCCATGAAGCCCGAATAAATCGTCACTTTGTGACTGGCACGCCCTCGCACTAAATAGAAGAATTAACCCCGACCAACAAACGAACGGATCCCCCCTCCGAATTTTAGTGCGTCCACAGATGTCTACTGAGTCTTTGACCTTTCCTTAACGAATGCTCAGACCTTTGGATGTTGAAGCCAAGTGTGTTCTTCATTGTGCATCGACTTTGGCTATGTGAAGTGTCGACTCTTTTGTGCCGAGTGTCGACTCTTCTTGAAGCCAGCCTGATCTTGTGATAGCTGTCCAGCCTGAAGAATTGACTCTTGCTTCTTGAAGGGATTTTCATCCTTGCTTGGGTGCGATCATTGGGCTTTCACTTTTGCCATCTCCACCCCATTCCTTGACTTATCTATCATGAAAAAATATCAAGTATTTCAATCATATGAGAGTGAGAAACATCAATGACTTATAGTGTTTAGCCATATCAAAACCATGAATATCCCACAGGGGCACAACATTCTCCCCCTTTTTGATGATGGCAACACTGGCAACACTGTGAGTCATTATTTGGTAGTAATGTCTAAGAAGACAAATTGTATAACATATGCAGTTCAAGATACATGATGATGATTATGCTATGCATGGATGATTTGTAACATATGGATGATTTGTAACATATGCAGCTTAAGATACATTGTGATGATGCATGGATGACCAGAGCATGTGAAGGCTGATATGGATGCATAGATGATCAGAGCATGTGAATGAATGCGGCTCTCCACCTAAGTGTATGCATGATTTGACTCTCCCCCGTCTCACAAAGTTATTCTCCCCCTTTGACAGCTCACAAAGGCAACCCACAAACGTATCTCCCCCTTTGACAACAGTAAAAAGGAGGGATAAGGTAGAGATGGGGACAAATGGCTTAGAGAGCAGAGCTGAATAGGAGTGGAGAGTAAGCCATTATATGCAGACCTGAAACATGCCGTGAGCAATATATATGGTTCAAAGCTAATGAAATCTGAGATCAACAATAGAGTTTGAAAAGTATCTACATCCATGTTTTAATAGAAATGAACCAGAAGTGCATATCATGGCAGTGGGTAACCTTCCTTTGTCTTATTCAGCCATTTTCAATAACTTCGTTGGGAATAGTACAAAATAGTATTGAGGTTAAACAAGCATGACTAAAGCATAAAATTTTATGATTGCAGCACTATTTTTCATGATCTTTTACATTTGTATGCACATGACTCATATTTTACGAGCAAGCGAGTCTAGTACATGCCTCCTATCCGTAAGAGTACACGTTGTTTAGACGCCAGTATTCCTAGATATTTGGTAAGACTGACTATTATGCTTCAAATTGAACAGAGATAACTTTGTCACCTCATGACATATCTGACCTCATTTCTTTGATGAGGAGATATATTTCTCAGCAATTATGCCATTGCTCTGCCTAGAGTTCAAATTAATTAAGACAGAGACTACAGGGGCACATCATGACATATCATTTGTTACTTGTTTTGAGGACGTGACATATTTCTCCGTGAAACAATATCATTGCTCTGTCAATTTTACTATCAGGAATTCCAGCTCATCAAGGTATTTAAAAATAATACTAAGCTTTAGTATCTCAACCAACGTTACTATGACATTAGAATTTTTAGATTTCAGGATAGTCATTCAAGGCACAACATGCAATCTCCAGTTAAAGTCTATTAACACCACGAAACATAGATGATTTCAAAAATTATATCAGACCTTTAAGAAAATCATTAAATCTGAACCATTTTTATTAGATGGACAATCATCAGTTCATATAATAGAAAGCTCTTACGCCATAGTTCTGTCTGTTGCAGACTGGAAGCCATTGAAGTTCAGATTGTAAGAGATTAAGATAAACAGCAAGACTCCCCCTAAGGATATGCAGTGAATGCACTCAAGGAGTTATGTTTGCAAGCAAGGGAAATGATCAGATGTCAACCTAAGGGCCAAGGAGAGGTCGACCTGGTCACTTATGAAGTTGGCAGAAATGAAATGCATGACCCGGCCCATGATTGTACACTTATTAAGGGTAACAGAATGAAGATGAAATATATGCATGAATGCTTCAAGGAAACAACTCCCCCTTACTGTATGGCCTATATGCGATAGTGACGCATGGTACTTGGCGGAGGTGAATCCTCACGCATGGTGAGTGCTTCTAGACAAGCATAACCTGTCTTTCCACACATCAGCATTTAATATACCATGGCTATGCAAGAATGATGCTACACTAATATGTAATGCATCGTTAACATGAATTCAACTTTATTATGCAACTACATGCAATGCTACACCACATGCAGAATGACATGTTTACATATAAACAATACATGGATACCAATCAGCAAAGGCACACAACCAAATTGAAGAAGATCATCATTTCAATTTTTATTAGCCTGAGGTCTACAAAGACCAAGCTCCCTTCTGAGTGTTGTAAACCTGTCATTACACAAGGGCTTAGTGAAGATATCAGCAATCTGATTTAGTGTATCAATAAAATGCAGTTCAAAGTTTTTCATAAAGACCTCATCTCTAATGAAGTGATGCCTAATCTCAATATGCTTGGTCCTAGAGTGTTGGACTGGATTTTTTGTAAGGTTGATAGCACTAGTGTTATCACACAGAATCGGGACACAACCAAGATCCACTAAGTAGTCTTGGAGTTAGTGTTTAATCCACAACACTTGGGTACCACATCTCCTCGTAGTAACGTATTCTGCTTCTGCGGTTGAGAGGGCAACCGAGTGTTATTTTTTGGAGGCCCAAGAAACTAAACAACCGCCTAGAAACTGGTAGTAGCCACTAGTACTCTTGCGATCCAGCTTGCATCCAGCGTAGTCCGCATCAGAATAAGAAATAAGAGATAAATCACATGATGACGGATACCACAATCCTAAATCTTGAGTTCCGGCAAGATATCTAAGGATATGTTTGACGACTGTCAAGTGGGATTCTCTAGGACTATCTTGAAATCTAGCACAGAGGCAAACACTAAACTGGATATCTAGTCGGGATGCAGTCAAATAAAGTAAGGATCTGATCATACCTCTATAGATTTTTGCATCCACTAATTTACCATTTTCATCCGAATCCAGTGATGCTGTGGTGCTCATAGGAGTTGTAATTATTTTACAACTTGTCATGTTGAATCTTTTCAGCAGCTCCTTGATGTATTTGGCTTGACTTATGAAGCACCCATCTTCTCCTTGGTTGACCTACAAATCGAGAAAAAATTAGAGCTCTCCCATTAGGCTCATCTCAAATTCACTAGTCATGAGGTTACCAAATTCCTCACACATTTCAGATTTAGTAGAACCAGACACAATATCATCAATATAAATTTGAACAATCAAGATGTTCTTACCTTGCTTATTGGTGAAAAGTGTTTGGTCTACCTTACCTCGTGTGTACCTTTTCTCAATGAGGAATGAGCTTAATCTCTCATACCAAGCTCTTGGTGCTTGCTTCAGTCCATAAAGTGCCATGTCTAGCTTGTATACAAAATCTGCATGGTTAGAGTTCTCAAAGCCAGGGGGCTGCTCCACATAGACTTCTTCTTTGATCAAACCATTTAAGAAAGCACTTTTTACATCCATTTGATACAACTTTATTCTAAGGGAGCATGCAAAGGTAAGTAAAATTCTGATGGCCTCAAGTCTGGCTACTGGGGCATAAGATTCCTCAAAGTCTACCCCAAACTCTTGATTATACCATTGAGCCACCAATCTAGCCTTATTTTTTATTATCTTCTCATCCTCACTGAGTTTGTTCCTAAATACCCATTTAGTGCCTATGACAGATTGTGATGATGGTCTAGGAACAAGATGTCAAACTTTATTTCTTTCAAACTGCTTTAATTCGTCTTGCATTGAGTTTATCCAGTTTTCATCTTTTAATGCTTTATCAATATTCTTGGGTTCAATCTGGGAGACAAGAGCAAGATTATCTAATACTTCTACAATTCTAAAATGTGACCTAGTTCTAGGTGGATCATTCAAACTTCCAATGACATTTTCTAAAGGATGATCGTTAAGAATTCTAATGTCTGTGGAATTATTACCTTCTTCTGGAGCTTGATTCCTTGCATTGCTTGATTCAGCTAGGTCACCATCTTCTCTTGTTTCTTCTTGTGGAGAATCATTCTTTTCTTTCATGCTTAGGAATTCCCCATCTTCATCATTTTTCATGCAATAGTTATCATTTTTAGAATCATCATGATATTCATCAAAGGAAACATGGGGTGATTCTTCCACAGTTTGACTCTTAATGTTGTAAATTCTATAAGCCCTAGATCTATCAGAATATCCAAGGAATATACCTTCATCGCTCTTGGGCTCGAATTTATCTAATTCTCTTTTGTCATTATTGTGGATGAAGCATTTAGTCCCAAACACTTTCATATGTGAAAAAGAGGGCTTGTTACCTTTCAGCAACTCATAAGGAGTCTTTTTGGTGTGTGACCTTACCATAGATCGGTTAATAATGTAACAAGCCATGTTTACCGCCTCAGCCTAAAACTTCCTTGGGAGTTGCCGTTCGGCAAGCATTGTTCTCGCCATCTCTATGAGTGTTCGATTCCTTCTTTCAACTACACCATTTTGCTTAGGGGTTCTTGATGAGGAAAATCGATGTGAAATACCTTCAGCCCTATATTACATGTTCCAGTGATTCTTCCTTTGTTGTTCCCTCCAAATATGAGGTGTCCTCCTTCCTTTTCCATCAAGAGATAAAATTTTATTTTGTCTCTAGTCATGTGTCTTGAACAGCCACTATCAAGGTACCACCGGTTATGCATGACTGCAAGACACTCCTACACAAGGAATTAAGCAATGGGGTTTGGAACCCAACAAAATTTGGGTCCCATCAACCTCTTCAGATTTTCAAAACATGATACCATCCCTTTTGGAATCCAAACCTTCCTTTCATTCATGTTTTCTTTGCTTAGTGCAGGGATTTGATTTTTCTTTTCAGCTTTGACATTCACTTTCTGTTTAGAGGCTCTTTGTTAGATTTTGTGGACGTTTGAGGAAGTCTGCTTCTTAAACCATTGAGACCACTGGTTAGTTTTGGGTTGAAAGTGATTGTTTTGCCACCTAGGGGATTGAGGCTTATAGGATTGGTGCACAAAGGAATCACAATTACCCCAAAAGCAGGGTGGTGTCGACCTGTATGAATGGGAGTGTCGACCTGTCCTACGTGCAACCCAGTTATAGTGGCATTTGGAAGGCTGAGCGGGCGATGGCCAAGGAAGTGCCGATCTATGCTGTGGGGAAGGTCGACTCTTCTGAAATTTTTGAGCAATCTTTTTGGGGATTTCAGTGGCTTCCTCTTCAACCTTTTCTTTTCCTTTATCATTTTATTTTTGTTGATTTTGAGTGGGTGTTGTGTTTGAGGTAGAAGCATCAGAAGTGGAAACAAATGTGACAGTTTTTAACCCAATTGGCCTTTTGTTTGTGGGTTCAAAACCCAACCCTTCCTTATTGAAATTCATTCTAGTACCTAGCAATGCATCTAGGTTTTCTTTTCCATCTACAAACTTTTCTAATGATTGTTGTTTATCCTTCAACTCTTTTTGTAGATTTTTAATGTTTTGAAGGAGTTGAGTGTTAACTTGTTTGACAGCATCATACTTCTCATTACTCAATTTGCTATCCTTTTCATAGGTTTACATTTTTAGCTTCATGCTATCAATCTCATTTCTCAACTCTTCATTTTCAGTTTTCAAGTCAGCCATTTCTTTTCTTCCCTCTTCCAAGTTCTCAATCATTTTCTAAAGGTCTTCAATTTCAGTTTCAAGTGAAGCAGTCTTATGATTCATATCATGATCATGCACGAACAAGTTAATTTTATTTTTCAATGATTTATTCTCCTTTTTGTACATGTCATAATTTTCCATGAGCTGTATATATGCTTCCTCCCAATCATCAATTGTGAAATTTTCAAAGGGAGAGTGTACCTCAGTTTCTTCGTCACCTCTGGCCATGAGGCAGAGATCTTCTTTTTCCATATCTGAGGAGCTGGTTCCATCATCACTTTGGTGCGGACACCCGAGCAGCTGATCGGCATGATACGCCGAGCCACCGGTACCGCACGCGGAGCACGACACGAGCCACCTCAGCGTCCATCTGGCTCAGAGACAGCCTGGAGACTCTGCCTTGAGCCTCCCCATTTATTATATTTAGTTAGACTTTATGTGTGTTTAATTTGTGTTTATTTCGTTGCATTCGGTTTGCCATTTTGATTGTAATAGGGGTTTAGGTGCAATTCGGACCCTGTGGGCCCCACGGGCCCCCCAGGCCCCACCCCATTGGGCCACCTCAGCCTAGAGTCCCACGTGGGGTCAGTCAACATGCCACATGGGGCATCTAGAAGTTTGAATGGTCAATTGTCCACATGGGGGACAAGGGACCAAAATAGTCAACATTTCCAACCAACACCCCACCTACCATGTCAAGCTTGTTCCCCCCTAGTCAATAGGTTGTCCCCCCCTTATTTTTTTATTGTAATTTTTTTGGAATGATCACATGGCATCCCAGCCCTCCATCTCACACCCCTAGATCCAACGGTGGAGGATGGATTAGATGGGTGACCTATATATGCTTGTATTTTCTCATTTTCTAGAATTAATGCATTTGAATTGGAAGAAAATCCCCTTGAGCAAGGCCTAGGCCGCCCCTCTCTCCCCCCTTGCAGCTGTGAAGGTTGCCTCTGGAGGTGTGACTCCTCCCCTATCAGTTCCGGTCATCCTCGCCGCCGCCACGAGCCGCCACCGCACCGCCATCATCTTCATTGGAGTTCTGCCCGTGCAGTATCACAGCAGCTTCCATGAAATTCAGCCATCAACCACGAGCTCTGATCGACCTGGGGATTTTACTGGAGGTTCCATAGATGTCAAGGATATCCCAAAAAAATTGGTCTGTCATTCAGACCCCGTTTCATATTTTTAGATTTTCTTCCACTCTTCCCTTTCAGTTCTGCCAGCAGTCTGTCCAGATTCATCTCCGCCCTGAGTTTTAGGTCTTAGGTCCACTTTTTGATTTTCTTTGGTTCTCCCAATTTTACTGGATCTTCCTTCCACCAACCCCTTCATCTAAAATTTTTCTAAATTTCTAGTTCGTCCATTTCATATTTTCCACAAATCGTTCTCAGATCCACCTGAAGTTCTATCCACTCATTCCTAGATCCGACCACTAGACACTCCACAAATCCTATCAAATCACCACCACCTCCCAATCCAATTCTAAAAATTGTCCCAGCTTCGGGGTTTGATTATCTACAACTTTGAAGAAGAGCTTGAAGTCTGAATCCCACTGTAAGTAGGCGGTCAATGGCCATTTATAGGGAACTGATGTGCTGAACTGAGAGTTCTGGAACTGTGTAGCAGAGAATTGAAAATTAGTTAAGTTCCAGGTCCGCGCAGGTTCAGAGGAATCCACTGGCCCTAGGTTGGAGGATTTTGAGTCCTCTTTCCAACGGCACTGGTTTCGTCGCATTCCGGCGATGGGGCTGATCGCAGCAGTTGATTTCGCCGGAGCGCGCGCCTGGAAACAGCAAGCAAAAATCCGTGGGCAGCATTCCACAAGCTTGGAGATCGGAGTTGTTCGGCCACCGATCGGCGTTCCCGGCCGACCGCCTTCCGTGGAGGCGTGCCACCAGGGGTCCCCATCACAGTGGGACCCACTCCTGCAGATCCGGAGGTCAGCGCCACCCGTGGGCCCCACGGGCCCACAGAACCCGCATTCGGAAAGCACAAAAACGCGGAGTTCGGCACCGCCGGGCGACATCAAGATGCTGCCCGTCAACCCAATTCGCGTGATTCCCGGGCCCCGCATGTGACCTTTTACCTCCCTGCGTGGAGTGGGTCAAATTATTGTACTGTTGTAAAATTGTGTTAACCGGGGGTCCGTGATTGGCCGGGGTTGTCTTCGCCACGCCGAGTGCGTGGAGGTAATGGTCCGAACCTCTTGGCGTTCATTTGCTTAGCTAGTATACGGTCTTTTGCCACTACCGAGAGTGTAGGTACTAGCCCGTGTGTCCATGTCACCACTGTGAGAGTGAGAGTGACCCGTCCCGTGACTCGATCCGAGTCCGGAAGTGAGTCTGACTACCTTGAACTCTGCCGGTTCCTTAACCGCGCACGATCCACGCTTTCCCTCGCATGGGACGCCGAGTGAGTTTGCACTTCTGTTAGCGACGTGTAGCCTATGGGAGCTCTCCGCGTCGGGCCTAATGTCTCTCCCATCATGTGTTGATGGTCGTGTCCACATCTAGAGTCCGAGGTCCATACCACGTAGAGTCGGTCCCCGTGTCCGTCCCACATCAGTTTGGTATCAGAGCAAGTCGAGTCTAGGGTAGTCGTTGTATAAGTCATGCATCATGGTCTAAGTCGAGTCTAGGATCATCCTTATTTTCAAAACAACAAAAAAAAAGTGTGTTTTAAATTGCACTTCATCCTGATAATTCGGTATCTTAAAAGGTGTTGTCCGAACGTTAGGCTACGCCTACCGGGAGGTCGCACACTTGTGGGAGTGATCTTCGGATCGATTAACTCCGCCCCGTACCGGATATTGGTTTAGGCCTAAGTGCATCATCTAGTGTGTGTTTGCATTAGTCGGTTTGTCTTGTCCCTTTGTGTCGGCATGTCCATCGTATAGTCTCCAATTTCCCATGGATTCCTCATCACCCAGGCAATATGGCCATTGGCCCACCCATGGGCTTGGCAACCATCCTCTCCGCTTCTGTAGGCCTGAAGCCTCAGATTTTTTTGGCTCCAATGACCCGGGCATCTACCTCAAGTGGGAGGCCACCATGGACACCTACTTTGAGTGTTATACTATGTCCGAGGCAGTGCAATTATCTTTCGCCAAAGAGCGGCTTCTTCATGAGGCTGCCGAAAAGTGGGATTACATCGAAAGAATGAGAGCGGTTAGGGGGCAATGGCCCATCGAGTCATGGTGGGACATGAAGAGAGAGCTTAGGAAGGTCTACGTGCCCCAACCGGTCACCGCCAACTGGCCCCACCCAATCACTTCCAACCAAGTGGGTTCTAGTCGGAGGTAAAGAGTCCCACACGTAGATGAGCCAAGACCCAATCCTAGGACGGTTGACTACGGACGAGTCCACCATGATATCCCTATTCCAACCCACTCCGTTGCCGAACTTATGCAAATGATTTTGGACCGGTTGGATGGGGTGGATAGGACACGTACTCCTAGTGATGTACTCCAACCCGAGCCTAAGGAGGTCATCACCGGTAGTCTTAACCCGGCCCCATCAATGGAGTCCCCAAGCCCTCTCCCCATCATAGTGGATCCTCTTCTCCCACCCACGAGAGCCCCATTGCCTACACCCCCTGTCCGTCAGGAGGATAAGGGTAGGGACCCACTTATCAGGGAGCGTAGTGGATCACGACAACAGTGTTATCGCTGCCAGGGGTTTGGCCACTTTGCCGGACAGTGTCCCACTCGGACATCTCTAGCCCTAGGGGATAAAGGGGTTGGAGAAACCTCACCTTCCGATCTTATTTCGGAGCCCTCTCATTTGGAGCCGCCAAAGCCCGAGCCACCCGTGTTTCTAACGGGTACACTTTTCATAGCCGAACCACTTCTTAGATGGCTCAAGAATGGCTTGGCCCCATCTCTCCTCCCATCCATGGACCCTACCCTACCATTAGTGCCGGTCAACTCATTCCATACCACCTTCCGGTCTAGTCACCATGTGGATACATTAGATGATCTTCTTAAAGGATTAGACCGGCAGTTGACATTTACGCACTTGTTAGCCCCACGCTTCGACCGACCTACAGGTCGTAGCTTCACACATCCATCCCTAGGGTCCATCACCTCCGTGTACACTGTGGATCATGTTACCACGGAGGTTCTTCTACTCCTCCCTTTGCTGGCCGAGTCCAACTTCATTCCCCTTGTCCCAATGGAGGAATCTTACTTTCTACCTATGACTGTCGTCCCACCTCTCACAATGAATGAAGGTGATCATTTACACCTCCAAGATTTCCAAATGTGGGACAGTGAATTATGGAAGCCTAGTCCGAGGGGTTATTCCTTCTATGATCCCTTCGACCCATTCTCTTGTGGACCCCGTGACCCACCATATTTACTCCACCTTTTCGAGAGAGTCCACCATCATACCCCCACCGTCTCATCTCCCTTCATGGATGAAGGTGACCATCAACACCTTCTAGAATTCCACACATGGGACCTTGAAATGAGGGAATCCATATCGAGGGGTCACACATTCTTTGATCCCTTCGATCCCTTTCTTCATGGGCCCTTTGGCCCACAACCTCCATTCCACCTCTGTAAGGAAGTCCACTATCACACCCCTCCTACTCGGGCCTGGCAACCTTTACATGGCAATAGGTCCAAACCGTCATTTGGGGGTAATGAGGACTTTGGTTTCCCCGGGCCACCTCAACCACCCAAACCTCCCGGACTTCCCACATCCAAACCCTATGTCCATGGTTGGTGCATCGTAGGATGTCTAGGAGTCCACCATGACATTAACCTCCGGTTATGTCAAATGCATGCATGGCACACATTCGGATGTCCTGGACCACCTTGCATATGATTGGGTTTTACTAACTGTAGGGTTGTTTAGGGTCGTGTGTGCATCCGTGTGTTTCTTTTCTTTTGGTAGGCATGTTAGGAGTCTGCATTAGTGAGGCCAGCAATGCGCGTTACAAAGAGCTAGCCGATGCCCATCGACACCACTGAGAGTTCCAAGAGGGCGAATATGTCATGATCAGGGTAAGACCTGAACGGTTTCCCTCTGGAACCGTTAAGAAGTTGCAAGCTCGCGGAACCGGTCCCTTTAGAGTGTTGAAACGCGTTGGATCCAATGCATACGTTGTGGACTTGCCCGAGGAATATGGTATAAGCTCTACCTTCAATGTATCAGATCTTGTTGCATATAGGGACCCAGCGGTGATCCCTAGTGAGCCTTTTGAGCCATCTCCTCCCCTTGAGAGTGATCCCACACCTGAGTGTCCACTTCCACCTCCAGCCCCTTTTTCACGGCAGCGTGAGCATATAGATCGTATACTGGACGAGCAAGTGACAGTTACCAGGAGTGGATCTTACCCGCGCTACCTAGTGCGATGGAGAGGACGGCCCCCTACTGAGGACACATGGATCACACATGGCGAGTTGCAGTAGATCGATCCGGACCTTTTGGAGCGATACAGGAGCGATGCAGACCCTTACTCGACAGGGTCGAGTTTCTCCCACCCGGGGAGAATTGGTGCGGACACCCGAGCAGCTAATCGGCACGATACGCCGAGCCACCGGTACCGCACGCGGAGCACGACACGAGCCACCTCAGCGTCCATCTGGCTCGGAGAAAGCCTGGAGACTCCGCCTTGAGCCTCCCCATTTATTATATTTAGTTAGACTTTATGTGTGTTTAATTTGTGTTTATTTCGTTGCATTCGGTTTGCCATTTTGATTGTAATAGGGGCTTAGGTGCAATTCGGACCCTGTGGGCCCCACGGGCCCCCCAGGCCCCACCCCATTGGGCCACCTCAGCCTAGGGTCCCACGTGGGGTCAGTCAACATGCCACATGAGACATCTAGAAGTTTGAATGGTCAATTGTCCACATGGGGGACAAGGGACCAAAATAGTCAACATTTCCAACCAACACCCCACCTACCATGTCAAGCTTGTTCCCCCCTAGTCAATAGGCTGTCCCCCCCTTATTTTTTAATTGTAATTTTTGTGGAATGATCACATGGCATCCCAGCCCTCCATCTCACACCCCTAGATCCAACGGTGGAGGATGGATTAGATGGGTGACCTATATATGCTTGTATTTTCTCATTTTCTAGAATTAATGCATTTGAATTGGAAGAAAATCCCCTTGAGCAAGGCCTAGGCCGCCCCTCTCTCCCCCCTTGCAGCTGTGAAGGTTGCCTCTGGAGGTGTGACTCCTCCCCTATCAGTTCCGGTCATCCTCGCCGCCGCCACGAGCCGCCACCGCACCGCCATCATCTTCATTGGAGTTCTGCCCGTGCAGTATCACAGTAGCTTCCACGAAATTCAGCCATCCACCACGAGCTCTGATCGACCTGGGGATTTTACTGAAGATTCCATAGATGTCAAGGATATCCCAAAAAAATTGGTCTGTCATTCAGACCCCGTTTCATATTTTTAGATTTTCTTCCACTCTTCCCTTTCAGTTCTGCCAGCAGTCTGTCCAGATTCATCTCCGCCCTGAGTTTTAGGTATTAGGTCCACTTTTCAATTTTCTTTGGTTCTCCCAATTTTACTGGATCTTCCTTCCACCAACCCCTTCATCCACAATTTTTCTAAATTTCTAGTTCGTCCATTTCATATTTTCCACAAATCGTTCTCAGATCCACCTGAAGTTCTGTCCACCCGTTCCTAGATCCGACCACTAGACACTCCACAAATCCTATCAAATCACCACCACCTCCAAATCCAATTCTAAAAATTTTCCCAGCTTCGTGGTTTGATTATCTACAACTTTGAAGAAGAGCTTGAAGTCTGAATCCCAATGTAAGTAGGTGGTCAATGGCCATTTACAAGGAACTGATGTGCTGAATTGAGAGTTCTGGAACTGTGTAGCAGAGAATTGAAAATTAGTTAAGTTCTAGGTCCGCGCAGGTTCAGAGGAATCCACTGGCCCTAGGTTGGAGAATTTTGAGTCCTCTTTCCAACGGCACTGGTTTCGTCGCATTCTGGCGACGGGGCTGATCGCAGCAGTTGATTTCGCCGGAGCGCGCGCCTGGAAACAGCAAGCAAAAATCCGTGGGCAGCATTCCACAAGCTTGGAGATCGGAGTTGTTCGGCCACCGATCGGCGTTCCCGGCCGACCGCCTTCCGTGGAGGCGTGCCACCAGGGGTCCCCATCACAATGGGACCCACTCCTGCAGATCCGGAGGTCAGCGCCACCCGTGGGCCCCACGGGCCCGCAGAACCCGCCGTTCGGAAAGCACAAAAACGCGGAGTTCGGCACCGCCGGGCGACATCAAGATGCTGCCCGTCAACCCAATTCGCGTGATTCCCGGGCCCCGCATGTGACCTTTTACCTCCCTGCGTGGAGTGGGTCAAATTATTGTACTGCTGTAAAATTGTGTTAACCGGGGGTCCGTGATTGGCCGGGGTTGTCTTCGCCACGCCGGGTGCGTGGAGGTAATGGTCCGAACCTCTTGGCGTTCATTTGCTTAGCTAGTATATGGTCTTTTGCCGCTACCGAGAGTGTAGGTACTAGCCCATGTGTCCATGTCACCGCTGTGAGAGTGAGAGTGACCCGTCCCGTGACTCGATCCGAGTCCGGAAGTGAGTATGACTACCTTGAACTCTGCCGGTTCCTTAACCGCGCACGATCCACGCTTTCCCTCGCATGGGACGCCGAGTGAGTTTGCACTTCTGTTAGCGACGTGTAGCCTATGGGAGCTCTCCGTGTCGGGCCTAATGTCTCTCCCATCATGTGTTGCTGGTCGTGTCCACGTCTAGAGTCCGAGGTCCATACCACGTAGAGTCGGTCCCCGTGTCCGTCCCGCATCACACTTTCTTCTTCGTCGCTCCATGTGGACACCATGGCCTTGTTCTTCTTCTTGCCCTTCCATTTGTGAGCTTTCCAGAATTTTTCTAGACATTCAGTCTTGAAATGCCCTATTTTGTTGCAAGAATAACAAATGATCTTGTTAGCTTTCTTAAAGTTTTCAGAATTAGATTTATAACCTTTCCTTACCTGTGACCTTCCTCTCATGAAGCTCTTACCTTCTTTTCTCAGAAATTTTCTGAACTTACGTGTGAGCATGGTTACGTCATCCTCATCTCACTCACTTGCAGAAGTCTCACCTTCTTCAGAAGTGCTTTGACCGCTGGGTCCTGCTTTAAGAGCTAGAGACTTTTTCTTAGGCACCTTAGCCTCTTTGTTCTTTAAGTTGATCTCATAGGTCATCAATGACCCGATGAGTTCATCTACCTTAGTAGTTGCGAGATCTCTGGATTCTTCAACCACGGTAGCCTTCGTGTGCCATGCTAGGGTCAGTGATATGAGAATCTTCCTTACAATTTCCTGCTCTGAATATTTCTTTTCCATATTAGTTATTCTATTAGTAAGCACAGTTAAGCGAGCATACATGTCTTGAATTGACTCATCAGGCCTCATTCTGAACATTTCATATTCAAAAACTAAAATGTTGGCTTTTGTTTCTCGTACCAGAGAAGTTCCTTCATAAATCACTTCTAACCTGTCCCACATTTCTTTTGCAGTTGCGCAGGTAGCCACTCTTGAGAATTCCACTGGATGGAGTGAGCATTGCATGAAGTGTCTAGCACTCTAGTTGACAGTGGATTTTCTTATTTATTCTTTGGTCCACAAGTCATCATCATCCGTAAGCTCATATGGACCTTTCCTGATCACTCACCGGAGTTCATAATCTTGGGTGCAAATGAACACCTGCATGCGTTGTTTCCAATAAGGATAATTAGTTCCAGTGAAATAAGGAGGCCTATTCACAGAATGTCCTTCAGGTAGCAAACCCTTAAACGATAATCCACCATTTTTCTCAAGGTCGTTGGACCCCATAATGAGAGATTAGGCTCTGATATCACTTGTTAAGTAGTGGATGGCGGATCTAGAGGGGAGGGGTGAATAGATCTTCCCCTCTTTTCGTAAAACACCCCTCTTTAAAGCTAGATAAAGAGAATAACAACGGAATACAATTAGCTTATCGAAGGATACAACGATTGGCTTAGCATGATGAATAAGTAATATAGAGATTGAATCCTAAGCATGCGTCTAGAACAAAGCAATCGCACAAGCAAACCACAACACACGAGATTTTAAGGTGGTTCGGACTGAATCCCCAGTCCTACGTCCATCCCTCACCAAACCCGGTGAGTCTTCACTAGTGCAGCACACCAAACCACAGATTAGAGAACCTCCGACTGCTTTCCTACTAACCACCGGTAGGGACAATAACAACGCAGATTGAAGCACCTTCCAACCACCTTCCTACTAACCGCGGTAGGGATGATTCTCAATTTCAGTAGCTTGAACAAAATGAAAAGAGAACAAATATGAGAATGCTCAGACAAGAGATGGAGATATGATCAAGGCTAAAAGCAAAAAGATCTTGTCTGAAATGCGATGTAGATCAGCTGCAGAGGCTTATTCTTCCTTGCAAAGCCTTCTCTTGGTTCAGCAGCAATGGTTTCTTCTTCCTTGCAAAATGATCTTCCTTGGATCCTATTGAGTTGATGAAGAGGATTATGGATGCAACTTTGATCTCCCTTGAGAACCTTGCTTGCTTCTACTCTTCCTTGGAGGTTGCTGGCTTGAGATATGAGCTTGAATCACCTTGGAAATGGATGAAGAACTCTGCACGAAGTACTGTTCACGGCTACAGTACCCTCTTCTTCTTCCTTGGATAGCCTCATCTAGCCTCCTTTGATCTCCCTTTGATGCATTAGGGTTTCTAACCCCTTGTGTTGTTTTTATATCTCTTTGAATGGTCCATAGACAAGCCCCAGACTAGATCCACAAATCATGGTAGGTTGGGTGACTTTAGGACTAAACAAATCCAAGAAATGGGGCTGCCCACGTTGAGAAAACGAAGTCAACAATGGCTACATCGAGGCTGTCGGTCGATCGGAAGTAGTGGGGCGGTCGACCGGAATTTTGCAGAGCCAACACTTTTCGTTGCTGGCAATTTCAGTCGACCGACAGTATGGGGGCGGTCGACCGGTCCTCTGGGCGGTCGATCGGATATTCTGGGCGGTCGACCTCTACTACGAATTTCTGTAGCATTTTCACTTCTGGCAATTCCGATCGACCGGCCTATGGCCGGCGGTCGACCGAAAGCTTGGTTTTTCATAGATTTTGCTTCAATCAACCCCTTAAACATATTTGCAGTCCATTCAAGTCTGTGGCATCAAACTCTTTAGACCTTGAGGATGTCTACTGAGTCTTTGACCTTTCCTTAATGAATGCTCAGACCTTTGGACATTGAATCCAAGTGTGTTCTTTATTGTGCATCGACTTTGGCTATGTGAAGTGTCGACTCTTTTGTGCCGAGTGTTGACTCTTCTTGAAGCCAGCCTGATCTTGTGATAGCTGTCCAGTCTAAAGAATTTACTCTTGCTTCTTAAAGGGATTTTCATCCTTGTTTGGGCGCGATCATTGGGCTTTCACTTTTGCCATCTCCACTCCATTCCTTGGCTTATCTATCATGAAAAAACATCAAGTATTTCAATCATATGAGAGTGAGAAACATCAATGACTTATAGTGTTTAGCCATTATCAAAACCATGAATGTCCCACAGGGGCACAACAGGAATGAGATCCACCGGTTTCCTAGGTTTGTATCCGTACACGACCTTAAATAGACTCATACCTATGGATCGATTGACAGAGCTATTATATGCAAATTTGTCTTTGGGCAAGAGAAGATCTCAATTGTCAAAATGATCCCCTACAAAACACTTTAGAAGATTCCCTAAACTTCTATTGACGACCACTATTTGCCCGTCAGTTTGTGGGTGATAGGTAGTAGAGAATTTGAGCTTGGTGCTAACTAGATGCCAAAACGTCTTCCAAAAATAACTAGTGAACTGGACATCTCGGTCAGACATGATGGTTTAGGGGAGACCATGTAGACGCACGACTTCATCAAAGAAAAGGTGGGTTACTGTAGATGCATCAGATGTTTTAGAACATGCAATGAAATGGGCCATCTTAGAGAACCGGTCAACTACAACAAAGATGGAGTCATGTTTGTGAGCAGTGCGAGGTAAACCAAGGATGAAATCCATGCTCACATCAACCCACGGTATATCAAGAATGGGGAGAGGAGTGTAGAGTCTAGTGTGTTGTTTAACCTATTTGGCCATTGTGCATGTCCGACACTGGGCTACAATTTTGGCCACATCTTTCTTCAGGCTAGGTCAATAAAAATGCTCCTCCACAGAATGCATGGTCTTGCTACGGTCAAATCCGGTGACCTCTACCCGAACAGTGGAAAGAAGGGAGACCCTTCGACTCAAGGCATCAGCCTCCTTATTCTCACTTCTAGCCTTATGTTTTAGGACAAAGGTGAAGGACTGAAAGAATTCTACCCATCGACTATGCCTAGGGTTTAAGCCCTTTTAAGAGTCAAGGAATTTCAAGGCCTCGTGGTCAGAGTATAAGACAAACTATTGAGTTAAGAGATAATGTCTCCAGTGTTTGAGAGCTTGGACCACGGCATATAACTTTTTATCGTAGGTAGAGTAACGAAGCTTTGCATCAGAAAGCTTCTCACTGAAATAAGCCACAGGGTAGCTTTCCTAGCTAAGCACTCCTCCTATACCTATGCCAGATGCATCACAGGATATCCCAAAGACTTTGGAAAAGTCTGGCAAGCGGAGGACAGGGGCTTTGGTCATGAGCTCCTTTATGATAAGAAAAGCCTGAGAGGCGGCTCTAGTCCACTCAAAATTTCCCTTATAGATGCAATCCGTAATGGGTGTCATAATGGTGCTAAAACCCTTAATGAAGCGTCTGTAGAAAGTGACTAGCCCATGGAAACTTCGAATGTCATGGACGTTCTGGAGCTCTGGCCAGTCTACTAAGGCTTGGATCTTGGATTGATCCACAGACACTCCTTAACTCGAAACCTCAAATCCGAGGAAAGTGAC
Source organism: Amorphophallus konjac (assembly GCA_022559845.1). Taxonomy (NCBI): domain Eukaryota; kingdom Viridiplantae; phylum Streptophyta; class Magnoliopsida; order Alismatales; family Araceae; genus Amorphophallus; species Amorphophallus konjac. The sequence goes on from CM040123.1 coordinate 44,836,269, forward strand.
ATGGTCTGTCATGAATTCACATTTATTGAGGTTGGCATACATGGTTTCTCTCCTCAAAGTCTTGCAGACTTCCCTCAAATGTTGGACGTGGTCTGAGGGTTGTGGCTATAGATCAAAATGTCGTCAAAGTAGACGACAACAAAATGACCAATGAGAGGGCGGAGGACTTCCGTCATAAACCTCATAAAAGTGCTGGGGTCATTGGATAGCCCAAATGGCATGACGAGCCACTCATACAGACCTTCTTTTATTTTGACAGATGTCTTCCATTCATCCCCTGGTCGGATTCTGACATGGTGGTAGCCACTCTTCAAGTCAATTTTGGAAAAGATGGTGGCTCCACTCATCATGTCAAGCATGTCATCAAGATAAAGAATTAGAAACCTATACTTGACAGTGATTTTGTTGATGGCACGGCTGTCAACACACATCCGCTAGGTGATATCTTTCTTGGGTGTGAGCAAGGCAGAAACAGCACAGGGACTCTTGCTCACCCTGAGGAAACCCTTTTGAATAAGGTCCTCAACAATTCTTTGGAGCTCAGCATGCTCCTTGAGGTTCAGTCTGTAAGGGGGAAGGTTGGGTAGGGTGGACCCGGGGACAAGGTCAATGGCGTGTTATACATCACACATGGGAGGGAGTCTAGAGGGCAAGTCCTCAGGAAAGATGTCTTGGAAGTCCTGCAAGATTGCTTGGACTTCAGTTGGGATGAAGACTTGGGACTCCTCGGGTGTGATGGTAACGACAACAGCCCAAACAGGGGCACCCTTAGCAACCTCTCTGTTTAGCTCACGGACATTTATGAAGTTAAGGCACCTAATTGGGTCATGACCAACCTTAGGGGCCTTAGGAACGGGTGTGATAGGTGCTGGAGAAGAGGGAATGAGAAGTTTCCCTTCATTGGGAGTTCGAGGACTCTCCTGAACCTGGGGGGTTCCAGTGGGGGTGGAGGTGGAACTCTTTCCCGGGGTCACCTTTAGGGTGTCGGGTACAACCAAATCTTCTTCCCGTTGTGGGAGAAGGAACACTAATTGGATTGACCAAATGTAGTAAGGTCTACATCATAGATCCATGGTCGTCTTAAGATGATGCTCCCGACCTTCATAGGCACTACATCGCATAAAATTTATCCTTGGTAGGACTGGAACTGAATGGGAATGACTCATGCAATGGTGACTGGGATAGAAGTGTCATCAACCCAAGCCACGTTGTATGACCTAGGATAAGGGTGCGTAGGTAGACCTAGACGGGAGACAAAGTCTGAAGAGACTGCATTGATACAGCTCCCGTTGTCAAAGATCACCTTACAGGGTTGATATTTCACCATGATGTACGTTTGGAAGATAGAGGTTCGACGCCAGTCGTCCTCCTGGGTGTGTGTTAAGATGCAGCGTACTACACCCAATCTTTCCTGGCTAGAACTCTCGGCAATGTCTCTAACCTGTATGTACTCGACATGCGTGCCATCAAATCCTACATCCATTTCCTCAAATTGGGCGATGAGGTCAGGATCGGCCATATATCTCTCAATGTCTTCTCCTTCCTGAGGTGGAAGCTCCACAGGCTAGGGGTCAATGATGACCAAGGCTCGGGCGAGGCAATTGGTGGTGACATGCCCTAGGTTATGGCACTTAAAGCAGCGAATCCTTGAGACAGGGACTGGTTGGGAAGTGCTAGGGATGGCTCCCTTTCCCTTGTCATCCCTCCTATCAGTTGGCGGAGTGTACTCCAGCCTGGGCACATCAGCAGGTGTAGGTAAGGGGGTTCCTTATGTAAGGAACAGTAGGGGCAACGGCCTGAAGTGGGATAGCAGTAGGGACATAGGAAGTAGAGGGGCCAGGCTTCTCAAGGTAGCGGATCATGGGGTTTCGGGGTTCAGGTTGGCGGTAGGTGGAAACCCGAAGTGGGACCACCCTTTGAAACCACTCAACGTCTCGAGCAACCAGATAGGCGTGCTCGTGGGTGTTAACCTCTTGCAAGAATAGCTCCCGCTGAATGCTCTCGTGTAGGCCAGCCCTAAAACCGTGAGAGGGTGACATAGGCATCCTCCACGACATGACTCCGAAGGAAGAATTCATCGAACTTGGCGATGTATTCATCTACAGACTTCCCATCTTGGGTGAGTTTCTGCCATTGGTCTAAAAGATGCTGATGGTACGAGGGTGGCAGATACTTCTCCCTAAGTTTCTCCTTCATTTCTTCCTATGTGTTGATGCACTCCTCTCATCTCCTTGCCAGGAGATTCTCAACATTCCACTAGTAGGTCTTGGCTTGACCTAGGAGTTTCATTTTGGCAAACCTCACCCTTGTAGCAGGGGCCATTCGGTGTTACCAATCAAAGTATTGATCCATCCTCGTGTCCTAATCAAGGTATGTGGCGGGATTTAGGGACCCATCAAAACTGGGAGCGTCTATCTTGACATTCCGTAGGATGATCTCCTCATCGTCGGAGTCCCTCCCTCGAGGCGTACGATCATCTTGCTCTCTACCTCGAGGAGCCTGGGGGACACGGTCTCTCTCTTCCCTAGGGTTGGCTACGGGATCTCCGCGACCATTCAACCTTCCTTCCTCTCTCTTCACATGATCCTCTAAGGCTCGGATTCTCTCACCTAGCTCCGCTCGCAATTGGCCTATAGATGCTTCAAATTGGGCCGTAAGATTCTGCTCGAGCGGGGCTAACATGCCATTCATGCTATCCTGAGCCATGGGTGTTTGTAGTGTTCAAACGCGCTCTAGACGGCCTCATGAATTCCTAGACCAACGTGGCATACACGAGCTCAGACCTAAATGATGCAATCCTGGGACCGAAGATTAGCAAGGTCCAGACCATCTTGTTGTCTAATACTCAAAGGGTCAATTTGATTCGCGAAGGGACCGGCCAGGGAGAGTTGCTTGCCCGTAGACGAAGTAGTTGTGGAACTATCTCCTGACAATTACGGTGCCCTAATGTGATAGTTCTAGGACTTAAGGATGGGATCACACAAGCTCTCTCTTTTCGTTCACAACGATGCACTCAGGAGACAGGCTGCATGGGTCGGGCTCTCTCTCACTTCGTCGTGCGGCAATTTGAAAAAGATACTAAATGAGCAAGTTTATGGGAGTACGCACCTAACTAGACTGAAAAGTCTAGCTCCAATCAGAGATGAAGGCGAGTGGGGACGTGTGTCACTACCAGAAAAAGCGGGATTTCAGACGGCCCGTATCCGTCTGAAATCCGTCTGAAAATCCGTCACAAACCACGTTTGTGACGGATTTGCGATATATTTAAGACTGAAACCGACCGTCTGAAATTTTTAGTCACAAATTTGTGACAGTTTATCTTTCCGTCGGAAATTCCGTCTGAAACGAAGACAGAATTTAATCAGTCACAAATTCCGTCTGACTTTCATACGAGTAATTTCCATCTGAAATTTGAAATTATCAGTCTGAAATTTACGACGGACATATTTTCCGTGTGAAAATCCGTCTGAAATTTCAGACGGCTATTACGACGGAATATAGTTACCGTCTTAAAATGAAGCCCAACTCTTAGTCTGAAATCATGTACCGTATGAAAAGTCGTCCGAAATCCGTCGCTATTTCAAACGGATATTACGACGGATACAATAACCGTCTGAAATTCAACTCATTTCCTGTCTGAAATGTGGTTTGAAATCCGTCTATATTTCAAACTGATTTTACGACGGATAATAGACGGACAAAAATCGTCGCACATCCCGTCTGAAAATCCGTCTGAAATCTACGTTTTTTTTTAAAAATCTTAAATTATTTTACAAAACCTGTTTAATCATAAATAAACATCAAGAAATTCTACATGTTGAAAAAAAAATATTGGGAACCTGCTAATCAAATAAACACCACCGAAAAATAAAATTCTGATCAAATAAATACCACAAAAAAAGACATTAACCCTGCTGATCCGTCTGAATATCAAGAAATATCCGGTACATCGTCCATATCCTCATCGTCGTATCCTCACCGCCCTGCTCATCTCCTCTGTCGCCGCCCGCAGAAGGATCCCCCTATATTAAAAAAATAATAACATTCATTCATAGATAAAAAAATTAGTGCGAAGAAATTAGCATAAATTGAAAGCAAACATATCAAATTGATAACTGCATATTTTATAAATCAACCACTAGCCTGAAACAGTATTTAAACTAAGTGTATTTTAGAAATGAATTTTGATTCCGTCAGTTCTGACAAGTCACTTTCATCTCCCCGGTCGTGTTGGAACGATCGGCACGGGCATCCGGCCGGTATTTCAAGTTTTAGACCCCCGGCCCCGACCTGGCAGTTCATTTGAACCAAGTGTATTTTAGAAATGAAGTTTGAGCGCCGAGCTCAAACCGGGCATCCGATTTGGATTCCGTCAGTTCTGACAAGTCACTTTCATCTCCCCGGTCGTGTTGGAACGATCGGCACGGGCATCCGGCCGGTATTTCAAGTTTTAGACCCCCGGCCCCGACCTGGCAGTTCATTTGAACCAAGTGTATTTTAGAAATGAAGTTTGAGCGCCGAGCTCAAACCGGGCATCCGATTTGGATTCCGTCAGTTCTGACAAGTCACTTTCATCTCCCCGGTCGTGTTGGAATGATCGGCACGGGCATCCGGCCGGTATTTCAAGTTTTAGACCCCCGGCCCCGACCTGGCAGTTCATTTGAACCAAGTGTATTTTAGAAATGAAGTTTGAGCGCCGAGCTCAAACCGGGCATCCGATTTGGATTCCGTCAGTTCTGACAAGTCACTTTCATCTCCCCGGTCGTGTTGGAATGATCGGCACGGGCATCCGGCCGGTATTTCAAGTTTTAGACCCCCGGCCCCGACCTGGCAGTTCATTTGAACCAAGTGTATTTTAGAAATGAAGTTTGAGCGCCGAGCTCAAACCGGGCATCCGATTTGGATTCCGTCAGTTCTGACAAGTCACTTTCATCTCCCCGGTCGTGTTGGAATGATCGGCACGGGCATCCGGCCGGTATTTCAAGTTTTAGACCCCCGGCCCCGACCTGGCAGTTCATTTGAATTCCGTCAGTTTTAGAAATGAAGTTTGAGCGCCGAGCTCAAACCGGGCATCCGATTTGGATTCCGTCAGTTCTGCCAAGTCACTTTCATCTCCCCGGTCGTGTTGGAATGATCGGCATGGCATCCGGCCGGTATTTCAAGTTTTAGACCCCCGGCCCCGACCTGGCAGTTCATTTGAACCAAGTGTATTTTAGAAATGAAGTTTGAGCGCCGAGCTCAAACCGGGCATCCGATTTGGATTCCGTCAGTTCTGCCAAGTCACTTTCATCTCCCCGGTCGTGTTGGAACGATCGGCACGGCCATCCGGCCGGTATTTCAAGTTTTAGACCCCCGGCCCCGACCTGGCAGTTCATTTGAACCAAGTGTATTTTAGAAATGAACTTTGAGCGCCGAGCTCAAACCGGGCATCCGATTTGGATTCCGTCAGTTCTGACAAGTCACTTTCATCTCCCCGGTCGTGTTGGAATGATCGGCACGGGCATCCGGCCGGTATTTCAAGTTTTAGACCCCCGGCCCCGACCTGGCAGTTCATTTGAACCAAGTGTATTTTAGAAATGAAGTTTGAGCGCCGAGCTCAAACCGGGCATCCGATTTGGATTCCGTCAGTTCTGACAAGTCACTTTCATCTCCCCGGTCGTGTTGGAACGATCGGCATGGGCATCCGGCCGGTATTTCAAGTTTTAGACCCCCGGCCCCGACCTGGCAGTTCATTTGAACCAAGTGTATTTTAGAAATGAAGTTTGAGCGCCGAGCTCAAACCGGGCATCCGATTTGGATTCCGTCAGTTCTGACAAGTCACTTTCATCTCCCCGGTCGTGTTGGAATGATCGGCATGGGCATCCGGCCGGTATTTCAAGTTTTAGACCCCCGGCCCCGACCTGGCAGTTCATTTGAACCAAGTGTATTTTAGAAATGAAGTTTGAGCGCCGAGCTCAAACCGGGCATCCGATTTGGATTCCGTCAGTTCTGACAAGTCACTTTCATCTCCCCGGTCGTGTTGGAATGATCGGCATGGGCATCCGGCCGGTATTTCAAGTTTTAGACCCCCGGCCCCGACCTGGCAGTTCATTTGAACCAAGTGTATTTTAGAAATGAAGTTTGAGCGCCGAGCTCAAACCGGGCATCCGATTTGGATTCCGTCAGTTCTGACAAGTCACTTTCATCTCCCCGGTCGTGTTGGAATGATCGGCACGGGCATCCGGCCGGTATTTCAAGTTTTAGACCCCCGGCCCCGACCTGGCAGTTCATTTGAACCAAGTGTATTTTAGAAATGAAGTTTGAGCGCCGAGCTCAAACCGGGCATCCGATTTGGATTCCGTCAGTTCTGACAAGTCACTTTCATCTCCCCGGTCGTGTTGGAATGATCGGCACGGGCATCCGGCCGGTATTTCAAGTTTTAGACCCCCGGCCCCGACCTGGCAGTTCATTTGAACCAAGTGTATTTTAGAAATGAAGTTTGAGCGCCGAGCTCAAACCGGGCATCCGATTTGGATTCCGTCAGTTCTGACAAGTCACTTTCATCTCCCCGGTCGTGTTGGAATGATCGGCATGGGCATCCGGCCGGTATTTCAAGTTTTAGACCCCCGGCCCCGACCTGGCAGTTCATTTGAACCAAGTGTATTTTAGAAATGAAGTTTGAGCGCCGAGCTCAAACCGGGCATCCGATTTGGATTCCGTCAGTTCTGACAAGTCACTTTCATCTCCCCGGTCGTGTTGGAATGATCGGCATGGGCATCCGGCCGGTATTTCAAGTTTTAGACCCCCGGCCCCGACCTGGCAGTTCATTTGAACCAAGTGTATTTTAGAAATGAAGTTTGAGCGCCGAGCTCAAACCGGGCATCCGATTTGGATTCCGTCAGTTCTGACAAGTCACTTTCATCTCCCCGGTCGTGTTGGAATGATCGGCACGGGCATCCGGCCGGTATTTCAAGTTTTAGACCCCCGGCCCCGACCTGGCAGTTCATTTGAACCAAGTGTATTTTAGAAATGAAGTTTGAGCGCCGAGCTCAAACCGGGCATCCGATTTGGATTCCGTCAGTTCTGACAAGTCACTTTCATCTCCCCGGTCGTGTTGGAATGATCGGCACGGGCATCCGTCCGGTATTTCAAGTTTTAGACCCCCGGCCCCGACCTGGCAGTTCATTTGAACCAAGTGTATTTTAGAAATGAAGTTTGAGCGCCGAGCTCAAACCGGGCATCCGATTTGGATTCCGTCAGTTCTGACAAGTCACTTTCATCTCCCCGGTCGTGTTGGAATGATCGGCACGGGCATCCGGCTGGTATTTCAAGTTTTAGACCCCCGGCCCCGACCTGGCAGTTCATTTGAACCAAGTGTATTTTAGAAATGAAGTTTGAGCGCCGAGCTCAAACCGGGCATCCGATTTGGATTCCGTCAGTTCTGACAAGTCACTTTCATCTCCCCGGTCGTGTTGGAATGATCGGCATGGGCATCCGGCCGGTATTTCAAGTTTTAGACCCCCGGCCCCGACCTGGCAGTTCATTTGAACCAAGTGTATTTTAGAAATGAAGTTTGAGCGCCGAGCTCAAACCGGGCATCCGATTTGGATTCCGTCAGTTCTGACAAGTCACTTTCATCTCCCCGGTCGTGTTGGAATGATCGGCATGGGCATCCGGCCGGTATTTCAAGTTTTAGACCCCCGGCCCCGACCTGGCAGTTCATTTGAACCAAGTGTATTTTAGAAATGAAGTTTGAGCGCCGAGCTCAAACCGGGCATCCGATTTGGATTCCGTCAGTTCTGACAAGTCACTTTCATCTCCCCGGTCGTGTTGGAATGATCGGCACGGGCATCCGGCCGGTATTTCAAGTTTTAGACCCCCGGCCCCGACCTGGCAGTTCATTTGAACCAAGTGTATTTTAGAAATGAACTTTGAGCGCCGAGCTCAAACCGGGCATCCGATTTGGATTCCGTCAGTTCTGACAAGTCACTTTCATCTCCCCGGTCGTGTTGGAAAGATCGGCACGGGCATCCGGCCGGTATTTCAAGTTTTAGACCCCCGGCCCCGACCTGGCAGTTCATTTGAACCAAGTGTATTTTAGAAATGAACTTTGAGCGCCGAGCTCAAACCGGGCATCCGATTTGGATTCCGTCAGTTCTGACAAGTCACTTTCATCTCCCCGGTCGTGTTGGAACGATCGGCATGGGCATCCGGCCGGTATTTCAAGTTTTAGACCCCCGGCCCCGACCTGGCAGTTCATTTGAACCAAGTGTATTTTAGAAATGAAGTTTGAGCGCCGAGCTCAAACCGGGCATCCGATTTGGATTCCGTCAGTTCTGACAAGTCACTTTCATCTCCCCGGTCGTGTTGGAATGATCGGCATGGCATCCGGCCGGTATTTCAAGTTTTAGACCCCCGGCCCCGACCTGGCAGTTCATTTGAACCAAGTGTATTTTAGAAATGAAGTTTGAGCGCCGAGCTCAAACCGGGCATCCGATTTGGATTCCGTCAGTTCTGACAAGTCACTTTCATCTCCCCGGTCGTGTTGGAACGATCGGCACGGGCATCCGGCCGGTATTTCAAGTTTTAGACCCCCGGCCCCGACCTGGCAGTTCATTTGAACCAAGTGTATTTTAGAAATGAACTTTGAGCGCCGAGCTCAAACCGGGCATCCGATTTGGATTCCGTCAGTTCTGACAAGTCACTTTCATCTCCCCGGTCGTGTTGGAAAGATCGGCACGGGCATCCGGCCGGTATTTCAAGTTTTAGACCCCCGGCCCCGACCTGGCAGTTCATTTGAACCAAGTGTATTTTAGAAATGAACTTTGAGCGCCGAGCTCAAACCGGGCATCCGATTTGGATTCCGTCAGTTCTGACAAGTCACTTTCATCTCCCCGGTCGTGTTGGAACGATCGGCATGGGCATCCGGCCGGTATTTCAAGTTTTAGACCCCCGGCCCCGACCTGGCAGTTCATTTGAACCAAGTGTATTTTAGAAATGAACTTTGAGCGCCGAGCTCAAACCGGGCATCCGATTTGGATTCCGTCAGTTCTGACAAGTCACTTTCATCTCCCCGGTCGTGTTGGAACGATCGGCATGGGCATCCGGCCGGTATTTCAAGTTTTAGACCCCCGGCCCCGACCTGGCAGTTCATTTGAACCAAGTGTATTTTAGAAATGAAGTTTGAGCGCCGAGCTCAAACCGGGCATCCGATTTGGATTCCGTCAGTTCTGACAAGTCACTTTCATCTCCCCGGTCGTGTTGGAATGATCGGCATGGGCATCCGGCCGGTATTTCAAGTTTTAGACCCCCGGCCCCGACCTGGCAGTTCATTTGAACCAAGTGTATTTTAGAAATGAAGTTTGAGCGCCGAGCTCAAACCGGGCATCCGATTTGGATTCCGTCAGTTCTGACAAGTCACTTTCATCTCCCCGGTCGTGTTGGAATGATCGGCACGGGCATCCGGCCGGTATTTCAAGTTTTAGACCCCCGGCCCCGACCTGGCAGTTCATTTGAACCAAGTGTATTTTAGAAATGAAGTTTGAGCGCCGAGCTCAAACCGGGCATCCGATTTGGATTCCGTCAGTTCTGACAAGTCACTTTCATCTCCCCGTCGTGTTGGAATGATCGGCACGGGCATCCGGCCGGTATTTCAAGTTTTAGACCCCCGGCCCCGACCTGGCAGTTCATTTGAACCAAGTGTATTTTAGAAATGAACTTTGAGCGCCGAGCTCAAACCGGGCATCCGATTTGGATTCCGTCAGTTCTGACAAGTCACTTTCATCTCCCCGGTCGTGTTGGAATGATCGGCATGGGCATCCGGCCGGTATTTCAAGTTTTAGACCCCCGGCCCCGACCTGGCAGTTCATTTGAACCAAGTGTATTTTAGAAATGAAGTTTGAGCGCCGAGCTCAAACCGGGCATCCGATTTTGATTCCGTCAGTTCTGACAAGTCACTTTCATCTCCCCGGTCATGTTGGAACGATCGGCATGGGCATCCGGCCGGTATTTCAAGTTTTAGACCCCCGGCCCCGACCTGGCAGTTCATTTGAACCAAGTGTATTTTAGAAATGAACTTTGAGCGCCGAGCTCAAACCGGGCATCCGATTTGGATTCCGTCAGTTCTGACAAGTCACTTTCATCTCCCCGGTCGTGTTGGAATGATCGGCACGAGCATCCGGTCGGTATTTCAAGTTTTAGACCCCCGGCCCCGACCTGGCAGTTCATTTGAACCAAGTGTATTTTAGAAATGAACTTTGAGCGCCGAGCTCAAACCGGGCATCCGATTTGGATTCCGTCAGTTCTGACAAGTCACTTTCATCTCCCCGGTCATGTTGGAATGATCGGCACGGGCATCCGGCCGGTATTTCAAGTTTTAGACCCCCGGCCCCGACCTGGCAGTTCATTTGAACCAAGTGTATTTTAGAAATAAACTTTGAGCGCCGAGCTCAAACCGGGCATCCGATTTGGATTCCGTCAGTTCTGACAAGTCACTTTCATCTCCCCGGTCGTGTTGGAATGATCGGCACGGGCATCCGGCCGGTATTTCAAGTTTTAGACCCCCGGCCCCGACCTGGCAGTTCATTTGAACCAAGTGTATTTTAGAAATGAAGTTTGAGCGCCGAGCTCAAACCGGGCATCCGATTTGGATTCCGTCAGTTCTGCCAAGTCACTTTCATCTCCCCGGTCGTGTTGGAACGATCGGCACTGCCATCTGGTCGGTATTTCAAGTTTTAGACCCCCGGCCCCGACCTGGCAGTTCATTTGAACCAAGTGTATTTTAAAAATGAACTTTGAGCGCCGAGCTCAAACCGGGCATCTGATTTGGATTCCGTCAGTTCTGACAAGTCACTTTCATCTCCCCGGTCGTGTTGGAATGATCGGCACGGCCATCCGGCCAGTATTTCAAGTTTTAGACCCCCGGCCCCCGGATTTTCTCAATTCTTCTGAAGTAAATGAGTTTTAAAATTAATAATGAACATAATTGAGTAATTCCATCAAAATAAAAACATAGTAAACACTTACCTGTGCGGGCTGTGGTGTGGTGGTGGTTGATTTCTGAGGGACCATTCCGCTCTGGGAGAGGAGGCCACTAATTGCCTGCAATAATACTGACACTTGGCTAGAGATCTCTTGCTGGAAATGCTGCTGCTGCCGCTGCATATCAGAAATCTGCGATCGGACCATGTCCATCATGTCGCTGGCAGAAGCGCTGGGGGCAACGGAAGGTATAGTGAAGGCACTGCCACTGGAAGAAGTATAGCTAGAACTCGCACACGCTGATGTCACCGCGCTTGCGTCTAGGCTCTCCCCAAAACCATATAGTCGGCCTTTCTTCGGTACGCCAGCTGCTGCCACCCACTCCACCGGATCGAACTCCGACTGCTGCGTGTCTCCCTCCCCGTACTTCTCTGTCACTGCTTTGCTATATGTTTCCTACAAATTGAATAAAATAACTAGTCAATTTCATATGAATTACATGCCGATTTAAATGAACGGTACAAGTTACATATGTAGATAAACTTACCGCTGCTGACTTAGCTGTGTCACTCACAAAATCATTAGTCCCCTTCTTTTTGTGTGTTCTGTCGAACACCTCGAGGAACGACGGAGGTCGATTAAGCTCCACAGCCTGTTATACAATTCATAGTAAAAAAAAGTCAAATATTGGGATAAATTGTAAGAAGATAAATTGGTATATTACTTACCAATTTTTGTTTATGAGCCGCATAAGAGATGGACCCACTCGTATGCAAATTTGAACCTGGTTTTGACGTCCTGTTTGCTTTGGCTTTTTCAGACTTTTCTATCCACTTGGGGTCGGCAAAATGGTCACAAGATATCTCCCAATCCTCCTGCCTCATCCATAGAGGGCGATGCGCCTTCCACAATTGTCGGTCTTCACTCCCCCCACTCAATTTTTTAGCGTGTGCTCGGGCCTCATGTATTCTCCTCTTGTAACTTGAGAGCATAGTAGACTCCCAGGCACGACGACATCTCGCCGCGTCATGTCCACATGTGAATTGAAAAGACCGCTGTAAATCAATTACTTTTCACACTTAGTATAAAGTTGTAAATTGACTTTGGGAAATACTTGAATTAAATGACGTAATTACTTACTAAGAACATGTTGTACAATGAATCGCGGACGGACATCGAAAAATCTCTGAAAGTGGAAGCTGCCCCGGGCACATGTGCCAACATGAGTTCGGTGGAATGATGGACAGCGCTGTGGGGTTCAAATTTCATACTGCAATTGCAAATGTCAAAATATTCATATTAGACAGTTGAGGGCTAATTAATGTAATATAACCTTATAGATTTACCCGGATACCCAACACGGGCGACGTCTATCATGGGTCGTGCCTCCCTCGTGACAACTGCCGACATCGTCAAGGGGCTGACTGGTGAGGGTGGGCCCTGTACAAGTGGGAGGTGGTGGGAGGGCACTGAGACCTGCAAGAATTTATTGTCATGTGGAGTGATACATATACTGCGAACATATAATTAAAATATACATATCTGCAGCGGGAGGTGGTGGGGGTGGCGTATGCACAACAGGTGGGAGGGCACTGAGACCTGCAAGAATTTATTGTCATGTGGAGTGATACATATACTGCGAACATATAATTAAAATATACATACCTGCAGCGGGAGGTGGTGGGGGTGGCGTATGCACAACAGGTGGGAGGCCACTGAGACCTGCAAGAATTTATTGTCATGTGGAGTGATACATATACTGCGAACATATAATTAAAATATACATACCTGCAGCGGGAGGTGGTGGGGGTGGCGTATGCACAACAGGTGGGAGGCCACTGAGACCTGCAAGAATTTATTGTCATGTGGAGTGATACATATACTGCGAACATATAATTAAAATATACATACCTGCAGCGGGAGGTGGTGGGGGTGGCGTATGCACAACAGGTGAGAGGGCACTGAGACCTGCAAGAATTTATTGTCATGTGGAGTGATACATATAATGCGAACATATAATTAAAATATACATACCTGCAGCGGGAGGTGGTGGGGGTGGCGTATGCACAACAGGTGGGAGGGCACTGAGACCTGCAAGAATTTATTGTCATGTGGAGTGATACATATACTGCGAACATATAATTAAAATATACATACCTGCAGCGGGAGGTGGTGGGGGTGGCGTATGCACAACAGGTGGGAGGCCACTGAGACCTGCAAGAATTTATTGTCATGTGGAGTGATACATATAATGCGAACATATAATTAAAATATACATACCTGCAGCGGGAGGTGGTGGGGGTGACCTATGCACAACAGGTGGGAGGCCACTGAGACCTGCAAGAATTTATTGTCATAAGTAGAACAAATATTGAAGAATTTAAATTAAAATATACATACATGATCCTCGAGTCTTTTTGCCACTGAGACCTGCAAGAATTTATTGTCATGTGGAGTGATACAAATATTAGAACATATAATTAAAATATACATACCTGCAGCGGGAGGTGGTGGGAGTGGCGTATGCACAACAGGTGGGAGGCCACTGAGACCTGCAAGAACTTATTTTCATAAGTAGAACAAATGTTCAAGAATTTAAATTAAAATATACATACCTGTAGCGGGAGGTGGTGACGTATGTACAAGTGGTGGTGAGCCGACACTTGCACCTATAAATAAATTCTTTTAAGTTTGTAAATAATTAAAATATTTATATAGCTAACTTATTGATCAAATATACCTGTGTCTGAAGAAGATGGTAGCGAGGAGGTAGTAGTGCCCCTCTCACTGCTAGATCTCCTCCCACCCCTAGTACGACCTCCTCGCACCATTTCCTTATTAATAACAAAACAATTAATACATATTAATCCACAATTATATAAGGCTAGACAAATGTTATTTAAAATTATGCTTAAAAGTAAGAATCTTCTTACTAAATTATCAAAACATGCCTCCCTCATGTTGATATATCTAGCTCAACTTCATCATCTTCGTCATCCATAGTAGTCTCATGAGATTAAAATCTTCGTCTTCATCTGATTCTTCCTCCCCTCTAACATCAACATTTAGCTCCGTCGGATCGACTTCTTCCACTCCATCTCGCGTACGTAATGACAGTGGCTCATCAGATTCGTCCATATTAAACCTAGAGGAACCGACAACGCCAACTTCGTCTGATTGATAATATTCAGCACGAGCAACCTCTGAGACATCTCCACTCATAGTTAACTCATAAGTGGGAAAGAGTTTTGAATTAACCCTGCAAACTGCCCACCAATCTCTATTCTTGGATGATGGATAGCTTGAATAGTACACTTGCTGGGCTTGTGCGGCTAAAATGAACGGTTCATAGGTCTTAAGTTTAAACCTATGCTTGACATTGACAATCCCATAATTTGTGTCATGTAGAACAAAATTAGGATCAAACCATTGACACTTAAATATGTATACATGATTGTCTTGTCCCAAATACTGAAGTTCTAAGACTTCTTCAAGAATACCATAGTAGTCCAATTCCATTTCATTGTATAAACTTCCCTTCACACATACGCCGCTGTTCATCGTAGACTTATTTCGCCCATAATCCCTTGTATGAAATTTGTATCCATTCACAATATATCCCGGATAGGCACGTGTCTGGTTCGAGGGGCCATAACTTATCTGTTGTACTCTTTGATCAGTAATGAGACCTTGTTCAACCTATATTCAAATTAGAGTAGTTAAAATAATAACAATTACCTCAACATACGTAAATACAAACATATATATTCAGAGCTCACACTAACTCGGTTTCTTAGCCATTTGGAAAAAAACTTCTCGCGTTCTTTTTCAATCTCCACATCCTAGATATTTGGACATTTTTCAGCTAATTCTGAATCAAATTGTCTGCAATATAAATGTAGCACCCCGTAAAAAAAATGATTAAAAAAATTTGATAAAGCCAATATATAGACTTTGTGAAGTCAATGTTGTATAGACTTTGAGGAAGCCAATGTATAGACTTTGAGGAAGTCAATGTATAGACTTTGAGGAAGCCAATGTATAGACTTTGAGGAAGTGAATGTATAGACTTTGAGGAAGCCAATGTATAGACTTTGAGGATGTATAGACTTTGAGGAAGCCAATGTATAGACTTTGTGAAGTCAATGTTGTATAGACTTTGAGGAAGCCAATGTATAGACTTTGAGGAAGTGAATGTATAGACTTTGAGGAAGCCAATGTATAGACATTGAGGATGTATAGACTTTGAGGAAGCCAATGTATAGACTTTGTGAAGTCAATGTTGTATAGACTTTGAGGAAGCCAATGTATAGACTTTGAGGAAGTGAATGTATAGACTTTGAGGAAGCCAATGTATAGACATTGAGGATATATAGACTTTGAGGAAGCCAATGTATAGACTTTGTGAAGTCAATGTTGTATAGACTTTGAGGAAGCCAATGTATAGACTTTGAGGAAGTGAATGTATAGACTTTGAGGAAGCCAATGTATAGACATTGAGGAAGTGAATGTATAGACTTTGAGGAAGCCAATGTATAGACTTTGAGGAAGCCAATGTATAGACTTTGAGGAAGCCAATGTATAGACTTTGTGAAGTCAATGTTGTATAGACTTTGAGGATGTATAGACTTATGGAGTTGCTGAAAATGTGAATTAAGATCTTACTCAACATAAGGTTCAATCTCGAGGCAATTCAAAAGAATATATATCTCAGCGGCGTGCAACTCTCTATCTTCGAGCGTGCGAGTCAAGCAACGTCCGAACGCACGTCCAGGATGTTTAAATATGGAGAGCCGATCGGACGATTCATCCACTCCCCCATCATCATTACGTGGAGGTCGAGTACGACGAGTTTGAATCTCTGGCTCAAAGTACATAGAACAGAAGTTCAAAATTTCTTCAAGAATGTATGCCTCAGCAATCGAACCCTCCACCTGTGCCTTGTTGCGAACTTTCATTTTTAATTCATGCATGCACCTACAACAACAAGTCAGATGGCAACAATATGTAGCGGCTATGGACGACTTATAAGTTAACAAAAATTGTCACATACCTCTCAAATGGATACATCCATCGAAATTGTACTGGACCTCCGACGATAGCCTCATATGGCAAATGAACGACCAGGTGCTCCATCGAATCAAAGAATGCCGGAGGAAATATCTTCTCTAGCTTGCAAATGGTTGTGACAACTTCTTGTTCGATAGTTTGTACATCCCGAAGTCTGAGTTCAGATGCACATAAAATCTTGAAAAATTGACTCATCTCAGCTAGTGCTCCCCATATCTGCTTTGGCAACAAATCACGAAATGCAATGGGCAGTAGCCTCTCCATGAACACATGACAGTCGTGACTTTTCATACCATATATTTTCCCCTCATTAACATTCACACAACGGGCTATGTTGGATGCATATCCATCTGGGAATCTCAGCTGTTTCAACCACTGGCATACTTCCTTGATCTGTGTATCATGAAGCATATAAGTTGCTTTAGGCTGCACAGTTTTGCCATTGACACTTTGTAGTTCCAGTTCTGGACGTCTACAAAGCATCTTTAAATCCATACGTACTTTGGCGTTGTCCTTTGTTTTCCCTTTAACATTCATGATCGTATTGAACACATTATCAAAAAAATTCTTCTTGGTATGCATGACATCCAGATTGTGTCGTACAAGAAGAGTTGACCAATAAGGTAATTCCCAAAAAATACTTTTCTTGACCCAGTTGTGATCCTTTCCAAAATTAGGGAGTTGCCGTGTGCTACCAGACAATTGAACTACATCTGGTAAATTGTGCACCCGTGACACCATATGTAGACCCGACACCCGTTGCAAGTCAGCTTCATCCATTTCAACAGTATTTTTTTTAAACGAGTCTTTTTGCCTTCGAAAAGGATGGTCACTTGGTAGCAACCGCCGATGGCAATCAAACCAGCGGCTTTTCCCCCCATGTTTCAATACAAATGATTTGGTATCTTTCATACAGTAAGGACATGCTAGCCTCCCATGTGTGCTCCAACCAGATAGCATTCCATATGCAGGGAAGTCACTTATTGTCCACATCAGTGCAGCCTTCATAATAAAATTTTTCTTCCTATATGCATCATAAGTAACAACTCCATCAGTCCATACAAATTTGAGCTCATCAATCAACGGCCTGAGATATATGTCCAAATTTTTTCCGGGACTTTTTGGACCAGGAATTACTAGGGACAAAAACAGATTTTCTCGCTTCATGCACATGTGCGGCGGAAGGTTGTACGGTGTCATGAACACTGGCCAACAAGAATAAGCTGCCACTGAACCACCGAATGGATTAAAGCCATCTGTGCATAAACCCAATCGAACATTACGTGACTCCCTTGAAAAGGCAAGATGAGTACGACTAAAGTGAGTCCAAGCTTCACCATCGGCAGGATGACTGATTATATCATCGGCACGACGTACTCTTTCGGTGTGCCATGTCATATGCCGAGCCGTCTTTGAGGACATATACAGTCGCTGCAGCCTAGGCACAAGAGGGAAGTATCGCAACGCCTTGTAAGGTACATCTTTTGCCTTTGAATTGACCCCCCCCCTTAGGTTTGAATCTGTCATGGCCACAAATGGAACATGATATCTTATCTGCATCATCTTTGTAATATAACATACAATGATTCGGACATGCATCTATTTTCACATATCCAAGTCCTAAGTCATTGACCATCTTTTTTGCACGGTAAAAAGTTTCTGGCAACTTCTCGTCTCGAGGCAACATACTCTTGATCAAGAGGAGGAGACGGTCAAAACAAGTCTCACTGATGTGAAATTCAGATTTCAAGTTCAACAACTGTGACACTGCAGACAATCGAGTGTGATTTTCACAACCATCCCACAGCGGCTCATCAGCATCCCTAAGTAGTTCATAAAATCTTCCGGCTGTCTTATTCGGCGCTTCATCGTGAATATTAAAACTTGGACCAGCAGCATCTACAACCATATCCACGTACCCACTTGTGCCTGCAATATTGTCGGGCTCATACCTCAAGAATTGCTCACCATGACACGTCCAATTCGTATAACCATCCACGAACCCTTTCGTGTACAAATGATGTTGCACATCCCATGTTGAACACCACCTCAAGTTTCTACAACTTGAATAAGGGCATCGAATGTGACCGTCGCGATCTATTGCTGCATTTGGATTCCCCAATACAAATTGAATGAAACTCTCAACCCCAAGCTTAAAGTCATCTGACACCACCCGGTCAACTATTCTACGATACATCCATGAACGATCTGTCGACATTTTGCCTGCACCCAATAAATGACAATACACATCCTAACTTTCAAATCATTACTCATAATATTACACCCGACCCTTTCCTCACATCGTTCATCATAGACCATTTGCAGTTGGAAGAGGAATATTGATTAGATTATCACTTTTTAACCCATCCATGAAGGTTTGATCGCACAATCACTTACTATATGTGCTGCACGATTTGCTAAAAATTTCGGCATCATCTCCCCACACTTCTCCGATATACCAAATATATTTATTGATTTTGAAATTTTCTTAAACACTTACAAGTAAGTGGTTAAGAAAACACTCAAAATCAATAATGGTATATCAGAGAAGAGTGAGGAGACGCAACCGAAATTCTCAACAAACCATACAAACATATATAGTAAATGACTGCCTAAGTGCGATCAAACATTCACAGACTGTCCAAACGGGACAATTCAAGACTTTGAGGTAGATATATACATTCTCATAAACAAATGAGAACATACACATCAATCCCAAAGTCTTGAACGGGAAGGCACATTGACACGGTTTTAACGCGCTCTCCTGAGGTGCGTGTAATGTTAGGTCGCACCCACGCACCTCAACTCACAGGGAATACCCCATGCATTTATATAACATAAAATTAAATAACAACGCAATAATCATTATGCACATATCAAATTAAATAACACCCAAATTACAAAATTTTTCAAATGAAGAACAACGAAGCTAAACAATCTACATTTCTAGTCAAATTAACATCAAATTTCTATTACAATCAGATTTAAAAATATATTTACATGCAATTAAATTCCACATAATTTTAAAGCACAAAACGAAATTTTTGGGTATTTACCTATTTCTATAGAGAATTCTGATTTCTTTGCATTTATCCACATCTTTGTATATATGTACTACTTAAGATATGTGGTCATTCCATTTCTCTATATCTTCTTATCATCATAAGACAAGGTTCAATTGGGTGGGTGGGTTCTCTTATAAAGAACAAGCCCCAGGGGAGGGGGAGGGGGGCTGTTTAGAACTAGACCAATGTGTTGTGTTCAGTATTTGGATGATGTCTAATTATGACTAAAAAAATAACAATCTAATCTTGTGTGTGCAACTTAGACAAATATGTCAAAGTCAGGATGTATAAAGTCTCCTAAGTAATTTACAAAGTGTTTGATTCCTAGGATATCTAGTTGACCAGAAGAAGGGGGGTGACTTTAATCTTGTTTTATCTCCCGAGGAGAAGAAGGGGGGCACTATGGGCTATATCAATTCCATGACTGATTTCCAGGTCTTCGTTGCTCTCCCAAGTACCGAAACACAAAGTTCTATCATCTTCAAGTGAAACAAAGGAGAGCTAGAATGACCATTGACAAAATCAAAACTGACAATGGAGATTGGTGTGATAAGGAGTCTTTGCTGAAGGACAACTGCTTATTTTAAATCCACAAGGGGTGTCCGATAGGGTGACCCCTTGGCCCCAGCTTTGTTTATCATTACTGAAGAAGCTTTAGGCACAGGCATTACCAGCCTTTTTAGCAGTGGGAAGGTTTAACACTTTCATGTGTCTCGTGGTAGTATGCAAATATCTCACTTACTGTATGCCGATGACACATTGGTGTTTTCTAATGGTTCATCCAAGAACGTCAGATGTCTGTTGGCTTTCATAAAAGACTATGAGGATTCTCCTGATCAGAAAGTTAACAGCAATAAAAGTAGCTTTATAGTTTCCCATAAAGCTTCTCTTGTTGTTATCAGAAGAATTGTAGACATAACAGGTTTCGTTTACAAATGTGTTCTCCATATTAATTAATGACTGGCCGGATCAGAGATTTTGGTGCCCCAATAGCATCGGTTTATTTTCTGTTGCCTCCTTTCATAGGACTCTTGGTTCAGCATCCATGTGTTCTTTTTCCTTGAAGATATGGGATTCCTTTATTCCATCAAATACTTCTCTCTTCTTATGGAGGGTCTACCATTCGGCGGTGCCAACTGATAATCAGATCAGGTGCGGTGTTTGCATATGCTCTATGTGTCTCTACTATCGAATGCCCCATGCTGAAACAAAGGACCATTTGTTCCTTTCTAGTGACCTTGCTAGATCATCTTGGTCTTTGATCGCCGCTATCTCTAATCTAAATCCCGCTGATTACACTTTTGTGTGCTACTTCCTGTCTGGCTTTTTTTGCACTGTTAGTGACACTTCGTTTACCCGGGATGGTGAGTAAGCATATACCTCACAAGGGTTAGATAGGGTTATGATATTGTTGTAGTGTTCTACTCGTCGCGAGTCATGACCCCCTCCCAGACCTCCTACTGGCCCCTCCCCCCCACCGGAGCCCCCCTCCTGCTGGCACCTCCCCCTCTCCCCTCCCCACCACCCACCGCACCCCCCTCCCCCCAGCGACCACCTCTTGCTGCTCCTCCCCCTCCCCCCCACCCACCGAAATCCCCCTATTGCTAGCCCCTCCCCCCCACCCAGTGCACCTCCCACCCCCCAGCGACCCCCTCCCTGTTGGCCTCCCGGACGCGGGAGCTAGCTAGGGTGGGTGACGGTCTCCCGGACGCAAAGGCACGGTGAGAGGGTCGTGCGTGTATTAGGGAAAAGAAATTTTTTCCCACGGATTTGAGACAGAAATTCTTCCGTTACAAATTTCATACGGTAATTCTGACCATCTATGATATGTCGTCTGTATTTAAGACTAAATGCAGACGATATATTGTTCGTTGTAAATAACGTTGGAATTTCAGACGGATATTCTGATCGACATAATCCGTCTGAAATGCAGACGGATATTCTGACGGAAATCACAAGCAGAATTTTTTGAGTATTTACCTATTGCTATAAGTCGACTATTGTTGTGGGCGCACTAATTTTTTTTAAAAAATTATTCCTTTATTTACAAGTAGATGCATTCAGAAACAAATTTCTATATTTATGTATATGGGAACCTTCTCCGAACTTAGCCATACGCCAATGGGACCTCTAAGTTCATGCACTAAGTTTGCATTTCTAATTTCTTGTATGCAGAACGAAACCCCTTTGGGCTTATTCATGGCAAAGTATGCTTGAACTCAGGCATGTAGAATGAAATTCTTGAATTCATGCACGTGAGATGACGTTTACACTGTCTGAACTTGAGTTCCCAGTTTTCCCATTTTCAGAACTAAACCTACCTTTATGGTTGCAATTCGTGCATTCAGTTTGGAATCTTTGGAGCATGGCACAATAATGTTATATGATGCTGGTTATGTGGGTTCTAAGTATACATGGCACAATAATCAACAAGGCAAGAAGGGGATTTGGGCTACATTAGATAGGGTTCTCATTTATACTAATTAGCTGAATTTGTACCCAATCACGGTGCAACACTTATCTAGAGAGGCCTCAGATCACGCGCCTCTACTTATTAAATTGATGTTTCCCAACAAATTTAAGAGTAAATTTTACTTTCAGCAAATGTGGACTAGCCATGAGCTTTTTCTTAAGGTTGTTGATCAATATTGGAGAACCATCCCTATTGCTTCATCTGCTATCACTACTTTTTGTCTTAAACTTAAATCCTTAAGATACATGCTCCGAGAATGGATTGGCTAGCTACTAAGGACCAAATTCTAAAACACAACAGATTCTTCAAAGCCCCTAGGCTATTTTCATTCTGGAAAGATACATGGCTTGGTGATAAACCCCTCAGTGACCTTATTTTACCCAGTCAATGGAGGCTCATCGAGGACAAAAATATCACCATTCAAGATTTGAGTAATACTCTCAATCCAAATTGGAATGTTATTCGGCATGTTCTTCCACAAAACATTGCTCGGGCAGCCACATTTTATATCAACAAAGATCCTTTGCCCAATGATACAAGGGTATGGTCTCTCACTGCAACAAGAGATTTTACTATCAGCTCATGGAGGAAGCACTTGACTATAGCTGATCAATCATTGCCATACTCTCTCATTTGGTCTACCTTCATTCCCCCCAAAGTTTCTCTATTCCTGTGGAAGCTCATCCATAGAATTTTACCCACTGATAGAAGAGTCCAGCAGAGTGGAATATCTTTGTGTTCTAAATACTTATGATGTCCAAATGCTCAGATTGAGTCAACCACTCACCTTCTCTTGCATAGCAAGCTGTCAGCTGCCACTTGGGCTCTGCATAAACCATGCATTCATATTGATCCCCCTCATGATGGCTGCCAACGTCATCTTACTGGACCCCCCCTCTCCAGTCTCTTCCCACTAACCCCCCCCCACCCGCCGGAGTGGCTCGCGTGATCTTGCACCCCCACCCCCACCCTTCGACCAACAGTCCTCCCAACCCCTCCCTACCCCCTTTCTCCCTCTAGCAATATTCAGGCGAGCTCGCGGCCCCACACCTTCCCAGCCAGCAGTCCCCACCGCGGACCCCTTGTAGCACCTCTCCCTGAACCTCCCACTCCCAGAGTAGCCCCCCTGGACCAACCTGAACTCTCCTCCCCCGGACCCCCCACCCTCCCAGAGATGAGCCCCCACCCGAGACCCCCTGTCGGATCCCCCCTCTCTGAACCACCCCACTCACAGAGCAACCCCCCATCAGACCTGCCGCAATCGAACCCTCCTCCCCCAGACTCCCCCCCCACTGGAACCCCCCACCCTGCCAGCCAGTGGCCCCCACCCCGGACCCCACTTCAGAGACCCCCTCCCTGAAATCCCCAGTCCCAGACAGCCCCTCACCCACCAGAACCCTCCTCCGGACCCCCCATTGGAACCCCCAACCCTCCTAACCCGTAGCCCCCACCCAGGACTCCCTGCTGGATCCCCCTGCATGCCTGAACCGCCCTCTACCAGAGCACCCCCGGCCCCCTCCGAGCCTGACCCTCCTCCCCCAAAATAGTTGATGGAAGCCCTCCCCCTCCCAGACCAACCTCCCCCTCTCAGATCGGCTAGAACCCCCGCCCTCCCTGATGATCCCCAAGCTTTAAAAAAAGGGAACAACAAATGCAGCAATGGCAATGGAGGAGGCGCGGCAGGTAGGGAGAGTTTTACAGAGAGAGGGTGAGGGAGGGGACTTACCAGACCGGAGAGGATGGCGACAACGCGCCACCGACGGTGACGACGAGGACGGGTTTGACGGCAACGACGAGGACGGCTTCGACGGCAACGGTGAGGGCGGCTCTGCGGGGATGACGATGACGAGGAAGGCTTCGACGGCGAATGCGAAGGCGGCTCTGGCGGCGATGATGACGACAAGGAAGGCTTCGATGGCAACGGCGGCTCTAGCCGCGACGGCGACTACGGCACCGGTGGACCTCTCCTCGGCAAGGAGATAGTGGAAAGAGAGTGAGAGGGAGAGTGGGAGTGAGACGGAGATCGCGGGGGAAGGGGGGAAGAAGGGGGAAAGCTCGATCCGTCGCGGGGGAAGGGGGGAAGAAGGGGGAAAATTTCACTAGAGGTAATAAATATTTGTAACGGATTTCAGACGAATTATTTTCGTCTGAATATCCGTCCCAAATCACGACGGATATAAAGACGGAATATATTCCGTCTCTAATTATAGACGGATATTCAGAGGGAATATAGTATGTCTTTAATAACAACGGAATTTGTAACGGAAACTAATCCGTCACAAATACAGACGGATTTTAAGACGGAAAAATATCCATCTGAAATATCCGTCTGAAATCCCGCTTTTTCTGGTAGTGTGTGTCTGCATGGCGTCGACGAAGCTTGAGCGATTACACAAATTCACTCCATGCAGGGAGGGTCCAATTATTACAAAACCAATTTAAATTTCCCACTCAGGGGAACAAACCAACTCAGAAGTTCTCCATCCAGGGAGACTCAGGGACACTCGCGCTCCGTAAATTACGGACTATCTATCGATGATCAGGCGACCCTGGTGCCAGTCGAGCCGTCGTTGTGGACTCGAGTGCCACAATGAATAGTTCAATCAAATGATATATATATATATAACTATTAAATTATATATATATATATCCCTGATATTATATATATATATATATATATATATATATATATATATATATGCCAACAAATTTTCAACCTCTCTTTTCTGACTTTTTTTTTTCAAACCTTTCCCGGTCTTCTTACGCAACCCACTGTTGAAGGTGGGCGCCTAACGCGTATCTCACGCGAGAGGGGTCAGCTAAGGCAGGCGGTCCACGCGGGCAGGTTGGCCAGCTGGCGAGCGCGGGCGCATGAGGCGGCCGTGGCACGCGATAGGCGGGGACAGCAGCGGGCGCAGGCGGACGCGTACGCTGGCGGGCGCACGCCCAGGGCGGGGCGGGCGCACACACGCGGGCGCTGTAGACCATGCGGCAGGGGCATAGTAGGCAACACGCGGGGCGGGCACAGGCGAGCGCCTACGCCGGCGGTGGCGTGGGTGAACGGCCGTTGCGGCTGTGGGTGGGTTTGAATGATGGCACGGGCGACGATGCCCCCGCCCCCACGCGAACACAAATTTTTTTTCTTATCTCAGTCGAGAGAAGCAGAGCTTCTGCGTCTGTTTTTTTTTTCAATTCCCTCACAACCGAGAGGAAGATCTCTTATGCTATTCTTTCTCTCTTTTTTTTCTTACATACCGGAGTCGGTCGACGTTGTAGAGAAGAACGGCGAGGACGTCGGGGATGAGGGAGATGCCATTGTTGGGATCTTATACCAAATTTGACGCGGCGGCGACGTGGAAGAGATCGTCGGCACTCCGAAAACACGAACGGGATGGGATAACCACTGCCTCACGCAGCTCGGTCTCACACCGGGCAATCTCTCAAATCTCACAAGGGAGCTAGGAGAGAAGGGAAGCAACAAGGGGCAAAAGCACCTACGTCGGTTTTCTTTCATAAGCTTTCAATACATAAAATGGTACACTAACCTCCTTTATATAGGAAAGGCCATATTACACTAAGACAAGAATACCCCTAGACATTTCAACTAAGGACACCCATATCCTATGACTATTTGGCCTAATAAAATAAAATACAACAACCAACCTTTGACTATTTGTCAAAATAAATTAAAATATGACTAGTGGTTAATAATACAATACCACCACAATACAAATAAAATACACACAAATAAAATACATACTCAGGACGCCTAATCTCTGAGCCACAAGCTCGGTGGTGTCGGGATGGTGCGGCGTCGGTTCCGTGTGACGGGTCCGGTGGATCCGGTGTCCCCACCACATTCTTGTTCATGAAAGGCCAAATTTACATTCATGCTATATTCTTGCTTGATCATATTTCTAGTCTACATGAACTCTCATATCTCATTTTGATCATATCTTGTTATTGATGTTACTTTGGTTTATACCGCATGTTTTATCGCATTTTCCTTTTTCTCATTTCCTAGAGCTAAAGTGTTAATTACTTAAACATTGCCTTCATGTTAATACGAAGATACCTACTAGGCAAGTATGCTCATTTCCTACTTTTCAATCTTTTAAGGACATTCTAGCGAGTCAGATTCAGATTATTCAGGTGATGGATCCAAGAGCGATTGATGGTTCGAGAGAAGCCGTAGCTAGTTTAGTCAAGAGTCAATTATATAATTTTCACTTTATTGAGTCTAGTTAGTCAAAGAGTCTTTGTAAAACTTTCATTATGATTCAATAAAGTCAAGATTTTTGGATTATACCCTCTTGTGTTCACTTTTATGTGTGAATGATTAGTGCTCTGATTGTTATTATCACTTGAGACTTCTCTTGCCGGCTGTTCACGTTCCCGATTAGTCTCCGCTGCATAATCTCGAGGCATGACATCTATACTTGTTATTGTTCTTAATGCTTACACTTGAGTTCTACAATATCTATTCTTAAAGTTCTTGACTTTCTGATCTTGTTCTCTACTACACTTGTTACTTGTTTTATTTCGAGAGCATATAGATGATTCAAAATGCTAATTACTTAAAATGACTTGGTAAAGAGATATAAGTCCTACTGAGCTTTCTAGCTCACCCTGTGTGTTGTTGTTAATTTTTAAAAAATCCCAAAGATGACGGGAATGGGCTGAAGTGACAAGAGTGTTGATAGTTTTTAGTAGATTTTTCCCGAGTCCTCCTACTTAGAAAATGAATGTATGAAGTTTGAATAGTATTGAAAGTCCTTGAAGGATATTTGTTGGAAATGTCAGATTATGAAATAAAGATATGATTTTATCTATTTATTTTTCATACTCATCATCTGAGTCTCTTGATCGACTTGCTCGTATAACTGTTCACGTTCTGATATTTTCACCTTGTTCGAGGCGTGACACGGCGGGTCAATTGCACTAGCACGGGTCGACATAGGCGACAATGAAGGGAGGAGGGGGAGGTCACGGTGGAGGCGATGGCGGAGGGAGGAGGGAGATACTACAAAGGATCGAGGATCCACGGCAGAGGCGACTACAGGGAGAGGAGGGGAAGGTTGCGGCTGCAGCGACGGAGGAGAGGGGGGTGAGGAGGCGGCGGAGGTGGTGATGGGGTTGCGACAATGGGGATCAGCGACGGTAGGGGGATAATGTCAAGGTGGGCGGGGAGCTGTAGTATAGGGGGTGTGATGAGGAAGTGGGTGGTGGAGATCCAAGCACTCTTGGTGGCGTCGATTTGGAAGAAGGCGACGGAGGTGGGGGCCTACGTAGACACTCTACAGACCGGGATGCTCGGTCACCATCGGCACTAGCACCAACAGCCGCCACAATAGCAGTAGTAGCTAGGGCAGAGTGACTTGAAGAAGCGGCCAGCAGGGTTGCACAAGCAACTTGACCTCAACTAGTAGTTGAGCCCGGAGAGCTCCAGCAATGAGGACTAATCCCGTCAGTGTCAAGATAAAAAAGCAAGAAGACCAAGAAGAAGAAGTCCAAAGGTACCACTAAGGGAGTTGCCCGAGAGATCGAGGTGACAAAGGTGGGGGATGAGGCCGTGGTTGGGGGGATAGAGCATAGCAGCTAGGGGTTGGGGAGGACGAGGCTAATGACACAATATGTCATTATTTTCGCCATTGTTGTTGTCATCAGGATATTGGCATAGGCGACGTCGTTTCAACTGTAAGATAGAGCAGATGGGGACGATGGGCAGAGAGGCGACAACCATGGACGGACTTCGTAAGACGAAGAAGGGGGAGGACGTGTAGGTTCTCCTGTGATTCTCTTAAGAAAATAAATATGTAGATAGTTGTTTTTTATTCGGAAAATTTTTGTAAAGGGTTAACTTCCTCCCTCAAAATTAGGGAAGGTGACTCCAAACGGCATTTTGTGTCTACTATTTTCTTAAAATATAATTTGAGAGAGAAAATATTTAAAAAATTATAACTAAATGCACTATAAATTCTTAGGTTATCGAGCCAACGGAGAGTTTTACCCATGAAATTAATCAATTTATGGATTAGTGATCATGAGTTTATTTTAAGAAATATGTCTATATAAGGAGGGAATTAAATTCTTATCTCTCAAAGATGAAAATTTAATATCCCGAAACTCTCCTATAACTTTTAGTGGGAATCCTAATTATCAATGACATACGATTTTTAATTAAATATATGCGATTCACTGACAAGTGGTTTTAAATCCCTTGCCTTAGGAATTAAATTACAAGTTTTATTTGATTTGCCCTAAAATATTGTACAACATGCTATTTCATGTGTCACATAAATATGTGTTTTACAATATTTTACTGTATTTTAAGTCACACTTGTTTTCACACAGCCTATTTGTCTCTCTTCCCTTTCACACAGCCTTCTGCAAGATCCCCTTGTGTGGGAGTATAGTTATTTTCTAAAATAATTACCTCTTCAATTGGAGAGACATGGAACGACCATTCGATTTTGGAGTAGCCTAACCACCAAGAGTGGTATTGGTCCACAATGGGCTTATGGTCAGCCCATCATCGGTGCCCAAATCCCTTACAACCAAACAGCCCTTACTGAAGCATGTGAGAAATGAGAGAATGCCGAGATTGCGTTAAGGCATAAAAGAAGAAAAATGTTTACTACGCACCTAGGCCAATTATACACTTTGAGTGTACGTCAAATAAATTAATTTAAGAAAAAATGTGACGTGAGACTCACATCCCCCTAACTTACCGTACCAGAAACACCCACATCTGACGGCCCAAAAAAATTTATAAAATAAAAATTAAATTCATTGAATAGTGTTAGACCCAATTTTTTTCTTAAATCGTCAATTTTAAAAAAAAATTTCGACCGTCGAATGAAGATGTGCCTTATTCGTTAAGTTAAAGAGACGTGAGTCTCATGTCATAAAAAAAATTAAAAAAAATAATTTACTTAATGCACACTTTGTGTTTGTAATTGACCAAGATGTGCACTAATCAGAACTCAAGAAGGTGGGGGCATAAAATTGACCCACTAACACTAATGAGTAAAAGGGGCGTGTTTCATTGTCTTCAACAAAATTAACGTGTCTGTTGGGCCAATCCTAAACTCAAATTCAGTTAATTTTTCATTATGATTTTGTCTAACATAGGAGCAGGGGTGTCAACAGGTCGGATCCTGGTCAGATCCTTTGTGATGCAAATCCGGATCCAATAACACTAGATCTGAATCCGACCCGAAGCTAAAGTAAAATATTATTTAAATTCGGATCTCATCCAAATCCGAATTTAAATTTTCGGATTCGGATCTAAACCGAAATCTATTATGTACATCTTTAATAGATAATGAGTAAGGGGATTCTAATTTGCATGTTGGGTTGAATTTAGATCCGAATTTTCAGATCTAAATACTAAACAAGATATTGCACCTAAACAGATACCTTTATAGGTAAATGATAAGCACACATTTTTAGATCCAAATTTTCGAATCTAAATATTAAACGCAGCATTACACCTGAGCTCATACCTTTGTGGGTAAATAGCAAGGATAAATTTTCGGATCTAAATAGTAAACATAACATTAGACTTAAATTCATGTAAAAATAGTAAACACAACATTACACTTGAGCTCGTTACACATACGGATTGGCTATATATACAATATAAGTCCACCAGAAGTTCCTCTCGTGTGGCTGTAGCCAAGGAAACCGAAGTAGGCCTAAGTAGATCAAACACTCCCCTCTCCGTTTGACAGTGTATCCAGCCAATATCCTTTGGATTCTGCTAATAGTCTCAACCTGAAGTACATTCAGCAAAGTCCTTTAAAGACGTTAAGACACAGAGAAGAACAAACATGGTTAACAATGTCAGAACATACAGCTCAAACTCAATTGGATTATGAATCTACCGTGGATATGGCAGCAGGGAGTTTAAATTGGATTAACAATTAAGCAATAGTCACACAAGTTGATATCATATTTAAATATTCATTCACATATGAACTAATTGCATATGTATTATGAAAGATATGTCAACTAATTGATCTTGAACATGGTCATTCTATATACTAATATTTTGTCTGCTTATTATACTCCTAGTTCAAGGCATATCATATCCGATGGGATTGACATAAAGTGGAGGAGAAAATGGCCTATAAAAAGATTCTTGGAATGATTGGGAATAAGATTTGGTATTGCCTGTGGATGGGGCGTCGAGGTCTTACAAGAAATAATGAAAGACAGGCTTGCTAATTAGATGCTTAGCTGGGAACAGCACAAGAGTAAAGTTTGACACTTGAAGATACTTTCAGGTTACCACTTCATATAAGTTCTGTTCAAATATCTTCTTAGAAGACCAAGGTGGAAATGTAGTAGAAGGGATCCCCAAAAGAAGAAAAAAAATGACCAACCACAGGGCTCCGACTGGATATTGGGGCCCTGCAATGTGACAAAGAGGTTCCAACTGCATCACAACCAACTGCACTAAGCCTCTATTTTAAGCTCGTCTTACTAAACTGCCTTCATAGTGCTACCATATGGTTTAGTTATCATTTCTTTCCAATTTTACCAAGTCAAAGACACACTTAATGGACAACAGAGCTTCTAAAATGCTTTTTTGAAAAAAAAAATGATAGACATTAAGCCAAGATTCAATCAGAATGAAATATCAGTAGATCGAGATCAAATTCTGCAATTTGAAAACTGATTCTATGAAGTGGCACTCGCAGTGTGACCAATTGCACACCATGAACTGTATTCCTTAAAGATAAATCGACACTACTGAGAGTTTTCATACAGATTTCAAGTTGGAAGTTGGAACTCACTGAAAAATAATGACTGAGATGTTGGGATCATTCATTCAGCAACAGGACCTGTAAGATGTTAAGGAAATGAATTACATTCGAAAATCATACCAACTATTGTTGCTTACCAATCAGCTCATCCTCTGCTACAGGACCACAAGAGGTCAAATTAAAATATGCAATGAATTATATTGAAAAAGAAGGGCATATGCAAGCCACAACATTTCATAACATAAAATATGCAAGCATACCAACTTGAAAATGAAGCACATTTTTCTCATGAAACCCAGATAAAAATGCTTATATTGGGTTTATGTGTCTATAAACACATTCATAATACACACCCATACATACATACATATAAAAAAATTATACCCAATTTATTGTTATCTCGATTCTAACTTATTCAGAGGAAGCCCCTATCAAAGTTAAGCCAAATATGTCCATTATTAGTGTAAAGACTTACTTAAAAAAATTATAATAAGGAAAAAAACATCGAGTGTAGACATCATATCTAATCATAAGTTGAAGAAGAGGCAAATGCTCCATCGAAAGAAACTTCTAAAATATCATTTTCACTCTCATCATCAAGCTTGCTACTTGTAAATATGGAGCAAAGTGCATCTTCTTCTGAAGCGTCAACTGAAGAAACATCTTCTCGAAGTCAATTTTCAGTTCAAAATGACATTGAGGAGGGTAAATCTGGTTTGACTCAGAAACGGCCCAAGCACGAGCGGCCCATTAAGGTTTAGACGTGCTAAGCCCAAGCAAGGGGCGAACATACATGTTCAACCCAATAAGAGGATGACCGGCCCAACAGAGCATCGGATTCCATGACGCCGATGAGGCCGGCCCAAGCGCAGTTCTCACCGGAGGACACTCCAACGACCGACCGTTGCCCCCACGACGTCGGCCTTGACCCCGTAACGGGCGAGCACGCGCCATGAGTGCCGTAAGACTCGCCCAGGGATCGGCCGACGCCGAGGCTATCGCCCTCCAACGGGAAACTCCCGCCAACATAGCAGGGAACGTTACTCTACTAAACGGACCCTTCCCTATCAAAGGATGAGGCCCCTCGCTCCATGACAACCCATATAAAAGAGACATCGACAGAAGAGAGGAGCACGGTAGATTCTTCTACTAAATCCCCATACTACTATGCAAGAGGAGACACAGTGAGCACTCCGGCCACTATAGCTTCCTACTGAGAAGAGAACAACTCGACCTACAACTATGACAGAGAGGCCACCCTCTACGTCCAGAGAGCCACTTCCTCCCGCACGGCCTTACCACCCAGCGAGCACTCTTCGAGAGCCCACTGGGAGCGGCGAGCACGCGTGCAGAGGACGTACACGCCTCCTGGATCGAC
The DNA here is from genome assembly GCA_022559845.1 of Amorphophallus konjac. Classification (NCBI taxonomy): domain Eukaryota; kingdom Viridiplantae; phylum Streptophyta; class Magnoliopsida; order Alismatales; family Araceae; genus Amorphophallus; species Amorphophallus konjac. The sequence continues at coordinate 44,867,988 of CM040123.1, forward strand.
TACTACGGCTTCTACTTCTCTCTTACCTTACTCTTCTCTATTGCTCATTGATCCCTTGTTGACTTAAGCATCGGAGGGTTGCCCCTGGGGTAACACCCGAGACTCCTTCTGACGCCCTTCTGGTTTCTTGGTGTGTGCAAGCATCCACGGGCGCGAGACGACTTCCCGAACAAATAAATAGAGAATGTGGTACGTGACCTAGGAACCATTTTCTTGCCGCTACACTTCTTGACGCCGTCTATGTGGGAAGGCGAGCGAAAAGCTATGGTGCCCTGTGGAAGTCTCCGCAACGCCAGCAACCGGGGGCGGGGTTCCCATCAGGGACCCAACTCTTGCTAGGGGTCGCAAGAAGCTTCTTCTGCTCACCCCCGACAGCAAGTCACCCCGGGTGACCTATATGAGCTCCGCCAGGAGGTCCGAGCCCTGGCGAAATTCTGCCGAGAGCTCCGGGACCAGAGGCCCCAGTACGCCCCACCCGAACGACAGGAGGGCGAAGGAGGATAGGCCGGAGAGAACTTCCGGCAGGTGCGGGAGGCATCCCACACCTCCATCACGAGGACCCGACGGTCACGCAGTGTACCTGCACCTAGGATACGCAGCCCGCTACATTCCAACCCGGAGATGGACCGCCGGCTCCAACGGTTCGACGAAATGGAGGATAAGTTCCGGCACCTGGATGACGTCCTCCTGGCCGCAAAGAATCGCGGTCTCCTCGATGACGACCTGGACTTCCACGCTCCCTTCTCCAGGGAGATTATGGAAGCCCCCATTCTGCCAAAGCTCCAGCTGCCGTCATTCGCCTCCTACGACGGCACCTCCGACCCGGCCGACCACCTACATGGTTTCGAGTCTCACCTGGTGTTCCACCGGGCCTCCGACACCGTGAAATGCTTGGCGTTCGTCATGACCCTCCGGGAGAACACCCGAGCATGGTTCGAGTCTGCCAGCCGGGACGATCTCCTCCTTCCAGCAGCTCAAAAAGCTATTCAAGGAGAACTTTGTGGACTGCCGAAAGGTAGCCAGATCTGCTGTAACCCTGCTCGCCCTCAGGCAGGGGAAAGAAGAAACGCTATGGGACTTCGTCTCCCTCGACGTCGGCATCGCCACCACAGCGCTCACCCAGGGGACGCGGGACCACATCCTTCGGCGCGCGCTCGGAGTCGAAGCCCTGACGACCCTTCCGGACCTCCTCGCGCTGGCCCAAAAGCACGCACATTGCGAGGAGAACACCGCGGCCCTGCGCCGTGCGGTCGGGACCGACCAGCCTAACCGGAGAAGGGCCACTGACCAACCACGAGAGGGTCGAGGCAAGCAGGAGCGACGCAATGGGGACCACCGCAACCGCTCTGAGAAGGAAAGGGGTGGCTACCGCCACTACACGCCCCTGAAGGCCCCACCCGACCAGATCCTGATGGAGATCCGCGAGGAGCCATTCCTCAAATGGCCATCGCGGATGAAGTCGGATCCTAACTCGAGGAACAAGAAGAAGTACTATAAATTCCACCGAGACCATGGCCACGACACTGCCGACTGCATCAACTTGAAGGATGCTATTGAGGATCTAGTCGGCAGAGGACTCCTCGACAAATTCCTGGCCAAGGCCGCCGAAAGACGACTGGAAAATGCCTCCTCCGGTTGACAATCGGCCCAACGGCAAGGAGAGATCATGATGATCTCTTGAGGGCCCGCCGCGGGGGGGGGGGGGGGGGGGGGGGGTAGCGCAAGCATAAGGCGTCAGTACAAGACGGCCATCAACACGGCGGACCAAGGCGACGGTACCCCAAGGGAATTCTCCCCTTCAGGTCACTCGGGAGACCGCATAGTCTTTTCCGAAGATGACCTGGAAGGCGTCACGATGCCCCATTCTGATGCTTTGGTGATTTCCACCACCATTAACCAATGTACTGTGCGACGCATCCTGGTGGAAATAGAAGTGGACCCGATGTTATTTTGTATGACTGTCTTGTGCTCATGGGTGTGGACGTGTCACGACTAGCGCCATTGCACATGCCATTGTATGGATTCTCTGGCACGACTGTCCGCCCGGAAGAGCGTATCTCGCTCCCGATAACGTTCGGGACGGCACCAAAAGTGGTAACCTTCCTCGCCGACTTTACCATGGTTCGTGCAATGACATGATACAATGCCATCATCGGCCGAGGAATCCTCGACACGCTCCGAGGCGTCCCTTCCTCCTACCACCAGAAGCTTAAGTTCCCCACCCCTCGCGGGGTAGGGGAGGTCCGAGGTGATCAACGGGAATCCAGAAGATGCTACCTTATCTCCACCCGAGATCGACGTCCCGAAGAGGTACCTCCAGAAAAGAAGGCGAGGACTGAAGATCCGGCCCCGAGCAGGAGCGCGCCAGCCGAGGATTTATACCTCATCCAGGTTGGGTATGACCCAAGCAGATCACTAAAGATTGGCGCTACCTTGGCCGAGCACGGCAAGCAAGCGTACGCAAGCTTCCTCGCGGCCAATCAGGACGTGTTCGCTTGGTCCGAGGACGAGCTTCCCGGAATTCCCCCGGAGGTCATCACGCACCAACTAAGGTTGAACCCCACCTGCCGCCCGGTACAGTAGCGCCGGAGATAGTGCAACCCCGAGCGACAAGCCATCATCAGGGAGCAAGTGGGAGAAAAATTACGATCAGGGCTACTCCGACCTACCCAATATCCAGACTGGGTAGCCAATGTAGTCCTGGTACCCAAAAGCAACGGGAAGTGGCGGATGTGCGTGGACTACACCGACCTCAACAAAGCCACGCCCAAGGACAGCTTCCCCATGCCATGAATCGACCAGCTGGTCGACGCTACAGCCGGGCATGAGATGCTGAGATTCCTCGACGCCTATTCAGGGTACCATCAGATCAGCATGCACCAGCCCGACCAAGACAAGACTGCGTTCATCACCGACCACAGCTTATACTGCTACACCCGCATGCCGTTTGGGCTGAAGAACGCGGGGGCCACGTATCAACGCCTAGTCAACCATATGTTCGACTCGCAGATCGGCCGCAACATGGAGGTCTACATCGTCGACATGCTCGTAAAAAGCCTCCGAGCAGCCGAACACTTGCGCGACTTGGCGGAGACCTTCGCCACACGCAGAAGGTACAACATGAAACTCAACCCTGCTAAATGTGTGTTCGGGGTACGGTCAGGAAAGTTCCTAGGTTTCCTTGTCACCCACCGAGGAATCGAAGCCAACCCCGATCAGATCAGAGCAGAGCAGTGTTGGAGATGGAGCGACCCAAACGGGTGAGGGACGTACAATGCCTCACCGGGCGCGTCGCCGCTCTGGCCCGGTTTCTATCCCGAGCCGTCGAACGATGTCTACCCTTCTTCCGACTGATCAAGCAAGCCAACCTGGCGCCAGAAAAGAAGGGATGGATCGACGGGGACCATGAGTGTGAACAAGCGTTCAAACAATTGAAGCGCTACCTGACGACACCTCTTGTCCTCGCCAAACCCCAAGGGGGGGAACAGCTGCTCCTATACCTATCCGTAACACCCAGCACCATGAGTGCTGTGCTTACACGGGAGGAGACGGGAGTCATGAAGCCTGTCTACTATATCAGCCGGGCGCTACAAGTATCAAAATTCCGGTATTCGCGGACCGAGAAGTTCGCCCTCGCCCTGATTACAGCTGCTCGCAAGCTACGGCCATACTTCCTGGCCCATCCGATCACCGTCCTCACCGATCAACCCCTCCGACAAATCCTGCAGAACCCTGATGCGTCTGGAAGATTAGTCAAGTGGGCCATCGAATTGGGAGAATTCGTCACCAGGTTTCAACCGGGGACAGCGATCAAGGCCCAAGCTCTTGCGGACTTCGTCATCGAGTTCACCCTACCCGCCGAGGACTTACCCGAGAATTCCTCGCAGCCCGCCTGGGAACTATATGTTGACGGATCATCCTGGGCTGCGGGCAGTGGCGCGAGTTTGGTCTTACTCTCACCATAAGGAGTATAGCTACAGTACGCCCTACGCTTCAACTTCCCGACCACGAACAATGTGACCGAGTACGAGGCCCTCCTCTCCGGGTTGCGCATGGCGAAACACCTGGGGACGTCAAGCGTACGAGCATACAGCGACTCCATGCTCATCGCTAACCAGGTCAGGGGGGAGTTCGAGGCCCGAGATCCCTCCATGATGAGATACTTAGAGAAGGCCAAGGTCGCAGCAAATGAGTTCGCCCACTTCGAAGTGGTCCACATCCCACGCGAGGAGAACGTCCGAGCAGACGCCCTCTCTCGCCTAACGTCAGCTACTACAATCTCCAGTTCGAGATCGGTCCTGATAGAGGAATTGTCAGCACCGAGCATAGATGATCCAGCACTCTAGGTAAATGCCATCGACTATGAACCTTCCTGGATTGATCCTCTGCTCGACTTCCTCCTTCGGCAACAGCTCCCCAGTGATCAGGCCGAGGCGCGGCGCACGCGGGCAAGAGCTGCCCACTTCACCATGGTGGACGGCCGGCTATATCACCGGTCCCTATCAGCTCCTCTACTCAAGTGCCTCTTCCCCACAGAAGCCGACCAGGCCATCCAAGAAGTCCATGAAGGACTCTGCGGAAGCCATGTGGGAGGACGAGCACTCGCGAGGACGCTAATCCGACAAGGGTATTGGTGGCTCACCTTGCAGCAAGACTGTCTCAATAATGTTCGAAGGTGCCCCAAATGCCAGAAGTACTCCCACCTGCACCACCAACTAGCGACGCAGCTCCACGCCTTGGCGGAGCCCCGCCCATTCGCTCGGTGGGGGATCGACATACTAGGGCCCATCCCTGAAGCACAAGGAAGGAAGAAGTTCCTCATAGTCGCCATCGACTACTTCACCAAGTGGATTGAAGCCGAACCATTGGGGAAGATAACAAGCGAAGCAGCCTGGAAATTCGTGTTGCGTAGCATCATTTGCCGATTTCGGATCCCCAGGGTTCTCACTACCGACAACGGCAGATAGTTCGCGAGCACTGCCTTTCAGGGGAAGTGCTCAGAGTTAGGGATCTAGAACCACTACACCTCGGTGGGACACCCCCAAGCCAACGGGTTGGTGGAAAACGCCAACCGTACTCTACTTCATGGCATAAAGACCCGCCTGGACCAAGCGGGCGACGCATGGATCGATTCAATCCCCAGTATTCTATGGGCTCACCAGACCACCGCTAGGGCCGCCACCGGGGAGACGCCTTTCCATCTCGCCTACGGAGCTGAGACAGTGGTTCCGGTAGAAATATCCAACCCCTCGTTATGAGTGGGACATTTTGATGAGGCCAGGAACAACCAGGCAATGCGAGAGAACCTGGACTTGCTCGAGGAAGGAAGAACCAACGCCCAGGTAAAACCTGTGGCATATCAGCAGAAGCTGGCTCAATATTATAATGCCCAGGTAAAGGAGTGACACTTCTTCCCCGAGATCTGGTTCTACGGCGAGCAAGCGTAGCTGACGCACGGGGGGCTGCAGGAAAACTCGCACCGAACTAGGAGGGCCTGTATCGGGTAACCGAAGCACTCGGCAAAGGAGCGTACAGGCTAGTGACGCTGGGGGAGAGAGAGGTGCCCAAGACGTGTAACTCCGTCAACCTTAGGAAATACTTCCAGTGAAACGTCACCAGTCGTATCCCACTATGGTAAGTTGCCCACAGAAGGTAACCTAAGGGTTCCCTAAAGGCGCGAGCACTGCTCCCCTTGAAAACGAGAAGGCAACCTAAGGGTTCCCTAGAGGTGAGCACTGCTCCCCTTGAAAATGAGAAGGTAACCTAAGGGTTCCCTAAAGGCGCGAGCACTGCTCCCCTTGAAAACGAGAAGGCAACCTAAGGGTTCCCTAGAGGTGAGCACTGCTCCCCTTGAAAATGAGAAGGTAACCTAAGGGTTCCCTAAAGGCTCGAGCACTGCTCCCCTTGAAAATGAGAAGGTAACCTAAGGGTTCCCTAAAGGCTCGAGCACTGCTACCCTTGAAAATAATAAGGTAACCTAAGGGTTCCCTAGAGGCGGTCACTGCTCCCCTTGAAAATAAGAAGGTAACCTAACGGTTCCCTAAAGGTGCGAGCACTGCTCCCCTTGAAAATAATAAGTTAACCTAAGGGTTCCCTAGAGGTGGGCACTGCTCCCCTTGAAAATAAGAAGGTAACCTAAGGGTTCCCTAAAGGCGCGAGCACTACTCCCCTTGAAAATAATAAGGTAACCTAAGGGTTCCCTAGAGGCGAGCACTGCTCCCCTTGAAAACAAAGCGGTAACCTAAGGGTTCCTACGGAGGGCGCGAACGCTGTGGAATATGAGCACGGAGGATCGCCCAGAAGGCACGCAGAAGCACTCCAACAAGAGGTACACAATGGTATTGGCTCAGAATAAAGAATTTATATTTCTTTAGTCAAAATACAAGTTGCCAGAAATTGGCAAAATACCCTCGCATGGGCCAAATACAAGTACATGGAGAAACAAGACTGCTAGACAGTGGCGACATATAACTCCGGCGACTGGCTCCGTTGGCATCGTCCTCTATCAATGATCATGCAAAATCTCCGAGCAGACGTAGGTACCCATTTTTGTTCTGTGGGAGGATACCTACGGAGAAGCCTCCTATGCCATAGAAGAGGGACAAAGCCCTCGGACTAACAAAGGGCTTCACTGGTAGAAGGCCTGCACAAGGAAAACTAGGCCAGCGGTTCCAACCACCCCTGCTTGAGGAAGGCCAGCGAGGTCCACCCGTTACAGGGAACCAGCAGGCCGACACAAGCCAACGGGCGACAGTGGTACCATGAGGCCAACATATTAGGAAAGCCACCCCGCATCCAACCATCAGAGGCTCTTTCCCAGTCCTTCGACTTGATCAGGTATACGTACCGCTCCGCCCATCCCTTACGGTTGGACGTGGTACGGGAGACTGAGATAAAATGGTCGCGGGCACAAGCCTTGAAATAGGTGAAAAAGGTGTCGGATGGGCAACTCTGAAGGAGAAAGAACTGCCGGAACAGATCGACACTCAGCTCCACCGACGCTCTACGGCACGTATAGACAAACCCACAGAGGATGCTGTAAGAATTGGGGGATATGCCCCCAGGGTTCCGCCCGTAATGGCGGAGGATGACTGCAATAAAGGGATGGACCGGGATACGAAGACCCGCCTGAAAGGAGGCCACCGGGATCATGATCCCGCCGGGAGGATGACTCGTTATGTCATCCCCCACAGCGGGGAAGACAATGTCATACTCGGGGGGAATCTGGAAGGCCTCCAGCAAACCATGGAATACCCTATAGGCCACTAAGGGCTGGGAATCCGGCCGACTAGTGCCCGCACCCAAGGTACTCGGCATACTACCTCGACCTTGAGGCATCTCCTCTGAAGAGGAGGACTCGACGCTAAGGGCTGTCCTATGTGGAGGCATCGCTACCGAAGAGAAGAAGAACAGAGAAAGAATGATCCTTACCAGGCAAAGGGAAGGAGACGCCTACGATGGAGTACGACGACCAGCAAGACGTGGGTATGGTCTGCGGGAGGCCTCGCAGCGCTTCTTATAAACCACCCACTACAGTTCGACGGTTTCCCCCAAAGGGTTAGGCGAGGGGACGCGGTATGGCTACCGAGGCCAGGTGACCGTTCTGAGCCCACATCCCTAGAACAAGACAAGACCCGGCGTCATCATTGCCAGCGTGGCTTCTGCCATCGCCAGAGGCACCTTGCGCGCCAAGTAGGTCTCGAAGCCACCAACTCCTGCCGTAAGAGGAAATCGTCTTCGGATCACACCCTCCAAAAGAACCCTCTCTTGGACTACTCTCAGTCCCCTGCGAGTGCTCGGCAGCTAAGAGTAGGGGGGAATTGAGGACGGTAAATCTGGTTTGACCCAGAAACGGCCCAAGCACGAGCGGCCCATTAAGGTTTGGACGTGCTAAGCCTAAGCAAAGGGCGAACATACATGTTCAACCCAATAAGAGGATGACCGGCCCAACAGAGCATCGGATTCCACGACGCCGATGAGGCCGGCCCAAGCGAAGTTCTCGCCGGAGGACACTCCGACGACCGACCGTTGCCCCCACGACGTCGGCCTTGACCCCGTAATGGGTGAGCACGCGCCATGAGTGCCGTAAGACTCGCCCAGGGACCGGCCGACGCCGAGGCTATTGCCCTCCAACGGGAAAACTCCCGCCAACATAGCGGGGAATGTTACTCTACTAAACAGACCCTTCCCTATCAAGGGATGAGGCCCCTCGCTCCAGGATAACTCATATAAAAGGGACATCATTAGAAGAGAGGAGCACGGTAGATGCTTCTACTAAATCCCCATACTACCACGCAAGAGGAGACACAGTGAGCACTCTGGCTACTATAGCCTCCTGCTGAGAAGAGAGCAACTCGACCTACAACTACGACAGAGAGGCCACCCTCTACGTCTAGAGAGCCACTTCCTCCCGCACGGCCTTACCACCTAGCGAGCACTCTTCGAGAGCCCACTGGGAGCGGCGAGCACGCGTGCAGAGGACCTACACGCCTCCTGGATCGACTACTACGGCTTCTACTTCTCTCTTACCTTGCTCTTCTCTATTGCTCATTGATCCCTTGCTGACTTAAGCTTCGGAGGGTTGTCCCCTGGGGTAACACCCGGGACTCCTTCTGACGCCCTTCTGGTTTCTTGGTGTGTGCAGGCATCCACGGGCGTGAGATGACTTTCCCAACAAATAAATAGAGAAGGTGATACGTGGCCTAGGAACTATTTTCCTGCCGCTACAGACACTATAATCTACACCCTTCATAATAGCAAAAAAAACAGAGATAATTAATAAAATCTCATGAATGAATAGATGGAGGAAAATAAAAGAGATGATACACACACAAATATACAAATGACAACACAACAGTTAAACTGAAACTATTCTCTGCAGTGATAGAAGGCAACCTAAAACAGAACTAGAAACTAAATGTTGTGTGATCTAAATCATAAAACAAAGACCGAAATAATCAACTAAAGAATGCTGCTCAAAACTCAACTGATCTGAACAAATAGGTTCAAACAGAATTTAAATCAAACACTTGGTAGAAATAAGGATAAAGCTGTTAAGATTCAAGGCTCATTCAGATGTACAACCATCAATCATAATATTCATACTGTCATTCACATAAGCTGGTAATAGGCGGAGGTTTGAGTCCAAGGACTCTCCTCACGTAAAGTGTGCTGTTGCACACCTTTTGATATACCAATGGTGATTTAACAGAACTGAGATGAACATAAAACTGGTGAAGATGATAACAATAAATCAATGAAATCTGTAATGCGCTCAACCCACAAATCAATCTGTGAAGGAGGTAGAAATCAAATCTGAACTGTACTGAATTTTAAGCAGAACTCAAAGAGATTTGACATCATAAAAAGATTTGCTCATGCACCACAAGACTCCCACCACCACATACATCCGCCTACAGTATTGTACAAATGCAATTAGTCTCAATTTAAAGGATATGCATAATCAACTTGTTACTCGAACTCGGTGCAAGTAGTGCCCTGGTAAAGAAATTATAATTAATAAAATATCGGTGCAAGCAGTGCCTTGGTAAAAAAATTATAACTAATAAAATAGCCATGCACCTTTTCTGCATTTGCACTCTAGGGTAATAATGAACAATGGAAGGCATATTACTTTCAAAAAGAATAAATAAGAGAGTATCATACTCTCCACGCTAAAGAAACATATTAATTTAATCCCAATAGATCTTGTTGCTAAATCTGATTCCACACTAAAATGCTTTGTTCACATCAGATCAAACACTATAATGTCCACTGTACACTGAAATTTTGACTGGTGTCGCTTAAAGATTGACTTAGAGGGTGTGACTAAGAAAGTCTCAGTTTCAGATTCCTACTAGCCTGAGAGATGAAATATGCCTGAGATTATGAGAAGCACCTTCTCAAACGGCAAGAGAAAGACATAAAACAAACATATCCAAAAGCAATAAAACAGGGCCAACAATTATGCAAAGAAATAGGAACCCAATCTGAAAAAGGAAACAAGAGAAATAAAAAACATAAAGAAAAGGCAAAAGTTGAACAACGAGAAGAAGAAGAAGGGAGTGACCTTTGTTAGGCGTATGCGGTCACAGGCAGGAGATCTTCTCTTTACACGAACACTTGTAGTTTAGAAAGAACACAACAGAAATCAAGAACAAATAATAATATCCCTTGATCAAAACAACACCTCATTTCTCTTTCGTTACAGAATGATGAATTCAGATTGGTAATGCTCCGTAAACAATGCAACTCAGTTTTTCTTGAAGGAGGAAATAAATGGTGAGCAGGCAAAAAGAGGGTGTGTCTTCACTCCAATGGATCAAGTTAATCAAAAATCTATCCTCCCATGTCGTAATCACTGTTAGATTTCCAGAAGCTACCCCATACCATGAACCAATGAGATAATCCACTCTTCAATTCCAACTTTCCAAAAACTTGGACTACAAAAGTGGTTTACCTTTCCAAACCTAATCTCCATAAACATATACGTCAGACACTAATGATCCTTCCACTGCACATCCCCCATTAAGTACCATCGAAAACAAATCCATCTGCCTACTTCCTTAGTGATGAAGTAGTCCTTTTGTGAATCGATAACTATGAAATGCCATTCTTCTATAACCCCAGCATCCAGAATCTCCCATTTATGCACTAAATAGACCAGACTTCATGACCCAATTTCATTCTTCTTCTTTCAAAGCCAATAAAAAAACTATGCAGTGTCAAAAACCCTGAATAGATTCCAAGTATGCTCTCCACCTTAGAGCTAAAAGTCAACGACCAAAACCAGCCAACGTAATATAACCAACAAACGTAGAACTTACAAAAGAACAAACCGCTAGAATCTTAGCCTTCGATACTACAGAAAAAGCCATAAAATTTCAAAAAGGAAAAGAAAACAAGACCAAAAACACCAACAACCCAGAAAAGAGATGGGTGCAAGACAGGCGAGGGTCGAGCCCCCCTAACTCACAGCTTCTCGCGGAGCTTGGGGGTGTCCTTGGCGGTGCCGAGGGTGTTGACAAGGTGCCGGAAGGTGGAGACGATAGTGTTTATCTGGAACACCCCAGCGGATTCGGGTGTGAGAGAATGCTAGAGGTGAGGTGGGAGAGAGAGAGAGAGAGAGAGAGAGAGAGAGAGAGAGAGAGAGAGAGAGAGAGAGAGAGAGAGAGAGAGAGAGAGAGAAATATATATATATATATATATATATATATCAGAGAGAGAGAGAGAGATCAGAGGGAGAGAGGGCACCGCCGTACCGGCACCGGCGAGCAAGAGAGAAGGCCAAGCTGAGAGAGATCGAGTGAGCGAAAGAGAAGGCAAGGGCAAGAGAGAGATTGAGCAAGCGAGAGAGAGATCAGCATACCACTTGTTGTCACCGATGGCATCGCTTATGGCCATCGAGGATATCACATCGTAGTCGCCGAGATCCCCGTCGATGGAGAAACCCTAGAGGCAGAGAAGGTGGCGGGCGGTGAGAAGGCGAGAGGGGAGCTGTTGATGGGGCGAATCGTAATCGCGATCAGGATTCAGGGATTCGGGGCTAGGGGTGTAAACGGGTCGGATCCGGATCGGATCCTTTATGATCCGAATCCGGATCTGTTAATAACAAATCCAAATATGACCCGGATTCGAAATTACATACTATTTCAAATCCAAATCTGATCCGGATCCGAACTTAAATTTTTGGATTTGGATCATTTTCGGATCTTATTATATACACCTTTAATCTGTAATAAGTAAAAGGATCGGAGGATCTGAATTTTCGGATCCAATGGATCATTTTCGGATCCATATAGTCAACACAAATATTACACTGAATCAAAAAACTTTTGGGTACTTCGGATCCATTATAAAAGGATCGGAGGATCCGAATTTTCAGATCCAATGGATCATTTTTGGATCCACATAGTCAACACAAATATTACACTGAATCAAAAACTTTTGGGTACTTCGGATCCAGTGTCTCATCCAAATGGTAAACATAAACATTACACAAATCCAATCCGAATCCAGTTCATCACTAACTAAAGCTGCCTAAAGCTTTCGGATCTACTTTTATAGTTTTCTCTATATGCCGGCCTAAAGCTGCCTCCATTCTACTGCCTTCTTTAGTAACAGGAAGTGCTATTGCCTCATTCATCTGCTTCTGCATATTCTTTTGAATGGCCACAACCTGCAACAAAGAACAATCCAAATTGAGAAGTATTCATCAAAATAGGCTACCAATAATTTGCTACACAATTGGAAGCTATGTCATTTTATTTGTCAGAAAGATAAATATGCACAAATCAACAGATTGCTGCAAACCTAGTGTATTCTTCATAGTGAGATATTTTGAAAGAATTTGAATAAAACAGAAACCAAGAAAAGCCCTATCTGTCAGAAAGATAAATATGCACAAATCCACAGATGTGCAAACACACCAAGCATGCACGTCATCAATTTTTTGGGGCACAGTCACAAGGAAGAATACAATAGGTTTGCAGCAATCACATATATGAATAATCCAATGTAAAGACATGAAAAAGTTTGGTGGATCAATGAAATGAATTATTTTGATAACCTGCATAGCATCAACACCACCCTTTACAAAGCCAACAAGAAACTCAACTCAATGTTCAATGTCTTTCCTAAGTGCAGCATGTCATTCTCCAAAGTCTTCAAAATGCACAAGTTGGCTACTGCTAAAGGAAATGGAGGGCAGGATGGTCCTTGGCCAATCTTTGAACCGCAATGGTAATTGTTTTGAAAAGTTATAATGAAACATCACATAACCAATATTCTGGAACAATCATGCTTGCTGAAGCAAAAAAAAAAGTTGGATATCATTCGCCTAAATAAATGCAGTTAAGCATTTGAAAAATAAACAACATTTAGGAGAATGTAATTAAAGAAGCAGCAGTCATATTCTTCACAAACAATACTCTGTCAAAAATAGAGATTCAACTAAAGCAGTGCATCTTGTTCAGACATCAAAATAAAAATAGACATATTAAAGCAGGGCATCTTGTTCAGACAGAAAAAAGAGAGTATCTTAACACCTATTTTGATGTGCATGGGAAAATGTTGTCCATAATAACAGCCATATTATGTCAATGTTAAGATTTTGAATTTTCATGTTGAACTAGTGCCATTTCAAAAACTGTTCAAACTTGGAGGATTGTAGAATTCCCACTCGTTTGCAAAGTGAAATGTCATCAAGGAGATAATAATTGAGATATCTCTTGCACACCTCCTGTATAAGCAATCTCCACAAAATTGTCCTTGAACAATGTTGCATTTGCTACAATGTGTACGGGTGTCCCAGAGTTTTCTGCCTGCAAGAGAGTGAACAATGAATCTAAACTCAAAGAAATAAGTCTAAAGAAGAAAATTTTAATCAATAAAGGAACTCTAACCTGCATTGATGGCATGTTTTTCCTTCCACTGGATCATATACATGTACTCTATCTTTATTGTAGCCATCCACAAAGAGCGTCCAACTAGTTTCACATGTACCCAACAACTTTTCATGCTCATCCGTATAAACCTCCTCCATTGGACCATCTTCCAGAGTAACTCTGATATTTTCTGGTGGGCCTTCGTCTCTTCTTTTTACAGGAAGTTAGACGTAGCTAACTGGAGTTACATTCTGCAATCTAAACCCCATATAGTTCTTAGAATCTCGAACAAGGAATCAACAATGTCAGTAACTGAATGATAACTATCCGGATGGATGGTATTATATGTTCTTCTTCATCAGTGAAATTTGTCAAGGAAACTTTTAAATGATAACAGAGCAAGAACAAGAAAAATAATGACCAATGAATAATTCTAATGCTCATCCTAAAGAGAAACAGTACCATCACGTCAAAGAAATAGTTCGAGAATAAAAGAAAACCAGAAACCCAAATAGGAGGGAAGATTCTAAATGGAAAGCTAAATGACTACCAAAACCCCACAAAACTATGTCGATGCAAAATAGAATATGAACATTCAATAAATCAAAATACCATCCGTTCTAGAAATGTTATAAGATCTAACAATAAAAGAGGGACAACTGACGACAACAAAAAAACCAAGACCTTCTAGAAATGTTAGAAAGTGCGAAAGAAGGAACAAAGTTGTGACGAATAGAGAAGTCATTCTATCCTCGTGTAACCCAAAAGGATTCCTCTTATAGCATCAAGAATAAGACTCATGCAAAACCCATCAAGACCTACTAATCTATAATAAAGAATGCAGTCAAGGTAAATAACAACAAAATGATTCTTATGTATAGTCTGTCCAAGATTTATCCCCAAATCTGGTACCATTAGCATTTTCAAACGTCACCCAAATGGCCCAAGCCAAAAAACTGGATAACAATGGATAATTATTAGATAAGTGGCCAACCTGGGCATGGATTTTCAATCCTACATATGTAGTTGTTGTAGATTCAGACCCACATATACAGTTTCATTGCTCAACCTTATGCCAGCTATTTAAATACATTTGTTGTACGGTAGTAAATCAAAATGAGCTTTATTTTGACCTAGGAAGTCATCTTAACTGTAACTGCAAGTCCCAATCAGACTGAATGAATATGATATATAGACTATTACCTTCTTCGACATCAATATACTTACCCTGCAATGGCTTAGATATGGGCCACTGTAATAAATAGATTAGATGCATTATTTTTCATATATGGAATAGAGAACAATTAATTTAGAATCCTTCAAAACATAGATCACAAAAGTGAAGAGTCCATTCAGAAGCCATAACTTTATTTCCAAAATTCATTTTGAATTTCAAGTGATCTGCCTACATCATAACTATAAAAACATCAACAGAAAAGGTAGTTTTCAACCTCACCAGGCTGTAAATATCCGTTAACATGAAATGATTGCTCTATCTAGGTAGCTATTGCTTGCCCCTATTTTTGTGTGGATACAACATCATTTAAATAGAGCCACCTTGACAATATTGAGTTTCTGTGAATCTGATTATCCAAAAGACATCATGTAACAAAAAGGCCGCTGTTAATAACATTCAGGAAAAGTAGAAGATGATTACCCAGCCTGATTCTATAACACAAATGAAGAACAAGCACAGGGCTCCGGAAGAATGGGAAGACAAGAAAAGAGTTCTAATTAAAAGCTTCATCTTTTCTCTAAAAATGAAAGAGAAGAACTATCTGAACAAAGACAAACGGAAATCCGTCCTGAGCCTAAAAAATTTGGGGAAAAAAAAGAATGAGAAATCAAGAACTCAGAAAACAAAAAAAGGATATGGATCTCTATTCTGAAACTCCTGGCCACCTAGAAACTCATGAAAAAAAGAGGAGAAAGTCACCTTGTAAAGGCCACATCTTTCCTTCCTTTTTTTTCTGTTGGAAAAAAAAACAAAGGAAAAAGACCTCCCAATAACCAATTTTTTTCTCCTTTTCAGAGAGTGGGTGGGGGGTGTCGGAGGTGAGAGCGTAGCGAGATCTGCTAAGAAAGAGAGAAAGAGAGAGATCTAAAAGATAGATCAACGTACCCTAGAGGCCGATCGTGATCGATGCTGTTGCTAGTGGCCGAGGAGCTCGCGTAGCCGTCGTCGAGATCGCCACCGCTGGTCTGCTGTAGAAACCCTAGGTGCATAGAGGGATTTCGAGAGCGAGAAGGAGAGAACTCGACGTCGCCGCTGGTCTGCTGGAAAAACCCTAGGCTCAAAAAGGGATTCCAAGAGCGAGAAGCGAGCTCGATCGACATCGCGCTGGTCTGCTAGAAGACGAGAGCTTGACACCGCCGCTGGTCTGCTGGAAGGTATCTGCTGGAAGGTGAGAGCTCAGAGAGGGTTTCGAGAGCGAAAAAGTGAGAAGCGGAGAAGGGAAGGAAGGCGAAGTCCGATGGTGATGGAGAGATGCTCGCCCGAAATGCCATCTTTTATGGCGCACTGGAAACCGATCCGAAAATAGTGATTTCAGATCAGAGAAATCTTGCCCTGCATCGGCAAAATAGGTATATTTCGGATCAAAAGTCCGACCTGAATCGAATTTTTTTTTTTGAATTCGGAGCAGATTTTCGGATCGCATGGATCCGTTGACACCCCTATTCGGGGCAAGCACCGCCCCGAAAGGGGGTCTTTTATGGCGCCCCGACAACTCGATCCGAAATCGTTGATTTTGGATCGGAAAAATCTCGCCCCGAATCCATGTGTTACACTTCGGGTCAAATGTCTGATACGAATCCAGAAAAAAAAATGGAATTCGGATCATGCTATCGGATCCAAATGATCCGTTGACACCCCTATGTGATAGGAGGCAGCATCTAGTATTGGACAAATGGATATAATCGATCTGATCCGAAAGTACATGATTCAAATGAGTCGGAGCATTGGTCTTAGACTTAAATATTCATATTTTGACAGCCCTACGTGAGGGCACGTTGAGAGTTTTGATTTTAGGATAGACTAGTCAAAAAAACGCGCTTCGCGCGTGTTTATTTTGTGAAATTATTTATGTTAAATAACAGAGGTTACATGCTATCGAGAAAGCTTTGCTGATTTGATATATTTTTGAATAAAAATTAGATATTTTAATAAATACAAAGATAGAGTAGACAAGTATATTAAGTTTGGTTACGTCATAAAGTTCGCAATTATCTAAACGAATGTACGATGAAATAAATTTGTATTTTTTCTCTACTTTCTGAATGCACTGATGTCAACAATAAATTTTTTGCTTGGAACCTGAATTCATAATTTGAAAATAAAGTTCCTCTAAAAAATTCCGTGTTGCTCTAGATTGTTTTGACAAAATGTACTATAAGTAGACATAATTTGTTGAAAAGAAACGCTGTATGGGAGGTCAAATGCTCTATGTGTGGGGATGCATGATAACACCCATTATTCTCCGCTAATTTCTCAAGATATATGGGAATCCCAATGATTTATCTAACTGTAGATCTGCCTCCACCCTACACAAACAAATACCGCATATCAAGTTACAATATAACTTTTAATGCCAAGTCCAGAGACATAACGAGGCCCTCAAGGTCTATCCAGGCTTGGTCAAGGAGAAGCCCAGGGACTCAAGAACAAGAAGTTTCGAGAAGCTCTCGATCTTTTTATGCGGGGTGTTCTAGCAGATAGGTTGAGGTGGGTCTGCCCCTTGACTGTTGTCGTTGATGTGTGTCAAAAATGGGTGTGTGTGATCTGCCTAAATTTTTATCCAAGCAACAGGCATTTCGGCAGTCATATTCTCAGAAGTTTGTCATAAAATGAACAAGTAGCCACTAATGAGCCTCTTCTGGTCCCATCTATTTTAAACAAGCCTCCCTTTTTCCAATCTGCTCCATAGGCTAATGATTCATGTTTTTGGTACTTTCCACTACGGCGATGCCCTCCTCTGTTATCTTCACGACAGCAAAACCATTGTGCATGCAAGCTGCCAGAACCAAGATGTCAGGATGGTGCTTAATTCGCCATACACCACTCCCTACGCATATAGAACTTTCATTCAGGGGTCTTGAGGTTGCTCTTACGTCCCACACTCTGAGGAACTCATCGTAGCTTCCAGTAAGTAGCATGTTAGAATTTGAAGGGCTTTTTGCAATGCAGCACACACCCATTTTATGAGATTTCATATTCCGAAATACCGGTTTCGCAGGGCTCTCACGCAAGTCCCAACAACTGAAACAACAGTCATCTGAACCAGTGTACAGCAGCTGAGGTTGGTGGGTGTCAAAGGATGCAGCCCATAGTACCTCATATCCATGGGCTTCCCATGACTCTGATATCTGCAATTTAGCGTCTCCAATGGAGACAACAGACATGGACCCATCTGAAAGCCCAACCGAAATGCGTGTGGCTAATGGATTCCAATCAAGACACAGGCACATGGAAGGACTGACCTTTTCCTTACAAACTTCTCCGAGTATAGCCCCCGCATGGATTTTGAGAATTGAAGCCATTAAGATGTGGTGTTTTTTTAATTCCAGAAGTATCATCACTAAAAACATAGTCAATGCATCTACGTACAGAGCAATCCATGTAATTCTATCTTGCATAATAAGTCGCTTGGAACATCAGGTCTATTGCATTCTATAAACTCATTTGCAGAAGCAAACATCAATATATTATAAGAGAGATCAATTGTAAACATCTGAGTTTGGCGGATTTTATTTTTTCTTTACTCAACGTCATCGATCATTATTTTATTCAGTGAAAGACCAGGTATGATCCCAATCTGCACCACATGATTCTTGAAACCAAGGTAAAACATCCAAGCAATTATGTGCATGCCATTTTCAAAAGAGTGATCCCGTGAGTGTGCATTTTTCAGTATAGGGAAAATGACCGGGAAGAAATACAGACAAATACATACAACGGATAAGGGATGCAGATTCATGTCAGAAAACACAACTCAAAAATGGGGGAACAGATTGGCTGACTCTCTTGGAGGATGCTAAAATGTCTTCCTGCTCCGATTGGCCCAGAACCGAGTGAATGATGTGCTTTGAGGACCTTGTGTGGATGTTTTGAAATTTTCAATCTGTTCTGCGCCTCGTTGAAGGCATCCTCCAAGGAGGTCAGCCAACCATTTCCCCAAAAATGGCATATCAGTATCTGCTTGGGTCCAAAAGGAAGTCTTGAGCAAGGGAGATAAGCTGTGCTCTAAGACTATGCAAAAGATAAAACACTATACCAAGCAATCTCAATCATCACTAAGCAGGAACCATAGAGAAACATACATAACCATAAGAGAGAGAACAAAAAGGAAATAAATGTGCACATACCATGAGTTTCAGGATCCTGGCTAGGTTTTCGTGAGTGGACACTCAAGCAGCCATGTGCATCAGCTAGAGCAAGGAGAGGATCAGCATTAGTTCCATAAGGGTTCCACTTTATATCAAAGATGTCGACTGTTTCCACCCTATGAATCAATTCGACGCCCACATCTTCCTCAACTGAGAAAAGTGATATGCTTCATGATCTATCGGGCTGACCACCCTCTTGAAGTGTATATGTTGCAGCAGCTAGAATACGTTGAAAAGGATAATGTGGACAAAATTCTACTGCATCAGAATTTCCATCTAACTGGAAGCATGCAACATCCATCCTACAATGTTCACAGAAACAAAAGAAATCAAAGTCCAGCAAAATAAAGATTGATCATTGAGTGACTACACATGTAGACAAAAGCAGCCACTGCCTTAATCAGTTGAAAATTCTTTAAAAGACCATTCTTTTTAGTGTGGCATAATACATTGGCAAAAAGTTATAGGAGAGTCTAACCATCCAACTTGACAAGCACCCATAAAAAACAAAACTTTCTTGTCCTCCAACCGACTTTTTAAAGAGAAAAAAATCAAAGCTCTAGCACACAAAATTTGGACACAAAATTAAAATGATGTAACGTGTCTCACATAGACGCACACAAAATTTGATTTTTGGCGGTGGTCTGTCTCACTATCTCAGTTTTTATCAACTAAACACAGAATTTATAAACTAAATAGAGCATTGGATCACCATGGTAGGCCGCCACGAGCAACGGGTACTCTTGGAGGAGCTCCTCGAAACCCTGCTTCGCCGTCTCGGTGTTCCCACTGTAGCTCTGGATGTGGGCCTTGAGAATAGGGAGGTCGTTCTCACCGGGTTCGAGGACGATGAGGTGGTGCACCATGGCAAGCCCCTCGGGGAGCTTCCTCGCCTTGATCTTGATCTCCATCATGGCGCGGAGGGCCGCGGTGTCAACCGGGTACGACTCTAGGTAGTCATCTAGGGACTTCTCTCTCCGCCTTGGGAGTGGCTTCAGAATCGCCGGTGACCGGAGAGGGCGCAGGAAGCATCTCGGACTGGGCAGCACGGGTAGCAGGCGAGGCGAGGGCGAGGGAGGACTTGTAGAGGCGCGCGAAGAAAAGGGCGGCGTCGGTAGCAAGGGCGACGTAGGCGGGCCTTAGCAAGGAGAGGAGGGCTTCCCCGGGGGTCCCTTCGTGGAGTTCGTGCGGAGAGGGATGGCAGTGGCTGCGGGGGGTGGCCACGCCAGAGGCACGAAGGGAGAGACGGCGCCGGCTCCCGCTGCTGAGTGGGGCGTGAAGGGGAGGGAAGAGTGCTTGGGAGAGAGAGGTGGGGGAGGGCGGGAGAGAGAGGGGGGGGGGGGCGGGCACCGGAAGCGACCGTGGTGGACGCCGCAGAGGGATTCCATACTTCTGGTTAGGATTGAGACTCCTTCTTCCCTGCTGCAATTGCTGGCGGCGACTTCTGCTAGGGGTTTGGGTTTGGTTCAGCTGCTCGCGTGGGGGAGACCATTTCTTCACCGCCTCTTCTTCTGTTTCTTGCCCTCGAAAAAACTCAAGACACCAACTAAACCGAAGCCATACTAACCGAACCGGATTAGCTCTTAACATTTGAACTGGCGAAAAAAACCCTCCAATTCTCTTATAGTGTATGTTATAGATTTACCTCCTAACATTCTACAACATTTATATTCCTCTACACATTGCTTCCAAGACAAGATTTTACTTATACAAGCGTATAATTTACAACCAGAGAAGTCCATGCATAAAGAAAATAAAGCAAAAGGTATCAAAGAAAAACTATGGAAAGTGTCCTCCAACGCCAAAGGTGATCCATTCTCGGCGTGATGTCCACGTCGCAACTTCTTCCATATCGCATTAATTCTCTTTAAAAAAAACTTGAATGTGGTGATCATTTTCTTTATTGTAAACTATGCAATCTTATATGTTAAGAGTTTAACAGGGAAATTAAAATAAAGGAGTTAAAATAAAAAATAGTTCCAAGAAGGACCAAATAAGTGAAAAAAAAAGTGATCGGTGCATAACTGGTCCTGGGGCCTTGGGCCAGCAAGTGATATCAGGCTATGGCCCGGGCTTACACAGAGTTGGCTCGTTGTTATGTCCTCTATTAAAGTTTTTTTATTTTTTAACTAAGGTCATACTTGCAGGGGTCAGGGGAGGTACTCGACCCCAGCCAGCCAACAAGATAATTTTATATATTAAGCAGAAGGAAGAGAAAAGGGGATGGGGATACAAGAGACCACGAAGGTCGAGGGGGGTGGGGGGCATCCTACAAAGGAAGGGAGGAGCCCAATAGCAACAAAAGGGAGGAGGGAAAACATGGGACCACGAAGGTCAGGGGGCATCCACTAAGGGAAGCCCAAATACAACAAGGGGCATACTACTGAGGAAGGGAGGAGCCCAATTACAGCAACTGGGCAATGCCCAATAAGCCCAAATAGGAAAACTACAATGAGGCCCAAAAGATATAGGGCAGGTAACTCTGACGGAACGCCGTGGACGTCAGAGACAACAGAGCTTGGCCGACGGTCGGGAGCACGAGTGCGATGTGGCCTACCCAGAAGATGAGCCTGGATGGGTCACCCACCCTGGACGTGAGCGCATCAGCTGACGGGGCTTCGAACGGCTCCGGAGACGAGGGTGGCAGAGGGGACCACGTCGGAGCAGCGACGAAGAGCCCACTAGAGGTGGCAGGCAAGCTAGGGGGCTGCAGGGCCCTGGGCAGCAGCGGCAGGCACGGGGCCCACGGGTGACTCCTCGTCTGAAGCCGAAGGAGCCATCCGTAGGCTGAGCAGCAACACGAGGGAGGGGCTGGGTAGGGAGAGGGAGAAGAGGGGATGCTGGGGTAGAGGAGAGCAGCACGAAGGGGAGGGGCTGCGATGTAGGGGATCAGCTAGGGGGGCCCAAGGGAGGGTGGCCGAAGGTAGCAAGAGAGGTAGGGGGGAGCAGGAGTGGCAGGAGGGGAGCAAGAGGGCAACACCGAGGGCCCTGACGGGCTAGAGGGGCACAGCAAGGAGGGGGAGCAGGAGAGGCAGGAGGGGGGGCAGGAGAGGAAGGAGGGAGCAGGAGAGGAAGGAGGGGAGCAGGAGGGCTTCACCGAGGCCCTGACGGGCTAGAGGGGCACAGTAAGGAGGGGGAGCAGGAGGGGCAGGAGGGGAGCATGAGGGCTACTCGAAGGGGGAGGGGGGCAACTAGAGGGGGATCAAGGGGGGGGTTTAAGGTTCAGGAGGGGGAGGGGAGCAAGAGAGGCAAGGAGAAAGGGGGAGGCTGCCAGAGGGAAAGGAGACAACAGCAAGAACAGGTGAGACAAGCAGGAGGAGGGACGGGGGGGGCTGAACAATTAGGGAGGGCGATAGTCGGAGGGAGAAGCACCACCGTGGGGTGGGGGCAGTAGAAGGGGAAACATGGGATCATAAGCCCCCCCATCCCATCAGGGGGAGGCGATACGACGAGAGGACAGTGGGACATGGCAAGCAAAGGGAGGTGATGCGAGTAGAGGACAGATGGACGTGGCAAGCAGAGGGAGGTGACGTAAGACTGAGGGGGCGATGGACGGTCCGGAGGAGAGCAGCCCGATGGCGTAAGGGAGAAGCCATGAACGTGTCGAATTCCTGATGAGCGTGGCCATGTCCGGGGGCAGGCGGGGGAGCACGGCTGGCCGTGCCCAGGAGGGATCCCGAGGTGATCCCTACCGGAGGGGAGGAAAGGCGGGCAGCAGGAGTAGGAGACTCGGTGGGATAGGGCATGAACGCATCTGGACAATGTGGTGGAGGTAGTTCGGCTGCTGGAGGTACGCCAAGGATGGATGGAGCATAGGGAGAGTCGCCAAAGGCGGCGAAGGCAGACGGCGGTTGGCCAGAAACTGGAGGCTGGGAGTCGACGGGGAGCGAAAATAGAGCACCGTATGAGGTCGGCGTCCCATCGAGAGGGGGGTACGTGGAGCCCAAAAGAGCAGCAGGTGAGAGCAGGTTGGTAGGAGCGGTCAGCTAGGATGCACGGTCAACGCCTTGGGAGGAGGAAGCCAAGCTTCCCGCCAACGGTTGCGTGCTAGGTTGAGCATCAACGTGTCGCCCGAAGGAGTTGGCCGGCACCGCTGCGAGGGGCAGGACGTCATCGGTAGTAGATAGGGAAGCAGACGAACGGCCAGGGAGATGCCCTAGGCCAAGTTGTTGGGCCACTGCCTCGGGTGCAGAGGGCGAGGCAGGGAGCGAGGACGTGTCTAGGCTGGAAGGAACGAAGCCGGCGAGACAAGCTGTCGGAGCTGAGGAAGGCAGTCCGCGAACGCCTTCGGCCGAAAATAGAGCACCGAGGTTGGGGACTGTCCCATGGAGGGGAAGGCCGATTAGAGATGACGTGCTAGAACGGGGAACTACGTGTCGCTTGGCGGAAGCTTCAGTCGCGGCAGTTGCGAGCGGAGCATCACCGCGTTGGCCAACGATGGGATCTGCCGAGGGATCTGGGACGTCGCCAGAGGATGACGAAAGGGCATTGGAGAGCCCAGCACTGGAACCGAGCCCACGTCCGTACAAGCAAGCCGACGAGCGGGAAGAACTCCAGAGGGCACGGGAACGCCACCGTCGGTGGGGGCCAGCGCCGGAGGGAAAGCAGGAGGGAAAGGGGGAGGCACATGGCCTCCCCCCTGAGATTAGGGAGAGAGAGAGAGTGTGTTGGGAGGGGGGTGAGAGTACACGTGTGTGTGTGTGTGTGTGTGTGTGTGTGTGTGTGTGTGTGTGTGTGTGTGTGTGTGTGTGTGTGAGAGAGAGAGAGAGAGAGAGAGAGAGGAAGAGGAATGGCGACTATGTCCTCTATTAAAGTTTCTATTTCGGGCATGAAATATTCAAAATATATGATAAGGTTACCATCTGAAAAGGATAGTCAATTTTCACTATTTTTCAGACAACTTTTGAAGAATGCTTTTCAGGTTATCTACCTCTTTTCATCTAAATAATAAGTGACCGATTGTAATAAATAATGATACAATGGAATTAACACATGTAGGGCATATCTTTTTGTAAAATTATGAAGTGATCCTCACACATGCGAAATACAATGGAATAAATTACTAGAGTCACTTTATAATAGTTTCACACTCCAAGTCTCGAGGCAATGTGGAGATGTCCTTGGAGAGTATGATAGAGTCTACATTGAATGAAAGGGAAGCAACCCTTGGGTAAAGAGGGGTGTGACCACTAGAGAGGGAGAAGAGGAGGCATTGTGATGAGGAAGAGAGTAAGGAGAATGGAGACACTCTGGGCTTTCACCAAAAGTCGCACCCCAATGGACTACCTCATTTTATTTATAGGAGCTCTCACTCAATTACAAGTTGGAATTCCACGTCTACTTCGAGGAGTCCACAACTTGCTCTAATTGGGTTAGTTATTCTCCTAATCACAATTGGAGAATGAAAGAGAGCATGGTGCCCCCCTCCTTTCTAGTTTTCCTCTTCAAACTTGGAAAGCCCAACCCCAATCCAATTAGGACTAGTGGGCTTAAAATTTTCCCACTACAAGAGGAGGTGGCTCTATCCTACTCCTAGTAGGATACGGTCTTGTGCCCCAAAGCCCTGTTTGTTTGCGGGATAAACTGGGGTACCCCACTAAAAATTACCCTATTCGCTTTGGTTGCTCATACAAGATATTCTAGTTGAGTTAGGATATATAAGCTCTTATCTTGGTTTATCCCAAGGTAAATTGTTCTACCAAAAAGATAGAATAAGGAGGGTTAAGCTTTTTCACAATTCTCGAGAAGATATTTCGGGTTACTTATCTTCCAATCAAAGTATTTTAGTGTATTTTATGAAATATCCTACCTACAATTTAGCTTATCCGCTTAACTTATTCCACAATCAAACAGGGCCCAAGGAAATAATTGAGCTGCCCATTTAATGGATAGTCCAATTCTACCCACAGAACAATTACTAACAATAAGAAAAGAAATGATAGGTATCTTCATCTATTTACTCCCTTCATGTGTAGCTCTCAATTAGGACTAAATATTTATCATATTATTTATAAATCTTGTTTATGTATTATAATATTATTTAAGGTCTCTTGAAGTAGAGGTATCTTACAATATATTTTTGTGGCAGTGTTGGCATTGTCAAAGTGTAAATGTTAGACGAAGCTAGCCCTATGTTTTAGAACAGAATTCAGTAATAGATAGGATGGGACAGCTTATAATAGAGAATTCATATTGAGATCATTGTTGAGGAGGGTAGAATTTACCAAGCCCAGTACGATCCAATATCACTAGGCCCATTGCAACCCGGATCGACCGAGCCTGTAACGGACCAATCCACCCTCGACCAATCTCGCCGACATCCGGCCCGTTCAGTGCGACCCAGTAAAGGCCCAAGGGAGCTCCGCCAGCCTACAAGTGGAATCACTACACTCGTCCCGGACGTTGTAGAATTCACCAACATGTGAGCGTTGTCACAACCATCACAAAGTTATCCCCGGCGTGGAACGAGTCACATCCACACCGTCGAGATCCCCGCCACGAGGTCTCCCATCCAGTAATGGGCAAGGGTATAACGGGCATCTCCCCAAGATCAAAGAGGCGTTCCCCCACGATCTTCGCCATTGCCCAGCCGGGGAACGATCAGTACCACCACGGCCTGTATAAATAGGTCCTCACCAGGGATGGGGAAGGAGGACAGACAGATTCGCATACACACAGCCAGAGACTCCCTCTAGACATTCTTCCACAGAGTCACACACAGAGAGAAGACTTCGTCGGATAGTAGCGGAAGGAATCTCCATCTGGGGAGAAGGATTAGAGAGGTCCCCTTGTAGTTCTTCTCTCCCATCCTCTCTAAACATCCTCCAGACTCGCCGAGCACTCTCCAGGACTCCACTCCTTTGATCATGCTCTCCTTCTCATCACTCTGACTCTATTTCCCCTCCTTTTAGCTTATACACGTGTCCCTTACTTAAGCATCAGAGGGTTGTCCCTTGCGATCACACCCATGGCTCCTTCTGACGCTTTCTTACAGTGTTTGCATGTTTTCCCGGGAGGCCAGCTGCTCTTCCCCAAACAAACAAATCTTAAAGGTGCGGTGCGATTTCAGGGAACACCTTTTCACCTCTACACCTTTTAATGCCGTTTGTGGGAACAAGCAAAAAGTCATTGCACCCCAAGGAATCCGCTGCAATGCTAGTAAGTGGCAGGAAGCCCAAGGATCTCCATGACCCGAGAGCCTCAGACGGGGGTCTCAGGAGGAGTCCTCTTCTACTCATCCGCCCCCAAGCGTGGCCCCTCTGGGCCTTGCCATAGATGATTTAGCAGAGATGCGCCGCCAGATCCAAATGCTTACGGAGGTGTGCCAAGGCCTCCTTAATCGGAAAACGGAGTAGGGTCACACTCTGACTGGGCTTCCCCTAAATGGAGGCTCCCCCATCGTGGCGGAGTCACGTCGGGTACATAACCACTCCCACGTCTCTATCGCGCACACGCAACACCCCCACAGCCCGCTGCACCAACCCGGAGATGGCGAATGACTTCGACGGTACGAGGAAGTGGAGCACGAGCTGGAGGGGAAGGTCCGTTATTTGGATGACATCCTCCAGACTGCGCGAACTAGGGGGCTCATCGATAATGACTCAGACTTCCATGCCCCATTCTCCCAGGAGATCATGGAAGCATTGATGCCCCCGAAGTTTCAATTGCCAATGTTTTCCTCGTATGATGGCACCACTGAACCTGCTGACCACATGCACAGTTTCGAGTCCAACTTGGTGTTCCACCGGGCCTCAGACACAATGAAATGCTTGGCATTTGTCACCACCTTGCGGGAGAACGGTCGGACTTGGTTCGAGTCATTACCCGTTGGGACCATTACCTCATTCCAACAATTGAAGAAACTGTTCAAGGAAAACTTCGTCGGCTACAAGAAAGAAACCAAGTCTACGGTGAGCCTCCTCGCCATCAAGTAGGGGCATGAGGAGTTCTTATGGGAGTTCGTGTCCCATTTTAAGAAAGAGGCTCTCTGTATTCCTTGACTAGATGTCAGCATCGCCACGACCGCCCTGGCACAAGGCACCCAAGATTCTATACTCCGACGAATGCTTAGGGTAGAGTCTCCAATGACGCCGATGAAACTCCTCACCCTGGCCCAAAAACATGCTAGTTGCGAGGAGAGTAACGTGGCATTAAGTCGAGCAGCTGGGATCGGTCAACCTGACCACAAAAGGTCAACTGAATCCCCAGGAGAGGGGGGGAACAAGTGCGAGCACCGTGACCAGGAACACCACGACTAGCAAGGGTCGAGAGATAAGGGCCAGTACGGGCACTATACCCTACTGACAGCCCATCAGAACAAATCCTCATGGAGATCGTGTGGTGCCCTACCTCCGGTGGCCCTTAAAGATGAAGTCTGATCCAAGGACCCAAAACCAGATATGGTACTATCGCTTCCACTGCGACCACGGACATGACACCATTGTCTGTGTCCAGCTCAAGGACGCAATTGAGGAGTTGGTCCGGCAAGGACTCCTAGAAAAATTTGTCACCAAGGCCACCGAAAGGCGATAGCAGAAGGCCCGAACGCCACCCCTTATCGATGGCCGACCCAATGGGAAAGAGATCATGATGATCTCTGGGGGGCCGACATTAGGGGGGATAGTCTGAGCAGACGCTGAGCATACGCTGCCCAGGTCAATCAGATAGACTGCAGCGATGAAAGCTATCGCAACCATGATACTCAAGACCGCCTTAAGGATACCATCATCTTCTCAGACGATGATCTAGAAGGCGTTACCACTCCCATTTCTGACACTCTTGTAGTCTTCTCCATGATCAACCAATGTACAGTGCGTCGAATTCTAGTGGACAATGGAAGTGGACCCGATGTGATTTCTTATGACTTTCTTGTTCTCAAGGGCAGGGATTTATCACGTATAACACCATTGCACACCCCCCTGTATGGATTCTCTAGCTCCATGGTCTTACCCGAAGAGCGAATCTCCCTCCCAATCATATTCGAGACGGCTCCACGGGACGTGACTTTTATAGCCAACTTCACGGTCATGCAAGGTATGACTGGCTACAATGTCATCATAGGCCGGGGAATCTTGGGTACATTACGTGGCATCCCCTTCTCCTATCACCAGAAGCTAAAGTTCCCAACTCCTCGTGGGGTACGGGAAGTACTAGGTGATCAAGGGGAATCCTGATGATGTAACCTGATCTCCACCAAAGAGAGACAAGCAGAAGACGCCCCGCCAGAGAAGAAGGCCAGAGTAGACAAACCTGAGCCCAACAGGAACACGCCAGCTGAAGACCTCTTTCTCATCCAAGTAGGCGAGAGGCCAGACTGCGCCTTGCGAATCGGTTCATTGCTATCCGAGCAGGAGAAGGAGGCCTACCAGTGCTTCTTGGTGACAAACCAGGGCGTGTTTGCTTAGTCCGAGGATGAGCTGCCCAGGATACCACTGAAAATAATCACTTTTTTTTTCTCAAAAAGCCTTGCCTAGTGTTGGATGGGAGAGTGCACATTTTGGGCACTCTACCATTCAAGACTAGGAGGAAAATTTTATTAAAAGGCCAAAAGGAATACAATTATATCAAACGAATACTGGGCATGCCCAGTTTTTCTAAACGAGCTGCTCCCTTTATAGAGGATGGAAGCTCCTTGTAAGAAAAGAAATAATTACAATTTATGGAGCAAGGCTTTTTGAGCTGTTGATAAACACTTATTTATTTTTATTTATTTATGTCACACACATCATTTTTGGGCTTTAATGAAGTTAATTATGTAATTTTACATGATAATCTCAGTCTCATACAAAATGAACATTTGTCTGTAATTAATGGGACTTGAGATCTTTTTTTAAAATAAAATAAAAAAATTACATAATTAAATTTTAATGAAATTATTTCATAAGAAATTTTGCTATAATTACTTTTTTCCAAAATTTATTTTTGTGTGAACAAAAGAGGAACAAATAGCAAAGCATTCATTCATTGCTCAAACTCTTTTTTAGGGGCCAAGGTACAATTTCTTTTACATTTTTATCAATCTTGTGAACAGTATCCTGTAGGTGTTCGCAGGATCGCATGAGCCTCCTTCGCAGTGGCGGAAGCAGCATGGGCAGCCGGCAGTGCAGGCGACCGTTGCACGGCAGCATGCAGACAACTGAGTAAGGCTGCAACGACGTGGGCATGCGGGGATGTCCCCTCGCGTGCGAACTGTGCACCTATGTGATGGCAGGCCGATAGGAGAGCAGAGCAGCGTGTGCGAATAGCAACGAGCGGCATGGGCGAGCGCCTGCACATAGGCAACGCGTGCGTGAACGGCAATGCATGTTGGACGGCTTGGCATGGCATGGGGGTGGGGAAGCAACCCATGGCCCCTACAAAAATTGACCTCTCCCCCCGCCGGGAGAATGCTCTTCTTCCCCCCCTCCGCTCTCCATCTCCTCACTTTTCTTCTTCTACTTTGACCTCTCCTCTCTCCCCTTCTACCCCTTCTTCTTCTTCATCCTTCCCCTTCTCTTTCTCTTCCCCTCCCTTTTCATTCCCCCCCCTCGTTGGCCGGCGCCCCTATTCAAAACAGGGGCTCCGACAGCAGGAGCTCCCTCTTCCTCTCTCCCCTTCTTCTTTTCCTCTCCTCTCTTCCCCCCCTCCTGCGGTGTTCTTCTTTCTCATCTCCCTCTTCTCTTTCTTCTCCTCCGAACTCTCCCCTCCTTCTTCTTTCTCTTCTCCTCATGCTCCTCCCCACTTCTCCTTCTTCTTCTTCTTCTTTCTCCTCCTTCCCCTCCTCTCTTTTTCTTCTCTCTCTCCCCACTTCTTTTCGCGTGCGGAACCCCTATTCTGAGCAGGGGTGCCGGCGGCCCCTTCTTTTCTCTTCTCTTTCTATTCTCATCTCTCTTTCCCCCTCTCTCTCTTCTGCACACACCGTGCGTGCGCACGTGCACACACACACACACTCACCTTCGCATAGTCGCAACCCCCCCTCCTCCGTCATCTCTCTTCTCCTCTCCCTTCTCTCCCTCTCCCTCTCCCTCTCGTTCTCATCTCCTCCCCTCTCATCTCTATTCTCACTCTAGTCTCTCTTCTCTCTCTATCTCTCTCTTCTCACACACGCTCACACCACACATATTTTATTTTTCCTTTTTTCTAACTCCCCTCCACCTTTATCTCTTTCTCTCTCTACATTTTTCTCTCTCTTTCTTCTATCTCTCTAACCCCTCCAAAGATGGCGCAAGATGGGCGTCCTCGACTTCGGGTTGAGTGGAAGTCAAAGGCTCAAAGAGACGACGTCACCTCGACACCACGGCCGCGATATCCTTGCCTCTCGTCCTCCTTGGTATTATTTAGGATTTTCTATTTCTTTAGTTGTACTTTTTATTTTTGCATTTTATTTTATAAACATTATCTTTTTAATTAGTGAAAATCATGTGTCCTTATTTTCTCTCTCTAGATCTCTCTCTCACCTCTTTTTTCTTCTTTCTCACTCCACAACCTTGGAAACTTCATTAGATAGATTTATTTAATGTTAATTTCATTTTAAATTACATACAACCACCAAGGTTTGCATTTCCACTTAGAACATAAGATTTTCAATTCATAAATCAACACCTCTCCGTGGATTCGACCCGGACTTGCCGTTGTGCTATGTTATTAATTTTTATTGTGAGTTCGGTAATATTTTGAGATTGATCATCGCGTGTGTTTTAACGATGGACCTCACGATGCATCAATTTTTGGCGCTGTTACCGGAGAGTTTTACAATTTTTGAATTGACTATCTTGTGTTCTTGTTTATTTAATTGCCACTAACAATTTTTCTTTTGTTTGCTTGTAGGAAAAAAATCTTTTATTTGCTTGTAGAAAAAAAATCAAAAAAAAAATTATCTACCAATAAAGTAACCCTTCTCTTCCCTATTCCCATTCTTTTTGTATCTTTTTACTTAAGAACGAGGGACCGCGCTTGAAGTAAATATCCTAAATTCCCCTCATTTCATTTAATCTTATTTCTTTAGTTTTATATTTTCTTGGTTAGATAGGTTCACCAAAAAAAATAAAAAATACTTGAACTTAAATAAAAGACATCATTCCAAGATTAGAAATCACACATTATGTTTTAGGTCATGCACCATGTAGGTTGCATTAATTTTATCCCATATTTTTATTTTAGAAAATAATTATTCATGCATTTGCATTTTAAACCCCTTGTTTGAATTTGTTTGTTGCATTGCATTCGTCTAAATCACTCTAAGGGCGCTACCCCTAAATAACATAAGGTGGGGATTTCATCACCCTTCTTTAACCCACAAATCACAACCATCTTAGCATTTCTTGCATTACCTAAGCCTTAATAAAATTCAGTAGACATTGGCCCTAGGTTCACACTTTACTTTTGGTGCAACGTGAGTCTGTCCTCGTTTTTAGAAACCGGTGTCTAAGGCTAGAGGTCAATGGCAAACGCTATAAGTGGACAAGTGATTTTTAATTAGGACCCTACGAAAGTAGGGGGAGCCTCCCAATACCCCACCTCTTACCTGGCCGGTGGAAGAATTTGAGGGCAGATTTAGGTTGTGTCTTAATCACTTTGTGAAACCCAACTCATAGATCTAAAGTATACTCAGGTCTTTAGGTTGTTTGTATGCCAACTTGTTTGTCTTTGCATAAAAAAATAAAAAAATAAAAAAAAAATAAAAAAAATCAAAAGAAACATGGTGGGTTTCTAATAAAAAGGAATAAAAACTCAATCGAAAACAAGGGAAAGGAAGAGAAGGAAAAGAAAAATATTAAAAAAATTAAAAATTAAAAACAAAAACAAAAACAAAAAATAAAAGAAGAAATAAAATAAAAAGAGAAGTTAATAAAAGGAAAATAAAATAAAAAATCAACATAATAATAATAATTAAAAATTAAAAAAATCTTTTCAGGTCTAATCTATCTTGCTCAATATCAATGGTCGAGTACCTAGGAGGGAAACCCACGCCTCTGAAGAAACACTTTATTCCTTCTATTTATAAACCCTTAACCTGTATTGAACTACCTGATATTCTTGTGAATCATTATGAGATTGGCCCTAGTATCATCCAGATGTTCCCATCTTTTTATGAGAATCCCAATCAAAATCCTTATGGACATCTAGATGATTTTCTACAAATTTACTCCGTGGTCAAAATCTGAAACTTAAGTGATGATGCCCTTAAGTTGATCTTTTTACCCCTCTCATTGAAAGATAAAGCAAAATGTTGGTTAAGGAGTTTTGGAAAGACCACTAGGACTTGCGAAGTTATGCAATTAAAATTTTTGAAAAGATTTTAACCTATAGTCCGGACTAACATTATGAGAAGGGCGATTGTAAGCTTTAGTCAGCTTCCGGGGGAGCAAATTCATGAATCTTAGAAAAGGCTGAAAGATTTATTATGTCAATGTCCACATCATGGGTTGCCCAAATGGCAAGTAATATATGTATGCATTTTATGAGGGTTTAGCTGATTATGATAGGTAAATGGTGGACACATATTGTAGAGGGGCATTCATGAACAAGAGTGAAGATGAGGTTTATGATCGGTTTGAAATTTTGAGTGAAAATTCAATGAATCGTGCCTCAATCTCATCTCATAAATAATTTGCAGGACCTTTCAGACAGGTTGGGCATTACGAGATAGAAAATTGGGTAGGGCCTGACTTTAAGATAGACGTTAATGCCATTATCCAACCATCATCAAGTCTATATGAAAGTCCAACCCAAACTTCCAAGGAAGCCTGTAATTTCTATGCCAGTCCGACTCACCATGTGAGTGAGTGTCCTACTATAGCCCGACTCCCACCAGTCATCCAAGCTCAAGTCTAATATGCCCTAGGATTCTCTCAGCTCAAGTGTGATACCTTTTCAAATGATTATAATTTAGGCTAGAGCAATCACCTAAATTTCTCTTGGATGGATCAAACAATCCAAGCCCATTTCTCTAAACTTGCACCCCAAGAAGTCCACGAGCGGCCCACGTGTAATCAACCTCTGCCCAACTCATATCACCCTAACTTCAACAGCAACATCGATACTAGGGGGGATTCACCAGGCCACTACTCCGAACCTCAAATCATGTACTCTCGATTTACTTACCATGACCCTCCTTCAATATTACACCAACCTCCTCAACACGTGAATGATAGTGATGATGATCTTATGCCTGTCATTTTGGCTCAAGATGTCAATAGTGGGAGTGCGGGGGAGTGCACTAGCAACACCATGATGAAGGAAGGGAAGGAATTAGGGGGTGGATTGAAGAATAATGATGATCATATTGATATCATCACTCCATTCTATGAATGTTTCAAGGCCGAGAATATTACTATGACGAATAGTTGCCCAAACAACTCATTTAAGGATATACATGAAGAGGAGGATTGCTTTGTGGTTAATAATCTCGATGATTTAATGAAAATAAATTCGGAATATCCTTCTCCTTTTGAAGAACATGATGAACGGGCCTTGTTGGAAAAGTTTACATTTAATCTACCCACCCCATTATTGGATAATTTGATTGATAATCTTCATTCGATTGATGAGTTTGATAAAGGGGCCTTATTAGAGAATTTCACATTTGATCTGACCCCTGAGCCCTGTCCGATAAAGTTTGAATCATTGGATGAATTAGATTCTAGGCTCATTCTTCCTTCCAATTTGATTCCCCTGAAAGCTAAGCCTCTCCAATATGGCATTCTAGGACCTGAGGGGGATATGCTAGCTATATTCACCTTTGATTTGACTTCCCAATAAAAAGACCAGTTGATTAATACTCTTAATGCACATGAGACTATCATTGAGGGGAATGTGGCAAATAATGTCGATCTTATTCATAAGCCACTGGTGCCTGAACAAATTACCGGAGAGGAAGTAGTCAATAAAGGGGTAGTCAGGAGGGTAGATACATGATAAGGGGACCAATGGGTATTGAAGAGGGGTAAATTAGCGGCCCAAAAAGGATATGTGGCCCCATTCGGCCCAACGAGATCCACTGAGCCCAACGAGTGATGGCCCTCCTATTGGGCCCACTCATCATGAGGCCTGACTCACTCGAACCGATATAGCCCATATAGCTCCTTGGCTCGGGACTCCGAACAATGGTACCCCCCATTGCTCGGGGAAAGCCCGAACGGCTGTCGAGCGTAACGGATCGCGGGAAGTCCATGGGTTAAGAGAAGGGTGAGCGCCCTCGAACGGTGAAGAGCCCCCATTTAAGGGAGGTAACGCCCCCTAGGCTCTCCCTCTTCCCCTGCCCCATAAAGAAAATGTACCGCTATATAAACCCCACGAAGCCCTTCAAAAAGGTAAGCTAATTCTAGCCACTTCATTGGTGAGGAGCAATCTTGCGCCCCACACCCCCCTTGCCTCCTTCGCACTCTTAGAGCTCTTACCACTATTGACTTAAGGATTAGAGGGTTTTCCTCAAGATCTCAACCCCGGGCCCCTTGAATGCTTTCTTTATTTGTAGGAATCCTTCTCGAAGTGGCAACCCCCCGCGATCAACCCTGATCCGACGGCTCGCAGCTTAGCACGAGATCTCGCCTCTTCATCTGGCATTGTCTGTGGGAAACAAGCTAAAAGTCAGTATGGTGCGAAGGAGTAGCAGTAGGCGGGTCACCGTAGACAGGGGGAAAGCACCGGCAGTGGCGACCGAAGGGCGCGTGCTGTCTAATTCTATGACTAGCCCCCTTCCTCCCAACCAAGCCAACGTTCCACCCCCTCCGCCTATGGAGTCCCCGCTCCCCGTGGTAGATCCCACAGCGTTCTAGGCCCTCAACGATAAGTTGGATGCCCTGGTCAACCTGATGCGGGCCCAGGTAGCCAGAGAGGAGCGCTCACAACATTCGCGGTCGAGCACCCCCCCCCCCCCCCCCGTCTGGAAGCTTCTCGGCGAAAGGCAGGAGGCCATTTTATTCCTCAAGAAGGTCGCATCATCCACAACACGGTAGGCAAACCTTCCCATCCCCTGCCTCAGGCCGTCGAACAAGAAGCCTCCTCCAACCCTCGAAAAAGGGAAGGTGAGACATGCCCACCAGTACCGGCGGCTGGCCTCAGTGCATGTCGGCATGAAAGTAAGCGCGGCGCACCAGAAATGTCTCAGGATCTCCTCGCACTCGTTTAGAGCTCTCCCTACCACTCCGGGAGTTCGAGCGTCGTTTTACCGAGCAAGAGTAGGCCCTCCGGGCCCTGCAACAGAACTCTGCCACTAAGGAGGAAGAGGAGTGATCTCTGTTTTCCCCCGACATTTTAGAGGCTGGACTATCCCCAAGGATGTCCCTTCCGGCCTTCAAGTCCTATCATGGTCAGAGTGACCCAGCCGACCACTACGATAGTTTTGACGCCTAGATGACCTTGCACGGGGTGTCCGACGCCGTCAAATGCTGAGCGTTCGTGACCACTTTGGTCTAAGGCGCCTGTTGACACCCGTTTTAAGCCTATAAGTTGAGTTATTTCTCTTATTCACCTCCGTGATGCCCTAAATTAACCATGATTTTGAGCCTTCTTTGAGCATATTTTGAGCCCATTTCTTGACCATTTTTCAAGCCCAATGAGCTTTGGAAGCTTTTATCTTCAATTCCCCAACTTTCGGACCGTTTCGGATCAATTCGGAGCACAAACAGACATCCGGGACTCAACTGCGCAAGAGTCTACCTAGCCTGTTGGTAGCGGTTAGGGGTTGACCGCTACCTGCTAGTAGCGGTCAACCCATAACCGCTACCCCCATATAATATATATATATATACACACATATATATATATAAGTCATCAGATAACGGTCTAGGGAAGACCGCTACCTGATGGTAGCGGTCTCCCCTAGGCCGCTACCTCCCAAACTGTGCCCATTTCACCCCTGTCACCTGGCGGTCATCCCCTAGACCATTTACCTTCCCCTTGCGGTCCTCCCATGACCGTTTTTGTCGCCTAGCGGTCTTGCGATAGACCGTTTGCTCAACAGAGAATCCAGATTGATCTAAACTCTGATTTCTTCACCGTAGGACTCTTTGGACTCCTATTTGACACCACTTTTGAGGGAGATAAGCCTCCACCTCGGTTTCCCTCGATCCTGAACTCTTACCCTTGATATTATCTCGAGGTTTATCAATTAAACTCCCTATTTTTGGGTCATTATCTCTTGAATTCGACCTAGGGTTTCTGCACTCCTATAAACAGAACCCAGTTCGCAGGTCGTGAGAGGGGGCTCTTCTTCAGTTCGGGGCGAAGCCATGCTACAATGCCGACTCAGTTCTTCGACCCTGGCTTGAAGAGGGAAGTATTAGCTTTCATTTCCATCTCTCTGGGCTTGATTTCGTTGTCTGTACTCTTAGTTCTCTCTTCCTACTTCTCGCAAATCAGCACAAATTCTTATTTTTCTGCTACATCTGCATTTTTCTCCATTTTGCATAGCATATTCCCACAGTTATGCTGCGTGTTTTGTCCTCTTCTTTGTTTCATTCACATCACAACACACACACCTATCTTTTGCACCCTTCCACAGGGGTTGAAAACCTCCTCCCGGTGCGTTCTCCCTTAATTTCTACCCCTATTTTATCATTTCGGGATGGATGTTACATATGCATAGTTCTAATGGGTTTTTCTCTTGTCTTATCTTTGTTTTGCAGGAGAAGCATGATTGAACGTGAGGCCCTCTTCTTCTAGCCGGCTAGAAGGCGAGGAGGTTGATCCCACATCATTTTTCGCACCCGTTTCTCAAGCCCGATCAAGTTTTCATCATTTCCAAGGTACACGGCGCCGTTCCTCTCATCTCTTCATCCCTTTGACGTTGCTGCAACCTTGGTGGCAATCACGGTCAGTATTTCTATTCTTATTGCCCCTTTGTTCATGTTTATACTTCATGCATAATATTCGTTTATTAGTTTGGGGGCAGGGTAGATAAATCATCTACAACTTTATTTTTTGGCGATCACGGTGGGACTCCTAGTGCCCATCACGTTATTCATGCTCTCTTGTAAGTTGGGTGTGTGCATGTGCATGTTTAGATAGTGTTTTGTCCATTTTCCTGTTGTTCTGGGTGTTTTCGGGTCTGTTAGGTGGTAGCGGTCCTCTCTGAGGTCGCCAAGTGCTGTTAGCGGCCATCACTGGGCTGCCCCACCTCTCTGCTATCTTTGTGATCTTCCAGTTGACTGCTACCTCATAGAAAACGGCCATCCAGAAGACCTCTACCTACTTTCTGGCAGGTTTGCGCACAGGCTCACGGGGGCGTCTATCTTGGGTTATTTAATTGACCTCATGGGGTTAGATCGCTCTGTTTTTAGACCCATGGCATAGCCCTTTGTATTATCTTTCAGTCCATATATCATTTGCATCATTTGGGTCATGTTTGCATAATTTAATTGTGCCTTCATTTTTGAGTTTTCTGCATAAAGTCTGCAGGCAGCTCCAGGGACAAATTCACAGGTGCATCTTTAAATAATGATTTGATTAGGTTTCCAAGGTCTGATTGCTTGCTTCTTGGTTCCATCTTGTTCCCCTTTATGTCATCATCATTTCCATATTTTATTTGCATTATTTGGGTCACGTTTGCATAGTTAAATATTATCTCTATTTTCAGGTTTTGTGCATAAAATCTGCATGCAGGTCTAGGGGCAGACTCACAGGTACACTTTGCATTGATGATTTGATTGCCTTCCGAGTTTTGATTGTGCTTATTGCCCTGTTGTCCTTCGTATTATCTTCATTTTCATATATTGTTTGCATCCATATTGTTGTGTTTGCATAGTTTAATCTTGCCTTCATTTTTCACTTTTATGCTAGATTTCTGCATGCACTCCGGTGCACATAGGGTCATGCATTGCATATTGTAGTTGTATTCCCCCCTGTTAAGTGATCCTCTCGCCTACATATTCCTTGGGGTCGACTAGGTGATCTTATCGGGACCTCCGTAAGTCCCCGTGAGCCGTGGATTCCCACACGGACGCAGGGCCGGTTGTACCTTTCCACCCCTTAGGCTTGCATTTGAATACGTGTGAGAGAGTTAAACCTAGTCAACCCAAAGTTTGGACCTTTTTCCCATAGGATACCTATCTTTAAGGAATTATTCTTAATTCAAAACATTAAATGGTCCATTGAAACTCTAAAATAACTTAACGATCATATCAACTTGTTTGACTTTGGTGAAACCCCCTTGCATATTGTTGATTGTTCATATTTTTTTGCATTCTTTGCATAATCCCCCACATTTCGTGTGTTGCATTTCTCTCATCATCTAGTTTGACTCATCTGTTTGCATAGTCCTCCCCTTGTGTTATCTTGGTCTATCTGCCTGTCTATCTCAGAGTCCAGTAGCGGTCCTTACTGGGCCGTTTCTGTCTATTAGCGGTCTCCCCAGGACCGCCTCTCGCCCTATGGGCCCCATCCTCTTCCTTGGCCCTCCCCTCATCGAGCCCTTGCTTCCTTGGCTATATTCCATTGATTTCCTTGTATTAAGTCTCCACTTGCCCTCATGGAGCATCATTTCAACCCCTTGTACCCTTCTTCTTCCCAATTTTCTTCTTATTCCCACGTGGAGTCCTCTTCCCACACGGGCCCATCTTCCCGTGGCCCCCCGGACCCATCCGAGAGACAAGCCAATCTTATGGCCCATGTTTCCGCCCTTGTTCACAAAATGGACCCCGCCCAGGCCCAAAAACTCATTGCAAATCACCTTAATGGGCCTCCTTCCCTTAATGGGCCCCATTTTCTTTATTCTCCTAATGGGCCTCATTCTCTTAATGGGCCTTCTCCTTCCTATGTTGCTGGCTCAGTTTATAATGTCCAATCTCATCTTAATGGGCCTCCTCCTTCTTCTCCTTATGTTGCTGGCCCAATCGGTCCAGACGCCCATGTCCAATCCAGGCCCACATACCCTTCCGCTCTGGAATGGGCCCATCTTCTTCTCAGCCCGGATCTTTTTATCCGGCCCTGATGGGACATCAAAGGCGATTCCATTACACGGGTGAGTGTATTTGTGAGTTACGGCTTGTATGAGATTGTAATTGTGTATTTTCTTTCTTTTGGGCTCCTTGTAAGGCTTATATCAAGCCAATGGGCCATTTGTTATGTCAAGTCCAAGGCTAGGTTGCCATTAGTAGAGTCCATTAAGAGTGTTACTTCATATTGGGTCATTAGGTGTCTAATGGGTCACTAATGCACTTAAGGCCCAAATTGGGTTACACTCCCTCATGGGCCAACTAAGTGGGAAGGGTCCAAGTCTAGCATGGGCTTGTGGATGTTTCATGGCCCATGAAGAGGCCCTTGGCCCATGAAGGGGGGCGCCCCCTCTTTTGGCTCCATTAGGCTAGGTTGTTTAGTTTTTTTTATTTCCTTCCTTTCTTTGACCACATGTTGTAAAAATTAGGAATTGGCTTCCTTTAAATATTGTATTTTGGAGGTTGGTCATACTTCATCCCAGCCCTTCAATCCACACCCCTAGATCCAAGGGCTGAGGGTGAGTTTGGTTGGCATCCTATATAAGGTTGTATTTTTCATATTGAATGAATTAATGAAGGAAAAAAAGGCATTTGCCCCCAAGGAAGCTTGCGCCCCTCCCCTCTCTCTCCCTGGTTCCTCCACCCCCTCTCCCCTTTCTAGAGTGTAATCCCTTCCCCCTTGATCCCCTTCAGCATCTGAAGCAACTCCGGTGATCGCCGCCGCCATCGTCTCGCCGCCGACGCGTCGTTGCCAACGGTTTCGGTGTTCTGTCCACTCAGGACAGAACCTTCTTCTCCGAATTCCTGCTACCACTCCCTTCATCTTCTGAAGCTCAAAATTTCAGGGTTGGTTCCCCTCTAGAACCCTTATCCCCACAAAAAAAATCACGTCAAAATTCATCCTTTAGCTATTTTTTGATTTTCGTCCAAGTCCAAGTTCCAGATCTGTCCTGGTTCTGTTTACTGTTCATCAGCTCTGAGTCTACCCCATTCGAACCATCTTTTGATTTTTGTTGGGACGTCCAAAATTACTGGGAGTTCTGTCCACATCCCTCTACCACCAGGAATTTTCTTAATTTTTGGTTCACCCTCCAAGTATTTTACAAAAACCGTCCAAGTTCCCAAGAATAGTCTGCCCACAGTTTCCCAGATCCGACCCAGGTCTAGTAAAAAAATCCCAGAAAATCCATTTCTTATCCAATCAAAAAACAAAAATAGTCCCGGATTCCTCTCTCAGAGACCTTCAACTTTGCTGAAGAAATCATTTCCAGATTCGGAGGTCTTTCTCCCCGGTCAACGTCGATCTTCAGAGAAGTCAGAACCTGCCCCTGCAGTTCTGGCCAGATTCCAGCAAGCTTGTAAAATACATGATCAGAAATATAGATCTGATTATTTTTTTTTGAAGACCCCTACGTCGAAGTATTCTGAGTCAGCTTTCCAACGGCGCTAATCTCGTCGCATTCCGACGACGGGGCTGATCGCAGCAGCAGTTTTCTCCGAGTCGCGCGCCTGCAAACAGAACTTTCAGGTTCGTGGCCGAGTTCCCAGCGAGCGTCGTCCGAGGGCCGCCCGGCGTCCGGCGGTCGTTCCAGCAGCTCGCCATCCCAGGGGAACGCTTTCCAGGTGTCTCCACAACAGAGGAGTCATCAGGCCCCACACGACCCCTCCGGTCAATACGTGGGCCCCCACTAGCACGAGTACGCGTGAAGCCGAAGCATTGCCCGAAACCGCCCGTCAACCCGAACTTGGTCCTCCCGGGCCCACTTGTGTCGCCCTTTACCTCCCTGCATGGAGTGGGCTTATTTGTACTGCTGTAAACATAATGTACTAAGTTCCCGGGAGTACGAGCTTTGGCCGGGTGCCGTCTTCGCCACGCCGAGAGCGTGGAGGTATCGCCTTCACCCTTACACTTGGCATTAGCTTAATTCTTTATATGCTTTATATGCCGCTGCTAGAGAGCATGTGTAGGGATACCTAGCTCGCCTTCAATTTATAATATCACTGCTGCGAGAGAGAGCGAAGCCGTCCCGTGACCCGATCCGGGCGCAAAAGAGAGCCGACCACCCTAGCTCATTGCCGGTTTCTCAACCGCGCACATCCGACGCTTCCCTCGTTAAGGGACGATCGCGAGCTTGTCGTGTCCGTGGTCCCGTCCCGCATCAATTTGGTATCAGAGCGAGTTGAGTCTAGGGTGTCTAAAGTCAAAAAAAAAGAGTGTCATTTACGTCTAGTCATTAGTCGGTTTAAGTCGAGTCTAGGATCATCATATTTTCAAAACAACAAAAAGAGTCATTTTTGGGTCGCATACATCCCTTTACTCGGTATATCAAAAGGTGTTGTCCGAACGTTAGGCTACGCCTATCGGGAAGGCCGCACATTTGCGCGAGTGATCTTCGGATCGATTACCTCCGCCACGTATCGAGTTTTGGTTAAGTCTAGGCGCATCATTTGCATTAGTGTGTTTTGCTTTAGTCGGCGTCTTCTAGTCGGTGTGTTTGCATGCCCACTCGTCGGGGTACTCAGTACTCACCCCCACCACCACCACCTATGGCCAACCCACGGGATACCTCGGGAGACTTCCACTCCCTACAAGAGGCGATGATGGCCATTATGGCTAGGTTGGACCAATCCGATGCTAACTTTCGGACCTTCTCCGAGAATATGGATGGTCGCCTTAGGGCCATGGAGGGACGCATGGAGACCTCCGATAGGTCGGTCCAAGACCTCGTTGGGCGGTTAGATAGGATGTCACACGGGGACCCTCTGGGGCAGCCCAAGGTCCACCCGCACCTCCTCCCGCGGGGGCCCAAGTCCAACCCGCTCCCATGGCCCAAGTCCAGGCCGCTCCCGCGGCCCAAAACCAGCCACCACTGGTTCCTCCACCCGCCCCTCCTCGGGTTCCCCAACTACCACACCGTGACCTTGGTCTCGAGGACTATGGGTCCGACAATGCCTACGAGGGGTATGGTCAACGCCGTCGTGGTTTTCAGCCACAACGAGATGAGGATGATGATCGGGTCCTTAAGACCGTGCGAGCGGATCCTCCCGCTTTTTACGGGTCTTTGGATCCGAAAGTCTACCTAGATTGGGAGTTTGGCATGGACCGTTATTTTGAATGGTATGATATGTCGGAGCGTCGAAGGGTCCGATTTGCCACCATGAAACTTATGGGGCAGGCACAAACTTATTGGAAGAATGTGGAGAGCCTGCTACTTCAGCGGCTAGAACCCCCGATCGACACATGGGCCGAGATGAAGAATAAACTTCGGCAAAAGTACCTTCCTCCCACATACCGCCAGCGACTCATCGATAGATGGCAAAGTCTTAGCCAGGGAGACCGGTCCGTCTCCGAATACATCGCGGAGTTTGATGAGTACTTTCTACGATGTGGTGTCACGGAGGAGAGTACCATGCCCGTGTCCCGCTTTCGACGTGGTTTGCGGCCACACTACCAGTATGAGCTTTTCCGCCGCAATGCCAAGACGTTGGAAGAGGCATACCAGGTTGCTCTCGAGATGGAGCAATTTGAGGGAGAGTTCGAGTCTAGCCATCGGTTGGGCCCCACCCCTCTCCGTAGTACCGAGCCCCATCACTCTATAGGCCCACATCAGCGGCCTCCCATGGCTCGACCTCAGGAGCCCACCCGTCAGGAGCACTTCGCTCCACGGCCTCGCCCTCCTCCACCCCGGGATCTATTTCCATCCCAACCACCGGCACCCTTTGCCCGTCCCCCAGCTCCTATAGCCCGTCCTCTGGCACCGGCACCCCCTCCACTCTTGTCCAAGGCACCTACACCTCCCCCATTGTTGCCTACACCCCCTACCCGGCGGGATGATAAGGGTAAGGCCCCTCTTATCGGGGAGAGTAGTCGATCGCGAATACAGTGTTTCCACTGTCATGGGTTTGGCCACATTGCCAGCGAGTGTCCCGCTCGCACCACCCTAGCCTTAGGTGTTGGAGGATCCGCACCTCCCGAGCTTGAGCATGTCGATTACGAGGCCGATGAGGCACTGGCCGATGAATACTATGCCATGGGGGAAGAGCTGGGCGACCCTTCGGCCGCCCAGGATGTCGCCACCTAGTGGGTTCGATGCTACCACCTTAGTCTAGAGTCATGCATGAGTCGGTGTGTTTTCTTTGTGTGGTTTGTTTGTGTGGTGATTTTGAGTCGATTGTTTGCGTGGTTTTCATTCATGTGTCAGTGCATGGTGAGTCTGCATGTGTCTTGTGCAAGCTCGTTGTCGTTCTCTTATGAGTGTGAAGCGAGTCGACTCACTTGATGAGTATGGGATCGGTTTTACTTCTATACCCGGATCAGTCACCTATAGGGACTCAGCGGTGATTTCTAGTGAGTCTTCGAGCTGTTTCCTCCCTTTTGAGAGTGCCCCTTCGGAGTGACCACCTTTAGCCATAGCAGTGCGCATATCGAGTATATATGGAATGAGCAGGTGCCGATCATTTGGAGTGGAGCATACCCACGTTACTTGGCACGGTGACAGATCCGCCGGAGTACCAGAGCAGCCATACCCCTACTCGACGGGGTCGAGTTCCTCCCACCCGGGGAGAATTGATGGGACATCAAAGGCGATTCCATTACACGGGTGGAGTGTATTTGTGAGTTACGGCTTGTATGAGATTGTAATTGTGTATTTTCTTTCTTTTGGGCTCCTTGTAAGGCTTATATCAAGCCAATGGGCCATTTGTTATGTCAAGTCCAAGGCTAGGTTGCCATTAGTAGAGTCCATTAAGAGTGTTACTTCATATTGGGTCATTAGGTGTCTAATGGGTCACTAATGCACTTAAGGCCCAAATTGGGTTACACTCCCTCATGGGCCAACTAAGTGGGAAGGGTCCAAGTCTAGCATGGGCTTGTGGATGTTTCATGGCCCATGAAGAGGCCCTTGGCCCATGAAGGGGGGCGCCCCCTCTTTTGGCTCCATTAGGCTAGGTTGTTTAGTTTTTTTTATTTCCTTCCTTTCTTTGACCACATGTTGTAAAAATTAGGAATTGGCTTCCTTTAAATATTGTATTTTGGAGGTTGGTCATACTTCATCCCAGCCCTTCAATCCACACCCCTAGATCCAAGGGCTGAGGGTGAGTTTGGTTGGCATCCTATATAAGGTTGTATTTTTCATATTGAATGAATTAATGAAGGAAAAAAAGGCATTTGCCCCCAAGGAAGCTTGCGCCCCTCCCCTCTCTCTCCCTGGTTCCTCCACCCCCTCTCCCCTTTCTAGAGTGTAATCCCTTCCCCCTTGATCCCCTTCAGCATCTGAAGCAACTCCGGTGATCGCCGCCGCCATCGTCTCGCCGCCGACGCGTCGTTGCCAACGGTTTCGGTGTTCTGTCCACTCAGGACAGAACCTTCTTCTCCGAATTCCTGCTACCACTCCCTTCATCTTCTGAAGCTCAAAATTTCAGGGTTGGTTCCCCTCTAGAACCCTTATCCCCACAAAAAAAATCACGTCAAAATTAATCCTTTAGCTATTTTTTGATTTTCGTCCAAGTCCAAGTTCCAGATTTGTCCTGGTTCTGTTTACTGTTCATCAGCTCTGAGTCTACCCCATTCGAACCATCTTTTGATTTTTGTTGGGACGTCCAAAATTACTGGGAGTTCTGTCTACATCCCTCTACCACCAGGAATTTTCTTAATTTTTGGTTCACCTCCAAGTATTTTACAAAAACCGTCCAAGTTCCCAAGAACAGTCTGCCCACAGTTTCCCAGATCCGACCCAGGTCTAGTAAAAAAATCCCAGAAAATCCATTTCTTATCCAATCAAAAAAAAAAAATAGTCCCAGATTCCTCTCTCAGAGACCTTCAACTTTGCTGAAGAAATTATTTCTAGATTCGAAGGTCTTCTCCCCGGTCAACGTCGATCTTCAGAGAAGTCAGAACCTGCCCCTGCAGTTCTGGCCAGATTCTAGCAAGCTTGTAAAATACATGATCAGAAATACAGATCTGATTATTTTTTTTTGAAGACCCCTACGTCGAAGTATTCTGAGTCAGCTTTCCAACGGCGCTAATCTCGTCGCATTCCGACGACGGGGCTGATCGCAGCAGCAGTTTTCTCCGAGTCGCGCGCCTGCAAACA
Organism: Amorphophallus konjac; assembly: GCA_022559845.1. Classification (NCBI taxonomy): domain Eukaryota; kingdom Viridiplantae; phylum Streptophyta; class Magnoliopsida; order Alismatales; family Araceae; genus Amorphophallus; species Amorphophallus konjac. The sequence goes on from CM040123.1 coordinate 44,912,763, forward strand.
GAACTTTCAGGTTCGTGGCCGAGTTCCCAGCGAGCGTCGTCCGAGGGCCGCCCGGCGTCCGGCGGTCGTTCCAGCAGCTCGCCATCCCAGGGGAACGCTTTCAGGTGTCTCCACAACAGAGGAGTCATCAGGCCCCACACGACCCCTCCGGTCAATACGTGGGCCCCCACTAGCACGAGTACGCGTGAAGCCGAAGCATTGCCCGAAACCGCCCGTCAACCCGAACTTGGTCCTCCCGGGCCCACTTGTGTCGCCCTTTACCTCCCTGCGTGGAGTGGGCTTATTTGTACTGCTGTAAACATAATGTACTAAGTTCCCGGGAGTACGAGCTTTGGCCGGGTGCCGTCTTCGCCACGCCGAGAGCGTGGAGGTATCGCCTTCACCCTTACACTTGGCATTAGCTTAATTCTTTATATGCTTTATATGCCGCTGCTAGAGAGCATGTGTAGGGATACCTAGCTCGCCTTCAATTTATAATATCACTGCTGCGAGAGAGAGCGAAGCCGTCCCGTGACCCGATCCGGGCGCAAAAGAGAGCCGACCACCCTAGCTCATTGCCGGTTTCTCAACCGCGCACATCCGACGCTTCCCTCGTTAAGGGACGATCGCGAGCTTGTCGTGTCCGTGGTCCCGTCCCGCATCAGGCCCATTATGCAACTCTTGGTCCATATTCATAATCTCTTGCTCAAGCTGGCCCGCTTTCTTCTCGATCTCTCCCTACCCAGGAGATGATCTCTCAAACCCAACGCTAGCTTGATGAGCTTCAACGCCAAATCGATCCCAAATCCTCCTTAAGTGTTCCATTCACTTTTCAGAATCTTCGGCTCCCGCCATCTTCACAAATTCTCGCATATCGTCGTTATGGTGGAGTTGGTGACCCGTATATGCACATTAAGGAGTTTGTTTATGAGTCGGCCCAGTTTTGACACAACCAACGCTTGATGGCTTATCTATTTGGTCTGTCTTTGGAAGGCTTGGCTCGGGATTGGTTCTTCTCATTGCCACAAGAGCAAGTTGTGAATTTTCAAGTGGTCCAAGATAAGTTCATTCATCAGTTTCAAGACTAGGTTGGGCCCAAGTACTCTGTTGTGGATCTGGCCCATGAGAAGATGAAGCCCGACGCAGAATTCTCCACCTTTGCTGACCGCTGGCGTCACCTCGCCGCACAAGTCCCAGGGCACATTTTGGAGGGAGAGCAAATCAAGATGTTAATATCCAATGCGACGCCCGAATATCGGTTCATCTTGGCCTTAAATGACGTTACCTCCTGGCAACAACTATACAGTCGAGCCCGCTTCATCCGCCAACAACTCCAAGGTTCCCTTGACCCCAAGTCTTCTCCACCTTCCAGACCCACATACACCTCGCCATCCACATATTCGCCCTCCACAAGTTAGCCTTCCGCTACGTATCCTTCCATGAATCCCTACGCTTCCACCACATATCCGCCCTCCATGAGTCAACCTTCCGCTCCTACATACCCATACGCTCCCACATGCCAACCTTCCCTGAATCCATACACTTCCGCATATCAACCCTCCATGAGTCCACCATTCACGAGTCAGTCTTTCACCCCCGCTTCTCCGGCTGCGTCTTCAACTCTAGTCAAGGGAATGTCACACCCCGAGCAAGTGGATGTCGTCTACATACCCCCTCCTCCCACTCGCCATGCGCCATTGCCTTCGTCTTCCACTAGCCATGCGCCTTTGCCCACGCAACCCCCACTTCCGTCTCCACAACCTACCCCTCGACATCCACCTTGCCCGAAGCGGGCTCCTCGTTCTCCGTTGTCAGAGTGTTTTATGGATATTTTCAGGGCTTTGATGGCCACTCACGCATTGCAGCTCCCTTCGGTGATGCCTTGCTGACCCGCGGTCGGGAATTTGCTTCAGTTCTGCGATTTTCACCGTCAGCAGGGGCATTTGGTCGAGGACTGCCCTGAATTCTGGGAGTACGTTTATGGCTTGGAAGATCAGAAAAGGATCGATTGGTCCGAGATTCATAAAGTCATCTTATATCTTCGCAACAAGCACCATCTAGGCAGTTGTCTCCATCAATTCAAGGCCAGGGGCATCCCTGTGATTCTTCATCTGGCGCTGCGCCCGCTCTGTCATCTACTCCATCACCCGTTCCCTCACCTAGGCCATCGCCTACCCCATCGTCTCCACCTATCCCATCTCCACCCACCTCATTACCTTCGCCATCTCCTACGTCTTCTCCACAACCCCGCAAACCCAAGCCTCTGCTCAGGCTAGTGCTCCCACTTCCTCTACTTCTTCCACAACTACTTCCATTCCCAACGCCGCCCGATGCATTGTGTCAATATGCCGACGGTGGGCACCACGCCCCTCCTCTTCATCACCGACACCACCCTCACCGTCTCCACCATCTTCATCATCTCCGCCATCCTCACCATTACCTACACCTTCTCAGCCATCATCTTCGCCTGAGCCTGAGCAAGCCACACCTTCACCGTTACCTTTGCCTCCGCCCACATCCGAGCATGTCATTGCCACTACCCCTTCATCTACGCCAGAAATTACACCTTCTAAACCTTCACCTCCGCCATCCGAACCTATTACCTCCATTTTTTATTCATCCACTTCCACCCCACGGAGCGGGTGCGCATTGCCTATGGAGCCCCTTGGGTCTGGTCTCCAAGGAGACGATGAGTTGAGTCAGGACGAGGCTATGCCAATTCTGCACCTCAAGCTTCATGACAGTATTTGTCGGATGCCGATCCGTGTCTTGATCCCTGGCTATTTCGGGGATGATGAGCATACACTTCCCATGACAGTTGTCAAGAAAAGTTCTCTTGCACTAATGATAGTTTCATCTCAAGCAAGGCTGGTGGCAATCTCGTTGCTCACTGGGGAGTCCACCATTGATTCTATTTTCACTTCTCGCTCCATTGCTGTTCAGTTTACTGGTTAGGAAGGGTTCTCTACCCGAGTTGTGCCAACTCATACGGCCGCCAAGGGTTTAGTGCATTCTCTATTCAAGCCGGCCACGTCAACGCCGTGTATCACTCTCCCTCAGTTTCATCTTATTCTTCTATCAAGGGAGATGTGCTTCAAGACTGAGTGCCGAGTGGAGTTACCGAATCTCCATGTCTTGGTGTCGAGTGACAAGACCATGTGGTTCCATGATGTTCAGCATTTTGAGGAGTTACCTGTTCAAGAATGCCCATCTGTTGTTAGCACAAGGTGTCTAGGGGCAACCGCCATAATGAAGCTACATGATCATAACCGGGCCAGCCATCTGCTAGGTGGGCCCGTTATTTAAGAAGACATTACAAGACAAGAAGCCCAATGATTCGAGTCCGTGCCAGTCGGGTCCATTACAAGCCAGTTTCAGCTAAAAAGAGGCGGCGGCGCAAGTTCAAGGGCCGTCAATTGTGCATTCAGGGGTCTACCTCTTCATCCCCTTCTTTTCATTCATCTTTCCTTCTACTCAATTCCCACCCTTGGGTGGTGTACCTTCCTCCTTCTAATCTTGTTTCCATCATTTTTTCCTATCTTCCCGGGTCCGCGAGCTGCCATTCCTCTTCTTCCCATCCGGATCCTCCAGATTTTCCCTTCTCTCACAATTCTAGGCCTCGGCCTATGTCATCCTTTCATCCCGATTTCGGGACATCACCTGATTCTTCTTCCCCGGGACTCCCGGGTGTTGCCACTGATCATTCTCCGACTCTGTCGGATGTCCATGATTCTTCTTCTCTAACCCTGTCAGATGTCCATGATTCTTCTTTTCTGATCACGTCGGATGATCATCCTTCTTCTTTGCATTTGCCACAGTCCTCTCATTATTTTTTTATTCTTGCTGCCTCTCTCTTTCGGGGTTCTCCCCCTTTTTCTTGCTGTTTTCGAGACTTTAGCCCACCTTGATTGCAGATGATCTCTGTATATTCTGTATCTGGTTCCTTGTTATAAGGGTCTCTATGCCTTAACGAGGGAGTACTAGCCCTCATCTCTCTTCCTTTTTATCCTTCTTCGTCCAGTTTGTGTCTGCCACTCCTCCACGTAGAGGAATATTGATCCTTGTTATCCTTTCATCTTTTATCCTGACAAGCAAGGAATACAAAGCCCATGCTGCTCAAAGCTTGATGGTCAAGATCACTTCAGGATGCTATTTCCACGCTATGGATTTGCAAGGTATCTTTATTTTGTGCGAGAATATGCTTTCATTTTCATTGTTTCTATTATTCCTGCGCATTGTTAAGATAATGTTGTTTCCTCAACATGGTTTGAGTGGCTTTAGTTGAGTTTACTTAATTTAGTTTTAATGAGTTCGCTTTTGCAGTATTCTTAGGCTGGTGTTAGCTCCGCGCTGGGAGTCTAGTTTCTTTCCCCGATCGTTGAGGGTGACCTTTTGTATGTGTTTTTCACACACTACATGGCGAGCCATAGCCGATCCCTTTGAGCAACACCATTGCTATTTTGGCCATACTTTGTGATGGGGTCATCACCCACGATTCTCTCTGGCTCGAAACTTCACTTCCTCCTGGACAGGAATAGGATCGAGCTCCATGTCGAGCAGGGCCCCCACGACCCTTTGCTTTTCTACCTGGATCATTTTGATGTATTTCTTGCTTTTTGTTTGAGTCATTTTGATGTAATTTTCCCCTTTATTTGAGTCATCATCCTAGGTCCTAAGTCATTTCCCTATGTTTTAGTCTTCATCTACCCCTTGGTTACTTTGTGGACAGCTTGGTCATTATGTGTAAAGCCAGGGTAGTCTTGTCATGTAAAAGTTTGGGTCCCTATAAATAGGACCCCAAACCCCCCTTGGTGAACTAATGAAAGTTTGAATTTAGCATTCCACAAGACCTTGTGTGAACCCATCTCTCTTTCTCTCTCTATCTCTATCTCTATCTCTTTCTCTCTCTAAAGGGGACGACCCCCCTCTCTCTCCCCCCTCTCTCTCCTCAATTCGCAGCCCCCTCTCTCCTCTTCCCCTTGCCACCTCAACCTCCACATCATCCCAACCCTTTCACCTTCCCTAGGCCCCTTCAATATTACCATTACTCTCACCACTACCCAGGCAACCTTTCACCTTCCAAGGCAACTCTCCCCATTCCCAAGCCACTCCTTCCATCTCCCAAGGGAGAATCCCAACTCCCTAAGCACTCCTTCACCCTCCCAAGACAACCCTTCCCATTCCCAAGACTAGACTTAACTCCTTTCTTAATCCCATTTCAAATAAGGGAGAGAACCCCTCCCCTCCCTCCAATCCATTTGCGCCCCCCTCCCCACCTCCTCCAAAGCCACCAGCACACCCACCTCTCCCCCCTGCTAGCTCCGCCCCCTGCCATCCTCCCCCTTCCCACCTCCCAACCCTTCCCCACCACCAATACCTCCATATCCTATTCCCCTTCACCAAAGAAACCACCCCCTCAACCATTCTTTCTTCTAATCTGTGTGCAGCAGAAGACCTGCCGATCAACAGCCTGTTGCAGCGCCGACCTGGACCACATCCCGGAGCCCCTGGAGGTGTGTCATACATAGACGGAAATCTCTTCCAGTCGGCTTTGCAGGCGAGGTGGTCCCGCCTCAACCCGAGTTCGGAGCTGCCTGGGAGAGCCGTTCTTCACCGACTGCACAGAACCGGTCCGGCCTACAACTAGAAGCGACTTTCAGAAGCTCCTGCGACTACACCCTAGCTCCCCTTGGTGCGCCATTTGTCCGGGGCAAAGCTCTACTAGTCTCCTGTCCAACGCCACCAGCGGGGCATCATTTGGAGTCCGGAGCATCCTGTTCCAATTATTCTACCTCAGAGGACGCAGGTCAGGTCAGCCAGAATCAGTCCTGACCCCCCTCCACTCTTCGGGCCGCTTCGATCGACTTGACCTCTCCTGGCACCATTCTTTATTTCTGATCGAAGAGGACTCGACCACGCTCTTGTCGGTCCTGGTCCCGTAATGTTCGGATCACGGGAGCATTCATGGGGGTTCGTCATCCTGCTGCAACATCCTAGAACCAGTCCAAGCTAGAACCGAACAGCACCGGTCCGGCGGCTGCCCCTCCATCAGCGACGACAAGATTTCCGAGAAAATTCAGGAGTCATCCCGAGCCAGTCAGTGATGATTTGACACTGGTTTCGTTGGCTTCTGAGTTCGGGAGCGTCTTCGGCAGCATCAACAGCGAGCATCTATCAGACAGGCAGATAGGCGGGTAGAACCACAAAGGGCTGTTCGGCTTCTTCCTTTGCCTCACTCCCCTTCCCGCCTGGCCGGCTTACCACCCCTCCCTGTGAGGAGGTAGTGTTTGCTTGTACCCCCTATTCTCCCCACCCCGAGCTCCCCCCTCATGTGTGAGGAGTAGTGCATGTAAATTACTTAAACATGGTGAAGCTTCGAGCGACGCAGTGTGCGGGGAACCCACACTTCCCCGCTCGCCCTCGTCTCCGAACGGGGTCGGTTTCTTCCAACCGACCAAGTAAGCTCTAAACCCTTGCTCCCCAATTTGGTGTTTGTTCCTTTAATATTCGTGGAATTGCTCCGTTGGCGGTGAGAGAGCGCCCGACCCCGGAGCTTCCAGCTTGCGTGCGGTCACCGTGGACTTGTGAGAGAGAGTGACCCGGTGTCCCTTAGGCACCTAGCCAGCCCCTTAATTGTGGGCACCGTACCCTTGGGAGGGCAACCATAGCCCGGCTGGCCCTCTATCAGCAAGGGCCTTGTTCCACTACCTCCACTCGGCATCACCGAGTCACCCTGGGAAGCGTGTGCGCACGGTGGTTTTGGCGATTTCCAAAAATCTCAACTCTTGCGATTGTGTTTGCGATATAGGTCCGAGGATCACAGCTAGCTGCTGCATTCCCAATAGCTTGTGTCACATCAATTTGGTATCAGAGCAAGTCTTAGACTTGTCTCTACAAGCCTAAGTCCTAGGGCCATTGCATAGTCATCATCCGTGTGTCGGTCATTTCCCAATTGTGCATGTCTACCCGTAGTGGTGCCTTGTATCAGACCGACCCTTCAACCTCGGCTCCCCCTATGAGTTCCAATTCCCAAGGTGACCTAGACACTCCTAGGGAGACACCCCAAGTACCAATGGACCGAATTGAAGCTGCCATCAACCACCTCATTGATCGGGTAGAGACCCTTTCCACCCGAATCACTAGGCTTGAGGAAACCGGGCCCCCACCTAGGAACCACGTCCAAAGAGCTCCACCTCCGCGAGCTGAAAATGATAGGGAGGGGCTTGGAAAATGATCATTACCGTGAGTATGAGAGGCCCCGTCAACCTCGACCTAATGAGAGGCGACCACGGGAGGACCCGGATGATTACCTTTTAAAGATGATTAGGGTCGAAGCCCCAAACTTTGATGGGTCCCATAACCCAAATACCTACTTAGAATGGGAGAGTGCCATGGACCAATACTTTGATTGGTACCCTATGACGGAAGACAGGAGAGTTAGGTTGGCTAAAATGCACCTTACCAAACTAGCCAAAACCTACTGGTTGAGTGTGGAGAGTTAAAGGAGGATTAGGCGAGAAGAACCCATTCGCACCTGGATAGACATGAAAACCCAACTTAGGAGCAAGTACCTTCCCAACTCATATACCCAAGTTCTCCTATATGAGTGGCAAAGCCTCACCCAAGAGGAAAAAATCGTAGTCGAATACATTGAAATGTTTGACTCCTACCTTCTAAAGTGTGGAGTCCATGAAGAATTGGCCGTCACCCTATCCAGATTCAAGAATGGCCTCCAACCACACATCAAGAGAGAGCTCTTTATGAGGGATGTGGACTCCCTTGAGTTGGCTTATCAAATAGCCCGAGATGCTGAGAGATTCTCTAGAAATCCTAAGTTCACCTCACCCCGACCGGTTGACCCCAAGGCTATGGGCCCTCGACCTAACCTTCCTCCCCTCTTAAAGACTCCTACCCCTATTGGGAGTACCCCGGCCCGGCCCTATAACCTCTCGCCCACCATTACTCCCACAAGAGTCACCCCAAACAACCCACTTCCCCGAAGAGAGGAGGGCCCCAAGGGTCGTAGCACGGGAGGGACAACCCCGGGTAGTCAACAATGTTGTTTTCGGTTCAAGGGCTATGGCAACTTCGCCAGCCAGTGTCCGTCACGAGGGTTACCTAGTTTGCTTATTGAAGAAGAACAAAGCCCTTCACAAGGGGAACATGAGGAAATAGTTGAGGTTTATGAGGCCGCTCTAGACTGGGAAGAAGAATATGAGGCTCAAACCCATGAGTCGGGTATGGACTACACCAACACCCATTTAGGAGTGATTAGGTGCACCCTCACCAAACCTCAAGAAGAAGACTGGTGTCGAACAACCATCTTTCACACCTTTATCAAAATAGGAAACCATGTGAGGAAAGTAATCTTGGACAATGGAAGTTGTGTCAATGCTGTGTCTCCCGACACTGTCAAACTCCTTGGCCTTACCATCGCTCCTTACCCACACCCCTACCGGGTCTCTTGGATTAACAACAACTCCATCCCGATCAACACTCACTGCATTGTGCCCCTTACCTTTTCATCCTACCATGGGCAAGTCTGGTGTGACATTATCCCTATGGAAGTAGGTAGTATCCTACTAGGGAGGCCCTGGATTTATGACGTTGATGCCACCATCTTAGGGAGGCCGAACACTTGTACTTTTGAGCATGAGGGAAAGACTATCCATCTAAACCCCTCCCCACCCCGCTCCATACCGAAGAAAGAACCTCTCCCTCAGGAGCACCACTCCACCCCAACTCAAAACCCAGGGATCCCCACCCCACCAATCCAACCAGTTCCCCAAAAGACCACCCAAGAAAACCCTACAGGAGGGATCAAAGGCCTTCACCTCATCACAAGAAGAGAGATTGAAGAAGAACTAGCCCAAGGAGCACCCTTGTGTGCGGTGGTTATATGCTTAGGAGAGTCTAACCCTTCCAACCCCCACCCCATGGAAATCCACCCACTCCTAGATGAATTTAAGGATGTGTTCCCTAATGAGCTCCCAGATCAACTCCCACCCATGAGGGATGTGCAACATGCGATTGATCTTGTCCCGGGAGCCACCCTCCCAAACCTCCCTCACTACCGCCTCAATCCCACAGAACATGCTGAGTTACGGAGGCAAGTTGAGGAGCTTATCAGGAAGGGCTTTCTCCGCCTTAGCAAGAGTCCTTGTGCTGTCCCAGCCCTCCTCACACCTAAGAAGGATGGGACATGGCGGATGTGTATCGACAGTAGAGCCATCATACAGTCAAGTACAGGTTCCCCATACCTAGGCTTGACGATATGCTTGATATGGTATCCGGAGCCACCATTTTTTCCAAAATTGATCTCAAAAGTGGCTACCACCAAGTTAGGATAAGGCCGGGAGATGAGTGGAAAACTGCTTTCAAAACCAAAGATGAACTCTATGAGTGGCTAGTGATGCCTTTCGGGCTTTCAAATGCCCCAAGTACTTTTATGCGCCTTATGACCGAGGTCCTTAGACCTTACATTGGGGTCTTCCTGGTGGTCTACTTCGATGATATTCTCATCTATAGCCAATCCGAAGAAGCCCACCTAGACCACCTTAGGCAAGTGTGCACTACCCTTCGAAGTGAGAGTCTCTATGCCAACCTAGGAAAGTGCCACTTCATGACTAAATCCATCACCTTCTTAGGATTTGTGGTCTCCACTGAAGGTGTGTCCATGGACCCCGAGAAGGTCCAAGCTATACTTGACTGGCCAGAACCCCACACCCTCCATGAAGTCTGAAGCTTCCATGGGTTGGCCACGTTCTATAGAAGGTCAATCCGAGGATTTAGCACCATCACAGCCCCCATCACTAATTGCCTCAAAAAGGGAACCTTTGTTTGGACGAAATCAGCCTCCAAAGCCTTTTCAGAACTAAAGGAAAGGATGACTCAAGCTCATGTCTTATGCCTCCCTGATTTTTCCAAAGTTTTTGAAGTCACATGTGATGCTTCAGGGGTAGGCATTGGTGGGATCCTTAGTTAGGAAGGGCACCCAGTGGCCTACTTTAGTGAAAAACTGTGTGATGCCAGGATGAGGTATTCAACTTATGACAAAGAATTCTATGCTGTGGTTCAGTCCCTTAGGCACTGGAGACATTACCTTCTGCGAAAAGAATTTGTCATCTTCTCAGATCATGAGGCCTTAAAATACCTCAACTCCCAGCAGAAGCTTAATGCCCGACATGCCCGATGGGTAGAGTACCTCCAGTCTTACACTTTCGTGATCAAACACAAGGCTGGGAGCGAAAATCGGGCAGCCGATGCACTTAGTAGGAGGATATCTTTGCTGTCCACTATGAAAGTGGAAGTCATCGGATTTGAGAGAGTCAAGAATGAATACTCTGACTGCCCTGACTTTGGGCGCATCCATACCTCCTTGACCACCCAATCCCAACTGGCCTGTGAGGACTTCATCCTTGAGGACGGGTTTCCTTTCAAAGGACCCAAACTTTGTATACCCCGAACCTCCCTCCGTGACCTTTTGGTATGAGAATTACATGCAGGAGGCCTGGCTGGCCATTTTGGGGTGCATAAGACCATCGCTCTTGTTGAGGGACAGTTCTATTGGCCAAGTCTCAAAAGGGACGTGGCCAAGATTGTGGGCCAGTGTCGCACCTGCACTATGGCCAAACAAGTGAAGCAAAACACCGGCTTATACACCCCTCTACCTATCCCTGATCGTCCATGGCAAGATTTAAGCATGGACTTTATCTTGGGCCTACCCAGAACCCAAAGGAAGCATGATTCCATCTTTGTTATAGTGGACAAATTTTTCAAAATGGCCCATTTCATCCCCTGTTCAAAAACCTCCGATGCTTCCCATGTGGCCCACCTATTCTTTGATGAGGTGGTTCGCCTCCATGGTCTACCAAAGACCATAATTTCTGACAGGGATGTCAAGTTTACCAGTTATTTCTGGAAAACCCTTTGGCACCTAATGGGGACCCTTCTCAAATTTTCCACAGCCTACCACCCCCAAATCGATGGCCAAACGGAGGTCGTCAATCGGAGTCTAGGAAATCTCCTCCGGTGTCTTGTCGAGGATCGCCCCGGGAATTGGGATCTCATTCTACCCCAGGCCGAGTTTGCATACAACAACTCAGTAAATAAGTCTATAGGCATGAGTCCCTTCGAAGCTGTGCACGGGTATAAACCTAGAAAACCTTCAGATCTTATTCCCCTACCCCCACATGCTAGGGTGTCTATCACTGCTGAGTCCTTTGCACAACACCTTAGAGAGCTGCATGAGGAAATTGGCAAACACATCAACAAGAGCAATGAGGTATACAAGGAATTAGCTGATTCCCACCGCCGCCACCAAGAATTCCGTGTCGGTGATTTTGTGATGGTCAGGACTGAGAGATTATTCTCTGGAAATGTCTCAAAATTGAGGTCTCGTGGAGCAGGCCCCTTCCAAGTTCTGAGACGCGTTGGCACTAATGCTTATGTGTTAGACCTCCCTGAGGAATACGGAGTAAGTCCCACTTTCAACGTGGCTGACCTGGTGCCATACAAGGGTCCCACGGTGACACCCAGTGAGGACATCCAGCTTGTTCCATCCTTTGAGAGAGCCCCTACCCATAAGAGAGCTCCACCAGGCCCAAGGAACCAGCGTGAGCAAGTGGAGCAGATATTAGATGAACAGATCACTACTACCCGGAACAGGGCCTATGAGCGATATCTGGTTAGGTGGAAGGGATGGCCTCTGTCGGAAGACACATGGGTAAGTTGGGAGGATCTCCAGCAGCTAGACCTTGACATATTGGAGCAGTATCGCAGTAGGGTGGGGCCCTACTCGACAGAGTCGAGCTTTTTGCAGCCCGGGGGAATTGATGGGGAGATCACCCACAATTCTCTCTGGCTTGGGACTTCACTTCCTCCTGGAGAGGAATAGGATCGAGCTCCATGTCGAGTAGGGCCCCCACGACCCTTTGCTTTTCTACCTGGATCATTTTGATGTATTTCTTGCTTTTTGTTCGAGTCATTTTGATGTAATTTTCCCCTTTATTTGAGTCATCATCCTAGGTCCTAAGTCATTTCCCTATGTTTTAGTCTTCATCTACCCCTTGGTTGCTTTTTGGACAGCTTGGTCATTATGTGTAAAGCCAGGGGTAGTCTTGTCATGTAAAAATTTGGGTCCCTATAAATAGGACCCCAAACCCCCCTTGGTGAACTAATGAAAGTTTGAATTTAACATTCCACAAAACCTTGTGTGAACCCATCTCTCTCTCTCTCTATCTCTCTCTCTCTCTAAGGGGGGCGACCCCCTCTCTCTCTCCCCCCTCTCTCTCCATAATTCGCAGCCCCCTCTCTCCTCTCCCCCTTGCCACCTCATCCTCCACATCATCCCAACCCTTTCACCTACCCTAGGCCCCTTCAATATTACCATCACTCTCACCACTACCCAGGCAACCTTTCACCTTCCAAGGCAACTCTCCCTATTCCCAAGCCACTCCTTCCATCTCCCAAGGGAGAATCCCAACTCCCTAAGCACTCCTTCACCCTCCCAAGACAACCCTTCCCATTCCCAAGACTAGACTTAACTCCTTTCTTAATCCCATTTCAAATAAGGGAGAGAACCCTTCCCCTCCCTCCAATCCATTTGCGCCCCCCTCCCCACCTCCTCCAAAGCCACCAGCGCACCCACCTCTCCCCCCTGCTAGCTCCGCCCCCTGCCATCCTCCCCCTTCCCACCTCCCAACCCTTCCCCACCACCAATACCTCCATATCCTATTCCCCTCCACCAAAGAAACCACCCCCTCAACCATTCTTTCTTCTAATCTGTGTGCAACTGAAGACCTGCCGATCAACAGCTTGTTGCAGCGCCGACCTGGACCACATCCCGGAGCCCCCGGAGGTGTGTCATATGTAGACAAAAAGCTCTTCCAGTCGGCTTTGCAGGTGAGGTTGTCCCGCCTCAATCCGAGTTCGGAGCTGCCTGGGAGAGCCGTTCCTCACCGACTGCGAAGAACCGGTCCGACCTTCAACCAGAAGAAACTTTCAGAAGCTCCTGATACCACACTCCAGCTCTCCTAGGCACGCCATTTGACCGGGGTGAAGCTCTACCAGTCACCTATCCAGCGCAACCAGCGGGACACCGTTTGGAGGCCGGAGTATTATGTTCCAATTTTTCTACCTCAGGGATGCAGGCCAGATCAGTCAGAAGCAGTCCTGACCTCTTCCCACTCTTCAGGCTGTAACTTTCAACCGAGACATTCTCTGGCGCCGTTCTTTGTTGCTGATCGAAGAAGACTCATCCACGCGGGCGTCCGTCCTGGTCCCGTCTCATTCGGATCATGGTAGCATTCGTGGGGACTTTGTCATCCTGCTACAGCGTCGGGAACCAGTCCAAGCTTGAGCCAAACCGCACCGCTCCAGCGCTTGCCCCGACAGTCAACGGCGACAAGACTTCTCGAGAAAATTCAGGAGTCATCCCGAGCCAGTCAGTGACGATTTGACACTGGTTTCGTCAGCTTCTGAGTTCTAGAGCGTCCTCGGTGGCATCAACAGCGAGCATCTATCAGATAGGCAGACAGGCGGGCAGAACCACGAAGGGCCGTTCGGCTTCTTCCTTTGCCTCACTCCCCTTCCCGCCTGGCCGGCTTACCGCCCCTCCCTGTGAGGAGGTAGTGTTTGCTTGTACCTCTTATTCTCCCCACCCTGAGCTCCCCCCTCCTGTGTGAGGAGTAGTGCATGTATATTACTTAAACAGGGTGAAGCTTCGAGCGACGCAGTGTGCGGGGAACCCACACTTCCCCGCTCGCCCTCGTCTCCGAACGGGGTCGGTTTCTTCAAACCGACCAGGTAAGCTCTAAACCCTTGCTCCCCAATTCGGTGTTTGTTCCTTTAATATCCGTGGAATTGCTCTGCTGGCGGTGAGAGAGCGCCCGACCCCAGAGCTTCCAACTTGCATGCGGTCACCGTGGACTTGTGAGAGAGAGTGACCCGGTGTCCCTTAGGCACCTAGCCAGCCCCTTGATTGTGGGCACCGTACCCTTGGGAGGGCAACCACAGCCCGGCTGGCCCTCTACCAGCAAGGGCCTTGTTCCACTACCTCTACTCGGTATCACCGAGTAACCCTGGGAAGCGTGTGCGCACGGTGGTTTTGGCGATTTCCAAAAATCTCAACTCTTGCGATTGTGTTTGTGATATAGGTCCGAGGGATCACGGTGATGCTAGACGAGACACGGACACGACAAGCTCGTGACTGTCCCTTAACGAGGGAAGCGTCGGACGTGCGCGGTTGAGAAACCGGCAGTGAGCTAGGGTGGTCGGCTCTCACTTGTGCCCGGATCGGGTCACGGGACGGTAACGCTCTCTTTCACAGCAGCGGTGATATAAATATAAAGCGAGCTAATTGTCCATAGACATGCTTTCTAGCAGCGGCATAAACAAATATATATGAAGTAAGCAAAATGCCAAGAAGGGAGCGAAAATGATACCTCCACGCGCTCGGCGTGGGGAAGACGGACCCGGCCGAAACTCGTACTCCCGGGACAGTTAATACACAAAGATTACAGCAATGAGTTACAGCCCACTCCACGCAGGGAGGTAAAGGGCGACACAATGGGGTCCGGGAGGACCGATTTCGGGTTGACGGGCGGCTTCTCGCGTAGCTTCGGCCGCACACGTACTCGCGCCTGTAGGGCCCACTTGCTGTCCGAAGGGGCCGTGTGGGACCCGGTGGCACCGCTGTGGTGGTGGATGCCTGGATGAGCACTCCCTGGAGTGGAGGCGCGCTGGTTCGCCGGCCGGAGGCCGGGCGGCTGCGATCGGCACCGGTCGGAACAACCGGCCACGGATCTACAACTTCTGGTTTTCAACGCGTCCCGGCGAGAACGGACGCTGCGATCAGCCCCGATGTCGGATCGACACGAAACTGGTGCCGTTGGAAAGCTAACTGCAAATACTTCAATCTAGGATTGAAGATCTGGCTGGATCTACACGGATCTAGGCTTTATGAATTTACAACTTCCTGTTGTATAGTAGCCGAACACCCAGATCTGTAGGGCTATTCTCTGAGAACTGCCTTTGACCGATATGTGAACGTCTGAATCTGAAGTGGTGGTCTTCCGCAAAGTTGTAGTAAATCAAGCTAAGAAAATGGCAAAACTAGTTTGGACAAGTTTGGATGTGGCTACAAATTGATAGTATTTTTGTACTAACAGTGGGTCGGATCTGGAAATGGGCTGAAAGCACTGTAGCTGAGATAGAACACGAATTTTGAAAAATGGATAGAGGGTAGATCAAAAATCAAGAAAAATGGTGGATGTAGAGGATAATGGACAAAGCTCCCAGTAAAATTGGGAGGGTTTATAAAAATTAAAAAGAGGGTCAGAGGTGAGAAACACAGGGCTGCTGTCACTGTAGACAGAGACAAAACAGATCTGGGAATGAAAGATGCACGAAAATGGAAAAATACTAAATGAGCGATTTTGGATGTGAAATTTTTTGTGGAGATGGGAATAAAGATAGAAACAACCTGTGAAAATTTCAGATCAAGAGGATGTCGGAGTTGATAGAAGGAATTCCGAGAAGAAGCTTCTGTCCAGGATGGACAGAACACCGAAGTCGACTTCGCGGCGGCTCGAAGGCGGCACGAACGGCGGCGGCGGCACCGGAGATGAACTCAGAGATTGAGGGGGAGGAGATAGAAGGGTTCCACTCTAGAATTGGGGGTTGGGGATGAAGAAAACCAGGGGGAGAGAGAGGGGAGGTCGAAATTCCCACAAGGGGGGCTCTTGCACAATGCTTTTTTCACTTTCATTAATTCAATCAATTGGAAAATACAAGCTATATATAATAAATGTAAAAAGACACTAAATGCCCATAGATCTAAGGTTTGGAACGGCATATTAGGGAGTTCCTAAATATTTCTCCCATGTGGTCAAAACTTTAACCATTAATCTAATCAAACTTGGACCATTTCCATTCAAACTTACCTAATTTTCACCAACCAAGCCTAATAAGGCCAAAGAATGGGGCGCCCCCCTTCATGGGCTTCTCATGGGCCTAGGCTGGTCCAAGGCCAACCACTCAAGTCCAATAACCCATGTCTAAACTTGGGCCTTCCAAGTCTTGGTGGTCCATGAGAGGAGAAAGCCCACTTGGGCCTTAAGTGGCTATTAAGGTCCAATATGAACTAGGCTTCTAATGGACTCTACTAATGGCAACCTAGCCATGGACTTTACATTACAAGTGACCCATTGGCTTGTTATATGCCTTACAAGGAGCCCAAATGAAAGAAATGAAATAAATACACAAGTACAATCCCATACAAGTCATAACACACAAATACGTTCCACCCGTATAGCTTTTGATGCCCCTATCAATTCTCCCCGGGTGGGAGGAACTCGACCCCGTCGAGTAGGGGTATGGATGCTCGAGTACTCCGGCGGATCCGTCACTGTGCCAAGTAACGTGGGTATGCTCCACTCCAAGTGACCGTCACCTGCTCATTCCATATATACTCGATATGCACAAGCTGCTATGGGCCAGAGGTGGACACTCCAAATGGGGCACTCTCAAAAAGGGAGGTGGCGGCTCGAAGACTCACTAGGAATCACCGCTGAGTCCCTGTAGGTGACTGATCTGGGTATAGATGTAGAACCGACCCCATACTCATCGAGTGAGTCCAATCACCTCTTACTTATAAGAGAACGACAACGAGCTTGCACAAGACACATGCAGACCCTCAAACTACACACAAAACAAATCACACAAACAAACCACACAAAGAAGAGACAATACCGACTCATATATGACCCTAGACATACCTAATGTTAGTCCGACCCGTACATGGGTGACGGCGGACCAGGATACCCGAACGTGTGCCATGCATGCATGTTATGTAACCGGAGATGGGTGGCATGGAGAACACCTAAATGGCCAAGTATGACCCAGTCATGCATGGACGCCCCTTTGCATTTGGGAGACTTGAGAGGGCTAGGGAAGCCGGGTGTGGAAGGGCCGGATGTGGGTGTACCGGAGATGGGTTTAGGTGGGTCGGAGAAACCAAAATCTCCGTTACCCCTAAATGATGGTTCGGACCTTTGGCTATGTAGTGGTTGCTTGGCCCGAGTGGAAAAGGCATGATAGTGAACTCCGCGGAAGAAGGATAGTGAGTATGAAAACTCGGGAGGTTCACTAGTGAAGGGGTCAAAACGGTCGAAGAAGGTGTGACCCCATGAAGTGGGTTCCAACATGACATGGTCCCAAGTTTGGAATTCATAGTCACCGTCATACATTATGATCGGTGGGACGACGGACATGTGTAGAAAATAGGATTCCTCCCTTGGGCAAAAGGGAACGAAGTCAGACTCGGCCGGCATCGGGAGGAATAGAAGAATCTCCGTGGTGACACACCCCATGGTGCACTCGAGGTAATAGACCCGAAGGCCGGATGGGTGAAGCTAAGACTGGCGGGTTGGTCAAAGCCTCGGGCCAGAAGATGCGTCAACTCCCATTGTGAATCTAATCCTATGATAAGATCGTCCAACGTATCAACATGGTGACGAGATCGAAATGTGGTATGGAATGAGTTGACCGGCACTATAGGTAGGATGGGATCCATGGATGGAAAGGGAGGTGGGACCAAGCCATCCTTGAGCCAACTAAAAAGCGGCTCGGCGATGTATAGTGTACCCGTTAGAAATACGGGCGGCTTGGGCCTTGGTGGCTCCAAATGAGATGGTTCCGAATCAAGTTCGGAAATAGAGAGTGAAGACATTGGAGCTCTCATGGGTGAGGAAAGAATGTCCTTCTCATGGTGAAGGGGTCCTTGGGGTGGCTCCGGGAACAACCAATCTACCCCGATAGACCGATCTAGGCTAGTACTAAACCGATCTAGGCTTGTACTAAACCTTTGCACTTGTCCCATCATGGCTTGGAACATTGCGCCCACTTCATCGGGACTATAGGCTCGGGATGCGGCCATGGTTGTAAAGATGGGGTTGGGTCCCCTAGGAATGGAGATGCAAGACCATTTTTTTTAAGTTTAAAAGTAAAATGTGATGCTAACTAATGCACCTAGACATAACCAAAACTCGGTACGCGGCGGAGATAACCGATCCGAAGACCACTCGCGCAAGTGTACGACCTTCCCGATAGGCGTAGCCTAACATTCGGACAACACCTTTTGATATACCGGGTTATTGGGATGCAATGCAAAAAGACACTTTTTTTTTGTTTTAAAACAATGATGACCCTAAACACGACTTAGACAATGACTAATGGTTAGACGTAAATGACACCCCTTTTTTTTTGACACCCTAGACTCAAACTTGGCTCTGATACCAAATTGATGCGGGACGAGACACGGACACGACAAGCTCGTGACTGTCCCTTAACGAGGGAAGCGTCGGATGTGCGCGGTTGAGAAATCGGCAGTGAGCTAGGGTGGTCGGCTGTCACTTGTGCCCGGATCGGGTCACGGGACGGTAACGCTCTCTCTCGCAGCAGCGGTGATATAAATATAAAGCGAGCTAATTGTCCATACACATGCTTTCTAGAAGCGGCATAAACAAATATATATGAAGTAAGTAAAATGTCGAGAACAACCGTGTGGGACCCGGTGGCCGTGTGGGACCCAGTGGCACTCGTGGTGCCCACTTACTGTCCGGAGGGGTCGTGTGGGACCCGGTGGCACCGCTGTGGTGGTGGATGCCTGGATGAGCACTCCCTGGAGTGGAGGCGCGCTGGTTTGCCGGCCGGAGGCCGGGCGGCTGCGATCGGCACCGGTCGGAACAACCGGCCACGGATCTACAACTTCTGGTTTTCAGCGCGTGCCCCGGCGAGAACGGACGTTGCGATCAGTCCCGATGTCGGATCGACACAAAACTGGCGCCATTGGAAAGCTAACTTCAAATACTTCAATCAAGGCTTGAAGATCTGGCCTGGATCTGCACGGATCTGGGCTTTAATGAATTTAAAACTTCCTATTGTACAGTAGCTGAACACTCAGATCTGCAGGGCTATTCTCTGAGAACTGCCTTTGACCGATATGTGAACGTCCGAATCGGAAGTGGTGGTCTTCAGAAAAGTTGTAGGACATCAAGCTAGGAAAACGGAAAAAATGGTTTGGACAAGTTTGGATGTGGCTACGAATTGATAGTATTTTTGCACTAACAGTGGGTCGGATCTGGAAATGGGCTGAAAGCACTATAGCTGAGATAGAACATGAATTTTGAAAAATGGATAGAGGGTAGATCAAAAATCAATAAAAATGGTGGATGTAGGGGATAATGGACAGAGCTGCTAGTAAAATTGGGAGGGTTTGGAAAAATCAAAAAGAGGGTCGGAGGTGAGAAACACAGGGCTACTATCACTGTAGACAGAGACAAAACAGATCTGGGAATGAAAGATGCACGAAAATGGAAAAATACTAAACGAGAGATTTTGGACGTGAAATATTTTGTGGAGATGGGAATACAAGATAGAAACAACCTCTGAAAATTTCAGATCAAGAGGATGTCGGAGTTGATAGAAGGAATTCCGAGAAGAAGCTTCTGTCCAGGATGGACAGAACACCGAAGTCGACTTCGCGGCGGCTCGAAGGAGGCACGAACGGCGGCGGCGGCACCGGAGATGAACTCAGAGATTGAGGGGGAGGAGATAGAAGGGTTCCACTCTAGAATTGGGGGTTGGGGATGAAGAAAACCAGGGGGAGAGAGAGGGGAGGTCGAAATTCCCACAAGGGGGGCTCTTGCACAATGCTTTTTTCACTTTCATTAATTCAATCAATTGGAAAATACAAGCTATATATAATAAATGTAAAAAGACACTAAATGCCCATAGATCTAAGGTTTGTAATGGCATATTAGGG
Organism: Amorphophallus konjac; assembly: GCA_022559845.1. NCBI lineage: Eukaryota > Viridiplantae > Streptophyta > Magnoliopsida > Alismatales > Araceae > Amorphophallus > Amorphophallus konjac. The sequence goes on from CM040123.1 coordinate 44,932,567, forward strand.
AGTTCCTAAATATTTCTCCCATGTGGTCAAAACTTTAACCATTAATCTAATCAAACTTGGACTATTTCCATTCAAACTTACCTAATTTTCACCAACCAAGCCTAATAAGGCCAAAGAATGGGGCGCCCCCCTTCATGGGCTTCTCATGGGCCTAGGCTGGTCCAAGGCCAACCACTCAAGTCCAATAACCCATGTCTAGACTTGGGCCTTCCAAGTCTTGGTGGTCCATGAGAGGAGAAAGCCCACTTGGGCCTTAAGTGGCTATTAAGGTCCAATATGAACTAGGCTTCTAATGGACTCTACTAATGGCAACCTAGCCATGGACTTTACATTACAAGTGGCCCATTGGCTTGTTATAATCCTTACAAGGAGCCCAAATGAAAGAAATGAAACAAATACACAAGTACAATCCCATACAAGTCATAACACACAAATACGTTCCACCCGTATAGCTTTTGATGCCCCCATCACACGGCTAGCTGCTGCATTCCCAATAGCTTGTGTCACATCACTTTGGGTATCCACGAAGGTCTTTTCTTCTCTCTGCTCGGCCAAGTGCAGGGACAAGAGATGGATGGATGGATGAGATGCCCAACCTAGGCGCTCCCTAATACGAGAGAGGTCTCAAATAGGGGTAGTCTTGACCCTCAAAAGTGAGCTTTCATGATAAATCTAGCCAATAAGGGCTCTCAAAATCAAAGAAAATTCAAAATATCAAAATTATGAATCAAAGGCATGGCAAGAGTGGCAGTACAGTTCCTCACGGGACGTCATGAGCCCGGTCGCATGCGTACTTGATAAATATGGGTCCTAAAAAATCAAAGACACAAAGTCCCGACGCAACAAACTGTATCTTTGAGGGGTAGTGCCCTGGAAGGAATTCGAGTCTTGATGTCTCCCATCCTGCATAAAGCTTGTCTCCAATTTATATTTTGCTTCTCTCTCTTAGGCTGGGTTGTATCTCGGGTATGGCCTTAGTAGGGGCACCGTTCTTTAGAGGCAGTTACTTGTGGTAAGCCACCCTCACATGCACGCCCTGCTTAAGGGAAGCCTTTAATGAGATGGGTAGGAACGACGACCCCTAGCCATTAGTTTAAGCCCATCTTTGGGTGCTGCAGATGGCTTTGTCAAAACTAAAAAAAATTAGATATTGTCGAAAATAAAAAAAATCAAATATTTCTAAAAATGTAAAAAATCAAATATGTCAAAAATTCTAAAAAAATCATATATGTCAAAATATAAAAAAAATCAAATATTGTTGAAAATCTAAAAAAATCATAAAATTGTAAAAATCCAAAAATATGTGTCTTTCGTTCCCTTCTTCGTGCATTTTTCGTTTTCTATTTGTTTTTGAGGACGGATATGATCTGCTTGTTAAGTGTGCAGTTCACAGGTTCAAGTTGTCATTGCTGTCTTCTATCTTTCACTCTGTCTCCTATTCATATCTTTTTGATATGTTCTCTTTCTTCAATCCACTCTCTCGATCTGTTCTGAAGCTTATGTCCTTCTCAGCTTTTGTTTGCAATGATCATATCTCCATGAGAGGGCTTTGCCTCACAATTATGAACCTGGCGATTCTGCTTCATCTGATCTTGGGCATTGATTGAAGAGCGTATTCGTCATGTCTTTTGTTCCACCGTGTCCTTGTCACACGTGTTTATGTCCCTCCGTGTCCTTGTCACACGTGTTGTTTTGTCCCTCCGTGTCTATCATATTTTTGTCCCACTATGTTTTTGTCCCACTGTGTCGCCATGCCATGTGTTCTTGTTGTCATCCCATACGTGTTGTCCGTATCTTTTGTCCCCGTGGTTTGTCGTCCCACGTGTCTTTGTCCCACCGCGTGTGTTGTCTTGCCCCACCGTATATTCCACGCACGCTTGTTGTTTGCTCTTGTGATGTTCCGTTTATGTTTTGTCTTGATATTTGTTATATTGTTACGCTTCATTCATTATGTTATATTGTTATCATGTTATGCTTATTTTATTGTTGTTCTCCTATACATGAAAATCCATAAAAAATTGGAAAATTTGAAGGAAAAATCTAAAAAATATTGTTTCGCTTGACAGGTAAGTCAGGTATGGCTCTCTATCCCTGCTCATTGTTGCATTACTATATGGCATCTACTTTATTATATCCTATCAAGGACCGGCTAGTTGCCCGTGTGTTTTGGGATCTGATGTTCCCCTTTAACAAAAATGATGATGATCTAGGAGCATATGGTTAATCGTTGGATAAGCCGTTAGTTTGAGTCGGGTGGGGGACGATGGACTCTATCTCGCACACCGTGGTTGTAAGAAGACTCTTGACCCCGTCTTGGCTCGGTCTAGCGATAGTATCCTTGAGTACTTTCTATTTTATTCTTTCTTTGCATTCTTTTTGATGATTTCTTTATTTTAGCCCAGCATGCATCATGTCATTTTGAGCATTCACGTCTCGTGATTCAGAAAGTTTTCTCCTCAGCAATGGTTAATTGTGCTTATTTCTCTTGGATAAGAGATTCTCTGATGTGACACCACCTTGGGGGTGGCAGTCACTAGGCCGATGCACCTCGGACCTAACAAAGCAAGCATAATCGCAAGAACTGGAAGTTAACGTCGGCGGACGCTCACACGGTGAACACACTCAACCCGAGGGTGACTCGGGGATATCGAGTCGAGGGTGTGGGACGGGACCCTTGCTGGTGGAGGGCCAGCAATGTTGACATGTTTTCCCCCCCTTCCTTCTTCCCTCTACCTTTCTATATCAAGGTATAAGAACAAACAAAGTGAAGCTAGAAGGGTGAGGAGGTGTGTGTGTGATCATGATTGCCACCAAGACACAAGGTACCGAAGAGTACTACGTACCTTGGAAAGGGAGAAGACACTCGCCTGAAGTGCAGCGCTGGCAGTCGTACACGGTCCAGGAAGAACTGCTCAATAGATCGCACGGCCACTCGATAGGCTGCTCACAGCGCTGGAAAGAGAAGCAGGACGAAGACTGGTCCAGTAATAACACGGTCCAAGGAAGGCCGCAGAAAGGCGTTGCATGGTCCGAGCTGGGCCGTGTATTCTTGAAGATGGACGGATGACGACCGTGTGATGCTGCCAACCTCCAAGATGTAGGACTTGATCCTTCACCCCTTCCGGCCGGCCAGAGGGGATGGGCCTCGTGATGTGCTGACGCTGACCTGCAAAACAACGTAGACAACAGGAATATGCAACCCAAATTAGCCCTGGAATGTGTAGCAACTATAAAATAGAATAGAAAATCAACATAACGGCATGGAATGGGTGATACCTGGGGTGGTTTTTAAACCCCTATAGGGCGTGAAAACGAATGGGAAGGGTGTAGAAATGATGTTGACAAGTGCAAAAACGTGGGACGAAGATGGAGAAGATGATCATGCAACAGATGAACTAATAACTAAACACCTAGACTAGAACGCAAAACGAATGGCTACTCCCTGAACCGGAGGCTTAAAAGGATGTAGAAAGACTCCCTCCCTAGCTACAGCTTGCTCAAGAATTCGGCAGAGTTTCGACGTTGACGTTGGATCTCCTCCCTTTCCAAGCTTGGACTAGGGGTTCTATTTATAGACCCATGAAAGTCCAGCCCTGAAATTGGATTTTCCACTAAAAATTAGGGCGTGATTATTAAAAAAAAACCATAGACAATACTCTAATCTCTCGCCCAAATCAAATGGCACCCCATTTGGTGGAGAAATCGCGGAGAAATGGGTGGGAGAAGTTAGGGGTTTAACCACAGATGGAGAGAGAAAATGCAATAAAACCCTAGATATAGGGCCTGTACACGGTCGCTCGATAAGCTGCCCAGTCATGTACACGGTCCATTGCTAGACCGTCTAATGCTGTCGGTGATAAATAAATAAAATGGGAAATTATCCAATTATCCTATCAAACTGACCGGCTACCACGGCGCTGGACTCTTTAGGATAAAATGGTCTAATGCTAGACCACTCAATCGTGACACGGTCCAATGCTAGGCCATGTCAACCGTGTCAGTGATAAATCTGATAAAATAGGATAAATAGATAATTATCGGAAAAACCCACCGGCTTATGACTGTGGGGATTGGACGGTCTGAAGCCAGGCCGTTCAATGGCAGTAAACGGCTGAACTCAGACCGTGCAGAGGCTTGACGGTGGATATTCAGAAAATCAAATAAATATCGATCTGAGCTTGTAAACGGTTCCAGATAGACCGCCCAAGCACTGAACGGCCCATCGCTAGACCGCGTACCGCCTGGACGTTTGAAATTAATAAAATGGGATAAGCGAGCCCATTTACCCCAAAAACCAAGCACAATCAAGGCCCATTAAGCCCGAATCCGAGAGCAGACCTAGCTAGGGAGGGAGATACCCATAAAATAAGCCCAAAGACGTGCCTGGAAATAGCCCAATGAGTTATAGACAACTCGAGACATTAGCAAATGGTGGTAAGAGGAATGACCCAACTCATAGGTAAAAAATAGGTGTCAACAGATGCCTCTCCTTAACGTCCTCCTTACAGGGGAGCGAGCGGAGGTGAAGCGAAAGCGAAATGGAACATGAGATGAAGCGGAAATGAAGCGGAGTGGACTGAAAAGTAGACGTTAAGGCAAAAGACACCCATTTTCTCGTCAATGAGCGATAGGAATCTTCTGAAAAACTCTGAACCAAACACAAGGAACGATCGGACCAAAACGACGCTAGTCTGGAGAAACTAACTAAATGAAAAGGAAAACACACGATCAACCTCATGGGGGGCACAATCCCTCGGACCAATGAGGGGATCAGAGCAAACAGCAAAAAGCAAAGAAACAGGCTAAAACTCCAGACGGGGACTTTCAGTCAATCAAACCAGGTGAACAGACCAGAGAAAACCTTCTAACTCTGAGTCGAATATTTCCTCCTACTCGAAACCATGAACGCACAATCATCCATCACAAATGAGATACTTTCAGACAGACCATGGGTCATGAATGCTCAAAGGATGCGTATGATGCATGCTGGGCTAAAATAAAAGAAATCATCAAAACGAATGCAAAGAAAGGATAAAATAGAAAATACTCGAGAATAATATTGCTAGACCGAGGCAATCAGGGTCAGGACAATATCCGCAACCATGACATGTGAGATAGAACCATTGTCCCCTAATTTTCCTAACCTAACGGCCTATCTGATGATTAGACACGTGTACCTAGATCATCATTATTTTTTTTATAGGGGAACATCAGATCTTGGAATACGTAGATAACCAACTGGTTCTCGAGATAATATAACATAGATACCATATAGTAATGCAATAAGGGATATAAGGATCGAAATACTTACCTAACTTACCTAACGGCAGCGGGAGTGGAGTAAAGCTGCAAAGGAATCATGGACAAGGTTTTGCAATATTACATCATGAAATAATCATTCAAGCTAAAAGGTCAACCACTTAATCACATAATGTAGCAAAATGGGGCTCAAAAAGTGTTCTCCATCATCGTTTCAGCATATGAACGGTCTAACAACAGACCGCTCCAGAATGTAAACGATCTAGTTGGGGCCGCGCAAGCATTGCCAGTTTGAATATGATGGTGAAGATGCACGGCCCTCTATAAGGCCGTCCAATGATCTGAATGGCCATAGTCAGGCCGTTAAAGGGGGCACACCGTTAGAGCGTAAAATGGTCATATCTGAGACCATCCCGTCCTTACACGATCCATCGATAGACCGTGTGATCTCTGGCAGTTTCAAAAAAAATAAACTCTTCCTCCTCCCTCTTCACCGTAACCGACGGAGGAGGAGAGGAAAACACCCCCCCACTCTCCCACATTCTCCACCCTATCTCCCACTCTCATTCTTCACTCCCCTCGTCTCTCCCTTCGTATGTAGTTCAAGAGACAAGCTTTGACATGCCATGCCCGAAGGATGGCCAGAGAGGATGCCCCCGTACCACCGTCGGCAACCACCGCAGAGGGAGTGCCACCGCCCGCGGTCGAGGAAGGAGAGCCTCCGCCTGTGGCCGAGGAAGAGGCAGGGGCGATCGTCGCCCAGGAAGAGGAGGCCGGGGAAGCACCGGCGGTGCCCACGGTGGCAGCGGACAAGCCACCGAAGTCTTCCGAGGTAGGCCGCCTAACCCCCCCCCCCCATTTCAAACTTTCAATGCATGCATGTAGTCTTAGGAGAGTGAAGAGGGGCGTACGACCCCTTTAGGGCCAGTTGTGAGGCTGTATGGGCCATCACCGCCGGCAAGATGGGGCTTGAACGCCGTTCGCAAGGGCGAGCACAGAATGGTCTTACAGTGACGGCTCAGGAGAACCACGCGGTTCATATAGAACCGTTCAATAATGGTACAGCCCATGGGTGACCGTTCCAATGAAATGTGAACAGACGGGGATATGGGATTTAGCACGGTCTGGATAGGACCGTGGAAATGTAGGACGGCCTATGTAGGTCCATTTAGAATCTGAAGAGTTGTGAACAGGACGGTCTCCAACAGATTGTGGGTATCCACACGGTTGAAGGAAAGACCGTGCAAGCTTAAACGATCAGGGGCTTGAAAGGGGAGTTATACGGTTAGGTGGGGACCGTGGGCGTGTTGGATGGCCAGTAAGTGACCGTTATAGAGTTACACACAGAACGAATGCACGGTCCTAACTGGGCCGTCCATTAGGTAGAGCGGTCCATTTGTGGCCGTGGACCTCCGAAAAGGGTTATTGGAACGGTTGGAAGCAAGCCGTGGAATGGTTAAACGGCCCATAGCTGACCATTATGTTAGTAGAGTGCATTTTTCATTCTTTTGCCCTTCCATTTATTTATTTAATGAAATGCATGATTTGCTATGAAATGCATGACTAAAGCAATTGTTTTAAATGTATGCAGGGGAAGCACATGACTCGGATTTCCTGGTTGTAGGTCCGAGCAGTGTACCTCGCACTGCCGGACTTCCAGCAGGAGAGGCTCGCGACCATGGGCTTCAGCGAGTTCCTGAGCGTAGAGGTTACCCGACTGGACACGCCGCTTCTGTACGCTCTACACGATCGATGGGATCCGGTGAGCCGGACGTTCCTTTTCCCATGGGGCCATATGGTCTTCATGTTAGAGGATGTTACGCGCATCACCGGACTGCGCGCGCATGGAACACCGATTAGCGGGAGGACGTACCCCGACTACCGGGAGCTGTCCCAGGAGTTGCTAGAACTGGAGCTACTCCGACCGGAGCGTCAGTCGACGACACTAACGATGGCGAGGTTGTAGGAGATCCTCGGGCTGAGGGGCACAGGGATCACGACCGGGGAGCTGCCAGAGCAGCACCTGCAGAGGTTGGTGGACCGAGCTCGACCCAGAGTGGCAGCTGCAGTAGGACCTAAGGCAGACGTGGTCCTGCGACGCTTCCTGATGCTCTTCTTCGAGAGGCTATTGTTCACGACGAGGGCCGACGTCATCAGCTGCCGGTTCCTGCCGTTGCTTGCGGACGTGGACCACATCAGGGACTTCGCTTGGGGAGCAGCGGTCCTCACGTTTTTGTTCGACACCCTCAGCTCCACCAACCGGCGGACGATGCTTGGTGGATTCTCACCCCTACTCCAGGTACGACTCAACCTTTGAAACTATTATGCAATTTGCTATATGATTCCTATAAATGCTATATGCTGACATTTGGTGAAATGCAATGTAGGTGTGGGCCTACGTGGGCTAGGGAGAGGGGAGGAGACTTACCCGAAGCAGCTTCCCATCACCAGGCAGTGGACGGCTCCACGGGAGACTGGGTCCCTGTGGAGACAGGTCCGGGGGATCCAAGGTGATTTGGACACATTGCCCTTCGCCTCGGTAAGGATCTAAACTGAAACTTTATCATTAAATGCAACTTATATGCCTATGATGCTAATGCAATTTTCCTATTTGACAGGTCCGGTGGACACCGTATCAGAGCGAGGGGCACGAGGATCAGCCCTGGGTCGTGGCGGCCCTTGCCTACGCAGGCCGAGACATTTGGCTTCACTGCATGAACGTCGTGGAGCCGCTCCACTTCCGCTTGAGGATGAGGACAATCGGCGTCCATCAGCAAGCGGTAGAGTTTTTCGGCACCCAAGAAGCTGGAAGAGCGAGTCGGGTGACACCCCCGAGGACTGGCCACGGTAGTGGACTGGACAGCACGAGCGACAGAGCAGATCACCGACTAGACAGTGCTCGGGCGGGTGGTGTCCACTTGGGCGGAGAGCGAGGAGGCCTACTACACGGCCTATGCCAGGCACTACAGGGACCAGGTGTTCCGTGGTGCCCGCCGACCGGTACTACTTCTAACTCTAATGCTTTCTTATTATGCCTTCTATATGATGATGCACAGACCCTTGGACTTTTTAAATGCAGATTGACCCCGAGGGGAGGATCGCGGAGTTGCAGGGACTCCTCTACTCGACCATCCAGGAGCGAGACGAGCTCCGACAGGCCCTGACCCTTCGGGTGAGTTTCCCTAACTCTTAAACTTACTTATGCACTTGATTATGATTATGTAAGACCCCAAATTATTTAATTGAGCCCAATATTTCTTATTAAGCTTTTATTAATTGAGAATAGAATTTTATTGAATTAATAATTGAATTTCGGATTTATTAATATTTAATTCGTTAGAAATAGTATGAGTGAAAATTCGACTACCTTAGAAAAATCTGTAAAAATAGTAAATATGTTAAGGTCGAGGTAGATAACAACTTTTCCTTCTGGCATTAAGCCATTGTAAATCCGTGGTAAGATCTATTTAGAGTTTAAACCCAAAAGTGCACACTTTTGACCCATACCTAACCCTTAGATTAAAACACGAAATTCGACCTGAATACTCAACCAAATGAACTGAAATCAGTGGCAAATGGAAGGCCACAATGTAAGGAACATTTACCCTCAATCAATTTGAGGTAAACCTAGCCCCAAAACGTGCTGCCGACATAGTTTGGTCAAGTCAAGGATTTCGGCGCCGTTTCTAAACACGTAGCTTGCAGCAGCGAATACTCCCAACTCCGAAGGCTCCAGAAGCTCTATGAGCTATCAAAATGAAGCCCTACGAGTCTTCTTTCATTTGGCTACTGTGGGGTTCGCTGAAGTTTCAGATCTGGGGAGATCTAGCTCGATTTGTGGAGGTGGGTCAGCAGGCCGTTGGCTTCCCTTCATCCTTCTTTGATCCATCGATTGAGGTAGGAATTCTCAACCAAATTTTGATCATGAGTATAGCAAGTTGTTCATCTCGTCGAGATCTATCTATTGGGACTGAAAGCCCCAATTTTCATCAGGTGTGGAGTGAGTTATCACGGGTTTTCTAAGGTGCTGTCCAAGTGTTCTTCATCCTAGGGTTTGAGTTTTCTCTCTCCGATTTGAGGTAGGATCTAACAACCAAACTCTAATTAACTTACATGATATAATCAGCATGTTATTATCTTTCATTTAACGTAGAAAGCCCCAAATTCCATTGAGCATGCCTCGTGAATTTCAAAATTTTGTAAGAGCATACCTAGAACATGATTCATATAGTGTTCCTTTAAGTCAGAGCTTGATTACGGGCTAATTTTGAGTCATGTATCCTGATCTTCATGTAGAATATTATACATGGTTGGATTCATAATCGAGTCAGCTTTCTTTTGACACCAAAAGCCCTAAATTCCGTTGTGTATGTTAAGAGAATTGCATGATTTAGTAGAAGTGGGTCAGGAACTAGGGTTTTCATGAAATTACCATATATAAGTTGAGATTCAATCAATTTCTATAACAATTCGTGTTTCAAAATTGTAGTTTTATGACCCTAGAATGTCTATTAATATTCCTAGATCATGTGGTTTTGATTTCAACTCAATTGGACCCCATTTGGATGAGTTTATGTGGTTTCCGGAAGCAACATTCGTTGCTGTTCTTGCAGGGGTCGACCCCAGGGGTCGACCTGTTTTCTGGGCAACCCTGCAGGCCCGAGGGTCGACCCCAGGGGTCGTCCCCTCCTGTTCCTGCATGGGGGTCGACCCCAAGGGTCGACCCATCCAGCTCCCTGCATGGGGGTCGACCCCAGGGGTCGACCCATTGCACAGGAATGTAGGGGTCGACCCCTGGGGTCGACCCATCTGAAGGAAATTGCTGGGGTCGACCCCAGGGGTCGACCCATTCAGCTTCCAGACCCCAGTTTTTCAGGGGTCGACCCCAGGGGTCGACCCGTACACCAGAAACCTGATTTTCATCATTTTTCGACCCGAAGATGGATCCGAATCAGTGGGGAATCAACCCATTTAACTTAGACCCACTGAAATTATATTTTTGAAGAACAATTGACCTATTCATGTACCCCCCTCGATTTCAAATTTGCATTGGTCCTTTCTTGCAAACATAGTACAAAACACGATGTTTACCATCTCCATTACAACACTTACATTGGTTAAATAGAAACTCACATAATTAATGATTAATGGTGTAACTAAAACCCCTGATAATGCATTCTATTTCACCGCTGTGAGAGCTTGTTCTTTACCTCGACAACTTGTTCTAGCTTGTTGGCACTTTGGCTAATACAAATGATAATGGTTAATCATGATATCTTAACTTGGTGATTAGGATTAATATGTTGATTAGCTTGTTTGATTGCTGCTGTTTTACAGTAGCGCAGCACGATTAACTCTTGTTGTGACTTGGTTTCGATCTCCTTGATGATTATACTTACCTTAAAATTCTGGAAATAAATCTCTTTCCTACTTGAAGTTGTTATTGCTACTTAGTTTAAACCTTGGAATTCTGGCCATAAACTGTGGAAGTCTAGATTCGTGGGATCTTTGATCCAAAGAAATCAATGCCTGGCAAACAATTAAGGGCTCGGTCTAGTCCTGGGAAGAGCGCCCGAACACTACGTGTACCCCCGGGGAGGTGAATGACTAGGTGTGGCATTTGGCACCAGTACTTGACATGTGTTAAATCTAGGACTGTCCACTACTCTCTACATTACTTTCTACTACTTTTCACTTTCCACTCTTCACTGTTCTATACTCTACTTGTTGTTACTTTACTTGCTGATTACTTGGACGTGGAAATGAAATTACATACGTGCTTGACATGACTTGAATTGTCTTGATATGGCCAACTTTTTATCATTATCTCCTGTAGTAAATTCTTGTCTTACCATTCTATTCATTATATTTCTTGACCTTGCAAGATCTTTGAATTTTGTTTCGTGATATCATCGTTATCTTTTTATTGTTTTATCATTTGTAGCATGACATTTTAAAATGTAATTAAACTGTTAATCACTTATACCTGTCTGTTATTTCCTACTGAGCGTCAGCTCATAGTTGTGTTTTCCCCCTTTTCCAGGCTGTTCAGGTGACGCACTTACCGATGGGGAAGGGCAGGAGTGATGTCTTGAGTGTATCAGTTCTAGTGTGTTAGTAGTGTGTTATCTTACTTTTAGTTGTGTTTTGGAGAGCATTTAGTCTCAGTCATATTATTGAGCTTTAGTGATTGATTATTCCAGTTGTATTAAGTTGAACATGAGGTTATCGTATCAGTTGTGGTTTGTTAATGATCATTTAGTATTTCCATCTTGTAGCACTTGTGTATTATTTTAGATTAGTTCTCTCTCTTGCCAGCGTGTCTCTAACTGTACGTCCCGTTATTTTCGCCTTGTTCGGGGCGTGACAGTTTAGTTGGTATCAGAGCCCTAGGTTTCACATTCCTAGGTTCCCTAAGTTTTAGGTTTTCTTGCATTGCATCCCAATAACCGGTATATCAAAAGGTGTTGTCCGAACGTTAGGCTACGCCTATCGGAAAGGTCGCACACTTGCGCGAGTGGTCTTCAGACCGATTACCTCCGCCAGGTACCGAGTTTTGGTCGTGTCTAGGTGCACTAGATCCCTAACCTTGTGAAAGTTTAAGACCTGACGTGTGAGATTGGGTAGAACTTGGGTTAAGTTCGTTCCTTAATCGTGCTTTATCTATCTTATTGGACCTAAGTAACCTATTTCTCGTGTAGATGGCAGCTGATCGTGCTGAATGGAGGAACCTGCAGCGTACGGTTCAAGGCCTTACTCAGGCCCTTCAGCAAGTAGCTCAGGCAGGAGCGGCACAGCATGGCACCGGTGATCTATACCGGAACTTCCGCGGAATGAATCCGCCTAGATTCGCTGGTTCGACTGACCCCGACCAAGCTGAGCACTGGCTAGATGAGATGGGGAGAATCTTTGAAGTTATGCAATGCACCAACCAGGAGCGTGTCCTTTTGTCCACATTTCAACTGGAACATGATGCACGTACTTGGTGGGATTCTATCAAGGCAACTCTCGGTGATCGGCAAGTTATGTGGGAAGAGTTCGAAGAATTCTTCAACAGCAAGTATTTTTCTGATAGAGTGCAAGAGAAGAAAGCGACGGAGTTCGCGGCCCTGAAACAGCGAGGTTTGTCCGTGGCAGAGTATGAGGCTCAATTTGCACGGCTTTCTCGATATGCTACACATCTCATTTTCACCGAGAAGATGAAGGCGAAGCGCTTTCTCAATGGATTGAAGCTTCATTATATCAACCAATTGGCACCGATGGAGATTTCCACGTATTCTGAGGTGGTAAGGAAAGCGCAAGTTCTGGAGGATACTCTTGAAATGACGGAGAGAATCCGTGGGAAAGGCACCAAGAAAGAATTACCTACGGGTTCCGGGAGTGTCAAACCCGGGTATACCAAGAAGAGGCCTGTTAGTGGACCTGGTTCGTGGAGCGGGTCCGGATCGTGGAAGGGCAAGACGCCGAGGCATGAAGACAAGAAGCCTGGCCCTATTGTTCCATTCAAGGGCGTGTGCAACTATTGTGATCGTCCGGGTCACAAGATAGAGGAGTGCTGGCGCAAGCTAGGCGCCTGTTTGCGATGTGGAAGCAAGGAGCACCGTATCCCCAATTGTCCTCTCATATCGGAGCAAGCTACACCGGCAAAACCTCTAGTCTTCAAGAAACCACAAGGCAAGCTTCAAGCTTTACATGCAGATGAAACTGGGATTTCTGATGATGGCGGACTCGTCGAAGGTACCCTTACTATAATCGATAAGCCCGCATTTGCTCTCTTTGATACTGGTGCAACACATTCTTTTATTTCACGGAGATTTGCTAAGTCATTAGCTGTGGAACCTGTTTTGATGAATACTCCGTTAGAGATTTCAACCCCTATTGGCACTAGATCAACAATCCAGTATTTCTATCCTTCTAGTAAGGTGATGATTGGTGAGCAGAACTTACCAGCAGATTTGGTCTGCATGGACATGAAGGATTATGATGTAATCCTAGGAGCAGATTGGTTGGCTCGATATGAGGTTAGCGTTCACTGTAGTTCTAGCTCCGTGTCTTTTACTAGGCACCCGAGACTTTCTTTTGTGGGTGTTAAGCATCACAACTCGGTGTCACTTATTTCGGCTCTCCGAGCTGATAAGCTGATGAGACGTGGATGTGAGGCTTTTCTAGCCTTTGTTTGTGCAACCCCTGAGCAGCAGATTGAGATCAAGGACATTCCTGTTGTCCGAGATTTTCCTGATGTCTTTCCGGAGGAACTACCAGGACTTCCGCCTGAGCGGGAAGTTATCTTTTCTATTGATCTTATTCCCTGCACATCTCCTATTTCTAAGGCTCCTTATCGTATGTCTCCTGCGGAACTGAGGGAACTGAAGCAGCAACTGATGGAATTGCTTGAGAAGGGTTTTATTCGTCCTAGTACTTCTCCGTGGGGAGCCCCTGTGTTATTCGTCAGGAAGAAAGATGGTTCGATGAGGTTGTGCATTGATTATCGGCAAATAAACCAGCAGACTGTCAAGAATAAATATCCCTTGCCGAGGATTGACGAGTTATTTGACCAGATAGCGGGAGCTCAATATTTCTCTAAGATCGATCTTCGATCTGGATATCACCAGTTGCGGATTAAGGAGGAGGATATCTATAAATCAGCTTTCCGCAGCAGGTATGGTCATTTTGAATTTGTCGTTATGCCTTTTGGTCTAACGAATGCTCCAGCAGCTTTCATGCAGTTGATGAACAATGCATTTCGACCCTATCTTGATCAATGGGTCGTGGTCTTTATTGATGACATCCTGATTTATTCTAAGAATGAGGAGGAGCATGCTGAGCATCTGAGGATGGCATTGCAACTGTTGAGAGATCATCAACTATATGCCAAGTTTAGTAAGTGTGAGTTCTGGCTACAAGAAGTGTCCTTTCTCGGACATATTATCACCAAGGAAGGTATTTCAGTTGATCCTTCGAAGATTGAGGCAGTGAAGAATTGGGAGCAGCCTACTAGTGCAACTGAAATCAGAAGTTTCCTAGGCCTGGCAGGCTATTACCGAAGATTTATTCAAGATTTCTCCAAGATTGCAGTACCTATGACCCGCAAGGAGAATAAGTTTGATTGGTCAGATGATTGTCAGCGAAGCTTTCAGACTCTGAAGGAGTGTTTGACTACTGCACCTGTTTTGGCTTTACCTTCTGGTGAAGGAGGATTTGTTGTTTATACTGATGCTTCAGGTATTGGCTTAGGCTGTGTACTCATGCAGCATGGGAAGGTGATTGCCTATTCCTCTAGGCAGTTGAGGAAGCACGAAGATAATTATCCTGTTCATGATTTGGAACTTGCTGCAGTCGTGTTTGCTTTGAAGATATGGAGGCATTACTTATATGGAGAAACCTTCACAGTGTTTTCAGATCATAAGAGTTTGAAGTATTTATTTTCTCAGAAGGAACTCAACATGAGGCAGCGGAGATGGTTGGAGTACTTGAAAGACTTCGACTTCTCGATTGAGTATCATCCTGGCAAAGGTAATGTTGTGGCAGATGCATTAAGCCGGAAGCCGGTAGCTAGATTGTCAAGTCTCATGTTACAAGAATGGAGATTGTTGGAACAATTATCCAGTCTAGATCTTAATATTGACAATGATCGGGTCATGATTGCTCAGATCCAACTTAAGCCCGAATTGTTGATGGAAATCAAGTCCTTGCAAGAAAATGATCCCGAGTTGGTAGAGATCAAAGGAAACTTGAGCAGCAGACCTGACTTCATGTTGGCCGATGATGGTAGATTATTATTTAAAGGCAGAACTTGTGTTCCGGATGAGGCTACAATAAAGAACAAAATTCTTGAGAAAGCTCATAGATCCAGATATACCATTCATCCTGGAGGCACTAAGATGTACCGAGATTTGAAAAGGTCCTTTTGGTGGCCGAATATGAAAAGAGAAGTTACAGATTTTGTGAGTAGATGCTTAGTATGTCAGCAAGTTAAGGCCGAACATTTCAGACCAGCAGGGAAATTGAAACCACTCGACATACCCCAATGGAAGTGGGAAAGCATTGGCATGGATTTCATTATGGGTCTACCTAGGACTCGTGGTGGATTTGATGCGATATGGGTGATTGTCGATCGATTGACAAAGTCGGCTCATTTCTTACCAATTAAGTCCAAGTGGACGATTGATGTATTGGCTGCTTTGTATATAAAGGAAGTGGTGAGATTGCATGGTATCCCAGTAAATATAGTATCTGATCGAGACCCCAGATTTACTTCACATTTCTGGAAGGGACTGCAAGAGTCTTTGGGTACTCGTCTGAATTTCAGTACTGCTTTTCATCCACAGACAGATGGACAGACTGAAAGAACCAATCAGATAGTGGAAGATATGCTGCGAGCTTGCATGATTGATTTCGGTGGTAATTGGAGTGAGCATTTGGCATTAATTGAATTCGCCTACAATAACAGCTATCAGTCTAGTATTCAGATGGCTCCTTTCGAAGCACTATATGGTAGAAGTTGTCGTTCCCCGTTGTGTTGGGACGAGGTAGGTGAGAAACAGTGGCTTGGACCAGATCTTGTTTCGGAATCATCACAGAACATCCGTGTTATCCGAGACCGGTTACAAGTAGCCCAGTCAAGACAGAAGAGTTATGCCGACAACAGGAGAAGAGCATTAGAATTTCAGGTTGGCGAGCATGTGTTCTTAAAGGTCTCTCCGACGAGAGGGATCCGAAGATTTGGCATTCATGGCAAGCTGAGTCCGAGGTACATTGGTCCATTTGAGATTCTAGATAGAGTGGGAGAGGTGGCATACAGACTGGCTTTACCACCGCATTTGTCTGGCGTACACAACGTTTTCCATGTGTCTATATTGCGAAAATATGTGTACGATCCCACTCATATCATTCAGCAGGTGGATTTTGAACTGAAGGAAGATTTGACCTATGAGGAAAGACCTGTCAAGATTCTGGACCGGAAGCAACAGCAACTCTGGAATCGTTCGATACCGATGGTCAAGATTCAGTGGAGTCGGCGTGGGACCGAAGAAGCTACATGGGAGTCTGAAGAGACTATGCGAAAGCGGTATCCCGATCTATTCTAGGTGAGCGATCTTTTTCTACTCTCAGTTTTAGTGCAGTGAATTTGGAGGACCAAATTCCTTTAAGTAGGGGAGGGTGTAAGACCCCAAATTATTTAATTGAGCCCAATATTTCTTATTAAGCTTTTATTAATTGAGAATAGAATTTTATTGAATTAATAATTGAATTTTAGATTTATTAATATTTAATTCGTTAGAAATAGTATGAGTGAAAATTCGACTACCTTAGAAAAATCTGTAAAAATAGTAAATATGTTAAGGTCGAGGTAGATAACAACTTTTCCTTCTGGCATTAAGCCATTGTAAATCCGTGGTAAGATCTATTTAGAGTTTAAACCCAAAAGTGCACACTTTTGACCCATACCTAACCCTTAGATTAAAACACGAAATTTGACCTGAATACTCAACCAAATGAACTGAAATCAGTGGCAAATGGAAGGCCACAATGTAAGGAACATTTACCCTCAATCAATTTGAGGTAAACCTAGCCCCAAAACGTGCTGCCGACATAGTTTGGTCAAGTCAAGGATTTCGGCGCCGTTTCTAAACACGTAGCTTGCAGCAGCGAATACTCCCAACTCCGAAGGCTCCAGAAGCTCTATGAGCTATCAAAATGAAGCCCTACGAGTCTTCTTTCATTTGGCTACTGTGGGGTTCGCTGAAGTTTCAGATCTGGGGAGATCTAGCTCGATTTGTGGAGGTGGGTCAGCAGGCCGTTGGCTTCCCTTCATCCTTCTTTGATCCATCGATTGAGGTAGGAATTCTCAACCAAATTTTGATCATGAGTATAGCAAGTTGTTCATCTCGTCGAGATCTATCTATTGGGACTGAAAGCCCCAATTTTCATCAGGTGTGGAGTGAGTTATCACGGGTTTTCTAAGGTGATGTCCAAGTGTTCTTCATCCTAGGGTTTGAGTTTTCTCTCTCCGATTTGAGGTAGGATCTAACAACCAAACTCTAATTAACTTACATGATATAATCAGCATGTTATTATCTTTCATTTAACGTAGAAAGCCCCAAATTCCATTGAGCATGCCTCGTGAATTTA
The DNA here is from genome assembly GCA_022559845.1 of Amorphophallus konjac. Classification (NCBI taxonomy): domain Eukaryota; kingdom Viridiplantae; phylum Streptophyta; class Magnoliopsida; order Alismatales; family Araceae; genus Amorphophallus; species Amorphophallus konjac. The sequence continues at coordinate 44,949,958 of CM040123.1, forward strand.
AAATTTTGTAAGAGCATACCTAGAACATGATTCATATAGTGTTCCTTTAAGTCAGAGCTTGATTACGGGCTAATTTTGAGTCATGTATCCTGATCTTCATGTAGAATATTATACATGGTTGGATTCATAATCGAGTCAGCTTTCTTTTGACACCAAAAGCCCTAAATTCCGTTGTGTATGTTAAGAGAATTGCATGATTTAGTAGAAGTGGGTCAGGAACTAGGGTTTTCATGAAATTACCATATATAAGTTGAGATTCAATCAATTTCTATAACAATTCGTGTTTCAAAATTGTAGTTTTATGACCCTAGAATGTCTATTAATATTCCTAGATCATGTGGTTTTGATTTCAACTCAATTGGACCCCATTTGGATGAGTTTATGTGGTTTCCGGAAGCAACATTCGTTGCTGTTCTTGCAGGGGTCGACCCCAGGGGTCGACCCGTTTTCTGGGCAACCCTGCAGGCCCGAGGGTCGACCCCAGGGGTCGTCCCCTCCTGTTCCTGCATGGGGGTCGACCCCAAGGGTCGACCCATCCAGCTCCCTGCCTGGGGGTCGACCCCAGGGGTCGACCCATTGCACAGGAATGTAGGGGTCGACCCCTGGGGTCGACCCATCTGAAGGAAATTGCTGGGGTCGACCCCAGGGGTCGACCCATTCAGCTTCCAGACCCCAGTTTTTCAGGGGTCGACCCGTACACCAGAAACCTGATTTTCATCATTTTTCGACCCGAAGATGGATCCGAATCAGTGGGGAATCAACCCATTTAACTTAGACCCACTGAAATTATATTTTTGAAGAACAATTGACCTATTCATGTACCCCCCTCGATTTCAAATTTGCATTGGTCCTTTCTTGCAAACATAGTACAAAATACGATGTTTACCATCTCCATTACAACACTTAGATTGGTTAAATAGAAACTCACATAATTAATGATTAATGGTGTAACTAAAACCCCTGATAATGCATTCTATTTCACCGCTGTGAGAGCTTGTTCTTTACCTCGACAACTTGTTCTAGCTTGTTGGCACTTTGGCTAATACAAATGATAATGGTTAATCATGATATCTTAACTTGGTGATTAGGATTAATATGTTGATTAGCTTGTTTGATTGCTGCTGTTTTACAGTAGCGCAGCACGATTAACTCTTGTTGTGACTTGGTTTCGATCTCCTTGATGATTATACTTACCTTAAAATTCTGGAAATAAATCTCTTTCCTACTTGAAGTTGTTATTGCTACTTAGTTTAAACCTTGGAATTCTGGCCATAAACTGTGGAAGTCTAGATTCGTGGGATCTTTGATCCAAAGAAATCAATGCCTGGCAAACAATTAAGGGCTCGGTCTAGTCCTGGGAAGAGCGCCCGAACACTACGTGTACCCCCGGGGAGGTGAATGAAAGGTGTGGCATTTGGCACCAGTACTTGACATGTGTTAAATCTAGGACTGTCCACTACTCTCTACATTACTTTCTACTACTTTTCACTTTCCACTCTTCACTGTTCTATACTCTACTTGTTGTTACTTTACTTGCTGATTACTTGGACGTGGAAATGAAATTACATACGTGCTTGACATGACTTGAATTGTCTTGATATGGCCAACTTTTTATCATTATCTCCTGTAGTAAATTCTTGTCTTACCATTCTATTCATTATATTTCTTGACCTTGCAAGATCTTTGAATTTTGTTTCGTGATATCATCGTTATCTTTTTATTGTTTTATCATTTGTAGCATGACATTTTAAAATGTAATTAAACTGTTAATCACTTATACCTGTCTGTTATTTCCTACTGAGCGTCAGCTCATAGTTGTGTTTTCCCCCTTTTCCAGGCTGTTCAGGTGACGCACTTACCGATGGGGAAGGGCAGGAGTGATGTCTTGAGTGTATCAGTTCTAGTGTGTTAGTAGTGTGTTATCTTACTTTTAGTTGTGTTTTGGAGAGCATTTAGTCTCAGTCATATTATTGAGCTTTAGTGATTGATTATTCCAGTTGTATTAAGTTGAACATGAGGTTATCGTATCAGTTGTGGTTTGTTAATGATCATTTAGTATTTCCATCTTGTAGCACTTGTGTATTATTTTAGATTAGTTCTCTCTCTTGCCAGCGTGTCTCTAACTGTACGTCCTGTTATTTCCGCCTTGTTCGGGGCGTGACAGATTATGCCTGTGAAATGACTACCCTTGGATCTCTAAAATGCAGCGAGCCGATAGAGGGAGCCCAGCGTTAGGGGGTTGACGGACCCTCTTCCTCTTCCCAGACTCCTGCGGACCGTGCCGAGCGGGAGGTAGAGTTCGCGCAGATGGTGGCGCGGGCTGAGGCAGCCGAGGCGGTGCTCTCTGAGAGGGTAAGTAGTCACTATGCTTTCCCTGTTGATTATGTTTATGAAATGCAATTGACTAACCATGATGCATGTATGCAGACGACCGAGCTGACCGGACTGAGGACAGAGCTGGAGCAGAGCCGTGTAGCAACACGGGAGGAGGCTGCCCGCCTCCGGGAAGAGATGGCGCGGAGCTGACTGGTAGACGCGGTCGAGACGGCGCTCCTCCACACAGATCTTGAGCATCACCGGGCCGGAGCTGTAGAGGCGGAGCGCTACCGAGCAGAGGCGTTGGAGCTGAGAGGGGAGTTACGAGCGTACAAGGAGATGAGCCGGCGGTTGGAGCGTAGCGGGACTCCAAGCGGCAGCACTAATGGCACCCATGGCTCCTACAAGAGTTACTTTACAGGCTCCTCCGGTCGCCGAAAGAACAAGGAGGAGGAGCGGCGCCGACAGCACCGAGAGGAGGCGAGCTCGGCGATGCCCCCGCCAGCGAAGAGGCATGAGCGCTCGGGCGACAACGGTGGGGGCCCAGGAGAGGGGGCGACCGGATGTACTTATGACTCGTGTATATGTGGATATGATAGTGATATGACATGTTTTGGTTTGATTTGATTTTGTGAATGAATGTGTGAATGGATGCAAATGATTGATGCTAACTAACTAACAATGACTCCCAACCCGACACGAGTGAGTGAGAGAGAGAGAGACGAAAATGATTTGAGTGGAATTGGTGCAAGGAGGTCAAAAATTGACGCTTCAGGTTGCTAAATGATCATCCAAATGACCGCTCCAGGATTGACACGGTCCCCTGATAGACCGCTGAAATCTGCTCGGTTAATGCCTCAATGAAGCAAATAAACGGTCCATGATGGTCCGTTCAAAAAATAGAACGGTCCTGCTGGAACCGTGGTTTTATCAGAACGGCCTATCCACAACCGTTCAAGTACCAGGGGTTGAAGTGTGTAGAAGGTTTTTGCACGGTCTATATCAGACCGTTCTTAGAGCAACGCGATCTATCGATAGACCGCTTACGTAGGCGTCCTGACAATCCAATCGGGACTCTCTTGGAGAGTCCTAACCCGAGTGGGGGAGCTTTAAACCAACTCAAAGTCTATTCTAACCCGATCTTGAACTATCCTACCTCAATTCTAGTGGGTTTAGGCCTCTAATCAAGTCCTATAAATAAGAGGGGACTTCCAAGTTCGTTCTCACACATCAACCCTCTTTCAAACCTTGAAATCCTTCTCAACCTTCCTGCAAACATCATGAAGAGAGCCTTTGAAGGGAGTTCAATGGACGGGGTGGTCTATGAAGGTCCAAAGCCGGCTAGAAAAAAGCGTGGAGTGCTACAACGGCTGACCACCATCTCGGGACACTTGAGCTCCAGCCCCATGAGAGAGGTAAGATTGTACAATTTCATTCAATTTCATTCCATTAAAGGCTCATATGTTCTTCCTCTCTTCTTCTTTATTTTTTTCTTTTCTTCTTCCCCTCAGCTTCTCCCCGACCCTAGGCGCTACTTCACCTTAAAGTGGATGGCCCCCATGATCCGTGAGCTACCCATATCCGTGACATCTTTCCTCAGGTCTTGGCATCTACACCCTCTCCTAGTGTTAGGCAAAAACTAACCCAAGCTCTCCCTAGATTGGCAAAGCATTTCGGCCTTGGTAGAGATATGGCATCCTCAGACCCACACTTTCATTTTCCCATCTTTTGAGGCCATCATCCTTCTAGAGGAGGTAGAGACCTACTTGTCTTTGCCTAGGTCCAAGGTGGGTGAGGAGGATTTAGTCTGCCACACCGTTGCTGATGCGGGATGGACCACGGACTCGAATCCAAAATGATATGCGACCCTTGGACTCTAGACGAGCTCGTGATTGTCCCTTAGCGAGGGAAGCGTCGGACATGCGCGGTTGAGAAACCGGCAATGAGCTAGGGTGGTCGACTCTCTTTTGTGCCCGGATCGGGTCACGGGACGGTCACGCCCTCTCTCGCAGCAGCGGTAATAAACAATATATAGCAAGCTAGATATCTCTACACATGCTCTCTAGCAGCGGCATAAAGATGTATATACGAAAGAAAGTAAATGCCGAATAAGGGAGCGAAAACGATACCTCCACGCTCCCGGCGTGGGGACGATGGACCCGGCCGAACTCGTACTCCCGGGACAGTTAATACAAGAATATTACATCAATGAATTATGTCCCACTCCACGCAGGGAGGTAAAGGGTGACACAATGGGGCCCGGGAGGACAGATTTTGGGTTGATGGGTGGCTTCTCGCGTAGCTTCGGCAGCACCCGAACTCGTGACTGTGGGACCCGCGTGCTGGCCGGAGGGGCCGTGTGGGACCCGGTGGCGCCGCTGTAGTGGGGACACTTGGGGAAGCCCTCCTCGGGATGGCGGCACGCTGATTCGCCGGCCGGAGGCCGGACGGCTCCGATCGGCACCGGTCGGAATAACCGGCCACGGATCTGCCGGTTCTATTTGTCAGCGCGCGACCCGACGAGATCACTCGTTGCGACCAACCCCGATGTTGGATCGATGATCAGGAGGTACCGATGGAAAGCTCTCTCGAAATCCTTCAAGATAGGACTAGAGAGAGTAGCTGGATCTTCACGGATCTGGGCCTTAACTAATTTTGAAGCTACTGTTGTACAGTACCCGAATTCTCAGATCAGCAGAGAACTTTCCTGTGGATCGCCTTTGACCGCGAAGTAGACGTCCGAATATGAAGTTGGGTCCTTCAGTAAAGTTGTAGATCTTCAAGAGAGGAAACCAGGGGTATTTGTATATCTGGAAAATATGGTGATTTAGATTTTCTAGAGTGTTTACACTGGACTGTGGTCGGATCTGGACTGATGCAGATAGAACTGTAGATGAGTTGGGACAAGAATTTCTAAAAATATGAAACGAACTTTCTAAATTCCATGAAAATTTGGAGAGGTGGAGGAGGGTAGAAAGAACTCCCAGTAAAATTGGGAGCTCCAAGAAAAATCAAAAGGTGGTCGGGGAATGGAAAACGCAGGGAAACTATCACTGTAGACAGAGATCTGGCAGAACTAGGATGACAGTTTGAACGAAAATGGAAAAATACCAAATGAAGGAAATATGACTTAAAAGTTTTTGTGAAGATAAGGGTTCGAGAGGTGAACCACTCCTGAGAGTTTTAGCTGCAGAGGAGGAGGGAGGTGGGAGTAGAAATTCGTGGAAGTTGCCTCTGTCCTGGATGGACAGATTACCAAAGACGGCTTTGCGGCGGCTCGATGGCGGCACGAACGGCGGCGGCGGCGGCACCGATGAACTCAGAGATTGAGGGGGAGGAGATAGAGGGGTTCCACTCTAGAATTGGGGGTTGGGGATGAAGAAAACCAGAGGGAGAGAGAGGGGAGGTCGAAATTCTCACAAGGGGGGGCTCTTGCACAATACTTTTTTCCACTTTCATTAATTCTAGAATAATAGAAATACATGACTTATATAATAAATAAAAAAAGACCATGAATACCCTTAGATCTAGGATCTGGAGGGGCATTTAAGGGACTTCATATTTGATCCAAATAAAATAAAAAAAATGAAATTTCTAATTAATTCTAATGGGGGGACAAGGTAGGTGAGGTAGGTAGCCTACCTTTGAATTTTTAATCCACTTGTCTCCCATGTGGTCAATTGGCATTCCAACCTTCTAGATGGCCACCTAGGATGGTTGACCAGCCCCACATGGTCTAGATGGATCAATGGGAAAGGGGTGAGGGCCCCCTTGCTTGGGCCTACTAGAATTTTACATATAAACCCACTAAGACTTACAATTGCGTACCCATATAACACAAGGGTATACATACAAATATGAAAGGACATAAATGCAAAAAAAATACGGACGGTCTTGCCTCGATGTCCTCATCAATTCTCCCCGGGTGGGAGGAACTCGACCCCGTCGAGTAGGGGTATGGATGCTCGAGTACTCCGACGGATCCGTCACCGTGCCAAGTAACGCGGGTATGCTCCACTCCAAGTGACCGTCACCTGCTCATTCCATATATACTCGATATGCACGAACTGCTATGGGCTAAAGGTGGACACTTCGGGTGGGGCACTCTCAAAATGGGAGGAGGCGGCTTGAAGACTCACTAGGAATCACCGCTGGGTCCCTGTAGGTGACTGATCCGGGTATAGAGGTAGAACCGTTCCCAAACTCCTCGAGTGAGTCTACTCGCTTTCACACTCATAAGGGACTGACATCGACAAGCTTGCACACGACACATGCAGACTCACCATGCACTAACACACATATGCAAACCACACAAATAAGAAACCAACTAATGACTCGAGACAAATCTATGGTTAGTCCGACCCGTACATGGATGACGGCGGACCAGGACACCCGAACGTATGCCATGCATGCATCTGACGTAACCGATGGTTGACATCATGCGGAAATCCTAGACCTCCTAAGGTGGGCCATGCATGCATATGTGATGTCGATGTGGGAGGACCAAGAGTATTTCCCCTAGATGATGGTGTATCTTGTAGGTGTACGGGCTTGGTGGGCGTAGATGACCCGGCCCGTGGGGTAGGAGTGTGATAGTGGACTCCCTCTAAGAAGTGAAGTATATATGGAGGGTCTAAGGATCCACTAGGGAATGGGTCAAAGGGATCAAAGAAGGTATGACCCCTTGTGGTGGGTTCCCACAAGTCACGGTCCCACGTGTAGAAGTTTTGAAGGTGTGGATAGTCACCTTCTTGAATTGTGACGGGTGGGACGGGGATCGTAGGCAAGAAGTATGATTCCTCCCTCGGACAAAAGGGTATGAATTCGGGCTCGTCCGGTAGCGGGAGAAGTAGAAGAACCTCCGTGGTGACACAACCCACGGTGCACTCGGAGGTAATGGACCCGAAGGCCGGATGGGTGAAGCTAAGACTAGCGGGTTGGTCAAAGCCTCGCGCCAAAAGATGCGTCAACTTCCATTGTGAATCTAATCCCATGACAAGATCGTCCAATGTGTCAACATGGTGACTAGATCGAAATGTGGTATGGAAGGAGTTGACCGGCACTAAAGGGAGGATGGGGTCCATGGATGGAAAGGGAGGTGGGACCAAGCCATCCTTGAGCCAACTAAAAAGCGGCTCGGTGATGTATAGTGTACCCGTTAGAAATACGGGTGGCTCGGGCCTTGGTGGCTCCAAATGAGATGGTTCTGAATCACGTTCGGACATAGAGGGTGGTGGCATTGGAGCTCTCGAGGGTGATGGAGGCGTGGTATCTATGGTGGGAAGAGGGCTTGGGGATGCTAGAGGTGGGGCCGGGTGAAGACTACCGGCTATGACCTCCTTGGGCTCGGGTTGGAGTAGTGCCCTCTCAATCCTATCCAGCCCGTCCGTAAATTGTTTCAAGATCTCGGCAAGGGTGCGGGTTGGAGTAGGGACCTTGGGGTGGACTCGCTCCTCGTCCCTCGGCCTAGGTGTGGTCCTACGCTCGGCTATAAGCGGGGCTTCCACTCGGTTGGAGGTACTTGAGTGGGTTGGGATGGGGGTGCCAAGGGGAGGTTGGTTGGAGGTGATTGGGCGGGCCACTAGATTGGGGTCGCCTTGGTGGGCTTGGACGGTGGTGAAGGGGTGGGATTGGGTAGAGGTGTGGCCCACTTGATTACGGGTGAGTTGGTGGGGTTGGTGAGTGGTATGACCTCCGTGGTTGGAGGTAGGTGGGCGGGGAAAGTAGGCCCTCCTAAGCGCTCTCTTCATTTCCCACCATGACTCGATGGGCCTTAGATTCCAATCCTCCCTCCAATATTTGATGTCCCTCCATGTTTTGGCGGCTTCACCAAAAAGTCGCCTTTTGGCAACATCGACTTGCATGGGTCCGTACATATTGTACACCTCGAAGTAGTCGTCCATAATGGCTTCCCACTCTAGGTAGTCACCTGGGTCATCGGACCCGTAGAAGTCCCGGGTTTCGGGCCTAGTGGGGTGATTCGGGTGGTCCTTCCATTTGAGATAGTATCGCCACCATGGATAAGATCCAGGTGTTCGGTAATCGATGGGACACGGAGAAGCTAGTGGATGGCCATGTCGACACTAGTAGATAAACCAACTAGACAATGGACTACAACCCTAGACATGACGACCAAGACTCGGTACGTGGCGGAGCTAATCGATCCGAAGATCAGTCACGCAAATGTGCGGCCTTCCCGATAGGCGTAGCCTAACGTTCGGACAACACCTTTTGATATACCGACTAATGGTATGCAAATGCAACTCCTAAGACCGACTTAGACACTTAGACTTAAATGACACTCTTTTTTTTGACACCCTAGACTCAAACTCGCTCTGATACCAAACTGATGCAGGACAGACCACGGACTCGACTCCAAAATAATATGCGACCCTCTGACTCTAGACGAGCTCGTGATTGTCCCTTAGCGAGGGAAGCGTCGGACGTACGCGGTTGAGAAACCGGCAATGAGCTAGGGTGGTCGGCTCTCTTTTGTGCCCGGATCGGGTCACGGGACGGTCACTCTCTCTCTCGCAGCAGCGGTAATAAACAATATATAGCAAGCTAGATATCCCTACACATGCTCTCTAGCAGCGGCATAAAAATGTATATACGAAAGAAAGTAAATGCCGAATAAGGGAGCGAAAACGATACCTCCACGCTCTCGGCGTGGGGACGATGGACCCGGCCGAACTCGTACTCCCGGGACAGTTAATACACGACTATTACAGCAATGAATTATGGCCCACTACACGCAGGGAGGTAAAGGGTGACACAATGGGGCCCGGGAGGACCGATTTCGGGTTGACGGGCGGCTTCTCGCGTAGCTTCGGCAGCACCCGAACTCGTGACTGTGGGACCCGCGTGCTGGCCGGAGGGGCCGTGTGGGACCCGGTGGTACCGCTGTAGTGGGGACACTGGGGGAAGCGCTCCCCGGGATGGCGGCACGCTGATTCGCCGGCCGGAGGCCGGAGGGCTCCGATCGGCACCGATCGGAATAATCGCCACGGATCTGCCGGTTCTGTTTTTCAGCGCGTGACCTGAAGAGATCGCTCACTGCGACCAACCCTGATGTCGGATCGACGATCAGGAGGTACCGATGGAAAGCTCTCTCGAAATCCTTCAAGATAGGACTGGAGAGAGTAGCTGGATCTTCACGGATCTGGGCCTTAACTAATTTTGAAGCTGCTATTGTACTGTACCCGAATTCTCAGATCAGCAGAGAACTTTCCTGTGAATCGCATTTGACCGTGAAGTAGACGTCCGAATATGAAGTTGGGTCCTTCAGAAAAGTTGTAGATCTTCAAGAGAGGAAACCAGGGGTATTTTTATATCTGGAAAATATGGTGATTTGGATTTTATAGAGTGTTTACACTAGACTGTGGTCGGATCTGGACTGATGCAGATAGAACTGTAGATGAGTTGGGACAGGAATTTCTAAAAATATGAAACGAACTTTATAAATTCCACGAAATTTGGAGAGGTGGAGGAGGGTAGAAAGAACTCCCAGTAAAATTGGGGGCTCCAAACAAAATCAAAAGGTTGTCGGGGAATGGAAAACTCAGGAAACTATCACTGTAGATAGAGATCTGGCAGAACTAGGATGACAGTTTGAACGAAAATGGAAAAATACCAAATGAAGGAAATATGACTTGAATTGTTTTGTGAAGATAAGGGTTCGAGAGGTTAACCACTCCTGAAAATTTCACCTCCAGAGGACGAGGGAGGTGGGAGCAGAAATTCGTGAAAGTTGCCTCTGTCCTGGATGGACAGATTACCGAAAACGGCTTCGCGGCGGCTCGATGGCGGCACGAACTGCGGCGGCGGCGGTACCGATGAACTTAGAGATTGAGGGGGAGGAGATAGAGGGGTTTCACTCTAGAATTGGGGTTGGGGATGAAGAAAACCAGAGGGAGAGAGAGGGGAGGTCGAAATTCTCACAAGGGGGGGCTCTTGCACAATACTTTTTTCCACTTTCATTAATTCTAGAATAATAGAAATACATGACTTATATAATAAATAAAAAAAGACCATGAATACCCTTAGATCTAGGATCTGGAGGGGCATTTAAGGGACTTCATATTTGATCCAAATAAAATAAAAAAAATGAAATTCCTAATTAATTCTAATGGAGGGACAAGGTAGGTGAGGTAGTAGCCTACCTTTGAATTTTTAATCCACTTGTCTCCCATGTGGCCAATTGGCATTCCAACCTTCTAGATGGCCACCTAGGATGGTTGACCAGCCCTACATGGTCTAGGTGGATCAATGGGAAAGGGGTGAGGGCCCCCTTGCTTGGGCCTACTGGAATTTTACATATAAACCCACTATGACTTACAATTGCGTACCCATATAACATAAGGGTATACATACAAATATGAAAGGACATAAATGCAAATAAAATACGGACGGTCTTACCTCGATGTCCCCATCAGTTGCCCCTGTAGATCCTGCCCTCATCTTAGGAGAGTTCATACCTAGTAGTAAGGACATACGCACCATAGTGAGCCCACACCAGATCCATTTACTACCTCTCAGCCAGTGGGTGATAGCACATTGTAAGAACAAGTGTGGGTGGGACGAGGCCATAGCTAAGGCTGCTTCTATCTATTTGTGCGGGGCCATACTCTTCCCCTCTACCGACCATGTTCTAGATATCCCTATCCTTAGCACCATTAGTGGTATGTGGTAGGGTCTTTCCATCTCCCAGGCCATCCTTGCCTACCTATATGAGGGTATTAGTTTGGCTGCTGTAGGGGGTCCACTCTTTGGCTCTATGATTCTCTTGGAGTGCTGGATGGGAGTTAGACTAAAGTTCATGCCTAGGGAGGATATCAGTTTGGTCAGTCGGATCTTTGGGAGCCATCCCCTGTTCTTTATTAGTGGTTCTTTCAGGTTCTCCCAGCAGGTGGAGTGTAGGACAGCAGACAAGAAGACTAGGGATGAGTGGCGCCTCTACATCAACACCTTGCCCCTGGACCGGTTCGTGATGCGCCAGTCGTTTCTCCACGGCACTACCTTCATGCTTCGTAGGAGGCCTGGTTTGGACTTGAGGCTCGTGGGTGACACCACTTTGGCGATGTACAGCCTGCATCGGTGCTTCCTACAGATTGGACTACCCCGGACTACACTTTCGGCGCTACCCCATCTTCCCACACTACAGGCGAGGAGGCTCAGGACCAAGGAGGATGAGCAGGCGGTCCTACCTGCGGAGTGCACTGATCATGTGGGAGATCAGCAAGGTGCACGTCCTACCTGCGGAGGTGACAGAGCTCCAGGAGGCGTACCAGGCATATGTGAGAGAGCTTAGAGAGATTAGGCCTCGCGGGGATGCCTAGCTGAGGATTGATTAATTTTCTTATTTTCATGATGTTGATATAGAGACTCATGTGTGGAAATGTTTGCATTTGAATGAATAAAATTGATGATTGGATCGATTTGAGTTTGGCCTTTCTTGCATGTGATTGAATGAGTTTGAGTTGGGATCTTGGGACGAACACGGCCCGTAACCAGACTGCTCAGTTAGATAAACGGTTATAGTCTAACCGCGCCAGAGAATTGAACGGCCAGACTTGGGCCATGTAGCAGATGAACCGCAGGATAAAGAATAGGGACCTTTGGAGAGTGGAACGGTCTATCGATGGACCGTGGACAGAGTAGAACAGCCAAGCCTATACTGTTCTGATTTGTAAACGGTCTAGTAAAGACCGTTGATTCTTGAAGGTTCCAAAAATTGGAAGCGGTCTGAACGAGGCCGTGTGAAGGCTAGAACGGCATGATGTTGACCGTTGGAGGGATTAAAACGGTCGCCAGAGGACCGTGCAGTGATGGAAATGTTGAATCTTGTCTTCAACTTGCCCCTGCACACATATAAACAAGAAAATAGATTAACTATGTTTTAGGCTTAACCTCTTGCCTGTAGCAAGTTGGGAAATGACTAGTTCTTGATTTTTGGTCAAGGGGGTAAGCCTTATTAAATAGGCAAAATGACAAAAGAACAAAGGATGTAGTGCATGCCATGAAATGCGAGTGATGATTTTGAAAATGCTTTTTGTAGTTTTGAAATATTTTGATTTTTTTAGATTTAAAATATTTGATATTTTTAGATTTTGGAATATTTGATTTTTTTTTGATTTTGAAATGTTTGATCTTTTTGGATTTTGAAATATTTGATTTCTTTGGTATTTTGAAACATTTAATTTTTCTAGATTTTGAAATATTTGATTTTTTGGATTTTGAAATATTTGATTTTTTTGGATTTTAAACTATTTAATTTTTTTGAATTTTGAAATGTTTGATTTTTTGGATTTTGAAATATTTGATTTTTTTTGGATTTTGAAATATTTGATTTTTTAGATTTTGAAATATTTGATTTTTTTTGGATTTTGAAAGCCCATTCCGTCCTAACAACAAGAGCTGTGCCCCGTCCCACTAGGAATCACCGGTGCCCGGCGTGCTTTAAAGGCGACAATCCCTGGCTGAGGGTCGTTCCTCACAACGGTGCTTCTTCCGAGGTCATGCCCAGGGTACAGTTTCAGTCCCTGAAAATAAAAGAGAGTAAAGGAGGTAAACCTAGACCAGGGGTAGAAGCTTTCAGGGTTTTGAGTCCTTCTCACAGCTACCCTTTCAGAGGCCCAGCCTGTTGCGCCGGGGCTTTGTCCATCATCGAACCTCCATCCACGCTAGGCACGCATACGACCGGGCTCATAACGTCCCACGGGGAAACTATACTGCCACTCTTGCTATGCCTAGTTTTATTTTACTGGAGCATCAATATTTTTCGAATCTTTTGTTTTGCTCCATTTTCTTTCTTTTCTTTTCTCTTCTTTTCCTCTATTATGGAATGAGGTCATAACGGACTGCCCCTATTTGAGACTTTCCCCCATCAGGGTGCCTAGGTCAGTCGTCGCCCCCTTACTCACCGCTTGCCCCTAGATTCAGCTGAAGGGAGAAACGTACAAGGGTCTTTACTTCCCCCGGGCATGGCCAGGGAGAAATGATGTTACACAGGGCTAGGGTGCCTGACCAGGGATGTCGTGAGGTGTGTGAATGCCGGACACGAGATCTTCTTTGGTGATCGAGGCATGGGACATCTTGCTGCCAGTCCTTCATTGGCTTGACTCTAAGGGAAAAAACGTTTCAGATACAACTCATTCCACTGATTACACAATTCTTCGCCCTCGGCGTTGACTAGACGATACGCGTTCCCAGGATAAACCTCCTTGATAACAAAAGGACCTTCCCAATTGGGCTGCAACTTATACCTAGGACCTCCAGCTTTAATAAATTTACGTTTCAACACCATGTTACCCACCAAAAATTTACGTTCAATGACTTTCTTTTGAAAATGACGCGAGACCCGCTTTTGATAAACGGAGACATGATTGGCTGCGTTAAGCCTCTTCTCGTCCAAGAGTTCTAACTGTACCAGCAACGCCTCTCGACGCTCTTCAAGATTAAGTTCCTTATCCAGCCGCACTCTTAAGGAAGGGATCAGAATCTCGTATGGAAGTATCGCCTCCATCTCATAAGTCAGGGAAAAAGGAGTATGCCCAGTGGGAGTGCGGACGGAGGTGCGATAAGCCCATAGAGCTTCAACAAGTCTTTCAGGCCAATCAGCAAATTTGTGCGACTCGCAAGTTTTCTTGATAATTTTCAAAAGCGTCTTGTTGGTAGCTTCGGCCTGGCCGTTGCCTTGAGGGTAGTAAGGTGATGAATGATGTAATGCAATGTAGAATTTTTTACTGAGGTCCTAGAGTTCTTGAGACACGAACTGCGGTCCGTTGTCGGTGACGATGTCGCTTGGCACTCCAAACCATGAAATAATATTCTTCAGGATGAAGCGGCATACTGTGGTGGCTTTGATTTCTGCATATGCTTCGGCTTCTGCCCACTTGGTGAAATACTCCGTAGCTGTGAGGATAAAAGATTTCTGTTTCACCTGGGAGTTGGGATCACCTAACGAGCCTATAAAATCAAAGGCCCACATGGAGAATGGCCAAGGAGCAAAAAGAGGATGGAGTGATAATGCAGGAGCGTGGATTTTATCGGTGTGGAATTGGCACTGGACGCACCTACGGACATAGGTGGAGCAATCTTCTTCTAAGGTTGCCCAGTAATAGCCATGCCTAAGAATTTTCTTCGCCAAGGCCAGACCATTGACATGACCTTCACACTCGCTCGAGTGAGCTGCTTCAACAACTTTCCAGGCCTCATCATCGTCTAAGCATCTCATAACTCCGTTGAGAGCTCGCCTATACAACTCTCTGGCGATAATCACGTATCTTGAGGCGACCCTTCTGATGGCCTTGCGTTGCTCGGCACTTGTCGCTTCTGGGAATGAACCATCCCTACAGTACTGCTCTATTTCATGGTACCACAGTAATTCCTCTTCCTTTATAATCTCCTCAAGCTCTGTTAAGGACACTTCCTTCAAATTTTCCAACTCAGCCTTATTCTCTACAGATTTCCTAAGGTTCTCGAACCATGGATACTGGAGGGAAGGAGCGTCTAACCGCTGGACCACGATGGTCTCAGTGGAACGACTGAGAGGGAAGGCAAAATAAGAAGCAAGAGATGCTAGCACGTTAGCATGAATGTTTTGAGAACGAGGGGTATGAATGTAGATGAGCTTACAAAACTGCCTAGCCAAGAGCGTGACCAAATCTTGATAGGGTTTGAGTTTGGGGTCACGGGTGCGATAAGTGGAAAGAACTTGACGCAGCACCAATTTACAGTCTCCTATGATATTCAAGTATCGCGAACCCATGATGTAGGCATGCTTCAATCTAGCAAGGAGAGCCTCATACTCGGCTATGTTATTTGTGGCAGGAAAAGAGAGCTGGTAAGCGATGGGGATGGTTACTCCTTCCGGAGTGAGGAGAATGACGCTGATTCCACGGCCCTGAGAATTGAGCGCACCGTCGAAATAACGAGACCAAAAAGGGTGATGATTGAGCACAGCCAGGTGTTCATCGGGAAACTCATCCTGGATTGAATCGGTGCAAGGGATAGGAGAATGAGCAAGATGTTCAGCAATCGCGTATCCCTTGATCGCTTTCTGAACGACGAAGGTGATATCAAATTGAGAGAGAAAGCTCTGCCAGTGAGCTAATCTGCTAGAAAGGATGGGTTTTTCTAAGAGGTAACAGATTGGGTCCATTCTAGAGATCAACTTAACCTCATGGGCGAGAAAATAATGTTTGAGTTTCTGAGCTACCCATTCTAACACCGCGTAGGTCTTCTGCATAGCAGTATACTTAGATTCAGCAGGATTGAACAACCTAGAGAGATAGTAGGCTGCCCTTTCCTTTCCTTCGTCGTCCACTTGTGCCAGGACAGCTCCTAGGGAGTCACCAATAACTGAAATGTATAAAATCAGGGGTTTGCCAGGAGAAGGGGGTTGCAAAATATGGGGATTGGATATATAAACCTTAAGATCCTCATAGGCCTTCTGACATTGCTCGTTCCATTCAAACTTGGCTCCCCCCTTCAAAAATTCCTAAAATGGGCGACATCTTTGTGAATGTTGAGATATAAACCTCCGAATAAACTGCAGACACCCAATCAATCCTCTAAGTTTAGTGACGTTCCTAGGCGGTGGCATTTCCATAACGGCCTTCGCTTTGTTTGGATCGATTTGAATCCCCCGCTTGCTAACTATGAACCCTAGCAATTTCCCTGACGCAACTCCAAACACACATTTCTTCGGATTCATCTTCAGCTTATACTCCCTAGCCCTTTGCAACACCTTGGCTAAAATGACGGGGTGTTCTTCCTTGGACCTTGATTTCACCAGAATATCATCCACATAGGCTTCCATATACACATGCATCATGTCGTGGAAGATAGCCATCATTGCCCATTGATATGTGGTGATGCCGGACGGACACGCGACCTGAGACTCTAGCTCGTAGGCGTCCCTAGTGAGGGATGTGTGGGACCGTGTGCAGTTGAGAAACTGGCAATGAGTCGAGTAGTCGGCTATTCCGTGCTCGAACGAGTCACGGGACGGGTCTCGCTCTCTCTCTCTCTCGCAGCAGCGATATAAAAATATAACGAGCTAGGAACCTATCACTCATAGCGGCATATACAAATAAATACGAGTAAAGTAAATGCCGAGATGGGAAGCAGACACGATACCTCCACGTGCCGGGCGTGGGGAAGACGACCCCGGCCAAGTACGGTAACTCCGGGTACAATAATTACCAAATAATTACAGAAGTGGATTTCTACTGCCCACTCCACATAGGGAGGTAAAGGGCTACAAGTGGGCCCGGGATGACCGATCTTGGGTTGACGGGCAGCAATCCGGACAGCTCTGGTGGTAGCGCACGCCGGCAACTATGGTGCGCACGTTGTGGTCGGTGAGGCGGAGTGGGTCCGGAGTGGCACCGCTGTGACAGGGACGCCTGGAGGGACGATCCCTGGGAAGGGGTTGTACTGGTTTGCCTTGTGGAAGGTGAGTCGGCCGGCCAGGCGGTCGTTGCGGCTTGCTGTCCACGGGCTGGTTCTCTTGTTTTACAGTGCGCGACCCGGCGAGAACGGCTGCTGCGATCAGCCCCGACCTCTGATTGACACGAGATAGGTGCCGTTGGAAAGCTAACTCGAAGTACTTTGACCCTCTATGGGTACAAAAGTTTTGTTGGGGCCGTAATTTCCATGGTGGAATTTTTAACAGGGCTGTTCTCAGTCTCAGATCTGGCCGGGCAGACTGAGATCTAACCAAGAAAGTGCGTTGACCGCGACTCAAACTTCAGATCTGGGTGTTGGGCTCTTTATGAAAGTTGGATAAGGGGAAGTAAGGAAGACGTGGATATTTTTTTTGTAATGTATGGTGGAGGTTTGGTTGGGGAAATAGATTTTCTAACACTGGTGGGTCAGATCTGGACTGCACAAGTCTTTGGCCTGAGTTTTAATTATTTTGAGGGGAAAAAGAACTTCTACAATCGAGGAAAATTTTTTGGAGGTGGGTTTAAGTAGGAAGAACACCCAGTCCAAATTTGGACTCAATCAGAAATGGAGAAGGGGGTCGAATAATGGAAGAACAAGGCTGCTATGACAAGATCTACACAGGGACAGATCTGTATGGGTTTAGAAACTTAAATGAAATGAAAATTGGGATGATAGTCTAATTTCGAGGGAAATTTGCTGGAGGTGGGGAATCATGTGGGGAACCTACCCTGAAAATTTCAGCTCTGTTAGATCCGGGATTGGGGAGAGAAAATTCCCGGAGTAGGCCTCTGTCCAGCAGAACAGCACCCTGGACAGCACTTTGGGAGAATGGCCGTGGTGGCTCGTCGGCGGCACGAACGGCGGCGGCGGCGGCAGAGATAGAACTCAGAGGGGCAGAAGGAGAGATAGAGGAGGGCTTCACACCCTGGAAGGCTGGAGGAATAAGAAGAACAGTAGGAGAGTGGGGAGGGGTGCACCCTTGCTCTTGGCTATTTTCACAAAAATTCTCTTCATTAATTCTAGTAAATGGAAAATACATGACTTATGTATGAAATTGACTCCCTTGGCAATTGACCTCCCATACCCTCAGATCTAGGGTGGGTGAAGGGTACCTTGGGAATGTCAAAACCCAATTTATCCCATGTGGTCAAAGCATATTACACATGATAATCAAACTAGCCTAATAAGGACAAAATAGGGGGCGCCCCCTTCATGGGCCAAAGATGGCAACTATGGGCCAAGACCATCCACTTGGCCCATGAACCCATACATAGCCTATGGACCTTCCAACCTAGGTAGCCCATGAGAGGGAGACGCCCAATTGGGCCTTAAGTGGCTTTAAGGTCCATTGTGAAAGCCTTAAGGTCCAATATGACATACCCCCCTTAATGGACTCTAATAAATAAAACCCATAATGGACTCTACATGGAATGTGGCCTAATGGCTTATTAAAAGCCTTACAAAGGAGCCCAAATGAAAAAAAATGAAACAAACACACTAATACAAGCCAATACAAGCCATAATACACAAATACGTTCCACACGTATAATGAAATAGCCTTTGATGTCTCATCAATTCTCCCAGGGTGGGAGGAACTCGACCCCGTCGAGTAAGGGGTGCGGCTGCTCGAGTAGCTCCTGCGGATCCATCACCGAACCTAGAAGCGCGGAGTACGCTCCACTCTAAGTACTCAACACCTGCTCATTCCGTATATACTCGATATGCACAAGTTACTGTGGGAATGAGGCTAGTGGTGGACACTCCGGGGTGGGGTCACTCTCAAAGGGGAGGAGGCGGCTTGAAGACTCACTAGGAATCACCGCTGGGCCCCTGTAGGTGACTAGATCCGGAACATGGATGTAGAGCCGATCCCATACTCCGACAAGGCTACAATGCACGCAATAGAGCCGACTTGCCTCACACGCGCAAGGGACTGACATCTACGAGCTTGCACAAGGCACGTGCAGACTCATCATGCACTGATAAATGTATGCATAGACTCCTAACAAACCACACAAACAAACCACACAAAGAAGAAAACTGACTCATGCAGGACCCTAGACTTAATGCAGTGACATCACCCCTAGGTGGTCATCATCCGAGTGCTGCATCCTGGGTGTCGATGGGTTCTTCCGGTCTTCTTCATAGAACTCATCAGCTAGTGGCAACTCGGCCTCATAGCTGACAGACACAATCCCAGAAGGTGGGTCTTCTCCAACCCTCTTGTCCTATAGGGCTAGTGAGGTACGAGAGGGGCATTGGCTGGCAAAGTGGCCAAACCCCTGACAGTGATAATACTGCATTCTTGACCTACTACTCTCTCCGATGAGTGGTCCCTTACCCTTATCCTCGTGACAGACAGGGGGTGTAGGTAACAAGGGAGGAGGTGTAGGTGCCGGAGGACGGGCAATAGGTCCTGGGGGGCGGGTAATGGGTGTCGGTGGTTATGGTGGGGGTAGCTCCCGTGGCAGGGGAGGACGTGGCCTGGGAGCGAAGTGCTCCTGACGGGCGGGCTCTTCAGGTCGAGCCATGGGGGCCCTCGGGTATGGACCTAAAGAGCTATGGGGCTCGGCACTACGGAGAGGGACGGGGCCCAACCGTTGGGTAGACTCGAACTCTCCCTCGAACTGCTCCATCTCGAGAGCAACCTGATATGCATCCTCCAACTTATCCACCTTGCGGCGGAAAAGCTCATACCGTAGGTGGGGTCGCAGACCACGCTAAAATCAGGAGACAGTATGGGAGCTCTCCTCCGTGGCGTCACATCGTAAAAAGTATTCATCAAACTCGGCGATGTAATCGGAGACGGACCGATCTCCTTGGGTAAGACTCTGCCATCTGTCTATGAGACGCTGGCGGTAGGAAGTAGGAAGGTACTTTTTCCTAAGTTTGGACCTCATCTCGTCCCACGTCTCTACCTGGGGCTCCTGGTGATGAAATAGTAGGTTCTCCATGTTTCTCCAGAAAGTTTGTGCCTGCCCTAACAGTTTCATCTTGGCGAACTTGACCTTCTGGTGGTCCGACATCTCAAACCACTCGAAATACCGGTCCATGCTGGCTTCCCAATCAAGATAGACCTTTGGGTCTAAGGACCCGTCAAAAGTGGGAGGGTCTGCACGAACGGTCCTGACGGTCCGCTCATCCTCATCCAACTCACGGTTCCGTCATTGAACATGACGGTCACGACCATATCCCCCATTTTCATTCTCGGACCCATAATCAACGACTTCGGGGACTTGACGCCTCCTATCATCTTCTCCTTGAGCCCTAGGAGCAGCAGATGGCTGAACCGGCTCCTGTTGACCATGTGTCGGCGCGGGGTGCGCCTCATTCGGGGGTCTCTCTTGGACGGCTACCCTCCCTACCTAACCATGAAAGGACTGGTCTGACTCTACGGCCTTATCCTCTAAGGCCTTCATCCTTTCTTCCAGGCGTATGCCTAGGCCATCCACCCGTGTACTCAACCCTTCCATTTTATCCACTCGTGTACTTAACACATCTATGCATGCATTCAACCAATTCATTTGTCCCATAATAGCTCGAAACATTTTGGCCACTGATGGCTCATCGGGACTAGGGACTCGGTCTGCCATAGGTGGTGGTGGTGGTGGTGAGTATTGGGTACCCCTACGAGTGGGCATGCAATGGACACGGGGTTGGAATGCTCCGACCAAGGTGAAGTGATGAACCTAGACTTAACCAATATCTGGTACCTGGCGGAGTAACGGGATCCGAAGATCCTCTCGACGCGAGTGTGCGGCCTTTCCGATAGGCGCAGCCTAACGTTCTGACAACACCTTTTGATATACCGGGTTATTGGGATGAAATGCACACCTAGGATAACACTACCCTAGACTTAGACAGTGCTATGATGACTACCCTAGACTCGACTCGCTCTGATACCAATTTGATGCAGAACAGACACACGACCTGGGACTCTAGCTCTCGGTCCTCCCTAGCGAGGGATGCGTGGGACCAAGTGCGGTTGAGAAATCGGCAATGAGTCGGGTAGTCGGCTCTTTCGTGCTCGAAACGAGTCACGGGACGGGTCTTGCTCTCTCTCTCTCTCTCGTAGCGGCGATATAAAAATATAACGAGCTAGGAACCTATCACTCACAACGGCATATACAAATAAGTACGAGTAAAGAAAATGCCGAGATGGGAAGCGGACACGATACCTCCACGCGCCGGGCGTGGGGAAGACGACCCCGGCCAAGTACGGTAACTCCCGGTACAATAATTACCAAATAATTATAGAAGTGGATTTCTACTGCCCCTCCACGTAGGGAGGTAAAGGGCTACAAGTGGGCCCGGGTGGACCGATCTTGGGTTGACGGGCAGCAATTCGGACAGCTCCGGTGGTAGTGCACGTCGGCAACTGTGGGGCCCACGTTCTGGTCGGTGGGGCGGAGTGGGTCTGGAGTGGCACTGCTGTGACGAGGACGCCTGGAGGGATGATCCCTGGGAAGGGGTCGTACTGGTTCGCTTTGTGGAAGGCGAGTCGGATGGCCGGGCGGTCGTTGCGACTTGCTGTCCACGGGCTGGTTCTTCTGTTTTGCAGTGCGCGACCCGGCGAGAACGGCTGCTGAGATCAGCCCTGACCTCTGATTGATGCGAGACTAGCGCCGTTGGAAAGCTAACTCAAATTACTTTGACCCTCTTTGGTTACAGAATTTTTTTGGGGGCCGTAATTTTAATGGTGGAATTTTGAACAGGGATGTTCTCAGTCTCAGATCTGGCCGGGCAGACTGAGATCTAACTTAGAAAGTGCGTTGACCGCGACTCAAACTTCAGATCTGGGTGTTGGGCTCTTTATGAAAGTTGGATAAGGGGAAGTAAGGAAGACGTGGATATTTTTTTTGTAATGTATGGTGGAGGTTTGGTTGGGAAAATAGATTTTCTAACACTGGTGGGTTAGATCTGGACTGCACAGGATAGAAAAGTCTTTGGCCTGAGTTTTAATTATTTTGAGGGGAAAAAGAACTTCTAAAATCGAGGAAAATTTTTTGGAGGTGGGTTTAAGTAGGAAGAACACCCAGTCCAAATTTGGACTCAATCAGAAATGGAGAAAGGGGTCGAATAATGGAAGAACAAGGCTGCTATAACAAGATCTGCAAAGGGACAGATCTGTATGGGTTTAGAAACTTAAATGGAAAGAAAAATGGGATGATGGTCTAATTGATGTGGCACAGCCCAAAGACCACTAAAGAGGATGATATGACCCTAGGACTTAGACCCGCAAGCATACAAGCACTCAATGATTCTCACAATCGACGATTTTTGCTCACACGGTTCACACGCTCACCCGGTGGGTCCGGGGGATAATGATGAGGGTCCGGGATGGGACCCAATTGTTCTAATGGACTTACAATGCTACGGCTGACTCCAAAGAGTCTAGGATACCCAACTTTGTGGGTGGCTGGCCCGCAAGGCGGGGTTTGGGTGACACTCGCTCACGGTCCGCGGTGGACACTAACAAACTAGCATGCAAATTCGAACTCTCTTCTCACCGCCGACGAGCAATCAAAGCAATACTAAGCTAGCAGGATAAGGCTACAAAGGGTAGTACCAGAAGCTCACCTGATCGGTGTGAAGACACCGATCCCGTTCGGAGACGAGGGCGCGCCGGGAGGCGAGGGTATGCACCCGATCGCCGCGGCGGTGTAGCTTGACCTGAAAATGTAAAGGGTACAGCACTACTCCTCTCGCAGGAGGGGTGATCTTGGGGTGGGGGTTACGCTTAGTACATTCAAAACTACCTCCACGCAGGGAGGGGCCTTCAGCCGGCCAAGCGGGGTGGGGAGAAATGCAAAGGAGATCGAGATTCCGAGCTTCGCCGGTTCTGCCCACCTGCAGGTTTTCTGGACAGTGGATCGGTGTTGTGGCAGCTAAAAATTCCACGAAGCTTGGATTGCGACGAAACCAACGCCAAACGTTTGCCAACTGATAGCGGATGAAGCTTGAATTTTTGGGGAAGCTATGATTCTCAGGGCTGACCGCACCGGTGGCTGGAAGGTGGATGCAGCTCTGGTTGCTGGTCGAGCTCTGTCTGCAACAGCAGGTTGCAGAAGGTACCACGATCGCTCCGGAGCTCCGAACCTGGCACCGCTGGACTCTTTGGAATCGTGGAGGAGTCTTCTTTGCAACAAAACAAACGGGGACGTCTTCTGATGTCGGAGATGAACTGGGTGTCCAGAGAAGTGGACGGAGGTCGGTGCAGACAGTGAGGAGGCAGACCGGCGTGGTTGTGGTAGAAAAATAGTAACTCTGGTTGTCGGATGCCGAACGGGGTTCCGCCTTCTGTTCCTGGACGCTGACAGAGGGAGGAAGAACTTTGTAGAAGACCTTGAAGACTGGTTCCTTCAAGGTTAGCCGTGGGCGAGTCGTCTCTGCAGCTCTGGCTCCGGATCTGAGAGGTTCGGCGCAGTCGGAGAAGAATGGTGATTGCGGACAGCACCGAACTCGGATGCCGACGAAACCACCTCGCCTTGAAAGCTGGCTTGCAGATGATTCTGGAAATGTAGGCCTTGCTCCCTGAGTCGTTGATGGGTGACCGTGGCCTCCTCTGCAAGTTGCTGTAATTCTGTTTCCTGAAGCAGGGTAAGAATGTGAAGAAGAAGATGAGGTGGGGAAGGGGGTGGCCAAGAGAGAAGAAGGGGCAAGATGATTCTAATGGCTATGGGAGGGAAGGTTCAAATTCGAAATTGGCCTTGGAAGTGGTGGGATTTGTGTGGGGAAGTGGGGGAATTGTGTTGGGAGGTGGAAGAGTTGCTTTGGGACAAGGAGGGGAAGTAAATGAAGGGCTATGGGGAAGGGGAGAGCCTTAATGGAGGTGGGTGAGGTAGTGGAGGTGGTTGGGGGTTGGAGTAAGTGAGGGGGGAAGAGGAGAGAGAGGGAGGGTCGAACTCCCCTTGGGGAGAGAGAGAATGAGAGAGAGATTGAGAGATATAGTGAGTAAGAGAGAGAGTTGAGAGATAATAAGAGGTGGTTTTTTTCAATATTCATCAAGAGTGACTACAAGTGGAGAGATGGGGCCTATTTATAGGCAACCACTCTTTTCATGACCAAAATGTCCTTGACAATGGACAAAAGACCGAGCATATCCTAGACTCAATCCTATGGGCCCATAACTAAGGACATAAGGCCCAGTTTAAGCAAAATAAGGGAAATGGGCTAGAACCACATGACTCAATAAAGGAAAATACATAAGATAGGACTCAATAAAAGGAAAATACATAAATGACACTGGGAAAATGAAGATAACAAGTGGAGACCATGATCAGACCATATCAAGAGTGTGCAGACGACCAAACTAGAGGGAGTGTCGTGAGATGCCCTCATCAAATCCCCCGGGGTGGGGAGAACTCGACCCTGTCGAGTATGGGTCTGCCTGGCTGTCGTACTGCTCCAACATGCCGGGGTCCAGGCGCATCAAATCCTCTCGACTCACCCATGCATCCTCGATCGGGGGACGGTTCTTCCACCTAACCAGATAGCGCTGATACACCCTGTGCCTTGTAATGATACTCTGCTCATCCAGTATTGCCTCTACCTGCTCTTGTCGGTCTCTCAGGCTAGAAAGTGGAGTCCCTCCGGGGGTGTCTCTCATAAGGGGGGGTAAAGGCTCAAGCTCCTGACTGGGTTCCACCGCGGGGCCTTTGTAGGGTACCAGGTCCGCCACGTTGAAGGTAGGGTGTACCCCATAGCTCTCTGGTAAGTCAAGCTCATAGGCATTGCTGCCAAGTCGTCGTAGAACTCGAAAGGGTCCCGACCCTCGTGCCCTCAACTTGGAGGCAGGCCCGGGAAGGAGCCGCTCCGTCCTCACCATCACCGGATCTCCCACTTGGAATTCATAGTGGCGCCGGTGAGCATCGGCCCGTCTTTTGTAAGCCTCATTGTTTTTCCCTATATGCTTGCGGATATCATCATGCAATTCTTTGATATGCTGTGCAAAGGACTCAGCTGAGACTGACACTCTAGCATGTGAGGGGAGGGGAATGAGATCTGAGGGTTTTCTAGGCCTATACCCATGTACTACCTCAAATGGACTCTTGCCTATGGACCTATTGACAGAATCATTGTAGGCAAACTCGGCTTGAGATAAGAGGAGATCCCAATTCCCAGGGTGGTCCCCTACAAGGCATCGGAGTAAGTTCCCAAGGCTTCGGTTGACAACCTCAGTTTGGCCATCGGTTTGAGGATGATAGGCAGTGGAGAATTTGAGGAGGGTCCCCATCAAGTGCCATAGAGTCTTCCAAAAATAACTAGTGAATTTCACATCTCTATCGGACACAATAGTCTTAGGTAACCCATGGAGTCGGACTACCTCATCGAAGAATAACCGGGCGACCTTAGAGGCATCAGAGGTCTTGGAACAGGGGATAAAGTGGGCCATTTTTGAGAACCTGTCAACCACTACAAAGATGGAATCATGTTTGCGCAAGGTCTTTGGTAGGCCAAGAATGAAATCCATACTCAAATCTTCCCATGGTCTATCGGGTATGGGTAGAGGTGTGTAAAGCCCGGTGTTTTGTCTTACTTGCTTGGCGGATGCACATATGCGGCATTGTCCCACAATGTGGGCCGCATCCTTCTTGAGACTGGGCCAGTGGAATTGCCTCTCAACCAACTCTATGGTTTTGTGGACCCCAAAGTGACCAGCTAGGCCGCCACTATGTAACTCCCAAACTAGGAAGTCCCTAAGTGAAGTCCTAGGTATGCAAAGTCTATCCCCTTTGAACAGATATCCATCTTGAAGTATGAACCCCTTATACTCCTTGAGTGGTTGGGTAGAAAGGGTGTTGTAGTGGGTCCCAAAGTCGGGGCAATGTGGGTATTCTCCTTTGATCCTCTCAAATCCGGTTACTTCCACTTGGACAGTGGAGAGTAAGGCTACCCGCCTACTCAGTGCATCGGCGGCGCGATTCTCACTACCCATCTTATACTTGAGGACAAAGGTGTAGGCTTGAATGTATTCTACCCATCGAGCATGGCGGGCATTGAGCTTTTGTTGAGTGTTGAGGTATTTCAAAGCCTCATGGTCCGAGAAGATCACAAATTCTTTGGGTAGGAGATAGTGCCTCCAATGCCGGAGGGATTGAACCACGGCATAAAGCTCTTTGTCATATGTGGAGTATCTCGTCCTAGCCTCACAAAGTTTTTCACTAAAGTAGGCTACCGGGTGACCCTCTTGGCTAAGGATACCTCCAATCCCTACCCCGGAAGCATCACATGTGACCTCAAAGACCTTTGAAAAGTCGGGTAGGCAAAGGACCGGGGCTTGGGTCATTTTCTCTTTAAGCTCTAGGAAGGCTTTGGAGGCTGCCCTAGTCCAAACAAATGTGCCTTTCTTGAGGCAATCCGTGATAGGAGTGGTGATAGTGCTAAACCCCCGGATGAATCTCCTATAGAAGGTGGCTAGCCCATGGAAGCTTCGGGCGTCATGAATGGTTTTGGGCTCGGGCCACTCAAGAATAGCTTGGACCTTTTCGGGGTCCATGGATACTCCTTGGGATGAGACAATAAATCCTAGGAAGGCTAGTTGATTGGTCAAGAAATGACACTTCCCGGGATTGGCAAAGAGACTCTCTTTCCTAAGGATGGTGCACACTTGTTTGAGGTGATCGAGGTGGGCTTCCTTGGATTGGCTATATATGAGGATGTCATCAAAGTAGACAACTAGAAAGATGCCAATGAAGGGCCGGAGGACCTCGGTCATGAGACGCATGAAGGTACTTGGTGCATTAGAAAGGCCGAAAGGCATAACAAGCCATTCATAGAGACCGTCTTTAGTTTTAAAGGCGGTTTTCCACTCGTCCCCGGGCCTAATGCGGACTTGGTGGTAGCCACTTTTGAGATCAATTTTGGAGAAGATGGTGGCTCCCGCTAGCATGTCTAGCATGTCATCAAGCCGAGGGATGGGGAACCTATATTTGACCGTTATCTTGTTGACGGCTCGGCTATCTACACACATGCGCCAAGTCCCATCCTTTTTGGGTGTAAGAAGAGCCGGGACGGCACAAGGGCTTTTGCTAATTCGGAGGAAGCCCTTCTTGATGAGTTCTTCAATCTGCCTCCGAAGCTCGGCATGCTCGGTGGGGTTGAGTCGGTAGTGTGGGAGGTTGGGCAAGGTAGCCCCGGGCACGAGGTCGATGGCATGTTGCACATCTCTCATAGGTGGTAGTTTGTCCGGAAGCTCCTCGGGAAATACATCATGGAAGTCCTTAAGGAGTTGATGAATTTCTAGGGGGTGTGGGTCGGTTGGGGTGGATTCCCCTAGACAAATGACAATGGCACATACTTGATCCCCTTGGTTGACTTCTTCCTCAAACTCTTTCCTAGTGACAAGGTGTAGGCTCCTAGGAGGCTCTTTGATGTTACTAGGACTAGGACTTGATGGGGTGGGGTTTGTTGGTGTTGGGATGGGGGGAAGGGTAGTGGGTCCCTCAAGGGAGGGAGAGGCCTTCTTAGGTAGAGTGCGGGGTGGAGATGGGTTGAGTTGGATCTTCTTCCCCTCATGAATGAAGATGCAAGCGTTGGTTCTTCCTAAGAAGGTGGCATCTACATCGTAGATCCAAGGCCGTCCTAAAAGGATACTCCCAACTTCCATTGGAAGGATATCACACCACACTTGGCCTTGATAGGATTGGAATGTAATTGGGACAAGGCAACGGGCACTAACGGGTATGGAGGTGGTATCAATCCATGCTACCCTATATGGGTGGGGATGTGGGGAGGTGGTAAGGCCCAAAAGTTTGACGGTGTCGGGTGACACCACATTCACACTACTTCCATTATCCAAGATGACCTTCCTAACATGGCTCCCCATCCTTATGTAGGTATAGAATATGGTGTTTCTCCTCCAATCATGCTCTTGGTTTTGGGTGAGGGTGCATCTAACCACTCCTAGGTGGGAGTCGGTGGGTGGAGGAGGTTGTTCTTGGTTGCTTTCCATGTAGTGGTTCTCATACTCCTCCTCCCATTCAAGAGAGGGTTCATATACCTCAATCTCTCCTTCAAATTCAGCTTGGGGTTGGGGGTTGGTCTCCTCTATGAGTAAGTTTGATGCTCCCTTGGTGGGGCATTGATTGGCAAAGTGTCCATACCCATAACACCTAAAGCATTGCTGCCCACTTTGATGGTTTGGGGTCACCTTAGTGTGAGGGAGAGTGGGTGTCGAATTGGGCCTATTGGGAGTTGTGTTTAGGGGCCCACTTGCGGGGCGGAATGGTGGATTGGCATTAGGAGGGGTGACCCGTGTGGGAGGAGTTCCCATGGGTGTAGGAAGGAGACCTCTTTGGGGTGGTGGAGGGTTGGCCCGAGGTGCCATGGCTCTAGGGTCCATTCCCCGAGGGGGAACCATTCGCGTGTACCGAGAGAATTTCTCGGCATCCCGAGCTACTTGGTAGGCTTGCTCTAAAGTTGTTACTTGACGCATGAATAGTTCCTTTTTGATATGGAATTGAAGCCCATTCCTAAAGCGGGAGAGTGTGACGGAGGGGTCCTCTTGGACTCCACATTTGAGGAGGTAGTAGTCAAACTTTTCAATGTATTCCATAACGGTCTTTCCTTCTTGAGTCAAGGCTTGCCATTCATCTAAGAGGTTTTGATGGTAGGAGGGTGGGACATATTTGAGTTTGAGTTGGTCTTTCATGGCCCCCCATGTGGTGATTGGAACTTCCCTCCTAACTATCCTTAAGGCTTCAACATTCATCCAATGAGTCTTGGCAAGTTTGGTTAATTGCATCTTTGCAAGTCGGACTTTCCTATCCTCGGTCATTGGGTACCAATCAAAATATTGATCCATGGCTGCCTCCCAATCTAAGTAGATGCTCGGATGATGAGATCCATCAAAAGTGGGAGCATCGACTTTCACAAGTCTCATTAGTTGGTCATCCGGGTTGTCCCGGGGAGGCCTCTCATTCCTTCTAGGGGGTGGGTCCCTTTCCGGTTCGGGAGGGGGGTCAAGGTTGAGTCCTCCTATGGCTGGCTCCACATGTGGAGGGGGATCTCTCCTATCTCCTTCCCTTGGAATAGGTCTATTTTCCTCAAGTTGTTCAAGCCGGGCCGTAATACCGTCAAGCCTTCCCATAATTTCGGTCATGTAGTCCACAAGAAACCTCATTTGGTCGGGAAGCTCATGCTCATTGTGAGGGGGATTTCCTTGGGGATTGGGATTCATGGTGTTATTGGAAGAAGATGGATTGCCTTGATAATGAGTTCCACTACGGGTGGTCATGCAAGGTTGGGTGGGCTATGCAAGGGTGTGCGAATGCACCTAAGAAAGACTTAGTGTGACCCAAGACTAGACTTGTAAGGACAAGCCTATGACCGCTCTGATACCACTTGATGTGGCACAGCCCAAAGACCACTAAAGAGGATGATATGACCCTAGGACTTAGACCCGCAAGCATACAAGCACTCAATGATTCTCACAATCGACGATTTTTGCTCACACGGTTCACACGCTCACCCGGTGGGTCCGGGGGATAATGATGAGGGTCCGGGATGGGACCCAATTGTTCTAATGGACTTACAATGCTACGGCTGACTCCAAAGAGTCTAGGATACCCAACTTCGTGGGTGGCTGGCCCGCAAGGCGGGGTTTGGGTGACACTCTCTCACGGTCCGCGGTGGACACTAACAAACTAGCATGCAAATTCGAACTCTCTTCTCACCGCCGACGAGCAATCAAAGCAATACTAAGCTAGCAGGGATAAGGCTACAAAGGGTAGTACCAGAAGCTCACCTGATCGGTGTGAAGACACCGATCCCGTTCGGAGACGAGGGCGCGCCGGGAGGCGAGGGTATGCACCCGATCGCCGCGGCGGTGTAGCTTGACCTGAAAATGTAAAGGGTACAGCACTACTCCTCTCGCAGGAGGGGTGATCTTGGGGTGGGGGTTACGCTTAGTACATTCAAAACTACCTCCACGCAGGGAGGGGCCTTCAGCCGGCCAAGCGGGGTGGGGAGAAATGCAAAGGAGATCGAGATTCCGAGCTTCGCCGGTTCTGCCCACCTGCAGGTTTTCTGGACAGTGGATCGGTGTTGTGGCAGCTAAAAATTCCACGAAGCTTGGATTGCGACGAAACCAACGCCAAACGTTTGCCAACTGATAGCGGATGAAGCTTGAATTTTTGGGGAAGCTATGATTCTCAGGGCTGACCGCACCGGTGGCTGGAAGGTGGATGCAGCTCTGGTTGCTGGTCGAGCTCTGTCTGCAACAGCAGGTTGCAGAAGGTACCACGATCGCTCCGGAGCTCCGAACCTGGCACCGCTGGACTCTTTGGAATCGTGGAGGAGTCTTCTTTGCAACAAAACAAACGGGGACGTCTTCTGATGTCGGAGATGAACTGGGTGTCCAGAGAAGTGGACGGAGGTTGGTGCAGACAGTGAGGAGGCAGACCGGCGTGGTTGTGGTAGAAAAATAGTAACTCTGGTTGTCGGATGCCGAACGGGGTTCCGCCTTCTGTTCCTGGACGCTGACAGAGGGAGGAAGAACTTTGTAGAAGACCTTGAAGACTGGTTCCTTCAAGGTTAGCCGTGGGCGAGTCGTCTCTGCAGCTCTGGCTCCGGATCTGAGAGGTTCGGCGCAGTCGGAGAAGAATGGTGATTGCGGACAGCACCGAACTCGGATGCCGACGAAACCACCTCGCCTTGAAAGCTGGCTTGCAGATGATTCTGGAAATGTAGGCCTTGCTCCCTGAGTCGTTGATGGGTGACCGTGGCCTCCTCTGCAAGTTGCTGTAATTCTGTTTCCTGAAGCAGGGTAAGAATGTGAAGAAGAAGATGAGGTGGGGAAGGGGGTGGCCAAGAGAGAAGAAGGGGCAAGATGATTCTAATGGCTATGGGAGGGAAGGTTCAAATTCGAAATTGGCCTTGGAAGTGGTGGGATTTGTGTGGGGAAGTGGGGGAATTGTGTTGGGAGGTGGAAGAGTTGCTTTGGGACAAGGAGGGGAAGTAAATGAAGGGCTATGGGGAAGGGGAGAGCCTTAATGGAGGTGGGTGAGGTAGTGGAGGTGGTTGGGGGTTGGAGTAAGTGAGGGGGGAAGAGGAGAGAGAGGGAGGGTCGAACTCCCCTTGGGGAGAGAGAGAATGAGAGAGAGATTGAGAGATATAGTGAGTAAGAGAGAGAGTTGAGAGATAATAAGAGGTGGTTTTTTTCAATATTCATCAAGAGTGACTACAAGTGGAGAGATGGGGCCTATTTATAGGCAACCACTCTTTTCATGACCAAAATGTCCTTGACAATGGACAAAAGACCGAGCATATCCTAGACTCAATCCTATGGGCCCATAACTAAGGACATAAGGCCCAGTTTAAGCAAAATAAGGGAAATGGGCTAGAACCACATGACTCAATAAAGGAAAATACATAAGATAGGACTCAATAAAAGGAAAATACATAAATGACACTGGGAAAATGAAGATAACAAGTGGAGACCATGATCAGACCATATCAAGAGTGTGCAGACGACCAAACTAGAGGGAGTGTCGTGAGATGCCCTCATCACTAATTTCGAGGGAAATTTGTTGGAGGTGGGGAATCATGTGGGGAACCTACCCTGAAAATTTCAGCTCCGTCAGATCTGGGATTGGGGAGGGAAACTTTCTGGAGTAGGCCATTGTCTAGCATAACAGCACCCTGGATAGCACTTTAGGAGAATGGCCGCGGTGACTCGTCGGCGGCACGAACGGCGGCGGCGGTGGCAGAGATAGAACTCAGAGGGTCAGAAGGAGAGATAGAGGAGGGCTTCACACCCTGGAAGGTTGGTGGAAGAAGAAGAACAGTAGGAGAGAGGGGAGGGACGCACCCTTGCTCTTGGCTATTTTCACAAAAATTCTCCTCAGTAATTCTAGTAAATGGAAAATACATGACTTATGTATGAAATTGACTCCATTGGCAATTGAACTCCCATACCCTCAGATCTAGGGTGGGTGAAGGGTGCCTTGGGAATGTCAAATCCCAATTGATCCCATGTGGTCAAAGCATATTACACATGATAATCAAACTAGCCTAATAAGGACAAAATAGAGGGCGCCCCCTTCATGGGCCAAAGATGGCAAATATGGGCCAAGACCATCCACTTGACCCATGAACCCATACTTAGCCTATGGACCATCCACTTGGTCCAATATGACATAACCCCCTTAATGGACTCTAGTAAATGAAACCCATTAATGGACTCTACATGGAATGTGGCCCAATGGCTTCTTAAAAGCCTTACAAAGAAGCCCAAATGAAAAAAAACCAAACAAACACACTAATACAAGCCAATACAAGCCATAATACACAAATACGTTCCACACGTATAATGAAATACCTTTGATGCCCCATCACGTGGCACCTGCATTCTTCAATCCAAACGGCATGACAACATAGCAGTATGTGCCCTGGGGCATGGTGAACGAGGTCTTCTCTTGATCCTCGGGGGCAAGACGGATTTGGTTGTATCCAGAATAGCCATCCATAAACAAGAGGGCTTCATACCCAGCCGTGTTGTCCACCAACACATCAATGTGAGGAAGCGGGAAATCATCTTTCGGACATACCTTACTTAAGTCCCTGAAATCAATACAAATTCGGACCTTTCCGTCCTTCTTCATCACTGGGACTATATTTGCCACCCATTGTGGATATAACACAACTCTAATGAACTTGGCTTTATGCAATTTATCAACTTCTTCCTTTATCCTTAAGGCCATTTGGGGGTGGAATCTTCTTGATTTTCGTTTAACGGGCGTTGCCCCTGGTTTAAGTACCAATCTATGTTCTACCTGAGTGGGGTCAAGGCCCGGCATGTCCTCATAGGACCAGGCAAAAGAATCGCTATACTCCCTCAAAACCCTGATTAGCTCCTCTTCAACCTGAGGAGAGAGATTAGCAGAAATGATTATGGCCTAGGGTCCTCTTCAGTCCCAAGATTAATTTCTTTCGTGGGTTCATCCACTGTCGATGACGGTTCATCAAATCTCTTCAAACCCTGTGCGTACAAATCGGCAGCGTCATCCATGTCGCTATGCTCATCATCGGCTGGGTCCTTCTCATCTATGATTTCATAAACTCCCAATCCGTCACTGCTCCACACCCCGTCTACTTCCTCATCATCCCCCAGGACGATTGCGGTCGCTACAAACTCAGGGAATTTGAGGAGGGTATGGCAATGCTGAGCTAGATCCTGAAGAAACCTATCTAGGACGGATTTAGAATGACGCATCACAGGGTGTGCCGTAAGCGTGGATGGGCTGACGATACTAGAGCTAGATCCTACCCTAGCTGACTCTACCAACCTAGGGGACTCTGCACACTGTACATATAACCTAGAAGATAAGAAATCTACAGGGAAAGAAGCAGGGGCCTCGCACCCCTGGCAGGAAGACGGACAGAACATACCGTAATCCTCCATTGAAACCTCCGTTTTAAAATTGACATTTTTTTTGGAGATCGAGGAAATCATGCAATAAGAGGGGTTAGAGGAGGAAGGAGGCGGAGGAAGTTGATGGGGGAAGAGAGACGGGAAGAGAACGTCAAAGAAAGGGTCAAGAGAAGAAAACCACATGCCAGAAAGATCAGACGGGGAGGACCTCATAGTGGAAAAATCAATAGGTGGGCATTGCCCACATACACACGGAACAAACAAAATTTCGAATGGCCTTTCCGTAAAGAATGGGTCGACCATGATTGGAGGTGAACGGGGAATAAATCCCAATCACTAAAAAAGGGAGGCAATGCGGGAAGGAGGCCGAGAAAAAGTAATGATAGAGCTCCCCTCTTCCCACGGCCTCCGATAAACTGGCTCTGCCAGATAGCACTTTACAAGCTACATCTCCGATTTCTTCGAGCAAACTTCTTCTTCATGAAACATCTTTTCAAAACCATAACAAAAATCTTCCATGTCACCCACCAACCCCTTCAGCGGGGGCGGTTGGTCAGCAACAGCACAAGCGGCATCACTTCTTTCATCAGAACAGGGTGGCGTCCTCTTCAGAGTACCTGGCTGCAACGAGCCCTTCACGAAATGTTGGCATTAATCCCACGTCAGTGGCCCAGAATCTCCCAGAATTGACAATGCCGACTCCCGGTAGCCAAGGCCTCACCTGCTCATCTTTTTGCCCCTGGGGACGGGCTTAGTCTGCCCCTGCAACTGCGCGCCGAGGCCCATGCCGGTTGATAGCCTAATTTCAGATCATGTGCCATCCCTTGGAATCTCTAATCTTGGACTTGATTTTGACATTAATTGGTGCAGTGATGGGCTTGCGTGACGTATATGCCCATGGAAAGTTCAAGTCCATCACAGATAAAACTGGCCTGTTGCTCGGCCATAGCGTAGGCAGAATTTTGTCAGCAATAGCGTCAACTGTCTGGACCGTGGAAATACTCCACCTTGACTACCTGCCCCTGAAATGGAAATTTGAGGCACTGGTGGATGGTTGAGGGCACTGCATGCAAGCTATCAATCCATGGACGACCCAAAATAGCCTTACACATTGGGTCTATGTCCAACACATAAAAGTCCATATCCATTTTCAAAGGCCATAGCTCGGCCTGAACCGTCATGACCCCATGGCACGCTCTCCTGGAGTTATCATACGCTACAATAGTTGTCGGTGTCGGCCTTAGCATGTCTTCAGAGATGTTATAGGCATGCAATGTGCTCAAGGGACAAACATTAATAGATGCTCCCATGTCCACTAGAGCTGAATCAACGGCCACCTTGTTCAATGAAATCAAAATACATAGTGGCATCTGACGTGCCTCTGGGGGTGGTAGCTCTGACTCAGAAAAAGAAATAGACGGCCCCCTTGTTATAGTGGCCAACACCGACGGCAAGCTGTCGACCGCCATGTCCTCGCTCACCATGACTTTCTGTAGAAAAGCTTTCAAAGCATCTTGATGTAACGTGGACCTTCTTATTAACTCCAGGACTGAGATCTTGGTTGGCATTCGGTCCAGGTGTTGCAACAAATCATATCTAGTGTCAGGCAAGGGGTCAGTTTCTTCTGTCTCTATTGCTGAGGAAGGAATTGGGGGGTTGGGTGCAGGTGCACCAGTAGAAGGGTAGTTTCTCTGAAATAGGCGCCCGCTCCTGTGGGCAAGGTTCTGCGCCGGCAAGGCGACGTATGGACTCCCAATTGGCCCGGTAGGGTGAATGAAAGGGATAGAAGTGGGAGTGATGATGGCGGAGGCCGGTCTGACGGGCCCTGGCGGAGTGGTGATTGGTGAAGGGTTGAGGGGAGGGGTAACGATGGAGGGTATGGCGGGTGATGATGCAAGGATTGGCGGAATGGTGGGTAATGTGGCGGGTGTAACCAGGGGACTGGATGGAATAGAGGGTGGAGCAGTGGTCAAAGTGGTGGGCCGGAGGATGAAAGGAACAGAAGGTGCGGGGGAGTTGGTGTATGTATGGTGGAAGGCTAGGAGATGAGCGGGAGTCTCATCATCATAAGACCACCCAGCATTAGGGGCTGGGTGGTGAACAATGTTGACTTGTGCCGGTGCCTGTGGCTGCTGTTGCGGAGCGAGCGGATGGTCTGGCATGGGATTTTGATGAATCCCGAGTTCAGGTTGCTGCTATTGCTGTTGAGGTTGAGGTTGGGGTTGTTGCTGCTGTGGTGCCACCTGCTGTGACGCCGCCTTCTGCGGCCTCGCCTGTCTTCTCCTTTCTTTGATGTCTTCTATTAACTTATACATCTGGGCCCAATCAATCCTTTGCCCTTCATGCAAATCATACACTAAGTCTCGGAACTGATAACATCTTTCAATTGTGTGCCCGGGCTGCCGATGAAATATACAATATCTTGATTGATCGACGGTCGGATTCCAATTCTGGTATTCCGGAGGGAGCTGTATGTCACCAGTGTACATCAGAGCTGAGAAAATGTCTGGAAGAGTTTCGGGAAGTGGAAGATAATGGGCTCTTTTCGGACCCGGTCGAGCAGGTGCATAACCAGCAGGAGGAGGAACATTGTGGTATTAGGGTGGCTGTTGAGGCTGTTGTGGTGAAGGTGGTGGTTGTTGTGGCTATTGAGGAGCTGGGAAAGAAGGTCGGGGAGCTGGCAGAGCGGAGAACTGGGGGTTGCGTGGAGGCTACTGGAAACGGGGTGGAGTGGACTGGTTAACAGCCTGCACCTGCTCGTTAGTTTGCACTCCCTCAGTAACTGGGCCCTGGGATTTCCTAACGGCTTTTGGCTTTTGGGCCTCAAATAAGGAATGAATGGGAGAGTCTTTAAACTGGGTCTGGATGCACCGGGCCCGACTGTACAACTGGTGCATATTTGATATGTCATTCATTGCCAAAATGTTCCGGAACATAGGTGTAGCATTTAAGATTAACAATTTCACCATCTCTTCTTCCGGGATTTGCCCGAGCACACGCGAGGCCATCTGCCTCCATCTATCTACATAAGTGGCAAAATCTTCATATGTCTTCATCTTCTCTGCTACTAGGTCGGTGAATGAATACTCCGGGCCTACCCAGTCTTGAAATCTGTGTATAAATTTCTCCTTGACCACCTTGTAACTTTTTACCTCCTCCAGCGGCAAAGTGTAGAACCATTCTTGTGCTACCTCATCCAACGACCGGAAAAAGAGATACGCCATAAGGTGGTCGTCATGCTGGAACTGCGCCGACTCGTATAGAAACTCCCTTATGTGAATGAACGGGTTGCCATTCCCGTCGTACTTATGGTATGTAGGGAGCGCAGACTGAGGCAGGAGGCAAATGTCCCAGAAGTTAGGAACGGGGACATCAGCAAGAGACTGTGGGCCGACCCGCTTGTGAAGGAGGTCAATCTGTTACTGCAGGGCAGCCCACTTATCAAGAAGTTCCTGTTCTCGGGAAGGAGGAGCCAGAGCAGGAAGAACAGAACCAGTATGTAGAGCTGATGGGTAGACTGATGAAGGGGGAAGCCCATAAAATGGATAATGGGCCAAGGAAGGGCCCATATCAGCGTGAGCAAGCTGGGCATTCCCTGCTTGAAGATGAATAAAATCAGCTGGGCCTACAAGGGCCTGCGGCACTAGAGAGACAGTGGTATAGGGATCAGAATAAGATGACAAAGGGATCTGGGTCTTCCCCTTGTCAAAAGCCTGATGGGCCAAGCTAGAAGCTTGGCCCACTTCTATGGTAGGAAATCGGAGAGTCCGGGGATGGACGGGAGTAAGATCAATGGGCGCAGCAGAAGCAGCCCCTAACCCAACAACTGGAGAAGACGTGGCGGCAACAGACATGCCATGAGGAGAAACAGAAGACGGGGCATCCTACCCCTGCAAAGCCTGGCGAAAGACGTGAAGCTGAGTTGGATCTAGCTGGGCCATCATATGAAGGATTTGATTGGCCGACTTCTGAGAGGAGGAATCAGAAAGAGAGGGTTGAGCACCCTCGATAACAATAGATGGGAGAGGAGGGGCGGACCCATCTCTTCCCTACACATGCGCGACCCTGGGCGGGTCCTCTAACAATCCCTGAGGAAGGGAATCCTCACGGGCCTGAGAGAAATCATAAGAAGACATGGTGGGAGGGGAATCAAACAAAGGATTGAAGTAGGAAAAGAAATGGGAATTGCCTCTAGGAGACGACCCTATGGGAGTGAAGCAACTCCACATGCAACAGACACTCTAACACAGAAAAGAGCAACACCTAATGAGATCCTAAACAGAAATTATCAACCACATGCACACAGAAAGAGAGGAGAGAAGGGGTAATCAACTGAACAACCAAGTTTAAATGATGCACGGCAAATTTTAGAACTTCTCCCTTTTATAACCTTAGTGGATTAATTAAAATGATAATTCTCTCAACCACAAGGGTGCCTATCAAGGGTGGAATGGGAAACTTGGTTGACTCTAAAGGGGTACTCTCTCTCTTACGGATGCAATCCTAGACTTGGTGTGGCAAGGTACAACCTGCCCGGCGTCTGTGTGGGAATCCACGACTCACGGGGGCTTACAGAGGTCCCGGGTAAGGTCACCTAGTCGGCTCCAAGGGGTATGGAGACGAGAGGATCCCTTACCAAGGTAGGAACACAACTAGTATCGAATATATGAATGAATCCTATGCACACCGGGGTGCATGCAAAATCTAGCCTAAATCTAACAAGCAATGATCAATCAACTATAACAAGTATAATAATAATCGTGCAAATTGAAATGGCTGCCAAGGGAGATCAAAACAGCACCCAAACCAATATGGAATAATGTGAAATAATAGTCAAAATGGTGATCACAGGTGCACTGTAGCACTAAAACACGGTCTGATGGGAGACCGCTCAGGGAGGTAGACGGTCCTGGGCAAGACCGTGCAACAACATGGAGTAGTAAAAAAAGAACTAAAAACATAGGGAACTGAAACGAAGTGGAGCCGCAGACACAGATGCGTACCTGATTGGACGGTCTATTGATCGACCGCGCAAACTATGGAACGGCCCTAAACAGACCGTAGAAAATCAGAAAAACCACAAGTGTATAAAAGATAGTGACGTACCTGAGCCAGCAGATGTGCACGGCCTTCAGACAGACCGTGGATGCAAGGGAACGGTCTAGCAAGGACCCCTGAATCTGAGCCCAGAATAGAACAACCTTTCGTCCAGCCGCGGGAAGACTTGAGTGTTTCTGAAGGAACCGCGTACACCTTCGGGAACAGAAACCCGGGGTGGACGAAATGGCAACTTGAAACAACTTAGAAAACCTAACCAAGCACAGAACACAGGTCAGCAAAACAACAGCACGATGGGCGCTAGGCGTCCCACCGTGATCGCCAAAAAATGGGATGTTGACATGTTTTCCCCCCCTTCCTTCTTCCCTCTACCTTTCTATATCAAGGTATAAGAACAAACAAATAGAAGCTAGAAGGGTGAGGAGGTGTGTGTGTGATCGTGATTGCCACCAAGACACAGGGTATCGAAGAGTACTACGTACCTTGGAAAGGAGAAGACACTCGCATGAAGTGCAGCGCTGGTAGTCGTACACGGTCCAGGAAGAACAGCTCAATAGATGGCACGACCGCTCGATAGGCCGCTCACAACGCTGGAAAGAGAAGCGGGACAAAGACTGGTCCAGCAACAGCATGGTCCAATGAAGGCCATAGAAAGGCGTTGCATGGTCCGAGCTGGGCCGTGTATTCTTGAAGACGGACGGATGATGACTGTGTGATGTTGCCAAACTCCAAGATGTAGGACTTGATCCTCCACCCCTTCCGGCCTGCCAGAGGGGATGGGCCTCGTGATGTGCTGACACTGACCTGCAAAACAACATAGACAACAGGAAAATGTAACCCAAGTTAGCCCTCGAATGTGTAGCAACTATAAAATAGAACGGAAAATCAACATAACGGCATGGAATGGGCGATACCTGGGCTGGTTTTTAAACCCCTATAGGCCGTGAAAACGAATGGGAAGTGTGTAGAAATGATGTTGACAAGTGCAAAAATGTGGGACGAAGATGGAGAAGATGATCATGCAACGGATGAACTAATAACTAAACACCTAGACTAGAACACAAAACGAAAGGCTACTCCCTGAACCAGAGGCTTAAAAGGATATAGAAAGCCTCCCTCCCTGGCTATAGCTTGCTCAAGAATTCGGCAGAGTTTCGACGTCGACGTTGGATCCCCTCCCTCCCTGGCTATAGCTTGCTCAAGAATTCGACAGAGTTTCGATGTCGACGTTGGATCTCCTCCCTTTCCAAGCTTGGACTAGGGGTTCTATTTATAGACCCCTAAAAGTCCAGCCCTGAAATTGAATTTTCCACTGAAAATTAGGGCGTGATTATTAAACAAAAACCATAGATAACACTCTAATATCCTGCCCAAATAAAACGGCACCCCATTTGGTGGAGAAACCGCTGAGAAATGGGTGGGAGAAGTTAGGGGTTTAACCACGGATGGAGAGAGAAAATGCAATAAAACCCAAGATATCGGGCCTGTACACGGTCGCTCGATAGGCCGCCCAGTCATGTACACGGTCCATTGCTAGACCATCTAATGTTGTCGATGATAATTAAATAAAATGGGAAATTATCTAATTATCCTATCGAACTGACCGGCTACCACGACACTGGACGCTTTAGGATAAAACGGTCTAATGCTAGACCACTCAATCGTGGCACGGTCCAATGCTAGGCCGTGTAAACCGTGTCGGTGATAAATCTCATAAAATAGGATAAATAGATAATTATCTGAAAAACCCACCGGCTTAGGACTGTGGTGATTGGACGGTCTAAAGCTAGGCTATTCAATGGCAGTAAATGGCTGAACTCAGACCGTGCAGAGGCTTGTCGGTGGATATTCAGAAAATTAAATAAATATCGATCTGAGCTTGTAAACAGTTCCAGATAGACCGCCCAAGAACTGAATGGCCCATCGCTAGACCGCGTACCGCCTGGACGTTTGAAATTAATAAAATGGGATAAGCGAGCCCATTTACCCCAAAAACCATCAAGGCCCATTAAGCCCGAATCCGAGAGCAGACCTAGCCAGGGAGGGAGATACCCATAAAATAAGCCCAAAGACATGCCTGGAAATAGCCCAATGAGTAATAGACAACTCGAGGCATCAACAAATGGCGGTAAGAGGAATGACCCAACTCATAGGCAAAAAATGGGTGTCAACAAGCAAGGCTAAGGTTAGCCTCCCCTGGGTACAAGTGCCTGAATCAAAGGGCAGGCCGTGTGCCGTAGAGCACGGGGTTCACTCTCTTACCCCCACTGTGGTCACTCAAAGGTGGTGGAGCTTTGGGACCGGGCGCTCTCTCTCTTGACCGACGGAGCAAACGTCGAATATTGAAGGAACAAGCATAAATTAGAAGCAAGGGTCGAGAGGTTACCTGACTGGTTTGAAGAAACCGACCCCGGTCGGAGACGATGGCAAGTGGGGAAGCGTGGGTGCACCTCCCGCACGCTGCGCCGATGAAGCTTCAACCTAAAAATTAATAGAGTACAGCACTATGCCTCTCGCAGGAGGGGTGGACAAGGGGTGGGGATGTTCAAATACATTCAAACACTACCTCCACGCAGGGAGGGGCGCTAAGCCAGCCAGGCATGGGAGGGACTAAGTCGAGACCGGTCTGTCCCGGTGCTGGCTCAGCTGCGACAACAAGCTGAAGATGAAGTCACCACGATCTCTCCCGTCGCTATTGGGGATGGGACCAGCACAAAATTGGCCATAGATGGACCAGGATCACACCGTTAGGCTAATAGACTGAGCCGAGACCGAGTGGGGGCGCTACCGCTTCGGGACTTAGACTGTTTGGGATTGACTCTGTCAATCCCAGATTTGCAGTAGCCTGAAGATGGGTCCACCACGAGCTCTCCCAGACTCCGATGGAGGCAAGGCTGGTGCAGAAATGATCGTGGGAGAGTCTTCTTCGACCAGAAACCAACGAAAGCCCAACACAAGGTTGGAGCAGAGCGCTGGAGTGGAATAAGCGAGCAGGTGTTCGACCTGGTTCTGGAGAGTGCTGCTGGTGCAGACTAGGGAAGACGACCGGTGCAGGGGGCTACGATGTGCAAATGGCTTCCCGCTTCCTGGGACGTAGAGGGGATTGGATGAAGATGACCTCCTTTAAAAATCACGGCGGAATCCTCACAGGAACGGCCGTGGTCGCGCCTGCACTCGAGCTCAGGTCTGAAACCAAAAATTGCATGTGCCGTACCTAGAGCCACAAGGGCCTAAGAAAGCTGCTTCCACGAACTCTGGTGGGGCAGATCTGCGCAAGTTGGGGGAAACGGCTGGAACGTGGCCCTTCGGTACTCAAATGGCTTCCTCCCTCTTGAGTCTGGTAGAAGACTTCCAGAAGATGGTCTCCTCCGAAGGATGCGCTAGGAACTTAACAGGGCTGGCCATGAGAGCTTATGCAATCTGCCTTTGTCTGTCTACCGGAGACAGAGTGCGCAGTCTGGCGAAATCAGCTGCCCCGGACAGCATGGATGTTGGATAGTGGTGGAACAGCCCTCATTGGAAAGCTAGCTCGGAGACGGATCTTGTTTTTGTTGGGAGGTTCACCTGGATCTGCTCAGATAAGGCAAGGTCGATGATGCAAGTTGCGCCCAGTTCTACTGCAGTGGTGGACAGGGTGGTGGGTGCGGATGGGAGGTGCTAATGGGGGAAGTGGGAGGGGGAAATGGGTGGAGATGGGTCAGGGGTGAAGCCTAGTTGAGAGGGGACCAGGGGAGGGTCAAACCAGGGTGAGGGAGGAGGGAGATGAGCTGCTGGGGGTGGAGCTAGCAGGGTGGGAGTTGGGGTCACAGGTCTGCCTAGGGTGGGAGAGAGCATGGCACAAATGGCCAAGGGAGGGGAAGTTTCTCTAATTTTTAAATTTTTGTTTAATGTGGGTAGTCAATTGGGGTCTTGGGGATGTAGAGGGTGTGTTGAGAGATGGAGAGGTGTGTTGGGGAAGGGAAGGGGTGGCTTGGGAAGAGGGTGTCACGCCCCGAGATTATGCAGCAGAAACAATCGGGAATGCGAACAGTCGGCTAGTACGTCTCGAGCAAGCAATATAATCAGAGCGCAAGACAATCGTATAAAAGTAATTGCACCATTAATTTAATCAAACTTTTAACTTTATTCCATAATAATAATATCAAATGTACATCAAAACCTTGACTCTTAACATCCTTTACATCATAGACTCAAGAAAATCAAAAATTACATCTTGACTAGACACTAAATTCACTAAGGCTTCTCTCGATCCATATATCCTTTAATCGCTCTCGGACCCGTTACTTGTATAATCCAAATCCGATTCACCCATACTTCCTGAAACATTGAGAAAGTAGGTAATGAGCACACTTGTAACGACCCGAGAATCCGATTACCGGGAAGGCCCGATAACCCGAGACTCGCACCGCCACCCACGAGCCCGAAGACTCGGAAGGGTTAAAAGGATGGTGTGGAGACTACACAAGTATCACAAATAATTGTAGAAATTAAACAGTTATAATATTAAGCAAGAAATAAATTAACATTTTACATGGTCCACAATATAAAATAACAACAACAACAATAGTCCACGACTAGTACAGTGACAAGGAAGGAAAGTACAGCTACACGGGGCATCCCCCGGCTCTGACCTCTGGCACTACCTCTGGACACCCGCACCACGCTGCACTCCTGACGCGCTCCCTGAAGGTGGCGCCTCACCTGAAACACGGTGAAAACACGCAGGGAATGAGTCTCGGAACAAGACTCAGTAGGGATCACTCGAACCCTACCTCGTAAAACGAGAAACCACTACACTAGCGGTCGGAGAGTACCTCTGAAGGGAAAGCCTTGTACTCTACAAGACAAGACCCTATGGCACGCAAACCGACACACGTGCCACGGTAAGAAGACCAAAGCTCAAAGGTCAAACCGGTAAAACCCGAAGGTCGGAAACACTCGACTGACAGTCTGTCACTCCGTACTCGACAGGAGTACCACCCACTAGAAGTACAGCGGGTAGCGTCCCCTGACGTCTTACACCGCACCGCAGGTGAATCGCCTGACGTGGTAGGTCCTACCCGAGGCGCAGACACCGAACAAGTAACCACAACAAGTGACTAGCTGGGGTCACGCCCGTCGACGTGCGTCCACTGTCCCCAACCACGTGTGCACACACAGACCACACGTCCTAGGTCTGGCCCTCTGACCGGTTTTCCCCTGGCACTGGACTCTGATGTGACGAGGGGCCCGACGGTAACCAGTCTAAAAGCATCCTCAGGGTAAGCCCGTACACC
This sequence comes from Amorphophallus konjac, assembly GCA_022559845.1. Taxonomy (NCBI): domain Eukaryota; kingdom Viridiplantae; phylum Streptophyta; class Magnoliopsida; order Alismatales; family Araceae; genus Amorphophallus; species Amorphophallus konjac. The sequence goes on from CM040123.1 coordinate 44,993,437, forward strand.
ACTCCCTGGTGCGATCAGCACACGCGTACTGATAGGCTACGACTAGTGGAGGGTCACTGAAGGAGTAGACTCTCAAGACAACGGAAAACAACGTCCGAACCTGACGAAGTACGGGGGCTGTCCCACGTACCATCACCATCGCATGGTGACTACGGTCGGAGAAGAAACGGACGCACCACCCATAGCCAAACGCATGACCAAGGCAAACGGAACCTCCGAACACCCAAAGACACGGTCCCGGAACTCCGCGGGGTGTCCAGGACACACCTGGCCCAAAAGGAACACCCGACAACAGGACAGATCGCGCTAGGGATTCCTAGCGCGATAAGAAGAACGCGCTAGGACCCCCTAGCGCGACAGGGAAGATCGCGCTAGGGCTTCCTAGCGCGACAAGGCAGGTCGCGCTAGGGACCCCTAGCGCGACAAGGCAGATCGCGCTAGGGACCCCTAGCGTGACCAGAACCGCCTCCTGTTCATCTTCTCCGATGAACGCGCCCTGTCGGGGTAGCGCGACCATCAAGAACGCGCTACTGGAGTATAGCGCGTTCTCAGTCCGCGCCTGAAAACGGCGGAAACACCCAAAAACTCCAACCACGCCCCCATGCCTCCACCGGAGAGGGGGAAAACAAAGGGAATGACCCCTAAGGACCCCTAGCATGATTCTAGGCCATCAAAATGCGAATCCATGCATCAAATCCATAGATCGGACGGCTCTCCCCAAATCATGGAAAAACCCCATACGTGCTCGATCTAGCCCCTCTCGGCCTCCCCGCGGCCTACAAACCACGGAAATGAACGGCATGAGGCTAAGGAACGTCACCCTACCTCAATGGAGCGAATGCTCTGTCGGATCGCCCACAAACCACGAAGAACGCTTTAAGCTTCACGAACTCCCCACGCTTCCCACGCTCGCCGCACGCCCACGAGCTCGCCTCGCCGCCACCCACGCGTCCGTGCCGTCGCCCTGCCGCCGTCAACAGCAGGGGAGGGGCTCACCGCGTTCGAATGGGAGAGAGGGAGAGAGAGGAGGGCGGCCACGGTTGGGGAAGGAAGGAGGAAGAAGAAGAAGAAAGAGAAAGGAGAAAAGAAAAAAGAAAAGAAATGGGATTATATAGAAAATCCGATTTTTTGGAAAAATATCAAAAAATAAAAAAATACATTTCCAGAATTCTCGAAACGCACCGATCGCAACGGTACCACTCGTGCCCGGGTGAACCGCCCGGTTTGCCCGCAGTAAGCTTCCGAAGAAAAAGCCGAAACACACACCGGGAATCGGAAAACACGCGCGGAAAAGTCGCGGAACGCCTCCGGGCCTCCGAAACAACTCCGGATCGCGCCGATCCGAACACGAAAGATGTCCGAAACGAAATTTCGGACACAATGGAGCCAGACGCTCCGTAAACCAGATCCGGGACCCACGAAGAAGGATCCGAAAGATCCGGGATATTACAGCCCTCCCCCCTTAAGGAATTTCGTCCTCGAAATTGAGAACAACCGAAGGGGAAAGAAGAGGAAGACTCACTCAAACAGGTACGGGAACTGCTGACGCATCTCGTCCTCACGTTCCCACGAAGCCTCACCACCAGAGTGTCGTTGCCACACGACCTTTACCAAGGGAATAACCTTGTTCCGCAGGAGCTGCTCTCGCCTATCCTCCACGCGGATCGGAAACTCTGGGAGAGAAAGATCTGGAGTCACCTCTGGCCAAACGGAAAACTCGAGCACATGAGAGTCATCGGGCATATACTTCCGCAACATCGAGACATTGAACACGTCATGCACCGACGCCAACTCAGGAGGTAACTACAACCGGTAAGCAACCTCACCGATGCGCTCCACAATCGCGAAAGGACCAATATAGCGGGGACTCAGCTTCCCACGCCGTCCAAAACGCATAACCCCCTTCATCGGAGAAACTCTCAAGAACACATGATCGCCCACGGCGAACTCGAGGGGCTGCCTCCTACGGTCAGCATAGCTCTTCTGCCGACTCTGGGCCGCCAGCATGTTCTGACGAACTAGGTGCACAACGTCCACACATTGCTGCACCAATTCCGGTCCCGTCAAAACACGCTCACCCACCTCAAACCAATCAAGTGGAGTCTGACAACGACGCCCATACAGAGCCTCATATGGAGCCATGCCGATGCTCGAATGATAGCTGTTGTTATAGGCAAACTCCACCAATGGTAGGTGATGAATCCAACTCCCCTGCCACTCCAGGCAGCAAGATCTCAGCATGTCCTCTAAAGTCTGAATGGTCCTCTCAGACTGACCATCTGACTGAGGATGATACGCCGAGCTAAAAGTCAACTCCGTGCCATGAGCTCGTTGGAAACTCCTTCAGAATCCAGAAGTGAAGCGCGGATCCTGATCCAACACGATCGAAATGGGAACCCTATGCAACGGCACGATCCGCTCCACATAAAGACGAGCCAACTTAGACACGCTCCAGCTGACCTTGACCGGTAACAACCGCGTCACCTTCGTCAGCCGATCCACCAGCAACCAAATACTTTCCTGCCCACTCGGGGTCCTCGGCAATCCCACCACGAAATCCGTGGTCACATGGTCCCACTTCCAAGCAGGAACATCCAAGGGCTGGAGAGTACCTCCTGGTCGCTGATGCTCCGCCTTCACCTGCTGACAGATCAGGCACCTGGCCACAAACTCTGCGACATCTCTCTTCATGCCAAGCCACCAGAACTGCCTCCGCAAGTTCCGATACATCTTCGTCGCACCCGGGTGCACAGTGTACCTACTCCCATGAGCCTCGCGTAACACCGCACGATGAACCTGCTCCTCCGCTGGGACGTACAGCCTGCCACGAAACCTCGCAGCACCGTCCTCACCGAGCTCCACATCAGCCATCGCCAAGATCCGGGGCAACTCAGGGTCCGCATGCTGAGCCTCTGTCACCTGACGACGGATAGCAGGAGTGACAGTCAGACTCGCAAGCACTGCCAACCCTGGCTCCTGGGGAATCTTGAGCCTGAAAGATACCTCGGGCACTTTCTCCCAGAGCCTCCACTTCCTCAACATCAAGGCACTGACCGCAACCTTCCGACTCAAGGCATCAGCAACGACATTCATCTTACCCGGCTGATAAGACAGGGTGAAGTCATAGTCCTTCATGAACTCCATCCAACGCCTTTGCCTGAGGTTCAGGTCCTTTTGCGAGAACACATACCTCAAACTCTGATGGTCAGTAAACACCTCGAACTTCTCGCCGTACAGATAATGCCTCCAGATCTTCAGCGTGAAGATCACCGCCGCCAACTCAAGGTCATGGGTAGGGTAGTTCTCCTCATGGGGCTTTAGCTGCCGAGATGCATAAGCCACCACTCTACCATGCTGCATCAACACAGCACCCAATCCAACGCCGGAAGCATCTGTACACACCACGAAACCTCCCGATCCAGAAGGCAAAACCAACACCGGAGCCGAGGTGAGCAATCTCTTCAGTTCCCTGAAACCCTGCTCACACTCCTCAGACTAGACGAAAGGCACATCCTTCCGCGTGAGTCTAGCCATCGGGGTCGCAATGCGAGAAAAATCCTAGATAAACCGGCGATAATAACCCGCAAGCCCCAAGAAACTCCGGATCTCCGTCACCGACCTCGGTCTCAGCCACTGCATCATTGTCTCGACCTTGACGGGGTCCACGGAAATGCCATCACCAGAAATCACGTGTCCCAGAAAGTGCACCTCGCTGAGCCAAAACTCGCACTTGCTGAGCTTCGCATACAACTGGTGATCTCGCAACGTCTGCAGCACCACACCCAAATGGTACGCGTGCTCCTCAGCAGACTGCGAATAAACAAGGATGTCGTCCACGAAGATGACCCCGAACTGGTCCAAATACGGATGAAACACCCTCTGCATCAAGTCCATGAAGGCTGCAGGGGCATTGGTGAGCCCGAACGGCATCACCAAAAACTCATAATGCCCGTACCTCATATTGAATGCAGTCTTCTCCACATCGGACTCACGAATTCTCAGCTGATAGTAACCGGACCGTAAATCAATCCGCGAGAACACTCACGCAGACTGCAGCTGGTCGAACAAATCATCAATCCGCAGTAACGGATACTTGTTCTTAATGGTCACTTCATTCAGCTGCCGATAGTCAATGCACAACCGCAGACTACCGTTCTTCTTCTTCACAAACAACACGGGCGCACCCCAAGGGGAAAAGCTAGGACGAACATACCCCTTGGTCAACAGTTCCTGCAACTGCGCCCTCAACTCCCTCAACTCAGCGGGGGCCATACGGTAGGGAGCCTTTGCCAAAGGTCCCGTACTAGGCACAACCTCGATCACGAAATCGATCTCCCGCTGGGGAGGTAATCCAGGCAACTCCTCGGGAAAAACGTCAGGAAACTCGCACACCACCGCAATGTCCTCGACATCTGACTCCATCCGGTCGGACACAACCACGGACGTGAGAAAACCCTGACAACCTGAATCAAGCAATCGACGGGCTCGAATAGCAGAGATAAGGAATTGAGAAGAGGCGGAACGGATACCTTGGAAATAGAAGGTCCTCTTGCTCGGATGTTGGAAGTAGACCCTCTTCATTCCACAATCCACCACCGCTCCATGGGTCTCGAGCCAATCCATGCCTAGAATCACATCATAATCCCGAAGCTGCAACGCATACAACCTGCCTGGCATACTCCGCCCATCGATCCAAATTGGAACCTGATCGAAGCAATACGGAGTGATCATAAAGTCACCCGAAGGCAACTCCACTGCCAAATCACAGGACAACTGGGTCACCATCTCCTCGACGCTCGACACGAAATCCTTCGAAATAAACGAATGAGACGCGCCAGAATCAAACAAAACTCGAGCCGCACAACCTAAAATCTAAACGGTACCTTCCACGAGCTGCGACGCCACTGCCTCTGCCCTGGTCATGTGCGTGATCTGGCCCCGAGCCCTCTGCTTGCCTCCCACGCTAGCTGACCTGTGTAGTGGCGGATACTGTCCCTGCTGCTGCTGCTGCCTCTGCTGCTGGGGAACCTACTGCTGCTGAGGAAACTGCTGCTACGGCGGTCTCTGAGGACAGTCACGCGCCATATGCCCTGGCTGGTCACACCGAAAACAGACGATCGGCGCCGTGCACTGCCTGCCTGGGTGCGTCCCACCACACCGTGGACAAGGTCCTCGCGATCCACCCCCTGATCCCTGACGCTGCAAAGGAATCGACTGATGTACACTGCCCGATGAAGCCTGCCCCTGATCCTTGGACTTCTTCTTTCGAAATTCTTCGAGAAGAACTTCTTGACCTTCGTACCGAAGAACGCAGATCCTGTCGCCGAAGCTACAGATGCCAGTACTCTTGAACCACCCGACGCATGCTAGAAGAAACCCTGCTGCTGGGTAGCCAGCTGCTGGCTGCGACCTGACAAGGACTGCCCCTGGCTGATCGGTCCTCGAGTCCTCTGCATATCCATCTCCAACGAAATCGCAACACGAGACGCTGTCTCTAGATCAGTGGCCCCGTTCGCAATCAAATGGTGCCACAGCTCCAGCCTCAAGCCCTGCACAAACTGCGCGGTCCTCACCCTCTCATGCTCCATGATGTGAGGTGCATACCGACCCAGCTCGACAAATCGGGCCCTGTACTGTAACATGGACATGTCACCTTGCACCAGTTCCAGAAACTCCCGCATCCGCTACGTAGCAACAATATCTGGACAGTACGTACGCTCGAAAGCACTGACGATGTCATCCCACTCGATCTGCTCAAGTGGACGAAGCTGAAAGGACGTCTTCCACTCGGAAGACCACCATCTCCGAGCCGTACCCTGTAACTGGTTGTAGGCCAACACAACTCTGTCCTCGGCAGCACTCTTCGCAGAACTGAACACCCGCTCCATCTCATCGAGCCAATCACGAGCCGCATCAGGGTCTGCCTGGCCACTAAAGTAAGGTGGATGGAACTACATGAAGTCCCTCACTGCTCGGCCTGGCCTACCCCTAGCTGACGAGCCCTCACCAGCCTCTCCGCCGAACTGCTGAGACATAAGCTGGTACATACCACGGAAGAAATCCTCAGCCCCCGGAACTCTCGCAGTATCCGTGGCCTCGGTAGCCCCCGGTGGCGCTCTACTATGCTCCTCCTGGTCCCTCTGGACCCCCTGCTGGATCTCCTGACCTCCAGCCGACTGCCCCTGCTGAGAGCGAGAGCTCCACCTCGGCGCCATACTCGCTCCTGAAGCAAAAGATAGAAAACACGAAAACCGCAAGGTTAAAATAAATACACGGTGCCCAATGCCAGCGTCACCTGTACATCATCGCAGTGGACTAGTGGACCACTGCAATTACCTATGATTCTCATGTAATTCCACAACCGCGCTCTGATACCCGCTGTAACGACCCGAGAATCCGATTATCGGGAAGGCCCGATAACCCGAGACTCGCACCGCCACCCACGAGCCCGAAGACTCGGAAGGGTTAAAAGGATGGTGTGGAGACTACACAAGTATCACAAATAATTGCAGAAATTTAACAGTTATAATATTAAGCAGGAAATAAATTAACATTTTACATGGTCCACAATATAAAATAACAACAACAACAATAGTCCACGACTAGTACAGTGACAAGGAAGGAAAGTACAGCTACACGGGACATCCCCCGGCTCTGACCTCTGGCACTACCTCTGGGCACCCGCACCACGCTGCACTCCTGACGCACTCCCCGAAGGTGGCACCTCACCTGAAACACGGTGAAAACACGCAGGGAATGAGTCTCGGAACAAGACTCAGTAGGGATCACTCGAACCCTACCTCGTAAAATGAGAAACCACTACACTAGCGGTCGGAGAGTACCTCTGAAGGGAAAGTCTTGTACTCTACAAGACAAGACCCTACGGCACGCAAACCGACACACGTGCCACGGTAAGAAGACCAAAGCTCAAAGGTCGAACCGGTAAAACCCGAAGGTCGGAAACACTCGACTGACAGTCTGTCACTCCGTACTCGACAGGAGTACCACCCACTAGAAGCACAGCCGGTAGCGTCCCCTGACGTCTTACACCGCACCGCAGGTGAACCGCCTGACGTGGTAGGTCCTACCCGAGGCGCAGACACCGAACAAGTAACCACAACAAGTGACTAGCTGGGGTCACGCCCGTCGACGTGCGTCCATTGTCTCCAACCACGTGTGCACACACAGACCACACTTCCTAGGTCTGGCCCTCTGACCGGTTTTCCCATGGCACTGGACTCTGATGTGACGAGGGGCCCGACGGTAACCAGTCTAAAACCGTCCTCAGGGTAAGCCCGTACACCACTCCCTGGTGCGATCAGCACACGCGTACTGATAGGCTACGACTAGTGGAGGGTCACTGAAGGAGTAGACTCTCAAGACAACGGAAAACAACGTCCGAACCTAACGAAGTACGGGGGCTGTCTCACGTACCATCACCATCGCACGGTGACCACGGTCGGAGAAGAAACGGACGCACCGCCAACAGCCAAACGCATGACCAAGGCAAACGGAACCTCCGAACACCCAAAGACACGGTCCCGAAACTCCGCTGGGTGTCCAGGACACACCTGGCCCAAAAGGAACACCCGACAACAGGACAGATCGCGCTAGGGATTCCTAGCGCGACAAGAAGAACGCGCTAGGACCCCCTAGCGCGACAGGGAAGATCACGCTAGGGCTTCCTAGCGTGACAAGGCAGGTCGCGCTAGGGACCCCTAGCGCGACAAGGCAGATCATGCTAGGGACCCCTAGCGCGACCAGAACCGCCTCCTATTCATCTTCTCCGATGAACGTGCCCTGTCAGGGTAGCGCGACCATCAAGAACGCGCTACTGGAGTATATCGCGTTCTCAGTCCGCGCCCAAAAATGGCGGAAACGCCCAAAAACTCCAACCACGCCCCCATGCCTCCACCGGAGAGGGGGAAAACAAGGGGAATGACCCCTAAGGACCCCTAGCATGATTCTAGGCCATCAAAATGCGAATCCATGCATCAAATCCATAGATCGGGCGGCTCTCCCCAAATCATGAAAAAACCCCATACGTGCTCGATCTAGCCCCTCTCGGCCTCCCCGCGGCCTACAAACCACGGAAATGAACGGCATGAGGCTAAGGAACATCACCCTACCTCAATGGAGCGAATGCTCCGCCGGATCGCCCACAAACCACGAAGAACGCTTTAAGCTTCACGAACTCCCCACGGTTCCCACGCTTGCCGCACGCCCACGAGCTCGCCTCGCCGCCACCCACGCGTCCGCGCCGTCGCCCTACCGCCGTCAACAGCCGGGGAGGGGCTCACCGCGTCCGAATGGGAGAGAGGGAGAGAGAGGAGGGCGGCCACGGTTGGGGAAGGAAGGAGGAAGAAGAAGAAGAAAGAGAAAGGAGAAAAGAAAAAAGAAAAGAAATGGGATTATATAGAAAATCTGATTTTTCAGAAAAATACCGAAAAATAGAAAAATACATTTCTGAAATTCTCGGAACGCACCGATCGCAACGGTACCACTCGTGCCCGGGTGAACCGCCCGGTTCGCCCGCAGCGAGCTTCCGAAGAAAAAGCCGAAACACACACCGGGAATCGGAAAACACGCGTGGAAAAGCTGCGGAACGCCTCCGGGCCTCCGAAACAACTCCGGATTGCGCCGATCCGAACACGAAAGATGTCCGAAACGAAATTTCGGATACAACGGAGCCGGACGCTCCGTAAACCAGATCCGGGACCCACGAAGAAGGATCCGAAAGGTCCGGGATATTACAACACTTGTCCAGTAGGTATCTTTGTATCAACATGAAGGCAATTTAAGTGAGTAGCATTTTAGCTCTAGAGAATAAGATAAATCATGTCGATACGATGAAGCACATATATAAATCCAAGTAACAAGACATGATCATGACGAGATACGAGAATATGATTGATCAAGTATATAACAAGAATGTAAATTTGTCCTTTCCATGAACAAGAATGTAACAAGAATGTACTTTTCATAACCATGAAGGCTATGCACTATAAAGTCATATAACAAGCAAGAAAGTACTCATGTCCCGTGGATTTTCACTTATTTATAAAGAAAGTACTCCCAACGTAATGCGACGCCAGTAGCATCATACCCCATGGTTTACTGTATGTTTCCGACAATCAACCGAGAGGATTAGTATAAAGCCCCTAAACACAATCAGTGCTCGAACTGCATCTTCAAGTATAAATCAAGCTACTTCCATGTTTATAACAATAATGTGGCCAATAATGTACATGTTCAACAATAATTCCGTGATAAGATAACCAAGGTAAGAATACTTCAATTAAGAACAGAAGATTTCAAGGATGACTTAAATGGACATTATGCTACGGAAGAAATTCGACAGCATAACGGTACATTCATTAAATTTCATAATTCAATTTTTAACTTGGTTAGACATAATTTAGGCTCCAGATATTCCTAAGATCATCTAGGAACTCAAGAAAACCAACCCCAAAGGTTAAACCTTGGGTTAGACATAATCAGGAATCAAGCAGTATATTACTGGACCGTTTATGACGCCTGGCGGTCTTGTCATGGACCGTTTCATAGGAAAAAGAAACATCGGTGCAGTAAAACTATCTGGAGCTTTAGCGGTCTAGTGGATGGCTATTTAGTTTCCATTAGCAGTTTAGTCAATGGCTGCTAGCAGATCCTGGTGGTCAAACAGAAGGCCGCTAAGGTCCAGAGTACATAAAACACTGGTAAAAGTGCTTTCTAGATAATGGGCTTTAAGGGTACAACCAGCTCGGCGTCCTAGTGGGAATCTCAGGCTCGCGGAGTCTTACAGAGGCCTTGAAATAAGATTTCGTAGTCCGTTGGAAGGAATATCCAAGGAAGAGGTCATGAAGTCCAAGATTGTGTACTTAATGTGCAAAAGTGTAACTAATGGCAACATACCGGAATATGTGCCATGTACTTAAAAAAATGACTCTAGAAGTGAGAAAAATAGTAACAGGGATCAAATCATAACTAATCCATGAATCATAGGAATTCAAGTTAATTACAAAAGTATATGACTTTGGTCATGAAAATAACATAAGTTCAAAAATAATTCTAATGTGCACAAAGATCATGAAAATCTACCAGAATGTTCTGTTAACTGTTGGGTCCCGCGAGGTGCAAACGGATCTAGAAGGGGGGGTTGAATAGATCCTTTCAAAAGCTTTGGCCTATATAAAAATTCTTAGCTATCGGAAGCATGAACCACTCCTATAAAGTGAATGAATCACTTAGGCACAATGCACAGCGGAAATAATTAGAGTGGCTCAAATGAAAAGACTTGGATTACAAGCGATGAACCGTCAACACTTCTTTAAGCACTTTTGTGATCTTTGAGAGATACAAGCCTTGTAGAGTAGGGATCATAAAGCATAACACTAGAACATGAATTAGCTTGTAACAAGCGTGCGTGTGTGTGCGCTATGTTGATCACTCAAAGTGCATATGTGTGTGAATGTAGTGGTGATCAACCAAGGTGCATGCGAATCTAAGCAAGGGAAACACTTAGCAATACTTTCACCTTGGCACCTGTGTGCAAGGGTGCAGTAGGCCGCCCAAGAGATGCAGTCAAAGTGCAGATAAAACTGAAAGTGCAAATCTGAGTGCTTGAGTAAGTAAACAAGATAACCAAGTATGGAAGCACACGAACCTGTGAATGGGGGTAGAAGATATAGAGCAATCGCACACGATGAACAATCCACAACACAGGGATTTTTAAGGTGGTTCGGTTGCAACCCCGCAACCTACATCCACCCCTCACCAAAATCCGGTGAGGCTTTCCTGCTGACTCACAGCTTGATTGGGGACACGCCCCAAACCACAGAACAGAGAAAACCCTCTTTCTATCTTCCTACACACAAAGCCGGCAGGGATGGCTACACCGCAAATCGGAGAACTCCCGATTACCTTCCTACTAACCACCGGTAGGGACGATCTTCAGTTTCAATAGATTGAATGAAATGAAAATAGAACAAGATGAAAATGCTCAAACAAGATATGGAGATATGCTAGAATGAAGTAGATCTTGTCTGAGATTGTTGGATCTTGAATATGTTGCTTTGATCTTCCTTTGATCCCTTTGAGTTGATGGAGAAGATACAGGATGTAGCTTTGATCTTCCCTTGAGTTGATGAAGAGGTTTGGATGTAGCTTTGATCTTCCCTTGAGTTGATGAAGAAGATACAAGATGTAGCTTTGATCTTCCTTTTGATCTCCTTTGTGAGCTTGCTTGCTTCTCTTCTTCCTTGGAGATTGAGGGCTTCAGATGTAGGCTTGAATCCTTTGGATTAGATGTAGAACTTCTGGACGGAGTACTGTTCATGGCTACAGTACCTCTTCTTCCTTGGAGCTCCTCTAGCCTCTCTCCATCTCTCTTTTCTCCAAATGATCAACTAGGGTTTCTAACCCTCTTGTGTTGGTTTTATATCTCTTTGGATGGTCAATAAACACAACCCAGACCAAATCCACATTTTGTGGATGATTAGGTGACTTTTGGATTAAAGAAATCCATGGGGAATGGCCTTTCTCAAAGTGGAAAATAAACTCAACATTGAAGGCTCGGGGTTGGTGGTCGACCTGTGGCTTCTGGCGGTCGACCGCTACTGAGAAACGCTGTAGACGGATGTTCCCAGGGATTTTCAGTCGGCGGTCGACCGCCACTGGGCTGGCGGTCGACCGCCACAAAATGAACTACAGACGGTGGGCTACTGGCTGGGGCGGTCGACCGCCAGTTGGGCAGAACCCGGGTTTTCCCGTGTCGGTCCGTTAATTACTTTAGCTCCGCCGCTTAAGTTCTTTAGCTGACCGTTCATGTCTGTAGCATCAACCTTGACTGTCTTGAAGATTTCTATTGATTATATTGCTCCTATAATCAAAATTTTGTTCCAGGGGCTCCGCCCCCGGAAACCCCCGCAAGGGGCACTGCCCCCTTGACCCCCGTGACCTGACCGGGCAGGTCGATCCGCGTGCGAGGGCGCAATCATTGAGCTTTCACATTTGCCATCTCCACTCCATTCCTTGGATTATCTTGTAGCATGCTGTCAAGAAGTTGCACCGACCTTGAACCATCCATAAGGTAAGACATGCACTGACCATATGAAGAATATGCAATGACCTTATGTGTGATGCTATTCAGCTTGATTTCTGTGCTTGAAACATGCTAGATTTTCGTGCATCCAATATTATCATATGTCTTGATATCTGTGTATCCAGTTGCATAGATTTGTGTGCCATTCTTGATCTTTTACACTGGAAGTATAATGACCACCAATATTGTATTGTCATATGCCTTGATATCTGTGTACTGGAAGTATGATGACCTGAAATGTATGAATATTAACATTATCAAATGCAGGTATAGTTCATTAATGATTACAGAGGCAGACATCATCAAAATCATAAAATTAATCATGTTGCATACATGTTCAACATTAACATGAGAATGCCACTTGAAACAAGAATAAAACCTACTTAACTAGGCTTAACATATATTGTTTTGGGCCATTCTGCATTAAGTTTCGAGTTAACTTAAATACAGAATTCAGAAAATGCAAACGGTCTAATGGAACACTGTTTCACTGGGCCAAACGGTCTATTGTGCGACCGCTAGGGTCTTTGGCGGTCTACAGGAAGACCGTTTCTCCCCGTATTACAGAAAACTTAATAAAAAGGATAAAATACCAAACTAAGACACATCATGCATGGAAATCAACATATATAAACATGGTAGAACAGGTATAGGCCAACAATATGCATGGGTTTGTGTAACAACAAGAAAATTCCCTTTTTTTCTTCATTAGGGCTAAGAATTATGCATGAGAAGTATACTAAATGCATAGTCCCAATAAATCATAAAATTCACGGTGTACAATGCATGAAATCAACTGAAATCAGAGGGCTTTTATTCCTGACTTCGAGTTTAAGCCTTTCACGAGATAACCTACCTTAATTAGTGCTCCTAGACTGCCAATTTCTGACTGGAAGTAAGCTCTAGTTCTACACGTTCTATGCTAAACTAGCAACTTCACGCCCTTGTATCTCCTGATTCCCTTGACCTAAAGACGTGAAATTTTGAGGGTAAATAGAGGGTACTAACAGGAACAATTTGTTCTAAAGAACCTCTATCTAATTACCTGGCTTAGGGCTTCTATTTTGCAGATATTTTTGGGTCGATCGCACAGTTCCCTAGGTTGTTTGCACCAAACCAGCATCTTTGCAGGCTTCTATCTCTTGTAGGCTTGATCTCCTAGAATGAAATTTTGAAGAAAGATATATCTAACTAAAACCAACTACTTCCTAGAAGAAACTTACCTCTGATTCTACCACTTTACCTTAGTTCCATGTGAGCCAAAAGTAAGGGTCGCACAGGTGAAATTTGGAGTCTATTTATAGGTTTAGCTAGGGTTTTGAGGATTAAAATGATTCTAGAGTCCCAATTAGGCTTTCAATTTGATCTTATAGCCTTCTAGACCTATCTAATCAGTAGATAGCATCGATCCTAGGTGATTTGGATGCCAAAGTTCTCATCTTTTCATGTTTTCTTCTTCTCACGGAATCTGCAGAGCCTAGCGGTCTAATACTAGACCGTTTTCCATGGCTATGCGGTCTCGCGATAGACCGTTTTCCATCCCGAGCGTCAAATTTGAACAGGTTCAAACTCTTTTGATAGTATCCGTCCATTTATCCTATTATCCTCTAAATTTTGTAATTACACCCTCTTTAGGCTTCTAGAATGTGGGCTAAGGTCCAAAATAGTCTTTTTGGGCCAATTGGGTTGATTATATGGGCCTATTATTCTTGGATTAGTGTAGGGCCATAATACTTGGGTTTAATTAATCATAATTCATTTAATAGCCCATTTTTTATGCTTAATAATTATATTTTTAATCCGAAAAATTCTTAGAAAATCCTCGGGCATTACATAGGGGGGTTGTGTTGGAGAGTGGAGAGGTGTCTTGGGAATATGAAAGGGTGTCTAGAGAGAGGTGGAGTTAATGAGGGGGGTTTATGGATTTATGGGAAGTGAAGGGACACTTGATGAGGTGGAGGGGTGGTCTGATGTGGCTGGTGATGTGGAGGGGAGGGAGGAGAGAGAAAGGAGCGCCCCCTAGAGAGAGAGAGGGAGAGAAGGGAGCTTCTCACCCAAAGACTTGGCTTCTCACCAATGGGATCACACAAAGAGGGATTTTCTAAAAATGATCAAATATTCATTAGCTTTCACAAGGGGGGGGGGGTTGGGTCCTATTTATAGGAGCTCAACCTTTTACATGACAAAATTGCCCATGGCTTTACACTAAATGACCACTGTTGTCCTAGAAAGTAGACCATGGGACAAATGACTCAAAACTTAGAGAAATAACTTATGGACCTAGGGACATGAATCAAATAAAAGGAAAAATACAATAATATGACTCAAATAAAAATAGAAAATACATCATATGACTGAAGAATTAACTTACTAGATCAAGTCGGGTATATCTAAGGTGATATGACGGGCTGAGGGTGCTGGCACGGCTGGCGATGTCCCCATCATACTCCCGAGGTGCGGAGAACTCGACTCTGTCGAGAAAGAGTCCTCCCTGCTCTGAGAGTGCTGTAGTATGGCCTCCCACGAATCTGTCGACGGAGGCCGATCCTTCCACCCAACGCGGTAGCAATCATACACCTTGCTCCTGGTGGCGGTGACCTGTTCATCCAATATTCTCAATTCGCTCACGTCGGGCTCTCTGGGCTGATGGTGTGCTCAAAGGGGGTGGGTGCTCTCACAAGGGAGGAAGTGGGCTCTATATCCTCTCTAGGTGCCACCGTGGGGACCTTATATGGCACAAGGCCTGCCACATTGATAGTGGGACTAACTCCATACTTCTCGGGGAGATCTAGCTCATAAGCGTTGGTGCCAATGCACCTCGGAACCATGAAGGGACCAGCCCCATAGGGCCTCAGTTTTGAAATGGCTCTAGGGGAGTGCCTCTCAGTCCTCACCATCCCTAAATCACCCACTTGGGCTTCTTGGTGACGCCGGTGTGAATTAGCCTGCCTCTTGTAAATGTAGTTGCTCTTGTTGATGTGCTTGCAAAGGTTATCATGTAACTTTGTGAATGCTTACTCTCTAGTGGATAATGGAGGTCTTGGACAACCAAAAGTGGACCTAATATGTCTAGACTCCCTATTAACGGTTTTGAAGATTGGGGGGCCGTGGCATCCAAATGCGGACGTATCATGTGTGTGCTTCCTATCTACTTCAATTGCCATAGGTGGACCTGGGCATCCAAATGTGACTCTAGCATGTATGCGCTTCCTATTATTTTCCATAGGTGGACCTGGACACCCAAATGCGGACCTACCATGCTCATGCAACTCTATTCATATGATGGATTTCTGGCTAATCAATCGCCCTCGGGTGTATGCAAGGAAGGATGGGAAGTGATTGCCCCTTGGGTAGCCATCCTGGGGAGGGGTAAAGCGGTGGACTTCTTTAAAGGGTTGGGGTGTGGTTTGTGGGTTGAGGGGTTCCCAAAATGAGGGATCAAAAGGGTCAAGGAAGGTCAGGTTTTTGGTGAAGTGTGGGTGTGACTTGTTCTAAGGGACCGGTTCGGAGCTTACTAGGCATGTGGTGGTGGGGAAGCAATGGGTAAGGGCCGGATTGGGCCTAATGTAATGGTCTTTAGGAAAGGATGGGGAGTAGATAATGGTGAGGGAAGGAAAGGGGGTATGTTGGCAATGGCGTTCCCGAGGGAATGGGTCAAAAGGATCAAGGAACCTTGGGACTTTGGGGATGTGCGTCTCACTTAAATCCTTAAATTGGATCGGCCTAGTCATAAGATCTCCAATGTGTGTTAGGTCCTCCCTAAGTGTAAAGGGCGGTGGGACATTGGCCTCAATGGGATGGATCGGCTTCCTATATGAGATAACAAGTTCTAGATCGTGGATAAGGTCGGGTTCCTCGGGTGTAGGCGGGAGTAAAAGAAGGTCACTAGTGTAGCAACCCACAGTGTAGACTGAGGTGATGGACCCAACACATAGGTGAATGAGGTCAAGCCTCTTAGGTCGGTCGGTTCCCGGAGCCAACATGCTAGTCAGCTCAAGTTGCCATTCTAGGCCTTTGATAAGATCATCGAAAGTCTCTACTTGGTAGGATGATTGGATGGTGCTGCGATAGGAGAAGGGCACTATAGGGAGGTTTTGCTCCATAGGAGGGCAAACATGGGTCGTGATCTCTCTAATTGGGCTCTCCCTTAGCCAATTAACAAGGGGTTCTCCTAAGATGAGCTCGGCCCCAACTAGAGAGGGTGGTGTAGGGTGAAGACCACCGTGCGAGGCTTCTCCTTCAACTTGAACATGGGTGGTCTCCATTGTGGGGATAGGGTCTGGAGGGGCATTTGTCCCCACGTGGCCGAGTGTGCGGGCCACTTCTTCTAATGCCAATGGGGTAAGAGGATCTATGGTGGGTGGTTTGGTGATAGCCGGCACATGGCGCACCCAGGGTGGTGAGCGAGGTCGGACTTGGGTTGGATTTAGGAGTGGAAGTAGTGGAGGCCTAGGTTGGGGTAGGATTGGGGTTGGAACTGGAAGGTGGGTTGGGTGAGGAGGTTTGGGTTGTTTGGTTTTGGGAGGTGTGTCCCTTAAGGAAGAAGATGGAGGGGTGGAGGCCAATTGGGTTTGGGTGTAGGTTGGATAAGGGAGTGTGGGTTGGGGGGTGGCGGCCTTCATGGGGGGAACTGGGTCGATTAGGGGTCTCTTGCCCTTGGTATCGGCCGATTGTGGGGGGGTGGAAGTCGGTCGCCCTTGGTTTTGGGGAGAGTTGGTGGGGGTTGAGTGGTGGAGTGTAGAGGTGTTGGTCGGGGCAGGAGGTGATGGGTGTTGTGGAGGTTGGGCCTTTATGGTGGCCTTGAACTGGCCGGGAGATAAAGGAGGAGTGGTAGTGCTCCTTGGGCTATGGCTCTCCGAGTATGAGGGGAAGGTTCGGGGAACATATATCTTCCTTAGTTCAGTTTTCATGTCTTCCCATGTGTCAATGGGCTCTTGCCTTCTAATCCTCCTTAATCCCTCAATGTTCATCCACTTATCCCCAGCTTTACGTAAAAGCCGATGCTTGGCAAAACGGACTCTCGCAGGTCCATATAGCATAGCCCTCTCAAAGTGCTTTTCTAGCATACTCTCCCACTTTAGGTAGGCAGTAGGGCATGATCCATCAAAGAGGAGATCCTCAAATAATATTATGTCAAAGGGGGGGGGGTCAATCGGACCCTTGTGGAGGGTCGAGTGGGACGGATATGACCAAAGAGAGGTAGCCATGCTAGTAGGCACGGTTGATGCACCGGGTGACTCAAAATGCTTATGCGCCCTCAGACCAACTTGTAGAGACAAGTTGAGAACTTGCCATGATACCAAATTGATGTGACACCACCTTGGGGGTGGCAGTCACTAGGCCGATGCACCTCGGACCTAACAAAGCAAGCACAATCGCAAGAATAAGAAGTTAACGTCGGTGGACGCTCGCACGGTGCGCACACTCAACCCAGGGGTGACTCGGGGATACCGAGTCGAGGGTGTGTGACGGGACCCTTGCTGGTGGAGGGCCAGCAAGGCTAAGGTTAGCCTCCCTTAGGTACAAGTGCCTGAATAAAAGGGTAGGTCGTGTGCCGTAGGACACGGGGTTCACTCTCTTACCCCCACGGCAGTCACTCGAAGGTGGTGGAGCTTCGGGACCGGGTGCTCTCTCTCTCTTGACTGACGGAGCAAATGCCAAAGATTGAAGAAACAAGCACAAATTAGAAGCAAGGGTCGAGATCTTACCTTACCGGTTTGAAGAAACCGACCCCTGTCGGAGACGAGGGCGAGTGGGGAAGCGTGGGTGCACCTCCCGCACGTTGCGCCGATGAAGCTTCAACTTGAAAATTAATAGAGTACAACACTACGCCTCTCGCAAGAGGGGTGGACAAGGGGGGGGGGATGTTCAAATACATTCAAACACTACCTCCACGCAGGGAGGGGCGCTAAGCCGGGCAGGCGAGGGAGGGGACTAAGTCGAGACCGGTCTATCCTGGTGCTAGCATGGCTAGGACATCAACCTGAAGATGAAGTCACCATGATCTCCTCCCGTCGCTGTTAGGGATGGGACCAGCGCAAAATTGGCTGTAGATGGATCTTGATCACACCGTCAGGCTGGTAGACTGAGCTGAGACCGAGTGGGGGTGCTACCGCTCCGGGACTTGGACTATTTGGGATTGATTATGTCTGTCCCATATTTACAGCAGCCTGAAGATGGGGCCACCACGAGTTCTCCCGAACTCCGATGGAGGCAAGGCTAGTGCAGAAACGATCGTGGGAGAGTCTTCTTCGACCAGAAACCAACGGGAGCCCCATACGAGGTCGGAGTAGAGAGCTGGAGAGGAATAAGCGATCGGGTGTCTGACCTGGTTCTGGAGAGTGCTGCTGGCGCATTAATGGTGCAGGGGGCTACGGTGGGCGAATGGCTTCCCTCTTCCTGGGATGTGGAGAGGACTGGATGAAGATGACCTCCTCCGAAAATCATGGCGGAATCCTCACAGGAATGGCCGTGGTCACACCTGCACTCGGGCTCAAGTCTGAAACCAGAAACTGCGTGTGCCGTACCTAGAGCCACAGGGGCATGAGAAAGCTGCTGCCACGAACTCTCTTGGGGTCCGATGAAGGCGAGCCTGGTGTCGTTGCAACCGAGGGGAAGCCCTCTTCAAGATGGAATCAATGGGGCTCCGAGAAGAGGCCAGACTAGAACGTAGGAAACAAAAGAGTAGCCAAGGGTCAGACCAGGTACTGGTGGGGCAGATCTGCGCGAGTTGGGGGAAACGGCTGCCCTCCGGTACTCAAACGGCTTCCTCCTTCTTGGGTCTGGTAGAGAACTTCCATAAGATGGTCTCCTCTAAAGGATGCACCAGGAACTTAACTAGGCTGGCCGTGAGAGCTTCAACAAGCCGCTTCTGTCTCTCTGCCAAAGATAGAGTGCGCAGTCTGGCGAAATCAGCTCCTCCGGACAGCACGGACGTCGGATGGTGGTGGAACAGCCCTCGTTGGAAAGCTAGCTTGGAGATGAATCTTGTTTCTGTTGGGAGGTTCACCTGGATCTGCTCAGATAAGGCAGGGTTGACGCTGCAAGTTGAATCAAGTTCTGCTGCATTGGTGGACAAGGTGGTGGGTGGGGATGGGAGGTGCTAATGGGGGAAGTGGGAGGGGTAAAAGGGTGGGGATGGGTCAGGGGTGAAGCCTGGTTGAGAGAGGACCATGGGAGGGTCAAACCAAGGTGAGGGAGGAGGGAGATGAGCTGTTGGGGGTGGAGCTAGCAGGGGGGAGAGTTGGGGTCGCAGGTCTGCCAAGGGTGGGAGAGAGCAAGGCACAAATGGCCAGGGGGGGGAAGTTTCTCTAATTTTTGAATTTTGGTTTAATGTGGGTAGTCAATTGGGGTCTTGGGGATGTAGAGGGGTGTGTTGAGAGATGGAGAGGTGTGTTGGGGAAGGGAAGGGATGGCTTGGGAAGAGGGTGGGTTGTGTTGGAGAGTGGAGAGGTGTCTTGGGAATATGATAGGGTGTCTAGGGAGAGGTGGAGTTAATGAGGGGGTTTATGGATTTATGGGGAAGTGAAGGGACACTTGGTGAGGTGGAGGGGTGGGCTGATGTGGCTGGTGATGTGGAGGGGATGGAGGAGAGAGAATGGGGCGCCCTCGCTAGAGAGCGAGAAAGGGAGATAAGGGTGCTTCTCACTCCAAGGGCTTCTCACCCAAAGACTTGGCTTCTCACCAATGGTATCACATAAAGAGGGATTTTCTAAAAATGCTCAAATATTCATTAGCTTTCTCAAGGGGGGGTTGGGTCCTATTTATAGGAGCTCAACCTTTTACAGGACCAAACAGCCCATGGCTTTACACTAAATGACCACTGTTGTCCTAGAAAGCAGATCATGGGAAAAATGACTCAAACCTTAGGGAAATAACTTGGACCTAGGGACATGACTCAAATAAAAGGAAAAATACAATAATATGACTCAAAAAAAATAGAAAATACATCATATGACTCAAGAATTAACCTACTAGATCAAGCCGGGTATATCTAAGGTGATATGACGGGCGGAGGGTGTCGGCACGGCTGGCGATGTCCCCATCATAGCCCAAGTCCCCCTTTGCCCACCACCCCGGGTGCATCATGCGCCGATCATCATCACCCCTCCCACAAAATTCCTTCCCATCTCCTTAGTAGAGGATATCATCTCCCCTACCCTTGAGGAAACTCAAGTGCACACCAATGGTGAGGAAGAACATCCAACCTCCCCCACTTCACATAGACTGGACCTTCACGAGCCACAAACCTTCACGCATGGCACCATAACCATTGATGGGCCCCTACTTAAATGGCTCAAGGTAGACCCCGTCCTCCATAGCTTGCACTCATACCCTCTACCCATGGAGCGACACCTCCCTCTAGTGCCTCTCTCCTATCACACCACCATCCAATCATCTTACCAAGTGGAGACATTAGGAGATCTTCTTAAGGGCTTAGTATGGCAAATGTAATTGACCGGCATGTTGACCACAGTGGCCAACCAACCTAGGAGCCTTGACCTCCTACACCTATGTGTCGAATCTATCACCTCAATTTACACCATTGGTTGCTACACTAGCGACCTTCTGCTATTCCTCCCTACACCCGATGAGCCCGACCTTATCTTCGAATTGGAGTCCCTTATATCAGGTAGAAAGCCAAGCCATCCCCTCATGGCCGACCCACCCACCAAAGACTTTGGCCCAATTATTTCATTAGAGGACGATGATCCACCACCATATTGTGAGGACCTTGAGATTGATGAGATGAACTTAGAGCTCTTTTCCCCTAGGTACACTTATGTTGATCCTTTTGACCCCTCCCAATGGGAGCCTAGGAACTCATGTGGCCCACCCACATCACTTACCACCCACTCCTTCCTACCCTCACCCACCATGATGGACCAAGCCACCCTCTCCCAAGTCCCGGGCGATACAAGGGTAGCTATTACCAAGTAAGATCTACACCTAGGGAACAAGGAAGTTCCTCTCCCCATGATGTCCACTTTCCTAGACCCCTTCGACCCTTTTGAATGGAAGCTCCAATGCCAAACCATACCCCTACACATCGAAGTCATTTTCGGGTTAGGAAAGCATTTGTCTTGGCACACCGCATCATTCGGCATGGTTAGAGGGTTAGGTCATCCCACACATATAACTTTAGGTAGGATGCATGGCTGGTCTACCTTCAGATGTGCTGCTCCTCCCCCACCCATCATCGTCACCATGATGGATCTAGTACATGATAGGTACCAACATGGATGCTCTGGACCCCCGGCATTTGCATTCATGCATGATAAAATCACCTATGGATGCCCCCCCCCCCCCAAGTCAGTCAAATTCAATGAGCCCCTAACACATGATAGGTCCATATTCAATTGTCCTGGCCCACCTTTGCACTCTATAGTCTTCACACCCACACCGCATCATAGCTCATGGCATACACATTCAAGCAAACATCCATCAACGAGCGGTGACTTTCACGAAAAGCTGGCAAAAGCTCACGAGTGCCACTTGGGATTCCAAGCAGGTAAACTAGTGATGGTGAGATTGGAGTGGCTCTACCCTAGGGTCACCTCCAAACCGAGGGCATGAGGACTTAGACCTTCCCAAGTTTCGAGTGGCTGTGGCAACCGGGCTTACGGGTTGGACTTACCGATGGGATTTGGGATACCCCCCACTTTCCACATGGCGGATCCGGCACCCTCTAAGGGCACCACGGTGGATCCTAGAGAGTGCCTCGAGCCTATACCCTCCTTTGAGAGAGACACCCTCGGAGAGCCTCCACATATCAGCCTGAGAGCCCGACGTGTGCACACGCAGGCAATACTAAGCGAGTAGGGTACCATCACTAGCAAGAGGGTGTGCCCGAGCCACATTGAGAGGATGAAGGATCGTCCCCAGGTTGCGGACGTGGGGTTGAGTTTGGAGGTTGTGGTTCGCCCGGAGCTGCCTTGGAGGACCACTTCCCCAGTGGACCCATACTGAGTTCTCCGCACCCCGGGGGTATGATGGGGGCATCCCTTGCCCCTACACATTTTTTCGAGGCTCGGATTGTTCGTAGGCATGCGCCATTGTGTTCGGCATATTTTTCTGAGTCTAGTCATGTAATTTTTATAATTTATTTGAGTCACAATTATGTAATTTTCCTTTTATTTGAGTCAAGTACCTAGGTCAGTGAGTCATTTACCTAAGTTGAGTGTCATTAGGTTGATAAGGTTGGTTATTAGGCCCAATTAAGTGGGCTAGGCCCAGGGGCGCCCCTCCCTTAGATAGTTGAGTCATTAGTTTGTTAGTTCAGGGTTATTTTAGTCATGGAAAATATGGTTGCCTATAAATAGGCCCCCTCTCCCTCATTTGTAGAAGAATGAAAGAATGAATCATTGAAGTATTTCTAGAAGTTTGAGTGATTTTCTTGGAGTGAGAAGCTCCCCCTCTCCCTCTCTCTCCCCTCTCTCTCTTCTCTCTCTCCCTCTAGAAAGGGGCGACCCTTTCTCTCTCTTCCCCCCCCCAATTTTGAAATTCTCTCTCTCCTCCACCTCAGCTGCCACCTCATCCCTCTCTCCTCCACCTCATCCATTCTCATCTTGCCACATCACCTTGCCCCTTCACCTCCCTAGAGACATTAACTCCCCCCATTAAATCCTCCTCAACCCCAAGAGTCATTCTCCCTCTCCCAAGGAAAAATCCCATCTCCCCAAGCACCCCTCCACTTCCCCACACACCTCTTACCATCCCCAAGACCAAAATTTATCCCACCATTAACCCAAAAATTCAAACACTCCCATTCTCCCACCCCCCTAGGCCAATTGCGCCCCCACCTCTCTCCCACTCCACCCAGGCCACACCTCCCACCCCCTCCACCTGCTAGCTGCGTCCCCAGCCTCTCCCTTCCCCATTCTCCTAGCCAACACCCTCCTCCCCCATCCCCCTCACACGAGGGAAGGCCCCAGGTCAATCTCCCACCATTTGCTCCCCCTAATCCCTCCATTTTTCCCCTCTATCCCCCTACTACCAGTCTAGAACCTACAACAGCAGAGTACCACGAAGTTACAGAGCCTACACCGGAGTCATCGCGCATCTTATGGTGGTGTATCTTATATTGCTGGAAAGCTCTTTAAAGCAGCTTCACAGGCGAGGTGGTCTCGCAGCCATCCGACGTCCATGCTGCCCGAGAGACCCATTCTCCCTCGACTGCGCAAAGCTGCTCTGACAAGGAACCAGAGCCCAAGAGAAGAAGCGACCACGGCCGCTCCTATGCGAGTTTGGACCTAATTTTTGGCTGAGATCTTCTACTCCAAGTCTCCTGCCATCTCCAAGATGTAGGGCACCATTTGGACCCCGGAGCATAGAGTTCCATTTTTTCTCCCTGGAGTGCGCAGATCAGTTTCACCTGAGGCAGATCCGACCCCCTCCCACCATTCTGGTTCTCGCGGTCTGCTCCGACCTCCCCCGGCAACCCCGTTGGTCTCTGATCAAATAGGACTCCTCCACAATCACAGAAGCTCTGGTCCCGCCCTCATCGGACCCGGAGAGTGTTCCTGGCTGCCACTTCTTCCAGCAGCAGCAGTTCTAGGACCACAAAAGCCATGGCCAACCAACTCTGATCCCGACCCCGCCCCGGCCACCGTCGACGTCAAAATAATCCCCAATAATTTGGGCGTCCTCTTGGGCCAACCCAGGACGTTTCGGCACTAGTTTCATCATCACCAGAAGTTGGTGGGGTCCATGGCGGCACCGTCATCGACTCCCTATCATGCTGTCCCAGAAGCGGGCAGAGCCAGCAACGTTCAACAATTCAGCCTTTGCTTAGTTTCCCCCACCCTGCCTAGCCAGCTTAAAGTCCCTCCCTGCAGGAGGTAGTGTTTGGATGTAATATAATTTCCCTCACCCTCAGTCCAACCCCTCTGTGAGGGTGTAGTGATTGTACTAGTAGGTCGCCACCCGAAGCTACATCGGCGCGGCATGCAAGTGCATACCCCCGCCTCCCCGCTCGCCATCATCTTCGACCAGGATCGGCGTCTTCAGGCTGATCAGGTGAGCTTCTGGCCCCCTCTCATTTCTGGTTTATCTTGCTTAATAAGTATTGCTTCTTAGCTCCGTCAGACAGTGAGAGAGTGCCCGGTCCTGAATTCTCATCTAATTGAGTACCACCGCGGGGTGAGTTGTGAGAGAGACCCTACACCCCACGCCCTCGGCATTCTGGCTGCCCATCGAATTGGGCATCCCATACCCTTAGAGGTTCAACCTCATGCTAGCCAAACCCTGGACATGGAGGTCCCACCTCGCACCCCTCCCACCATCGATGGTTTACCTTTGAGCAACCGTGAACGCTACGCGAGTCGGTCCGCTAGAGTGAGTCTACCGCTCAAGGTCGATTGCTTGCAAGTCTAGGTCCAAGGTCCATCGGTCTAGTGGCTATCACCCCCAAGGTGGTGTCACATCATTCTCATTCCACTCTGAATTTGAACGTTTTCTCTGATCTGCTCGCTTTGTCTTGTTGGTCAGCGTGATTCCTGCCTGGATTTTTATCTTAGCTTCAATTCTCCTTTTCCAGCTTTTCAACTGTGTTCTTTCCGATCCCCTCATTGTCTGTGGATTGTGTCCTCCATTGAGGTTGGTCGTGTTTCCTTTCCTCTGTTAGTTTAGGTCTCTAGACATGTCTCATCCTTGTCATCTGTTCCGGGTGGTTAGTTCGACGTTTTCAGGAGAATTCCTGTCGCTTGTTGGTTGTGACAGGTATCTTTTGCCATGATGCCCGCTTTTCAGTTCTCTCTACTTCATATCTGCTTCATCTCCATCACACGTCACTATTACTTTTGCTCCATCTCCTTTCCATTTTGCCTCTGCGTTGCTTTCGCTCGTTCCCTTGCAAAGCAGACATCAAGGAGGGGCATCTGTTGGCACCCATTTTAAGCCTATAAGTTGAGTTATTTCTCTTATTCACCTCCGTGATGCCCTGAATTAACCATTATTTTGAAGCCTTCTTTGAGCCTATTTTGAGCCAATTTCTTGACCATTTTTCAAGCCCATTGAGCTTTGGAAGCTTTTATCTTCAATTCCCCAACTTTCGGGACCGTTTCGGGTCAATTCGGAGCACAAACGGACATCCGGGACTCAATTGCGTAGGAGCCTGCCAACCTGTTGGTAGCAGTCAACCCATGATCGATACCCCCATATAAATATATATAAATTATATCATCAGATAGCAGTCTAGGGAAGACCGCTACCTGATGGTAGCGGTCTTCCCTAGACCAGGTAGCGGTCTTCCCTAGACCGCTATCTCCCAAACTATGCCCGTTTCGCCCCGTTTCGCCCCTATTGCCTGGCGGTCATCCCCAAGACCGTTTACATTCCCCTTGCGGTCCTCCCATGACCGTTTTTGTCCCCCGGCGGTCTTGCGATAGACCATTTGCTCAACAGAGAATCCAGATTGATCTGAACTCCAATTTCTTCGCCACAGGTCTCTTTGGACTCCTATTTGACACCACTTTCGAGGAAGATAAGCCTTCACCTCGGTTTCCCTCGATCTTGGACTCTTACCCTTGATATTATCTCGAGCTTTATCAATTAAACACTCTATTTTTGGGTCATTATCTTTTGAATTCGACCTAGGGTTTCTGCACTCCTATAAATAGAACCCAGTTTACAGGTCGCGAAAGGGGGCTCTTCTTCGGTTTGGGGCGAAGCCATGCAACGACGCCGACTCAGTTCTTCGACCCTGGCTTGAAGAGAGAAGTATTAGCTTTCATTTCCATCTCTCTGGGCTTGATTTCGTTGTCTCTACTCTTAGTTCTCTCCTCCTACTTTTCACAAATCATCACAAATTCCTATTTTTCTGCTACATCTGCATTTTTCTCCGTTTTGCATAGCATATTCCCGCAATTGTGCTACGTGTTTTCTCCTCTTCTTTGTTTCATTCTCATCACAACACACACACCTATCTTTTGCACCCTTCCACAGGGGTTAAAAACCTCCCCCCAATGCGTTCTCCCTCAGTTTCTACCCATATTTTATCATTTCAGGATAGATGCTACATATGCATAGTTCTAATGGGTTTTTCTCTTGTGTTGTCTTTGTTTCGCAGGAGAAGCATGATTGAACGTGAGGCCCTCTTCTTCTAGTCGGCTGGAAGGTGAGGAGGTTGATCCCACATCATTTCCCGCACCCATTTCTCAAGTGCGATCAAGTCTTCATCCTTTTCCAAGGTACACAACGTCGTTCCTCTCATCTCTTCATCCCTTTGGCGTTGCTGCAACCTTGGTGGCGATCACGGTCAGTATTTCTATTCTTATCACCACTTTGTTCATGTTTATACTTCATGCATAATATCTGTTTATTAGTTTGGGGGCGGGGTAGATAAATCATCTACAGCACCCAGGCCTGGTTCCAAGCACTCACCCCCTGAAGCGTCACTAGCTTCCGATAGTTTGGGCGATTATTTAAAGAAAGCTTTACCGGTAGAGGCCCCCTGAGATTGATCGCAGGGTTGTTGGCACTCAAGCAGGCCCAAGGGGAAAAGCTGTGGACCTACGTCAACTGCTTCAAGGCAGAAGCCGTGCGCATCCCCCCGCCTGGACGTAGCCTCTGCCATTATTGCGCTGACCGGAGGCACCCGCGACGAAAACCTCCGGAGGGAACTAGTGCTCCACCCTCCCTCCTCTCTTGCCAACCTAGTAACCTTGGCTCTGTGCCATGCAGAGTGTGAGGAAGTCCTCAACGCCTACCGGGACTCAACGGGCTCGGGGCGAGAAGGAGAGAAGAAAAAGCCATCTGAGCAGGCCTCTGGCCAAGGGAAGAGGAGGAATCGAGAAGGTGACCGTAGGGGGCCTCTGCGAAAATTTGAGCGCTACACTCCTCTATCTACCCCCATCTATGAAATATAGCAAGAAATCAAAGACTCGGGCCTGCTCCACCAACCTGAGCCCATGAAGGCCGACCCAAGGTGCCGCCATCACCGAAAGCACTGCCAATTCCACGATGATCGCGGCCATCATACCGGTGATTGTCAACAACTTAAGGATGAGATCGAGAGTCTCATCCGCCGAGGGCACCTCTCCCAGTACATGGTCGAGCAACGTGATGACCGCGTGGTCCCCCCAGAAGAAATCAACAACCGCCCCCACGGGGTCCATATCAACATCATATCGGGGGGATCAGCTTCTGGGGGGGATAGTAACTGAGGAAGGAAGCGTCACGTGGAGTGAGCCAATCGAGCCTTCGAGTCTTCCCGAGCTTCGCCTCCGGCAAATGATCAGTAGTCTGTGGTCTTCTCCGACCAAGTCCTAGAAGGGGTGGTCACCCCACATGATGACGCTCTTGTAATATCGGTTACCATAAACCATTGTGTAGATAGGATCTTAGTGGTTAATGGCAGTGCCCCCGATGTTTTTTCGTACGAATGTTTCCTAAAGATGGGTGAAAAGCCATCGAGAATGTGTCCGATTCGAACTCCTCTCTGTGTGTTCAATGGCCAGGCAACTTATCCCGAGGCAGCCCTAAGCCTGCCCATTACCCTCGGTAACCCTCCTAAAGCAGTAACATTCATGGCGAACTTTGTTGTGGTTAAGGGGATGTCGGCCTATAATGCCATTTTCGACCGAGGTATCATCAATCGAATAAAGGCAGTGCCCTCCACTTACCACCAAAAAATGATGTTTCCCACCAAGTTCGGTACAAGGAAAGTCCGAGGTAACCAGACAACAACTAGAAGGTGCTATGTAATCTCAGTAGAAGCCGTAGAGTTAGAAAATAAAAATAGGGGGCTTGGGGTAATCGAGGACAAGGCGGCGGCATGCAAACCTGGTGGGGAGCTGCTGTCGGTCTTCCTCAAAGATGACCCGGCCCTCAATGTTAAGATTGGGGCAGATTTACCACCTAAAGTGAAAGCTCAATACAAGGAATCTCTTTCGGAGTATGTTCAAGTTTTTGCATGGTCTGACGAGGATCTTCCCGGGATTCCTGAGGAAACGATAATGCATCACCTCAAACTAGACCCGGCGGTGAAACCAGTTCAACAATGAAAAGGAAAGCACGCCCCCGAGAAACAAGCGATCATTAAAGAGCAAGTCAATAAGGGGAAGAAAATCATGCTATTTAGCCCGGTCCTTTACCCAACTTGGCTCGCTGATGTCGTCTTGGTGCTGAAAGTTGCAGGCAAATGGCGGATGTGCGTTGACTTCATCGACTTTAACAAAGCCACTTCGAAGGACTGCTATCCGTTACCGAGCATCGATCAACTGGTCAATTCAACCTCAGGTAACTAACTTCTCGGTTTTCTAGATGCCTATTCGTAGTATCACCAGATCGGATGAACCCTGGAGATGCCGAGAAGACTGCCTTCATTACTGACTTCGGCGTGTACTACTACACCCGAATGTGGTTTGGGTTAAAGAACGCCGAAGCAACTTATCAGAGGTTGGTCAATCAGATCTTCAAAAACTAGATCGGGCAGAACATCGAGGCCTACATCGCTGACATGCTTGTCAAATCATCTAAGGCCGAGAACCATTTCGTCGACTTGGCCGAGAACTTCAGCACCCTCCAGAGGTACAATATGAAGCTTAATCCTGCCAAGTGTGCCTTTGGAGTCAAATCCGGGAAGTTCTTGGGTTTTCTGGTGACCCAGCGAGGGATCGAGGCCAACCCTGAGAATATCCAGGCCATCCTAGATATGCGGCCACTCGCGTGCGTCAAGGATGTTCAACACTTGACGGGAAGGATTGCTGCGCTCAACCGCTTCCTGTCCCGAGCGATAGAGCGGTGCCTACCTTTCTTCAAATTGTTGAGACGGCCAAAATTGGCGTCCTCTACCTTAACTTGGGACAATGAGTGCGGGAAGGCGTTTACCGAGCTAAAGGAATTCCTTGCATCACCCCCGGTGTTGTCTAAGCCTGTGCTAGGAGAGACTCTATATCTCTACCTCTCGACGACGCCTTCCACGGTAAGCTCGGTCTTAGTTTGAGATGACCAAGGAGTGCAAAGGCCAGTCTATTACATCCGCAAGGTGCTCTTTGAAGCTAAGAGGAGGTACCCCGCAGCCGAGAAGCTCGTGCTAGCGTTGGTGACCTCGGCTAAGTGCCTTCGGCCTTACTTCCAAGGGCACACTATCGTGGTGCTGACCGGCTAGCCCTTACAGAAGATTTTGGCCCATCCCGAAGCTTCTGGCCATCTCGTCAAATGGGCAATCTTGCTCGGGGCCTATGACATTTCTTACCGACCCACACAGCCATCAATGGACAGGGTCACGCAGATTTCATTGCAGAGAATGCTATCCCGCCCAAAGAAATACCCCAGTCGGTGGCCAGCCCAGCTTGGGAACTTTTTGTGGACGGATCTTCAAGCTCGACCGACAGCGGTGCTGGCATCTTTCTCACATCCCCGGAAGGAGTGGAGCTGTAATACGCTTTGATGTTCAAATTTTCGACGTCCAATAACGGCTCCGAATATGAAGCCCTGATTTCTGGGGCCAGGATGGCATGACGCCTGGGAGCAGAGCAGGTCAGAATCTACACCGACTCTCAGTTAGTCGCCAGTCAGATCAATGGGGACTACAAAGCTCAAGAGCCACAAATGATTAAATACCTTCGGCTGGTAAAAGAGATAGCCTGGATTTTTGAGGGTTTCTATGTAATCCAGATACCTCGGGAGGAGAACTCCTGAGCGGATGCCCTCTCTTCCCTGGACTCTTCTATCAGCTCGGAAGGGACCCGGTCGGTCCTCCTCGAGGAGTTGGAGTGACCTAGCATGGAAACTGAGCTCGTGGCCACTATACAAGCCTCGCCCGACGACTGGAGAACCCCGTACGTGGCCTGGCTGAATGACTCCCAAGAACCTACTGACCCTCGGAAAGCAAGGAGACTGAAGTATCAAGCTCGACAGTTCATCTTACTTGATGGATCCCTTCACAGACGATCCTTTGCCGGAGTCCTCCTCAAATGCCTCGATGCCCCGGAAGCTCGCCAAGTAATCGAGGAAGTACACAAAGGAATTTGTGGCGCACCCCAGGGAGGGAGATCAATTGCAAGGATCCTATTGTGCCAAGGCAACTGGTGGCCCACTCTCTAGTATGACTGCTTGACGTACGCTTAAAAATGTGACCGCTGCCAGCGGTTCGACCACCTAATCCACCAGTCAGCCTCGAAACTTGTGACCCTGACCGAACCTTACCCCTTCGCTCGGTGGGGGATCGATATCCTGGGTTCATTTCCGATGGCCCAGACTCAGAAAAAGTTTCTCATTGTTGCCATCGACTATTTCTCCAAGTGGATCGAGGCTGAAGCTTCTGCCAAAATAACAGAAGCTGTGATCTAGAGCTTCATGTGGAAGTCGATCATCTATTGTTTTGGCATCCCCCAAGTGATTGTGAGCGATAATGGTCGGCAATTCAACTGCGCTTATTTTAAGAATAGGTGCGCCGACCTACATATTCACAACCACTTCACCTCGGTAGCCCACCCTCTGGCTAACGGACTGGTCGAAAATGCCAACAAAACTTTCCTTAAGGGCATCAAGACCAGGCTCGGAAAAGCTAAGGGCACTTGGCTTGAGGAATTACCTAGCGTACTTTGGTAGTATCGAACCACCCCGAGGGCCTCCGTAGGTGAAACTCCATTCCAACTAGTATATGGCACTGAGGCAGTCATTCCACTAGAGATTGTTAGCCCCTCTCTTCAGGTTATTAACTTCCTGCTCGAGCCCAATGAACGAAAATTTTTGGAAAACTTGGACTTGGCTGATGAAGTACGCGAAGTCGCAAGAATCCGATCAACGGAATACCAGCATCGCATGGCTCACTACTACGCCACCCAGGTCCGAGATAGATAGTTCCAACCGGGAGACCTCGTCCTGAGAAAGGCTGAAGCCTCTTGACCACTAGAAGTGGTGGAAAAATTGTCCCCTAATTGGGAAGGCACCTACTGAGTGGTCGAGACACTCGGAAAAGGATCCTACCGGTTGTCCACCATGGAAGGAAAATGATGCGGGACGGGATGCAACTCGACGCCAATTGATATGCAAGCCTTGGACTCTAGGCAAACTCATGATCGTCCCTAGCGAGGGAAGCGTGCGAATGTGCACGGTTGAGAAAACTGGTAATGAGTCAAGGGTACTCGGCTCTTCCGTGCTCGGGTCGAGTCACGGGATGGGTCACGCTTACTCTCTCGCAGCGGTGATTGAAATAATATAACGAGCTAATTAACCTATCACTTGCAGCGGCATACGAATATATACGAGGAAAGCAAATGCCAAAGTGGGAGCGGACACGATACCTCCACGCTTCGGGCGTGGGGAAGACGACCCCGGCCGAACTTCGTACTCCCGGTACAGTAAATAATTAAATTATAGCAATGAATATTACTGCCCACTCCACGCAGGGAGGTAAAGGGCTACAGGTGGACCCGGGAGTAACGGGTTCGGGTTGACGGGCAGCGATTTGGGCAGCTCTGGTGGTGGCGAGCGCCGAGAATTGTGAAGTCCACGTCCTGGTCTGTGGGCCGATTGTGCCGGGAGTGGTATCGCTGCGATGAGGGCTCTTGGAGGGACGATCCCTCGGAGGGGGATGCGCTGGTTTGCCTTGTAGAAGGTGAGGCGACCCGATTGGGGAACATTGTGGCTTGGTGTCCACGGACCTGTGTTGCAGTTTCCGAACTACGTGACCCGACGATAAAATTTGCTGTGCTCAGCTCCAACGTTGGAACGACGCGAAACTGGTGCCGCTGCGAAGCCCTTTCAGAGATCTATGACCATAGGCTATTATAGGAATTTTGCTGTGGCTGGATTTTCTATGGGTGAATTTCAAACAGGAAAGTTTCCTGTCTCAAATCTGGTAGGGCAAGCTGAGATCTGCCTGAAGAAGTGAGTTGATCGAGGTTGAAACTTTGGATTTGGGAGTTGAGATTTTTATGGAAGCTAGAGAGGGAAGTGAGGAACACGATGATAATTTTTTTGTAATTTTCGGAGGTGATTTGACAGGGGAAATGGATTTTATAATAGGGGGTGGTCGGATCTGGACTGCAAGAGACAGAATAGATTTCGGATTTTGCAGTGATTTTTTGGATGAGTAAACAAATTCATAAAATCATGAAAAAAGTTGTGGAAGAAGGCTTTGGTGGACAGAAATCCCAGTCCAAATTTCAGATCGATCTGAAATTGGAAAGGGGATCAAATCGGCAAAGTGTTGGGCTGCTAGATCACAGATCTGCACAGAGACAGAATCTGTAGATCGGGGGGAATAAATGGTAAAGGAAGGTAAACAAGGGAGGAAAACTGTGAATTTTTTGTGGAGGTTGGGGGGGAACGTGTGGAACTCACCCTCCAATTTTCAGCACGATCTGATCTCCTGATGGGGAGCTAAAAATCGGGCTTTAGGATTCTATCCAACAATGGACAAAACTACGACGACGTGGCGGCGGCGGCGCGATGGCGGCACTAACGGAGGCGGCGGCAGAGCTTCGCACCCAGAGATGAGATACCACTTGGAATCCACCAAGTTTTCTAGGGAATCCATCCTAAGTATACAACAATCCAGCTGCAAGGGGAGAGGAGAGAGGGAGGGGCGCCCTTGGGCAAATCTTGGAGCAAATGCTTAATTCTTCATTAATTCCCACAAAATGAAAAATACAAGGGATATATAGAAATGTATAAAAGACCTAAACTATCCTCAGATCTAGGGTTAGGGAGGGGTAAAAAAAGTATGTGATAATTAATCCCCCATGTGGTCAAATGACCAAAATACAACATGAATAAAATACATTAAAGGGGGGGGGCACCCCTTTGAAAATGAGAGGGAAATTTTGATTTTTCTTCCTTCCTTGCCCCCTTGGTCCAAGTCCAATCTTGGACTTTGAACTAGCCCCACATGGGCCCTAGATCCTAGGTGGACCAATGGGAAAGAGGGTGGTGGCCCTGCTAGATCTACTAGCATTTTACATAGAAACCCAAAGGCCTTTTTGCAAAGAAACCCAAAGATTTATAAAGACTAACAAATTGGCTTATAATGCCTTACAATTGCAACCCAATTAACCCAAGGATATAAATGTAAACAAAAATGATACAAATACAAAAATAAAATGTTAGTGCTTGGTGTTGATTCCCATCAATTCTCCCCAGGTGGGAAGAACTCGACCCCATCGAGTAAGGGGTGCGGCTGCTCGTGTGGCTCCTGCGGATCTGTCACCGTTCCAGGTAGCACGGAGTACGCTCCACTCCAAGTAATCGTCACCTACTCATCCCGTATATATTCGATATGCATATGCTGCTGTGTGGGGTCACTCTCAAAGGAAGGAGACGGCTCAATGACTCATTAGGAATCACCGCTGGGTCCCTTTATGTGACTAGATCCGAGATATTGAGGTAGAGCCGATCCTAAATTCTGGCAAGTCTACAATGTACGCATGAGATCTGACATGCCTCACACTCAAAAGGGAATGACATCGCGAGCTGACATTAGACTGACTCGACTATGCAACTCCTATATGCTCGACAGACAAACTGTATAAATAAGTAAAATCAGACTATGGCATGATGACAGACGGAGAGACACCAACTAATGACTTCCTATAACTGACGACACATGCAAAGGACTTACTAAAGAAGACTCAGTGGGAATGTTGAACACCGTCGGCATACACTAGGTGTAAAGATAGATTGACTCACAACTTAATGTCGCGCGTTTTAACTCTCGTCAACCTTCTCCGGTTGGAGAAGACTCATCCTCGGGTACAGAAATGTGTGAGGACAAGGAGGTAGGTGATGGGAAAGTCATCCAGACGTTTGGTGTGAAGCACGAGAAGAAGGAAGTCCGGATGCTATCTCTCGTACGCATGGCAGAAATCAAACCATACCGCGTCAATAAAAGGTGTCGACAATGGTACGGTAGTCACTAGCGGCTGCGCTACCGTAGGAGAGACGGGTAGAAGTGGAATGGCTGACTGCGTGGGGTCGGCGGATGGCTCATCTACCGAGGATAAAGGGGGTGGGACAGGCAGCTCCAGGACGACCGGTGGGGTTGGGGTGACTAACAGGCCCTGGCCCTCTATTGGATCACTCTCTAACCCCAAAACATCAGCGAGGTACTCCTCGGCCAACTCTTGGTCAGCCTCATAACTCACTAGAATAGACCCGGGTGAGGCATCCTCCGAATGGTTGTCTCTAAGGTAGGGGAATGTGAAGGACACGGGTCGGAGAAATGGCTAATCTCACTACAGGGGGCCACATGGGTGGGCTCCGGGAGAGGTGGTGGGCGTGAGTCTAGAGGCAGAACAGGCCACTGGGGCTGGGTTGTTGGTGACACGGAGGTGGTCAGCTAAATGCCATCGTGGAAGATGAACTTGTTGGGTAGGTGAGGTGGGTATAAGGTGCAGGTCCTCCTATCCCAGTCAAAGGTCACTCTCCTCTCTTCCAACCAATTTTGCCCTAAAATGATGCATGTGCCAGTAAGTGTGTCGACCTTGCACCATGCTCCATCATCATAAAGAACGGGGCCGAACCTTCATTGGAACTCTACGAATGCTACGCCACCATTGAGAATAATCTCCCCGGTCTTAGAGAGAGACTCAACTATGTCTTGTGAGACACAGTTAGATGACACGCTACTGATGAAGTCGATTTTCGTATGCAACCCATTAGGCAGGTGGGCAATGGACACTATAGGGCGCTAGAACGACTCGGTTGTGGGCTTAGGGGTCGGGTCAACCGGTGGTGGAATGATAGGGGCAAGACCCGGGGGTCGGGCCATGAAAGTCTTGAATAGGGCCACTAGGGATGACCAATCGGACGCACTGTCTCGGGGAACGGCCATGGGGCTGGTGGGTAGTGGTCATGCAGACACACGGTGACAAGACCGGCTGACTCGTTATTGGACTAGACATGACCCTATACAACAATGCAAAGTGGGAATGTAGACTCATCTACAAACCTAGACTCAACTAGTATCGGTACGTGGTGGAGGTTTGATCCGAAGATCGCACTCACCCAAGTGTGCTACCTTCCCAATAGGCGTAACCTATCGTTCCGGGAACACCTTTTGATATACCGGATATCAGAATGCAATGTGACACCTTAGACCGACTACCCTTGGACTCAACTTAGCTCTAATACCAATTTGATGCGGGACGGGATGCGACTCGACGCTAATTGATATGCAAACCTTGGACTCTAGGCAAACTCGCGATCATCCCTAGCGAGGGAAGCGTGCGGATGTGCGCGGTTGAGAAAATTAGCAATGAGTCAAGGGTACTCGGCTCTTCCGTGCTCGGGTCGAGTCACGGGACGGGTCACACTCACTCTCTCGCAGCGATGATTGAAATAATATAACGAGGTAATTAACCTATCACTTGCAGCGGCATACGAATATATATGAGGAAAGCAAATGCCAAAGTGGGAGCGGACGCGATACCTCTACGCTCCGGGCGTGGGGAAGATGACCCCGGCCGAACTGCGTACTCTTGGTACAGTAAATAATTAAATTACAGTAATGAATATTACTACCCACTCCACACAGGGAGGTAAAGGGCTACATGTAGACCCGGGAGTAACGAGTTCGGGTTGACGGGCAGCGATTTGGGCAGCTCCAGTGGTGGCGCGCGTCGGCAATTGTGGGGTCCACGTCCTGGTCGGTCGGCCGATTGTGTCGGGAGTGGTACCACTGTGATGGGGGCTCTTGGAGGGACGATCCCTTGGAGGGGGACGCGTTGGTTCACCTTGTGGAATGCAAGGCAACCCGACTGGGGAACGTTGTGGCTTGCTGTCCACGGACATGTGTTGCAGTTTCAGAACTATGCGACCCGGCGATAAAATTTGCTGTGATCAGCTCCGACGTCGGAACGACGCGAAACGGGCGCCGCTGCGAAGCCCTTTCAGAGATCTACGACCATAGGCTGTTCCAAGAATTTTTCTATGGCAGGATTTCTTATGGGGGAATTTCAAATAGGAAAGTTTCTTGTCTCAGATCTGGCCGGGCAGACTGAGATCTGCATGAAGAGTTGAGTTGACCGAGGTTGAAACTTTGGATCTGGGATTTGGGATTTTAAAGGAAGCTAGAGGGGAAGTGGGGAACACGATGATAATTTTTTTGTAATATTTTGAGGTGATTTGATAGGAGAAATGGATTTTATAACAGGGGGTGGTCGGATCTGGACTACAAGAGATAGAACAGATTTTGGATTTTGCAGTGGTTTTTTGGATGGGTAAACAAATTCATAAAATCATGAAAAAAATTGTGGAATAAGGCTTTGGTGGACAGAAATCTCAGTCCAAATTTCAGATCGATCTGAAATTGGAAAGGGGATCAAATCGGCAAAGAGTTGGGCTGCTCGATCACAGATCTGCACAGAGACGGAATCTGTAGATCGGGGGGAATAAATGGTAAAGGAAGGTAAACAAGGGAGGAAAAATGTGAATTTTTGTGTGGAGGCTAGGGGGGGAACGTGTGGAACTCACCCTCTAATTTTCAGCACGATCTGATCTCTTGATGGGGAGCTAAAAATTGGGCTTTAGGGTTCTGTCCAATAATGGACAGGACTGCGACGACGTGGCGGCGGCGGCGCGATGGCAGCACGAACGGAGGCGGCGGCAGAGCTTCACACACAGAGATGAGATACCAGTTGGAATCCAGTAAGTTTTCTAGGGAATCCACCCTAAGAATACAACAATCTAGCTGCAAGGGGAGAAGAGAGAGGGAGGGGCGCCCTTGGGCAAATCTTGGAGCAAAGGCTTAATTCTTCATTAATTCCCACAAAATGAAAAATACAAGGGATGTATAGAAATGTATAAAAGACCTAAACTATCCTCAGATCTAGGGTTAGGGAGGGGTAAAAAAAGTATGTGATAATTAATCCCCCATGTGGTCAAATGACCAAAATACAACATGAATAAAATACATTAAAGGGGGGGCACCCCTTTAAAAATGAGAGGTAAATTTTGATTTTTCTTCCTTCCTTGTCCCCTTGGTCCAAGTCCAATCTTGGACTTTGAACTAGCCCCACATGGGCCCTAGATCCTAGGTGGACCAATGGGAAAGAGGGTAGAGGCCCTGCTAGACCTACTGGCATTTTACATAGAAACCCAAAGGCCTTTTTGCAAAGAAACCCGAAGATTTCTAAAGACTAACAAATTGGCTTATAATGCCTTACAATTGCAACCCAATTAACCCAAGGATATAAATGTAAACAAAAAGGATACAAATAATAAAATAAAATATTAGTGCTCGGTGTTGATTCCCATCATAAAACCAATTCCCTGGACTTGGAACGCTACGACATTATGTAAATTTCATTTTTGAACTGCTTCGTACATGTAAGAAGTCAATTGAGATAGCAGTCCTCATTTTATTGCTTCAACATTCTTTGTACATTGGATACGCCGTAGCCAGTACAATAAAAAAAAGAAGACAAATGATACAACAGGGACTGATAGCTCACCGCAGACAGGGTTAGCAGCCTCAGACCGAGCCACTGACTCCACCAGGTGTGGAAACTGGCTCGGGTAGTAAGGCACCCGACCTAGTCTGCTCGGGTGGTCAGGAAGAGATGGTACTAGTAAGGAAAGACAAGAAAAGGCTCCATCAAGAGTAGGTGTCACCGGCATGAAAAATAGGAAAAAAGAAGAAGAACAGAAGAGGGAGAAAGAAAGGGAACACTCCCTTGGCGTAGAGGGAGTGGGAGGAGAGGAGGGGAGACAGATAAGCGGGAGAAGGCGTCCCTCAAACCATCCTCTCGTGCATCATCCCCCCTCCCCGTGTGGGCGGCATCACGAAATTCAAGAAAGAATGCCATGTTACGCGTCTTCCCTTTTCGTACGCCGTCCACCAAGTCGTCTTTCATTCTCCTGCACCAAAGTAGCCTGAACACCCCAACAGCTGTAAAGGCCTTCGTCTTCATCATCGGCCTCCATGCTTCACCAAAAAAAGGCAACAAAGAAGGAGATGATGGGGGAAACAACAAAGGCCCTTATGCAGCGTGAAGAGAAGGAGGCACCCTTCGGAGCCTTTTATAGGCCAAAGGGGGTACACTCGCCTTAATTAACCCTCCCCTCGAAAAGACGCGAAGGGACTTCAAAGAGAAAGTAGGCATCCTACCCTAGGAGCAGTTACTCCTCTTTCCCCCAAAATCCGTCAGAATCCTTCAACTGGAATACGTGAAAAAGTGGGCTCTTCAAGGCTCAAGGAGGCAGGAAGTCGCCAGATCAGCACCCGTGAATCGACCGATTAGCGCGTGACCTGATTTTTCAGTGGGAAAATCGTACGAGATTTTCGATTGCTGACATCCGCAGATATGATGAATCACACTTGGTCAAAGATGGTAAGGGGCAGTTAAGTACGCTCTGAATAATATTGCCATTCTATATAGAAAGAAAAGAGATACATGGAAAGGTTCCAACTGGATTAAAAAAAAAAGAGGGAAAGGCCAACACAGCAAGTACAGATTGAACTCAGTCTATGGAGATAGGAGAAGGATGGGAGGTCTATGGTCTTCCTTGAACCTCGAAGGTCGGAAGGTCCTCGACGCTCGGCACCATTTCTACCATCGAGGGTAGTGTGCCCCCAGCT
This sequence comes from Amorphophallus konjac, assembly GCA_022559845.1. Lineage (NCBI taxonomy): Eukaryota > Viridiplantae > Streptophyta > Magnoliopsida > Alismatales > Araceae > Amorphophallus > Amorphophallus konjac. The sequence continues at coordinate 45,032,067 of CM040123.1, forward strand.
CCCTCGGTGATGGCCTACTCGGGCACTGACCCCACCTGTGTGGGAACTACCTCAACCCCGCGCTTTCCCGAAGCAGCTTAAGTTGGCGATCATCTCTTCGCAAGAAGTGTCCTCGCTTCCCCCTCCGCCACTTGATGCTGATGAAGAAGGAGAGGTTGAGCCTTCTTCACCTGAGTCATAGCGTTGCCCAGGGATGAAAACAAGCTTGTCAATAACTTGCCCCTGTGCCAGACTCGTTGCCCGCCTGTAGCCCTGCGCGAAGCCTTTCCGTAGTCCACGCCGGTAGCCCAGCTCGTAATAGGTGAAGGCGGTCTTCTTTAAGGATTCACGATATCCCTCCGAGCCTAGATATCGCTCAAACGCCTTCGCCTTCACCTCGACTTCTGCTTCTTCGCCTCGAGATTAGCCAACTTCACCTCGATCTCGGCCAGCTTCGCCTCAACCTCCTTCCTCGCTCGCTCTGCCCCCAGGAGGCGACTCCCGAGCTCTTCCCGCTCGACCCCCCACTGCCTGGAGCTCACCGCGTAGGCTTGGTGCTCCTCCTCCAGGAGTCTGCTCTTTATCTCGGTTGTATATCGAGCATGGGATAGCTGCTCAGACAGCAACCATACCTTCTTCTAGCTTACCCGATCCTGCGATCGGAGTGAGGTCGCTTCCTGCCAAAGGACCCCAAGCTCGGAGGACAGTTGTCCGACCCTCTGATCAGACTCGGCGTGAGCCCTGGCCTGGGCCGCCTCACTACTCTCCATCTATGCCAAGTAATCGGCGATCTTGGCCCCTAGTTGGGCCATGAACAATCCTTCCTCCATGACCCTTTCGAGAAGCATTGGAGAGGAGTAGCGCTAGAATTCGTCCCGAACGGACGGAGATGCCAAAGCTCGGCAACGCTTGTATAGGGAGGCCTGGACGGTGAATAGCCCTTGCTGAAGGATGAGACTCCTCCTTGGAAGAGTCGGTGTCGAGATGTCCCCCTTGGACATTCCCACACTCGGGACTGTGGTGCTTGGCTCGGTCAGGATCCCTGAACCGACCTCTTCCTCCCTGCGCGCTCCAACGGGCTCAGCCGGGGTCCCTTCAGCTGAAGCTGGTGCCTCCGACGGGGGGACTGAAGATGCCGAGTGACGGACGCCCTCGGTTGGAGGCTCCTCGGTCATTTGTGGATCCTTCATCTTCTTCCGCCTGCTCCGCTCGAAGGTCAGGGCCTTCATCGAGGCCAATAGTAGCCATTCCTCGGGGGCTTTGCGCTTAGACCCCCATCGCTCTGGTTTCCTCTCGAGAAGGACCCTCTTTCCCTTCTCTCGGGAAGAGGAGGGGCCCTTAGGGATGGGAGGGGCATCTTGGGCGGCCACCTCTGCCCGATTGTCGACCTTCGCAGGCATTTGGTGACCCTCGCCAACACCGCAGATAGGCTCTGTCGGCCAAGGGTGAACTATCAAGAATCTTTACCCTCAGGAGGCAGTGCGAGGCATCCATAGCACTGGATATTGGCCGGAGACATTAGCTCTGTAGTCAACCACTGATTACTTTGAAGGATCTTGATCTCCTCCTCGATCTTCGAGGAGACCGCCGAATGCTTCATCGGGAACACAGGGTGATAATTTAGCAGAATAGGGAAATTCCAACTGGAATCTTTGTTGGACCCCCAAAAATATTGGGTATTCTACCCTTTGTGTGAAGAGTCCTGAGGGGATAGGGTGACACAACTCATCCCTCTCCTAGCCTGAAGGTAAAAGAAACCCTTCCCAACATGAGTATGCTCCTTCAGCTCATAAAAAGCGTGAAAAAGGTCGAGGGATGCAGCGAGGCCGCATGAGCGGCAGAGGATGGTGAAAGAGAAAATAAAGGTATAAGAGTTGGAGACCAGTTGGACGGGAGCCAGCTGATAAAAGTCTAGCATCTTGGCAAATAAAGGGTGGAGAGGAAGATGAAAGATGCACTTCCAAGCCAAGAGATAAGTACGAAAAAGGCCTGAGCGGGTACCCAGACTAGACTCATGGGGTTTAGCAAGAGAAAAGAAGTACCACCAAGAAAGTTGGAAGCGAATCTCAAGCTCATTCACCTCTGGTTCGATCAGTTCACTGCGGAGATGTTAGCTAGGCGTCGGATCCGAACCTAGCCTCCCGGCCCTTGCTCAATTTCCTGAACTTCGGCTTCTTCGTTGTGCTCCGCCATGGAGGATTGGGGAGAAGAAGAAGAGACACTAGAATCTGATGAACTGACTGGAGGAGGAAGCTGGCAGATCGCCTCTACTGTGATCTCCGCTAGCTCTGCGAAAGCTTTGTCTATCTCTTGCTCCCTCCGATTATCCGCTCGTCGCATAAATCCCATTATGAACTCACGGAAGCGACAAAGGGAGGAAAAGCCCTAAATGGAGGAAATGTGGAGTGCAAGCACATAAGCTATTTATAGGCCCTAAACGGCCCTGAGAAGAACCACCGTGACGTTTTAGACTCCAAGGAGGGCACCCCTGAGCCGATGCATAATACATCATCATTACGCTCGAGCCCCCGTATGCTAGGGGAGTCGTATTAATGGCCCGTAAACCTCGAAGCAGGGACAACTCACAATGGCCAATCCACATCCGAGCCACAACTCCAGCCTATATATGCTCTACTCTCCAAGCCTGTCTCCTGGCTCGTGAGTAGGGGGGCAAGTTGAGAGGGGTAAATTAGCGGCCCAAAAAGGATATGTGGCCCCATGCGGCCCAATGAGATCCACTGAGCCCAACGAGTGATAGCCCTCTTATTGGGCCCACTCATCATGAGGCCCGACTCATTCGGACCGATATAGCCCATATAGCTCCTTGGCTCGAGAGTCCGAACAACGGTACCCCCCATTGCTCGGGGAAAGCCCGAAAGGTGGCCGAGCGTAACCGACCGCGGGAAATCCATGGGTTAAGAGAAGGGTGAGCACCCTCGAAACTTGAAGAGCCCCCATTTAAGGGAGGTAACGCCCCCTAGGCTCTCGCTCTTCCCCTGCCCCAGAAAGAAAATGTATTGCTATATAAACCCCAGGAAGCCCTCTGGAAAGGTAAGCTAATTCTAGCCACTTCACTGGTGAGGAGCAATCTTGTGCCCCACACCCCCCTTACCTCCTTCGCACTCTTAGAGCTTTTACCACTACTGACTTAAGCATCAGAGGGTTTTCCCCGGGATCTCAACCCCGGGCCCCTTGATTGCTTTCTTTGTTCGCAGGAATCCTTCTTGAAGTGGCTACACCCCGTGATCATCCCTAATCCGACGGTTCACAGCTTAGCACGAGATCTCACCTCTTCAGGTATATAATGGGCAAAGTTTCCTCCCAGACCTTGCATGGATCATGGCTATTGATGTTTACACGACCTCAAAGGAAGAAATCTGGTTAGCATGTGATCACAATGCCAAAATCAATAATGCCAACAACCAACATACTTCTACCCTACATGCATATGCACATCATCTCTTCCTCCAATGACATATGGGCTGGAATTTGAAGGAGGATGAGATCATATGGTGGCTAATCATGAAATCAACATGTTGGTTATTGAGCCATGTTGCATCCGGCTGAAGATGTTAAACTTTGCGGTTGTTGGGAGACAACCCAACGTTTTATCTTTAATATTTCAATAAGTTGTTTTCATTTTTTTGGCGTTTATAGGAGTCAATAGTAGCACCAGGAGGATGTCCGGCAAGAACCACATCTGCACGCCCCAGGTTGTACCTTTCCTTCCCAAGCATTAATGTACACATTGTTCTATACATATATTGTTCATATCATCAAAGACAATGTTATTTAAGTTGGGGGGTAAGGGTAATTATTGTAAAAATCTCATACAACCTGATGCCGCATTTTGTTATATATAAAAAAAAGCCGCAACTGAGTTTTCATGATTCATGCTCTCATGAAAGAGACTTTGGAATGGAGAAGACTGTGGAGATGGATGATGGAATGATTTTTAGTGTCTAGTCATGGGAACTAATTTAGAAAATCCTAAGGTCTCTTAGCACTTTAAAAAAAATCATCACTTGCACACTAATGAAGCAGGTAGGATAAGCCTTCTGTCATTTGGTATGGAGTCTGATACTCTGCCCTCCCCAGTGAAGAGTTAGACCTGAAAAAAAAATCATGAAAAATGCCCCCTGATCTTAGTAACCGGGCCTCTTCACCTAAGGCAAGTGATGCGGTTCGTGTTAAACGGTGAATGGATGTGCAACACCATGTGTTTAAAAAGAAAAAAAGAATAAAAAAAATTATAGAAAATGCCCCTGATCTTAGTAACCGGGCCTCTTCACCTAAGGTAAGTGTTGAGGTTCGTGTCAAACGGCGAAGGGATGTGAAGCACCGTGTGTTTGAAAAAAAAAGGGCAGAGTGTAAGCTACCACAATCAAAGCTCTGATCTAGGAGGTGTAGAGTTGAAAGACACCTAACTAAATTGGCAATATAGAGGATGCAATTGTCCAACTGTTGATTTAGGTTTCACAAGCACAAGTGCTATAAAATTTTGGGAATATTCCAAGAAAGTCATGAGCATCATGTTCTAATCCTATGGCTAGGATGCTTTAATAATTCCAAAGTCCTAATCCATAGTCGATTCCATGAAGAAGGATCTTGACATGAGGCATGAAACTCTTAAACTCTTATTGGTCCCTAATTTTTAACTTGTTTGCATTGCTAAGGGACTAGCAATGAGTAAGTTGGGGGGTGTGATAAGCGCTTATTTGTTTATTTTTATTTATATCACACACGTCATTTTTGGGGCTTTAATGAAGTTAATTATGCAATTTCTCATGATAATCTCAATCTCATACAAAATGAAGATTTGTCTGTAATTAATGGGACTTGAGACCTTTTTTTAAAATAAAATAAAAAATTACATAATTAAATTTTAATGAAATTATTTCATAAGAAATTTTGCTATAATTACTTTTTTCCAAAATTTATTTTTATGTGAATAAAAGAATAACAAATAGCAAAGCACTGATTCAATGCTTAAACTCTTTTTTTAGGGGCCTGGATATAATTTTTTTACAGTTTTAGCAATCTTGTGAACAGTATCTTGCAGGTGTTCGCAGGATCGCATGGGCCTCCTTCGCAGTGGCAGACGCAGCGTGGGCAGCCGGCGGTGTAGACGACCATGGCACGACAGCATGCAAGCGACTGAGCAAGGTTGCAATGGCATGGGCATACGGGGATGTCCCCTCGCATGCAAACTATCCACGTGCATAAGGGTAGGCCGGCAAAAGAGCAGAGCGGTGTGTGCGAACGGAAACAAGCGGCATGGGCGAGCACCTGCACATAGGTAGCACGTGCGTGAACGATAGTGCATGGTGTACGGCTTGGCATGGCGTGGGGGTGGGGCAGCAACCCCTGGCCCCTACAAAAACTGACCTCTCTCCCCACGGGGGAGTATACTTTTCTTCCCCCCCCTCCGATCTCCTTCTCCTCACTTTTCCTTCCTCTCCTCTTCTTCCTTTCCCCTTCTTCTACTTCAACCTCTCCTCTTTCCCCTTCTTCCCCTTCTTCTTCTTCTTCCTTCCCCTTCTCTTTCTCTTCCCCTCCCCTTTCATTCCCCCCTGTTGGCCGACGCCCCTATTCAAAACAGGGGCTCCACCAGCAGGAGCTCCCTCTTCCCCTCTCCCCTTATTCTCTTCCTCTCCTCTCTTCCCCCCCTCCTACGGTCTTCTTCTTTCTCCTCTCCCTCTTCTCTTTCTTCTCCTTCGAACTCCCCCCTCCTTCTCCTTTCTTTTCTCTTCTCCTCCTGCTCCTCTCCACTTCTCCTTCTTCTTCTTTCTCCTCCTTCCCCTCCTCTCTTTTACTTCTCTCTCTCCCCTCTTCCTTTCGCGGGTGAAATCCCTATTCTGAACAGGGGCACTGGCGGCCCCTTCTTCTCTCCCCCTCTCTTTTCATCTCTCTTTTCCCCTCTTTCTCTCTTATGCACACCGCACACACACACACACACATACACACACACATACACACACACACACACTCACGTTTGCACAGTCGCAACCCCCCTCCTCCGTCGTCTCTCTTCTCCTCTCCCTTCTCTCCCTCGCCCTCTCCCTCTCATTCTCATCTCCCCCCCTCTCATCTCTGTTCTCACTCCCGTCTCTATTCTCTCTCCATCTCTCTCTTCTCATACACAACGCACATATTTCATTTCATTTTTTCTTTTTTTAACTCCCCTCCACCTTTATCTCTCTCTCTCTACATTTCTCTATCTCTCTACATTTCTCTCTCTCTACGTTCTCTCTCTTTCTTCTATCTCTCTAACCCCTCCAAAGATAGGCATCCTCGGCTCCGGGTTGAGTGGAAGTCTGTAACGACCCGAGATCTGAATACCGGGAGAGGCCCGATAACCTGAATCCGAACCGCCACCCACGAGCCTGAAGACTCGGAAGGGTTAAAAGGGATGGTGTGGAAATACACAAGAATCTAAAATAATTGCAGAATTACACTATTAATATGAATAAGCATGAAATAATAAATAACAATAAGCAAATTACATGGTCCACAATTTAACAACATGCTAAAAAAATAATAGTAGTCCACAACTAGTATAGCGTAGAACAAGAAGGTACAACTACACGGGGCATACCCCAGCCTGGAAACTGACAACTAACCCTGGGCACCTGAACCACGTGGAGCCTCGGAAGCGCTCCCCTGAAGCCTCGTCTCACCTGAAACGCGGAAAACACGTAGGGAATGAGCCTCTAAACAAAAGGCTCAGTAGGGATCATCCAGTCCCCACCTCACAAACTGAGAAATTGTGCGGAAAGTAACTACAAGCTATCACTAGCAAGACGTAGAACGGGAGATGCAGGAATAAATAAATGGGAAAGCTCTGTTATGTCTAGTACCGAACGTACGGCATGAGAATCGAGACAACTCGTAAAAAACCCAAGAGTCGCTACCAGAAAAAGACAGGAGTACCGTCCACTAGAAACACAGCCGGATGCGTCCTCTAACGGCTTACACTGCGCCGCAGTGTCTCCCTACTCGCCCTAGGTGGAAACTGAGACACACACAAGTAACACTGACAAGGGTCTAGTTGGGGACGTGCTCGTCAGCATGCGTCCGAAGTCCCCGACCACGTGTGCACACACTGACTGACTGTGCTACGTCAGGCCCTCTAGCTGGTTCGTCCTCCCGGCCGGGACTCGAGCCGCCACAGTAGGAGGCCCACGGTAACCAGCCTAAAACAGTCTCTCGTGTAGTCTCGCCACCACTCCCCGGTGGGACCATACGCGTGTCGGAAGGCTACGACTAGTGGAGGTGATGGGGACATCCCTTGCCCTCCACATTTTCTGAAGCTCGGATTGATCATCGGTGTACGCTATTATGTTCCTCAAGTGTTAGTGAGTCAAGTCATGTAATTTCCTTATTTTTATTTGAGTCTTAATCATGTAATTTTCCCTTTATTTGAGTCATGTACCTAGCTTAGAAAGTCATTTTCCTAAGTCGTGTGTCATTATGTTGGTTCATTAGGCTATTGGGCCCAAATAGTGGGCTAGGCCCAAGGGCACCCCTCCCTTGGAGTATTTGGTCATTATGTCAGTTGTCAGGGTCAGTATGGTCATGTGAAATGTCTTGTGCCTATAAATAGGCCACCCCACTCCTCATATGTAAGAACTAATGCATGAATATTGAATTCCAGAAAAACTCCAAATCCCTCTAGCTTCCTCTCTCAATATCTCTCTCTCTCTTTATCCCTCTCTCTCTCTAAGGGGTCCCCCCCTCTCTCTCTCTCTCCCTCCACCGCAATTTTCAGAATTTTCTCTCTCCTCCCCATTCACCCCTCATTAAGACCTCTCCCCTTCCCCATACACTCATTTAACTCCCCCCCCAACCCAAGGTGGCATCCTCCAATCCACACCCCACCTCCCAACCCCCAACTACCCAACACCACTTCCTAAGCACCCCTTCCTCTCCCCAAGGTTGAAGGGGCTCTTCCCTAAGCCCAAATTCGAATTTCCCTCCCCTTGGGCTGTGCCCTTTCATCTCCCCCCACCCCCAAGCTCCCAAATTCGCCCCCCACCTCCCCCTTGGTCAAACCAAGTTCACCCCCCCTCCCCCTTGCTCTCCCCTTGCACATCTCCTCATTCTATCTCTGTTTCAGGCAGCAGAGTTGCAGCGACTTGCAGAGGCAGCCACGACCGTCCCTCACAGATTCAGGTGACAAGGCCTACATTGCTGGAATCATCTGCGAGTTAGATTTCCAACAAAGGTGGTCTCGCCAGCTTCCGAGGTTGGAGCTGTCCGTAGGAGCCGATCTCCCTCGACTGCGCAGAAGACCCCAGGCAGAGAGCCAGAGCGAGAGTGGAAGCTCGGCCACGGTGAACCTTTTGGGATTCAGAACAAGTGTTCTTCAGAAAAATTCTTCCCTCTCAAGTCCTCTTTCATCCTCAAGAAGCAGAGCTGCATTTGGACATCGGCATCTCAAGTTACAAATTTTCTACTCCAAGTGTGTCAGGTCAGTTTACAGGAGCCAGAACCGACACCCCTCTACTCATCTGATCGTCTCGGTCTTCTCCGACATCTGCCGACCTCGCCGTCGGTTCCGACAGAAAGAAGACTCGACCACAGTTCCAACGGTTCAGGTCTTGCCTCAATCAGAGCTTGGTAGTGATCGTGGCACCCTCTGCAACCAGCCACATTGTTCTGCACCAGACAGAGGCAGAACCAATCAGTCCGGTTCCAGACTCTGCCCCGGCCAGCAACTACTGTACCAGGCTCAGAAAAAATTCAGAGATCATCCTTGGTCCGTTAGCAAGCTTTTGGCGCAAGTCTCATCAGGTTCTGAGCTCGGTGGAATTTTTGGCAGCGTCAACATCGACCCCCTATCCAGAAATACAGAAGAAAGGCAGAACCGGCGGAGCTCGGAAAGTCGGTCCTCTTTGCATAATTCCCCACCCCGCTTGGCCGGCTGAAGGCCCCTCCCTGCGTGGAGGTAGTTTTGGCTGTAATTCACTTAATCCCCACCCTGAGATCCCCCCCTTGCATGGGGTGTAGTTCATGTCATTATTAAGTCGCAGGTTTGAAGCTTCAATCGACGCGGCGTGCGGGTGCATACCCTCGCCTCCCCGCTCGCCCCCGTCTCCGGCCGGAGTCGGCATCTTCACGCCGGCTAGGTGAGCTCCTGAACATCCCTCATTGCTGTAATGGACTTGCTTAGCTTAGTATTGCTTTAGTTACTCCGTCGGCGGAATGAGAGTGTCCGATTTAAATTGCCACCAAATTGAGTGACCACCGCGGGCGAGTTGTGAGAGCATCCACTTAACCCACACCCTTGGTGTGTTGGCCGCCCATGATTTGGGCATCCTAGGCCCATTTGGGGTTCTTCCCAAGCTAGCCAACCACTGGAGCCTAAAGGTCCCGCCTCGGACCCTCTCCAACATCGCCTAGTCGCCATCGGGTACTAGTGTGCGCCATACGGGTAAGCTCGCTAGTGTGAGTCCGCTGCTCAAACTTGAATGCTTGCAAATAGGTCTAAGGTTGGTTTTACATCAAGTGGTATCAGAGTAAGTTCACAACTTGTCTCTATCAAGTTGGTCCTAGGGCGTGTCTATGCATTTAGAGTCTTCGGTTGCATCTCTTTTGTCCACTAGCATGGCTACTTCATGTAAGTCACATCTATCTCACTCGGCCCTCCGCAAAGGTCCGATTGACACCCCTTTGGGCATAGTCCTATTTGAGGACCTTATCTTTAATGGATACCACCCTAGTGCATATTTAGAGTGGGAGGAAAACATGGACAAATACTTTAAGAGGAATCCAATGACTGAACCCATGAGAATCTACCTTGCCAAGAGTCGACTTGTGTACCATGCCGAGGATAGGTGGAAGTTCATTGAACAATTTAGGAGGGTTATGAGGCTAGAGCCTATTAACACATGGGAGAACATGAAAGCCGAACTTAGGAAAGTCTACACTCCCCGACCTTCTCCCTCCTACCCGGGTTACCAAAACTCGAGGGGCACTCCCACTCCTCCAACCCCACCCGTCCAAACCCTTACCACTAGAACCCAAGTGTCCAAGGCCTCCACCTCCCCACCTAACCCCATGAGGGCCCCCACACCCCAACCAAAACCCCCTTCCCTAACCTACACTAGTCAAGCCCCTTTAGCCCCCACTTCCACCCCAAACGATCCCAAGGGCAAGAGACCCCTAACCGACCCAATTCCCTCCATGATGACCACTACTCATCTAACCCTCACCATTCAAAACCAAGTGGACACCGTGTCCACCCCTCCACCTAAGCTCATAATGGCCACCACCCCCAAACCCAAAACCCCTCACCAAACCCGTACCCCACAAGCCCCCTTGACCACCACCCCAAACCCACCATCGTCCCCAAAAAGGGACACATCTCCCAAAACAAATCAACCCAAAACCCCTCACCCAACCCACCTCCCACTTCCTACACCAATCTTTCCCCAACCTAGGCTTCCACTATTTCCCCTCCGTATCCAAAACCAAGTTTCCCATTACCCACCACCCCGGGTACACCATGCACCAACCATCATCACCCCACCCTCGATAGACCTTCCCATTCCCTTGAGAAAGGAGACCACAACCATCCACATGGGAGTAGATACCATTCCGGAACCCATCCCCATCCTTGAGGAAACCCAAGTTCATACCTATGGTGAGGAAGAATCACAAATGTCCCCTCCACATAGCTTGGACCCCCAAGAGCCACAAGCCTTCACAAATAGCACCGTAATCATAGATGGGCCCCTAGCTAGATGGCTAAAGGAGAGACCAATTCACCCCATCATGTCCTATGTTTACCCACCCATGGAGCAAAACTTTCCCATTGTACCCTTCCACTCCTATCACACCACAATCCAATCCTACTATGAGGTAGAATGTTGGGATGATCTCCTCCAAGGTCTAGAGTGGCAATTAGACTTGACTTCTTTGTTGACCCTAGGGGCGGACCGACCCAAGAGCCTTGACCTCATCCATCCATGCATTGGGTCTATCATCTCGATTTGCACTATTGGTTGCTACACTAGTGACCTCCTTTTCATTCTCCCCATAGTGGAAGAGCCCATCCCGATCCACTCCCCTACCATTGTGATTCCTAGAACCTTTACCAACCAACCCACCCCATACACCGGCCCAACCATTTCATTAGAGGAAGGCGACTCCCCACCATATGAGGACCTTGAGGACATGGAGTACCCCTATCTAGGTGACCTTTACCATGATCCCTTTGACCCTTTCCTATGGGAGCCTAGATCTCTATGTAACCCACTCACCTTATTCACCACCCACCTTACCCTATCCTTACCGCCCATATTAACCCAAACCCCTCCCTTCCTAGAATCGGGTTACACCAAGGGAGCATTGACCTTAGGCAACATAAACCTTGGGATTGAAGAATTGTCCCACCCCATGATGCCTCCCTTCTTAGATCCCTTTGATCCATACGAGTGGAAGCTCAAGGGCCACCCCACACCCATGCACATGGAAGTCATCTCTAGGATAGGAGTGCATGAGTCTTGGCACAACACACCACTTGACATGATTAGAAAGTCGGGTCCATTCATTCACAACACCCACATGTCAAGTAGGAAGCATGAGTGGTCCCTATTTGGGTGTAACGGTCCTCCCCAATTCACCATTGGTCTTATGAATGCTAGGAGCATACATGGATGTCCGGGTCCCCCGACATTCGTCATACCCATGCATAAAAGGTTCATCTATGGATGTCTCGGGCCCCCTAAGTCTATCACAGTCCTCATGGCATCAAAGCATGATCGAACTACATTTGGCTACCCCGGACCACCTTTACATACCATACATTGTCCCCTCCCACCGCATCATAAAGCATGGCATATGCATCCAAGCAAATATCAAGTAGCAAGCGGTGAGATTCACAATAAGCAAGCAAAAACTCGTGAGCGCCACTTGAAACTCCAAGTTGGTAACTTGACGATGATGATTTTCGAGTGGCTCTACCCTGGGGTCACCTCCAAATTGAGGGCACGAGGACTTGGACCTTGCCAAGTTCCGAGTGACTTTGGCAACCCGGCTTATGGGTTGAACTTTCAAAAGGGTTTTTGGGATTCTCCCCATCTCTCATGTGGCGGATCCAGCACCCTCTAGGGGCACCGCGGTGGATCCTAGTGAGTGTCTTGAGCTTACACCTATCCTTGCGAGAGACACCTTCGGAGTGCCACCACAAATTAGCCCGAGAGCCCGACGTGAGCATACGGCAGCAATACTAGGCAAGCAAGACATCATAGCCAGCATGAGGGTATGACCGAGCCACTTTGTCGAGCTGAAGCGCCGTTCCCCGACTATGGTCGCGGGTTGAGTATGGAGATCGTGGATCGCCCAGAGCCGCAGTTCGGTGTGCTACTTCCCCCGTGGACCCATACTCGACAGGGTCGAGTTTTCCACACCCCGGGGGTATGATGGGGACATCCCTTACCCCTCCACATTTTCTGAAGCTCGGATTGATCATCGGTGTACGCCATTATGTTCCTCATGTGTTAGTGAGTCAAGTCATGTAATTTCTTTATTTTTATTTCAGTCTTAATCATGTAATTTTCCCTTTATTTGAGTCATGTACCTAGGTTAGAAAGTCATTTTCCTAAGTCGTGTGTCATTATGTTGGTTCATTAGGCTATTGGGCCCAAATAGTGGGCTAGGCCCAAGGGCACCCCTCCCTTGGAGTATTTGGTCATTATGTCAGTTGTCAGGGTCAGTATGGTCATGTGAAATGTCTTGTGCCTATAAATAGGCCACCCCACTCCTCATATGTAAGAACTAATGCATGAATATTGAATTCCAGAAAAACTCCAAATCCCTCTAGCTTCCTCTCTCAATATCTCTCTCTCTCTTTATCCCTCTCTCTCTCTCTAAGGGGTCCCCCCCTCTCTCTCTCTCTCCCTCCACCCCAATTTTCAGAATTTTCTCTCTCCTCCCCATTCACCCCTCATTAAGACCTCTCCCCTTCCCCATACACTCATTTAACTCCCCCCCCAACCCAAGGTGGCATCCTCCAATCCACACCCCACCTCCCAACCCCCAACTACCCAACACCACTTCCTAAGCACCCCTTCCTCTCCCCAAGGTTGAAGGGGCTCTTCCCTAAGCCCAAATTCGAATTTCCCTCCCCTTGGGCTGTGCCCTTTCATCTCCCCCCACCCCCAAGCTCCCAAATTCGCCCCCCACCTCCCCCTTGGTCAAACCAAGTTCACCCCCCCTCCCCCTTGCTCTCCCCTTGCACATCTCCTCATTCTATCTCTGTTTCAGGCAGCAGAGTTGCAGCGACTTGCAGAGGCAGCCACGACCGTCCCTCACAGATTCAGGTGACAAGGCCTACATTGCTGGAATCGTCTGCGAGTTAGCTTTCCAACAAAGGTGGTCTCGCCAGCTTCCGAGGTCGGAGCTGTCCGTAGGAGCCGATCTCCCTCGACTGCGCAGAAGACCCCAGGCAGAGAGCCAGAGCGAGAGTGGAAGCTCGGCCACGGCGAACCTTTTGGGATTCAGAACAAGTATTCTTCAGAAAAATTCTTCCCTCTCAAGTCCTCTTTCATCCTCAAGAAGCAGAGCTGCATTTGGACATCGGCATCTCAAGTTACAAATTTTCTACTCCAAGTGTGTCAGGTCAGTTTACAGGAGCCAGAACCGACACCCCTCTACTCATCTGATCGTCCCGGTCTTCTCCGACATCTGCCGACCTCGCCATTGGTGCCGACAGAAAGAAGACTCGACCACGGTTCCAACGGTTCAGGTGTCGCCTCAATCAGAGCTTGGTAGTGATCGTGGCACCCTATGCAACCAGCCACATTGTTCTGCACCAGACAGAGGCAGAACCAATCAGTTCGGTTCCAGACTCTGCCCCGGCCAGCAACTACTGTACCAGGCACAGCAAAAATTCAGAGATCATCCTTGGTCCGTTAGCAAGCTTTTGGCGCAAGTCTCATCAGGTTCTGAGCTCGGTGGAATTTTTGGCAGCGTCAACATCGACCCCCTGTCCAGAAATACAGAAGAAAGGTAGAACCGGCGGAGCTCGGAAAGTCGGTCCTCTTTGCATAATTCCCCACCCCGCTTGGCCGGCTGAAGGCCCCTCCCTGCGTGGAGGTAGTTTTGGCTGTAATTCACTTAATCCCCACCCCGAGATCCCCCCCTTGCATGGGGTGTAGTTCATGTCATTATTAAGTCGCAGGTTTGAAGCTTCAATCGACGCGGCGTGCGGGTGCATACCCTCGCCTCCCCGCTCGCCCCCTTCTCCGGCCGGAGTCGGCGTCTTCACGCCGGCTAGGTGAGCTCCTGAACATCCCTCATTGCTGTAATGTACTTGCTTAGCTTAGTATTGCTTTAGTTACTCCGTCGGCGGAATGAGAGTGTCCGATTTAAATTGCCACCAAATTGAGTGACCACCGCGGGCGAGTTGTGAGAGCATCCACTTAACCCACACCCTTGGTGTGTTGGCCGCCCATGATTTGGGCATCCTAGGCCCATTTGGGGTTCTTCCCAAGCTAGCCAACCACTGGAGCCTAAAGGTCCCGCCTCGGACCCTCTCCAACATCGCCTAGTCGCCATCGGGTACTAGTGTGCGCCATACGGGTGAGCTCGCTAGTGTGAGCCCGCTGCTCAAACTTGAATGCTTGCAAATAGGTCTAAGGTTGGTTTTACATCAGGAGGGTCACTGAAGGTGTAGACTCTCTAGTAAACGAAAAGTAACGTCTAAACAAGACCAAGTACGGGATCTGCTCCTCGTACTGACACCGACTCACGGAGACACAAGCCGAGAACACCACCTCCCGGGATCCCACGGCACCCTAGCATGTGGCCCCCCACGTGATGCCTGGCATCGGTTGGACCACCGGTCAACACGTGGATCGAGGTCCACTCACCCGGAACTCGAATCGGCAAGACATAACTCCGATAGAACAAAAATGATTAGCGGTCCACCATTGGACTGCTACCCGTGGCTAGCGGTCTCCTTCTAGACCGCCAGGTTGGCTAGCGGTCTCCTGCTCGACCGCTAAAACAGGGGCTATGCTGGGGCAGGAAAAATGGTCTATCGTGGGACCGCTAGGAAGGGTAGGCGGTCTATCTCTATACTGCCACAGAGTGGTAGGCAGTCTCCTGCTAGATCGCCACCTCCCTGGGATGAGGGGGTACAGAACGGTGAAAATGGTCTCCCATGGGACCGCTAATGGGCATAAACGGTCGTCCCCACGGCCGCTAGGCCCCAAAACCTCCAACGGTAAAAGATCAACGGTCAAACGCCTCGAAGGCCACGCTGGCCCACGACGCTAGCAGTCGGTCGATAGGCCGCCAATTGGGCGTTAGCAGTCTATCGGGTGACCGCTAGGCCCAACCAACATACGGAGCCGGCTAGCTGTCTTCCTACGACTGCTAACAACAAGAAACGGTCCCTAGAAGGACCGCTAGCCTTCCAGGAACTCGAGAACGTCGGGAATGGCCCCCAAATGCCATTCCACGCCCCATTCACCCCCAGGTGAAGGGGAAAAAAGGGGGAAACCCATCCCCAAGCCCCTGAGCATCATTTGATGCCGTCAAACCACATTTTGACGGATTAAAACACTAGATCGGGCACTTGTGGACGCCAAAAAATGACGATGATGATCATGGCGACATTCGTGTCTACACATTAGAGCGCGAGTCGAAGACAGAAATGCCGAATAAACCTCATGTCTCGCCCGATCAGGACGAGAACTCGCTTGGCGGTCCGCTACCCGCTCAGGAAGCCCCCTAAGCAGAAGATACAGCTACAACACTCCGACCGGCCATGCCGAGAGCTGAATCAGAGAAAAGTCGGGAACTCCGACACAGTCTCGGCACACACCGAGAGTCACGCAAAGTCTGGGACCGAGTCCCGGAGGCTGCGAACAGAATATTACGGAGGCCATACATTGCAACCAGAACATGCTGGGAATGCCAACATTCATACAAATGGCCTCAACCTTGAAAAGAATCCGTTCGGCGCTTAAATCGGCGCGATATGCACTTAAAACGGCGCCACTAAGACCGGCGCGCCCCTTTCCTCTATTCCTTGAATTTTGGGTTAAACCGGCATGGCCTTCATCTAAACCGGCGCGCCCCTTTTCCCCTTCAATACCTTAAAACGGCGCCACCCTTTATATGCTATTACGGCATGGCCATTTTGAAGGCCAAAAACTTAATACGGCATGCCAATTACACTTGGGTTTAAACCGGCGTGGTCACTATTCCCCCGCGCCGTTTTAACCCCTCATTCTGTTCTCTGAAGCATTTCTGCGGCGCGCTACTTTTGGACAAGCCATCACCATATGCTCTTCTTAAAATGGCGCGTCGAATGAAAATGAGTTTAACCTCATCCTGTCCCGTCTACCGACCGATACTCTGTTCTGCATAAATGAGATGCACAGAGAACATTCAATGCCCCTGGTTCTGTCTCAGCCTCCGTTCGACAGCACATAAGCAGCAGCAGCAAGGCAAGCTCCGACAAATCTCAGAGCGTCCCATCCTCGGACGAGCAGCAGTGTACGAGACGAATCAACGGTGTCCAGCACAGCCAGTTAGCTCTGAGCTTCGTCGCGGACGAGGTGGAGGTGGCAGGAACCTCCCCAGGCTGGCCAATATATAAAATGGGGGCTACATTGCAAGAAAGAACAGGAAGAAGAGAAGAGAAGGTCAATAGAAGAACAGAGAAGAGAGAAGAGGGAGGTCAATAGAAGGGAACAGAAGAAAAGAGAAGAGGAAGGTTGAAGAAGGAGAGGAGAGAGGTCTTCTCGAGAGCTCTCCAGCCTCCGAAGAGAAGAAGCTACAGCCATCCGTTCACGCCTGCAAGGTGAAGAAAGAGAGGGAGAGGGTGAGAGCAAGAGAGGGGAGAGAGGGGGGGAGAGCTTGTGCTCTGTTCCTTCTTCTCCCCCGCCGATGTATCTTCTTCCCCCACCTCAACATTTAGCTTTTCTTTTATCTTCTCCGTTGTATTCTTCCTTCCCTTTCCCTTGAGGATGAATAAAAGAATGACTTTGTGAGCATGCGCAGTATTCTATGGCTCTGATCCTTTCCCCCCTTTTTTCTTCCATTTTTTTTCTCTGGTTCTCTAAATCACCTGGGGTCCTCGGGAGCTTGCCCTTCTGTGGCATGAACTCTGAGGGAACCCGTTCGAAGGGTGAACAGTCATGGCCACCTGCGGCCTACATCTGTCCCGTTCCACGAAGTCATCGCCCGTGAGTTGTGAGAGCTCTTGAAGGCTAGTCCTCGAGCTCTCCAGCACTCACATCTGGGTTATTGGACCGCCATGAGGTCTAGATTCGAGGTGCACCCCGGAGTTATCGGTTTGGTGTTCCTTATTATTCTCTGGCAACCCCCAGTCCAGGGGAGGTGCTGCCCAAATCTCGCCAGGATGAGAACACTCAAGAACAGACGAACAGGATGAGTTCTCTGAGCATAAGAACAGCTAAACAAGCCAAGGCCTCTGGGAGTAAGAACAGCATATGTCTGAAGCCGTCTCTGAAGCAAACTGAACAAGTTCCTGCATAATCCCTCTTAATAAGATATTCAATCCGCATGCTCGTTCGTCTTAATAAACGATCAGAAAGCTTTAACCACCATCTCTATCAACTTAATCCATCAACTAAGTGAATAAACCAACCAAAATATCAATCTGCAAGTTGAAGAAACGAGAAACAGAGCAAAAGAATCAAACAGAGCAAAATAAAACCTCGAAGATGCTTAATCCGGTGCCCCCCTAATCCGGCGTGGGTTAATCCGGCGCGCTACCCCCCCGCGCCGGTTTAACCCCACACTCAAAACCCATTTCATTTCCTTTGCCACTAACCGGCGCGCTATACTATTCATTGCCCTATTCCGGCGCGCCCGTGGAACCTTTTCCTTCTTGCCATTAACCGGCGCGCTCCCCCTTGGCATCCATATTCCGGCGCGCCCCAATTTGCCACCTTAGCCGGCGCGCTCCCCCCCTTGTGCTCCCTTATCCGGCGCCCTCCTTCGAAGCTCTTATCCAGAGTGCCTCCCCTCTTGCCCACTTCAAGCTCGGCGTGCCTCCTTTATATGAAAAAGGGGGGGGGATAATAAAAAAATAAAAGGAGAAGAAATTTTCAAATAAAAAGAAGAATGCAAAGATCAATAACAAAAAAATGAAAAGGAACTCTATTACCCGCGCTTCAATTAAAAATTTTGTGAGGGTGCACGTTATTGAGCTCGGGCTACGCATTTAACAATTCACTCCCTTGGACTGGGTGCAAAGAGAAAATCAACGACGCCTTATGGTTTCGGATGTGGTTTACGGAACTTCCGACATGGCCATAATCCGAAATCATCTCCGGCGAACAGTCTATCAACTTGACCCATCCCTACCAGGATCCAATCCCGCATTCTCATTAAACTTGCCTTGTTCATGGCAAACATTCGCGTGGTTTTGCTACCGTCTTTCATACTACAAACACGGACCTTCATCCGAACATGAAGTGGCCCATGAGTGGCCGACATAGTCTTAGCGTTCACGTCCCGATACGGGTTTCTAGCATAGTTCATCTTTCACTATCCTCCTGCATTATTAATATTCTCTGTAGGCCGTAGGGCCCTTATTCCCGGCAATCAATCATGGGTGTTCCCCCGTATGAGGGATGTAAATAACGTCGTGGCCTTTACGGCACGGCGGGTTTCGGTCCCGACATGAACTACACAATCGTCTGATTAGTCAGATCGAGCGCACCATGGGCTTCCATGAAGCCCGAATAAATCGTCACTTTGTGACTGGCACGCCCTCGCACTAAATAGAAGAATTAACCCCGACCAACAAGCGAACGGATCCCCCCTCCGAATTTTAGTGCGTCCACAGCACTCGATTCCCAAAACATGATTTTCCCTTCCCGGCTCAAACTAGCCCTCTCTCGACCTCGCCTCGGCCTAGAAATCACGGGGAAGGTAAATGTCGAGCTAAGGATCGTCACCCTACCTCAGAATCGCCCGAGACACGGCGGATCGCCGTCGATCTTCAAAACACCGCTTGAAACTTCACGAGCTCCCACGATCTCACCGAGCGCCGAACGCCGCCGGGATCGCCACGCCGCTACCCTTGCCGCCACACCGTCGCCTCGCCACCGTCTGTAGTCGGAGGGGAGGTCATCGGGGGCCGTCACCGGAAGAGGGGGGCGGTCATAGTGGTGCGCTCACGGGAGAGAAGGGAGGAAGAAGAAGAAAGAAAGAAAGAAGAATAATAAAAGAAAAAGAAAAGAAATGGGGTTTATATAGAAAATCCTGATTTTTTAAAAAATATGAAAAAATAGAAAAATACATTTCCGCGATCCTCGGAACACGCCAGTCGCACCGGTACCATCCCGGAGTAGGTGAACGACTCGGTTCGCCTGCTACGGGGTTCCGTAGGTTTGCTGGAGAAACATGCAGAAACCGCAGAACACGTTCTGGGACCTCCGAAACTGATCCGAAACGCAAAGATCCGAACCCGGAAGATGTCCGAAAAATAATTTCGGGTATAATGAGAACAGATTCTCAGAGAAAATAAATCCAGGACACAATAAGAAGGATCCGAAGGGTCAGGATATTATAGCCCTACCCCCTTAAACAAATTTCATCCTCAAAATTTAAAATAAAGCACGGGGAAAAGAAAGGGAAAAACTTGCTCGAAGAGATAAGGGAACTGCTGACGCATCTCGTCCTCACTCTCCCAAGATGCTTCATCGCCAGAGTAATGCTGCCATACCACCTTGACCAGGAGAATAACCTTGTTCCGTAGGTGCTACTCTCGTCGATCCTCAATACGGATGGGGAACTCTGGTAGAGATAGATCGAGAGTCACCTCGGACCAAACAGAATCCTCCAACACATGAGAATCATCGGGCATATACTTCCTCGGCATGGAGACATAAAATACATCATGCACCGCAGCTAACTCTGAGGGTAGTTACAACCGATAAGCAACCTCGCCAATGCACTCAACAATGAGGAAAGGGCCAATGTAGCGGGGACTCAACTTCCCACGCCACCCAAAATGCATCACTCCCTTCATGGGAGAAACCCTAAAAAATACTCGGTCACTGACCTCGAAACTGAGGGGCTGCCTTCTCCGATCGACATAGCTCTTTTGCCGACTCTGAGCCGCCAACATGTTCCAACAGACCAGATGCACCACATCAACGCACTGCTGCACCAACTCTGGTCCCATCATAACACGCTCACGAACCTCAAACCAATCAAGTGGAGTCTAACACGGTCGCCCATACAACGCCTCATAAGGGGCCATACCAATGCTCGAATGATAACTGTTGTTATAGGAAAACTCCACTAATGGTAGATGGTGAATCCAACTCCCCTACCATTCTAGGCAACACGATCTCAACATGTCCTCTAGTGTATGAATGGTCCTCTCCGACTGACCATCTGACTGAGGATGATATGCTGAGCTAAAAGCTAACTCAGTGCCAAGAGCTCGCTGGAAACTTCTCCAGAATCTTGAAGTGAAATGCGGATCTCGATCTGACACAGTGGAAATGGGGATCCCATGCAAAGGTACGATCCGCTCCACATAAAGATGATCCAACTTGGGTACACTCCAGCTGACTCTGATCGGTAATAACATGGCCATCTTCGTCAGCCTATCCACCAGCAACTAAATACTATCATGCCCACTTGGAGTTCTTGGCAACCCCACCATAAAATCAGTGGTCATGTGGTCCCATTTCCACGCGGGAACCTCCATGGGCTGAAGCGTACCTCCTGGTCGCTGATGCTCTGCATTCACCTGCTGACAGGTCAGGCACCTAGCTACAAACTCGACAATATCTCTCTTCATGCCAGGCCACCAGAACTGTCTCTTCAAGTTCTGATACATCTTCGTCGCACCTGGGTGTACAGTGTACCGACTCCCATGAGCCCCTAGTAGCACCGAACGCCTCACTTGCTCTTCGGCCGGGACGTATATCCTGCCTCGAAATCTCACGGCTCCGTCCTCGCCGAACTCCACATCAGCCAAACCCAAAATCCGGGGCAACTCAGGGTCTGTACGCTGAGCATCTGTCACCTGATGACAAATGGCGGGCGTGACAGTCAAGCTCGCAAGAACAACTGACCCCTGCTCTTGGGGAACCTTAAGCCTAAATGTCACGGCTGGCACTTGTTCCCAGAGCCTCCACTTCCTCACCATCATGGCGCTGACCACGACCTTCCTACTCAAGGCATCGGCAACGACATTCATCATGCCCGGCTGATACGACAGGGTGAAGTCATAATCCTTTATATACTCCATCCATCACCTCTGCCTGAGATTAAGGTCCTTCTGAGTGAACACATACCTCAAACTCTGATGGTCAGTGAACACATCACACTTCTCACCGTATAGATAATGCCTCTAAATCTTCAATGTAAAGATCACAGCCGCAAGCTCAAGGTCATGGGTAGGGTAGTTCTCCTCATGTGGCTTCAACTGCCGCGATGCATATGCCACAACTCTACCATGCTGCATCAACACAGCACCCAACCCAACCCCCGAAGCATCTGTACACACCACAAAACCTCCCGATCATGAAGGCAACACCAACACTCGTGTCGAGGTGAACAACCTCTTCAGCTCTATAAAGCTCTGCTCACGCTCACTAGTCCAGACAAACGGCACATGCTTCCGCGTAAGTCTGGTCATCGGAGCTGCAATAGGAGCAAAATCTTGAATAAACCTCCTATAATAACCTGCAAGCCCCAAGAAACTCCGAATCTCCGTCACGGACCTTGGCCTCGGCCACTGCATCACTGCCTCGACCTTGGCTGGATCCACGGAAATACTATAAATGCCCAATAATTAAAATGAGAAATAAAATTTTCAATTTCATTATGTAATTAAAATTTTCATGAAATAATTAAATTACATTTTTAAAGCTAGTTTATTGAATTTACTTGAATTAACTAGAAGTAAATAGAAATTAAATACTTTAAACCTTAGATAAATCATAGAAAGTCCAATAAAAGTCCATGTAATGGACTAGGATAACAATTGGCCCATTGGATAATCCAAAATGGGCTAGATTAATAGAGTAAAAGATTTATTAAAGGTTAAATTGACCTAAATTCGTAACATGTGTTTAATATGTAATTTAAGGGATTACAATAACCCCTTTTCTAGAAGATTGACTCAAGAATCAACCCTTACCTAACAGCCCACCTTAGACCAGCCGTTTTTACATTATTTTCACACCTAAGATGTGCTAGATTAAGAAGAGAAGTGGCATTTTTCTTCTAATTCAGACTTAATGGGTTTGATGAAATTAGGTGAGGAATCTTGACAAATTTGACCAACTTTTTACTATAAATAGAACCCCATTCAACCCTCAAATCATCCCTGGAGGTTAAGGTTACGCTGCTGCGAAGATTGGTGGAGATTTGAAGGAAGATTTGGAAGATCAAAGGATTTTCTTATATTTGGGGATATTTCTTTAGATCCATCTAAAGGTAGGTGTCTCTCAGGCTAAACTCTAATTAAATCATGCCATCTTGTTCATTTTTCTGTCCTCTTTCCATTGATAGCTCATTTATTAAATTCCGTTATGAAATGAGCAAGTTATGGTCATTTTATTGTAGGGGTATTCTCATTATTTCATCAGGTCCAGAACGTGCTATATCTCTGTAGCGCATTCTGAACGCGCTGGCCCGACATAGCGCGTTCATACATAGTATTTTCCCGCCCTTCGGAGGTCAAACTGATAATTTTAAAATTTTCCAGAACGTGCTACCCTCTGGTAGCGCGATCTTCATATCGCGCTAGCATAAGCTAGCGCGTTCATGAAATTAGAAGACCATGAAAAAAAATAATTAAAAAATGGATATTTCCCAGAACGCGCTACCCTCGGGTAGCGCGATCTTCAAGGTCGCGCTAGCATAAGCTAGCACTGCACCGCACCGCACTCGACACACAACTCGAGCCCACATCCTATGCCCCTTGGGTCCTGACCCAAGGGTGAGCTCTCCAACATATAAAGTCAAGGAAGTTTTTGTAACTTCCAATGTGGACTAAACTTAAGTCACTATCCAATAGGAACTATATCTCTTAGAAATCCACATTAATTGTATCTATATAGTCACCAAAAGTAAGAAAAGGCAATATTAACATGTTTTGATTCTTACAGCATGTTAAAAATTATTTTGTAGAATAAAATTATTTTTTGCATGTAAAAATCTAATTTTTATCATATTAGTAAATTTAACCATATTAGTAAATCAATGCATGAAAAATATTTCAGCATGTTAAAAATGACTTCCAACATGATAAAATTACTTCCAGCATGATTAAATTATTTCCGGCATGTTAGAATTATTTTTAGCATGTTAAAATTATTTTTAGTATATTAAAACTATTTTTTAGCATGATAATTCTATTTTCCTATCAAATAATTAGCAAATAAATATAGAAAAATAATTTTTAACATGATAAAATTTATGTTATTATCAGAGAATTTTTGTAATCAGCATGGTAAACTTATCTTATCATCCTATCAGTAAGTTAATGTATGAGAATTATTTTAGCATGTTAAGTATTAATTTTAGCATGTTAAATATTAATTTCTAGCATGTTAAAAATTAAATCCAGCATGAAAATTTTATTTTTATCATCTTATCAGTAAAGTAACATATGAAAATCATTTTCAGCATGTTAAGATTATTTTCAGCGAGTTAGAGTTATTTTTGACATAAAATTCTATTTTCTTATCATATGGTTAATAAATGTATGATTAAATACGAATATCTAAACTCATGATTGTAATTCATAAAGCATATATTTTCATAACTAAAACTTTATGTTGTATGATTCTGAGATTAAGCTAATATATTTTAAAAAAATAATTCTAATAAAATTACTATCTTAAATTTTCTTCCTACTTACCGTTCATTTTTGAACTCCACGACTTAATGTCGTTAAACATGATGCCTTAAATTGTTATCTACTTTTCTTGCAACTTCTGAAATTTGGTCAAATCTGTGCTTATTACAAACATCATTTTTTTGAAAATCATTGGCTATATACATTAAAGTGGATGTCTAAACGTACTTGGGATCTTCGGATCCATATGACTTAATGCCTGGCATTAATGGGGCCCAGTCTGGTCGTGGGAGAGCGCCCGAAAGTACGTGTGCCCAGGGGAGTTGATTGACCAACGGTGTGACATTGCACCGAAGTGCATGATAGATTTACTTGATACGGCATTCCACTATTCGTACTTGTTTACTTGTTACTTGTTTACTTGAAAATTACATGAATTACTTGACTTGCGTGAAAATGGCCAATTACATGAAATTCTTTACTTGTTCAAAGTCATTACTTGGAAATTCATCTTGATATCATATTATCTCAATTACTTAGAAATTCCATTCTTATTTAAACACTTCCCGATACAAGTTAGAAAATTATTTAAATTGTTAATACTTAAAGATTACCTGGTTCATAGAGATATAAAATCCTACTGAGCTTTTTAGCTCACCCTACGTTTTTGTTAATTGTTGCAGGAAATGAAAATGAACAAGAGAATGGACAAGAGTGAGAGAGTGATTTTCTTTTTACCTAAGTTTATGTAGATCATTAGTGTTTTTACAAGAATGATGTACTTTGGGGTTGAAAGTTATAATTTGCCTTTATGGCTTATCAATTAGTGATGTAAACTTCATTTTGATGGAATAAAAGTACCATTTTCCATTCATTTCTATCTTTAGAAATAAAATTGTACATGCTCTGATCGACACGATTATTTACGACTCGTCGCGCCCTCGATATTCCGCGTCCGGACGTGACAAATACCATCACCAGAAATCACCTCGTGAAGCCAAAACTCACACTTGCTGAGCTTAGCATACAACTGGTGATCTCGCAAGGCCTGCATTACAACCCTCAAATGATACATATGCTCATCTGCAGACTGCGAATAAACAAGGATGTCGTCCACAAACACGATCACGAACTGATCCAAGTAGGGACGGAACACC
This sequence comes from Amorphophallus konjac, assembly GCA_022559845.1. NCBI lineage: Eukaryota > Viridiplantae > Streptophyta > Magnoliopsida > Alismatales > Araceae > Amorphophallus > Amorphophallus konjac. Next base: position 45,057,024 of record CM040123.1, read on the forward strand.
CTCTACATCAAATCCATGAACGCTGCGGGGGCATTGGTGAGCCCAAACGGCATCACCAGAAACTCGTAATGCCCATATCTCGAGCTGAACGCCATCTTCTCCACATCAGACTCTCGAATCCGCAACTAATAAAAACTGGACCGTAAATCAATCTGCGAGAACACTCGAACATACTGAAGCTGGTCGAACAAATCATCGATCCGTGGCAACGGATACTTGTTCTTAAAGGTCACCTCATTCAGCTGCCGGTAGTCAATGCACAACCTCAGACTACCATCCTTCTTCTTCACAAACAACACTGGCACACCCCAAGGGGAAAAACTAGGACGAATGTACCTCTTGGCAAGCAACTCCTGCAACTGCGCCCTCAATTCTCTCAACTCAGCGGGAGCCATACGATAAGGAGCCTTGGACCGAGGCACCATACCAGGCATAATCTCAATAACAAAATCAATCTCCCGCTGCGGAAGTAACCCAGGCAAATCCTCGGGAAAAATATAAGGAAACTCGCACACCACCGGAATGTCCTCCACCTCTGGTTCCGACTGGCCCAACACGACCACAGAAGTGAGGAAACCCTGACAACCGGCATCAAGCAATCGACGAGCCCTAAGAGTCGAAATAAGAAAGCGGGAAGAAGAAGACATGATACCCTGGAAATAGAAGGTAGGTCCATGAAGCCGCCGGAAATAAACCTTCTTCGAGCCACAATCCACCAAGGCATGATGGACCTCGAGCCAATCCATGCCCAAAATCACATCAAAGTCCTGAAGTGGCAACGCATAAAGCCTGTCCGGCAAACTCCGCCCTTCCACCCACACAGGAACCTCATCGAAATAATACGGAGTGATCATAAAATCACCAAAAGGTAACTCCACGGGCAAATCACAAGACAACTGGGTCACCGGCTCCTCAATACTCAGCACGAAATTGATAGGAATCAACATCGAGCACTAACATTTTATTTTTACATTTGTGTCCTTTTTGTTTGCATTTATATCTTTGGCTAATTGGGTTTGCAATTGTAAGGCATTATAAGCCAAAGGGTTAGTCATTAGGAATCTTTGAGTTTCTTTGCAAAAAGGCCTTTGGGTTTCTATGTAATTTGCCAATAGGTCTAGCAGGCCCCCACCTTATTTTCCATTAGTCCACCTAGGATCTAGGGCCCATGTGGGGCTAGTTCAAAGTCCAAGATTGGACTTGGACCAAGGGGGGGACATGGTGGAAGAAAATTCAATCTTGGACCAAGCAAAGTCCAAGATGCTCCCCCCTTTACTATTGTTTATTCCTTGTTGTATTTTATTTAATTTGGTCATTTGACCACATGGGAGATTAATTATCCTATCCCTAGTTTACCCCTCCCTAACCCTAGATCTAGGGGTAGTTTATGTCTTTTTTCTATCTCTATATAACCCATGTATTTTCTGAATTCCTTAGCAATTAATGAAGAAAAATCCCATTTGTTGCTCAATTTGCCCAAGGGCGCACTCTATCCCCCTTGGAGCTGTGATAGCACCGAATTTCAGAGGTGTGAAGCCTCTCAATTACCCCCTCTCTGAGTGAGAAGCTCAGCACCGCTGCCGCCGCCATCGAGCCGCCATCGCACCACCGCCGCCGCCTCGTCGGAGTTCTGTCCACCTCTGGACAGAAGCTTGAAGCCGAAATTTTATCTCCTAATCAGGAGATCTGTTCGACCTCAAATTTTGAGGGTTTGTTCTTCCTATCATTCCCCAATCCAATTTCAAATTTCGTGTCATTCTGCCTTCGTTTAGTATTTTTCCCGTAATTTAGTTTTCCCCCCTGACAGTCTGTCAATCAGCAGATCTGCGGGATAGTGTCTTGTTGTTGTACTTTTTCCCACCCCTTAGCCATCTCCAAAAATTCCCAAAAAAATCATACTTGTTCCTCACATCCCCCTATTCCACCCATAATTTTCTTAGAGTCTAGATCTAATGTTTCTATTTCGGTCAAAATTCAGTCTTAGGCAGATACTGTTCTGTTTTGATTGTCTGTAATCCGAGACAGCAAAAAAACCTTGGGAACAGTCATTTTTATTTCTAATCCATCTACTGGATGCACCTGGAAATAATATATGTTGTAGCCCTTTGAGTCTAGTTTCGAACGGTACCAATTTCGTCTCGATCCGACATCGGATCTAGGCGCAAAAATTCTTTTTGTGGAGGCGCGTATTTCTGATCCTTGAACACGCCGGCAAAGTAGTCACCGGGTAATTCCAGCAAAAAATACGCCGGGGTAGCTTCAACGACCGCCGCTCCCGAAGATCGATCGACAATCCCCGAGCAGTGTCTGAGTCATCCGCCGCAGCAAGGAGACGCCCTGGCACCGCCATCCCAGCAGCCGGACCCGTCTGCTATCCCGCGGGACCCGCAGAACCGAGCTGGACCAGCAGCCCGTCTCCGACCCGAGAGCCTTCCAAATTGCTGCCCGTCAACCAGAGTTCGTTACTCTCAGATCGCCATTGTAGCCCTTTACCTCCCTGCGTGGAGTGGGCAAGAAAATTCACTTTTGTAATTAATTTAATTACTGTACCGGGAGTATGAAGTTTGGCCGAGAACGTCTTCCCCACACCCAGTAGCGTGGAGGTACACTCGTCACCCTCCTACTTTGGCATTTTGCTTACTTCGTATATCTTCATATGCCACTGCTAGAGTGATAGGATAACTAGCTCGTCAAAGTTTCATCACCACTGTGAGAGTGAGTGAGTGGAACCGGTCCCGTGTCTCGATTCGAACACACGGAAAAGCCGATACCCGAGACTCATTACCGGTTCCTCAACCACGCACGTCTGCACGCTTCCCTCGATTAGGGGCGTCCGTGAGCTAAAGTCCCAGGTTCGCGTTCCGTCCCGCATCAAATTGGTATCAAAGCGAAGTCGAGTCTAGGGTCGTCGGTTAGTCGGTTGTCGCATTTGCATTCCTTTACCCGGTATATCAAAAGGTGTTCCCGGAACGATAGGTTACGCCTATTAGGAAGGCTGCACACTTGCGTGAGTTCGGTCTTCGGATCATAACTCTGCCACGTACCAGATATTGGTTGAGTCTAGGTTTGTAGTCGAGTCTGCATTACAACTTTGCATTGTTGTTTTAGGGTCGTGTCTAGTCCAATAGAGTGCCACTTAGTTATCTGCATGTCCAACTACCCACCATCCCATGGTCGTTCCCCGAGACCATGCGTCCGATTGGTCATCCCTGGTGGCCCAATTTAATGCTTTCATGGCCCGACACCCGACCCCTAAGCCCACAACCGAGTCGTTCCAGCGCCCTATAGTGTCCACTACCATTCTACCTAATGGGTTGTATGTAACACCCCGGTTAAATAATAAAATATAAAAGTAAAATTTTGAAATATGTATTGAAATTAAAAACTATTAACTTGGTATTTAATGATTTCAATGATTTTCTCAATTAAAGAAAATTATTTATTTTGAAAGTGGCCAAACTATATCAATAAAAAAATAATTATTTTTCTATAATTACCATAAAATAAATTTCTAATTTCAAGATGTAATTGAATTTTTCCATGATAATCTGAATTTAATATGTATATAGATTAAATTAATTGAATTTCATCCGTAGGCCAAAGTTCCGACTAATTTCTAAAAATCTGAAAAACATATATTCTTGTAGAGAACGAGGTGTTTAACAATAATGTCAACTGGACCGACCCCTAATAAAAATTTGATTAGGCTGAATTAAGGAATTAATGGCTGAATTCGTTGTTTTAATAGGTCAATCTTAAACAATTTAATTCGAGCCCATTTCTTAACCAATCTAGCCCAAACCAGGCCCATTTGATAGGTCTACCCTAAGAGATCGTTTTGCCCCTAAAACCCTAGACTCTAGAGCCTCTAGCGGCGGCGGTGGCGTGGATTTGGTCAAAGGACCGAAGTTTTAGGCGCTTTTCCTTCCTTGGACTCTTGAGTCCCATTTGATCCCTAGAACGACTTATAGGCTCAATAATAGAGGGCTTTCGCAGCCGTAGACCTCCTTTTGTTTTTCCAACAGGTGGCGCAAGCAATCGTGGTCGATCGGGGGCGAATTAGGGCGAGAACGGTGACATGTTCGCGATTAAGGTTTAGCGCGTCTTCCCTTTCTTCTTCCAAATCAGTAGGTTTCTCTCAGACCCAACCTAATTAAACAAGGAGAATATATAGATCTCGTCCTTAGCTTTCATCTGAATCTATTTTGCCTAATTTTGCCATCTATACCATGCGTATTTGTTATTTCATTGAAAGCATGTGATTATGGTTTTCTACCTTCCTTTTCGTTTGATTTGTGTAGGCTAATCGAAGTCAAATCTGAAATTGATCATGCCACGATTTACATTTTGACGTCTTCTTTCTATTGATAGTTGATTGCCCAATTTTCATGCTATATTTAGGTCTAAATCGTGCTTTTGTCAATTGTTAGGGTGCTAGACCCGGATTCAGAGGGTGGGTGAATGAATCCCCTTTTAAAAATAGTCCAATTAAAAACAGTAACTAGACACAAATGCGGAATTAAAACTATTCAAGCTCCACAAGATAAGGTGGACAATGATTCGCTTGATCAAATAGTTGAGCTGCAAGAATGCATACTCCTAAGCAGACCTATGCTATTGACCGAACCCAATCAAGAAGTCAAATGCAACATAGACGCTCAGATGACTTGAGTGAATTTGACACTCTCCAGTAATAATGATCAATAAATCAAAGTGACTCTCTCAAAACCAGAGTCAAATGTTCGGTGTGCAAACCAAAAACCCACTAGATGGGAAATAGAGATCGAGCTTAAGCATACATCTAGCGAATCAGACAAGGCAATCAAATCACGATGGACAAAAGATTTTTAGGTGGTTCGGTCCTCCAGACCTACGTCTACCCCACACTCAAATCAGAGTGTGGATTCCCGCTAATACACAGCTTTGATGGGATGCAATATTCGATCTAGAGGGGGGGTAAATAGATCAATCACCCAATAAAAATTGAATGCAGCAGTTTCAATTGCGAAATAAAACAAGCTGCTGCAGGACAGCTGAAATATAAGCGAAAGCAATCTCAGAAAGCCAACTCTAGCAGATCTGAACTTAGACGATCCTGCACATGCATCTACAGCGGATGGAAGAGATAACCAAGATGCACAATACTTCGCAAGACAAACACACAGTAGACAGGAAATTTTAAGGTGGTTCGATCTCAAACCCGAGATCTACGTCCACCCCACACTCCAAACCGAAATGTGGCTTCAACCGTTGATTCACAGCTTCAACTGCTGGGCCTTACAGCTTGCCTATAACCGCTGGGGACTTACAGCTTCACCCGTCTAGAGGAATCCTCCTCTACCCGCTGAGCAATATAGCTTAGCTCTGCTGACTAACAGCTTGAAAACACGGTTTTAGAAAATGAAATAGAACCAAACGAAAACCAAGAAATCCCAGAGGGAATATAGCTCACAATGAGCAATCTCAGTTCTGGTAACTTAACCAAGAAACTGATTAATAGATATTCAAGGAAAAATCTCTCAGACTCCTCTCACTCAACTCTCTCCTTCTCTTCTTCTATCTTTCTTCTCTTTCTATTTTCTCTGGATCGAGCAGGCTCTGTCTGCTTCTGGACTTCTGGTAAGTTCCCAATCTCGATCACTCTTCTCCTCAGGAAGAAGCCTTCTTTTTATAGCCGCAGATAGGTGGGCGTGTGGTCATCACGATTCCCGCCCAAATGCCTGGATTACGTGGCGGTCATCCCAACATACTACTGTATACGTGTCATGATCCAAACACCTCCTCTGATCTTGGATCTCGTGCCCTTCTTAAGTTCCTCGACCAGCAGTCCTGTCAGACAAGACTTGTTATCAGTTTGACTTAGTCTGAAAGGAAACATGGAAAGATGTACTGAGTTAGTTCGAGAGATGAACTAAGCATGTACAAACTTGATGGCATGTAATGCAGTATGCATATAGGGAGGTATGCACATTGAGAGTGAATACACGGACATGCCATCGACGAGTGTACAGACTTTGTTTTGAACGATGCACAAATGCATATAGGCAAGTATGCACATTGAGAGTGAATGCACGGATATTCCATTAATGAGTGTACAGACTTTGGTTGTGCGTGCGACAAGACGATGTATAGACTTGTTGTGCCTGCGATAAGACGATGTACAGACTTGTGAAGTGATGCACTGACATATCAACAGGGAGTGTGCAAACTTTGTGTACACATGGCACAAACGAATGTACTGACTATGTATATGCATTAAACGAACGAATGCACTGACTATGTTTATACATGAGGCAAAGCAATGCACTGACTATGTTCATGAATGTATATACTTGCTAAGTCATCAAGGCAACCGTGTAAAGACTTAGTGTATGCATGAAGCAAACGAGTGCACTGACTATGGCTAACACATGCACACACGCATCGAACGAGTGCACTGACTATGTATGCAGAAGTATGAGAAGGGTGAACCATGAAGAACATTTATTTATTCTAATCTTACATTATTCATTAGTGTTTGCTATCATCAAAACTTGTATAACATCCTCAAGGCACAGGGGGCACAACAATCTCCCCCTTTTGATGATGGCAACACAATGAATAGATAGAATGAGGTCAGTTCATGCATGCACAGATTGAGACCCTTATTCCTTCCCCAAACCCCTCTGCACATTCTCCCCCTTTGCCAGCAGCAAAAAGAAAAGGAGGAAAGAAAGGAACACCATTCTATGTAACAGTTCAGTATGTGAGCAAATTATGACGCAATCCTTAAAATATATGAATCGAGCAATGGCTTTCATGGTGTCAGTCAGGTTTAATAGTTATAGAACGTAAATGAAATTTACTGACTTTCATCAAATAGGGATTTAGACTCCATTTATAGCAATGAACCTAAGTCGCATAATCATAAAGGTTTAGGTCGAGACAGTACCCTAATTATTTCAGAGAACGTGAAAGACAAGGAAGGTCACCTGAATTTGTTTTGATATTAAACAATTGACACTCAATGATATTTGTGTTCTAAGGGTTACAGCAATTTCATTTACTAGCTTCTGAATCTGGAACTTATTGAATAGACAAGTATTATTTATGCCGTTGACATTAGGTGTATACCTTGATTAGAGGTCAATACTCCCAGTTACTAAGCATAAACTACTATATCTATTTCTGATTGGACGTGACCCTAGGGTAGAGCCACTCCAAAGTCATCATCGTCAAGTTACCAACTTGGAATTCCAAGTGGCGCCCATGAGTTTTTGCCCGCTTGTTGTGAATCTCACCGCTTGTTGCTTGAAACTTGCTCGGATGCATATGCCATGTACTATGATGCGGTGTGAGTGGACAATGTATGGTATGCAAAGGTGGTCCAGGGCAACCACATATAGACCTATCATGCATTGATGTTATGAAGACTTTGAATGATTTGGGAGGACCGGGGCATCCATAGGTGTCCCTCTTATGAGTGAGTGTGATGAATGTTGGAGGACCCGGACACCCATGTAGGTTCCTAGCATACATAAGACCAATGGTGAATTGGGGAGGACCGTTACACCAAAATAGGGACCACTCATGCTTCCTACTTGACATGTGGGTGATGTGAATGAATGGACCCGACTTTCTAATCATGTCAAGTGGTGTGTTGTGCCAAGACTTATGCACTCCTATCCTAGAGATGACCTCCATGTGCATGGGTGTGGGGTGGCCCTTGATCTTCCATGTGAAAGGGTCGAAAGGATCTAGGAAGATGGGTATCATGGAGAGGGGCTCTTCATTGTTTCCTAAGTGTATTTCACCCATGGTCATGGTTCCCTTGGTGTGGTCCGGGTCTTGGGAGAGGTGGGCTTGGTCTAACATGGTTGGTTGGGGTAGGAAAAGGTTGGTGGTGAGTAAGGTGGGTGGGTATAGGAAGGGATCGAAGGGGTCATGATAAGGGTCACTTAGGGAGAGGAACTCTAGGTCCTCATGGTCCTCACATAGTGGTGATTCATCCTCCTCTAGTGAAATAATTGGGCCGAAGTTTTTGGTGGGATGGTCGGCCATGAATGGAGGGCTCGACGTTCTACCCGAGATAAGCAACTCTAATTTATGGATAGCATCGGGCTTATCGGGTATAGGGAGGAATAAGAGAAGGTCACTAGTGTAGCAACCAATGGTGCACATTGAGGTGATGGACCCTATGCATAGGTGTAGGAGGCCAAGGCTCCTAGGTTGTTCGACCCTAGGGGTCAACATGCTAGTCATCTCTAATTGCCATGCTAAGCCCTTGAGAAGGTCCTCTAAGGTCTCCACTTGATAGGACGCTTGGATTGTGGTGTGATAGGAGAACAAGGGCACTATGGGAAGGTCTTGTTCTATGGGAGAGAAAACATGGGACATGATGGGGTGATTTGGTCTCTCCTTTAGCTATCTAGCTAGGGGCCCATCTATGATTATGGTGCCATTTGTGAAGGTTTGTGGCTCTTGAAGATCCAGACTATTTGAAGTGGTGAAGGGTTGAGGCTCTTCCTTACTATTGGTGTGAACTTGGGCTTCCTTATGGGCGGGGAGAGGGTCCGGGCTAGCAACTATTCCTATGTGAGTGGGTGTGGCCTCCTTTCTCAAGGGACTGGGAAGGTCTTGTGGAGATGTGGTGATGATGGTTGGGGCATGGTGCACCCGGGGTGGTGAGTGAGGTCGAACTTGGGTTGGGAGTGGAAGTAGTGGTGGCCTAGGTTGGGATAGGGTTGGGGTTGGAAGTGGAAGGTGGGTTGGGCGAGGGGGTTTAGGTTGGTTGGCCTTGCGAGGTGCATCTTTCTTTGGGGGTGATGGAGGGATAGTGGTGGGGTTCAAGGGAGCTTGTGGGATATGGGTTTGGTGGGAGAATGATGCGGGACGGACACGGGAGACGACACTATTAGGTGCCACCCTCGGACTCTGGATGAAGACGCGACCAGCAGCACACACCAGGGAGACACTAAGCCCGACACTATGAGCTCCTAGTGGCAAAATGTCGCTAACAGAAGTGGAAGCTCACTCGTCGTCCCAAGCGAGGGAAAGCGCGGACCGTGCGCGGTTAAGGAACCGGCGGAGGTCAAGGGTAGTCCAACTCAACTTCCGGACTCGGATCGAGTCACGGGACGGGTCACACTCACTCTCACAGCGGTGACATGGACACACGGGCTAGTACCTACACTCTCGACAGTGGCAAAAGACCGTATACTAGCTAAGCAAATGAACGCCAAGAGGTTCGGACCATTACCTCCACGCACCCGGCGTGGCGAAGACAACCCCGGCCGAATTACGGACTCCCGATTAAATAATATCACAGCAATACAAAGATTTGACCCACTCCACGCAGGGAGGTAAAAGGTCACAGGTGGAGCCTGGGAATCACGCAACTCGGGTTTACGGGCAGCATCTTGATGTCGCCCGGCGGTGCCGAACTCCGCGTTTTCGTGCTTTCCGAACGGCGGGTTCTGCGGGCCCGCGGGGCCCACGGATGACGCTGTCCTCCAGATCTGTGGGGGTGGGACCCACTATGATGGTGACCCCTGGTGGCGCGCCTCCACGGACGGCGGTCGGCCGGGAACACCGATCGGGGGTCGATCAGTCCCGATTCCCAAGCTTTGAAGTTGCTGTCCACGAGCTGAGGTTGCTGTTTTAGCAGCGCGCGCTCCGGCGAAAACGGCCGCTGCAATCAGCCCCGTCGTCGGAATGCGATGAAACCAGTGCCGTTGGAAAGAGGATTCAAAATCCTTCAACCTAGGGCCAGTGGAATCTTTTGAACCTCTGCGGACCTGGGCTTTAACTATTTTTCAATCCTCTGTTGCACAGCTCCCGAAATATCAGATAAGCATATGAGTTTCCTGTAAATGGCCGTTGACCGCCTGTTTACCCTTGGAATCAGGCTTCGAGCTCTTCTTCAAAGTTGTAGGGAATCAAACCAGACAATTTTTGGAATTGATTTGGAGGTGGTGGCGATTTGATATGATTTTTGGAGTGACTGGTGGTCGGATCTGGGAACAGGTGGACAGAACTGTAGATGGGACTGAGAACGATTTTTAGAAAATATGAAATGGGCGAACCATAAATTTAGAAAAATTGTTGATGAAGGGGTGGATGGAAGGAAACGCCAGTAGAATTTATGGGACTAACAGAAATCAAAAGACGGACCTAAGACATGAAACACAGGGCGGATATGAATCTGGACAGAACTCTGGCAGAACTGAAATGGAGGGGTGGAAGAAAATCAAAAATCATGAAACGGGATCTGAATGACAAACCAAAATTTATGGGATATCCTTGACACCTCTGGAACCTCCAGTAAAATGCCCAGATCTATCTGAGCTCGTGGCTGAGACACAAATTTCGTGGACGTTGCTGTGGTACTGTGCGGGCAGAACTCCGATGAAGACGATGGCGGTGCGGTGGCGGCTCGTGGCGGCGGCGGCGATCGTCGGAACTGATAAATGAGGCTTCACCCCTCAGAATGGAAGCCTTCACAGCATCCATGGGGGAGAGGGAGGGGAGAGGAGGGGGGCGCACCAGCCCTTTACTCTTGAATTTGTGTGAATCAAATGGCATTAATTCACTAAAAGGAGAAAATACAACTTATATATGTTACATATCACATCTCTTATCCACCATTGGATCTAGGGGAAGGGGATGGAGGGTGGGGATGAGATGTGAACATCACACAAAAAAAATACATAAAAAAACAAAAGGGGGGGCGGCGCTTGGACTTTGAATGGCAAGATGTGGAAGGTTGAAATGGTAGGTAGGGTAGGTGGCCTCCATATGGACTTTTTAAGCCATTTGTCCCCCATGTGTTTTTTACCATTCAAACTTCTAGATATTCCCATGTGGCATGTTGACTGGCCCCACGTGGGACCCTAGGCTGAGGTGGCCCAATGTGGTGGGGCCCGGGGGGCCCGTGGGGCCCACGGGATCCGAAATGCTCATAAGCCCCTATTACACTCAAAATGGCAAACCGAATGCAACGAAATAAATACAAATTACACACACATAAAGTCTAGCTAAATATAACAAATGGGGAGGCTCAAGGCGGAGTCTCCAGGCTGTCTCCGAGCCAGATGGACGCTGAGGTGGCTCGTGTCATGCTTCGTGTGCGGTACCGGTGGCTCGGCGTATCGTGCCGATCAACTGCTCGGGTGTCCGCACCAATTCTCCCCGGGTGGGAGAAACTCGACCCTGTCGAGTAAGGGTCTGCATCGCTCTTGTATCGCTCCAAAAGGTCCAGATCGATCCGCTGCAACTCGCCATGTGTGATCCAAGTGTCCTCAGTAGCGGGCCATCCTCTCCATCGCACTAGGTTGCGCGGGTAAGATCCACTCCTGGTAACTGTCACTTGCTCATCCAGTATACGATCTATATGCTCACGCTGCCGTGAAAAAGGGGCTAGAGGTGGAAGTGGACCCTCAGGTGTGGGATCACTCTCAAGGGGAGGAGATGGCTCAAAAGGCTCACTAGGGATCACCGCTGGGTCCCTATATGCAACAAGATCCGATACATTAAAGGTAGAGCTTATACCATATTCCTCGGGCAGGTCCACAACATACGCATTGGATCCAACGTGTTTCAACACTCTAAAGGGACCGGATCCGTGAGCTTGCAACTTCTTAACGGTTCCAGAGGGAAACCGTTCAGGTCTTACCCTGATCATGACATATTCACCCTCTTGGAACTCTCGGTGGTGTCGATGGACACCGGCTAACTCCTTGTACCGTGCATTGCTGGCCTCAATTGTGACGACGGACATCGTCATGCAGACTCCTAACATGTTTAGCAAAAGAAAAGAAACACAGGATGCACACACGACCTTACACGCTTACCAAAAGAAAAGAAACACACGGATGCACACACGTCCCTAAACAACCCTACAGTTAGTAAAACCCAATCATATGCAAGGTGGTCCAGGACATCCGAATGTGTGCCATGCATGCATTTGACATAACCGGAGGTTAATGTCATGGTGGACTCCTAGACATCCTATGATGCACCAACCATGGACATGGGGTTTGGATGTGAGAAGTCCGGGAGGTTTGGGTGGTTGAGGTGGCCCGGGGAAACCAAAGTCCTCATTACCCCCAAATGACGGTTCGGACCTATTGCCATGTAAAGGTTGCCAGGCCCGAGTAGGAGGGGTGTGATAGTGGACTTCCTTAAAGAGGTGGAATGGAGGTTGTGGGCCAAAGGGCCCATGAAGAAAGGGATCGAAGGGATCAAAGAATGTGTGACCCCTCGATATGGATTTCCTCATTTCAAGGTCCCATGTGTGGAATTCTAGAAGGTGTTGATGGTCACCTTCATCCGTGAAGGGAGATGAGACGGTGGGGGTATGATGGTGGACTCTCTCGAAAAGGTGGTGTAAATATGGTGGGTCACGGAGTCCATAAGAGAATGGGTCGAAGGGATCAAAGAAGGTATGACCCCTCGGACTAGGCTTCCACAAATCACTGTCCCACATTTGGAAATCTTGGAGGTGTAAATGATCACCTTCATTCATTGTGAGAGGTGGGACGACAGTCATAGGTGGAAAGTAAGATTCCTCCCTTGGGTAAAAGGAAATGAAGTCGGACTCGGCCAGCATAGGGAGGAGTAGAAGAACCTCCGTGGTAACATGACCCACGGTGTACACGGAGGTGATGGACCCTAAAGTGGGATGAGTTAAACTACGACCTGTGGGTCGGTCGAAGACTGGAGCCAACAAGTGCGTAAATGTCCACTACCGGTCTAACCCTTTAAGAAGGTCATCCAATGTATCCACATAGTGACTAGACCGGAAAGTGGTATGAAAGGAATTGATTGGCACCAGAGGTAGGATAGGGTCCATAGAGGGGAAGGGAAGTGGGACCAAACCTATCTTAAGCCAGCTAAAGAGTGGCTCGGCTATGAGTAGCTTTCCCGTTAGAAACACGGGTAGCTCTGGCTGAGAAGGCTCCAAATAAAGATCGGAGAGTGAGGCTTCTCCAACCCTTTTGTCCCCTAGAGCTCGAGATGTCAGAGTGGGACACTGTCCTGCAAAGTGGCCGAATCCCAGGCAGCGATAACACTGCTGTCGTGAACCACTACGCTCCTTGATAAGTGCGTCCTTACCCTTATCCTCCTGACGGACAGGGGGTATAGGCAAAGGGGCTCTCGTGGGTGGGGAACGAGGATCCACTATGATGGGGAGGGGACCGTGGGATGGAACCATAGATGGCACCGGATTGGGACTACCGGCTGTTACCTCCTTAGGTTCGTGTTTGGTTCCTCCCTAGCTAGGAGGTAGGCAAGGGGGAAGCAGGGACTCGATATAAGCACACTTCCTATCCACTTTATCCAAAATGAGTTGGAAGAGTTCGGCAATGGTGGGGTTTGGAGTAGGAGTAATGTGGTGGACTCTCCCATATGAACTCGGCTTAGTCGTGGACCTAGGCTCTTCTACATGCGCGGCGCGTTGCCTCCGATTATGGCCCACTTAGGTGGATGTGATTGGGTGGGATCGGTTGGAGGTGACCGGGCCGGGTAGGTAGACCTTCCTAAGTTCGTCCTTCATCTCATGACACGACTCGATGGGCCTTTGCCTCCTAACCTCTCTCATGCGCTCAATGCTCTCCCATTTCCAGGCGGCTTTGTGGACAAGCCTCTCTCGGGCAAAACTAACTTGCATGGCATCGGACATGGTGTAACATTCAAGATATTTGTCCATGGCGGCCTCCCAATTGAGGTAGTCGCCCGGATCATCAGAGCCATAAAAATCAGAGGCTTCGGGCCTACGAAAGGGGAGAGGATGGTTGCCAAGCCCATGAGTAGACCAACGGCCATATGGCCTGGGTGATTGGGAATCCATGGGAAATTGGGGGGAACTACATGTTGAACATGCCGACTCTTGGACAAGACTGACTGACTGACTCTTATTGGACTACACATGAACTAGGAGACACAAACTGATGCAAACACTCACAAAAGGATGCACTTAGACCTAACCAATATCCGGTACGTGGCGGAGATAAGCGACCCGAAGATCACTCGCGCAAGTACGCTACCTTCCCGATAGGCATAACCTAATGTTCGGGCAACGCCTTTTAATATACCGAGCTATTGGGTGAAATGCAATTTGAAACACTCTTTTTTTTTGTTGTTTTGAAATGATGATCCTAGACTCGACTTATACTATGCAAGACATATGCAACGACTACCCTAGACTCAACCTGCTCTGATACCAAACTGATGCGGGACGGACACAGGAGACGACACTATTAGGTGCCACCCTCGGAGTCTGGATGAAGACGCGACCAGCAGCACACACCAGGGAGACACTAAGCCCGACACTACGAGCTCCTAGTGGCAAAACATCGCTAACAGAAGTGGAAGCTCACTCGTCGTCCCAAGCGAGGGAAAGCGCGGACCGTGCGCGGTTAAGGAACCGGCGGAGGTCAAGGGTAGTCCAACTCAACTTCCGGACTCGGATCGAGTCACGGGATGGGTCACACTCACTCTCACAGCGGTGACATGGACACACGGGCTAGTACCTATACTCTCGACAGCGGCAAAAGACCGTATACTAGCTAAGCAAATGAACGCCAAGAGGTTCGGACCATTACCTCCACGCACCCAGCGTGGCGAAGACAACCCCGGTCGAATTACGGACTCCCGGTTAAACAATATCACAGCAATACAAAGATTTGACCCACTCCACGTAGGGAGGTAAAAGGTCACATGTGGAGCCCAGGAATCACGCAACTCGGGTTGACGGGCAGCATCTTGATGTCGCCCGGCGGTGCCGAACTCCGCGTTTTCGTGCTTTCCGAACGGCGGGTTCTGCAGGCCCGCGGGGCTCACGGATGACGCTGTCCTCCGGATCTGTGGGGGTGGGACCCACTATGATGGTGACCCCTGGTGGCGTGCCTCCACTGACGGCAGTCGGCCGGGAACACCGATCGGGGGTCGATCGGTCCCGATTCCCAAGCTTTGAAGTTGCTGTCCACGAGCTGAGGTTGCTGTTTTAGCAGCGCGCGCTCCGGTGAAAACAGCCGCTGCGATCATCCCCGTCGTCAGAATGCGATGAAACCAGTGCCGTTGGAAAGAGGATTCAAAATCCTTCAACCTAGGGCCAGTGGAATCTTTTGAACCTCTGCGGACCTGGGCTTTAACTATTTTTCAAGCCTCTGTTGCACAGCTCCCGAAATATCCGATCAGCATATGAGTTTCCTGTAAATGGCCGTTGACCGCCTATTTACCTTTGGAATCAGGCTTCAAGCTCTTCTTAAAAGTTGTAGGTAATCAAACCAAGAAATTGTGACAATTTTTGGAATTGGATTTAGAGGTGGTGGCGATTTGATATGATTTTTGGAGTGACTGGTGGTCGGATCTAGGAACAGGTGGACAGAACTGTAGATGGGACTGAGAACGATTTTTAGAAAATATGAAATGGGCGAACCATAAATTTAGAAAAATTGTGGATGAAGGGGTGGATGGAAGGAAACTTCAGTAGAATTTATGGGACTAACAAAAATCAAAAGACAGACCTAAGACATAAAACACAGGGCATATATGAATCTGGACAGAACTCTGGTAGAACTGAAATGGAAGGGTGGACGAAAATCAAAACTTATGAAACGGGATCTGAATGACAAACAAAAATTTATGGGATATCCTTGACACCTATGGAACCTCCAGTAAAATTCCCAGATCTATCTGAGCTCGTGGCTGAGACACAAATTTCATGGAAGTTGCTATGGTACTGCGCGGGTAGAACTCCGATGAAGACGATGTCGGTGCGGTGGCGGCTCGTGGCGGCGGCGGCGATCGTTGGAACTGATAAATGAGGCTTCACCCCTCAGAATGGAAGCCTTCACGGCATCCAAGGGGGAGAGGGAGGGGAGAGGGGGGGGGCGCACCAGCCCTTTACTCTTGAATTTGTGTGAATCAAATGGCATTAATTCACTAAAAGGAGAAAATACAACTTATATATGTTACATATCACATCTCTTATCCACCATTGGATCTAGGGGAAGGGGATGGAGGGTGGGGATGAGATGTGAACATCACACAAAAAAAATACATAAAAAAACAAAAGTGGGGGGCGGCCCTTGGACTTTGAATGGCAAGATGTGGAAGGTTGAAATAGTAGGTAGGGTAGGTGGCCTCCATATGGACTTTGTTGAACCCCCTCCTCTTGTATCATGTGTTATTTATTTTGATGATAACCAAATGATATTCTCTTGAACTGAAAATGAGATTCACTAATGACTTTGTAAGTACTGCAACATATAAGGTTTTGGACAGTTGAAGGACTTCACATCAAGGGTAAGTGTTTGTCATTTAAATTTCATGAAAGAAATCCAATTCAAAATATGTTTTGACAGGACAATCGACAATGGCCACAGTCGACCACAACTCCCGGACAATGGGTGAGATCTAACTTATTTTTGAATCATGGAAATGTGGTTTGAGCTCTTTCATTTTCATAAGTCCATCTAGAAAGCATCTAAGATTTTTATCTTGCCAAATGGCTTATGCTTCATGCTAATCATGTTTTTTGATAATTCATCTTATAGCATCTAGATGTGTTCTTGGGCTTAGAAATATGGTTTGTGAATGTTGTGGTTTGTGGGACAATCCATCGGGTCGATCCCCAAGTCATACGGTGGAGCTTAGCAAGAGTTTAAAACCCCTGCTGAAAGGGTCGACCCTAAGGGTCAACCCCAAGGGTCGACCCCTGGCAATTCTTTTGAAACCGCATCAGCCCCCTTTTTCTCTTGCTGAAAGGGTCGACCCCAAGGGTCGACCCATGCCCCGAGGGTCGACCCCAAGGGTCGACCCCTACAGATCCTTGTGCTGTTTTTGTTGAACCAGAACCTGGTTCTGAGAGGGTCGACCCCTGGGGTCGACCCATGACTTCTGGACCTTTAGCACAGCTGGAGGGTCGACCCCAAGGGTCGACCCTTTCTGGTCTGGGCGGCGCCGTGAATGTAGACTTTTGGTGTTTCAACCCAATGGTCCAAACACACTTGTTTGGCTGTCCGTAATCCACTCCTGAATAAGTGGATCTTGTCCCTTGGCCGCTCCTTGACCGACCTTGGGCTATATATCATCTCATTGAGTTGAAAACCTAATAGAAGAGTTCGTATCTCCTGATTTGTGGTTTTCTTTTCCAACACTTGTGTGTGCAGGTCGCATCAGCCATCTCCAGCCCTTGTTCCACCTTGGTGTGTCCGTGAATGTGAGGGGAAGAAGGAGGAATCAAGGTGCCAATTAAGCTTCTACTGCTAGCTGTAAGAGAAATCAAGATTCAGCCACCATCCGAGCCAAGATCGTCAAGAACGGTCGTCGTGCTGCACAAGTGCTTGATAAAATTCGCAGAAGAGAAAGGGGGAGCTCCAATCAGGATAATTCAATATTTCTTCACTCTTTCCATTCCGAATCATTTAGTTTAAACTTGAGCATTCGTTTGTAATCATCATATCAGATATTTGGGTGTGGTGTTCGTGTTCGGAAACACGAACGTGTGTGTTTGTGCGCTTGTGCGCGTTTGGCTACCAGATCGGAAGCCATGTGTGTTTGTGTGTGTGTTTGCTGTTCTAAACAGCATGTGTGTGTGATTCACTTGTTAGTGAAGCTTTAATCCTCAAGTGTGAGGGGTGGACGTAGGGGACACAGATGTGTAACCGAACCACCTAAAAAATCTATGTCTCATGAGCTGTGATTTTTTCGATTCTTGTCGAGTGGGCTTCACGGTGAGTTGAGAGATCATCACACCAGCTATTCAAACACATTCCGCACGCACTCATGAGTGTGATCCTATTCGTGCGAATATTAGTGGTTGTTTGTTTAATCAGCATTGTGTTCTTAAGAAAAAATTTCTTTTATTAGCCAATCAATTCACCCCTCCCCTCTTGATTGCCACTATTAGGACTCAACAGACTTTTTAAGCCATTTGTCCCCCATGTGTTTTTTACCATTCAAACTTCTAGATATTCCCATGTGGCATGTTGACTGGCCCCACGTGAGACCCTAGGCTGAGGTGGCCCAATGTGGTGGGGCCCGGGGGGCCCGTGGGGCCCACGGGGTCCGAAATGCTCATAAGCCCCTATTACACTCAAAATGGCAAACCGAATGCAACGAAATAAATACAAATTACACACACATAAAGTCTAGCTAAATATAACAAATGGGGAGGCTCAAGGTGGAGTCTCCAGACTGTCTCCGAGCCAGATGGACGCTGAGGTGGCTCGTGTCGTGCTCCGTGTGCGGTACCGGTGGCTCGGTGTATCGTGCCGATCAACTGCTCGGGTGTCCGCACCAGGGAATTTGGGTTGGGGGGTGGTGGTCGTCATGGGCCTAGGTGGAGGGGTGGTCATGGGGCCCAATTGGGTTTGTGGAGCTATGGTTGTGGTGAGAATTTGTAGGTAGGGTGTAGATGTGGTGGTCGGGATAGGATAGGTGGGAAGTGGTGGGGAATGGGGGATTAGGTTCTTGGGTTGGTCGGGTGGGGATGGTGCAGTTGAAATGCTCCTTGGGCTTTGGTGATCCGGGTAGGAGGGGAAACCATATCTTGCCCTAAGTTGTTCCTTCATATCCTCCCATGTGGTGAGGGGAGCTTCCCTTCTAATTATCCTTAAGCCTTCAATTTTAACCCAATGAGTTTGAGCCCTTTTAGTTAGTTGCATTTTGGCACATTGAACCTTCCTATCCTCGGACAAGGGATTCCTTTCAAAGTAATGGTCCATTGTAGCTTCCCAATCTAAATATTCTCTAGGAAAGGTTCCATCAAAGGTGGGAAGTGGGAGAGGGACCATTCTATCGTCCGTCCTTGGGGTGGGCCCATTTTCTCCAAGTTGGTTGAGTCGACCCGATATGTTATCAAGCCGCTCATTGGCATAGGTCAAGGCCTTCATGAGGTAGTTGACATGGCCAGGGAGGTTATGTGTGTTAGTGGTAGGAATCCCTTGGTGGTTTGGACTTATGGAGAGGGCCGATTGGTAAGGTCGGTATGAGGTGGCCATACTAGTGGACAAGAGATGCAACTGAGGACTCCAAATGCATAAACATGCCCTAGGACCAACTTGATAGAGACAAGTTGTGAACTTTCTCTGATACCACTTGATGTGACACCACCCTTGGACCTATTTTGCAAGCATTCAAGTTGGGCAGTGGACTCACACTAGCGAGCTCACTCGCTTGGCGCACATTAGTGCCCGAAGGTAACTTGGCGTTGATGGAGAGGGTCCGAGGCGGGTCCTTGAGGCTCCAAAGGTTGGATATCTTGGGGAGAACCCCAAATGGGCTTGGGATGCCCAAATCATGGGCGGCCAGCACACCAAGGGTGTGGGATGTAATGGTTCACTCACAACTCGCCCGTGGTGGTCACTCACGGCACTAGCAATTTAGGGCCGAGCTCTCATTCACCGTCCGACGAAACAATGGCGATAATACTATGCTAGCAATGAATTGAAACCAGCCAAGAGAGGGACCGAGGCTCACCTAGCCGGCGTGAAGGCGCCGACTCCGGCCGAAGACGGGGGCGAGCGGGGGGGCGTGGGTATGCACCCGCACGCCGCGTCGATGAAGCTTCAAACCTGAAATTTAAGATTTACATGCACTACGCCCCTTGTAAGGGGGTTGGACTAGGGGTTCAAATTACAACCAAAATATTCCTCCACGCAGGGAGGGGCCTTCAGCCGGCCAAGCGGGGAGGTGAGAAACGGGGAAAGTATGCCGAATGAAGACCGAGATCGATTCAGTCTTCTCTCTGCGAGTGCTAACAGTCAGTCGAAGATGTTGCTGCTGTGACTTCCCCCGAATTTTTTTGGGGACGAAACCACTTGGAGAATCTTCGTATCTGGAACAGGGTGACTCCAGAATTTTGTAAATTTCTTCAGGCACCGCTGCTGGTCGGGTGGGGGCTTGAACAAGGTGGCAGACCCACGGATCTGACAGTTTCAGGTTCCCAACAGCAGGAAGAAGATGGTGCCGCGACCGCTCCCGAGCTCAGAATCAGGTACCGCTAGAGTCGTTGGAACCATTGACAAGTCCTCTTCGAAGAAAGACTGACGGGGATGCCAGCTGATGTCAGGGTCGACCGGTGAGCTCTGAACACTGAGGAGGGGTTGGTGCAGACTGAGTGGAGGTAGATCTGAGCGCCTGGAGGAAGAAATTAATAACTCTTGCGAACGGATGCCGATTGGAGTTCTGCCTCTTGATTCTGAAAGTAGACAGGTCGAAGAAGGTCTTTGAAGAAGAACTTTTGTCCTGATTCACACAGGATTTGTCGTGGCAGAGCTTCCAATCACGTTCAGGTGCTCTGTCAGGAGAGCTTCGCGCAGTCGAGGGAGAATGGCTCTCCCGGGCAGCTCGGTGCTCGGACGACAACGAAACCACCGCCGTTGCGAAGATGACAGGCAGATGCTTCCGTGGGCACCTCTTGGGCCTTCAGATTCGTGGGGAGGTGGTCGGGGTGGCCGCTACTAGCAGGTGATCCTCTGCAGGTCGCCAGTCTAGATGGTGGAAGGTGGGTGTGATGGAGAAGAACAATGGGAGAGTGGAGGAGATGAGAGAGAGGGGGGGCGGCCTAGGGCTGTGGAGGGAAAGGGGATTTCGAAATTCAAAGGCCTAGGGAGGTGGAGGGGTGCTTGGGGTAGTGGGAAGGGTGCTTGGGAAAGTGGGAGGGGTAGTTGTGGGTTGGGTGGTGAGGAGAGGATTGGTGGAGGGGGTCTTGGGAAGGGGGGGGAGTATTGATGAGGGTTGTGGGGAATGGGAAGAGGCTTTAATGGGGTAGGTGGGGAGTGGAGGTGGTTGGGAAGGGAGGAGAGAGAAAAATTTCAAAATTGGGGTGGGGAGGAGAGAGAATGGGGTTCGCCCCCTTTAGAGAGAGAGAGAAGAGAGAGAGAGAGAGAGGGGAATCCACCCCAATAGAGAGAGAGATAATAAGAGAGAGGTTTAGTTGGATTTGGAATTCTGGATTTCAATATTCATGCAAAAGTTGTTACATATGAGATGAGTGGGGGCCTATTTATAGGCATTGGACTTTTCCTAGGATGAAAATGACCCTGACTAAACAACTATTGACCAAGCACTCCAAGGGAGGGGCGCCCCTGGGCCTAGCCCATTAGTTGGGCCCAATAGCCTAACAAACCAACACAATGACACAAGACTTTGGTAGATAACCTACTAACCTAGGTACATGACTCAAATAAAGGGAAAATTACATGATGATGACTCAAATAAAATATAAAAATTACATGACTAGACTCATAAAATTATGACGAACACAATGGCGCACGCTGATGAGCAATCCGAGCCTCAAAAGAAGTGGAGGGGGCGAGAGATGCCCCCATCAGAAAAGGTCGAGGATATGCGTATCGCCAGCTTCAATCAAAAATGTGAAGTGTCGATGGGAGTAACAGAGTTCGCACTTACCCTGGTAGATTTCACTACGACGGTGCAGTTCCATGTCATCGACTCCCGCACCTCGTACAAGGCGCTGCTTGGGCGCCCATGGCTGCATGAAAACATGGTGGTGCCCTCCACGCTCCACCAATGTATCAAATACAGTCTCCATGGGAAGGAGGAAAGGATATTTGCTGACCTCCACCCGTTTGAGGTATTTGAATGTCACTTGGCGGACGCCAATCTATATGCAGGGTCCTCTCAGAAGACCTCTGAAGTCAAGACCCCTGTAGGGGCATCAAAAGCTCATCCGGTGATAGCTGGTATCCACCACCGCTGCACGGATATGTCAAGCCCAAGGCGGTCTCTCATATCACCGTCACCGGGGACGTGGGTAGAATAGCGCCTCCAGCTATATACCCTGAAGTAAATGAAGCCAAGGTCAATCAGCAGCATGACCACATTGGAGTCCCTGACGGCCTCACCAAGCCGGTTCCCAGCCTTGATAATCCCACTGTCGAGCCTTTCAAAGCTTGGGAGGTGGTACAGATAGACAGGCCCAACAGCTTATTCTACACGGCTGAAGAACACCCCACTCGAGAAGACACAGATTGCTGCCCGCCCGAAGATATAGACAATCCGTCAGTTCCCGTCAAGGGTCTGGCATTCACAACAGACTGGATGGCCAGGATGTTCCAGAAGTAACACACCCCCTCCGTTCAATCTCATAAAAACAAAGAAGTTTTCTAGAAAATGTGGCATCCTGCAAGTCTGGATAAGGAACTGAGACACGTCTCTCAGCATCCAGGGTTGGGTTTATTACAGTGGGTGATATGAGGTGGACACCATCTCCGCCTTCTACCCTGCTGAAGATAGCCCACTGGGGGCAACTTTTGATGAATACCCAGTGGAAGCTGAATATGCAAAGCCGGCTCAGCCCGGAAATCAAGAAGCAGAGGCCGCCATTGCTTGCCGATGCTGGGAGCAGGTCTATCCCGAAAAAGCGGCCCTTCAAGCCAAATTTGATATGGCTAGTAGTAGCGAGGCCGAAGACGTTGAAGAAGCATGGACCTCTCCCACCAGTAGAGTCCTACTGATGATGACCTCAGCACCTCTCCTGCCAATCGGGGAAGCATCAGCCGACTCCGATCAAGAGGCACATGTTGCCAGGAAAGAAAAGGCCACTTCTACGGAAGATACAACTGCCTCAGAGGGTGAGGCCTCCTCAACCTCTGCCACAAGACTGGGAGTCTGTCCCAGCCCGGCAATAAACAACCACCAGCCTATCATGGCTACAACTCTATCTACGGGGGATGAAGCTGCTCTCTCACCCTCAAAAACTGCAACGGTCGTGGACTTGCTGATAGAGCAATCTACACAGTTGCTATTGAATGAAGCAGAGGTCTCCCTGGAGGCTCTGATGATGTCAAATTAGGAAATCAAGGTCCTCAACCCTGAAGACGGCATTCCAGATTTCGTCGACCTCCAACTGGCACCTCCGGAGATAGAAGATGGAGGCCAAGCTACAGTCGACGAGCTGATAGAGGTCAACCTGGGAAGCGAGGAAGACCCTAGGCCTACCTTCCTCAGCGCCCAGCTATCCCCAGAAGAACGGGAGCTGTATATCCAGCTGCTGCAAGAGTACCGGGACTGCTTTGCCTGGACTTACAGAGAAATGACAGGTTTGAGCCCTGCAGTTTCGCAACATGAGCTGGCGATCAGCCCTGAAGCCGAGCCGGTGAAGCAACCATCGCGGCACATGAGGCCGGAGCTCATCACTCAGATTTGTACAGAAGTCGACAAGCTCATTGATGTGGGATTTGTCGAAGAAAATCAGTACACCACGTGGTTGGCGAATATCATCCCCGTGAAGAAGAAGAATGGACAGATCCGGATATGTGTTGACTTCCGAGATCTGAATAAAGCCTGTCCCAAGGATGACTTTTCGGTGCCAATAACGGAGGTCATGATAGATGCAACAATCGGTCATGAGGCCCTATCATTCATGGACGGATCATCCAGCTACAACCAGATATGGATCGCGGAACATGACCGGGTCCACACTGCCTTCCGAACCCCTAAAGGCATCTATCACTACAAGAGGATGTCGTTCGGACTAAAGAATGCTGGCGTAACTTATCAGCACGCAATGACCAAAATATTTGATGAGTTGCTCTACCACAAGGTCGAGTGCTGCATAGATGATCTGGTGGTCAAGACCAGAAGAAAATAAGACCATATGCAGGACCTCCGAATCATTTTTCAGAGGCTGAGGCAGTATGAATTGAAGATTAACCCTATGAAATGCGTGTTCGGAGTATCGAGCGGAAAATTTTTAGGCTTCGTTGTCAGATATCGGGGAATCGAGATAGACCCCGTGAAGATCAAAGCGATTCAGGAGCTACCTGCACCAAGGAACCTCTCCGAGCTGAGATCACTGCAGGGCTACTTGGCTTATATCCGGCGGTTCATTTTCAATTTGTCAGGGCGATGCTAGCCATTTCACAAATTGATGATGAAGGATGTTCCCTTTTATTGGGATGAAGATTGCCAGACAGCATTTGACAAGCTGAAAGACTATCTGAAGACTCCTCCAGTGTTGGGCGCACCGGTGAAAGGACGGTCATTGATATTATATATAGCAGCCACACACAACTCCCTGGGAGCAATGCTAGCTCAGAATAATGAAGAAGGGGAAGAACAAGCCCTCTACTACCTCAGTCGGAGACTAGTCAGGACTGAGGAGAAATATACTTATATTGAGAGGATCTGTCTGGCACTGGTCTTCGCAGTCTAGAAGCTCCGACACTATATGTTGTCGCATGAAATCAGCCTGGTATCCAAAGAGGACCCGCTGAAATATATTATGTCCCAGCCGGCACTCAAAGGTCGCTTGGGCAAATGGGCGGTGATCCTTATGGAGTTCGATATCTTTTATGTGCCGCGAAAGACTGTCAAAGGCCAAGCTATTGCAGACTTCTTCGCCGAGCACCCAATATCGGGAGACTACCTGCTGGAACCGGAGCTTCCTGAAGATGAAACACTGGAAGCCGCTCAAGTGTAGCCCTCCTTGTGGCAGCTGTATTTTGATGAAGCTTCCAGAATTGACACCTCGGCCACTAGATCGGCCAGGGTCAGAGCAGGGGCAGGCATAGTTCTGAAATCTCCAGAAGGAGAAGTCATACATACATCCTGTTCAATAAACAAGCCTTGCACAAACAATGAAGCAGAATATGAAGCCCTAATAGTCAGGTTGCAGATCGCACTGTCCATGGGAATTCAGATGCTCGAAGCATTCAGAGACTCCATGCTAGTTATAAAATAATTGGAAGGAGAGTTCGATGTGCGGAAGCAAGAGCTCCTCCCCTACCATCAGCTGGAAACCCGCCTGATGTCAAGATTTTACTTCATCAGCATCAAGCATGTCAACCGAGGACAGAATGCTCAGGCGGACGCCCTCGCTAAATTGGCCAGTTCTCTGGCGATCCCGCCAGACACAAGCGTGAATATAACAGTGATCAACCGCTGGCAGGTCCCCAATGTGAAAGAGGTCTTGGCCGACGAACAAGAGATTGAGGTGGCAGCCGTCGAAGAGGTTCAACAGCCCGATTGGCAAGAACATCTCCTACGATGGTTCCAACACCAACAACTCCCAAAAGAGAAAGAACAGAGAATGAAACTCCTGAGGGTCAAAGACTCTTACGAGATGAGAAATGGAACCCTATTCCAAATAATGACAGATGCCCGAAGAAAAGTTCTACTTCGTTGCTTGTCTTCAGCAGAAGCGGGGCAGGTGATGCAAGAAGTCCATGCGGGTTTACCGGGAGCGCATCAGGTCGCCCCGAAGATGAAAATTGAGATAAAGAAATTGGGTTACTATTGGCCCACTATATTTGATGACTGCTGCAAGTTCGCCAAGGCTTGTCAGAAATGTCAAGAGCGCGCCAATGTGTCAAGAAGACCTCCAGTGCCGCTACACCCCACCATACCAAGCTGGCCATTTGCCCAATGGGGCACGTATGTGGTAGGGCCACTGCCAGCATCTTCATCAGGTTGCAAATATATCTTAGCAGCTATAGATTACTTCTCCAGATGGGTAGAGGCAGTAGCACTAAGAGAAGTGATGGGAGAGTTGGTTGCAAGGTTCTTCCGGCAGAACATAATATTCCGATTCGGGGTTCCTAGCCGAATTAACTCGAACAACGGCAGCCATTTCAGAAACCAGAAGGTTTATCGGCTAGCTGATAAATACAAGATTGATTGGAGGACATCGTCCCCCTACAACCCTCAAGCCAATGGACTTGCGGAGGCCTTCAATAAAACACTATGCACGCTGCTAGCAAAGAATGTCAAGTCTAACAAAAAGGACTGGGAAGAAAAGATGTACAAAGCGCTTTGGGCCTACCGTACGGTCTATAAAACCCCAACCAGCTATTCACCATTCTCCCTCATATATGGGTCAGAAGCTGTGGTGCCGATTGAATTGGAGGTCCCCTCGCTGTGAGTCGCTATCCAACATGGACTAGTCAACAGCGAACAAACTAATGCAGAAAGAAGATTAGAAGAGCTTGCCGAGCTCGAGGGAAAGCGTCTCCGTGCGCAACAAAACATTCAACTCTATCAAGCCCGCATGGCCCATGCTTTCGATAAGCTGGTCAAAGGACGGGAATTCAAGAAGGGTGACCTGGTGATGGTTAAAAGAAAAGAAGTGATGGCCTCCAATCCCAAAGAGAAGTTGGTCGAAAACTGGGTCGGACCATACATCATCCGTCGAGTATACGAAGGGGGTGCCTACGTCCTGGTAGACCACAAAGGAGTCGTCCAGTTCTCTCCCCTCAATGGAAAGCATATAAAGCTGTATCACACGGCACAACAGGCATTCCCTGAATAATCAGAATACCTTTACCTTGGTCTAGTGGCACTCCGCCCTGATCAAGCTACCTTTACCTTGGTCCAGTGGCACTCCACCCTGATCGAGCTACCTCCACCTTGGTCTAGTGGCACTCCGCCCTGACCGAGCTACCTTTTATCTTGGTCTAGTGGCACTCCACCCTGATCAAGCTACCTTTACCTTGGTCTAGTGGCACTCCGCCCTGATCAAGCTACCTTTACCTTGGTCTAGTGGCACTCCGCCCTGATCGAGCTACCTCCACCTTGGTCTAGTGGCACTCCACCCTGACCGAGCTACCTTTTACCTTGGTCTAGTGGCACTCCGCCCGGATCAAGCTACCTCCACCTTGGTCTAGTGGCACTCTCCCTGGATTGAGCTACCCATATCTTGGTCTAGTGACACTCTGCCCTAACCGAGCTCGCATGTAATAAACAACATCGCCAATGCGGGCCTTACGCAAGAATCGGCACGAATCCTCCTTTGCGTTAGCATTGCCTTCTTGCCGATGAATAAACCCTTTTCTTCGGCACAAGACCTCGTGTCCTAGCCGGCCCTTCTACAACATTGTCATTACGGGCCTTACGCCCGAATCGGCACAAATCTATCCTTTGCATTAGCATTGCCTTCTTGCTGACGAATAAACCCTTTTCCTCGGCACAAGACTTCGCGTCCTAGCCGACCCTTATACAGCATTGCCATTGCGGGCCTTACGTCCGAATCGGCTCAAATCTCTCCCTTGCGTCATCATTGTCTCTTTGCTGACGAATAAACCCTCCCTTTTTCTCGGCGCAAGACTTCGCATCCTAGCCAACTCTCTCAACGTCCTTCTGTTGCATGTTTCAAAAAAAAGAAAGAAAAAATAAAATGGGGTTAAAAATAGAGATACCCCGCCAGACTTGTTCCTATATTCGGAACAAGGGCAAAAATGGCTATAACCTGGCTACGGCGAAAACCCGAAAGGGCACTGCGGGCAAAATCGGGTACCCCGCCACGTGAAAACCCGAAAGGGGCGCGTAGGCAAAAGCAAGAGGGGGCTGGCTTCAGCGAAAACCCGAAAGGGCACTTAAGTCAGTAAAGTGGTCGTCTAAAAAAGTTCCTCTTTGATTCTCCTCCTGTTGAAACTCCCAAGGGACAACCATCAAAAGTCCCACCGGAGATTCCTTACCAAACCCGTGTGTGACCCTCGTCATCATCGGCGAGATCGGTCGACCTCTACCTTTAACTTGGACCTTTCATCCCTGTTAATGAACATGCCCTTGCTTCGACATGTAACCCCTGTCAATGAACAAACCAGTGTTCGACCCTCGTCATCATCGGCGAGATCGGTCGACCCCTACCTTTAACTTGGACCTTTCATCCCTGTTAATGAACATACCCTTGCTTCGACATGTAACCCCTGTCGATGAACAAACCCGTGTTCGACCCTCGTCATCATCGGCAAGATCGGTCGATCTCTACCCTTAACTTGGACCTTTCATCCCTGTTAATGAACATACCTTTGCTTCGATATGTAACTCATGCCGATGAACAAACCCGTCTTCGACCCTCGTCATCATCGGCGAGATAGGTCAGCCTCTATCCCTTAACTTGGACCTTTCGTCCCTGTTGAGAGCTATATAGCCTTTGCTTCGGCATTTAACCAATGTCGACAAACTAAACCAGGGTCCGACCCTTGTCATCATCGGCAAGGCCGGTCGACACTCTAGCACGCAAGCTCTCCCTTATTCCGAATTCTTCACGGAGTACCAAAAAAGAACAAGAAAGAAACGAAAAATGGGATTAAAAATAGAGATACCCCGTCAGTCTTGTTCCCAAGCTAGGACAAGGGTAAAAATGGCTATAACCTGGCTATGGTGAAAACCCGAAAGGGCACTGTAGGCAAAATCGGGTATCCCACCACGTGATAACCCGAAAGGGCGTGTGGGCAAAAGTAAGAGGGGGCTGACTCCGGCGAAAACCCGAAAGGGCGCTTGAGTCAGTAATGTGATAAAAAAATGATGATGATAAAAAAGTGATGAAATGAAATGACGATGTAGTAGCAAAGTTACTCTTGTTCATCATTCCACTTTTACTACCCCTTTCGGTCCTTGTCACCATCGGCAAGACCGGCTACCTTCTCGGTCCTTGTCACCATCGGCAAGACCAGGTACCCTTGTCACCATCGACAAGATCGGTCGCTACCTTTTCGATCCTTGTCACCATCGGCAAGATCGATCGCTACCTTTTCGGTCCTTGTCACCATCGGCAAGACCAGCTACATTTTCGACCCTTGTCACCATCAGCAAGATCGATCGCTACCTTTTCGGTCCTTGTCACCATCGGTAAGACTAGCTACCTTTTCGACCCTTGTCACCATCGGCAAGATCAGTCGCTACCTTTTCGGTCCTTGTCACCATCGGCAAGACCTGCTACCTTTTCGACCCTTGTCACCATCGACAAGATCGATCGCTACCCTCTCGGTCCTTTTCACCATCGACAAGACCAACTACCTTTTTGACCCTTGTCACCATCGACAAGATTGGTCGCTACCTTTTCAGTCCTTGTCACCATCGACAAGACCAGCTACCTTTTCAACCCTTGTCACCATCGACAAGATTGGTCGCTACATTTTCGGTCCTTGTCACCATCGGCAAGACCAGCTACCTTTTTGACCCTTATCACCATCGGCAAGATCGGTCGCTACCTTTTCGATCCTTGTCACCATCGGCAAGACCAGCTACCTTTTTGACCATTGTCACCATTGGCAAGATCGGTCGCTACCTTTTTGGTCCTTGTCACCATCGGTAAGACAAGCTACCTTTTCGACCCTTGTCACCATCGGCAAGATCGATCGCTACCCTTTCGGTCCTTGTCACCTTCGACAAGACCGGCTACCTTTCGATCCTTGTCACCATCAGTAAGACCGGCTGCTCTTTTGACCCTTGTCACCATCGGCAAGATCGGTCAACTTTCTATCGACCCTCGTCACCATCGACGAGACCGATCGACTTCCTATCGACCCATGTCATCATCGACAGGACCGGTCGACATCCCCCTAACCTGGACCTTTCATCATCGTTAAGCAATAAACTTCTTTTGCTTCGACATGTAACCTCTGTCGATGAATAAACCCTACCCTCAGTTTTGTCACCATCAACAAGTCTGGTTGACAAGCCTTCTGACTTTATTTCCCAGCCCTAGGGGGCCTCTACACCCCGGTCCTCCGGACTTTCGGCCTACACTGGCCGTTACTTGGTTCCGAGAATGGTCATAGCGCAGTGGAGCGAACACCTCACCCCTTTGCTGAAGGCGTGAGCGCTCTCCTGCCCTAATGACTCATATACTCGGACTAGAGTTAACTAGCAATTAGAAAAAAGAGAGGAAAAGGCCAATAAAAGAATGGAGTCGTCATTTAGCAGCAAATGAGGATACTTCATTCCTATGAGACAAAAGATACATGTTACGCGGGGCATACCTCGGGGTACATAAAGTCCATCAAACAAAAAGGGGCGAATAGAAGAGACTATGGCAGCGGGCGTCGGAAGATGTCCTCCAGTTCTGGGATACCCAAGGAGGGTTGGCGGGTCAGTTCTTGCAGGCGAGACTCGGTGACATCCAGCTGCGATAATTTCTCTTCAAGGGAAGCGGCTTGTCCCTCGGCCATTTCTGCTTCCTCTATCTTCTGGACTTCCAGACGCTCTATTTCCTGAAGCTCAGCCTTTGCCCTTGAAAGCTCAGCCTGCAGCTCTGCTATCCGGGCCGTAAGGAAATTTCGACGCTGCGAGGAGGCGCTGGCGGCATCCCTTATCTACGCCGTAGTCCCTTTCAGAGAGACGAGGGCCGCTCGACATTCAACTCGCTCCAATGTTATGGCCGTCAGCTGGTCAGCTACCTCCCTGCCTAGAAACTCCCTTCTGTTCACATATTTTAGCAGCAGAATTACCCGTGGAGTCCAGTCGTCCATGGGGCAGCCGAAAGCCAACAGCGAACGGGACAAGTGCTCTATCAAGCCCCTCAGCTGAACATAAGTCAAATCTCTGCTGGCCGCTATGGTCTGCTGAAGGGTCCCTAAGAACTGCCACACGAGGTCGCTCGATGACTGGAGGCCGAGTGGTGACGTCTCGGGAAGTTTGAACTTCACTCTGCTGTCCACGGTGGCCCAGATATCGTCGCTCGTCCCAGAAGACGACGACGGCATGATCTGTAATGCACTTGTACTGGGAACAACTGCAGTAGCTGATATGGTAGCTGGAGTCTCGATGACGGAGACTTCCCTGCCACTCTCTTGGGACGAAGCTACAACAGGAACATCAAGGGCGGAGGACATCTGCTCCTCGCCTCCAGCCTGGCTGACCCCCATATGGCCAGTTTCAACAATGAGAGCCAGGGCCCCAATAGTCCCGGCTTCCTCTTCAACGATCCCTCCCGCCTCTACTTCGGGGGGGGGGGGGGGCACTCTTCTCTAAAGCCGACTATCGTGCGACTTTCAATGGCCAAGATTCCTTGACTACCACTGACTCGTCAGTCCTCACGAGTACTCCCGGTCCTGTTGAACCCGCTACCGCTGCGTAGTCCCTGGGATATCGCAGGGCGATAGGACGCAAGACTGGCAGGAAGGTCGCGCGACCCGCACCTAGAGCCGGGAGGGGTATCTGCACCGTTATGGTTGGCAGCACCACCTCAGTCTGCACCGAAAATATATATATCAGAAAGTTGAAATGAAAAGAGAGGAAGAAAAGCTGCAAATGAACAGTGGTGGAGAGAGAACAAAGGGCGAAGGCCTTATATAGGGGGGGTTTCGGATGTTAATCTGGCACGCTATTTAGCACGCCGAATTAACACCCCTTCAAACCAAAAGGCACGCCGATTTAAGGCGCGTCAGATTAACTTCATTCCAACCTTCAGGCCGCGCCGGATTAACCCCGCGCCGTATTAACATTCAAACGGCACCGGATTGGCATCCGTGCCAGATTAAGGGCCATTACGAGCCTATGTCAATTAAAGAGGAGATCATTCTAGGCGAAGCTCATCCATCCGCCTTGCTACACTCATGCCTTGCTCGCAACACCCACGGCTAGGGGGCATTTGTTGGCACTCAAAATATCACTCGCGGTGATCAAGCCTCAAAGATGAATGACACGGCCCACTGAAGCATAGAAGCCGATAAATATCAACATATTAAAGCCCTCTCGAGTTACCAGAGCTTCAGGTCACCTTGTATGAACATCGGGGACTTCACCTCAGAAGAATCGAGAAGAATTCACAACCAACTGGTAGTGCGACCAAGCCTGCCCAATGAACCGGCATCAACTCCGTCGTGCCGCATACACTACACCCATTGTCCGACCAAGGACGACGGCCTACCCGGTGGCCCGCCACCACATGAAAGACTCTCCTGAGATCGAAGAACTCCCTTGGCTCTTCAGAACAGAGGACCGATGATGTGACACAACCTAGGACTCAACAAGCAAGCACAATTAAGCATTCAAAACGGACCGATAATAGCAACCGCTCACCCGATGCTCACTAAGACCTGGGTAACTTGGCAATGCCAAGGGGAGGTTGTGTGGGCTAGGCCCTTGCTGGTAGAGGGCCAGCAAGGCCAAGGTTTGATTCCCCAAGGGTACGGCTGCCCAAATCAAGGGTCCGACGAAGTGCCAAAGGGCACGGGTTCCACTCTCTTCCCACGATGATCACTTATAGCAAATGAGCTTAAGGATCGGACTCTCGTCACGACCAGCGGAGTTTATGAACTAATATTGAAAGAACAAGCATGAATTAGAGCAAAGTTTTGGAGCACTCACTCGACCGGTTTGAAGAAACCGGTCCCGCTCGGAGACGAGGGCGAGCGGGGAAGCGTGGGTTCCCCACACGCCGCGCCGGGGTAGCTTGACATGTTTAAGCTATTACAACACTACACCCCATGCAAGGGGGGGATCGTGGGGAAGGGAAGATGATAGTTGCATCCAAACACTACCTCCACACAGGGAGGGGCCTTCAGTCGGCCAAGCGGGGAGGGGAAACTAGTGCTAAGAGTGATGAAGAAGTGATGACACCGAATCAGCCTTCTCTCTGTAATAGCTGACAGACGGAGGGTGTGGAGGCCGCAGAACTCTCTCTGGAATTTCCCTGAGGGTGAGACCAGTGGGGATCTCTTCGTCTCTGGAACAGGAGTGCCTCTGAATTTTTCCAATTTCTTCAGGGGTCGCTGGCGGCCTGGGTAGGAGTACGAACAAGGTTGCTGAATCTCGGACTGTCTGCAATAGACGAAGAGCTCTTGGTCTGATTCCTCCGGGGTTTGTCGTGGTGAAGCTTTCTCTCCGGATCAGGATCTCTGCAGAGCTAGCTCCTGGTTTCCAACAGCAGGTTGTAGAGGATGCCCCGGTAGCTCCTGACCTCGGAATCAAGTGCCGTCAGATTCATTGGAATCGTGGACGAGTCCTCTTCGCAGCAAAACTGATGAGGAAGCCAACCGATGTTGGAGAAGACTAGGGAATGCAAAACAATGGCGAATGGTCGGTGCAGACTATGAGTAGCAGATCTGCATAGCTGAGGGAGAAAAATGAGAACTCTGGACCACGAATGCCAAATGAAGTTCTGTTTCTTGATTCTAGAAGTAGACTGGGCAATGCGGAACTTTGAAGAAGAACTCGTGGACTGATTCCTTCGGGGTTTGTCGTGGCAGAGCTTCTAATCTGGCTCAGGTCCTCAGCCGAGGTAGAACTATGCAGTTGTGGGAGAATGGAGCTCCTGGACGGCTCGGAGATCGGAAGAAGATGAAACCACTTTTGTTACGAAGGAGACTGGTAGACGCTTCTGACAATGGCTCTTGGGTCTTCAAACTCATCCGGAGGAAGTCGTGGTGGCCGCTGCAAGTTGCTGGTGCATCTGCAACCTCTAGACAGTAAACTGTAATTTCGAAGTAACTTCCAATGACCAAGAAAGAAGAAGGGGAAGGGGGTATATGCGTGTGGGAGTGACCCCTGGTTGTAAGGGGGTCTTGGAGGGGGTGTTCTAAGGTGTGGGAGGTGGAGAATAAGGTCTAGAAGAGGGTCCCATAGATGGTGGTAGTGGGGGCTGCGAATTTGGTTGTAATGGAGAGAGGGAAAGGATATTCGAAAATAGGTTTAAGGGTGGGGTTAATTTTTTGTCTTGGGAATGGGTGGGGGGGTTGTGTTGGGGAAGGGAAGGGGTGCTTGGGGTAGTGGGAAGGGTGCTTGGGAAAGTGGGAGGGGTAGTTGGGGGTTGGATGGTGAGGAGAGGATTGGTGGAGGGGGTCTTGGGAAGGGGTGGAGTATTGATGAGGGTTGTGGGAAATGGGAAGAGGCTTAAATGGGGTAGGTGGGGAGTGGAGGTGGTTGGGAAGGGAGGAGAGAGAAGAAAATTTGAATTTGGGTGTTGAGGAGAGAGAAAGTGGAGTGAAAAAGAGAGATTAAGAGAGGAAGAGAGGGTTTCTTGCGAGTGAAGTAGGATTTCTCTGAGCATCCTTCGCGGCCATCTTCCTTCCTCTGCCAGAAGCCCTCCGGAGCCAGAAAAAAGGAGTCATCCCGATACTCTGTTCTTCGAATAGGTGGGTCATCTGCGTTTCATATCTACCCTCCAACTGCTTCCCCTCAACTGAATGTAAGCGAGAGGGGGAGGCTGGCGATGATATGAGATAACCTCCCCCCCTTCTTTGCCATCTTTTCTCTTTGTTGCTCTCCTGCGAGCTTCCCTGTAAGTAAAACGGTGGCCGTGCTGCGATGCCGGCACCGAACTTGTAACATATCTGTAGCCTCCTTCGCCGATGAGATAATGGCATGCATATATGAATATATCGGTTGATTGAATGCTCAACGCCTCTCTTTCTTCTCCCACTGCTATCTCATTTGGTATTTAGATATAGGTGTCCTCCCGTGTATAGTTTTTCGATTCTGATTTCCCCCTGATTCCGAATACGCCCTGGAATGCCATGGGCTACAGAGATAACCCCTCCCCGGGTCCTCCACGTCTGTGCCTATGCATACGTCTCCCCCGTTTTAATACGAGATCTGACCTCGACCTTCTTCCCTCTTTGCATTTCTCTGTTACTCAGAGGAGGTAGGGGTTGCTTCCAGAATAGTGGAGTCCATCTTGTGACTACTACGTTCCAGCCATTCGAGTATATGCGCGCGTAGATAAATCGTCCCAGCTGTATATCAACTGCCTCTCTCCGTCACTGTTGTTTGCATTCTCTTCCGTGGATGGCAATATAGTCTCACGAGCATCAACACCTTAACCCCGTGGCGGGTAGGTTATCAATGCCGAGAATCTTCATTTTTTTGTTTGTGGTCTGTAACCACTAAACCATTCGAGTCCCGTTGGTTTTGTCTTAGTCACCCGGGGAGGGGGATATTTCCCACTGCTTCACAGAGTTGCCAATCGGTCAAGGGAGTTCCACTTCTGAGTGATGGATGCTTCCCATGGGCCGTAGGGCTAATAACAACAGGGGCTTCAGCTCGACAACGTTAAACCCACATTCTCTCGGGATTCTGTGGTATCTAAGGGGTGAGTGCTCCTAGTAGGCTTGTCCTCGGGGCCTCTCTCTCTAATGCTCCCTCGCTAGCGGATACAGTGCACGCTGTAGGTTGCCCACCCCTCGTAGGCCAGTCCTCGGGGTGTTGCTTCCATCAATAGCTACCTCGTCCCTTTGTTTCCACCCACAGAACTATGGCGCCCCTCGCAGGCTAGTCCTCGGGGTTTCCTGTCCGAATGGGTTGTGCTGGCTGCCACTATGCAGACCGGCTGGTTAGGGGCTTACTCCACGAGTGAGTATGACCCCGTTTCTCCCATGTAATCCTTCAAGGACGGGGGAGATGTTGCCCAATTTTTGGCCGAATCCTTTTTAACTTATAATATCATTTACATAAAATGGCTTCAATAAAACATCCATTTTGAGGTTAAGAACCCTAGTGCTCGAGTATGAACCTCGCACTAGCTCATAATTTCACTTCTGGGTAGCGTTGGACTCCAATTAAACAAACAATCACCTCAATTAACTTCAAAACTCTCAATAGGACTTTAATAAACTTAAATCATTTCAAAATTCATCAAAAAAATAGCTAAAGCGGCGCGGTCCTAATCTGGCGTGCCTTAATACGGCGCGGTACCCAACCCTGCGCCGGAATAACTTTACACTCATAAAAATTTGATTTCAAACGGCACGTTCCCGGCGCGCTCTAATCTGACGCGCCCCAAGCCCATCGCGCCGGGTTAAACACGCTCATGGCCGCGCCGTATTAGAATCATTTACCTACGTTTGGCCGCGCCGGGAAACCAATCCCTACGTGCAGCCACACCGATTTTAAGGCATTATAATGTTCTAATCACTCACTCGCCCTCGAAGGGATCCTCGTCTCCCGCGGTCGAGATTAATGACCCTAATCAATAATAAATTGAATAAGAAAGGGCTATTCAAGCTCAGGACATCCTACTATCATACTTTTACTACCATGTACGTTAGCGCTTCGCTTTCGTTATCATGCTTATGTTACCACTTCCGTCCCCCCTCAGTGGAGGCTAATAAATTTGATTGATCACTGATCATTATTACAACTCTACTGCCACGTTTAGCATAACCATGAACATCATGTGTGCATGCCTGCATGGACCCTCGGGCATATCGAATGGCACCGACGGAAGCCCGGGTTACGCCCGATCGGAAGTCTCTGCTATGCGCGATGGTGGTCTTCGGACCTACGTCCTCCGCCACGTACCAAGAGTCTCCAATTTAATGAACCATGCCTCTCTTGCATGATAGATAGAAACATCTCATGTGACCTCGTCATGTTTATACCTTCGCATCTTTATTCCGGCCTCGACAGCCCACCATCTTGGTAATTAATAAAAGATTTTCCCTCCTCGCGGGAGATGTAATTAACGCCATAGCCTTTATGGTGTGGCGGATTGCTGGTCCCGACCGAGTCTCACTTTCGCCCGATGCGGGTCAGGATGAGCGCATAATAAACTCGTCACTTATGTGACTGGCACGCCTACGCAGTCAATTAGTTAGTTAATTGCCGGCTAATTAATTGGTTGGTCGACACGTAAATAAACCAAATAAACCCACCAATAAAATAAAAATAACAATAATTTTCAACAAAGTACGAGGAAAGGATCCCATCGTTGAAACATCTACTGACCTTGAAATGCACATTGATAGGGTCTGCACAGACCTTGGTCCCTAAAATGCATATGAGTCAGACAGAACCCTTTGAAAGTGTGTGCCTTACAAAAGCAGTATGCAACAAGCAAACTCATTAGCACAACATCATTCAATCTTTCATATGTAGACACCTGGTGACTTATAGTGTTTGCTATCATCAAAACCATTGGGGCACAAAAATCTCCCCCTTTTTGATGATGGCAACACTATGTGTCACACTAACTCGAATCAAGTCAAATTATTCTCCCCTTTGACTTCAGCAAAAAGACAATATTTTGAGAGAGAGATATAAGCATGCATGAAATGGGTGATTTAGAATCTCCCACTTTAACTACATCATTAAGGCATAGAAGATCTATACTTCCCCTGGATAAATGAAGAAAATCAGCAAACACAGGGGCAGATAAATAAGTAGTTTTATGCTAAGGACCATGACACCACATACTCTCTCCCTTTGACAACCAGCTAAAATGGAGGAACACTAAGGCACGACCTTTCCCCCCCATGAACATGTGATACCAATTGTTTTGAAACCAATTGTCATGAAATGAGGGAATTCAGGCAAATGATGCCAATTGTTATGATATGTGAACATCGCAAGGACAACCAAGAGGGACTATCAGAGGTAAGTCTGATACCAAGAGTAGAGAAAGATATTGACTGGATTGCCAATGAATAGATGAGACAGAAAGATTTTCAATAGGGTACCAAATTCATAAATATTGATAAGTGAATTTCATACTCTTCTATTATAAGAGATTATGAATGAGTCTAAACTTACCAGCACGATTTAAGAATGATGTATACAAAGTTTATCAAGAAAATTCAATACTCATATCTGAAACACCTTTTAATAAAAATGAACCAAATGCACATATGACATTCTTGTTTTAACCTCCTTCTATCTTACTCATTGAAAATTAATGACTCCTATGGAAGTTACACAAGATAGTATTGAGATTAAACAGTTATAAATGTATCTGAGCTTGTCTTTGATTACACTAATTTTCCAGATTTTTCTTTTCAACAGCACACTAGTTTTCCTGAGCAATCTTAGTTGATCAACACCTTTTTACATAAGGCACAACACGTCTTAGGTGAAGTGATCCAGTTACTCAGTGTGATAACTGCATTGCATCTCAGTCATGAGAACAGAGTTAGCAATAGAAGTGTCTTTTTACGTGAGGAGACACCTTGGTTAGAGGCAGGAATCCCCAGTTACTCAACACAACTATACCATTACTCTACCAGATTCTCAATCATTTTTATAGCAGAGGTAACTATGACACTTCATGACATGGGTTTACTCCATTTCTTTGATAGAGGACCCAGTTTCTCGGTGCCTAAAGTCATTGCTCTGACCAAGATTTATTTCAATTGTTTTCAGAATTTTTTCAGACAATACACTACACTGAAGTGTTTAAGAACAATACTATCTACAAGTATCTTACCCAAAGAAGGCCATAATTTTAAAATTTCAGATTTCAGAAGGTTCTGCATGAAATTACATGAGACAATTGGTTAAGATTTATTAAACATAATGATTCAGATATTTTCAAGTCTTTTAATTCAAAAATTAATGAATACATTAGACTTAAATCAACTTGATTCATCAGACATTCTTAAACCAGTATAATAGAAGATTCTTCTTTTCGAAATATGTCAGATTTATGATTAGGGTACACAGATTGAAATCTTCCCAAATTCAGATGAATCAATATTGACAATGCAGCCAGTCAATGGAAACAACCTGAACTTTTATTTAGAGAGCAGTAGAGGACATTATCAAGCATGCATATGAAATGACAGAATTGGAACACATGCTTGTGCATCAAACATATTTTCAGGAGTCAGTGAGTTTACAAAGATGCAGCAGGAGGTATGCACTAGAGTAATCCAGTTCAGAAATTAATAGCTGAGTCTGGAATACAAATAGATCAGCTTGACAGTAGTGACAAGAATGAGTTCAAGTGAAGCTCTCCTTCAACAACTTAGGGAATGGCAGACAGAGATTTCAGCTTCAAGAAAGGTATGAATTCAGATGATGAAAAATTCTGAGTCCAATCAACACACAGGATTAGGAGAATGATTTAAGTGACTAGACAAGAAGGGTTCAGAATAAAAAAAAGACTAATGAGTCTAAAATGCTCCCCCTGTCTAAATGCAATGAGTCATTTCTTTTTAGATTTTTCAAATTTGATGATATGCAATGCACTACACTACATGTATGCATGTGCAATGACTTTCCTAAGAGTATTTCCTGAGCATGAATACTAGAGACCTGCAATGGCTAGAAAAGCCCCCCCTGACTTTATGCCATATATGCAATGAAGGCTTGACATATGATTTTATGATTCATGATCATGATTATTCAGACTGCCCTATATGTAATATGACCCATGGTACTAGGGAGAGGACTTGGTCTAAAAGACCACCTCACACATAGTAAGAACCTCTAGACAGACTTCAACTGCCCTTTAGTAGCTTACCATTTGATATACCATAGTGATCATGCATGACGATGCGGTACCAACACAGTCCCATATGCAGCAGATTTTCAATGGACTATGCAACACCTGTCTGTGTAAGATATACAATGTAACACAGACAAGTTTCAAACATCATTCATATGCATTTCATTTTAGAAAGTAATTCAATTAGAAGATGCACAAATGAATTAACATATGCAAGAATAGATTCAACTTCAACAAAGCAGATAACACATGAAAATGCAACCATGTATGCTTAATGTTGATTCTAAAAAAGAAAACTTCAAAGAACCGAATTTAAACAGAATTTTCAGAACTGACCTGAAGAGTGCAATCATGGGGTTTTTTATTCTTGAGTGCCTTGATTTATTAACCCCCTTTATTCCATTCCAAGACACACCTGCAAAGTGGCAGACTATTTTGTTCCAGTAGGAACCCAAGTAGCCTTGGGTCCTGTATTACTCCTACCAGGTGTTCTAAACAATTTCTTAGCACGATGGTCATCAAATTTCATCAGAGAACAGTCAGCCATAGAATGTCCGAATTTTTCACATTATCTACATGTACCAACAGAATTTTTGACCTTATTATGCACATCAACATAAGCATGAACTCTATGTGCATGAGCATGAAAGTTTCTGTTGTTTACATGAACATTTTGTCTCTTATTTTCAGTTAGCCAGCAATTTGCAGATTTATGACATGGCTTTCCATTATTAAAACATGAAGAATTCATTCTTTCAAAGCTCTTATCAAAAGCATGTCTTTTTACAGGGAATTTAGCAGTTTTGAAATTAAATGTGTTTCCCTGAGCATGCCAGCAGTCCTTGACTATATGGCCATGCTTTCCACATTTGAAGCACCTGATGTGCTTTCCTCTAGAGCCAGTATTATTCCTATGTGACCCTAACCAGCATTCAATAGCCTTGTGACCAGGCTTCTTACAATTAAAAAATATGATGTGCTGGTTCATTGATACAGAATTATTCCAACCAAAGACATGCTGATTCTCATAGGGATTTGTATGATGGGAATAGAATTTTCCCTTGCTCTCAGCAGCATTCACATTTTTACAAATGTTCATATCATCAATTTTCATAACATGGCAGTCATGCATCATATGCCCTGCCCTACCACAATAGTAACATGAATTAACTTTTGAGTTTGCATGTGAATGAGTTTGAAAATTTTTAACAGCATGCACTGATGAGCTACCAGGATTCTCAAAAGTAGCAGAATGAATAGAGTTCATAGCACTAGCAGAAACAATTCTAAATTTATCCAGATTGGCATTCTTTTTCTGCTTTTCAGTCCTTTTCAAGTTCTTATTTTGGTTTCCAGTTCTTTGAGATGTAAACTGAAACACTGGTGGGTTCGGTGAGCTGTGAGAACCAACACTGGAAATAAAGGATGTTTGCGTTTTGTTTTCAAAGCTCTTTTTCTTTGCAGGGTTATAGCCCAACCCTTCTTTCTGAAAGTTTATCTTGACTCCTAGCAACTTATCCAAGCTTTCTTTACCATTAACAAACTTTGACAAAGAGTTTTTCAAATCCTGAATTTCATTTTCTAGAGATGTAATATGTATCTCATAACTGGCAATCTCTTGTTCACTACAATTAATACATTCACTCAGCACCTTGTTTGCAGTTTTATATTTCTCAACATCTTGTTCTAGATTCCTCAATTTTTCAGATTCTTCAATGCAGACAGATTTTCCTTTTTCTAATATGAGAAGCTTTCCGGACATAACAGTGT
The DNA here is from genome assembly GCA_022559845.1 of Amorphophallus konjac. NCBI lineage: Eukaryota > Viridiplantae > Streptophyta > Magnoliopsida > Alismatales > Araceae > Amorphophallus > Amorphophallus konjac. The sequence goes on from CM040123.1 coordinate 45,097,693, forward strand.
TTAACAGTTTTAATTTTTCAATTTTAGCTTTCAATTCAATATTTTCCTCCTCAAGCTTATCAGATTGAATTTCCTTATTAGCAGATCTTTCTTTCTCGATAGCAAGAAGCCTCTCTGAAATTACAACATTCAGGACCATAAGTTTCTTGTTTTGTTCTTTCAGATCTTTTTTTTCTTTTACTAGCTTCTCGATTTCTTCATCATATTTTTCACTACTGGATATCAAGTCCAGTCTTTCAATCAATTTCTCATCTCTTTGTTCAAATTCAAGTTTCTCATTCAACAAATCTTTGTTTTCTTCTTTGAGAGAAGCAATCAACTTCCTCTGCCATTCATTATCAAGGTAGAGATCTTCGTTACGTTCCTCTAGGAGAGGACATTTATTGCAAGTTGACTCTATAGACCAGACATTTGAAGATTTCTCCTTGAGTTCTTTTATCTTAGCTTCACACTTTTCATTGTTCTTCTGAAGTTCAGCATTCTCAAGTTTCAATTTGTCTACTTCAGAATTGATCTTATTCAGCTCTTGCAATTTCATTAGAAGCTCATCATTTTTAATATCCAACTGATCTACCAGTTTAGAAATCTTATCAGCAAATTCATCGTTTTCATTTTTTAGCAAGGAAACTTGTTCTTTATGCCTAAGAATATCACATAGACAAGCATCATACGATTGTTTCATATTCAAGCAATTTTCACAAGATGAATTACGACCTTTCTGATCAATTTTCTTTTTCATCTTTTTGTGCTATTTTCTTAATTGTTCATATGAATTAAGCAACTCATTGTATGCAGTAATCCAATCATCCACAGTATAATTGTCAAATTCAGAAGGTAGCTCATCTTCGTCTTCATCTTCATTTTCTTCTTGCTGTCCATCATCATCAACCATCAAACATGTGTTGCGATTCCTGGTAAGCTTCAGTTTCTCCAAAATCTCCTAGGCAGACCTACAAGAAGAAACACACGAAATTAGAGCTCTGTCAAGTGATGCTTTCATTAGATCTAATGCTCTAGAGTTGACAGAGTCTTTTAATCTATCCTTATCAGTCCATTTAGATTTATCTCTCGATAATTTATGTGGGCCGTGAACCATTACCTTCCAAAGGTCAGGATCTGTTGATCTTACATACCAATGCAAGTTCTCCAGCCATAGATCGAAATCATTACCTCTGAAGATCGGCGGATGCGCCATCGAAAAATGATTGACCAGATATAGATCTAAAGACAATATATGAGAAATGCACCGAACTAAGACCGTTGCAATGCAAGGCACCAAATCAACACGGCAAAGCACCGAACACAAAAGGGACATGACCCTCTCTGAAATGCACCAAGGAAGCTATAGGATCTGCTGCGGATCGTTCGATCCGATTACATAGCAACCCGCTCTGATACCAATTGTTAGGGTGCTAGGCCTGGATTCAGAGGGGGGGTGTGAATGAATCCCCTTTTAAAAATAGCCCAATTAAAAATAGTAACTAGACACAAATGCGGAATTAAAACTATTCAAGCTCCACAAGATAAGGTGGACAATGATTCTCTTGATCAAATAGTTGAGCTGCAAGAATGCATACTCCTAAGCAGACCTATGCTATTGACCGAACCCAATCAAGAAGTCAAATGCAACATAGACGCTCAAATGACATGAGTGAATTTGACACTCTCCAGTAACAATGATCAAGAAATCAAAGTGACTCTCTCAAAACCAGAGTCAAATGTTCGGTGTGCAAACCAAAAACCCACTAGATGGGAAATAGAGATCGAGCCTAAGTATACATCTAGCGAATCAGACAAGGCAATCAAACCACGATGGACAAGAGATTTTTAGGTGGTTCGGTACTCCAGACCTACGTCCACCCCACACTCAAATAAGAGTGTGGATTCCCACTGATATACAGCTTAACTACTGGGCCTCACAGCTTGCCAACAACTGCTGACTGACAGTGTCACGCCCCGAATCGATAGCAGCGGAACGTGTCGTTTGCTCGGAACGTGGCAGTTACAGTCGTGAATGACCAAGAGCAATCGCATAAGACTAAAATAATTTTGAACAAACGATAGGGATTTTATTTCTAATATAAATCTCTTACAAGAACTTGTTTTTCCAACTTAGAGACTCCAACACAATGGAAAGAAAAGAAACGACATACTAACATACTTTAGACAAAATAACTGAATGAGAGACGACAAGTTAACTTAACTAGACAATACTATCTAGACTCAAGAAAGATAAAAGACTCAGGTTCACTAGTTTCCGAAGCTCGCTTGCACACTTGTCCCGCCCGTGTGAGTCTCGGTCTCACTAGCCACCTGATTACCTGAAAAATGTTGGAATAAAACGGAGTGAGCGAACGCTCAGTAGGAAATTATATCTCAAGAACTAGCAATGGGTTTAAGTAATTACAATTTTTCACATGTTAATGCAATATGGCTATGCATGTAGAAATAACTGAACAAGTGAAAAAAATCAATAAAATAATACGTCGTATAAAACTTCCAAGCAAGTCTTAAACAAGAGATATTCATGAGAAACTTTATAGATTATTGGCTATTTCACGCAAGTAATTTGCCCGTGTCGGGCCACGCTAGTCAAGTCACGCAAGTCGAGTCACGCACGCGAGAAAGAGAGAGTTTGTGGAATGCCAAAGATCAAGAGAAAGAGTACTCCGGTGCAATGCTAGACACCGTTATCATTCAACTCCCATGGGCACTAGTACTTTCGGGTGCTCCTCCCAGGACCAGATCGGGCCCTATATGCACAGCATTCACGATAGATCTAGACATCCACGATAGTTTATAGCCAATAAGGAGTTCCAAGAACAAGATTTAATAGGATGATAAGATAAGATTTTTCATGGAATTCAAGGGCACGACCCTTGAGCAAGGATATACTGGCGATAAAATCCACGCGAAGCATATAAACCGTGACATATCGATAAACTAGGTGGAATTGGTTCCCTAACCGGGTACCATAACAAATAAGTGCCCATATGTAGATGGTCACTCTTTTATATAGAATTGAGGTCCACAAGAACATCAATTTTTGACATAGAATTGGGGTCAACAAGAACATCATAACAACGTCATGTTTTCCCCATTGAATTTAATTCTCATATCATACATATAGCATGATATGAGGGCCGGTATACCATGTTTCTATAGAGCGACATGGCAAAGATTGTGTAATGGGTTTTTATGGTACAACCAGCTCAGTCGGCCTTGAGGGAATCCAAGGCTCGAGGAGTCTTACGGAGGTCTCTATGACTAACTCACTAGTCCAAAGGAACGGAATGTCCAATGGAGAGCTTGTATGTCACCGAGAATTGAGGGGTAAGTGTTAAAACATCGTGAAACGTGGGACTATATTCACGGAATGGAGATATAGTGCCTATATATGAATATATATATCGATATGAAACCCTCGGTTAATCAGAAACAGTGTAAAAATATTTTTACAGGAAACTAACGACTTTACCTAAGTCATTAATTATAAAATTAACGCCTTATTCAAGGGCGTTCCTATGCAATTTGACGACTACAATAGCAGGCGTCCATTTTATTTTACAATGTTTTGCATAATTGAAATTTCTGGATTTTGCATGAATAGCGCCTCACAGAGGGGCGTTCATATTAAAATCACGTCCTGGTACAGGGCGTTATATGTATAATAGACGACCTTGATCAGGTCGTTAATTCATAAGGTTCCAGGAAGATGAACAGTAACGAAATTTCATGATTTACATTTTTCAGGGAATAATTCCATGGATAGTACATGAAAAATATCAGGGATTGGTAAATACGATTAGGCACTGATTAGAATCAGGTTTAAACAGATATAGAATTGTTAACGTATGTAATTAATAATTAAGAAAGTAACGTCTGCGTATAGGGCGTCAAAACTAGATTTGACGACCTAGTCGTGGTCGTTTCTTTTAAGTAGCGCCCTTTACAAGGGCGTTTCTTTCAAAATATTACAGAAAAATGTTTAAAAAGGCATTAACTGTATGCATGTATGACAGATGATATTGTTAATAATTTTAGCTCGTTTGGGCTACGTTCTTGAGAAGACCTACCTTGGTTAAGATTTAACTGAACGAAGAAACGGTACTCTGTTACGAACAGAGTACAATGTCTTGCAGAAGATGAAGGAGAGGCAGAAGTCCTTTGTCTGGTGCAGCAGGATGAGGATGGAAGTAGCTTCCACGTAGAAGGATTTGCCTTCTGGTACCAGTTCAGCAAGGAGGAAAGAGAGGAAGACCACCGTCTTCACGTCCCACCAGCAGGAAGAAGAATACTCGTTCTTCAGTCAAAAGGGATGAACGTCTTCCCACCACAGGCAACCTGTAGAGGAAGAAGATGAATAATCTTCATATACGTAACCGAAAGCAAGAGAAAGAGAAGAACATTACCTGTTCCTCTTGTTGACCACAGCAGAGCTTCCTTCCAAAATAGCTATTAGGGTTGGATCGTAAGGGGTATTTATAGGGTTTTGGGAATCCTAATGGAGTTAGAGTTGGATTGGAATATCTATTTCCCTGTTAGAGTCCTTACCATAACCCGTCTTCCACGTACCTATCCAGAAACTTGCCTTGGATAGTTTACTGGGTTGAACGAAACTCAAACTGAATTAACGCCTTTGGTAAGGGCGTTAGTTTGTAAATTGACGCCTTGCATATCGTCGTTTTTAACGAAATAACGCCCTTCCGTCGGGCGCTATTCCAGATTTCACGTTAATTAGGTTTAGTTACTATATTTGAGGATTTTTTATCTTTTTTATTTGATTAGGTTTAGTTATGAAATTTTATGGGTAACAGTTTTCCATTTTTCTTGATTTTTCCATGTAATTAGTTTTTAAAAATTCCTTTTAAATCAAAAGTGGCACTATTCTCTCACACTATTCATTCCTAGAAGAATTGACGACCTGCACTACGTCGTTTCTTTCCAAAAGGACGCCCAAATAGTTGGGCGCTATTCACTTTGGCCTCTTTCTTCCTGGATTTTTATCTTTTTTTTCTGTACGTGATATATATATGAAATTTTAAGGGTATTAATTTTCCATTTTTCTCTATTTTTCCATATCATTATTTTTCCAAAATTCTTTAGTCGTAAAATCGGCACTATTCATTTTATAATAAAATAACGACTTAGCTTAAGTCGTTTCTTATGTAATTGACGCCTGCATGCGTTGGCGTCATTTCATTTTTTTGTATTTTCACCTGCCCTTCAAAAGATTAATAGTGTATATATATATATCCCTGTTATTTCTATAACTATATAATGCACAAGTCCATACATCTCCAAGTCTATACATTCCATCACACAAGTCTATACACTCTCCAAGCATCTCACGTTCCAAGTCTATACATAGCCCATGTCTATATATTTTCTAAGTCTGTACATTGCATTCCCTAAGTCCATACATCCATTCAAGTCCATCCATTCCATTACACAAGTCTATACATTGTCAAAGTCTTTGCATTCCGGAAGTCTATACATTCCTGAAGTCTATACATTCTTTCCTTTATCTAAAGTCATCCAAAGTCTATACATTCTACCCACTCAAGTCTATACATTCATAAGTCCACAAGTCTATACACTCACAAGTCCATACATTCCCTAAAAAGTCTTTACACTCACAAGTCTATACAATGCCAAGTCTACACATTCACAAGTCTATACAGCAAGTCTACACATTCACTAAGTCTAAGTCACACTCACAAAGTCTATACACTCACAAAGTCTGTACACTCACAAGTCCATATATTCTCTAGGTCTATACACTCACAAAGTCTATACACTCACAAGCCTAAGTCCATACATTCTAAGTCTGCACATTCCTTCATCCATAAAGTCTGTACATCAGTCCAAAGTCTCTACATCCATCTAATCCAAGTCTATACACTCCACAAGCCTAAGCATCTAAGTCTACACAATGCAAGTCTACATAATGTAAAGTCCATACATTCCCCCATGTCTATACATTCCTCCCAAGTCTATACGTTCCTCCCATGTCTACAAGTAAATATATATATATATATATATATATATATATATATATATATATATATATATATATATATCCTCCCTTTATAATGTAATAAATGTGGAATATTAAATTTGTTAAATTAGTAAAAAATATAAATTGACCTTTTCTTCAAGATTTAATGATTCTCAATTCAAATAAAATGGTATTATGCATTAAATGCCTTACTTAAAAATAACATGTTATTCTTAAAATTATTATAATACAATGGTAGGGTTCATGAGTTCTTTTTGTGAGATTCCTCAGGATGTCAGGGGGTCGTGTACCGAGTCTGGCCTTGATTATTTACGTTGTATTATATTTATTTATATTGAATTATATATTCATAAACATATTTGTTATTTACTAACCCTCATATACCCATTAATAATTTGTATGTATATAGGGATTTTATTCCCCACAATTTCTTTAACATTTATTAGTCCTTATCCTGGGTATCAGAGGCAGGTTCGATCTGAGCAACCCTAAAGGAATATCACTTGACCATTTATTTATTTGAATAAATTTTATTTATTAAACATTATATACTTATAAGAGTATGTATTTATCATTATGTATATATTTTATTCTTATTCCAAAATTACCGGGCGTTACACCCTCCCCCACTTAAAAGAATTTGGTCCCCAAATTCACATTATCTTCCATTCCTAACAGAGAACTATTATGAGCTTATACAGAAGAAATCTTAAGTATGGAAAAAGAGCTCGTTTATGATTTCGGGTGAGGGGTACCTTCCGCAACCTTCCCTTTGGCAAGTTTGGTTAAATCTTGAACTCCTCTCGGAGGCTTCTTGGGGCAATCCGCTATCTTGTGATCTAAGTTCCCGCAACGCAGACATGCACCCGAACTCCACCAACATTCCTTCGATTTGTGACCATATCTTCCACAAGATTTACACTTATCTTGTGAGCGATCTGTCGAAGTTTCCTTCTTATTACACTTCTTACATTTCTGGCATTTCTTACACCTTTGTGAAATATCACCCTCGTTTATCCTTTTCTTAGTAACGGTGAACTTTTCAGAGTCATCTGTTCGATCCTTCCCTTCAACTCTTTCTTTTTCTTCCACCATTTTCTCTAGCTCTTGAACTCTCTTGACAAGGTCCGCGTAAGCTTGGATATCCACTAAGATCATCTCATGAACAAAGCTTGGCTTAGATGCTTCCATTTTATCTAGGTTCCTGCAAAGATGATTGGGGAGATAATTTATTTACTCAAGAATTAATATTATTGAAATGTAAATATTTTATCTTTCTTTTATAACTTTTACCCCAAGTTCTACCCATCTCTCACGAAATTCCTATAGGACGACCGACAAGGATACTTAACCTATCTCTTGGACTTAATAACTGGAGGATATGAAAGCCGAAGCTCTGATACCACCTCTGTCACGCCCCGAACCGATAGCAGCGGAACGTGTCGTTTGCTCGGAACGTGGCAGTTACAGTCGTGAATGACCAAGAGCAATCGCATAAGACTAAAATAATTTTGAACAAACGATAGGGATTTTATTTCTAATATAAATCTCTTACAAGAACTTGTTTTTCCAACTTAGAGACTCCAACACAATGGAAAGAAAAGAAACGACATACTAACAGACTTTAGACAAAATAACTGAATGAGAGACGACAAGTTAACTTAACTAGACAATACTATCTAGACTCAAGAAAGATAAAAGACTCGGGTTCACTAGTTTCCGAAGCTCGCTTGCACACTTGTCCCGCCCGTGTGAGTCTCGGTCTCACTAGCCACCTGATTACCTGAAAAATGTTGGAATAAAACGGAGTGAGCGAACGCTCAGTAGGAAATTATATCTCAAGAACTAGCAATGGGTTTAAGTAATTACAATTTTTCACATGTTAATGCAATATGGCTATGCATGTAGAAATAACTGAACAAGTGAAAAAAATCAATAAAATAATACGTCGTATAAAACTTCCAAGCAAGTCTTCAACAAGAGATATTCATGAGAAACTTTATAGATTATTGGCTATTTCACGCAAGTAATTTGCCCGTGTCGGGCCACGCTAGTCAAGTCACGCAAGTCGAGTCACGCACGCGAGAAAGAGAGAGTTTGTGGAATGCCAAAGATCAAGAGAAAGAGTACTCCGGTGCAATGCTAGACACCGTTATCATTCAACTCCCATGGGCACTAGTACTTTCAGGTGCTCCTCCCAGGACCAGATCGGGCCCTACATGCACATCATTCACGATAGATCTAGACATCCACGATAGTTTATAGCCAATAAGGAGTTCCAAGAACAAGATTTAATAGGATGATAAGATAAGATTTTTCATGGAATTCAAGGGCACGACCCTTGAGCAAGGATATACTGGCGATAAAATCCACGCGAAGCATATAAACCGTGACATATCGATAAACTAGGTGGAATTGGTTCCCTAACCGGGTACCATAACAAATAAGTGCCCATATGTAGATGGTCACTCTTTTATATAGAATTGAGGTCCACAAGAACATCAATTTTTGACATAGAATTGGGGTCAACAAGAACATCATAACAACGTCATGTTTTCCCCATTGAATTTAATTCTCATATCATACATATAGCATGATATGAGGGCCGGTATACCATGTTTCTATAGAGCGACATGGCAAAGATTGTGTAATGGGTTTTTATGGTACAACCAGCTCAGTCGGCCTTGAGGGAATCAAGGCTCGAGGAGTCTTACGGAGGTCTCTATGACTAACTCACTAGTCCAAAGGAACGGAATGTCCAATGGAGAGCTTGTATGTCACCGAGAATTGAGGGGTAAGTGTTAAAACATCGTGAAACGTGGGACTATATTCACGGAATGGAGATATAGTGCCTATATATGAATATATATATCGATATGAAACCCTCGGTTAATCAGAAACAGTGTAAAAATATTTTTACAGGAAACTAACGACTTTACCTAAGTCATTAATTATAAAATTAACGCCTTATTCAAGGGCGTTCCTATGCAATTTGACGACTACAATAGCAGGCGTCCATTTTATTTTACAATATTTTGCATAATTGAAATTTCTGGATTTTGCATGAATAGCGCCTCACAGAGGGGCGTTCATATTAAAATCACGTCCTGGTACAGGGCGTTATATGTATAATAGACGACCTTGATCAGGTCGTTAATTCATAAGGTTCCAGGAAGATGAACAGTAACGAAATTTCATGATTTACATTTTTCAGGGAATAATTCCATGGATAGTACATGAAAAATATCAGGGATTGGTAAATACGATTAGGCACTGATTAGAATCAGGTTTAAACAGATATAGAATTGTTAACGTATGTAATTAATAATTAAGAAAGTAACGTCTGCGTATAGGGCGTCAAAACTAGATTTGACGACCTAGTCGTGGTCGTTTCTTTTAAGTAGCGCCCTTTACAAGGGCGTTTCTTTCAAAATATTACAGAAAAATGTTTAAAAAGGCATTAACTGTATGCATGTATGACAGATGATATTGTTAATAATTTTAGCTCGTTTGGGCTACGTTCTTGAGAAGACCTACCTTGGTTAAGATTTAACTGAACGAAGAAACGGTACTCTGTTACGAACAGAGTACAATGTCTTGCAGAAGATGAAGGAGAGGCAGAAGTCCTTTGTCTGGTGCAGCAGGATGAGGATGGAAGTAGCTTCCACGTAGAAGGATTTGCCTTCTGGTACCAGTTCAGCAAGGAGGAAAGAGAGGAAGACCACCGTCTTCACGTCCCACCAGCAGGAAGAAGAATACTCGTTCTTCAGTCAAAAGGGATGAACGTCTTACCACCACAGGCAACCTGTAGAGGAAGAAGATGAATAATCTTCATATACGTAACCGAAAGCAAGAGAAAGAGAAGAACATTACCTGTTCCTCTTGTTGACCACAGCAGAGCTTCCTTCCAAAATAGCTATTAGGGTTGGATCGTAAGGGGTATTTATAGGGTTTTGGGAATCCTAATGGAGTTAGAGTTGGATTGGAATATCTATTTCCCTGTTAGAGTCCTTACCATAACCCGTCTTCCACGTACCTATCCAGAAACTTGCCTTGGATAGTTTACTGGGTTGAACGAAACTCAAACTGAATTAACGCCTTTGGTAAGGGCGTTAGTTTGTAAATTGACGCCTTGCATATCGTCGTTTTTAACGAAATAACGCCCTTCCGTCGGGCGCTATTCCAGATTTCACGTTAATTAGGTTTAGTTACTATATTTGAGGATTTTTTATCTTTTTTATTTGATTAGGTTTAGTTATGAAATTTTATGGGTAACAGTTTTCCATTTTTCTTGATTTTTCCATGTAATTAGTTTTTAAAAATTCCTTTTAAATCAAAAGTGGCACTATTCTCTCACACTATTCATTCCTAGAAGAATTGACGACCTGCACTACGTCGTTTCTTTCCAAAAGGACGCCCAAATAGTTGGGCGCTATTCACTTTGGCCTCTTTCTTCCTGATTTTTATCTTTTTTTTCTGTACGTGATATATATATGAAATTTTAAGGGTATTAATTTTCCATTTTTCTCTATTTTTCCATATCATTATTTTTCCAAAATTCTTTAGTCGTAAAATCGGCACTATTCATTTTATAATAAAATAACGACTTAGCTTAAGTCGTTTCTTATGTAATTGACGCCTGCATGCGTTGGCGTCATTTCATTTTTTTGTATTTTCACCTGCCCTTCAAAAGATTAATAGTGTATATATATATATCCCTGTTATTTCTATAACTATATAATGCACAAGTCCATACATCTCCAAGTCTATACATTCCATCACACAAGTCTATACACTCTCCAAGCATCTCACGTTCCAAGTCTATACATAGCCCATGTCTAAATATTTTCTAAGTCTGTACATTGCATTCCCTAAGTCCATACATCCATTCAAGTCCATCCATTCCATTACACAAGTCTATACATTGTCAAAGTCTTTGCATTCCGGAAGTCTATACATTCCTGAAGTCTATACATTCTTTCCTTTATCTAAAGTCATCCAAAGTCTATACATTCTACCCACTCAAGTCTATACATTCATAAGTCCACAAGTCTATACACTCACAAGTCCATACATTCCCTAAAAAGTCTTTACACTCACAAGTCTATACAATGCCAAGTCTACACATTCACAAGTCTATACAATGCCAAGTCTACACATTCACAAGTCTACACAAGTCCACACATTCCCTAAGTCTATACACTCACAAAGTCTGTACACTCACAAGTCCATATATTCTCTAGGTCTATACACTCACAAAGTCTATACACTCCACAAGCCTAAGTCCATACATTCTAAGTCTGCACATTCCTTCATCCATAAAGTCTGTACATCAGTCCAAAGTCTATACATCCATCTAATCCAAGTCTATACACTCCACAAGCCTAAGCATCTAAGTCTACACAATGCAAGTCTACATAATGCAAAGTCCATACATTCCCCCATGTCTATACATTCCTCCCAAGTCTATACATTCCTCCCATGTCTACAAGTAAATATATATATATATATATATATATATATATATATATCCTCCCTTTATAATGTAATAAATGTGGAATATTAAATTTGTTAAATTAGTAAAAATATAAATTGACCTTTTCTTCAAGATTTAATGATTCTCAATTCAAATAAAATGGTATTATGCATTAAATGCCTTACTTAAAAATAACATGTTATTCTTAAAATTATTATAATACAATGGTAGGGTTCATGAGTTCTTTTTTTTGTGAGATTCCTCAGGATGTCAGGGGGTCGTGTACCGAGTCTGGCCTTGATTATTTACGTTGTATTATATTTATTTATATTGAATTATATATTCATAAACATATTTGTTATTTACTAACCCTCATATACCCATTAATAATTTGTATGTATATAGGGATTTTATTCCCCACAATTTCTTTAACATTTATTAGTCCTTATCCTGGGTATCAGAGGCAGGTTCGATCTGAGCAACCCTAAAGGAATATCACTTGACCATTTATTTATTTGAATAAATTTTATTTATTAAACATTATATACTTATAAGAGTATGTATTTATCATTATGTATATATTTTATTCTTATTCCAAAATTACCGGGCGTTACACCCTCCCCCACTTAAAAGAATTTGGTCCCCAAATTCACATTATCTTCCATTCCTAACAGAGAACTATTATGAGCTTATACAGAAGAAATCTTAAGTATGGAAAAAGAGCTCGTTTATGATTTCGGGTGAGGGGTACCTTCCGCAACCTTCCCTTTGGCAAGTTTGGTTAAATCTTGAACTCCTCTCGGAGGCTTCTTGGGGCAATCCGCTATCTTGTGATCTAAGTTCCCGCAACGCAGACATGCACCCGAACTCCACCAACATTCCTTCGATTTGTGACCATATCTTCCACAAGATTTACACTTATCTTGTGAGCGATCTGTCGAAGTTTCCTTCTTATTACACTTCTTACATTTCTGGCATTTCTTACACCTTTGTGAAATATCACCCTCGTTTATCCTTTTCTTAGTAACGGTGAACTTTTCAGAGTCATCTGTTCGATCCTTCCCTTCAACTCTTTCTTTTTCTTCCACCATTTTCTCTAGCTCTTGAACTCTCTTGACAAGGTCCGCGTAAGCTTGGATATCCACTAAGATCATCTCATGAACAAAGCTTGGCTTAGATGCTTCCATTTTATCTAGGTTCCTGCAAAGATGATTGGGGAGATAATTTATTTACTCAAGAATTAATATTATTGAAATGTAAATATTTTATCTTTCTTTTATAACTTTTACCCCAAGTTCTACCCATCTCTCACGAAATTCCTATAGGACGACCGACAAGGATACTTAACCTATCTCTTGGACTTAATAACTGGAGGATATGAAAGCCGAAGCTCTGATACCACCTCTGTCACGCCCCGAACCGATAGCAGCGGAACGTGTCGTTTGCTCGGAACGTGGCAGTTACAGTCGTGAATGACCAAGAGCAATCGCATAAGACTAAAATAATTTTGAACAAACGATAGGGATTTTATTTCTAATATAAATCTCTTACAAGAACTTGTTTTTCCAACTTAGAGACTCCAACACAATGGAAAGAAAAGAAACGACATACTAACAGACTTTAGACAAAATAACTGAATGAGAGACGACAAGTTAACTTAACTAGACAATACTATCTAGACTCAAGAAAGATAAAAGACTCGGGTTCACTAGTTTCCGAAGCTCGCTTGCACACTTGTCCCGCCCGTGTGAGTCTCGGTCTCACTAGCCACCTGATTACCTGAAAAATGTTGGAATAAAACGGAGTGAGCGAACGCTCAGTAGGAAATTATATCTCAAGAACTAGCAATGGGTTTAAGTAATTACAATTTTTCACATGTTAATGCAATATGGCTATGCATGTAGAAATAACTGAACAAGTGAAAAAAATCAATAAAATAATACGTCGTATAAAACTTCCGAGCAAGTCTTAAACAAGAGATATTCATGAGAAACTTTATAGATTATTGGCTATTTCACGCAAGTAATTTGCCCGTGTCGGGCCACGCTAGTCAAGTCACGCAAGTCGAGTCACGCACGCGAGAAAGAGAGAGTTTGTGGAATGCCAAAGATCAAGAGAAAGAGTACTCCGGTGCAATGCTAGACACCGTTATCATTCAACTCCCATGGGCACTAGTACTTTCGGGTGCTCCTCCCAGGACCAGATCGGGCCCTACATGCACAGCATTCACGATAGATCTAGACATCCACGATAGTTTATAGCCAATAAGGAGTTCCAAGAACAAGATTTAATAGGATGATAAGATAAGATTTTTCATGGAATTCAAGGGCACGACCCTTGAGCAAGGATATACTGGCGATAAAATCCACGCGAAGCATATAAACCGTGACATATCGATAAACTAGGTGGAATTGGTTCCCTAACCGGGTACCATAACAAATAAGTGCCCATATGTAGATGGTCACTCTTTTATATAGAATTGAGGTCCACAAGAACATCAATTTTTGACATAGAATTGGGGTCAACAAGAACATCATAACAACGTCATGTTTTCCCCATTGAATTTAATTCTCATATCATACATATAGCATGATATGAGGGCCGGTATACCATGTTTCTATAGAGCGACATGGCAAAGATTGTATAATGGGTTTTTATGGTACAACCACCTCAGTCGGCCTTGAGGGAATCAAGGCTCGAGGAGTCTTACGGAGGTCTCTATGACTAACTCACTAGTCCAAAGGAACGGAATGTCCAATGGAGAGCTTGTATGTCACCGAGAATTGAGGGGTAAGTGTTAAAACATCGTGAAACGTGGGACTATATTCACGGAATGGAGATATAGTGCCTATATATGAATATATATATCGATATGAAACCCTCGGTTAATCAGAAACAGTGTAAAAATATTTTTACAGGAAACTAACGACTTTACCTAAGTCATTAATTATAAAATTAACGCCTTATTCAAGGGCGTTCCTATGCAATTTGACGACTACAATAGCAGGCGTCCATTTTATTTTACAATGTTTTGCATAATTGAAATTTCTGGATTTTGCATGAATAGCGCCTCACAGAGGGGCGTTCATATTAAAATCACGTCCTGGTACAGGGCGTTATATGTATAATAGACGACCTTGATCAGGTCGTTAATTCATAAGGTTCCAGGAAGATGAACAGTAACGAAATTTCATGATTTACATTTTTCAGGGAATAATTCCATGGATAGTACATGAAAAATATCAGGGATTGGTAAATACGATTAGGCACTGATTAGAATCAGGTTTAAACAGATATAGAATTGTTAACGTATGTAATTAATAATTAAGAAAGTAACGTCTGCGTATAGGGCGTCAAAACTAGATTTGACGACCTAGTCGTGGTCGTTTCTTTTAAGTAGCGCCCTTTACAAGGGCGTTTCTTTCAAAATATTACAGAAAAATGTTTAAAAAGGCATTAACTGTATGCATGTATGACAGATGATATTGTTAATAATTTTAGCTCGTTTGGGCTACGTTCTTGAGAAGACCTACCTTGGTTAAGATTTAACTGAACGAAGAAACGGTACTCTGTTACGAACAGAGTACAATGTCTTGCAGAAGATGAAGGAGAGGCAGAAGTCCTTTGTCTGGTGCAGCAGGATGAGGATGGAAGTAGCTTCCACGTAGAAGGATTTGCCTTCTGGTACCAGTTCAGCAAGGAGGAAAGAGAGGAAGACCACCGTCTTCACGTCCCACCAGCAGGAAGAAGAATACTCGTTCTTCAGTCAAAAGGGATGAACGTCTTACCACCACAGGCAACCTGTAGAGGAAGAAGATGAATAATCTTCATATACGTAACCGAAAGCAAGAGAAAGAGAAGAACATTACCTGTTCCTCTTGTTGACCACAGCAGAGCTTCCTTCCAAAATAGCTATTAGGGTTGGATCGTAAGGGGTATTTATAGGGTTTTGGGAATCCTAATGGAGTTAGAGTTGGATTGGAATATCTATTTCCCTGTTAGAGTCCTTACCATAACCCGTCTTCCACGTACCTATCCAGAAACTTGCCTTGGATAGTTTACTGGGTTGAACGAAACTCAAACTGAATTAACGCCTTTGGTAAGGGCGTTAGTTTGTAAATTGACGCCTTGCATATCGTCGTTTTTAACGAAATAACGCCCTTCCGTCGGGCGCTATTCCAGATTTCACGTTAATTAGGTTTAGTTACTATATTTGAGGATTTTTTATCTTTTTTATTTGATTAGGTTTAGTTATGAAATTTTATGGGTAACAGTTTTCCATTTTTCTTGATTTTTCCATGTAATTAGTTTTTAAAAATTCCTTTTAAATCAAAAGTGGCACTATTCTCTCACACTATTCATTCCTAGAAGAATTGACGACCTGCACTACGTCGTTTCTTTCCAAAAGGACGCCCAAATAGTTGGGCGCTATTCACTTTGGCCTCTTTCTTCCTGGATTTTTATCTTTTTTTTCTGTACGTGATATATATATGAAATTTTAAGGGTATTAATTTTCCATTTTTCTCTATTTTTCCATATCATTATTTTTCCAAAATTCTTTAGTCGTAAAATCGGCACTATTCATTTTATAATAAAATAACGACTTAGCTTAAGTCGTTTCTTATGTAATTGACGCCTGCATGCGTTGGCGTCATTTCATTTTTTTGTATTTTCACCTGCCCTTCAAAAGATTAATAGTGTATATATATATATCCCTGTTATTTCTATAACTATATAATGCACAAGTCCATACATCTCCAAGTCTATACATTCCATCACACAAGTCTATACACTCTCCAAGCATCTCACGTTCCAAGTCTATACATAGCCCATGTCTATATATTTTCTAAGTCTGTACATTGCATTCCCTAAGTCCATACATCCATTCAAGTCCATCCATTCCATTACACAAGTCTATACATTGTCAAAGTCTTTGCATTCCGGAAGTCTATACATTCCTGAAGTCTATACATTCTACCCACTCAAGTCTATACATTCATTCCTTTATCTAAAGTCATCCAAAGTCTATACATTCTACCCACTCAAGTCTATACATTCATAAGTCCACAAGTCTATACACTCACAAGTCCATACATTCCCTAAAAAGTCTTTACACTCACAAGTCTATACAATGCCAAGTCTACACATTCACAAGTCTACACAAGTCCACACATTCCCTAAGTCTATACACTCACAAAGTCTATACACTCACAAAGTCTGTACACTCACAAGTCCATATATTCTCTAGGTCTATACACTCACAAAGTCTATACACTCCACAAGCCTAAGTCCATACATTCTAAGTCTGCACATTCCTTCATCCATAAAGTCTGTACATCAGTCCAAAGTCTCTACATCCATCTAATCCAAGTCTATACACTCCACAAGCCTAAGCATCTAAGTCTACACAATGCAAGTCTACATAATGTAAAGTCCATACATTCCCCCATGTCTATACATTCCTCCCAAGTCTATACGTTCCTCCCATGTCTACAAGTAAATATATATATATATATATATATATATATATATCCTCCCTTTATAATGTAATAAATGTGTAATATTAAATTTGTTAAATTAGTAAAAAATATAAATTGACCTTTTCTTCAAGATTTAATGATTCTCAATTCAAATAAAATGGTATTATGCATTAAATGCCTTACTTAAAATAACATGTTATTCTTAAAATTATTATAATACAATGGTAGGGTTCATGAGTTCTTTTTG
Source organism: Amorphophallus konjac (assembly GCA_022559845.1). NCBI lineage: Eukaryota > Viridiplantae > Streptophyta > Magnoliopsida > Alismatales > Araceae > Amorphophallus > Amorphophallus konjac. The sequence continues at coordinate 45,114,918 of CM040123.1, forward strand.
TGAGATTCCTCAGGATGTCAGGGGGTCGTGTACCGAGTCTGGCCTTGATTATTTACGTTGTATTATATTTATTTATATTGAATTATATATTCATAAACATATTTGTTATTTACTAACCCTCATATACCCATTAATAATTTGTATGTATATAGGGATTTTATTCCCCACAATTTCTTTAACATTTATTAGTCCTTATCCTGGGTATCAGAGGCAGGTTCGATCTGAGCAACCCTAAAGGAATATCACTTGACCATTTATTTATTTGAATAAATTTTATTTATTAAACATTATATACTTATAAGAGTATGTATTTATCATTATGTATATATTTTATTCTTATTCCAAAATTACCGGGCGTTACACCCTCCCCCACTTAAAAGAATTTGGTCCCCAAATTCACATTATCTTCCATTCCTAACAGAGAACTATTATGAGCTTATACAGAAGAAATCTTAAGTATGGAAAAAGAGCTCGTTTATGATTTCGGGTGAGGGGTACCTTCCGCAACCTTCCCTTTGGCAAGTTTGGTTAAATCTTGAACTCCTCTCGGAGGCTTCTTGGGGCAATCCGCTATCTTGTGATCTAAGTTCCCGCAACGCAGACATGCACCCGAACTCCACCAACATTCCTTCGATTTGTGACCATATCTTCCACAAGATTTACACTTATCTTGTGAGCGATCTGTCGAAGTTTCCTTCTTATTACACTTCTTACATTTCTGGCATTTCTTACACCTTTGTGAAATATCACCCTCGTTTATCCTTTTCTTAGTAACGGTGAACTTTTCAGAGTCATCTGTTCGATCCTTCCCTTCAACTCTTTCTTTTTCTTCCACCATTTTCTCTAGCTCTTGAACTCTCTTGACAAGGTCCGCGTAAGCTTGGATATCCACTAAGATCATCTCATGAACAAAGCTTGGCTTAGATGCTTCCATTTTATCTAGGTTCCTGCAAAGATGATTGGGGAGATAATTTATTTACTCAAGAATTAATATTATTGAAATGTAAATATTTTATCTTTCTTTTATAACTTTTACCCCAAGTTCTACCCATCTCTCACGAAATTCCTATAGGACGACCGACAAGGATACTTAACCTATCTCTTGGACTTAATAACTGGAGGATATGAAAGCCGAAGCTCTGATACCACCTCTGTCACGCCCCGAACCGATAGCAGCGGAACGTGTCGTTTGCTCGGAACGTGGCAGTTACAGTCGTGAATGACCAAGAGCAATCGCATAAGACTAAAATAATTTTGAACAAACGATAGGGATTTTATTTCTAATATAAATCTCTTACAAGAACTTGTTTTTCCAACTTAGAGACTCCAACACAATGGAAAGAAAAGAAACGACATACTAACAGACTTTAGACAAAATAACTGAATGAGAGACGACAAGTTAACTTAACTAGACAATACTATCTAGACTCAAGAAAGATAAAAGACTCGGGTTCACTAGTTTCCGAAGCTCGCTTGCACACTTGTCCCGCCCGTGTGAGTCTCGGTCTCACTAGCCACCTGATTACCTGAAAAATATTGGAATAAAACGGAGTGAGCGAACGCTCAGTAGGAAATTATATCTCAAGAACTAGCAATGGGTTTAAGTAATTACAATTTTTCACATGTTAATGCAATATGGCTATGCATGTAGAAATAACTGAACAAGTGAAAAAAATCAATAAAATAATACGTCGTATAAAACTTCCGAGCAAGTCTTAAACAAGAGATATTCATGAGAAACTTTATAGATTATTGGCTATTTCACGCAAGTAATTTGCCCGTGTCGGGCCACGCTAGTCAAGTCACGCAAGTCGAGTCACGCACGCGAGAAAGAGAGAGTTTGTGGAATGCCAAAGATCAAGAGAAAGAGTACTCCGGTGCAATGCTAGACACCGTTATCATTCAACTCCCATGGGCACTAGTACTTTCGGGTGCTCCTCCCAGGACCAGATCGGGCCCTACATGCACAGCATTCACGATAGATCTAGACATCCACGATAGTTTATAGCCAATAAGGAGTTCCAAGAACAAGATTTAATAGGATGATAAGATAAGATTTTTCATGGAATTCAAGGGCACGACCCTTGAGCAAGGATATACTGGCGATAAAATCCACGCGAAGCATATAAACCGTGACATATCGATAAACTAGGTGGAATTGGTTCCCTAACCGGGTACCATAACAAATAAGTGCCCATATGTAGATGGTCACTCTTTTATATAGAATTGAGGTCCACAAGAACATCAATTTTTGACATAGAATTGGGGTCAACAAGAACATCATAACAACGTCATGTTTTCCCCATTGAATTTAATTCTCATATCATACATATAGCATGATATGAGGGCCGGTATACCATGTTTCTATAGAGCGACATGGCAAAGATTGTGTAATGGGTTTTTATGGTACAACCAGCTCAGTCGGCCTTGAGGGAATCCAAGGCTCGAGGAGTCTTACGGAGGTCTCTATGACTAACTCACTAGTCCAAAGGAACGGAATGTCCAATGGAGAGCTTGTATGTCACCGAGAATTGAGGGGTAAGTGTTAAAACATCGTGAAACGTGGGACTATATTCACGGAATGGAGATATAGTGCCTATATATGAATATATATATCGATATGAAACCCTCGGTTAATCAGAAACAGTGTAAAAATATTTTTACAGGAAACTAACGACTTTACCTAAGTCATTAATTATAAAATTAACGCCTTATTCAAGGGCGTTCCTATGCAATTTGACTAACTACAATAGCAGGCGTCCATTTTATTTTACAATGTTTTGCATAATTGAAATTTCTGGATTTTGCATGAATAGCGCCTCACAGAGGGGCGTTCATATTAAAATCACGTCCTGGTACAGGGCGTTATATGTATAATAGACGACCTTGATCAGGTCGTTAATTCATAAGGTTCCAGGAAGATGAACAGTAACGAAATTTCATGATTTACATTTTTCAGGGAATAATTCCATGGATAGTACATGAAAAATATCAGGGATTGGTAAATACGATTAGGCACTGATTAGAATCAGGTTTAAACAGATATAGAATTGTTAACGTATGTAATTAATAATTAAGAAAGTAACGTCTGCGTATAGGGCGTCAAAACTAGATTTGACGACCTAGTCGTGGTCGTTTCTTTTAAGTAGCGCCCTTTACAAGGGCGTTTCTTTCAAAATATTACAGAAAAATGTTTAAAAAGGCATTAACTGTATGCATGTATGACAGATGATATTGTTAATAATTTTAGCTCGTTTGGGCTACGTTCTTGAGAAGACCTACCTTGGTTAAGATTTAACTGAACGAAGAAACGGTACTCTGTTACGAACAGAGTACAATGTCTTGCAGAAGATGAAGGAGAGGCAGAAGTCCTTTGTCTGGTGCAGCAGGATGAGGATGGAAGTAGCTTCCACGTAGAAGGATTTGCCTTCTGGTACCAGTTCAGCAAGGAGGAAAGAGAGGAAGACCACCGTCTTCACGTCCCACCAGCAGGAAGAAGAATACTCGTTCTTCAGTCAAAAGGGATGAACGTCTTCCCACCACAGGCAACCTGTAGAGGAAGAAGATGAATAATCTTCATATACGTAACCGAAAGCAAGAGAAAGAGAAGAACATTACCTGTTCCTCTTGTTGACCACAGCAGAGCTTCCTTCCAAAATAGCTATTAGGGTTGGATCGTAAGGGTATTTATAGGGTTTTGGGAATCCTAATGGAGGTAGAGTTGGATTGGAATATCTATTTCCCTGTTAGAGTCCTTACCATAACCCGTCTTCCACGTACCTATCCAGAAACTTGCCTTGGATAGTTTACTGGGTTGAACGAAACTCAAACTGAATTAACGCCTTTGGTAAGGGCGTTAGTTTGTAAATTGACGCCTTGCATATCGTCGTTTTTAACGAAATAACGCCCTTCCGTCGGGCGCTATTCCAGATTTCACGTTAATTAGGTTTAGTTACTATATTTGAGGATTTTTTTATCTTTTTTATTTGATTAGGTTTAGTTATGAAATTTTATGGGTAACAGTTTTCCATTTTTCTTGATTTTTCCATGTAATTAGTTTTTAAAAATTCCTTTTAAATCAAAAGTGGCACTATTCTCTCACACTATTCATTCCTAGAAGAATTGACGACCTGCACTACGTCGTTTCTTTCCAAAAGGACGCCCAAATAGTTGGGCGCTATTCACTTTGGCCTCTTTCTTCCTGGATTTTTATCTTTTTTTTCTGTACGTGATATATATATGAAATTTTAAGGGTATTAATTTTCCATTTTTCTCTATTTTTCCATATCATTATTTTTCCAAAATTCTTTAGTCGTAAAATCGGCACTATTCATTTTATAATAAAATAACGACTTAGCTTAAGTCGTTTCTTATGTAATTGACGCCTGCATGCGTTGGCGTCATTTCATTTTTTTGTATTTTCACCTGCCCTTCAAAAGATTAATAGTGTATATATATATATCCCTGTTATTTCTATAACTATATAATGCACAAGTCCATACATCTCCAAGTCTATACATTCCATCACACAAGTCTATACACTCTCCAAGCATCTCACGTTCCAAGTCTATACATAGCCCATGTCTATATATTTTCTAAGTCTGTACATTGCATTCCCTAAGTCCATACATCCATTCAAGTCCATCCATTCCATTACACAAGTCTATACATTGTCAAAGTCTTTGCATTATACATTCCTGAAGTCTATACATTCTACCCACTCAAGTCTATACATTCATTCCTTTATCTAAAGTCATCCAAAGTCTATACATTCTACCCACTCAAGTCTATACATTCATAAGTCCACAAGTCTATACACTCACAAGTCCATACATTCCCTAAAAAGTCTTTACACTCACAAGTCTATACAATGCCAAGTCTACACATTCACAAGTCTACACAAGTCCACACATTCCCTAAGTCTATACACTCACAAAGTCTATACACTCACAAAGTCTGTACACTCACAAGTCCATATATTCTCTAGGTCTATACACTCACAAAGTCTATACACTCCACAAGCCTAAGTCCATACATTCTAAGTCTGCACATTCCTTCATCCATAAAGTCTGTACATCAGTCCAAAGTCTCTACATCCATCTAATCCAAGTCTATACACTCCACAAGCCTAAGCATCTAAGTCTACACAATGCAAGTCTACATAATGCAAAGTCCATACATTCCCCCATGTCTATACATTCCTCCAAGTCTATACGTTCCTCCCATGTCTACAAGTAATATATATATATATATATATATCCTCCCTTTATAATGTAATAAATGTGGAATATTAAATTTGTTAAATTAGTAAAAAATATAAATTGACCTTTTCTTCAAGATTTAATGATTCTCAATTCAAATAAAATGGTATTATGCATTAAATGCCTTACTTAAAAATAACATGTTATTCTTAAAATTATTATAATACAATGGTAGGGTTCATGAGTTCTTTTTGTGAGATTCCTCAGGATGTCAGGGGGTCGTGTACCGAGTCTGGCCTTGATTATTTACGTTGTATTATATTTATTTATATTGAATTATATATTCATAAACATATTTGTTATTTACTAACCCTCATATACCCATTAATAATTTGTATGTATATAGGGATTTTATTCCCCACAATTTCTTTAACATTTATTAGTCCTTATCCTGGGTATCAGAGGCAGGTTCGATCTGAGCAACCCTAAAGGAATATCACTTGACCATTTATTTATTTGAATAAATTTTATTTATTAAACATTATATACTTATAAGAGTATGTATTTATCATTATGTATATATTTTATTCTTATTCCAAAATTACCGGGCGTTACAGACAGCTTGAACGCTGGGCAATACAGCTTAGCCGACCAGATGAACCGATTCTCAGCAACCGCTGAGTGACACAGCTTGCTCTGCTGACTTACAGCTTGAAATAAAGGTATAAAAGAAAATAAAAAATGAAGAATCACAGCGACTGAAAGCTGGATGGAATCGTAAAACAACTTTGACTCTCGCAGGAGCTGACTGGATTGGATCTGATCCAAGGTCTAGTTGAACAGGTCTTCTAGCAACTTCACTTTCTTTTCCTCGAACTCCCTCACCCTTTTTCTTCCTTCTTCTTCTCACTGCACACGTGCTTCTCTTTTAGACTCTCTCTGATTTCTCTCTATCTTTCTTGTTCTTCTTTCTCAAACTCTTACTGCTACTGTCTCTCCAACTCTTCTCACAAGCTCTCTGGCTCTCAGAATCTTCGACTCTCTTTTTCTCTCACTCTCTGCTCTTCTTCGGTTCTCTTCGTGATCACCCTTCATCTGATCGCAGAAGATGTGTCTTTATAGCTTCAGTCTGGGACCCACGGGCTCACGCCCTAGGCGTGTGGAGAGAATACTCCTGCCAAGAAGCTTTAGGAATGTATTAGCCACGTGTCAGGATCTGGATGAGTGGGAATCCACGTGGCAGTTCCTTTCAGGGATGATCTACCTTGGATCTTGTGCCCTCCTTAAGGATCACAAGCTGTTGACCTGTTAATATATCAAAACATACGATAGTCAGACAAGTATGAAAATTGCACAGACTTGATAAGGTGTTAAAGCAGACATGCATAGACTCAATGTGGCATAAGATCACATATGCACAGACTCAATTTGTTCATAAGCAGGAAGTGCACCGAGTTAGTACATATTCTGTACTGACTTCATATGTCGAGAGCTATCTTGAACAGACTCTGCGTGTGCAAGAATCACGAGATGCACAGACTCTGCTATGCATTATGCGAGATAAGCACAGACCTACCAAAGTAATGTGCACGGACTTTATGTGCATGGTGCAAGAGTTGCACTGACTTGATGAAGCATATGAACTAATCGTGCACCTTGTTTTCATATGACCAAACATGCACGGACTCTAGATGTCATACTCAGACCTATAAGATGAGTTGCACAGACCTTACATGTGTATTGAGGAAAAACATGCACAAACCTGGTATGTATAGAATTAAACGTGCACAGACATGCATAGACTCTAAACAGTGGAGTGCACAGACTTGCCAAAGTGCACCAACATGGTCTTTGATATGCACGGACCGTGTATAGCACAAGGCACACTGACTGCTACAGTGATGTACACAGACTTTGAAGCCCAAAATGAAATGTGCACAGACTTCAAGTGGTACGAAGGAAAAACTTGCACCGACCCTGGATTGCTCATGTGCACGGACTTGTGCATAGAAGAAAAACTAGCACCGACCATACTTGTGCGTGCTATAAGAACTAGCACCGACTTCCTCTATGAGAAGGCAAAATGTGCACCATGGCAAAACTGCACTGACTTCATACAATGCAAATATGAGTGAGAAGAAACATGCACCGACCTCGCTTGTGTACGTGCAGGCAAAGAGTGCACCAACTTGGTGTGTTACGTAAACAGGAACATCACTGAGGTTGAACGTGCAAGATAAGCAATGCACAAACTCATTCTGACTGACTTAGACTAAGCACTGACTAACTCAACGTTGCAGAAAGAAACAAATGCACTGACTCAGACTTGACAGACCAGACAATATGAACTCAACATAGATGAATGCATCGACCTACTCCCAACTAACATGAAACGATGCGCAAACCTTGGAGACATACGAGCAGACCTGCACAAGCTAGCATAGTGCACATAGAAGATGTGCACCGACTGTGTGGTGACACATGACAATGATGCACTAACTTTGTTGTGTAGCCTAGTATGATGAACCACAAGTATGCATCGACATGATGTGCTGAACATAAGCGAATGCACTGACCTTGAAATGCACATTGATAGGGTCTGCACAGACCTTGGTCCCTAAAATGCATATGAGTCAGGCAGAACCCTTTGAAAGTGTGTGCCTTACAAAAGCAGTATGCATCAAGCAAACTCATTAGCATAGCATCATTCAATCTTTCATATGCAGACACCTGGTGACTTATAGTGTTTGCTATTATCAAAACCATAGGGGCACAACATCAACTATGTGTCAAGTTCACCTTTTTTGGGATCGGAATTGGATGAAACGTCCTTTCAAAGACCGCCAGCATTGTAGCGGTCGTTGTTGGCACTCAAAATATAATCCTTCAGTGACCAAGCCGCAAAGACGAATGATGCGGTCCACTGAAGCACAGAATCCGATGAAGATCAACTTACTAAAGATTCCTCAAGTTGCCAGAGCCCCGAGTCACCTTGAAGTGAGCACCGGGGACTTTACCTCAGGAGAGTCGGAATGAATCCACAACCAACCGGCAGTGCGATCAAGCCTGCCCAATGATCCGGCATCGACCTCGTCATGCCGCTACCCTACATCCGTCGCCCGACCAAGGACGACGGTCTACCCGGTGACTCTCCTAAGGAGGAAGAATGTCCTCGGCCGTCCACAACAAGGGGCCGAAGGTTCTGTCAGCAGAAGGACCCGATCACCCGACACGGGTTCGGCTTCTCGCCATAGTGGGCCCGTTAGTGGCCGATTGATCGCCATTCAAGGCAGAATTACCCCGGATGCAATGCCATCCCGCAAGGAAGCTTCGAGCACGAGTCCGCCTCAACCAGAAGCACAAATCACAGTGCCGAAGGCCATGCCAGCAGGATACCCGTGTACTCGGGCCAGACACACGCGAAGTTCTGATTAAGGCCATCCGTCATATCGAGAGCTTCGTCAACACCCCGTCAAGGTTTTCCAAGGGCCATGGTGAGAGGAACAGTCAACGGGAGCTTCCGGAACCATCCCCGGACCCATCGGCGACCCGCGCCGAGCAAACAAGTTAAAACGACGCGTGAAGGGTCATCGTCACCGCTTAATACAGCGCCCCCAGATCCGGCGCGCTCATCCGATCGGGGACTTGTTCTCGGCGCCACCAAATCCGGCGCGCCCCCTTCCCAAGGTGCCGTATTAACGAGGGCTACATATAGCCTGCCTTCGAAACAAAAGAGGAGGGAAGAGAAGGGGAGAGGAAAAATCAAGAAGAAAAAAAAGAGAAGATAACAGAAGAGAGCGAATACGAGGGGAGAGGGTTCATTCGAGAGAAAAACCCTGGGGGAGAAGTAGGGTTTCAACCGAGGGTTCTCACCGCCGTCTTCCTCATCTGCTTGTCTGAATATCTCCGGAGCCGGAGAAGAAAAGCCTGTGGTCTGATACTCTGTTCTGGAGGAAGGGTCTAGGTGGGTTTCCATGTTTTTCCTTCCGGTCGATCCCCCTTTTCTTGTTTGGTTTTCTTCCCCTGATATAATGTAAGTGAGAGAGGGGAGGGGCGATGACACGAGCCTGACCTCCCCCCCTCACCATCGCCTCTGCCCTTCTCTTCGTCTGTAATGATGTTCTTCTATTAATGTAAACGGCGGCCAAGCGACAATGCCGGCTCCGGAATATATACGCTGTGCATATCTACCTGTATCGTTCACTGAATGAATGAAATGCGATTGTGGCTGATGCCGTATCTCTCTTTCATACCCTCTCTAATTTCTTCTCAAATGTGCATTTAATGATTTCCCGGCGTACATAGTTCCCGTATCTGTTTCCCCGATGCTGGATATGCCCTTGAGGCTACATGAATCGTTCTTCCCCCCTCCCCGGGGTTCTCTCTCTCTGTTCCAATGCAATGGTCGAGCTCTGCACCATGTGTGTCACGGGTTTTGTGATCGGAGGTGCACTTGTGTGCATATCTCTGTCCATCCCTGTCTAGGGAGCAGACCCTTCGCCGTCCCTGTGCCCTTCCTCATAGGCCAGAGGGGAGGGGAAGATCGCCTCTGCCGTTCCTTCTTCATCCTGTGACGAGCCCCTGTTGATTTGTTTCCGAATATGATATATACATCCCTTCCCCGGATCTCTATGTTAATCATATAACGTGCCAGTATTAACTTATTTAGCCCGCGGGCTTCGCCGTTCTAATATGTTTCTGGCAGTCCGTTTGTCCACTTGTCGTCAAACGATGTCTTCCGCCGCTCTCTCCACCCCGTTCGCATCTTAATAGGAGTATGCTCTGTAGCATCGCTCCAGTACCCGGGGAGGGGGATATTCCCCCAATCTTGTACATCAGCCACTCAGCCGACAGGGGACTCATCCATCGATGACGAACATCCCTACGGGCCATTGAGTGCACAGTAACGGGGCTAAGCCCTACATTTCAAATCCACGGTCTTTAATAGACTTTGTGGTGGCCGTGGGTTACGTTCCCCTTGTAGGCTAGCCCTCGGGGTTTCCTTCCCTCTATCGGTCATCCCGATTTGAGCATTGTGTCGACTCGGGTCGCGTGCCCCTCGCAGGCCAGCCCTCGGGTTTTCGCTCCCATAATGAGTCGCCTCATTCGTTCACTATCAACCACGGACTCGGTGCCCCTAGCAGGCTAGGCCTCGGGGTTTTCCTTTCCGTTCGGGTTTGCTGGCCGCCGTTGCGCCACCCGACTCTTAGGGGTTGCTCTGCCACGTGAGTACTCCCCGCTTCTCCTCGACAATCCTCCGGGATGGGGAGATGCTGCCGAAATTTCGGCTCGAATGAGTCTGACTCGGAACAATCGCTGCGCTCGAGTGTGAACCTCGCGCGAGCCTGTGACTCGACCCTCAGAATGCCCCGGGGTCGATCCTTTGAATCAATAACTAAAATAAACTTTCAAAGTTTCCCAAAGTATTTTAATAAGCCCAAGAAAAATGAATAAAACCTCAGTTTCCGTGAGATCGGGCTAAACCGACGCCGTTTATATACAGCGCGCCTTAAAACGGCGCGCTCTTCCCGGCGCGCCCCAAACGGGCCATGCCGTTTCAACCTCCCTCATTTACCTATGGTTTCTCACGCCGTTTTAAGTCCTATACCTACGTTTTCTGACACCGTTTCTGATCGTTTTGCTGTCTAATCCCTGGCTCGCCCCTGGGGCAATCTTGGCCGCCCGTGGTCGAGATTGGCAGCCCCAATTAGCAGTAGATTGAATAAGGTAAGGGCTGTTTATGCCCTGAATAACCTTTCTATCATGTTCGCTGTCATACGTATTAGCACTGTGCTTTCGTCATCACCTTTGTGTTACCGTTTCCCCCGCTGGCGGGGCTTAATAAATGTGATTGAGCTCTGCTCATCTTCATAACTATGTTGCCATGCTTGGCACAGTCATGAACATCATGTATGCATGCTTGCATCGACCCTCGGGTATATTAAATGGCGTTGACAGAAGGTCAGGTTACGCCCGATCGGAAGTCTCCGCTATGCGCGATGGTGGTCTCCGGACCTGCGTCCTCCGCCGTGTACCAAGGGTCTCCAGTTCAATAAACCATGCCTCTCCTGCATGATAGATAGATGCATCTCGCATGATTCCATCATGTTCATAACGTCGCATCCTTTATTCCGGCCTCGACAGCCCACTATCTCGGCAATTAATCAAAGGTGTTCCCTCCTCGTGGGGGATGTAATTAACGCCATAGCCTTTATGGTATGGCGGACTGCTGGTCCCGACCGATCCTCACTTTCGCCCAACACGGGTCAGAATGAGCGCATAATAAACTCGTCACTCATGTGACTGGCACGCCCACGTCGTCAATCAGTCAGTTAATTACTAGTTAGTTAATTAGTTGATCGACATGTGAAATAAGATGCATATATATATGTATACACACATATGTATATATATATATATATAAATAAAATAATAAAAAAATAATAAGAAGATAAAAAAAAGATCGCAAACAAGTCTGGCACGCCCGGTGGGACTAGTGTCACCTTTCATCTCTTTGCCGAGATACTTTGTTGAGTCTCCTCGAATGACTTTGATGATAACAAAACTCAGGGTTATGATTTCATCGTCGTCCGTGTTATTGGTTTCAAGCACGAGCAAAGGAGGCTAATGCATAAATGTCTTCCCATGGAGTTATACTGCGTTATCTAAATCCTTAACTCCGTAATGCATGAAGCGATCTTTCATCTAATGACATTTATGCTCTGATATTTCTTACTGGACTAACAACTTATTTCTGCAGGACAGGACCATTTCAGTCAACCAGTTCTCAAAGATAGGTCGACCAGTTTTTCCAGAATTGAAGATTTCTCAATGTTATAGGTTCAGGTCGACCGCCCCTGGATTTTAGGTCGACCGGTTTTCCCAGAACCCAAGAGATCAACGGTTTATAGGTTTAGGTCGACCGCCCCTGCCATTCAGGTCGACCGGTTTTGCCAGAATCAAAAAGTCCTATCGGTTACAGGTTTAGGTCGACCGGCCCCCTGGTTCCGGTCAACCGGTAGCCTCGAAAGCCCCCTTTGTTGACTTGTTTGTCCAAGCTCGAGTGAAGTCTATCTCCCTCAATTGTTTAAGGTAAAGCCCAGCTTTCAAGGAGTGAATTGTGGATCTGGTCTGGCACTTGTCCCAGGCCCTTCCTAGATCTATAAAAGATCTCATTCAAGGGGCAAGAGCACCCTAATGCTGAAGTGATAGAACAAGAGGAGAGTGCCTGCACTGTTCACGTGACCAGTGATCCGAGGGAATCCTTCATCAAAGATCAGAGGTGTTCAAGTTCGAATCTTCATCCAAATCAAGCATAGATCAAGATCAGAGGAAGCTGCATCCTGAATCTTCGTCATTCATTAAGGGGGAGCTGTCTTGTGTTCTTACTCCTTGTTATTCATTCTCAATTTGTGCTCAAACTGGTTTTTGCCTTCTTGCCTTTTTGCAATCCCTTGTGTGTGTGGATCCTCATAGATCCGTGCTCGTGTGTACATCTTTTAGTTTTTTTCTCTTTCGTGTGTGTGTGTGTGTGTGTGTGTGTGTGTGTGTGTGTGTGTGTGTGTGTGTGTGTGTGTGTGTGTGTGTGTGTGTGTGTGTGTGTGTGTGTGTGTGTGTGTGTGTGTGTGTGTGTGTGTGTGTGGTTCAGCATCCTTGTAAGGGTTTTACATCCTTCACGTGTGTTTGTGTGTGTGGTGTTGATCTTGTAATCCTATACAAGATAGTGTGTGGTTCCTCACCTTGTGAGGGGTGGACGTAGGTTGCTGCTGTTGCATCTGAACCACCTTAAAATTGTTGTCCCTTGTATGGTTTGATCCCTCTCTTCTATCTCCATTCTGCTCTACTTCGCTAGCATTGTGTGTGCATCAGACGCTTGCTCGAATCTTGGTTCATCAATCTGTCTGCGAATATCTTGTGGTATATCGAAAGGTATCCTCTGACTGATGTGGTCAGTCTCATCAGAAGGAATATATCTTGCGTGAGAGAATCCTTGGATTCCTGAACTCCGCCCGGTACTAAAGAACCTCTGGATAAGACTGTTGGTGCTAGCTTCAAATCTGTTCTTCGACTGACCCCTTTGTGTTTGTAGCCCTCACCGTGTGAGTGTTTTTAAATCGAAAAATAGTTTTCATAGTTTCTATAATTACCCAATTCACCCCCCCTCTTGGGTGTCATTGATCGTGGGACTTCAATTGGTATCAGAGCCAAGGCTCTTTTTTCCTTCTAGATCTAACGATCTTGAGTAAGATCTGGATCAATGGCTAACAAGGGAATGATCCCCGAGGGTCACTCCATCAGCCGCCCTCCTTTTTTTGACGGTTCGAACTACTCGTACTGGAAAAACAAAATGCATGTCTTCTTGAGAGCTCAAGAGTACGAAGTGTGGAGAGTTGTGGACAAGGGTCCTTACAAACTCGGGGCTGATGAAGAAAAATAGACCCCCAAAAAAATTAAGAAATGCACTGTTAACTTTAATGCCATGAATATTATGCAGTGTGCGATACATCCTAATGAGTTCTCTCGTGTATCAATGTGCAGCTCAGCCAAAGAGATGTGGGATAAACTGCGACTAATTTATGAAGGAACCTCGGAGGTCAAAGAGACAAAGGCCAATCTGCTCGTAAGCGATTACGAGCTGTTCAAAATGAAGCCAGAGGAAACTATCTCAGAAATGTTCGCAAGGCTAACTGAGATTACAAATGGCCTCAAAAGCCTTGGGAAAGATTACACCAACTCTGAGCTCGTGAGGAAAGTCTTGAGATCCCTCCCTCCTGCGTGGCACACAAAGGCTACCATCATTGAAGACTCAAAAAATCTGTCCACACTCACGCTCGATGAACTCATAGGGTCACTCATGACCTATGAGATAAATATGAAAAGGACAGTCGAAGAAGATATCAAGAAGAAAAAGGTGATTGGATTGAAAGCTCATCAACCCAATGATGATTCTCAAGAAGAAGAAACCAGCGATGGAAGCAACGAAGAAGAAGAACTTGCAATGATCACCCGACAAGTGAGAAGATTTCTAAAGAAGAAAAGGAATTTTCAGGGAAATTTCAGGAAGGGGCAAAGGAAGCCCACTCAACCTAAAGGTGAGTCGAGCAAACCAAACAGCATCATATGCTACGAATGCAAGAAGCCTGGGCACATGAGAGGTGAGTGCCCAGATCTGAAAAAGAAATTCAAGAAGGACATCTTCAAGAAACCCAAGGCCATGGTCGCCATGTGGAGCGATGAGGAAGATGAACCATCCGATGAGGAGATTCAAGAACTGGTGGGAAGCCTATGTCTTATGGCACACGGAGATGAATCTCCGGAGGTAAACTCTGACTCTGACTTCATTTCAAATGAACAATGGGAATCTGAATATGAGAAACTTTACTTGAAATATAAAAAAATCAGGTCTGAAAATAATGATCTAAAAAAAAAGGTTGATGAGGATATTTTCGCTAGATTTGAGAAATTGGAACAAGAATGGTTCGAGCTAACTGAAGAAAAAGAAAACATGTTGCAAATCATTTCAGACAGTGAAAAAACCAAAGAAGAGATGGCATGCAAAATGGCGGAGATTGAAAAAGTGTGCGAAACATTAAAAAGGGAAGAAGAAATTCTAAGGTTTGCAAATTCAGAACTTGAGAAGAAAAATGGGATCTTGAGTGAGGAAGCGGTTGAACTCCAGTCCACTTTGACTAGGTTCGTCAAAGGAAAACAAAACCTGGACAACTTGTTGGGGGTTAAGGCTAACTTCCAAAAGGAAGGTTTGGGATACACTCCTGAAAACAAAAAATCTTTTGAGCATAAGATTACCACATCATTTGTGCATGAGAACAACCACGTCTCATCTTCCAACACACAATCCAAACGTGTGCAATCCAAATCACCAAAACCTCAAAGGAAATTTGCTCCAGTCAACTGCTATCACTATGGTAGATTTGGTCATACCATTGCAAACTGTTGGGTCAGGCAAAACTTGTCAAGGAATCACACTTTTAGGGCCAAGAAAAGATATGCACAGAATGAGACTAACTCTTATGGACCTAAACTAGTTTGGGTACCAAAAACAATCGCATGAGAATCTTCGTTCTTGCAGATATGTCTTGAAGCTAGGGGGAGCAAGTGGTACCTAGATAGCGGTTGTTCAAGGCATATGACAGGGGACAAGGAAGTGTTCTCATCATTGCAGGATAAGGATGGAGGCTCTGTGGTCTTTGGAGGCAAAGACAAAGGTAAGATCATCGGGATCGGCAACATAGGTAAGAATTCTAAAATTCGCATTGAAGATGTGCTTTTGGTGAAATGTCTAAATCACAACCTGTTAAGCATTAGTCAACTATGCGATAAAGGCTTTAAAATTATATTTGATGAAACCCACTGCATTGTCATGAACAAAAGCACTCAGGAAATAAAATTCATTGGAAATACAAATAACAATGTCTACACTGTTGATATTGATAATGTTTCTTGTGATGATTTGTGTCTGTTAGCAAACAATCATGAAAATGCTTGGTTATGGCACCGAAGATTGGGTCATGCTAGTTTTGGAGTAATCTCCAAGTTGTCTAGACATGATTTAGTGAACGGATTGCCCAAATTAAATTTTGAAAGTGATCGAGTCTGTGAAGCTTGCACAAAAGGCAAGCAAACACGAATCTCCTTCAAAAATAAGAATATTGTTTCCTCTGCTAGACCCCTGGAATTGTTGCATCTTGATCTTTTTGGTCCAACTAGGACTTCCAGCCTAGGAGGAAAATCTTATGATTTTGTGATTGTTGATGACTATTCCAGATTTACATGGGTGCTCTTCTTGGCCAATAAAAATGATGCCGTGACGGAATTTCAAGTCTTTTGCAGGAAAGTTCAGAATGATAAAGGTTATCCTATCACTATCATTCAGAGTGATCACGGTGGTGAGTTTGAGAATCAAGAATTCAGTGAGTTCTGTGAAGAGCAGGGGTACACACATAACTTTTCCTCACCAAGGACGCCTCAACAGAATGGAGTTGTAGAGAGGAAAAACAAAACGTTGATAGACATGGCACGTACCATGTTAAGTGAAAACTCTCTACCAAAATACTTTTGGGCTGAGGTAGTAAGTACGGCATGCTACATCATCAACAGGGCTATGGTAAGGCCTATCCTAAAGAAAACTCCCTACGAGCTATATAAGGGTAAGAAACTAAATATTTCCCATCTCAAACCCTTTGGATGCTCGTGCTTCATTCTGAATAATGGTAAGTCTAATTTAGGGAAGTTTGATGAGAAAAGTGACAAGGGAATATTCTTAGGTTATGCACTGAATTCTAGAGCCTATCGAGTTTTTAATAAACGGACTTTAGTTGTTGAAGAAAGTCCTCATGTAATTTTTGATGAATCTGAACCAAAACTGACAAACAAATCTGTCCAACTTGTGGATACAGGAGAAGTCTTTAAAAGCTCAACAATTGTTGGAACACCAAAAGCTAAAGATGAACCTAAGGAAGAAGTGTCCAGCAGGGGTGAAGAAAGTGAAGATCCTTCAATCAGGGCATTGCAAGAGCAGCAAGTACAGCACCCCGACCTTCCAAGTACCTCTACATTTTTAAAGGATCATCCAGCCGGAAACGTCATCGGTAATCCTCAAGATGGAGTAAGAACCAGAGCCTCATTGAGGCAAGTAGAAGAAGAAGATTTGATAGCTCTTATCTCACAGGAAGAACCGAAAGACATCATTGATGCCTTACGAAACGAATCCTGGATTCAAGCCATGCATGAAGAGCTGCGTCAGTTTGAGAGAAACGAAGTGTGGACACTTGTACCCCGTCCCAGAGATCAACCTGTGATAGGGACTCGGTGGGTCTTTAGAAACAAACTGAATGATACAGGTGTGGTCGTCCGAAATAAGGCACGGCTCGTGGCCAAAGGATACAGCCAGGAAATGGGAATTGATTTTGATGAGTCCTTTGCCCCAGTGGCTAGACTAGAAGCAGTTCGGATTTTACTATCTTTTGCATGCTCATTAAACTTCAAACTGTTTCAAATGGATGTTAAATCTGCCTTTCTTAACGGGTTCATCAAGGAGGATGTTTTTGTAGAACAAACTCCAGGATTTGAGATTCCAAGCACCCACGACATGTGTACAAGCTCCAGAAGGCATTGTACGGGCTTAAGCAGGCACCAAGGGCATGGTATGAAAGGCTCACTTCATTCCTGACTCAAAATGGATTCAAAAGAGGTAATGTTGACCAAACACTCTTCACTAAAAAATCAGGTAAAGAAATATTGGTGGTTCAAGTGTATGTTGATGACATAATTTTTGGAGCCACTAACAACGGCTTGTGTGATGAATTTGCAAGAATGATGCAGGGCGAGTTTGAAATGAGTCTAATGGGTGAACTAACATTCTTTCTTGGACTGCAGGTGAAGCAAACGTCCGAAGGGATTTTCATAAACCAAGCCAAATACACGATGGAGCTGCTGAAGAAATTTGGGATGACAGAAGCAAAACCCATGTCAACTCCGATGGCCACAACCACCAAGTTGGACAAAAATGAAAATGGTAAACCAGTCGATCCCACACTATACCGAGGTATGATTGGATCACTACTATATTTAACAGCATGCCGCCTAGATATTCAGTACAGTGTGTGCCTATGTGCTCGCTTTCAATCTTGCCCAAAGGAATCCCATCTTATGGCTGTTAAGCGAATTTTTCGGTATCTTATTGGCACTCTAGACTTTGGCTTGTGGTTTCCAATTGGCAGTTCATATGACTTGATTGCATATACCGATGCCGATTATGCTGGTTGTATTGTCGATCGGAAAAGTACTAGTGGATACTGTCAATTTCTTGGCGGGTGCCTAGTTTCGTGGGCCTCCAAGAAACAACATTCAGTAGCCCTATCAACAGCCGAGGCTGAGTATGTAGCCGCAGGAAGTTGTGGAGCCCAAGTACTTTGGATCAAAAATCAATTGCTTGATTTGGATGTTGTAATAAACTGTGTTCCAATTTTATGTGACAACACTAGTGCTATCAGCTTGTCAAAAAATCATGTTCAACACTCTACGACCAAGCATATAGACATTCGTCATCACTTCCTAAGAGATCATGTAAGCAAGGGTGTCTTTGAGCTGTATTTTATTGATACCCATAACCAGCTGGCCGATATCTTCACCAAGCCATTAAACCAGGAGCAATTCAACAAGATTAGAAGGGAACTTGGCATGTGCAAGGGTGAGAGCATACACCTTTAAGTCTGCATTAGTATGAGTGATGCATATCAGGAACATTGAGGGTAGATAGTGAGTCATGCATCATCCTATTGTGTGTGTGTATTCTTTCCCGTATGATATTTTCCTGCCTGCGTGATTGTATATATTTTTATATACCCTTCCTTGAATTATTTCTAGAACCAATTACTCCTTGATCAATAAATGTGGACAAATGACCTGGGGTCACTGGGCAGCAACTGAGGGGGAGCCTTCAGACCAACCTCATTAGCTGATTCATTAGAAGTCATCTTCGTTTCTTCCCCAAATAATAAAAAACAAATTATTAAAAAAATCAAAAAAGGGGGATTTTATACCTTCTAGTATAAGGAGTTCACTTGAGGCAGCAGCATTGGAGATCCTCTGGTTAACCTTCCCCTTATCCTGAGCTTTTGGGGGGTAATCGACCATTCCGGTCGACCGGCCCACCAGTTCCGGTCGACCGAAACCGGCGAACCGGCCCAATCGGGATCCGACCGCCCTTCTTCTTAAAGGGCCCTCACCCCCTTTCTTCTCATTCTATCCCTCCTATCTTCCTTCCAACACCTCTTCTAAACCCTATTGTAGATCGGATTAAAAATCCTCACTTTTGGGAATGAAAAATAAATAATATGACAACAACATGTATAAGATGTGATAAAAAATATAGCACGAGGTGCTAAAGGGGAGTTGTGATCGCCAGAGGGTTTACCTCAATAAGAAGAAAATGAGATCGCGTGTACCTGGTGAAGAGTGGGATGCGTGATGAATGTGGATTTCCTCCTCCAACTCCAATCGGCCGGCCGATGAAGTGGGTTTTCTTGATTGATTACCTTGTAAAAAAGAGACAATGAAAAATAAGCAAAAGAGAGGGGGATCAGCCAAAGTGCAGTAGTATCAGTCAAAAAAAAACCAACATAAAATGATGAAAAGACATCAACATGCGCACCTCTTTTGTTTTATAAACCCCTAGCAGAGAACTAGGGAAGGGATATGATAATGCTTAATGCAATAAGAAAACTGACGGTATGATGACAATGATTGAACTCAAATAAAATAAGCACAATATAGCCCTGCTCTCCCTGACGAGAGTGGAGGGAAACTGTGAAGACGTTGAACGGATGCAGAGGACACCAGGATGAAGCCCGATCGGATGCAGAAGACACCAACACCAAGATGCAGTAGGATAAAGTGCACAGAGGGAGAAGGCTCTGCTTGCAATCGCGATGTTCTGGGTTTAGGGCGTTCAACCTCTTTAATGCTCGATATGGAACCTCTTATATAATGTTCAATCGGATGCGATCAAACAAGGTAAGATAAGAACGGGTAATGAGGCATCCAGGGTAGGACCAAGATCGAGTAAGAGTCCCAAGGACGGTAGGGAACTGTGGGGGAAAGATGAAAAAAAGAAGGACTCTAGAGTAAAACACGCCTTGAGCCAGGGCGTCTATTTATTAATTGACGACCTGAACAGAGACGTTTCTTGAAACACGACCTAGGAAAGGCCGTTTCTTCCTGGATTAAATTTTGGAAATAAAAACTTCCTCTGTTTAAAAACTGATATAACACGCCTGCGATAACGGCGTTTCTTCAAAACACGCCCTGAGGAAAGGCGTTACTCACAAAATGCCTTTTATTTTGAAAATAGATAATTCCAGAAATTAACGGATAATACCAGGAATTGACGCCCTCAACTTCGGTCGTCCTTTCTTTGAAAACGCCCCATGACAGGTCGTTACTTTAGAAAGTAACGCCCTTCATCAAGTCGTGATTCACAAAAATGCAGGAAAAATGCAGAAAAACTCACAAAAATAGAAAAACTTTATGTTATAGGAATATTGAAGTCCACTTGGGGCGTCATATATAACATGAGATTTGATCAATAAAACGTCAATTTTGGCGTGTCTACACCTATACCACACACCCTCTCTTCCACTAGCCTAAATCTCCATTCCTCCTCCATCTGTACTCACTTCGGCGGATCTGTCATACTTCTGGGACGCCTTCTTCACTGTCGTCCGTGCTGCCGCAACCCTCTCTCTCTGACTCCAGAGCTTGGGAAGTATCTTCCAGGGATTCAAGAGTGCTCCATTCGTCCATCCCCATACCAAGGGCCGAACTCCTTCTCTTCGAAGGGTTTCACAGCCGGATTTCTAGCCGACGATGCTGCCCCGACGGAGTTCTCGGTGTTCCAATCTAGGGGAAGCCAGCGGCCAGAGATGGGAGGCCCCAGCTCGTCCACAAAGGGCACCGGAACCACGTCCAGCAGTCCGTCTGCCTCCTCGGCCCATCATCAACCCTCGCCTGATTAACTTTCAGGAGGTGACTGAGCTTTTGCCAGATTTGTTTGCTCTCTTTGCCGTTCAGGATGGTTGGATAGACTTTGCATCCCGATACACTAGGTACTATCCGAACCTAGTCCAGGAATTTTATGGAAACTTGGTTGAGAGAAATGGAGAACTGTATACTTTTGTTCAGGCCATGGAGATACATATTGCACCTGAACTTTTCCAACTTGCTTTGGGAGTCTCGGACTGGGGTGCCGACATATCGTGTGGGCATGATGAAATGCCAGATACCTTCTTCCTCATGACAGGGTGTGATTTTGTTCAAGGTGTAAGTAATCGCCTTCAATTGAACGCCAACTACTTCCCACCGCTGCAGCGCATTCTACATCACATGATCACCACCTTGATTTATCCTAAAAGTGGCAGTCGAAATGAAGTCACAGCAGTCCATAAGTTCCTCTTTACCATATCATGAATGCGAATTTAGTGAATATGGGTCGACTCATGACACATTTGATCAGCTTTTGCCGCACCAACTTGAGCCGGTCCTTACCCTATGCTACACAGTTGACGGGTGTTTTTCTCTATGCTGGGATAGACTTGACAAACGAAAGATCACTCCAAGTTCGACAGGATGATATCTATAATGAACACAAGATTTTCTTCGATCTTGGATACTACTGGGGTGATGATGGTGAACTTACTAGAGATGTTCCCACATATGTCGCACAGCTTGCTCCAGCTGCAGTTCCACCGTTACAGCTGGACCAGCCGGACCTTAGGGATGCACCCCCTCCAGTTCAGGCGGAGGATCAGCCTCCCGTGCAGGCAGCGGACCCTGAGATGCCACCTCCTCCACAATTTTTTCAAGGGGAGTCCTCCACTCCGGTTGTTGGTCCTCCCACTAGGGCGGACTATGAGGCTCTTGAGGGTCGTGTCTTAGGCTTGGAATCCCAGATTCACTCATCCCTTGACCGGATGGACACATTCATGGGCACTATGACTGAACGAATGGATGGTGTTTCCCTTGCTCTGGATGACATCTCTACCCACCTGGCCACCCTTTTTGCCAGTCACCATGATAACCGTGAAGCATTTCGGATTACCAATCAATCCCTTCTTCACATGCGTCAACAGTTATCTCATTATGATGACCTTCTCCATGGCATTTCTGATCGTCTGCCTCGTGCTCCTGCTGCTAGTGATGGCGTCGGTGCTTCGGGTGATGATGCTGCTGAGGGGACGCCTGATCACCCTACTTCTTAGCTGTCCCTGTGTCCCCACTGTGTCGTTCATGTCCACGTGTTCTGTATCCCACTCCCCATTTTGTTGATGCCAAAGGGGGAGAAGTATCTACTACCTTGTCTATCTATCTATCTTATGTCTGCTGTATCCCTATGTGTTTGTATGTTTGTGTGCCTTTTGGCACTGCGTTCGTTTGCACTTTGTGAGTCTTGTGTCCTTGCATTTGCATTTAGGACTTGCATTTGCACCTTGTCATGTACTCCAACCTTGAAATGAAACAATGCCAGGCACTTGATGTTGTTATCTATTTTGGTCACTTCTCTTATCTTTTATTACATCTCCAACATCGAGCGTATATGAATGGTTGGAATGGTTTTGGTTGGATTGTTTGGGGTGATTTTTGCTTGAAGAATTCTATCCACCCCTGACACGCTTTTATTCTTGTTTTGTCATCCTCAAAAAGGGGGAGATTGTTGAGTCTCCTCGAATGATTTTGATGATAACAAAACTCAGGGTTATGATTTCATCGTCGTCCGTGTTATTGGTTTCAAGCACGAGCAAAGGAGGCTAATGCATAAATGTCTTCCCATGGAGTTATACTGAGTTATCTAAATCCTTAACTCCGTAATGCATGAAGCGATCTTTCATCTAATGACATTTATGCTCTGATATTTCTTACTGGGCTAACAACTTATTTCTGCAGGACAGGACCATTTCAGTCAACCAGTTCTCAAAGATAGGTCGACCAATTTTTCCAGAATTGAAGATTTCTCAATGATACAGGTTCAGGTCGACCGCCCCTGGATTTTAGGTCGACCGGTTTTCCCAGAACCCAAGAGATCAACGGTTTACAGGTTTAGGTCGACCGCCCCTGCCATTCAGGTCGACCGGTTTTTCCAGAATCAAAAAGTCCTAACGGTTACAGGTTTAGGTCGACCGGCCCCCTGGTTCCGGTCAACCGGTAGCCTCGAAAGCCCCCTTTGTTGACTTGTTTGTCCAAGCTCGAGTGAAGTCTATCTCCCTCAATTGTTTAAGGTAAAGCCCAACTTTCAAGGAGTGAATTGTGGATCTGGTCTGGCACTTGTCCCAGGCCCTTCCTAGATCTACAAAAGATCTCATTCAAGGGGCAAGAGCACCCTAATGCTGAAGTGATAGAACAAGAGGAGAGTGCCTGCACGGTTCACGTGAACAGTGATCCGAGGGAATCCTTCATCAAAGATCAGAGGTGTTCAAGTTCGAATCTTCATCCAAATCAAGCATAGATCAAGATCAGAGGAAGCTGCATCCTGAATCTTCGTCATTCATTAAGGGGGAGCTGTCTTGTGTTCTTACTCCTTGTTATATATTCTCAATTTGTGCTCAAACTGGTTTTTGCCTTCTTGCCTTTTTGCAATCCCTTGTGTGTGTGGATCCT
Organism: Amorphophallus konjac; assembly: GCA_022559845.1. NCBI lineage: Eukaryota > Viridiplantae > Streptophyta > Magnoliopsida > Alismatales > Araceae > Amorphophallus > Amorphophallus konjac. The sequence goes on from CM040123.1 coordinate 45,138,290, forward strand.
CATAGATCCGTGTTCGTGTGTACATCTTTTAGTGTTTTTCTCTTTCGTGTGTGTGTGTGTGTGGTTCAGCATCCTTGTAAGGGTTTTACATCCTTCACGTGTGTTTGTGTGTGTGGTGTTGATCTTGTAATCCTATACAAGATAGTGTGTGGTTCCTCACCTTGTGAGGGGTGGACGTAGGTTGCTGCTGTTGCATCCGAACCACCTTAAAATTGTTGTCCCTTGTATGGTTTGATCCCTCTCTTCTATCTCCATTCTGCTCTACTTCGCTAGCATTGTGTGTGCATCGGACGCTTGCTCGAATCTTGGTTCATCAATCTGTCTGCGAATATCTTGTGGTATATCGAAAGGTATCCTCTGACTGATGTGGTCAGTCTCATCAGAAGGAATATATCTTGCGTGAGAGAATCCTTGGATTCCTGAACTCCGCCCGGTACCAAAGAACCTCTGGATAAGACTGTTGGTGCTAGCTTCAAATCTGTTCTTCGACTGACCCCTTTGTGTTTGTAGCCCTCACCGTGTGAGTGTTTTTAAATCGAAAAATAGTTTTCATAGTTTCTGTAATTACCCAATTCACCCCCCCTCTTGGGTGTCATTGATCGTGGGACTTCATACTTGGGCTTCGAGGCCCTCTCAAAGGCTACTGATCGTTGGGTTGTTTGTCTTTATAGGCGAACGATGACAACAGCAGGATTAGCTGGCGTCGACTTCGGTCCTTCGATCGTTGCTGGGCACGCACAAGGGTACCTGGCGGTGCCCACGGTGTTCGGCAGCTTCCCTGCCGCTATTGGCTTCCCCAACTTCTTGGGGTTGGCCTTTATGGACATGCTGGAGATTGAAGCCCCGGAACCTGTCGAGGAAGCTGTGGGGAAAATGGAACCTCTGAAGGCTCCTTGCTGCAACGACTCATCCAGAGTCTGGCCCCAGCCGCTAGCTGTCTGGTGCACCACGCCATATGTGGGGCCCGCCCCAATATTGTCAACAAGCACCCTGGAGGACGTCAACGTCGCCAAGCCCACAGGAGTGCTACTGTGATTACCGGGACTCTATCTCAGTCCGGGAAATCTATGATGGTTGGCGGCATGCACGTCTTCCTCAACGGACGTAATGCACGGGTGGCCCCAGATCGAGTCATCCCCGCCATCCCTGTCCACAATACATACCAGGCCCTCGCTGGAAGGAGGGCAGAAAGAGAAGAAATCGGCCACTATGGCCAAGGAAGGTCGGCCCCTACGCCGAGAAAGTTCAAACAGGTGTGGGTTCCCAAGCGGGCCCAACCTGTCCACCAGCGGACACCCATTCGCCGCCGTCCTATGTATGACGGGGCGGAAGAGAGAAGAGAAAGGGGCTTGCCCCCGAAGAAGGAAGAAGAAGTGGTTGCGGATCCTCCGCGCCGCAAAAGTTTCCGGGCTACTGCCCGTCGAGCCAACGTCCCAGCCACGGGACGAAGATTCCAACTACCTGCCGACTGAGTTCGGCTGGCTTATATCCCTCCTGCAGGAGGTCGACAATCATCCCCCGTGTTACATCAAGAGCGAGGTCAAGAAGAGATGACCTGTCTGGTCAGAAACTATTTTCGAGGGTTAGGCAACCCCTCGTTTGGGCAACGGCGACTGATGCAGACAGCTGTCGCCAATGAAGACTGCTGCCCGTCAACGGCAGATGAAGAAGATATAGGAGAAAGAATGATGGTGTCGTCAGTCGACGATAATGGATATGATAACAGATTAATCGAAGCCGATGAAGCCATCCCCGAGCGAGAAAAAGGAAGAAGAGTTTCTGTGTTCGATAGGCTGACCTTCCCGCAGTAAGCTAAAAGGAGGGTCCATCGACAGAGGAGAAGGATGTAGGTCTTCACCTGCAACATGGCTGGTATATCCAACCGATATGGGGGGCTTCCCGAAGATCCCCGAGAATTGGCTCAGTTGGCCGCACGGCCAGGGTCGAGCACTCGCAGAACAAAAGCAGCAAGGGAGCTCCTGATAATGACTAAAGGAAAACAACCCCAGGTTTACCACCACTGGGATGATAAGGCCCCCGTCCTGACTGCTAATGTGGTGACGGCAGAGGAAGAAGACGACGTCCCCCTCGACATCCTGCCCGAGGGTACGTCCGGGGACACAGCGGAGGTTATCCCCACTACAGCCACTATAGACCCATCGGTCTTGATGCTACTTCAGAAATATCGGCAAGAGATAGACTTGCTGAAGAAGCAGCTGATGGGAATCGACGCCGAGCACTGACATTTTTATTTTACATTTGTGTCCTCTAGTTTGCTTTTATATCCTTGGGAAAGTATATGTACAATTGTAAGGCTTTGTAAGCCAATGTGTCATTCCCTAGGATTGTGTGGGTTTTTGTGCAAATGTGTAGTAGGTCCAGCTAGGGGGCCCCCTCCCCTTCTCCATTGGTCCACCTCATCCATGTGGGGCTGGTCAACCATCCTAGGTGGCAATCTAGAAGGTTTGAATGCTAATTGACCACATGGGAGACAAAGGGGTTAAAACTTCAAAGGTTGGCCACCTACCTTACCTACCTAGTCAAAGGAGTGCCCCATCTATATGTAATTTATTTATTTTAAGTTTTGACCACATGGGGGAAGAAAATGGCCTATTTCCCACGAAATTATCAGCCCCCCACCCCTTGCCATTTTCTATATAAGCCAATGTATAGTGTCATTAGAGATTTAATGAAGAAATGAAGAGAAAATTGTTGGAAAATCAAGAGTGATTCTTGAGCCCCTCCCCTTCCCCTGGTGTTCATCTCCTCCAACCACAAATTCTACAGTGGTTCTATTTTCAATCCCCTCCCCTCTATCTCCGGTGATCATCTGTGCCGCCGCCGCCGCCGTTCGTGCCGCCTTCGAGCCGCCCTGAAACCGTTCTCAGTGTTCTGTCTAGCTGGATAGAGGTCTCTTCCTGAAATTCCTGCTATCAGCCATGGCCTCTTCGTGATCTGTAATTTTTATGGTGTGTTCTTCCCTTGTATCCCAAGCTCCACCTAAATTTTCACACCCAAATTCCATCGTTTAATATTTTCCTATTTTCATGCATCTTTCATTCCTAGTTCTGTTTTGTCTCTGTCTACAGTGACAGTAGCCCTGTGTTTCCCACCTTCGGCCATCTTTTTGATTTGTCCAAACCCTCCCAATTTTATTGAGAGTTCTTTCCATCACCCCCTACATCCACAAATTTTCTTAATTTTTTATCAGCCTTCTATATTTTTTTAGAAATTCGTGTTCTTCCTTAGCTACAGTGTTATCAGCCAGATCCCAGATCCGACCACCCTCCACTTCCAAAATCATAAAAAAATCACCACCACCTCCAAATCCAGATCTAAAAATATTCCTGGTTTCATAACTTGATTTCCCACAACTTTTATGAAGAACACAATCCCAGATTCAGAAATCTACCTCGCGGTCAAAGGCAATCCACAGGAAAGTTCTCTGCTGACCTGAGATTTTAGGAACTGTACAACAGCAACCTTAAAAATTCGCCAATCAGAATTATAGGCTTGATTATTTTTCTGTAATCACCTTGCGTTGAAGCCCTTCGAAGCATCTTTCAAACGGCGCCAGTTTCGTCGCATTCCGACGTCGTGGCTGATCGCAGCGTCCGTTCTCACCGGAGCGCGCGCCGGAAAATAGAACCGGCAGGTCCGTGGCCGGTCATTCCGACCGGTGCCGAACGGAGCCGGCCGGCCTCCGGCCGGCAAACCAGCGTGCCTCCAGCCCAGAGAACACTTCCAAAAGTGTCCCCACCACAGTGGTGTCACCGGGTCCCACTCGACCCCTCCGGACAGCACGTGGGCCCCACCGTCACTAGTTCGGGTGCTGCCGAAGAGACGCGAGAAGCCGCCCGTCAACCTGAATTTGGTCCTCCCGGGGCCGTTTGTGTAGCCCTTTACCTCCCTGCGTGGAGTGGGCAGTAATTCATTTACTGTAATATGGTGTATTAATTGTCCCGGGAGTACGAGTTTCGGCCGGGTCCGTCGTCCCCACGCCGAGCGCGTGGAGGTATCGTTTTCGCTCCCTTCTCGGCATTTTGCTTACTTCATATATATTTATTTATGCCGCTGCTAGAGAGCATGTGTAGGGATATCTAGCTCGCTTTATCTATTCATTACCGCTACTGCGAGAGAGTGCGAGACCGTCCCGTGACCCGATCCAGGCACAAAAGAGAGCCGATCACCCTAGCTCATTGCCGATTTCTCAACCGCGCACATCCGACGCTTCCCTCGTTAAGGGGCAGTCCCGAGCTTGTCGTGTCCGTGGTCTCGTCCCGCATCAATTTGGTATCAGAGCGAGTTTGAGTCTAGGGTGTCCAAAATAAAAAAAAAGAAAAAGGGTGTCATTTACATCTAGTCATTAGTCATTGTCTAAGTCGTGTTTAGGGTCATTATTTTTAAAACAACAAAAAGAGTCATTTTGGGTCGCATACATCCCTTTACTTGGTATATCAAAAGGTGTTGTCCGAACATTAGGCTACGCCTATCGGGACTGCCACACACTTGTGCGAGTGATCTTCGGATCGGTTATCTCCGCCACGTACCGAGTTTTGGTCATGTCTAGGTGCATTAGCATAACATTTTGCTTTTAAAACAAAAAGAATGGCCTTGCATATTCATTCCTAGGGGACCCGACCCCCTCTTGGCCACCATGGCCACATCCCGAGCCTATAGTCCCGATGAAGTGGGCGCAATGTTCCAAGCCATGATGGGACAAGTGCAAAGGTTTAGTACAAGCCTAGATCAGTTTAGTACTAGCCTAGATCGGTCTATCGGGGTAGATTGGTTGTTCCCGGAGTTACCCCATGGACCCCTTCACCACGAGAAGGACATTCCTTCCCCATCCATGAGAGTTCCAATGTCAACACTCTCTATTTCCGAACTTGATTCGGAACCATCTCATTTGGAACTACCAAAGCTCGAGCCCCCCGTATTTCTAACGGATACTCTTTATATAGCCGAGCCACTTCTTAGATGGCTCAAGGAAGGCTCGGTCCCACATCCCTTTCCATCCATGGACCCCATCCTCCCTTTAGTGCCAGTCAACTCCTTCCATACCATATTTCGATCTAGTCACCATGTTGACACATTAGACGATCTTGTCATGGGATTAGATTCACAATGGAAGTTGACACATATGTTGGCCCGAGGCTTCGACCAACCCACGAGTCGTAGCTTCACCCATCCGACCTTCGGGTCCATTACCTCCGAGTGCACCGTGGGTTGTGTCACCACGGAGGTTCTTCTACTTCTCCCGCTACCGGATGAGCCCGACTTCATGACTTTGCTTCCGAGGGAGGAGTCGTATTTCCTATACACGGTCCCATCTACCATGACGGAGGAAGGTGACCACCCGAACCTTCAAGAATTTCACTATTGGGACCATGTCATGTTGGAACCCACTTCATGGGGTCACACCTTCTTCGACCCTTTTGACCCCTTCACTAGTGAACCTCCCAAGTTTTCATACTCACTACCCTTCTTCCGCGAAGTTCACTATCCCCCCTTTTCCAGTCGGGCCAAGCAACATCCACATAGCCATAGGTCCGAACTATCATTTGGGGGTAATGAAGACTTTGATTTCCCCGATCCATCTAAACCACCCGCACCTCCCGGACTTCCCACATCCAAGCTCAATGCCCATGATTGGTGCATCGTAGGGTGTCTAGGAGTTCCCCATGACGTCAACCTCCGGTTACGTCAAATACATGCATGGCACACGTTCGGGTGTCCTGGTCCGCCGTCACCCATATACGGGTCGGACTAACCATAGATTTGTCTAGAGTCATGCATGAGTCGGTTTCTTATTTGGTTTCTTTGCATAGTTTGTGTGTTGTTTGTTTGTCTGCATATGTCTTGTGTAAGCTCGTTGTCGTTCTCTTATGAGTAAGAGGCGATTGGACTCACTCGATGAGTATGGGATCGGTTCTATCTCTATACCCGGATCAGTCACCTACAGGGACCCAGCGGTGATTCCTAGTGAGTCTTCGAGCCGTCTCCTCCCATTTTGAGAGTGCCCCACCCGGAGTGTCCACCTTTAGCCCATAGCAGTTCGTGCATATCGAGTATATATGGAATGAGTAGGTGACGATCACTTGGAGTAGAGCATACCCGCGCTATTTGGCACGGTGACGTATCCGCCGGAGTACTCGAGCATCCATACCCCTACTCGACGGGGTCGAGTTCCTCCCACCCGGGGAGAATTGATGGGAATCGACGCCGAGCACTGACATTTTTATTTTACATTTGTGTCCTCTAGTTTACTTTTATATCCTTGGGAAAGTATATGTACAATTGTAAGGCTTTGTAAGCCAATGTGTCATTCCCTAGGATTGTGTGGGTTTTTGTACAAATGTGTAGTAGGTCCAGCTAGGGGGCCCCCTCCCCTTCCCCTTTGGTCCACCTCATCCATGTGGGGCTGGTCAACCATCCTAGGTGGCAATCTAGAAGGTTTGAATGCTAATTGACCACATGGGAGACAAAGGGGTTAAAACTTCAAAGGTTGGCCACCTACCTTACCTACCTAGTCAAAGGAGTGCCCCATCCATATGTAATTTATTTATTTTGAGTTTTGACCACATGGGGGAAGAAAATGGCCTATTTCCCACGAAATTATCAGCCCCCCACCCCTTGCCATTTTCTATATAAGCCTATGTATAGTGTCATTAGAGATTTAATGAAGAAATGAAGAGAAAATTATTGGAAAATCAAGAGTGATTCTTGAGCCCCTCCCCTTCCCCTGGTGTTCATCTCCTCCAACCTCAAATTTTCGAGTGGTTCTATCTTCAATCCCCTCCCCTCTATCTCCGGTGATCATCTGTGCCGCCGCCGCCGCCGTTCGTGCCGCCTTCGAGCAGCCGCGAAACCGTTCTCGGTGTTCTGTCCAGCTGGATAGAGATCTCTTCCCAAAATTCTTGCTATCAGTCACGGCCTCTTCGTTGTCTACAATTTTTATGGTGTGTTCTTCCCTTGTATCCCAAGCTCCACCTAAATTTTCACGCCCAAATTCCATCGTTTAATATTTTCCCATTTTTGTGCATCTTTCATTCCTAGTTATGTTTTGCCTCTGTCTACAGTGACAGCAGCCCCGTGTTTACCACCTCCGGCCATCTTTTTGATTTGTCCAAACCCTCCCATTTTTATTGGGAGTTCTGTCCATCACCCCCTACATCCACAAAGTTTCTTAATTTTTTATCAGCCATCTATATATTTTTAGAAATTTGTGTTCTTCCTCAGCTACAGTATTGTCAGCCAGATCCTAGATCCGACCACCCTCCACTTCCAAAATCAGAAAAAAATCACCACCACCTCCAAATCCAGATCCAAAAATATTCCTGGTTTCGTAACTTGATTTCCCACAACTTTTATGAAGAACACAATCCCAGATTCGGACGTCTACCTCACGGTCAAAGGCAATCCACAGGAAAGTTGTCTGCTGACCTGAGATTTCAGGAACTGTACAATAGCAACCTTCAAAATTCACCAATCAGAAGTACAGGCTTGATTATTTTTTTGTAATCACCTTGGGTTGAAGCCCTTCGAAGCATCTTTCAAACGGCACCAGTTTCGTTACATTCCGACGTCGGGGCTGATCGCAGCGTCCGTTCTTGCCGGAGCGCGCGCCGGAAAATAGAACCGGCAGGTCCATGGCCAGTCATTCCGACCGGTGCCGAACGAAGCCGCCCGGCCTCCGGCCGGCGAACCAGCGTGCCGCCAGCCCAAGGAACACTTCAAAAGTGTCCCCACAACAGTGGTGTCACCGGGTCCCACTCGACCCCTCCGGACAGCACGTGGGCCCCACCGTCACTAGTTCGGGTGCTGCCGAAGAGACGCGAGAAGCCGCCCGTCAACCCGAATTCGGTCCTCCCGGGGCCGTTTGTGTAGCCCTTTACCTCCCTGCGTGGAGTGGGCAGTAATTCATTTGCTGTAATATGGTGTATTAATTATCCCGGGAGTACGAGTTTCGGCCGGGTCTGTCGTCCCCACGCCGAGCGCGTGGAGGTATCGTTTTCGCTCCCTTCTCGGCATTTTGCTTACTTCATATATATTTGTTTATGCCGCTGCTAGAGAGCATGTGTAGGGATATCTAGCTTGCTTTATCTATTCATTACCGCTGCTGCGAGAGAGTGCGAGACCGTCCTGTGACCCGATCTGGGCACAAAAGAGAGCCGATCACCCTAGCTCATTGCCGGTTTCTCAACCGCACACATCCGACGCTTCCCTCGTTAAGGGGCAATCACGAGCTTGTCGTGTCCGTGGTCTCGTCCCACATCAGCAGCTGATAGAGAAAACTGAACAATCCTTAGCTTCCAAACCACCCGAAGTCCAGGGTGAATCATCCCGGGGAACGGTCCGTCATGACGGCCCTCCACCGCTCTACACACTGCCCCAGTCGTCAGAACCAAGCATGGCGACAATGCAACAGCGGCCACCACAGCTCCAGCCGCTGCTGCCACCGGTGCTCCCTCAAGTGCACCAGACACCCCCGCTACCACGTCCTCCACAGGCGACCACCCTGGTCACCCCGTACCTATAGCCGGCACACTTCTATCCAGAGCCGGTTGACCCTACAGTCATGAACCGGATGATGGTGGAGAGAATGATCGAGCTGAAGCTCGCAGAAAGGGGTGAAGGCGACTACGTCGCATTTGATGCATACCGGGTGCCATACCCGCAACACCATGCTGCTAAGCGGCTTCCCCCGGGAATCAGCAAGCCGCCCAAGTTTGATAAATTCAACAGGAAGGGATCCCCGAGAGAACACATAGCCTATTATATGACTGTCATGGGCGACTTGGCCACCGACGAGTCATATCTACTGAAGTTTTTTAGGTCCTCGCTGACGGAGCTTGCATTTGAATGGTATTCTAGCCTCTTGGCCGGGTCAATCAGCGACTGGTCAGATATGTAGAAGAAGTTCAGAGAAAGATTCCATGTCACAGAGAGGGAGGTCACAGTGGCTGAACTCTACTCAACAAAATAGAGGGCTGATGAGACAGCCCACGATTATATTCAGAGGTGGAGGAACCTCGGAATGAGGTGCAGGCGGCCCCCGCATCAGGAGGAAGCTGTGCAGATATGCAAACAAAATCTCAGAAGGGAGGTTCTGGAAAAGATGATCGGAATGTAAATACGTTCGTTCGACCGATTGAATAATATCGTGGCCGCGGTGGAAGCTTTCCTGGCCAGATCTGCCCCTACATCTGCTGCCGGCACGACCCAAAAGGGCAAGGTGGTAGTGCGGCGCTCCTCACCTAGAGAAGTGAATGCTCTTGACATAAAGGCGTTCGAACAACAGAAAGGCGAAGGCAAGAAGGGAGTCATCCCACAGCCTGCAGAAGCCCCAGACGGCAAAGAAGGTCCTTCGCTGAGGGACAAGATGAAGAAGGCCTATTCCTTTCCAAAAGACAAGACCCGAGTCCTGTTCGACTGGGTAACAGAATGTAGCATGGTCACCCTGCCAGAGCCAAGAAGGCCGGAGGACCTGAAAAGAAAAGACAGTCCAAGATTCTGCCCCTACCACCAGATGTTGGGACATCCAATCGAAGACTGCTATGTTTTCAAGGACATCATCGAAGGGATGGTGAAGAAGAATGAAATTGAGCTGGGAGAGTACAAAGTGGACCCTCCTCAGCCACATGAAGCCCCTCGAAGGAGGGCAGCAGTTAACATGATCTCCCTATACCAGGCATTGCCCGAGGAGATCTCCGAAACAAGCACGCGGAGCACCTATGAAACCCATTTCTTGGAGCCCGCGAAAGAACAGTCGGGATGGCAGCAGGCCCCTGTAAAGAATAAGAAGAAGAGGGCACCCCGCCCGAAAGAGGGGGCACAGATCCGTGGTGTTACACCCCGGCCTACTCCGCCAGTGGTAGCACCCGCATGGGCCACTCCACCTACAGCTATCAAGATACATACACATAATCGGAGAAGACAAACTCCGCTGCCAGTGATTAAGGAAACCAATCTTGGGGTCCTTCGACTGCAAAACCTCATTGAGGGGCTGGACGAGTATGTGCAGCCTGAATTGAATCCTTTGCTGGTGCGGGACCACGCCCCGCGGCAAGAATTAGAGTAGCTCTCACTTGGACAAAAGGAGGAAGCTGAAGAGGTACCCGATAGAGAGGGCAGTCTATTCTGGGGGCACCCGCCCGCAGAAGCAAAAAAGAAGAAGAAACAAAAGAAGAAGAAAAGGAAGGCCGCTGAGGCCGATAAAGTGCAGGTTGTCTCTTGTAATACTCTATCAGCACTTTTCAACCTATCTGGAGAGGACCTATCCAGAGAGGAGGAAGAAGAGGGAATTTGCTTCACACCCCATGCTGGGGGAGGCAAGGCCGAGGGTGCAACTACTGCACATGCCACCCGGTCAGGGCGAAAATGGGGACGCCAGTCGCCACCCAACCACAACATCATGTTCAGAGGGGAGCAATCCTACAAGACACCTCCGCCGGAGGTCAAGGGAGTCCAAATCCCTCCTCCGTCAGGCCTATATAACAAGAGTGGGGGCAAGGGGGTCCCTTCATTTCTTGAATTCATGAAGATGTCCAAGGGGAAGCAGCCTTTCCAGGAGGCTAACCCTACACCCGGGGACGTTCACCCGCAGCTGGCACAATCTGTCGAAGAGCCAAATGCAGACGGAGCTTTTCCCGCAGCAACTAACAAAGAAAACCCAGAAGCCGGTACCATCCAGAAGGGCGCCGAATCTGAAGAAGATGAAGCAGGTCCGTCAGGGCCCGCAAATCAAAACCTCCCCAGGTCCAGATGGGCTGAAGAAATGAAGCTCTCCAATGTCCGAGCTGGGAGCTGAATAATGAAGCTACTCAAGAAGCTCCTGTGGACGCCAAAAAATGACGATGATGATCATGGCGACATTCGCGTCTACACATTCGAGTGCGAGTCGAAGACGAAAATGTCGAATAAACCTCATGCCTCGCCCGATCAGGATGAGAACTGGCTTGGTGGTCCGCTACCTGCTAAGGAAGCCCCCTAAGCAGAAGATACAGCTACAACGCTCTGATCGGCCATGCCGAGAGCTGAATCAGAGAAAAGTCGGGAACTCCGGCACAGTCTCGGCATGCACTGAAAGTCACGCAAAGTCTGGGACCGAGTCCCAGAGGCTGCGAACAGAATATTACGGAGGCCATACATTGCAACCAGAACATGCCGGGAATGCCAACATTCATATAAACGGCCTCCACTTCAAAAAGAATACATTCGACGCTTAAAACGGCGCAGAAGAGCCTTAAACCGGCGCGCATTAAACCGGCGCCCCCCCCCTTGCTTTTACGGCGGCCCCCTTGATGTTCTTAATACGGCGCCCGTTTGCCAATATTTAATCCGACGCGCCCCCCGGCCGCGCCGTTTTAACCGAAGTATCCATTTGCCCATTTTTAAAAGCTTCTCCTTCAAATGCTAAAGCGGCGTGGCCTTGAAGGTCAAAAACTTAATACATCGCGCTACTTTTGGAGAACCCATCACCATATCCTCTTCTTAATCCGGCACGCAAACAAGACACCCATCTACACTCCGATGCTCTGTTTTGCATCATCATGTCGTGCAGAGAACATTCAATGCCCATGGCTCTGCTTCTACCTCCGTTCGACAGCACATAAGCAGCAGCAGCAAGGCAAGCTCCGATAGATCTCTGAGCGTCCCATCCTCGGACGAGCAGCAGTGTACGGGACAAATGAATGGCGTCCAGCATAGCCAGTCAACTCCCGACTTCGTTGCGGACGAGGTGGAAGTGGCAGGGATGCTCCCAGGATGGTCGTTCTATAAAAGGGGCAGCATTGTGAAGAAGCCGGAGGAGAGCTCGAAGAAGAATAGGCTGGAAGAGGAGAGAGGCTGAAGGGAAGGCTGGATGGTTCGGCTAAGGTCCCCAACGTCCGAAGAGAAGAAGAAGCTACATCCATTCCCATCTGCAAGGTGAAGAAAGAAGGAGAGAGAGGGTGAAGGAGAGAGAGGGGAGAGAGGGGGAGGAGCTTGTGCTCTATTCCTTCTTCTCCCCCACCGGTGTATCTTCTTCTTCCCCCCACCTCAACGCCTTGTTCTTTTTATTTTATCTTCTCCGTTGTATTCTTCCCCGTGCTTTGGGGGTAGATCTCCTTTTGTACCTCTCTTCCCTCCTTTCCCCTTGAGGATGAATAAAAGAGTGTCTTTTGTGGGCGTAAATAACATTCTATTGCTCTGATCTCTCCCCCGTTTCTTCCGTTTTCTTTCTCCCAGTTTTCTAAATCACCTGGGGTCCTCGGAAGCTTTCCCTTCTGTGGCATGAACTCTGAGGGAACCCGTTCAAAGGGTGAACATTCATGGCCACCTATGGCCTACATCTGTCCCGTTCCATGAAATCATCACCCGTGAGTTGTGAGAGCTCTTGAAGGCTAGTCCTCGAGCCTTCCAACACTCACATCTGGGTTATTGGACCGCCATGAGGTCTAGATTTGAGGTTCACCCCGGAGTTATCCGTTTGGTGTTCCTTATTTTTTCTCTGGCAACTCTCAGTCCGGGGGAGATGCTACCCAAATTTTGCCAGGTAAAGAACACATAAGAACAGATGAACAGAATAAGCTCTGTGGGTAAAAGAACAACTTACGTTTGAAGCCTCTTATCAAAACTGAAGTCATGAGTCCCTACATAACAAACCCTTCCAGTAAAACATTCAATCATACGTGCTCACTCACATCAACAAGTGATAAGAATCATTCCATTGATTTAAAGTGTCGATTAAACGAACAATCCAAACAATCAAAGTCAATCTACAGGTTGAAGGAACAAGAACAAAAGCAGAAAGAAGAAACAGAGCACAGACAGAATGAAATAAAACCCACAGAAGCTATCCCGGTGTGCTCTTAATCCGGCGCGAGTTAATTCGGCGCGGTACCCCCCCGCGCCGGTCTAACCCCACACTCAAAACCACTTTCAAAATCTTGGGATGAATAGTTCCTTAATCCGGCGTGCCATTCATCATTGAGGCTATTCTGGCGTACCCCATTGCTCCACCTATTCCGGCGCGCCCCTTGGCCTTCCTTAATCCATCGCGCCCCTTTGCCTTCCTTATACCGGTGCGCCCCCTTTGCCTTCCTTTAACCGGTGCGCCCCTTGCCACCTTAAACCGGCGCGCCTCCTCCCTTGGCCTTGAACCGGCGCCGCCCCCTCCTTGTGGCTAAACCGGCGCGCCCTCCTCTTGATGCTAATCCAGTGTGCCTCGTAAAAGGATAATTAACCAAATAAAAGAAAACAGAAGGCTTGAGGTTAGTAGAAAAAAAAGAAAGCATATAAACCATTCATGTGAGAACAAACCACATAATTTAATGATTGGAACAATGATAATAAAAAATGTTATAACCAAGTCAGCGAACCCCGTGACCTGACCGCGCAGGTCGATCCGCGTGCGAGGGCGCACGTTGGTGAGTTCGGGCTTCACACTTAACAATCCGCTTCCCCGGACCGTGTTTGAAGAGAAAAGCAATGACGCCCCATGGCATCGGACGTGGTCCTCGGAAACCCCGTTATGGCCATAGTCCACAGTCATCTCGGGCCAATAGACCATTAATCTAATCCCGCATTTTCATTAAACTTGCCGCACTCGCAGTAGACATTTGTATGGTTTGTCACCGTCTCTTACGCTATAAACACGGACCTTCGTCCGAACATAAAATGGTCCACGAGTGACCGATAAAATCAGAATGGAACGAGAAGGTTCTCATCATCCCCAGACCCTTTGCATGCGAATATCAATAAGACCTTCGTGAGTCACGTTTGGACCTCGGGTTCGCCCCAACCATGGTCATTGCCTGACCCATATCCTCGGCCTATAGCCCGCTCCCTTTGAACGCACATTGTTCTCAGATCTGGTCCCAGGACATCCTCCCGTTGCCCCCTTGGCACCGAAAACATTGACGATGCCCACGCGAGCCGGACTTCGACCGCGGAGGGCCCACCACAGTATGGTCGTAGCTCGATCTTGCACCGGGCCGACAAACTTATCGGTTTCTGACCGCCCTAACCAAGATTTAACTGAACGTTTCCCCTTCCTTTGAACAATAAATTTGTCGTATCCCGACGTACACGTGTTCCGGTCTTCCCACAACGATTATGCTATTCTCAAGCCGGACATTCGTCCGAACATTAAATGGTCAACACATGACCGAGATGAGCTCAGATACTTTCTTCACACCCTCGTACGAGGACTTCGGCATTTCTTAATAGGTTTTTATGCAATTAATTTTCAGGCCATCGGGCCCCCTTTCCTGGCAATCAATCAAGGGTTTTCCACTCTCCGAGGGGATGTAATTAACGTCGTAGCCTTCACGGTACGGCGGGTTCTCAGTCCCGACATGAACTATACAATCGTCTGATTAGTCAGATCGAGCGCACAATAAATCGTCACCTTCGTGACTGGCACGCCCACGCACTTAACAAACCCAATAACCATAGATCTTAATTAATTAATAAAAAGTGCGTCCATAGCTCCCTGCTTGATTTACAATCTGGGAGATTTTTTCTTTGAGTGAAGAGACCCGACAGGCGATTATTACTACTCTCCAGACGCCTGCTCATTTTGAGACATGTCTGGCTGAAGCAATGCCGGAAGCCAGTATGACCTTCACTCCAGAAGACATGCTACTGCCTACCATCAGCCACAACAGGCCGCTGTATATGAAGGGGCACTTGAATGGAAGAGAGCTGAACAGAATTCTGGTTGATCCCGGTGCAGCGGTCAACATCTTGCCATATAAAATATATGAGAGGCACCACTTTAATGTGAATCTCGAAAAAGTCGGGGATATGCGTATCATCGACTTCAATCAAAAATATGAGATGTCCAAGGGAGTGGCAGAGTTCACCCTCACCTTAGCAGATTTCACTACGACGGTGCAGTTCCATGTCATTGACTCCCGCACCTCGTACAAGGCACTGCTCGGCCGCCCATGGCTGCATGAAAACATGGTGGTGCCCTCCACGCTCCACCAATGCATCAAATACAGTCTGCAAGGGAAGGAGGAGAGGATATTTGCAGACCCCCACCCGTTCGAGGTGTTTGAATGTCATTTGGCAGATGCCAACCTATATACAGGGCCTTCCCAGAAGACCTATGAAGTTAAGACCCCTGCGGGGGCATCGAGAAGCACATCCGACAGTAGTTGGTATCCACCGCCGCCGCGCGGATATGTCAAGCCTACGGTGGTCTCCCATATCACAGCATCCGGGGACGTAGGCAGAACAGCACCTCCAACATTATACCCTGAAGCTAATGAAGTGCGGGTCGCTCGGCGGCACAATCATATTGAAATCCCGAATGGCCTTACCAAGCCGACTCCCGGCCTTGACAACCCTACTGTCGAACCTTTCAAGACTTGGGAGGTGACACAGGAAGATGGACCCAGCAGCTTGTTCTATACAGTTGAGGAGCATCCTACTCGGGAAGACACAGACTGCGCCTCCCCGAAGATATAAGCAACCCACCAGTTCCCGTCTAGGGTCTGGCATTTACAACTGATCGGATGGCCAGGATGTTTCAGAAGCAACACATTCCCCCCGATCAGTCTCAAAAATGCAAGGAAGCTTTCCAGAAAATGTGGTATCCCATAAATCTGGATAAAGAAATGAGATGTGTCTCTCGCCTTCCGGGGTTGGGTTTCACCTTGGAGGAATATTATTACAGTGGGCGATACGAGGTGGACACCATCTCCGCCTTTTACCCAGCTGAAGATAGCCCGCTGGGGGCAACTTTTGATGAATACCCGGTGGAAGCTGAGCATGTTGAACTGGATCGACCCAGAAATCAAGAAGCAGAGACCATGGTCCCCTGCCGATGCTGGGAGCATGTCTATCCTGAAGAGACGACCCTTCAAGCCAAATTTGATACGGCTAGCAGCAGTGAAGCCGAAGATACTGAAGAAGCAGGAATTTCTCCCTCCAGTGGAGCCCTACTGATGATAACTTCAGCACCTCTTCTACCAATCAGGGCAGCCTCGGTCGACTCCGATCAAGGGGAACCAACTATCAAGAAAGGAAAAGCCACTTCTACGGAAGATACAACTGTCCCAGAAGGCAAGACCTCCTCAACTTCTGCTACGAAACCGGGATGCTGTCCCAGCCCGGCAGTAAACAACTATCAGCTGGTCGCGGCTGTAGCCTTATCTACAAACAATGAAGCTGCTCTCTCGCCTTTGGGAGTTGCGACGGCAGTGGATTTGCTAATAGAACAATCCGCGCAGCCGCTGGCACAAGAAATAGAGAAACCTCAAGAAGCTCTAGTGGTGTCTGACGAGGAAGTCGAAGTACTCGACCCTCAAGATGGTATTCCAGATTTCGTTGACCTCCAGTCGGCACCTCCGGAGATAGAAGACGGAGGCCAGGCCACAGTCAATGAACTGATAGAAGTCAACTTGGGAAATGAGGAGGACCCTAGGCCCACCTTCCTCAGTGCCCTGCTGTCCCCAGAAGAACGAGAGCTGTACGTCCAGCTGCTGCTAGAATACAGGGATTGCTTTGCCTGGACTTGCAAAGAAATGTCGGGTCTGAGCCCCGCTATCTCACAACATGAGCTGGCAATCAGCCCTGAGGCCGAGCCGGTGAAGCAACCACCGCGGCGCATGAGGCCAGAACTCATTACTCAAATTTATGCTGAAGTCAACAGGCTCATTGACGTGGGATTTGTTGAAGAAAACCAGTACACCACATGGCTGGCGAATATCGTCCCCGTGAAGAAGAAGAATGGATAGATCCGAATATGTGTCGACTTCCGAGATCTAAATAAAGCCTGCCCCAAAGATGACTTTCCAGTGCCAATAACAGAAGTCATGATCGATGCCACAACCGGTCACGAGGCCCTGTCGTTCATGGACGGGTCATCCGGTTACAACCAGATCTGGATCGCGGAGCATGACCGGGTCCATACTGCTTTCCGAACCCCTAAAGGCATTTATCATTATAAGAGGATGCCGTTCGGACTAAAGAACGCTGGCGCAACTTATCAACGTGCAATGACCAAAATATTTGACGAGTTGCTCTACCACAAGGTCGAGTGCTACATAGATGATCTGGTGGTCAAAATCGGAAGAAAAGAAGACCATCTGCAAGACCTCCGGATTATTTTTCAGAGGCTGTGGTAGCATGAGCTGAAGATGAACCCCATGAAATGCGCGTTCGGAGTGTCGAGCGGAAAATTCTTGGGCTTCATCATCCGATATCGGGGGATCGAGATAGACCCCGCAAAAATCAAAGCAATTCAGGAGTTACCTCCGCCAAGGAACCTCTCCGAGTTGAGATCACTACAGGGCCGCTTGGCTTATATCCGGCGGTTCATTTCCAACTTGTCAGGGCGATGCCAGCCTTTCCACAAGCTGATGATGAAAGATGTTCCCTTTTATTGGGATGAAGATTGCCAGACAGGCTTCGACAAGCTGAAAGACTACCTGAAGACTCCTCCAGTGCTGGGCGTACCGGTGAAAGGACGGCCATTGATACTATCTATAGCAGCTACACATAACTCCCTGGGGGCAATGCTGGCCCAGAATAATGAAGAAGGGAAAGAGCAAGCCCTCTATTACCTCAGTCGGAGACTGGTCAGAACTGAAGAGAAATATACTTATATTGAGAAGGTCTGTCTGGCACTGGTCTTTGCAGTTAAAAAGCTCCGACACTATATGTTGTCACATGAAATCAGCTTGGTATCCAAAGAGGATCCCCTGAAATATATTGTAATACCCCGATTATTTATTAAGTTTTATTGAGCTTTTATTAATTAAAAATCAAATTAAAATGAATTAATGTTTGAATTTCGAATATTAATATTTAATTCATTAGAAAATAGAACCTATAAATTCGACTACCTTAGAAAAATCTGTAAAAATAGTAATTGGGTAAAAGATCATTTTTATAGCAATTTTGTCTTCTGGACTTGACCCAAATTAATTATGTAACATTGTCTAATTAGAGGATTAATCATGAATTTGACTTCCACCTACCCTTTACCTAATCGTAACTTAAAACGTGAAATTCGACCTTATTACTCAACCAAATGATCTGAAATCAAGGGCAAATGGAAGGCCACGAGGTAAGGAACATTTACCCTCAATCAATTTGAGGTAAACCTAGCCCTAAAACGTGCTGCCGACATAGATTTGGTCGAGTCAAGGATTCCGGCGCCGTTTTTAACACGTAACTTGCAGCGTCGAATACTCCCAACTCCGAAGGATCCAGAAGCCCCATGACCTATAGAAATGTAGCTCTTCGACTCTAGTTTCATTTGGTTGCTGTGGGGTACGTTGAAGTTACAGATCCAAGGAGTTCTTGCTCGATTAGTGGAGGTGGGTCGGCAGACCGTCGGCTTCCTCTCTTCCTTCCTTGTTCCAACGATTGAGGTAGGAATTCTCAACCAAACTTCGATCATGAGTATAGAAAATTGTTCCTCTCATCGAGCTCTATCCATTGGTGGCAAAAGCCCCAATTTTCATTAGGTATCCGTGGAGATATCGAGCTTTTTGTGAGGTGCTGTCAAGCTTGTTCTTTATTCTAGGGTTTCGAGTTCCCTCTTCAATTTGAGGTAGGATCTAACAACCAAATCCTAATTAACTTACATGAAGTAATCAGCATGTTGTTAGAATTTATTCAACGTAGAAACCCCCAATTTTATTGAGCATGCTTGGTGAATTTCGAATTGTTGTAGAAGCATGTCTAGAACATGATTCATATAGTATTCCTTTAAGCCAGAGCTTGATTGCGGGCTTATTTTGAGTAATGTAACCTGATATTCATGTAGCATAAAATACATGGTTGGATTCATGATCGAGTTAGCTTTCTTTTGACACCAAAATCCCCAAATTTGGTTTTGTATATCGAGAGAATTTGACAATTTAGTAGAAGTATGTCCTGAACTAGGTCTCCTTGTGTTCTTCATAGAATAGGTTGTGATTCTGGTGAATTCTGATGAAATTCGTGTTTCCAAATTGTAGTTTTATGACCCTAATATGTCTAGCAAGATTCCTATAGCATGTGGTTTTAATTTCAACTCAATTGGACCTCATTTGGATGAGTTAATGGGTTTTCCGGAGGCAACTTACGTTGCTGTTCTTGCAGGGGTCGACCCCAGGGGTCGACCCATTTTCTAGGTGCCCTGGCAGGCCCGAGGGTCGACCCTTGGGGTCGACCCATTTGGCCCAGGCGCGAGGGTCGACCCCTGGGGTCGACCCATCCACTCCCTGCAAGGGGGTCGACCCCAAGGGTCGACCCATGTGCTGGGAGAATAGGGGTCGACCCCAGGGGTCGACCCATCCTGCAGATTTTGAGGGGGTCGACCCCAGGGGTCGACCCATTCAGCTGCCAGACCCCAATTTTTCAAGGGTCGACCCCAGGGGTCGACTCATACACCAGAAAACCAGTTTTCATCATTTTTCGACCCGAGGATCGATCCGGATCATTAGGGGATCGACCTATTGAACTTAGACCAATTGAAAACTATACTTTTGAAGAACCAGTGACCTATTCTGGAAACCTTATGATTTCAATTTACATTGGTTCATACTTGCAAACATAGTGTAAAAACATGTCGTTTACCATCTTCATTTCGACTCATACATTGGTTAAATAGAAACCCACATAATTAGTGGTTAATGGTGTAATTAAATCTCTGTTAATGCATTCTTTTTCCTTCCTGTACAAGTTTGTTCATTTACCTTATCATCTTGAATCAGCTTTTGGCAATTGTCTTAATGCAAATGATAATGGATAATCTTTGACATATTAACTTGATAATTAGGATTAATATGTTGATTATCTTGTTGGATAGCTGCTGTACTACAGTAGCGCAGCATGATTAACTCTTATTGTGATTTGGTTTTCAATCTTCTTGATGATTGTGTTTACCTTGAAATTCTGAAATGAATCTCCTTCCTACTTGAAATTGTTATTGTTACATAGTTCAAACCTTGGAATTCTGGCCATAAATTGTGGAAGTCTAGATTCGTGGGATCTTTGATCCAAAGAAATCAATGCCTGACAAACAATTAAGGGCTCGGTCTAGTCCTGGGAGGAGCGCCCGAACACTACGTGTACCCCCGGGGAGGTGATTGACTAGGTGTGGCATTTGGCACCAGTACTATGACATGGGTTAAATCTAGGACTGGCCACTACTCTCTACTACTTTTCACTTTCCACTCTTCACTGTTCTATACTCTACTTGTTGTTACTTACTTGCTGTTACTTGGACGTGGAAATGAAACTACACACGTGCTTGACATGACTTGAATTATCTTGATATGGCCAACTCTTTATCGTTATCTCCTGTAGTAAATTCTTGTCTTTGTTATTCCTCTTAAGTATTACCATTCTGTTCCTTTATATATCGTGACCTTGCGAGATCTTTCAATTTGGTTTCATTATATCATCATTACTCTTTTATTGCATTATCCTTTGTAGCATTTGTAGCATGACATTTTGAAAATGTAATTAAACTGCTAATCACTTATACCTGTCTATTATTTCCTACTGAGCGTTAGCTCATAGTTGTTATTTCCCCCCTTTCCAGGCTTTTCAGGTGACGCGCTTACCGATGGGGAAGGGCATGAGTGATGTTTTGAGTGTATCAGTTAGTTGTGTTTAGAGTGTGTTGTGCTTCAGTTATGTTATTGTGGTTTAGAGTTGTTATCCCAGTTGTATTGAGTTGATTTGAGGATTATGTACCAGTTATGTTTTGTTTAATGGTCAATAAGTTATTTCCATTTCTTAGCACTTGTATATATTTAGATTAGTTCTCTCTCTTTCCAGCTCATTTCTAACTGTACGTCCCGATATTCAGCGTCGGGGCGTGACATATATTATGTCCCAGCCGGCACTCAAAGGTTGCCTGGGCAAATGGGCGGTAATCCTCATGGAGTTTGACATCTCCTATATACCGCGCAAGGCCGTCAAGGGTCAAGCTATTGCGGACTTCTTCGGTGAGCACCCAGTACCCGGGGACTGCCCGCTAGAACCGGAGCTTCCTGAAGATGAAACCCTGGAAGCCGTTCAGGTGCAGCCCTCCTTATGGCAACTATATTTTGATGGCGCTTCTAGAATTGACACCTCTGCCACTAGATCGGCCAGGGTTAGGGCAGGGGCAGGCATAGTCCTGAAATCCCCAGAAGGAGAAGTGGTGTACACATCCTGCTCCATAAACAAGCATTGCACAAATAATGAAGCAGAATATGAAGCCCTGACAATCGGGTTGCAGATCACTCTGTCCATGGGAATTCAGATGCTCGAGGCATTCGGAGATTCCCTGCTAGTTATAAAATAGCTAGAAGGAGAGTTCGATGTGTGAAAGCAAGAGCTTCTCCCCTATCACCAGCTGGCAACTCGCCTGATGTCAAGATTCTACTTCATCAGCATCAAGCACATCAACCGAGGTCGGAATGTTCAGGCAGAGGCCCTCGCTAAGCTGGCCAGTTCATTGGCGGTCCCGCCAGATGCAAGCCTGAATATAACAGTGATCAACTGTCGGCAGGTCCCCAGTGTAACAGAGGTCTTGGCCCACGAACAAGAGATTGAGGTGGTAGCCGTCCAGGAGATTCAACAGCCCGATTGGCTAGAACATCTCTTGCGGTGGTTCCAACACCAACAGCTCCCGAAAGAAAAAGAACAGAGAATGAAGCTCCTAAGGGTCAAGGACTCTTACGAGATGAGAAGCGGAACCCTGTTTCGAATAATGGTAGATGCCCGAAGGAAAGTCCTACTTCATTGCTTGTCTTCGACAGAAGCGGGACAGGTGATGCAAGAAGTCCATGCGGGATCAGCTGGAGCGCACCAGGCTGGCCCAAAGATGAAAATTGAGATAAAGAAATTGGGCTACTATTGGCCCACTATATTTAATGATTGCTACAAGTTCGCCAAGGCTTGTCAGAAGTGTCAATAACACGCTAACGTGGCAAGGAGACCTCCAGTACCACTGCATCTAACCCTACCAAGCTGGCCGTTCGCCCAGTGGGGCACGGACGTTGTGGGGCAGCTACCAGCATCTTCATCAGGGTGCAAGTATATCTTAGCAGCTACATACTACTTCTCCAGATGGGTAGAGGCGGTAGCACTCAGAGATGTGATGGGAGAGCTAGTTGCGAGATTCTTCCGGCATAATATAATATTCCGGTTCGGGATCCCCAACCGAATCATCTCTGATAATGGCAGCCATTTTAGGAACCAGAAGGTTTATCGGTTAGCTGACAAGTACAAGATCGACTGGAGGACATCATCCCCCTACAACCCTCAAGCCAATGGACTTGCAGAAGCCTTTAACAAGACACTATGCACGTTGCTGGCAAAGACTGTCAAGTCTAATAAAAAAGATTGGGAAGAAAGGATGTACGAAGCACTCTGGGCCTATCGTACTGTCTACAAAACCCCAACCGGCTGTTCACCTTTCTCCCTCGTCTATGGGTCAGAGGCTGTGGTGCCGATTGAACTGGAAGTTCCTTCGCTGCGAGTTGCCATCCAGCATGGACTAGCCAGCGGTGAACAAACCAATGCAGAAAGAAGATTGGAAGAGCTCGCTGAGCTAGAAGAAAAATGCCTCCGGGCGCAACAAAACATCCAACTCTACCAAGCTCGCGTGGCCCGTGCTTTTGACAAGCTGGTCAAAGGCCGAGAATTCAAGAAAGGAGACCTGATGATGGTCAAAAGAAGAGAAGTGATGGCCTCCAACCCCAAAGGAAAGTTGGTCGAAAACTAGATCGGACCATATATCGTCCACCGAGTATATGAAGGGGGTGCCTACGTCCTGGTGGACCACAAAGGAGTCATCCAGTTCTCTCCCCTCAACGGAAAGCATATAAAGCTGTATCATGCAGCACAACTAACATTCCCCGAGTGATCGGTCGGAATACCCTTATCTCGGTCTAGTGGCATTCCGCCCTGATCGAGCTACCCTTATCTCGGTCTAGTGGCATTCCGCCCTGATCGAGCTACCCTCACCTTGGTCCAGTGACGCTCCACCCTGATCGAGCTACCTTTCCTTGGTTTAGTGGCACCCCGCCCTAGCCGAGCTACCCTTATCTTGGTCTAATGGCATTCCGCCCCGATCGAGCTACCTTTCCTTGGTCTAGTGGCACTCCGCCCCAGCCGAGCTACCCATATCTTGGTCTAGTGGCATTCCGCCCTAATCAAGCTACCTTTCCTTGGCCTAGTGACACTCCGTCCTAGCCGAGCTACCCTTATTTTGGCCTAGTGGCATCCCGCCCTGGCCAAGTGATGGGGACATCACCTCCTATGCCCACGTTCACAGCTCGTCTCTGCGTCCCGGTTGCATCCGGCATGGTCTAGTCATTTAATTTTGAGTCCTATGTAATTTTTATTTGAGTCATTTGATGTATTTTCCCTTTTATTTGAGTCATGTTCCTAGGTCTTGTGTTCATTTCCCTAAGTTTGAGTGTCATTAGGTTGTCTAGTTAGCTATTGGGCCCAACTCATTGGGCTTGGCCCAAGGGCTCTCCCCTACCCCCTCGGTTATTTGTCATTAAGTCAATTGTCAGGGACTTTTGTAGAAATGTGGGTTTCCTATATATAGGACCCCATTCCCCCCATTTCAACTTAATGAATCAATGAATGAAAAAACTTATCATTTTGAGAGTTTACACTTCTTATATAGTGGAGAGATTCTATTTTTTGGGTGAGAAACCCTAGGGGAGAGATTCCCCACCCTTCCCTCTCTTAATCTCTCTTTTTCACTCCACTTTCTCTCTCCTCAACACCCAAATTCAAATTTTCTTCTCTCTCCTCCCTTCCCAACCACCTCTACTCCCCACCTACCCCATTTAAGCCTCTTCCCATTCCCCACAACCCTCATCAATACTCCACCCCTTCCCAAGACCCCCTCCACCAATCCTCTCCTCACCATCCAACCCCCAACTACCCCTCCCACTTTCCCAAGCACCCTTCCCACTACCCCAAGCACCCTGGTGCGGACACCAGAGCACGCGAGAGGCACGAGCCGGCGAGCCATCAGTACCGTACACGGAGCACCACTCGAGCTACAGCAGTTTCTCTTTGGCTCGGGGATAGCCTGGAAACCCCACCTTGATTCTTGGTCATTTTTAGCATTTCCTTGTATTGTTTTAGCAATTGTTTGCCTTGTAATTGGGTTGTGATGAGTGTTTTATTTGGGTTTGTCATAATGGGTTCAATGTAAGGCTCTTAATAAGCCAAATGGGTAAGTCCTTTAGGGTCCATTAAGGGTTGATTGCCATATTGGGTAATAAGGCTTCATTAGGCTTCATATTGGGTTCTTAAGCCACTTAAGGCCCAATTAAGCCTCCACTCCACATGGGCCTCCTAGATTGGAGTAATATGGACTTGTGGAAGGCCTTATGAGCCTTGAGGCAATTTGGCCCAAGAAGGGCCCAAGCTTGGGGCGCCCCCTCTTTTGGCCTTATTAGGCTAGATTAGTTTTTTTTTCTTTCTTTCCTCTCTTTCTTTGACCACATGTGTTAAAATTAGGAATTGGCTTCCTTTAAATATTTTATTATTGTGGTTGGTCACATCCAATCCAAGCCATCCATTCCCCCATACCTAGATCTAAGGGTGGATATTGGGTTTGGCATGTAACCTATAAAGAGTTGTATTTTCTCATTTTAGTGGAATTAATGCATTTTGAATTGGAAGAAAATCCCTTGAGCAAGGCTTAGGACGCCCCTCCCTCTCCCCTTGAAGCTGTGAAGGCTTCCTTCTGGTGGTGAGACTCCACCCTATCAGTTCTGGTCGCCGCCGCCGCCGCCACGAGCCGCCACCGCACCGCCATCGTCTTCATCGGAGTTCTGCCCGCGCAGTATCACAGCAGCTTCCACGAAATTCAGCCATCAACCACGAGCTCAGATCGACCTAGGAATTTTACTGGATGTTCCAAAGGTGTCAAAAACCATCCACAAATTTTGGTTTGTCATTCCAATCCCGTTTCATAATTTTAGATTTTCGTCCACTCTTCCACTTCGGTTCTGCCAAAGTTCTGTCCAGGTTCCCATCCGCCCTGAGTTTCAAGTCTTAGGTCCACTTTTTGATTTTCTTTGGTTCGCCCAATTTTAATGGGTGTTCCTTGCATCCACCCCTTCATCCACAATTTTTATCAATTTTTGGTTCGTCCATTTCATATTTTCTAAAAATCGTTCTCAGTCCCAGCTACAGTTCTTTCCCCCTGTTCCCAGATCCGACCACCAGTCACCCACAAACTCATAGTAAATCACCACCATCTCCAAATCAAATTCCAAAAATATTCCCAATTCCGTGGTTTGATCCCCTACAACTTTGAAGAAGAAATCAAGATCTGAATCGGAGGTTTACTAGGCGGTCAATGGTGGTTCTCAGACAAGTACCCTGTAAATCTGAGGTTTCGGTTACTGTACAATAGGGACTTGTAAATTCATTAAAGTTCTGATCCGACCAGATCCAGCAGATCTCCTTGGGTCTAGATTGAAGCATTTGAAGAGAGCTTTCCTACGATAGCTTATGCGTCCCGATCCGACGTCGGGATTGATCACAGCGGCCGTTTTCGCCGGAGCGCGCGCCGGAAAACAGAAATCAAAATCCGTGGGCAGCTAGTTCAAAGCTTGGAGATCGGGACCGATCGACCCCCGATCGGTGTTCCCGGCCGACCGCCGTCCGTGGAGGCGCGCCACCAGGGGGCCCCATCATAGTGGGTCCCACCCCCGCAGATCCGGAGGACCGCGCCATCCGTGGGCCCCGCGGGCCCGCAGAACCCGCCGTTCGGAAAGCACGAAAACGCGGAGTTCGGCACCGCCGGGCGACATCAAGATGCTGCCCGTCAACCCGAGTTGCGTGATTCCCGGGCTCCACATGTGACCTTTTACCTCCCTGCGTGGAGTGGGTCAAATCTTTGTATTGCTGTGATATTGTTTAACCGGGAGTCCGTGATTCGGCCGGGGTTGTCTTCGCCACGCCGGGTGCGTGGAGGTAATGGTCCGAACCTCTTGGCATTCATTTGCTTAGCTAGTATACGGTCTTTTACCGCTGCCGAGAGTGTAGGTACTAGCCTGTGTGTCCATGTCACCGCTGTGAGAGTGAGAGTGACCCGTCCCGTGACTCGATCCGAGTCCGGAAGTTGAGTCGGACTACCCTTGACCTCCGCCGGTTCCTTAACCGCGCACGGTCCGCGCTTTCCCTCGCTTGGGACGACGAGTGAGCTTCCACTTCTGTTAGCGACGTTTTGCCACTAGGAGCTCGTAGTGTCGGGCTTAGTGTCTCCCTGGTGTGTGCTGCTGGTCGCGTCTTCATCTAGCGTCCGAGGGTGGCCCCTAATAGTGTCGTCTCCTGTGTCCGTCCCGCATCACACCCCTTCCCTTCCCCAACACAACCCCCCATTCCCTAGACAAAAAATTAACCCCACCCTTAAACCTATATTCGAATATCCTTTCCCTCTTTCCATTCCAACTAAATTCGCAGCCCCCACTACCACCATCTATTGGACCCTCTTCCAGACCTTATTCTCCACCTCCCACACCTTAGAACACCCCCTCCAAGACCCCCTTACAACCAGGGGTCACTCCCACACTCATCTACCCCCTTCCCCTTCTTCTTTCTTGGTCATTGGAAGCTACTTCGAAGTTGCAGTTTGCTGTCCAGAGGTTGCAGATGAACCAGCAACTTGCAGCGGCCACCACGACTTCCTCCGGACGAGTTTGAAGACCCAAGAGCCATCTTCGGAAGCGTCTACCAGTCTCCTTCGCAACAGAAGTGCTTTCATCTTCTTCCGATCTCTGAGCCGTCCAGGAGGTCCATTCTCCCACAACTGCGTAGTTCTGCCTCGGCTGAGGACCTGAGCCAGATTAGAAGCTCTGCCACGACGAACCCCGAAGGAATCAGTCCATGAGTTCTTCTTCAAAGTTCTTCATCGCCCAGTCTACTTCCAGAATCAAGAAACAGAACTTCATTCGGCAATCGTGATCCAGAGTTCTCATTTTTCTTCCTCAGCTACGCAGATCTGCTACTCATAGTCTGCACCAACCAGTCTCCATTGTTCTGCATCCCCTAGTCTTCTCCGACATCGGTTGGCTTCCCCGTCAGTTTTTTTGCGAAGAGGACTCGTCCACGGTTCCAACGACTCCAACGGTGCTCGATTCCGAGTCAGGAGCTGTCGGGGCATCCTCTGCAACCTGCTGTTGGAAACCAGGAGCTAGCTCTGCAGAGATCCTGATCCGGAGAGAAAGCTTCACCACGACAAACCCCGGAGGAATCAGGCCACGAGCTCTTCTTCAAAGCATTCGACTCTGCTTCCCACAGTCTGCATCGATCACTCCTCACTTTTCTGAGTCCTCTGATCTTCACCGGCATCTTTTGGCATCCCCATTTGTTCTTTTGTAAGAGGACTCACCCACGGTTCCAACGGTTCCAACGGCGACTGATTCGGAGTTCGGGAACGATCGGGGCAGCCGCGTCTTCCTGCTGTTGATAGTCTGTTGCAGACAGTCTGAGATTCAGCAACCCTGTTCGTACTCCCGCCCAGGCCGCCAGCGACCCCTGAAGAAATTGGTAAAATTCAGAGGCACTCCTGTTCCAGAGACGAAGAGATCCCCACTGGTCTCACCCTTAGCGAAATTCCAGAGAGAGTTCTGCGGCCTCCACACCCTCTGTCTGTCAGCTATTACAGAGGGAAGACTGATTCGGTGTCATCACTTCTTCATCACTCTTAGCACTAGTTTCCCCTCCCCGCTTGGCCGGCTGAAGGCCCCTCCCTGTGTGGAGGTAGTGTTTGGATGTAACTATCATCTTCCCTTCCCCACGATCCCCCCTTGCATGGGGTGTAGTGTTGTAATAGCTTAAACAGGTCAAGCTACCTCGGCGCGGCGTGTGGGGAACCCACGCTTCCCCGCTCGCCCTCGTCTCCGAGCGGGACCGGTTTCTTCAAACCGGTCGAGTGAGTGCTCCAAAACTTTGCTCTAATTCATGCTTGATCTTTCAATATTAGTTCATAAACGCCGCTGGCCGTGACGAGAGCCCGATCCTGAAGCTCATTTGCTATAAGTGATCATCGTGGGAAGAGAGTGGAACCCGTGTCCTTTGGCACTTCGTCGGACCCTTGATTTGGGCAGCCGTACCCTTGGGGAATCAAACCTTGGCCTTGCTGGCCCTCTACCAGCAAGGGCCTAGCCCACACAACCTCCCCTTGGCATTGCCAAGTTACCCCGGGTCTTAGTGAGCATCGGGTGAGCGGTTACTATTATCGGTCTGTTTTTGAATGCTTAATTGTGCTTGCTTGTTGAGTCCTAGGTTGTGTCACATCAATTGGTATCAGAGCAAGTTCACAACTTGTCTCTCCGCAAGTTGGTCCTAGGGCATGTTTATGCATTTAGAGTCCTCGGTTGCATCTTCCATGTCCACTAGAATGGCCACTTCATGCCCGTCATATCCATCCCCATCAACTTTCCCAAGAAGCCCAAATCCTCATGGAAGTTTCGTTGCCAACAAAGTGGGTAGCAACACCTCTATCATAGAAGCCCTACCTAATGTCCTTAATCGGCTTGAAGATATCATGTCTCGACTCGACCGACTTGAAGGAAATAGCCGTGCACCAAGAGTGAATGAGAGTGACCTTTGGGGAAATCTAGAAACCATATTTTTAGAACACTTGAAAATCAAAACCCCCCGCCTTTGATGGATCCAACAGCCCAAGCCTTTACCTAGATTGGGAGATTTCTATGGACCAATTCTTTAAAAGTTGCCCCTTGAACGAAGGAAGAAGAATGAGGCTAGCCAAGGCACACCTCTCTAAACAAGCTAAAACTCATTGGTTAGTTGTGGAAGGTTTGAGAAAGATCCGTAGGGAGGCCCCAATTAGCACTTGGGATGAGATGAAGACCGAGCTTAGAAAAACCTACACCCTCCAACCCTCTCCCTCCTACTCAAATCACCAAAGTCCAAGGAGCACTTCAACTCCACCCGATCAATCCCAGACCCCAATCACCCATTCCCCACCACATTCCATCTCTCCTACCCCAACCACTACATTTACACCCCACCTCCAAGTCCACACCACAACCATAGGTCCCCATACCCAATTGGGCCCCATGGCCAACTCTCCACCTAGGCCCATGGTAACCCCCACCACTACCTCTCCATCACCCCCAAAAGGGGACACTCCTCCCAAAACCAATCAACCCAAACCCCTTCAACCCACCCATCTTCCTCTCCCTACCCCAATCCAACTCCCACCAAAGCCTCCACTACTACCCTCACCTATCCTAACCCAAGTTTCCCACCACCTACCATCCCGGATACACTATGCCCCAATCATCACCACCCCCTCAAAAGCCCCTCTCACCTCCTTGGAAGAAGAACCCATGCCCCACCCCATAGTGGTGAACACTCCAAACCCACTCTCCACCTTGGAGAAAACCCAAGTCCAAATTGAAGAAGAAACAACACACGAGAGTCTTCACCTTACATCACCATCTCTAGTTGGAGTCAATCTCATCTTAGGGGAAACCATTGTTAGTTGGCTAAAGGAGAGCCCAATTCGAGAGACCCCGGCCTATGTTTTCCCTCCCATAGAACGAGACCTTCCCATAGTGCCCTTCTTCTCCTATCACACCACAATCCAAGCATCCTATCAAGTGGAGACCTTAGAGGACCTTCTCAAGGGCATAGCATGGCAATTAGAGATGACTAGCATGTTGACCCCTATGGTCGAACAACCTAGGAGCCTTAGCCTCCTACACCTATGCATAGGGTCTATCACCTCGGTTTGCACCATTGGTTGCTACACTAGCGACCTCTTCTATTCCTCCCCACACCCGATGAGCCCAACCTTCTTCTCGATTTAGAGCTTCTTATCTCGGGTAGAAAGCCAAGCCCTCCACTCATGGCCGACCCACTTGTCAAGAACATTGGCCCAACTATCATGGATAAGGATGACTTAGCACCTTTTAAGGATCTTGAGGACATGGAGTTCCTCCCCCTAGGTGACCCATTTTATGATCCATATGATCCATTCCAATGGGAGTCAAGGGACTCATATGACCCAACCATCTTACCAACCACCCACCTTTCCCTATCTCAACCCACTATGTTTGATCCAATCCACCCCATCCTAGACCCGGGTTACACCTTGGAAGCCATGACCGTGGGCCACATATCCCTAGGTAATAAGGTTGTGCCCCACCCCATGATGACCACCTTCTTAGATCCATTCGATCCTTTCCAATGGGAGTTCAAAGGTTGTCCCACACCTATACACATGGAAGTCACCTTTGGGAAAAGCATGCATGTGTCTAGGCTTACCATACCCCTTGGCATGAACACTATGTTGGGTCCATTCATTCATATCACCCACATGTCAAGTAGAAAGTATGAGTGGTCCATATTCGGATGTCATGGTCCACCTTCATTCATCATGGGTCTTAAGCATGTCAAAGGCATCTACGGATGTCCGGGTCCCCCAATATTTATCACCAATTTGCATGATAGGGCGACCTATGGGTGCCCCGGCCCACCTAGGCTAACCAAAGTCTACACTGCATCATTACACGATAGGTCTACTTTTGGTTGCCCAGGTCCACCCATCACCCCCAGAATGTCTGCATACACAACATTGCATAAAGAGATCCGTAAGCACATTAGCAAGAAGAATGTGACTTATAAAGGGCAAGCCGACTCTCATCGACGTCATCAAGAATTCCATAAGGGTGACTTTGTGATGGTAAGGACGGAGAGGCTCTCCCCGGGAGCCATCTCCAAATTGAGGCCACGTGGGGCTGGTCCCTTCCAGGTCCTGAGGCGCATTGGTGCAAATGCCTATGAGTTAGATCTCCCTGAGGAATATGGGATAAGTCCCACATTCAGTGTCGCCGACCTAGTGCCATACAAGGGACCCACGGTGGTACCTAGTGAGGATATTGAGCCTATTCCCTCCATTGAGAGAGCACCCACCCGTGAGGAGAGTCCACCAGCCTGGAGAGCCCAGCGTGAGCGCATTGAACGAATATTGGATGAACAGGTCACTACCACCAGGAGCAAGGTATACGAGCGCTATCTCGGCAGGTGGATGGATTGGTCTCGTTCGGAAGACTTGAGGGCAGTACCACTTCTACACCCTCCAAGGAGGGAAGGACACTTACTCGACAGAGTCGAGTTCTCCGCACCCCGGGAGTATGATGGGGACATCACCTCCCATGCCCACGTTCACAGCTCGTCTCTGCGTCCCGGTTGCATCCGGCATGGTCTAGTCATTTAATTTTGAGTCCTATGTAATTTTTATTTGAGTCATTTGATGTATTTTCCCTTTTATTTGAGTCATGTTCCTAGGTCTTGTGTTCATTTCCCTAAGTTTGAGTGTCATTAGGTTGTCTAGTTAGCTATTGGGCCCAACTCATTGGGCTTGGCCCAAGGGCTCTCCCCTACCCCCTCGGTTATTTGTCATTAAGTCAATTGTCAGGGACTTTTGTAGAAATGTGGGTTTCCTATATATAGGACCCCATTCCCCCCATTTCAACTTCATGAATCAATGAATGAAAAAATTTGCCATTTTGAGAGTTTACACTTCTTATATAGTGGAGAGATTCCATTTTTTGGGTGAGAAACCCTAGGGGAGAGATTCCCCACCCTTCCCTCTCTTAATCTCTCTTTTTCAGTCCACTTTCTCTCTCCTCAACACTCAAATTCAAATTTTCTTCTCTCTCCTCCCTTCCCAACCACCTCCACTCCCCACCTACCCCATTTAAGCCTCTTCCCATTCCCTACAACCCTCATCAATACTCCACCCCTTCCCAAGACCCCCTCCACCAATCCTCTCCTCACCACCCAACCCCCAACTACCCCTCCCACTTTCCCAAGCACCCTTCCCACTACCCCAAGCACCCCTTCCCTTCCCCAACACAACCCCCCCATTCCCAAGACAAAAAATTAACCCCACCTTTAAACCTATTTTCGAATATCCTTTCCCTCTCTCCATTCCAACCAAATTCGCAGCCCCCATTACCACCATCTATTGGGCCCTCTTCCAGACCTTATTCTCCACCTCCCACACCTTAGAACACCCCCTCCAAAACCCCCTTACAACCAGGGGTCACTCCCACACTCATCTACCCCCTTCC
The DNA here is from genome assembly GCA_022559845.1 of Amorphophallus konjac. NCBI lineage: Eukaryota > Viridiplantae > Streptophyta > Magnoliopsida > Alismatales > Araceae > Amorphophallus > Amorphophallus konjac. The sequence continues at coordinate 45,170,365 of CM040123.1, forward strand.
CCTTCTTCTTTCTTGGTCATTGGAAGCTACTTCGAAGTTGCAGTTTGCTGTCTAGAGGTTATAGATGAACTAGCAACTTGCAGCGGCCACCACGACTTCCTCCGGACGGGTTTGAAGACCCAAGAGCCATCATCGGAAGCGTCTACCAGTCTCCTTCGTAACAGAAGTGGTTTCATCTTCTTACGATCTCCGAGCCGTCCAGGAGGTCCATTCTCCCACAACTGCGCAGTTCTGCCTCGGCTGAGGACCTGAGCCAGATTAGAAGCTCTGCCACGACGAACCCCGAAGGAATCAGTCCACGAGTTCTTCTTCAAAGTTCTTCATCGCCCAGTCTACTTCCAGAATCAAGAAACAGAACTTCATTCGACATTCGTGATCCAGAGTTCTCATTTTTCTTCCTCAGCTATGCAGATCTGCTACTCATAGTCTGCACAGACTAGTCACCATTGTTCTACATCCCTTAGTCTTCTCCGACATCGGTTGCTTCCCTGTTAGTTTTTCTACGAAGAGTACTCGTCCACGGTTCCAACGACTCTGACGGTGCTCGATTCTGAGTTCGGGAGCTATCGGGGCATCCTCTGCAACCTGCTGTTGGAAACCAAGAGCTAGCTCTGCAGAGATCCTGATCCAGAGAGAAAGCTTCACCACGACAAACCCTGGAGGAATCAGGCCACGAGCACTTCTTCAAAGCGTTCGACTCTGCTTCCCCCTGTCCGCATCGACCACTCCTCACTTTTCTGAGTCCTCTAATCTTCACCGGCATCTTTTGGCATCCCCGTTTGTTCTTTTGTAAAGAGGACTCACCCACGGTTCCAACGGTTCCAACGGCGACTGATTCGGAGTTCGGGAACAGTCGGGGCAGCCGCGTCTTCCTACTGTTGATAGTCTGTTGCAGACAGTCCGAGATTCAGCAACCCTGTTCGTACTCCCGCCAAGGCCGCCAATGACCCCTGAAGAAATTGGTAAAATTCAGAGGCACTCCTGTTCCAGAGACGAAGAGATCCCCGCTGGTCTCACCCTTAGCGAAATTCCAGAGAGAGTTCTGCGGCCTCCACACCCTCTATCTGTCAGCTATTACAGAGGGAAGACTGATTCGGTGTCATCACTTCTTCATCACACTTAGCACTAGTTTCCCCTCCCCGCTTGGCCGGCTGAAGGCCCCTCCCTGTGTGGAGGTAGTGTTTGGATGTAACTATCATCTTCCCTTTCCCACGATCCCCCCCTTGCATGGGGTGTAGTGTTGTAATAGCTTAAACAGGTCAAGCTACCCCGGCGTGGCGTGTGGGGAACCCACGCTTCCCCGCTCACCCTCGTCTCCGAGCGGGACCGGTTTCTTCAAACCGGTCGAGTGAGTGCTCCAAAACTTTGCTCTAATTCATGCTTGTTCTTTCAATATTAGTTCATAAACTCCGTTGGTCGTGACGAGAGCCCGATCCTGAAGCTCATTTGCTATAAGTGATCATCGTGGGAAGAGAGTGGAACCCGTGTCCTTTGGCACTTCGTCGGACCCTTGATTTGGGCAGCTGTACCCTTGGGGAATCAAACCTTTGCCTTGCTGGCCCTCTACCAGCAAGGGCCTAGCCCACACAACCTCCCCTTGGCATTGCCAAGTTACCCCGGGTCTTAGTGAGCATCGGGTGAGCGGTTACTATTATCGGTCCATTTTTGAATGCTTAATTATGCTTGCTTGTTGAGTCCTAGGTTGTGTCACATCACCAAGCTACCCTGATCTTGGTCTAATGGCATTCCACCCTAATCGAGCTACCTTTCCTTGGCCTAGTGGCACTCCGCCCCAGCCGAGCTACCCATATCTTGGTCTAATGGCATTTCGCCCTGATCGAGCTACCCACATCTTGGTCTAGTGACATTCCGCCCTGATCAAGCTACCTTTCCTTGGTCTAGTGGCACCCCGCCCTAGCCGAGCTACCTTTCCTTGGCCTAGTGGCACTCCGTCCTAGTCGAACTACCATTATCTTGGCCTAGTGGCACTCCGCCCTAGCCGAGCTACCCTTATCTTGGTTTAGTGGCATTCCGCCCTGATCGAGCTACCTTTCCTTGGCCTAGTGGCACTCTGTCCTAGCCGAGCTACCCTTATCTTGGCCTAGCGGCACTCCGCCCCAGCCGAGCTACTCTTATCTTGGTCTAGTGGCATTCCGCCCTGATCAAGATACCCTGATCTTAGTTTAGTGGCATTCCGCCCTAGCCGAGCTACCCATATCTTGGTCTAGTGGCATTCCGCCCTGATCGAGCTACCTTTCCTTGGCCCAGTGGCACTCCGCCCCAGCCGAGCTACCCTCATCTTGGTCTAGTGGCATTCCATCCTGATCGAGCTACCTTTCTTTGGTCTAGTGGCGCTCCGCCTTAGCCAAGCTCTCAAAAGAATACACCACATTGCCATTACGGGCCTTACGTCCGAATCAGCGAAAGATCATTCCTTTATGATAGCACTCAGCCCTCGCTAACGAATGAACCATTCTGCTCGGCAAAAGGCTCGGTGCTCCGATCAACAGCCGTCTACTACCAACCAAGGGTGGGACAGCACGCTTCGACCTGCCACCCTTTATATCAAAAAAAAAAGGAAGTAAGAAAAATGGGGTTAAAAATAGAGATACCCCGCCAGACTTGCTCCTATATCAGGACAAGTGCAAAAATGGTTATAACCCAGCTGTGGCGAAAACCCGAAAGGGCGCTGTAGGCAAAATCGGGTACCCCGCCACGTGAAAACCCGAGAGGGCGCGTGGGCAAAAGTAAGAGGGGGCTGGCTTAGGCAAAAACCCGAAAGGGCGCTTGGGTCGATAAAGTGGTAATTTAAAAGTTCCTCTTTTGTTCTCCACCCGATGAAACTCCAAAAGGGACAATCATCAAAAGTCCCATCGGAAATCCTTTAATAAACCCATGTTCGATCCTCGTCATCATCGGCGAGATCGGTCGATCTCTATCCCTAACTTGGACCCTCCGTCCCTGTTAGTAATCCTACCTTTGCTTCGGAATGTCACCCATGCTGATGAACAAACCCATGTTCGACCCTCGTCATCATCGGCGAGATCGGTCGACCTCTACCCCTAACTTGGACCTTCCGTCCCTATTAATAGTTCTACCCTTGCTTCTGCATGTGACCCATGCTGATGAACAAACCCATGTCCGACCCTCGTCATCATCGACGAGGTCGGTCGATCTATACCCTTAACTCGGATCTTACGTCCTTGTTAACAAACCGTGATCTTTGCTTCGACATTTAACCAGTGTCGACGAACTAAGCCAGAGACCAATCCTTGTCATCATCGGCGAGGCCGGTCAGCATTCTCGCAGTCGAATTCTTCTGCACTCTGAATTCAAAAAAAAAAGAAAATAAAAGAAAAATGGGGTTAAAAATAGAGATACCCCGCCAGACTTGCTCCTATATTAGGACAAGTGCAAAAATGGCTATAACCCAGCTGTGGCGAAAACCCGAAAGGGCGCCGCAGGTAAAATCGGGTACCCCGCCAGGTGAAAACCCGAGAGGGCGCGTGGGTAAAAGTAAGAGGGGGCTGGCTTAGGCGAAAACCCGAAAGGGCACTTGGGTTGGTAAAGTAGTAATTTAAAAGTTCCTCTTTTGTTCTCCACCCGATGAAACTCCAAAAGGGACAATCATCAAAAGTCCCACCGGAAATCCTTTAACAAACCCATGTTCGACCCTTGTCACCATCGGCAAGATCGGTCGCTACCCTTTCGACCCTTGTCACCATCGGCAAGATCGGTCGCTACTCTTTCGACCCTTGTCATCATCGGCAAGATCGGTCACTACCCCTTTCGACCCTTGTCATCATCGGCAAGATCGGTCGCTACCCTTTCGACCCTTGTCACCATCGGCAAGATCGGTCGCTACTCTTTCGACCCTTGTCATCATCGGCAAGATCGGTCGCTACCCTTTCGACCCTTGTCACCATCGACAAGATCGGTCGCTACTCTTTCGACCCTTGTCATCATCGGCAAGATCGGTCGCTACCCCTTTCGCCCCTTGTCACCATCGGCAAGATCGGTCGCTACTCTTTCGACCCTTGTCATCATCGACAAGATCGGTCGCTACCCCTTTCAACCCTTGTCACCATCAGCAAGATCGGTCGCTACTCTTTCGACCCTTATCATCATCGGCAAGATCGGTCGCTACCCCTTTCGACCCTTGTCATCATCGGCAAGATCGGTCGCTACTCTTTCGACCCTTGTCATCATCGGCAAGATCGGTCGCTACCCCTTTCGACCGTTGTCACCATCGGCAAGATCGGTCGCTACTCTTTCGACCCTTGTCATCATCGGCAAGATCGGTCGCTACCCCTTTCGACCCTTGTCATCATCGGCAAGATCGGTCGCTACTCTTTCGACCCTTGTCATCATCGGCAAGATCGGTCGCTACCCCTTTCGACCCTTGTCATCATCGGCAAGATCGGTCGCTACCCTCTCGACCCTTGTCATCATCGGCAAGATCGGTCGCTACCCTTCTCGACCCTTGTCACCATCGGCAAGATCGGTCGCTACCCTTTTTCGGTTCTTGTCACCATCGGCAGAATTGTCTACCCTTTCGACCCTCGCCACCATCGACGAGCCCGATCAACTACCCTCTAACCTGGGCCTTCCGCCCTCGTTGATCAACAAAGCATCATTGCGTCGACATTTAACCCATGTCGATGGTTATAACACACTTTTCATCATCATTGGCGACTTTCATTAGGCACATCCGCCTACGCTACCTGTGTCCCGCCCCGGCAAAAATCCTGTTCCGGGAACGGCTGCACCGCGGTGGAGCGAACACCTCACCCCTTCCCTGAAGATGTGAGCGCTCTCCTACGCCATCAGCACGTATCCCCAGGTTCAGACGGTCGGCCAGAAGAAAGAAAAGAAGAAAAGAGGGAAAGAAGTCGTGATTGAGGCAACAAACAGAGATGTTTTCATTAATAAAAGCTGTCAGAATACATTGGTGTCTGGGGCATTCCCCAGGGGTACATAAGCTCCGAAGGACCCGATGCAAGAAGAAAATCAAAGCAAAGCTACGGCAAAGGATGCCGGAAAATATCTGCCAACTCCAAGAGGCCTAGTGAGGGGTATTGGGTCAATTCCTGCAAACGGGCCTCGGTGGCTGTCAGCTGCAATAGCCTCTCATCTAGTGATGCAAGTCATCCTTCGGCCAGGTCAGCTTCCTCCGTTGTCTGGACCTCTAGGCGCTCGCCTTCCTGCAACTCGGCTTCGACCTTAGCAAGTTCCACGCGCAACTCTTCCATCCGCGTCATGAGGAACAATCGACGTTCTAAGATATTGCCGGCAACGGTTCTCAATTGTTCCACGGCCACCCTCAACGAAGTAGTGGCGGTGCGGCAATCTGCCCTCTCCAGCTTCACAGTCGTCAGCTGATCAAATACCTCTCGACTGAGGAAATCTCGCCTGTTGGCGTGCTTTAACAGCATTGTAACCCGCGGGGTCCAGTCATCCATTGGGCAGCCGAATGCTAATAATGATCGTGAGAGGTGGTCTATCAGGCCTCTCAGCTGCACATAAGTTAGACCCGGGGAAGCTGACATGGCCTACTGGAGATTGTCTAGAGACTGCCACACCATGTCACTGGAAAATTGTAAGCCTAGTGGCGAAGTCTCAGGGAGCTGAAAGTCCACCTTGCTATCTATCTCGGCCCAGATATCATCAGCCACCGCGAGGGATGTCGATGGCATAGTCTGCACGACGCCGACGCCCGGCCCGATGATTGTAACTGCAACAGCTGAAGGGCTCTCCACGATGGCAACTTCCTTGCCCGCCCTTTGAGGTGAGGTTATGACAGCCATATCAGCAGCTGAGGGCACTTGCTCCTCCTGAACAGTCTCACCGGCCGCTAAAGGAGGGGAGCTTTCTATGACAGACAAAGCTTTAATAGCATCGGCCTCATCTACAATAATTTCTCCCGCCTCTATTTTCGGGGGACCACTTGGCTTCAGCAATAACGCTTCGCCGGCAACCAAGGCTTGAGTCCCTGCAACCTCGGTCAGGTCGCCAACTTCAGCAGTTGCACCGGGCTCCTCTGAGGCCGCTGCAGCAGCATAGGTCCGTGGAAGCCGTAGGGCGATGGGCCGCACAACAGGTGGAAAGGCTGACTGGCTCGTGTCCAAGTCAGGGAAGAGTATGCGAACCATCACAGCTGGCGGTACCACCTCAGCCTGCATCACATGTATGTACATCAGCCTGATGGCTTGGAAATAAAAAGAAGTGCTGTGGGCGGGAGTCGGAACATTTCCTACCTCAACCGGCACTATATTTAGGCCTCCAAAAGTGGCCTCTGAATATTCTGGCCCTTCTCCTGCGGTCGGGTATGATGGCCCGTGCTCGGCTCCCAGTAGTCTCAGAGGGCTGAATGTTAAAAGGTCGCTTTCATAAGCTGAAGAAGCCCCGGCGTCTTCGGCCTCGGTGTCAACCGGCGGGAACCCCTCGTCGTCACCGGAGCCGCCACCGTAATCAACTCGCTCAGAGGAGGATGATTCTTCTTCCTATTCTCGAATCTCCAGTATCTGAGCGGAAACCATGCTGCTAGGAGAAGGCCCCTTAGCCGAAACCTCCTCGGTGATCTCCGCCTCGGAAGTACCCGTTGGCTGAATATCTTGGGACTTCTCCCTTGGAAGCACCTGCTCGCCAGTGGCAGCTCCTGCCATGGTACCGACCTCGGGGAGTGTCGTGGGTCGAATGTCGACTGTAGATGGAAGACAATAGACAGTCAAGACCCGACTGAAAGCACGATAAACCGTCGAGCTCTACGGGCAAGCTGCAAAGTTACCTTCTATCTCCTGATGGGGTGTCGGTGAAGGCAAATCACCCTCAACAGAGGCTGAGGGGGCTTCCTCCTCCCTCTCTTCGACCGCGGCTCCAGTCACCGCCTCCAACCCGACAATGGCGGAGGTAGTACCAGCAGCTAATGAAAGGAAAGATGATCAGCCAAGGTGACAGAAATAAGCAAATAAGCCATATAAGAGCAAGAAGTTACCTTCGCCCTCAGCCCCTTGCATCCAAGCAGCCTCAAACTCGGAGAATGATGGAACCCGAGGAGGGGTGACTATGGGCTCATCTTCAGTGGCCTTCCTCCGGCGCGCCCGGGTGGCGCGGGAATCCGCCCTTTTGGCCTTCTTCGCCCTGCTGATAGCCTCCCTAACCTGGGACCTGGTTCACTTTTGTGAATCCCCAGGGGGCACTGGTGTTGTGGTCGGAGCTGGCTCTGGAATATTAAAATATGAAGGCTTCTGCGCCTTAGATATCAACTCCCTGTAATGTTTGGTCGCCTCCACAGAGAGGTGAGCTGCAAACGTGCATAGGTGAGAAAGATGCATGCTGACTATAAAGGAGCAGCTTCAAGGCTAAAAGGAAAGACAAGCATTACCTGGTGGCCCTGTGTATCTGGGACTAAGCGACCAGTAAAGCAATACGGGAGCCTTGTCCCGGGAAGCCGCCTCGCGGATAAGCCAGCACACATCACCAATCTTCTCACTTTTCTCCGCCAGCTGCGCCAAATCTTCATGGCCACAGGAGGATAAGTGATGATATAGGCCCAAGTGGTCGAATCCCCAGCCATCGACATACTTGAAAGATATGAGGAGCTGATGGTCCCGGATGGCTTCTAGTGGACCAGAAATTGAAAGCCCATGAGAATGAAGCAGGGCGAATATCCAGGGGGTGCTGGAATACAAGTCAGCCCGTTTATCTTCCCTCCTGATGAAGGTCCGGTAGGGATGAAAATGGTCAGCTTCTGGGCGCCAACCCGCCACTGTAGGAAGAGGTTCTTCCACCGGAAGAGGGATCGTCTGGAGGGCAATCCGGTCACTGCTAACCCAACACAGCCCCCAGAGAGTCTTGATATAGTCATCCTTCTGGATCTCTGGCATCTTCGGGTCGGCCTTGGACGACCTACCCTTCACGGCTTTCCTGGCTTCCAGATATGCCATCACCTAGGTGTTGGACCAGGGCTTCAATTTCTTCAAATAGGATGGATCAACATCCAAAGCAGGCTCCCGCTGGGAATCCAAGAAACGACGTTCGGCGACATGCCAACAGTCTTTCCAAAAGTTTCGGTAGAAGCCCGTCCGTGCATTCCACCACTTGATGAAGTCCGGAGACACTCGGGGCAGGCGAGCCGGGGTTGGCACCCTGAAGGATACATCCTCCCGATGATGGAAGTAATCCCACCATGTGTGGGCCTCATCCGTAGTCGTCTGACCAGCCCGATGTCTATTCAGGAGATTGAACCGGGCTGAAGAAGAAGGAATCTGCTGGTCATATCCAAAGTTCTGGCCAAAGCGGAAGGGATAGTACGGCTCCAGCCACAGTAAGCCGCTCTTTCTGAATACAAGGACACTGGGGCGGATAGACAGTGCCCAATCAATCAGTTCTGGCTCCAAGATTGGCCTCGTGTTCTTGGCCCCGGTGAGCTGGTGAATGAATTTCTCTGTCTCGAACAACCGGCATTGCCGCATCCTGTTGACGAGAGGACTGGAGCAAGCAACCAAGCTCCAAAAATGCAGAACTCCTGGGGAATCTATCGGAACTGTAGTCAGCTTCCCCCGAATAGCAAAAAGTTGATCCGCCAGTGAAGACGGTTCAGCACTAGCAAATTCGATCATCCGCGGCAAAGGACGATCCGACTGCATTGACCGGGGAGCTGCTTCAGGGAACAAGGTGCAGACCTAGGCATTGAAGAAGTGGATGGGACCAACTGTCCGTGAATTCCTGGGATGCGTGACTTGTGCAAATCCCCCAACATTTTGTATGTAAGGCATAAAGCCACCAGACACAGGGACAACTTTGTCCCCCAAGCCATCAGACAGGCAGGGTAGATGGCCTCCGGCCTGATTACCGTCTCGTCTCCCTGGGGAAGGGTGAACGAGCAAAGCCAATAGGTCAGATATGCAGCACAATGTGTGATTGCGTCAACTCCTGTGGGATTCGGGCCCCCTTGCCGCCCTCTCCCTGAAACAGCAGTGTATGTCGCCTGGCGTCAAGCCCTCTTCTTCCGCTTCACTGCTGTCGGAACTACCGTGGGGAAGTCCTCATATTGCTGCTCCCCACCAAAGAAATATTGAAGTCACGTGCCCATCCGCACGCGTCTCTTTTTGCCAGGCTTCCGCGCTTCCCGCGAGTCAAGTTTCAGGCGCAGCAGGGTGAGGTATGCCTTCATCAAATAGCGGTAGGCAAAGCCTGTAAAATATTTGCCTTCGCCATCTGTCTGGTCTTTCAGCCAGTCTGGAAAACAAACTTCTTCATACGGCTCCCCGTCTATCGATAAGCCGCTCAGCTGGGAAAGGCTCCAGAGGTCCAATGAAGTCTCACCCTCTGCAGTATAAAAAGTGTTGTATTCCGGGCAGAAGACTTCAATCATCCCACAGCACAAGCCTTGGGAGATCGGATACCTGTACCGGGAAGCATATACACTCTGATAAACACCGGCATGTACCAGGATGAGAGCATATACGGGCTTCTCCCTATCGACGTGAGCATCGGTGGCGTGAGCATCGGTGGCTTTGAGTTCTCCGAACCACCCTACTGCGACCTGATGCTTGAACTGGACCGCCAAGTAGTCCAAAAGGAAAGGCTCATCTCGGTGCCCCCAATGAAGCGGGGCGAGGAACAAACCATATACGGGCTTCTCCCTATCGACGCGCCCGGCAGTCTCATTCCAACGGGCTGGTGTGTACTGCGGTGCTCTCGTCAGCAGCCCGGCCTCTGGAGATAACTCCTGCACTCCAAGCACGGCCCCCCATTTTCTGGGCTCGCCCGGGATATATATAGGCATACCGTGGGTGACTGACTCGGTCAGGCTGTCTCTCTCCGCCAGTAAAGCTCCTTCGGCTCGACGAACGAGAATTATATCGCGCTTCCTGCCAAGGTTGAAGCGCTCAAGGAATGCCATCAAGTGTTTGTCCTTGGGATGGTTCAATCTGATGCCATCCCCTCGCTCATACTTGAAATGATTACCGTCGATAGTCAACAAGCGGTCGGTGTCGACGGTATCAGTCTCCGAGTCTGAAGACTCAGCTACCACGGCTATCCGTCGGGGCCCCCGATCAAGGGAGTGGACATTCCCCCATGTCACAGCGACCCGGGATGCAGAAGAAGAAGGGCCGGAGGCCATGTTATCTGTAAGACAACGTCCAGAAAAGAACAAGCAAAGTCAGAAATCAGTTGATCAATGCAAGACTTCTGACAAAATTTCGGCAGCATCTCCCCAGCTGGGGGGTTTGCCAAAAGAAAAGTGGAAGCCGTCCACTAAGGGAGCTGTTGACACCTGGAAAATGAACAAGGGTGAAAACATAATTGAAAAGAGGGTCGGACCAACAGTGAAAGACCAATGATAAAGCTCATCAGCTGTCTGCTCGGCTAAAGCCCTTGTCGGCAAAGCTGATGCCCGATGTCAATGTCACTCAGACGGCGGCACTGATAAAGCAGCCGTCACTCGACTGATGAGACCTTCCAGCCCTTTGATGAGAGCTGTACTACCGTTTCGCCCAAGAATCCACGGATGATATGTCAGGGTAAGTCAGATGTCGGCTTACTGACAGATGTAATATGAGATGAAGATGAAGCCGGTACCGGCAGATGAAGATGGCAAAGGCTTTGCAAAGTCAGAACAGAAGAACAATGGTCTCCACAGGTTATACACCCGGCGAAAGTCTTGTCGGACTAAAGCTGATGCCCGAGCTCGTCACCATTCAAGTGACGATATCGATGAGATAATACCCGATCTTGTCACCGTTCAGATGGCCATTCTGATGAAACCCTTGTCCACGGACTGATGAAACCCCCGTCCACGGACTGATGAAACCCTTGTCTACGGACTGATGAAACCCTTGTCTACGGACTGATGAAATCCCGGTCTACGGACTGATGAAAACTGTAATGATGATCTCAATACAAGATATGTCACCAATAGAGGGCCCTTTCGGGTGATGAAGCATTTGAAAAGACCCAAGTGGGCCTGTGAAAGCAGCTGAAAGACCCAAATGGGCCTGTGAGGAGGTGGCGCCGAAAGGCTGAATGTCCAAGGCGCGCCGGGAAGCTCAAGCCGAGGCCGCCGAGATGAGGCCTGCCGAGAGGGAGAAAAGGGTTATAAAAGCCCCCTCCCTTTGAACAGAAAAGGGGATCGGTTGAAAAGGGGATCGATCGGAAGAAAAAAAAAGAGGGAAAAGATAGAGCAATAGAAAGATAGAGAGGGAGTCCTGCTCAGAGAGCGAGAGCCCCCCCTCAACCAAAAGAGAAGAGAAGAAATAGAAGAGAAGGAGAAGGAAGGTTCCAGGTGGGCACTGGGGAGGGAGAGGAGTCAATGCTCCGCCCTCCCCCATGCTTTCTTTTCTCTTTTTCTTCATGTAATCTTTAGAGTTTCATCTCGATTGATAGAGTGTAACCGGACAATCCCGGCCTCGATTTGTATCTCCCTGTTCCTCATTCCCTCCCTATGAGCAATGTAAGTCTGGAAAAATGCATCGAAATAGAATATTACAGTGGCCTATTTGGGTACTGATGGATTGAAATTGCTGTTATCCTCCTCCGTTATTTCTTGTGCATCCGCTCGTCCATTGCTTAGATGCTTTTGTTTTTCGGCCGGTGCTTCATATCTCGGAGTCGGTTCTCCTGTGAAGAATGAAGGCGGAACCCCAACCCTCGTTCAATGGGTTATTGGGTTCCGTCCCTCTCCTTTCTTCCATGGTACGATAGACCCCCCGGAACATCATGGATTTCTATCGAGTTCATAGCTAGTTCAGGGTCAGAGACAGCAATCTCTTGACCGGTTGAACATCAGATGATCAGAGAAAATCTTTTGCATAACCCTACGAGGCGATGGAGCTATGCCACTGCATAAGCTTCGTTGACCTCTAAAGGAACATCCAAATGGTGCTGCAGGCACGTATATGGCCAGGGGTCCAGTACCCCTCCGTTTGGCTTTTACCCCGGCATTCCGTGGGTGATTGTCTATCATCTCCTGGCAAATGCTGACCGCAGGGGAAATGCTGCCAAAATTCTCAAAGTTCATTGAAACCCCATGTTTGATCTTCCCCCAGACGGCCGGCAGCAGGAAGAAATGCATCCTTCAGAAGGCTATACGACGGTCTCATTTCCCCATCAATTCCACCCTCCAGATTTCCTTGGCATCCTCCTAACAGAAGCATCCATGAAATCCCCTTTTTCGTATTCCAAATTCAGCTTCAATCGCATTCAGAAACTCAAAATCCCTGAAACAGAGCATCGTTCGAGCTCTGGAAAATGATGAAACCCTGTAGCAAATCTGCCTTCTCGGCGCACAAAATTGCCCGCCGAGAACCCCTCTGCCGAGAGGTCTTTCCCCTCAGCTACACGACAAGCTTCGTCCAGAGCCTTCGTCATGAGAACCTCCTAGTCCAGCTCCCGGCGCCAGGTTCCCGGCGCGACCAGGAACGCGCCGAGAACCCTTCTGCCGAGAACCCCTTGCCCTTGCTAGCCATTTTCCCCCTGCCATTCGAACCTGCTGGCCCTTCCCGGCGCCACCTTCCCGGCGCGCCCAGGAGCGCGCCGGGAAGCTCCACGTCGAGGGCCTTCCCCCCTTTTTATCTGGCCGCGCCGAGATCCTTATTTGGCCTACTAAACCGTGCCGAGAAGCCCCCCTCTTGGCCAATAAAGCCACGCCGAGAGCCCTTCCTTCTTCGGCCGATGAAACCCAGTCAGAGGCCCTCTTCTACACTGATATCCTTCAATCTTTGGTCTCCATACACATACGCCCCGGGGATGTTCAGAGATCATCATGAATGCCTTAAGAGGACATAGTAATGGGGAAGGTCTCCCCTACAGTCTTCATTCCCGATCCAGATTTCACCCTTATGAACCCGAAGGGTCATGTCATTACATGAGTCCCGAGGGATTTCAAGGGGATATTAAACGATGGAATAAAGGTAAGCGATGTCCCAAGGCCCGACGCCCATCCTCGTTCGGTTGCCATCCCGGCACTCCGTGGATGATGACCTATCCTCTCTTGGCATAATCCAAGTTGAGGGGACATGCTGCCGAAATTTACACATACCTTGCCAGGTAGCTATGATGTCCTATCTCTCAACCCCGTTGGCCCACGGAGCTATGTCCCTACATGCTCTCCGACGGTCCCTTGAAGGGGGAATATAGATGCAACATCGCGTACGCACGGGGCGCGTCATGTTATGACAGTGCTTACTCGGACTCTGGGTCAGTTATGCCCGATCTTTTACGGATCCCACCCTGCCACTGCATGGGTGGTTTCCTATTCCCCACTCGACATGGTCCGAGTTGGTGGGAATATGCCGTCGGTTTTATCCCGAAAATAACGAACCCCTGCTTCGTCTAATCCATTTAACGTTTTGCAAACGATTGAATTCCGTCTCTTTTAAGCATGCGGCTTAACCGCTGTCCGCCTCCTATCTCTAGCGTTTAATCAAGGGTTGTCCTCCTTAGGGAGGACGTAATTAACGTCATAGCGTTTATGGTATGACGGACTTCTGGTCCCGACTCGGACTTCATAATCGACTGATCAAGTCAGATCGAGCGCACAAAGAAATTGTCACCCCGGTGACTGGCACGCCAATAAATAAATAAATCAATAAATAAATAAAATAAAATAAAATAAAATAAAATGTGTCAAACAAGTCTGGCACGCCCGGTGGGACGAAGTCTCCCTTCATCTTTGCGCTAAAGTAGGAGGCCCGGCGGGCCCCCCCTGAAACTTCTGATTCTGTGTACTTTCCTTATTTTCAGGAATCTACAATGACAGCTGGAATCATGTCCGTTTGCTTCGACCAGCAGCCAATTGACATGCATGTGCGCGAAGGCTACCTGGCGGTACCCCTCGCATTCGGATCAATGCCGCCTGCCGTTGGGCTGCCCAACTGCTTGGACGTCGTCTTCACTGACCTTCTACAGGTCGATGACAATGAGCAAGGCACTGCTGCAAGTGCCCCGGTGAAGATCACCGACCAGAAGAACATCTTACCAGAGAACACGGCCCCCACGGCCGTCGCCTGCTACGTCCATCATGTCCAGAAAAGGGACATGGTCCCCGCTGCTGCTCAGAAGGGGAGAAGAACCAACCGGAGGAGCCGGTATGTTGCTGTTGACCGCCGTCTTTCCAACTCCGGAAAGACAATGATGATCGGTGGTGTCCGGGCAAACATGAACGGTTGCCCGAGGGCGGTCAAGCCAGACGTGATCGTCCCGATGGTGCCCACTGCCAACAGATTCCAAACTCTGACCACCAGGCAGGCCAATTGGGAGGCTAATGAAAAGAAGCCGCTGGCGCCCAAGCCAGCAAAATACAAACAGGTCTGGCGGCCGAAGAAGATCCAAAGCTGGGCCCCAGCTCAGGACAGGGAGAACCTTACTGATGTCACTATTGCCCGCCTCAGAGCAGGGGGCAGAAGGGAAGTGAAGAAAGATGAAAGAAATGCTGCTACTGTCCACCCCAGGACCCGGGGGAGGAGAGATGAGATTGAGGGTCAGGAAAGAGATATGACTGCTGTTCGCCCCATGATGAGGGGCAGAAGATACCAGACAAGGGAAAACTTCACTACTACCCATCCCATGGCCAAGGGCAAGAGAAGGGAAGAGAAGATCTACAATGCTGCTGCCAACTTCTACCAAGTTGGCGATATGAGTGAACCAGTCACTGTGGTTACTGCAAGAAGACCAAGAGCCTGTGCCAGGCAGGCTGATATCTGCAGATACTCCAAAGCCGAGCATTTGAATGCTCAGGTGGCAAGACTGGCTTATCAGCAAAAGAGCCAGGACAGATTGATACTCCAACCTGAGCCACAGAGGCACAACTCTGAAGAGATGAAGCAGATAGTCCAAGACTACTTCCACTACTTGGGGAGCTCTGCCCTCGGTCAACAAAGACTATCCCGGGCCTTGGGTACCAGAGGTGAAGAAAAAGAAGAAACACTGCAAGAAATGATGATCGGAGCCTCTTCCTCCGATTCGAATCACTATGAAGAAGGTCTCAAGGCCGGATATGACAAAGAAGACCTGTACCGGGAAGAAGCCAAAGAGAGAATATCGGTCTTTGACCGGCTCAGATATCCTGACCAGGTGAAAAGAAAGGTCTACAGGCGGAAGGAAAAAATGCAAATCTTCGCCTGCAACATGGCTGGACTCGCCAGGGGGCAAGATATACTACCAACTCAGCCAGATGAACTGCTCAGGTTGGCTACTAGACCTGGTCCTGTCACCAGAAGAAGCCAGGCCGCAAAAGATAAAATGAAGAAATATGATGAAGCCCGCAAGATCACCACTATGACAGTCAATGTGGTGACGGCACAGGATGAAGACAATCCCTTTGTTGATGATGCTGAAGGGACTTCTGAAGATATGCAAATCCCATCAACCTTGGATCCCATGATCCAGATGATGTTCAGGAGATATCAGCAGGAGATCAGTGCTCTCCGAAGACAGCTCAATGAGAGACATGAAGCTACATCAGTCTCAAAGCAAGCTGAACCTGCGGGGCAAACATCCAGCTCAGCAGAGACGGCTATCCCAGCTAACCCTCTCTTAGCTGATAGGGGCAAGACACCGAGCCAACCTGTTCCACAGCAAACAGCAGCTCAGCTCTCTGTGTCTCAGACGCAGCCTACCGCGCCCATCTTGCGCGCCACTGTGATGACAACTCCTCACAGCCAGCAACAAGCTCACTTCTTCTCAGAAGAGATAGATCCAGCTGTAGCCCACAAGCAGATGATTGAAAGAATTGTGGAAATGAAGCTGTCAGAAAAGACTGGTGGTGATGCGGGTACTTATGATGTGTACAAAGTACCGTATCCTCCCCAGTATGCTGCCAAGAAACTACCCCCAGGCGTCAGTAAGCCGCCGAAGTTTGAGAAATTTAATGGCCAAGGCTCCCCTAGGGAGCATATAGCCTACTACACTACAATCATGGGTGACCTAGCAGTCGATGAAGCTTATCTGCTCAAGTTCTTTGGCTCATCCCTCACTGGGTTGGCCTTTGAATGGTACTCAAGCCTGCCAGCTGGGTCAGTTGTTGATTGGCCTGATATGCAGAGAAAATTCCGCGACAGATTTCATGTCACTGAAAGGGAAATCACGATAGCAGAGCTGTATGCAACTAGGCAGAAACAAGATGAGACCGCACTGGACTACATCAAAAGATGGAGGAACTTAGCCATGAGATGCCGAAGGCCTCCTCATCAAGAAGATGCGGTGCAGATATGCAAGCAGAGCCTCAGGAGGGAGGTGCTAGAAAAGATGATCGGTGCAGATGTCAGAACATTTGACCGGCTGAATAATATAGTGGCGGAAGTCGAGACGTTCTTGTCCAAGCGTCCTACCGCCAATGTTCTCACTATGCCGAAGGGAAAATCCAATGAACGACGGCCATCACACTCTGAGGCCAACACCGTCGATTTCAGGACCTTCGAGCAACAGAAGGGGAAGAAAGGGGCAGATGAAGCTCCCCCGCTGGCAGATACAGCAGAAAGAAAAGATAAAGTCTCTCTGAGAGACAAGATGAGAAAAGCATATTCCTTCCCAAAAGATAAGACGGCCGCACTGTTCAACTGGGCATACAAGTTCAATAAGGTAACGTTGCCTGAACCCAAAAGACCAGCAGATGCAGCAAAGAAAGATGATCTGCTGTTCTGTCCATTTCACCGTGCGCTGGGGCACGCAATTGAAGATTGTTATGTCTTCAAAGACATCATGGAAGGAATGGTCAAGAAAGGTGAGCTGCAGCTGGGAGATTACCAGGTAAAGCCGCCCCATCCACATGAGCCTCCACCCTGGAGAGTGGCTGCCAATATGATCTCAGTCTACCAACAGTTGCCCAAGGAAGCCGTTGAAGAGTGCACCAAGCATACCTATGAAGCTTGCTTCCTCACCCCACAGAAGGATCAGGAGGGATGGCAGATGATACCCATAAAAAGCAGAAAGAAAACTCCTGCAGCCAGTACCAGCGGAGCAGTTATCCGGGGTGTTACCCCAAGGCCCGAGCCGCCTCCAATAAAGCCAATATGGCATACAGCTGAGACCGGACCAGTCATCCGGATCCCTACTCACAACCGGAGGAGACAAACTCCCCTCCCTACGCATAAAGAGGTAAGCCCTGCAGCCAGGCGTCTGCAGCAGTATATTAATGAGCTTGATGAGTACGAACAGAAGAAGCCCAAGCATCTGCTGATGAAAGACTGTATACTCTGGGAACAGTTCGAAGAATTGAAAATCAAAGAACAGCCAGAGGCAGAACAAGAAAAAGCTGAGAATGAACCCTTCTGGGGGCAGGAGCCAGCAAGGTCAAATTCCCAAAAGAAGAAGAAACGGCCCAAATCCAAGAAAGGAAAGAAGGTCACGATAGTACAATGTAACACTCTGTCAGTACTCTTCTCCTTGCCCGGGGAGGATGATGAGCCGGAAGCATCCAACGCTCCGCTAGAAGCTAACCATGCCGAAGCCTCTACCTCGGCCCATGCAACACGTTCTGGGAGAAGATGGGGGCACCCACCACCAGCCAACCATAATATCATGTTCAGAGGGGAGCAACCCTATCAAATCCCGGAACCAGAGATACGAGGTGTCCAGGTTCCTCCCCCTGCCAGTCTGTACCAGGACAAAAAGAAGGCAGATGAAGCCCCTTCATTCCTGGAGTTCCTGTCCAGCTTAGAAAATGAGCAACCGGCTCATACTACTCCAGATAAAAGCAATAAATGCCAGCAGACAGCGGCTGGAAAGCAGAAACAGCATGAAGAAGATGAAGAAGGTAACCCTCTAGCAAAACCAGGGGCAGTCGCTACAGAAGAAGCCTTCCGGGAGACCGATGAAGAAGATAAAATTGAAAATGGGCAGCAAAGGCCACAGGCACCACATGAACCTCCAAGACCCCGATGGGCAGAGGAGATGAGACTATCTAATGTCCGGGTGGGCAGTCGAGTCATGAAAATGCTAAAGAAGCTCCCTACCAGATTCTCCATCTGGGAAATTCTCTCTCTGAGCGAAGAAGCTCGCAAAGCAATCGTGGATGCCCTGCAGTCCCCGGCACAATGTGAAGCACTCCTGGCAGAAGTGAATGCTGGGCCATCAGTCACGTTCACGGAGGATGATATGTTAATCCCAAATTCCGGCCATAATAGACCGCTGTATATGAGGGGTTCCCTGAACTGTCAGCCGATAAGCAGAATACTGATAGATCCAGGGGCTGCTGTGAATATTCTCCCATACCGCATCTATCAGAAATATTACTTTGATCTGCAGCTCACCAAGGTCAGAGATATGAAGATTGCAGGATTCAACCAAAAATGTGAAACACCTCTCGGGGTAGCTGATTTCAACCTCACACTGGGCGACCTCACTACCGTGGTACGATTCTATGTAATCGACTCCAACACCACGTATAAGGCCCTGCTGGGAAGACCGTGGCTGCACGAATATCAGATAGTGCCATCCACGCTACACCAATGCATAAAATACTGCCATGAAGGAAAAGAAGAAAGGGTGTTTGCAGACCTACATCCCTTCGAAGTGTTCGAGTGCCGTATGCTCGATGCATCCTACTACACCGAGGTGTCACAAAGGGATAAAGGAAAAGAAGCTGTGGTCAGCCAGGAAAAGCCGGCGACAAAGACAAGAAATTGGTCTCCACCGCCGCCAAAGGGCTACATCAAAAAGCATGGGGTATCTCACATCTCTTATGCTGGTGATTTTGCTCGGATCACTCCTCCTGGCATACACCCAGATGATACTGAAGAAAAGATGAAAGAAAAGTACACACAGGTGGAAGTTCCTCAGGGTCTAGTCAAGCCCATAGCCAGCATAGAATACCAGACGGTGCTACCACTGAAGACTATGAAAATCCCTCGCTTCTGCGAACCTCCTATCATATTCTACACCGGGGGGGCAGTCGAAGAAGACGATCAAGATTGCATGGTCCCTGAAGAAGCCGCAAACCGAATGGTGCCAATTACAGGCCTAGAGTACACTACCCAACGGGTTTCGCAAATGTTCTCCAAGATGCAAATGCCTTCAATACAATCTGCAGCCCAGAAGAAAGCATTCAAGGAGCTATGGGATCCACCTCGAGATAATAAAGAACTGAGGAAGATCACACAGCACCCGGGACTGGGCTATACCCTGCAAGAATACTATGAAGCTGAGGTAGATGTCATCTCTGCCTTCTACCAGCATGAAGATTCCCCTGGGATGGACTATGACCAATACCCTTCGGAAGATGAAGAAATCATTTATCAGTCCGTAGTGGACAATGAGATCCCAGACAATCTGCCAGGGGTGGGGATACCTGACGAGACAAAGAGAGATTGGTACTGGGAAGATCTATCTTGCAAGGAGGATCTGTTCCAGGATGAAGCGAAATTTGACACGGGAACCCCGGATGAAGATCAAGTAGCCAGAGAGCTGCAAGAGTGCCTGGAGTTTGGGCGCATTCTAGAAGAATTCCGAGCTCTACATAATGATGACCTCTCAGGGGAGCCCACATCAGAAGAGCCTCTAAGCACGGAAGATTCCACTTCGAAGTTTTCCGCTGAGCCAGTCACGTCCTCGGGGCAGACCGAACAGAATCCGGCCGTATTGGCCTTACACGATGCACCAGCATCTGCTGATGACCAATCTGATGAAATAGAAAATCATGAGAGCGAAGAAGATTATATCCCAGGAGGCTTTATTGATTTGCAAGAAGCCCCACCCGAAGTTGAAGACGGAGGCCAAGCCACCGTCGATGAGCTGATAGAAGTGAATCTGGGGTCAGCAGATGAGCCAAGGCCTACATTCCTCAGTGCACTGCTGGAGCCAGCTGTCAAAGAATAGTATATTCAGTTTCTGAAAGAATTCCGAGACTGCTTCGCATGGACATATGATGAAATGCCAGGACTGAGTTCCGATGTGGCACAACACCGATTGGCGATAAACCCAGAGGCAAGCCCTGTGAAGCAGCCTTCCAGGAGAATGCGCCCCGAACTGATAAATCAGATCAACAAAGAGGTCGACAAGCTGATCGATGTGGGCTTTGTTGAAGAGAACCAGTATACTACGTGGCTGGCCAATATAGTGCCCGTGAAGAAGAAAAATGGGCAGATCAGAATATGTGTAGATTTCAGGGACCTGAATAAGGCTTGCCCGAAAGATGATTTCCCAGTGCCAATCACTGAAGTAATGATCGATGCAACCACTGGCCATGAAGCCCTGTCATTCATGGATGGGTCATCCGGATACAACCAGATCTGGATTGCTGAAGAAGACAGAGTGCATACTGCATTCCGCACCCCGAAGGGGATATTTCACTACAAAAGGATGCCGTTCGGTCTCAAGAATGCCGGCGCTACTTATCAAAGAGCTATGACAAAGATCTTTGATGATTTACTCTTCAAGAAAGTGGAGTGCTACATCGATGACCTGGTGGTGAAAACCAGCAGAAGAGAAGATCATCTGCAAGATCTGAGGATAGTGTTCCAGAGGCTGCGCAGATATGAACTCAAGATGAATCCTATGAAATGTGCCTTCGGCGTGTCCAGTGGAAAATTCCTTGGGTTCATTGTCCGTCATAGGGGCATTGAGATCGACCCATCCAAGATTAAAGCTATCCAGGAGCTCCCTCCACCAAGGAATCTCCACGAGCTGAGATCTCTACAAGGGCGTTTGGCCTACATCCGATGATTCATATCAAATCTGTCGGGGAGATGCCACCCTTTTCACAAGCTCATGATGAAAGATGTACCGTTCCTCTGGGACGATGGCTGTCAGGAAGCCTTTGAGAAGCTGAAAGAATATCTCAAGACCCCTCCAGTGCTGGGGGCACCTATTAAGGGCAAGCCCCTGATACTATACATTGCAGCCACACACTGTTCCCTGGGGGCAATGCTAGCACAGATAAATGAAGAAGGCAAAGAGCAGGCTCTATACTACCTGAGTCGGAGGCTGATTAGAACTGAAGAAAGTTACACCTATATAGAAAAGACATGCTTGGCACTAGTCTTTGCCGTTAAAAAGCTCCGGCACTATATGCTGTCACACGAAATCAGATTGATATCTGCAGCAGATCCGCTCAAATACATATTGACTCAGCCAGTACTGAAAGGCCGGTTGGGCAAATGGGCAGTAATTCTGATGGAATTCGATATCACATATATACCCCAGAGGGCAATAAAAGGACAGGCCGTGGCCGATTTCTTCGCAGAGCACCCTGTACCAGAGAATGATATGTTGGGGACTGAGTTACCCGATGATGAAACATTAGAAGCCTGCCAGGCTCAGTCAACTATGTGGCAGCTATTCTTTGATGGAGCATCTAGAACAGAGACGGACTCCGATGGAAAGACCAGAATACGGGCCGGAGCCGGTATTGTGCTAAGATCGCCAGAGGGGGAGGTTGTGCATACTTCCTGTTCTATAAACAAGCCCTGCACTAATAATGAAGCCGAGTATGAAGCTCTGATAATCGGGTTGCACATCAGCCTCAACATGGGCATCCAGATGCTTCAGGTATTCGGGGATTCAATGTTGATAATAAAGCAAATCCAAGGGGAGTTCGAAGTGCGAAAGCCGGAGTTGAACCCCTACCACCAAAAAGCAGTGT
Organism: Amorphophallus konjac; assembly: GCA_022559845.1. Lineage (NCBI taxonomy): Eukaryota > Viridiplantae > Streptophyta > Magnoliopsida > Alismatales > Araceae > Amorphophallus > Amorphophallus konjac. The sequence goes on from CM040123.1 coordinate 45,191,948, forward strand.
GCCTCATGGCGAAATTCTATCATATTGAGCTCAAGCATGTAGGCCGTGCACATAATGCCCAGGCTGATGCGTTGGCAAAGCTAGCCAGCTCAATAGCAGTCCCACCAGATGAGACACTGAACATTGTTGTTATAAACCGGCGGCAAGTCCCCAGCATGTTAGAAAGCTGCCCCGAAGAAAATGAAGTCACCATGATCAGTACAGAACAGGCATCTGATTGGAGACAACACCTGCTGCAATGGTTTTCACACCAACAGCTGCCGCAGAAAAGAGAAGAAAAGATGAAACTTTTAAGGATCAAAGATTCTTATGAATTCAGAAATGGAACTCTGTTCCGAATAATGGCAGACGCACGCAAGAAGATTTTGCTCCGCTGTCTGTCTACTGAGGAAGCTTGGCAAGCAATGAAAGAAATACATGCTGGGATGGCAGGTGCCCATCAAGCTGGCCCTAAAATGAAGATAGAAATCAAGAAGCTGGGTTATTATTGGCCCACTATGTTTGAAGATTGCTGCAAGTTTGCAAAGTCATGTCAGAAATGTCAGGAGCATGCTGTTGTGCCTAGAAGGCCACCTGCCGTTCTGCACCCTACAGTCCCTAGCTGGCCGTTTGCACAATGGGGAACTGATGTAGTCGGCCCACTACCGACCTCATCGGCCGGACATAAATACATACTGGCAATAACAGATTACTTCTCCCGATGGGCGGAAGCTATAGCATTACGAGAAGTGACTGGTGAGCTGGTTGCCAGATTCATCAAGCAGAACATTATCTTCCGGTTTGGGATCCCCAGCCGGATAATATCTGATAATGGAAGTCATTTCAGAAATCAAAAGATCTATCGGCTTGCCGAGAAGTATAAGATCGAATGGAGGACTTCCACTCCCTACAATCCACAGGCAAATGGATTGGCAGAAGCCTTCAACAAAACTTTATGCACCTTGTTGGCTAAAGTCGTCAGTTCTAGTAAGAAGGACTGGGAAGAAAAGATGTATGAAGCTCTGTGGGCATACCGCACTGTCTTCAAGACACCTACAGGGTGCTCGCCATACTCACTGGTATACGGCTCAGAAGCAGTAGTTCCACTAGAGCTGGAAGTCCCGTCACTCAGAGTGGCAGTCCAATATGACCTGGCCCATGGCGAACAAACCAATGCAGAAAGAAGATTACAAGAATTGGCTGAATTGGAAGGAAAGCGCCTCCAAGCTCAGAAGAATATCCAGATGTATCAGGCCCGTATGGCCACTGCGTTCAACAAACTCGTAAAAGGATGAGAATTTAAGAAAGGTGACCTTGTCATGGTCAAGAAAAGAGAAGTCATGGCGTCCAACCCAAAAGGAAAGCTGAATCCTAATTGGGAAGGTCCTTATGTGATATATAGGGTCTACGAAGGAGGGGCCTACATGGTTGTTGACCATCGAGGGGAAATCCAATTTTCACCACTCAACGGTAGACACCTAAAGCTGTATCATGCTGCCCAACCAATATTCCCCGAGTAATCATCGGGCTAAAAGCTACCCTTTTCCTTGGTCTAGCGGCACTCCGCCCTAACCAAGCTACCCTTTTCCTTGGTCTAGTGGCACTCCGCCCTAACCAAGCTACCCTTTTCCTTGGTCTAGCGACATTCTGTCCTAACCGAGCTACCCTTCTCCCTTGGTCTAGTGGCACTCCGCCCTAACCAAGCTACCCTTTTCCTTGGTCTAACGGCACTCCGCCCTAACCAAGCTACCCTTTTCCTTGGTCTAGTGGCACTCCGCCCTAACCAAGCTACCCTTTTCCTTGGTCTAGCGACATTCCGTCCTAACCGAGCTACCCTTCTCCCTTGGTCTAGTGGCACTCCACCCTAACCAAGCTACCCTTCTCCCTTGGTCTAGTGGCACTCCGCCCCAACCGAGCTACCCTTTTCCTTGGTCTAGCGACATTCTGTCCTAACCGAGCTACCCATCTCCTTGGTCTAGTGGCACTCCGCCCTAACCAAGCTACCCTTTTCCTTGGTCTAGCGGCACTCCGCCCTAACCAAGCTACCCTTTTCCTTGGTCTGGCGGTACTCCGCCCTAACCAAGCTACCCTTTTCCTTGGTCTAGCGGCACTCCGCCCTAACCAAGCTACCCTTCTTCCTTGGTCTAGTGGCACTCCGCCCTAATCAAGCTACCATTTTCCTTGGTCTAGCGACATTCTGTCCTAACCGAGCTACCCTTCTCCCTTGGTCTAGCGGCACTCCGCCCTAACCAAGCTACCCTTCTTCCTTGGTCTAGCGGCACTCTGCCCTAACCGAGCTACCCTTTTCCTTGGTCTAGCGGCACTCCGCCCTAACCAAGCTACCCTTCTTCCTTGGCCTAGCGGCACTCCACCCTAACCAAGCTACCCTTCTTCCTTGGTCTAGCGGCACTCCGCCCTAGCCGAGCCATCCCTTATCATGATCTAATGACAGTCCGACTTGTTACCCTCCCAAAAAGAGGGGAAGAGAGAATAAAAGAATGAAAATAAATAAAAATGGGGTTAAAAATAGAGATACCCTGCCGGTCTTGTTCAGGTTTTCCGAGCAAGGGCAAAAATGGCTAAAACCCAGCTGTGGTGAAAACCCGAAAGGGCACTGCAGGCAAAATCGGGTACCCCACCACGTGAAAACCCGGAAGGGCGCGTGGGCAAAAGCAAGAGGGGGCTGGCTCCGGTGAAAACCCGAAAGGGCGCTTGGGCCAGTAATATGGTGATCCTAAAGAAACCTCACCTCCCGTCATAAACTTCTCGTCGATCGGCCGGCACCTTGTCCGATCAATGATCAAATCCACCCAGTACGGACCCTATGTCTGTCCTGATAAAAGCCCTCATACCTTGTCCCAGGTCTCACCGTGATGAAACCTGCTGCTGATCAATGGGCACACTCACCCGATCAGCAATGAAACCTGTCCGGTTTAGGCCTTACGTCTATGCCGATGAAACCTATGAAACCCTTGCATTGGTATATACCCAATACCGTGATGAAACCTGCTGCTGATCAATGGGCACACTCACCCGATCAGCAATGAAACCTATCCGGCTTAGACCTTACGTCTATCCTGATGAAACCTATGAAATCTTTGCATTGGTATAAACCCAATACTGATGATGAAACCAGCTATTGACTGATTAGGCGCACTGTCCGGTCAATGATGAAACCTATCCGGCTTAGACCTTACGTCTATCCCGATGAAACCTATGAAATCTTTGCATTGGTATAAACCCAATACCGATGATGAAACCAGCTATTGACTGATTAGGCGCACTGTCCGGTCAATGATGAAACCTATCCGGCTTAGACCTTACGTCTATCCCGATGAAACCCCTGAAACATTTGCATTGGTATAAACCCAATATCGATGATGAAACCTGCTGTTGATTGATTGGCACACTGCCCGATCAGCGATGAAACATATCCAGTTTAGACCCTACGTCTATCCTGATGAAACCCATGAAATCCTTGCATTGGTATAAACTCAATACCGATGATGAAACTAGCTGTTGATCGATTGGCGCACTGCCCGGTCAATGATGAAACCTATCCGGCTTAGACCTTACGTCTATCCCGATGAAACCTATGAAATCTTTGCATTGGTATAAACCGAATACCGATGATGAAACCTGCTGTTGGTCGATTGGCACCCTGCCCGATCAGCAGTAAAACCAGCCCAGGGTAGACCTTACGTCTATTCTGATGAAGATTCATAAGATCCTTGCATTGGTATAAACTCAATACCGATGATGAAACCCACCTTTGATCAATGGGCACCCTGCCCGATCAACAAAGAAACCCGTCCTATCAAATTTGCATATCCCGTTACGTCCCGCCGTGATGAAACCTACCATTGGTCGATCGGCACCCTGCCCGATCAATGATAAAACCAGCCCAGTGTAGACCTTACGTCTACCCTGATGAAACCTATAAAATCCTTGCGTCGGTATATACCCAATACCGATGGTAAGAGCATGCACTAATGAAGCAGCACATCGCCTAATCCGTGCTGAAGTCCCAATTCAGGAAACATATGTATATATAAAAAAAAATGGGGTTAAAAATAGAGATACCCCGCCAGACTTGTTCGGACATCCCGGATAAGGGCAAAAATGGCCAAAAACCCAACTGTGGTGAAAACCCGAAAGGGCACCGCAGGCAAAATCGGGTACCCCGCCACGTGAAAACCCGAAAGGGCACGTGGGCAAAAGCAAGAGGGGGCTGGCTCCGGTGAAAACCCGAAAGGGCACTTGGGTCAGTAATGTGGTAATTTAAAAGTTCCATGTCAACCGGCACGCTACCTTTACCTCCCTTCTATTGATGAAGCCTTCCGTCGATCAACTGGTTCCATGCCCCACCGATGATAAAACCTTTCCAGGATAGACCTTACGTTTGTCCTGATGAAATCTACGCACCCTCTTTCAAACGTCCCACCGACGATGAAACCCATCACCATTTTACTAAAGCCTATCCAGTTCAGACCTTACGTCTGTCCTGATAAAACCTACGCATTTCTTGACAAAGTCCCACCTACGATAAAACCTATTGGAATAGACCTTACGTCTGTCCTGATGAGACCTACACCTTCACACACTTCCCATCGTTGGTCGATTGGCACCTCGCCTGATCAATGATGAAACCCTATCCAGTCTAGACCTTTCGTCTATTCTGATGAAACTTATAAAATCTTTGCATTGGTATAAACCCAATACCGATGATGAAACCAGCTGTTGATCGACGGGCACCCTGCCCGATCAATGATGAAACCATGCAGTTTAGACCTTTCGTCTATTCTGATGAAAATTATGAAATCTCCTTGCATCGATATAAACCCAATATCGATGATGAAATCAATTGTTGATCGACCGGCACCTCGCCCGATCAATGATGAAACCCTACCCAGTTTAGACCTTTCGTTTATTCTGATGAAACTTATAAAACCCTTTGCGTCGATATAAACCCAATATCGATGATGAAACCAACTATTGATCGACTGGCATTTCGCCCGATCAAGGATGAAACCCTATCCAGTTCAGACCCTACGTCTGTCTTGATGAAAACCACATATCCTTTAATTGTCCCACCTACTATAACCCCTACCCAGTCTAGACCTCACGTCTATTCTGATGGAACCTCTCCTTTCACACTCCTGCAAATTGTCTCCTTTACGGCGCACATGGCCGGAAGGATTTTTGCTGCCACTCACAAAATCCGGTTTGTGCACCTCTTCGGATGCCGTCACGCGGTGGAGCGAGTCCCCCATCCTTTCTCTGAAGGGGTGGATGCTCTCCTGCCAAGTACGAGCTGTTCGCATGAGGGATTTTTTTTCAAGTGGGCCTCGGAAATATCAAACACTGGCCCAGGTTGCTGTTTCAAGAAGGAGCGCTCTGCCACGTCCCAGAAGGCACCCCTACCGTCCCTATAAAAGCCGGTCCGGATATTCCACCATTTGATATATTCTGGTGTTACCCGGGGAACACGGTTAGAAACAGTGGGCACCCTGAAAACTACATCATCCTGGTGATGATAGAAATCCCACCACAACCGGCCCTCGCCAACAATGATGGACCCGTGCTTGGCCCGACTATCTAGGGGAAATTGGGCAGCTGAGGTAGGAATATGCTGGTCGTAGCCGAAGTTTCGCCCAAAGCGGAACGGATAGTATGGCTCCAACAGGAGCAGGCCACCCTTTCTGTAAACCAAAACACTGGGTCGAATTGCCATGGCCCATCTCACCAGCTCCGGTTCCAGGATTGGCCGAGCAGTGTTGACCCCTGAGACAGGGTGGATATATGTCTCTATCTCCTCCAGCTTGCACTCTCTCTGAGGATCAATCAAAGGAGCTGAACCTGCTGCCAAGCTCCAGAAATGTATGCTGCCAGGGGCGTCCACTGGTACTTTTATCAGTCGGCCCCTTATTTTAAATAGCTGATCATAAAAGGGACCAGGCTCAGCGCTGGCAAATTCAACCATCCTGGGTAACACTGTATCCGCCTGCAAGGTTCTCAGAGCTAATTCGGGGAATATACTGCAGACCCAGGCGTTGAAGAAATGAAAAGGACCCACGGTCCTCAAAGAACGGGGAGTCCGATGCTTGTACAGGTCCCCCAAAGATTTATATATCAAACACAGGGCCACTGGGCAGAGCGACAGCTTCATCCCCCATGCCATCTGACAAGCTGGATATATGGCCTCTGGCCGAATGACTGTCTCGTCCCCTTGTGGGAGAGCAAAAGTGCACAGCCAAAATGTGAAATAAGCTGCGCAGTGTGTGATGGGGTCTACGCCTGCTGGGTTGGGACCGCCGCCGCCTGCACGACGTAATGAAGAGGGTAGCGCCGACTTATAACGGGGAGCCCTCACCTGCCTGCTAGCAGCCGGACCCATAGAAGGAAAGTCTGCATACTTCAGGGGACCATCAAAGAAATACTGGATCCACTGCCCTATCCGGACCCTTATTTTGCTGCCTTTCTCTCGGGGTTGATAACCTTTAGAGGACCCCCTGCTGTACGCCAGACAGATGGAGCGGTATACCTTCATCAGATATCGATATGAGAAGCCGAGGGAATACTTGCCCTCGCCATCAGAGCTATCCTTCTCGGAATCTGACAAGCAAACCTCCTCATACGGCTCGCCATCAATGGGCAGGCCGGAGAGCTGTGACAAACTCCAGAGATCCAGGGATGTCTCCCCCTCTGCTGTATAGAAAGTGTTGAATAAAGGGCAGAACACTTCAAACATTCCACAGCACAGTCCTCGGGATATGGGATACCGGAATCTAGAAGCGAAGACACTGTGGTACACCCCTGCTCTGATTAGCAGGGGGGCATATTCTAGCAGAACAAACTCTGTAAACTCCACTGCCCCCACTCGGAATAGGTGGGCGTCAGTGATTTTGGTGTCTCCAAACCAGCCAGCGGCCAGAAGGTACTTGAACTGAACGGCCGAATAGTTCAGCACAAAGGGTTCTTCGCGATATCCCCACTTTAATGTTGCCAACAACATACCATAGCCGGGCTTCTCCCTATGAACTCGGCCGCTAGCATTATCCCACCGGGCTGGTGTGAATTCCGGGGCCCGGACCAGCATCTTCTTCTCTGGTTCCAGCTCCGATATACCAAGGACGGCATCCCAGTCGCGCTTTTCCCCAGGAAGATAAATGGCCTTGCTGCGATACACTGAATCCTTCAGACTATCTCGCTCAGCAAGGATGGCAGCTTCAACTACGCGAGCTATTCGGTAATCTCGCATGCCGCCCACTGTGAAAGTCCGGATGAACGGCATCAAATGTCGGTCCTTCGGGAGGTCAGGCTGATAGTTACCATCTCTCCTGAAGCATGTCTCAGTCACTGTGGAGTATACCCGGGCTGTCGACACGGTGTCCGTTTCAGAGTCAGATGATTCGTCGAATGAAGCAATCCTGTCATAACCGAAATCCAGGTTATGTACATTCAGCCAATTCACTGTGGCCCGAGATATGTCTGGCTGGGCCGATGAGCTAGCACCAACAGCTCCGGAAGATGCAACATCAGAACTGGAAGCCATTGCAGTGCCTGCGGTCGAAGAAAAAGTGTGAATTAGAGGCCAGTCTTGTGTAGATTGCAATATGAGATTCTATAAAAATTTCGGCAGCATCTCCCCTTATTCAGGGTCTGCCCAAAAAGAATAGGGAATCACCAACCAAGAGGGGGTGATCCCGAAAGAAAAAGGGATTAAATCCCTAATATCGTCCTACCCAGATGAAATCCGACCAAACGGGAAGAGAGACGAGGGCGGCCGAGAGCAGACGAAGCTCCCGCCGATGAAAGAAAACGGCAGAAGGAAAAGAAATGAAGAGAGAGAAAGAAGAGGAAGAAATGAGAAAGAAAACCCTTTCGGGGGGTTAAATAGAGAAGGGGAGGGAGAAGCTCTCGGCGCGAAGCAAAGCGCGCCGAGAGCCCTCCACGCCGAGAGCTCAGGCGGCCAGAAGGCACGCCGAGAGCCCCAGGCCGAGAGCCCTCCACGCCGAGAGCTCCAGGCGGCCAGAAGGCGCGTCGAGAGCCCCAGGCCGAGAGCCCCCAGGCCGAGAACCCAGGCCGAGGCCTCCTTCCGTCAGGACGCGCCGAGAAGTCCAGGCCGAGAGCCTGGTCAGAGGCGCGCCGAGAAGCCCTGCCCAAGGCCCTCCACGCCGAGAGCTCCAAGCCGAGAAGCTTCACGCCGAGAGGCCCTTCACGCAGAGGCTCACGCCGAGAAGTCCATGCCCTGTGCTAAGAAGCTCCAAATTGCTGAAAATAAAGAAAATATGAAGAATGAAAATGTGAAAAGGGAACACAAGAGTGCAAAATATTGTTGCATCAAGATGATCAGGTCTGAGAACCCGATTAAAGGCAAATTGAGGAAGATACCCTCGAATGATGTGAGACACCTGCGAGCCCCGTGCCGCTTATTCTGCACTTACGCCGCCCGCAGGTGGGGGTCATTTGTTGACACCTGGAAAATGAACAAGGGTGCAAACATAATTGAAAAGAGGGTCGGACCAACAGTGAAAGGCCAATGATAAAGCTCATCAGCTGTCTGCTCGGCTAAAGCCCTTGTCGGCAAAGCTGATGCCCGATGTCAATGTCACTCAGACGGCGGCACTGATAAAGCAGCCGTCACTCGACTGATGAGACCTTCCAGCCCTTTGATGAGAGCTGTACTACCGTTTCGCCCAAGAATCCACGGATGATATGTCAGGGTAAGTCAGATGTCGGCTTACTGACAGATGTAATATGAGATGAAGATGAAGCCGGTACCGGCAGATGAAGATGGCAAAGGCTTTGCAAAGTCAGAACAGAAGAACAATGGTCTCCACAGGTTATACACCCGGCGAAAGTCTTGTCGGACTAAAGCTGATGCCCGAGCTCGTCACCATTCAAGTGACGATATCGATGAGATAATACCCGATCTTGTCACCGTTCAGATGGCCATTCTGATGAAACCCTTGTCCACGGACTGATGAAACCCTTATCTACGGACTGATGAAACCCTTGTCTACGGACTGATGAAATCCCGGTCTACGGACTGATGAAAACTGTAATGATGATCTCAATACAAGATATGTCACCAATAGAGGGCCCTTTCGGGTGATGAAGCATTTGAAAAGACCCAAGTGGGCCTATGAAAACAGCTGAAAGACCCAAATGGGCCTGTGAGGAGGTGGCGCCGAAAGGCTGAATGTCCAAGGCGCGCCGGGAAGCTCAAGCCGAGGCCGCCGAGATGAGGCCTGCCGAGAGGGAGAAAAGGGTTATAAAAGCCCCCTCCCTTTGAACAGAAAAGGGGATCGGTTGAAAAGGGGATCGATCGGAAAAAAAAAAGAGGGAAAAGATAGAGCAATAGAAAGATAGAGAGGGAGTCCTGCTCAGAGAGCGAGAGCCCCCCCTCAACCAAAAGAGAAGAGAAGAAATAGAAGAGAAGGAGAAGGAAGGTTCCAGGTGGGCACTGGGGAGGGAGAGGAGTCAATGCTCCGCCCTCCCCCATGCTTTCTTTTCTCTTTTTCTTCATGTAATCTTTAGAGTTTCATCTCGATTGATAGAGTGTAACCGGACAATCCCGGCCTCGATTTGTATCTCCCTGTTCCTCATTCCCTCCCTATGAGCAATGTAAGTCTGGAAAAATGCATCGAAATAGAATATTACAGTGGCCTATTTGGGTACTGATGGATTGAAATTGCTGTTATCCTCCTCCGTTATTTCTTGTGCATCCGCTCGTCCATTGCTTAGATGCTTTTGTTTTTCGGCCGGTGCTTCATATCTCGGAGTCGGTTCTCCTGTGAAGAATGAAGGAGGAACCCCAACCCTCGTTCAATGGGTTATTGGGTTCCGTCCCTCTCCTTTCTTCCATGGTACGATAGACCCCCCGGAACATCGTGGATTTCTATCGAGTTCATAGCTAGTTCAGGGTCAGAGACAGTAATCTCTTGACCGGTTGAACATCAGATGATCAGAGAAAATCTTTTGCATAACCCTACGAGGCGATGGAGCTATGCCACTGCATAAGCTTCGTTGACCTCTAAAGGAACATCCAAATGGTGCTGCAGGCACGTATATGGCTAGGGGTCCAGTACCCCTCCGTTTGGCTTTTACCCCGGCATTCCGTGGGTGATTGTCTATCATCTCCTGGCAAATGCTGACCGCAGGGGAAATGCTGCCAAAATTCTCAAAGTTCATTGAAACCCCATGTTTGATCTTCCCCCAGACGGCCGCAGCAGGAAGAAATGCATCCTTCAGAAGGCTATACGACGGTCTCATTTCCCCATCAATTCCACCCTCCAGATTTCCTTGGCATCCTCCTAACAGAAGCATCCATGAAATCCCCTTTTTCGTATTCCAAATTCAGCTTCAATCGCATTCAGAAACTCAAAATCCCTGAAACAGAGCATCGTTCGAGCTCTGGAAAATGATGAAACCCTGTAGCAAATCTGCCTTCTCGGCGTACAAAATTGCCCGCCGAGAACCGCTCTGCCGAGAGGTCTTTCCCCTCAGCTACACGACAAGCTTCGTCCAGAGCCTTCGTCATGAGAACCTCCTAGTCTAGCTCCCGGCGCCAGGTTCCCGGCGTGACCAGGAACGCGCCGAGAACCCTTCTACCGAGAACCCCTTGCCCTTGCTTGCCATTTTCCCCCTGCCATTCGAACCTGCTGGCCCTTCCCGGCGCCACCTTCCCGGCGCGCCCAGGGGCGCGCCGGGAAGCTCCACGCCGAGGGCCTTCCCCCCTTTTTATCTGGCCGCGCCGAGATCCTTATTTGGCCTACTAAACCGTGCCGAGAAGCCCCCCTCTTGGCCAATAAAGCCACGCCGAGAGCCCTTCCTTCTTCGGCCGATGAAACCCAGTCAGAGGCCCTCTTCTACACTGATATCCTTCAATCTTTGGTCTCCATACACATACACCCCGGGGATGTTCAGAGATCGTCATGAATGCCTTAAGAGGACATAGTAATGGGGAAGGTCTCCCCTACAGTCTTCATTCCCGATCCAGATTTCACCCTTATGAACCCGAAGGGTCATGTCATTACATGAGTCCCGAGGGATTTCAAGGGGATATTAAACGATGGAATAAAGGTAAGTGATGTCCCAAGGCCTGACGCCCATCCTCGTTCGGTTGCCATCCCGGCACTCCGTGGATGATGACCTATCCTCTCTTGGCATAATCCAAGTTGAGGGGACATGCTGCCGAAATTTACACATACCTTGCCAGGTAGCTATGATGTCCTATCTCTCAACCCCGTTGGCCCGCGGAGCTATGTCCCTACATGCTCTCCGACGGTCCCTTGAAGGGGGAATATAGATGCAACATCGCGTACGCACGGGGCGCGTCATGTTATGACAGTGCTTACTCGGACTCTGGGTCAGTTATGCCCGATCTTTTACGGATCCCACCCTGCCACTGCATGGGTGGTTTCCTATTCCCCACTCGACATGGTCCGAGTTGGTGGGAATATTCCGTCGGTTTTATCCCGAAAATAACAAACCCCGGCTTCGTCTAATCCATTTAACGTTTTGCAAACGATTGAATTCCGTCTCTTTTAAGCATGCGGCTTAACCGCTGTCCGCCTCCTATCTCTAGCGTTTAATCAAGGGTTGTCCTCCTTAGGGAGGACGTAATTAACGTCATAGCGTTTATGGTATGACGGACTTCTGGTCCCGACTCGGACTTCATAATCGACTGATCAAGTCAGATCGAGCGCACAAAGAAATTGTCACTCCGGTGACTGGCACGCCAATAAATAAATAAATCAATAAATAAATAAAATAAACTAAAATAAAATAAAATGTGTCAAACAGGAGCAGCCCCTAAAAGTAGCCAGAGGCGTAAGCTAAGGCCAAACGGGACACCCGGGGGATTTAACTCCGAGGACAAGTCCTACTAGAAGCCTCCCGGGGCCGGAAGATGGATTCTAAACCCATAACAAAAACCCCTCAACCCACCTTCGACTCAGGCTCGCTCACTCGTCGCTCGTCGCGATGGAAGAGGGAGATGAAGAGAGAGAAGAAAATTTCACAAATGAACAGTTGTGAAGAAAAAATGAAGAAGAAGCTAATATATAGGGGGGCTCCACCCCTGTTAAAACGGCACGCCCTGGGGCGCGCCGTTTTAAGACAAATGCCCGCCGTGAAGACGGTGCCGTTTTAACCTCCGAAGCTCAGAGGCGCGTCGGATTTGGCGGCACCGTTTTAACCTCTGAATAAAAGGGCACGCCGTTTTAAGTGGTGCCGTTCAAGCTTCCTACCGCGCCGAATTAACGTCTGAAGCCAGAATTAAGTGTCGTTTCGAGCTTTTGTCACCGAACGAAGCTCATCCGTAGGTCCTGCTACACTCCTGCCTCGCTTGCACCACCCACATCTGGGGGGCATTTGTTGGCACTCAAAATATAATCCTTCGGCGACCAAGCCGCAAAGACGAATGATGCGGCCCACTGAAGCACAGAAGCCGATGAAGATCAACTTACTAAAGATTCCTCAAGTTGCCAGAGCCCCGAGTCACCTTGAAGTGAGCACCGGGGACTTTACCTCAGGAGAGTTGGAATGAATCCACAACCAACCGGCAGTGCGATCAAGCCTGCCCAATGATCCAGCATCGACCTCGTCATGCCGCTACCCTACATCCGTTGCCCGACCAATGACGATGGTCTACCCGGTGACTCTACTAAGGAGGAAGAACGTCCTCGGCCGTCCACAACAAGGGGCCGAATGTTCTGTCAGCAGAAGGCCCCGATCACCCAACACGGGTTCGGCTTCTCGCCATAGTGGGCCCGTTAGTGACCGATTGATCGCCATTCAAGGCGGAATTACCCCGGATGCAATGCCATCCCGCAAGAAAGCTTCGAGCACGAGTCGTCTCAACCAGAAGCACAAATCATAGTGCCGAAGGCTGTGCCAGCAGGATACCCGTGTACTCGGGCCAGACACACGCGAAGTTCTGATTAAGGCCATCCGTCATATCGAGAGCTTCGTCAACGCCCCGTCAAGGTTTTCCAAGGGCCATGGTGAGAGGAACAGTCAACGGGAGCTTCCGAAACCATCCCCGGACCCATCGGCGACCCGCGCCGAGCAAATAAGTTAAAACGGCATGTGAAGGGTCATCGGCGCCGCTTAATACGGCGCCCCCAGATCCGGCGCGCTCATCCGATCGGGGACTTGTTCCCGGCGCCACCAAATCCGGCGCGCCCCCTTCCCAGGGTGCCGTATTAACGAAGGCTACATATAGCCTGCCTTCGAAACAAAAGAGGAGGGAAGAGAAGGGGAGAGGAAAAATCAAGAAGAAAAAAAAAGAGAAGATAACAGAAGAGAGCGAATACGAGGGGAGAGGGTTCATTCGAGAGAAAAGCCCTGAGGGAGAAGTAGGGTTTCGACCGAGGGTTCTCGCCGCCGTCTTCCTCATCTGCTTGTCTGAATATCTCCGGAGCCGGAGAAGAAAAGCCTGTGGTCTGATACTCTGTTCTGGAGGAAGGGTCTAGGTGGGTTTCCATGTTTTTCCTTCCGGTCGATCCCCCTTTTCTTGTTTGGTTTTCTTCCCCTGATATAATGTAAGTGAGAGAGGGGAGGGGCGATGATACGAGCCTGACCTCCCCCCCTCACCATCGCCTCTGCCCTTCTCTTCTTCTGTAATGATGTTCTTCTATTAATGTAAACGACGGCCGAGCGACAACGTCGGCGTCGGAATATATACGCTGTGCATATCTACCTGTATCGTTCATTGAATGAATGAAATGCGATTGTGGCTGATGCCGTATCTCTCTTTCATGCCCTCTCTAATTTCTTCTCAAATGTGCATTTAATGATTTCCCGACGTACATAGTTCCCGTATCTGTTTCCCCGACGCTGGATATGCCCTTGGGGCTACATGAATCGTTCTTCTCCCCCTCCCCGGGGTTCTCTCTCTCTGTTCCAATGCAATGGTCGAGCTCTGCACCATGTGTGTCACGGGTTTTATGATCGGAGGTGCACTTGTGTGCATATCTCTATCCATCCCTGTCTAGGGAGCAGACCCTTCGCCGTCCCTGTGCCCTTCCTCATAGGCCAGAGGGGAGGGGAAGATCGCCTCTGCCGTTCCCTCTTCATCCTGTGACGAGCCCCTGTTGATTTGTTTCCGAATATGATATATACATCCCTTCCCCGGATCTCTATGTTAATCATATAACGTGCCAGTATTAACTTCTTTAGCCCGCGGGCTTCGCCGTTCTAATATGTTTCTGGCAGTTCGTTTGTCCACTTGTCGTCAAACGATGTCTTCCGTCGCTCTCTCCACCCCGTTCGCATCTTAATAGGAGTATGCTCTATAGCATCGCTCCAGTACCCGGGGAGGGGGATATTCCCCCAATCTTCTACATCAGCCACTCGGCCGACAGGGGACTCATCCATCGATGACGAACATCCCTACGGGCCATTGAGTGCACAGTAACGGGGCTAAGCCCTACAGTTCAAATCCACGGTCCTTAATGGACTTTGTGGTGGCCGTGGGTTGCGTTCCCCTTGTAGGCTAGCCCTCGGGGTTTCCTTCCCTCTATCGGTCGTCCCGATTTGAGCATTGTGTCAACTCGGGTCGCGTGCCCCTCGCAGGCCAGCCCTCGGGGTTTTCGCTCCCATAATGAGTCGCCTCATTCGTTCACTATCACCCACGGACTCGGTGCCCCTAGCAGGCTAGGCCTCGGGGTTTTCCTTTCCGTTCGGGTTTGCCGGCCGCCGTTGCGCCACCCGGCTCTTAGGGGTTGCTCCGCCACGTGAGCACTCCTCGCTTCTCCCCGACAATCCTCCGGGATGGGGAGATGCTGTCGAAATTTTGGCTCGAACGAGTCTGACTCGGAACAATCGCCGCACTCGAGTGTTAACCTCGCGCGAGCCTGTGACTCAACCCTTGGAATGCCCCGGGGTCGATCCTTTGAATCAATAACTTAAATAAACGTTCAAAGTTTCCCAAAGTATTTTAATAAGCCCAAGAAAAATGAATAAAACCTCAGTTTCTGCGAGATCGGGCTAAATCGGCGCCGTTTATATACGGCGCGCCTTAAAACGGCGCGCCTTAAAACGACGCGCCTTAAAACGACGCGCTCTTCTCGGCGCGCCTCTTCCCGGCGCGCCCCAAATGGGCCACGCCGTTTCAACCTCCCTCATTTACCTACGGTTTCTCATGCCATTTTAAGTCCTATACCTACGTTTTCTGACGCCGTTTCTGATCATTTTGCTGTCTAACCCCTGGCTCGTCCCCGGGGCAATCCTGGCCGCCCGTGGTCGAGATTGGCAGCCCCAATTAGCAGTAGATTGAATAAGGTAAGGGCTGTTTATGCCCTGAATAACCTTTCTATCATGTTCGCTGTCATACGTATTAGCACTGTGCTTTCGTCATCACCTTTGTGTTACCGTTTCCCCCGCTGGCGGGGCTTAATAAATGTGATTGAGCTCTGCTCGTCTTCATAACTATGTTGCCATGCTTAGCATAGTCATGAACATCATGTATGCATGCTTGCATAGACCCTCGGGTATATTAAATGGCGTTGACAGAAGGTCGGGTTACGCCCGATCGGAAGTCTCCGCTATGCGCGATGGTGGTCTCCGGACCTGCGTCCTCCGCCGTGTACCAAGGGTCTCCAGTTCTATGAACCATGCCTCTCCTGCATGATAGATAGATGCATCTCGCATGATTCCGTCATGTTCATAACGTCGCATCCTTTATTCCGGCCTCGACAGCCCACTATCTCGGTAATTAATCAAAGGTGTTCCCTCCTCGTGGGGGATGTAATTAACGCCATAGTCTTTATGGTATGGCGGACTGCTGGTCCCGACCGAACCTCACTTTCGCCTGACACGGGTCAGAATGAGCGCATAATAAACTCGTCACTCATGTGACTGGCACGCTCGCGTCGTCAATCAGTCAGTTAATTACTAGTTAGTTAATTGGTTGATCGACACGTGAAATAAGATGCACATATATATGTATACACACATATGTATATATATATATATATAAATAAAATAACAAAAAAATAATAAGAAGATAAAAAAAAGATCACAAATAGTCGCGCAATAGACCGTTTTCATGGTCTAGCGGTCCCGCGAATGACCGTTTTCTTTCCCGATAGGGCTAGGCAGAGCTTAGCGGTTTCCAGATTCACCGCTTATGTTCCAGCGGCTGCCCGATTGACCATTTATTGCATTTAGCGGCCTGTTCTATGACCGTTTTCTTCATTTTCGGGCCACGTTAGGCATAACGGTCTTACGATAGACCGCTTATGTGTCTAGTGGTCGCCCGATAGACCGCTTTCTGGCGGTGGGTTTTCAAAATGAATCGGGCTAGTCAGGAGCTTAGCGGTCATATCCATGGCCATCTACCGTTCTTGGCGGTGCATTTATAGAATGTTTTCAAACCTGTTACAGTAAAAATGTTGCTCGTTTCAAGCATGATGTGTTCTATTTTCCTAACTAGAAAGCATGATTTTAGGGCTTAAGTTTGTGGTATGAACACACTAATGACTAGGGTTCATGAAATATTTGATCTAAGTCTAATTCTCTCCTCATGTCCTCTCATAGTTGCCATCATGTATCCTAGTTTGATTGAAAAGAGAGTAGAATAACATGTTTAAATACCTCATTATTTGCAACTCTGTTTCTATTGTATAGCTTAGAACTTGTTTAAGGTCATACCACTCCGGTGGTGGCGACTGGACCGAATATACATGGTTCCCGATGCTTTGAACCTCTAATCTTGGACATCGAATTACCTCTCCGTCGGATATTCCTTCCGCCGGACTAGGTGTTCATGTTCCAAGGCCTCCGTAAGCCCCTGCGAGCGTGGGATTCCCACTAGGACGCCGGGCGGGTTGTACCCACAAGCCTGAACCTTTTTGACTCAATCGAATAGCGTATTTTTGCTAAAACCCCAAAATTGGGACTGTCCTGTTGATGGCGGCCCGTCTGAGACCGTTCTGTCAGTGAGCGGCCCAGTCAGGACCGCCAGATTGCTTGAACGGCCCTCATGTGACTGTGTTTAACCGACAGTGCGTCGACTTTAGTTCTTTGGACTGAATTGAAAACAATTGATGCTAGACCGTTTAGTCTTCAAGCGGCCCAACCAGGACCGTCTAGTCCTGATCACGACCCACCTTGGACCGTTTTATACTCGTTCGCTCTGGATTGGATCTTTGACCCAGTTAGCCTTTTTGCGGTCCTGATTAGACCATGTTCATATCTTAGCGGTCCTTTGCTGACCGTTTCACCTTCCAGTTTTTCCAGAAATTGATGTTTTCATGGTTTTGATATGTGGAAGCTACTCTAGCCTAACTAGGCTATTGTACCTCGAGTTTCGACCTATTGTTAGGTCTATTGTCAAGATTTATCCATTCAAGAGTCATTTCTTTAAATGACTATTCCTCTCGATTAATGAGCTTGTTGTTGGAATCTCAAGAAGAATCAATATTTCTTACGCATTTTACTTTGATTACATGAGCTTGATCTTGGAACTCTTGGCCATCTTTATTCGTGGATGTCTAGATCTCATGGGATCTATGATCCAAACAAATCAATGCCAAGGCAAACACATTAAAGTGCCCAGTCTGGTCCTGGGAGGAGCACCCGAAAAGTACTTGATCCCCGGGGAGGTGAATGACTAGGTGTGGCATTTGGCACCGGGTACTATCTAGCGTGTTGAGTCTACGACATTCCATACTCTCGTGATACTTACTATACTTGCTTGAAAGCATGAAGTGCTTGCTTGCGTGACATGACTTGACTTGACTTGACTTGAAATGTCCATTCATCGAAAAGTTCTTGATAATGGTGCTTGATATCTAGACTTGAAATAATCCTTTCCTTTCATCTTCTAATTGTGTTGATTACTTAGTTTGCTTTAATTGAGTTTCTCGCATTGTTATACATTCTTAAAATTGATTAATTACTTAAATTCTGCCTGATGATAGAGTGTAATTCCTACTGAGCTTTTCGATCACCCCCCATTTATCTCCATCCTTTTTATGTAATGCGATAGATGGAACACTTGAAATTGGGATCGGGTCAACGTGATCGAGTGAACTTGGAACCTTGAGACCGAGTCTTTTATTTTCTTGAGTCTAGATAGTATTGTGGATCTTGCTATTTTCTCTTCTTTATTTCTTTTATTGAGTCTACATGGTATTTAAATTTCCAAATATCAATAAAACTATAATTTTCTTAAATTAATGGCCTCCATGTGTTGAATATTATTTATTATATTTATTTATTTTCTGCTCTAATTATCATGACTATTTCGCTGCCACGTTCCGAGCATCGCTTCCCGCTGCTATCGGTTCGGGGCGTGACATTGCATACGAAAATCGACTTCACCAGTAGGGTGTCATCTAACTGTGTCTCACAAGACATATTTGAGTCTCTCTCTAAGACCGGGGAAATTGTTCTCAATGGTGGCTTAGCACTCGTAGAGTTCCAATGGAGGTTCGTCCCCGTTCTTTATGACGATAGAGCATGGTGCAAGGTCGACACACTTGCTGGTCCATGCATCATTTTAGGCCAAAATTGGTTAGAAGAGAGGCGAGCGACCTTTGATCGGGATAGAAGGACCTGCACCTTATACCCACCTCACCTACCCGGCGAGTTTGTCTTCAACGGCGGCATTCAGCCGAGCACCTCCGTGTCACCAACCACCCCGCCCCAGCGGCCCGTTCCACCTCCAGACTCACGCCCACCACCTCTCTCGGAACCCACCCATGTGGCCCCCTATAGCGGGATTAGCCATTTCTCCGACCCGTGTCCTTCACATTCCCCTACCTTAGAGGACTACCACCTCGATGATGTTTTGGGGATAGAGAGTGATCCAAGAGAGGGCCAGGGTCTGTTAGCCACCCCAACCCCGCCAGCCATCCCGGAGCTGTCTATCCCGCCCACTTTGCCCTCGGTGGATATACCATCCGCCGACCCTATACAGTCAACCATCCCGCTCTTACCTGCCTCTCCTATGGTAGCGCAGCCACTAGTGACTACCGTACCATTGTCGACACCTTTTGTTGACGCGGTATGGTTTGATTTCTACAATGCATACGAGAGACAGTATCTGAACATCCCCTTTTTCATGCTCCACACCTAGCGTCCGGATTGCCTTCCCGTCACCCCCCTCCTCATCCTCCCGCACTTCCATACCCACGGGCGAGTCTTCTCGAACCGGAGATGGTTGACGAGGGTTGAGACTCACGACATTAATGTGTGGGTTAGTCTTTCTTTACACTTAGTGTATGTAGACGGTGTCCGTCATCGTTACCGAGTCATGTTTCCCTTGTGTTTGTGTCTTTTCATCGTCAATCATAGTATTACTATGAGTGTCTAGGTTTGTCTAGGGTCATTCATGGCCTAGGGTCATGTGTGAGTGTTTGTTTCGTACAGTCTGTGAGAGTCTACATATGAGTCGGTCTAATGTCAGCTCGCGATGACAGTCTCTTTCGAGCGTGAGGTAAGTCGGATCTAATGCGTACGTTGTAGACTTGCCAAAATTTGGGATCGGCTCTACCTCAATATCTCAGATCTAGTGACATATAGGGACCCAGCGGTAATTCTAGTGAGTCATTGAGCCGTCTCCTTCCTTTGAGAGTGACCCCACTTCGGAGTGTCCATCATTAGCCTCCTTCCCACAGCAGCGTGAGCAAATCGAATATATACGGGATGAGCAGGTGACGATTACTTGGAGTGGAGCGTACTCCGCGCTACCTGGTATGGTGTCCGATCCGCAGGAGCCACACGAGCAGCCGCACCCCTTACTCGACGGGGTTGAGTTCTTCCCACCCGGGATGAATTGATGGGAATCAACACCGAACACTAACCTTTTATTTTTGCATTTGTGTCCTTTTTGTTTACATTTATATCCTTGGCTAATTGGATTTGCAATTGTAAGGCATTATAAGCCAAAGGATTAGTCATTAGGAATCTTTGGGTTTCTGTGCAAAAAGGCATTTGGGTTTCTATGTAATTTGCCAGTAGGTCCAGCAAGGCCCCCACCTTATTTTCCATTGGTCCACCTAGGATCTAGGGCCCATGTGGGGCTAGTTCAAAGTCCAAGATTGGACTTGGACTAAGGGGGGGACAAGGTGGAAGAAAATTCAAACTTGGACCAACAAAGTCCAAGATGCTCCCCCCTTTACTATTATTTATTCCTTGTTGTATTTTATTTAATTTGGTCATTTGACCACAAGGGGGATTAATTATCCTATCCCTAGTTTACCCCTCCCTAACCGTAGATCTAGGGGTAGTTTATGTCTTTTTTCCATTCTTATATAACCCATGTATTTTCTGAATTCCTTAGCAATTAATGAAGAAAAATCCTATTTGTTGCCCAATTTGCCCAAGGGTGCCCTCTATCCCCCTTGGAGCTGTGATAGCACCGAATTTCAGAGGTGTGAAGCCTCTCAATTACCCCCTCTCTGAGTGAGAAGCTCAGCACCGCCGCCGCCGCCGCCGCCGCCATCGAGCTGCCATCGCACCACCACCGCCGCCTCGTCGGAGTTCTGTCCACCTCTAGACAGAAGCTTGAAGCTGAATTTTTTTCTCCCAATCAGGAGATCTGTTCGACCTCAAATTTTTAGGGTTTGTTCTTCCTATCATTCCCCAACCCATTTTCAAATTTCATGTCATTCTGCCTTCGTTTAGTATTTTTCCCGTAATTCAGTTTTCCCCCCTGACAGTCTGTCAATCAGCAGATCTGCGGGATAGTGTCTTGTTGTTGTATTTTTCCCACCCCCTTAGCCATCTCCAAAAATTCCCAAAAACATCATACGTCTTCCTCACATCCCCCTCCTCCACCTATAATTTTCTTAGAGCCTAAATCCAACGTTTCTATGTTGGTCAAAATTCAGTCTCAGGTAGATATTGTTCTGTCCTGATTGTCTGTAATTCGAGACAGCAAAAAAACCTTGGGAATAGTCATTTTTATTTCTAATCCGTCTACTGGATGCACCTGGAAATAATATATGTTGTAGCCCTTCAAGTCTAGTTTCGAACGGTACCAATTTCATCTCAATCCGACATCGGATCTAGGCGTAAAAATTCTTTTCTTGGAGGCACGTATTTCTGATCCTTGAACAGGCCAGCAAAGCAGTCACCGGGTAATTCAGCAAAAAATACGCCGGGGTAGCTTCAACGACCGCCGCTTAGCATATTTCTGATCCTCTAAATCTTCAACGCAAAGATCACAGCCGCCAGCTCAAGGTCATGGGTAGGGTAGTTCTCCTCATGTGGCTTCAACTGTCGCGATGCATACGCCACAACTCTACCATGCTGCATGAACACAGCACCCAACCCAACCCCGGAAGCATCTGTACACACCACAAAATCTCCCGATCCAGAAGGCAACACCAACACTGGTGCCGAGGTGAGCAACCTTTTCAGCTCTATAAAGCTCTGCTCACGCTCACTAGTCCAGAAAAATGGCACATGCTTCCGCGTAAGTCTGGTCATCGGAGCTGCAATACGAGCAAAATTTTGAATAAACCTCCTATAATAACCTGCAAGCCCCAAGAAACTCCGAATCTTCGTCACGGACCTTAGCCTCGGCCACTGCATCACTGCCTCGACCTTGGCTGGATCCACGAAAATACCATCACCAGAAATCACGTGCCCCAAAAAGTGCACCTCGTGAAGCCAAAACTCACACTTGCTGAGCTTAGCATACAACTGGTGATCTCGCAAGGCCTGCAATACAACCCTCAAATGATACATATGCTCCTCTGCAGACTGCGAATAAACAAGGATGTCGTCCACAAACGCGATCATGAACTGATCCAAGTAGGGACGGAACACCCTCTGCATCAAATCCATGAACGCTGCGGGGGCATTGGTGAGCCCAAACGGCATCACCAGAAACTCGTAATGCCCATATCTCGAGCTGAACGCCGTCTTCTCCACATCAGACTCTCGAATCCGCAACTAATAATAACCGTACCGTAAATCAATCCGCGAGAACACTCGAGCAGACTGAAGCTGGTTGAACAAATCATCGATCCGTGGCAACGGATACTTGTTCTTAAAGGTCACCTCATTCAGCTGCCGGTAGTCAATGCACAACCTCAGACTACCATCCTTCTTCTTCACAAACAACACTGGCGCACCCCAAGGGGAAAAACTAGGATGAATGTACCTCTTGGCAAGCAACTCCCGCAACTGCGCCCTCAATTCCCTCAACTCAGCGGGAGCCATATGATAAGGAGCCTTGGACCGAGGCCCCGTACCAGGCACAATCTCACTAACAAAATCAATCTCCCGCTGCGGAGGTAACCCAGGCAAATCCTCGGGAAAAACATCGGGAAACTCACACACCACTGGAATGTCCTCCACCTCTGGTTCCGACTGGCCCAACACGACCACAGAAGTGAGGAAACCCTGACAACCGGCATCAAGCAATCGACGAGCCCTAAGAGCCGAAATAAGAAAGCGGGAAGAAGAAGACCTGATACCTTGGAAATAGAAAGTAGGTCCATGAAGCCGCCGAAATTAACCTTCTTCGAGCCACAATCCACCAAGGCATGATGGACCTCGAGCCAATCTATGCCCAAAATCACATCAAACTCTTGAAGTGGTAACGCATAAAGCATGGCCGGCAAACTCCGCCCTTCCACCCACACAGGAACCTCATCAAAACAATACAGAGTGATCATAAAATCACCAGAAGGTAACTCCACGGCCAAATCACAAGACAACTGGGTCACCGGCTCCTCAATACTCAGCCCGAAATTGATGGGAATCAACATCGAGCACTAACCTTTTATTTTTACATTTGTATCCTTTTTGTTTACATTTATATCCTTGGCTAATTAGGTTTACAATTGTAAGGCATTATAAGCCAAAGGGTTAGTCATTAAGAATCTTTGAGTTTCTTTGCAAAAAGGCCTTTGGGTTTCTATGTAATTTGCCAGTAGGTCCAGCAGGGCCCCCACCTTATTTTCTATTGGTCCACCTAGGATCTAGGGCCCATGTGGGGCTAGTTCAAAGTCCAAGATTGGACTTGGACCAAGGGGGGGACAAGGTGGAAGAAAATTCAAACTTGGACCAAGAAAAGTCCAAGATGCTCCCCCCTTTACTATTGTTTATTCCTTATTATATTTTATTTAATTTGGTCATTTGACCACATGGGAGATTAATTATCCTATCCCTAGTTTACCCCTCCCTAACCTTAGATCTAGGGGTAGTTTATGTCTTTTTTCTATTTCTATATAACCCATGTATTTTGTGAATTCCTTAGCAACTAATGAAGAAAAATCTCATTTGTTGCTTAATTTGCCGAAGGGCGCCCTCTATCCCTCTTGGAGCTGTGATAGCTCTGAATTTCAGAGGTGTGAAGCCTCTCAATTACCCCCTCTCTGAGTGCGAAGCTCAGCACCGCCGCCGCCGCCGCCGCCATCGACCCGCCATCGCACCACCACCGCCGCCTCGTTGGAGTTCTGTCCACCCCTAGATAGAAACTTGAAGCCGGATTTTTATCTCCCAATCAGAAGATCTGTTTGACCTCAAATTTTGAGGGTTTGTTTTTCCTATCATTCCCCAACCCAAGGTCAAATTTCGTGTCATTCTACCTTCGTTTAGTATTTTTCCCGTAATTAAGTTTCCCCCCTGACAGTCTGCCAATCAGCTGATCTGCGGGATAGTGTCTTGTTGTTGTATTTTTCCCAGCACCTTATCCATATCCAAAAATTCCCCAAAAAATCATACGTGTTCCTCACATCTCCCTATTCCCCCGATAATTTTCTCAGAGTCTAGATCCAACATTTCTATGTCGGTCAAAATTCAATCTCAGGCAAATACTGTTCTGTCCTGATTGTCTATAATCTGAGCCAGCAAAAAAATGTTGGGAACTGTCATTTTTATTTCTAATCCGTCTACTGGATGGACCTGGAAATAATATATGTTGTAGTCCTTCGAGTCTAGTTTCTAACAGTACCAATTTCCCCTCAATCCGACATCGGATCTAGGCGCAAAAATTCTTTTTGTGGAGGCGTGCATTTCTGATCCTAGAACAGGCCAGCAAAGCAATCACCGGGTAATTCCAGCAAAAAATACGCCGGGGTAGCTTCAATGACCGCCGCTCCCGAAGATCGATCGGCAATCCCCCAGCAGTGTCCCAGTCAGCCGCCGCAGCGAGGAGACGCCCGGGCACTGCCATCCCAGCAGTCGGACCCATCTGCTATCCCGCGGGACCCGCAAAACTGAGCCGGACCTGCAGCCCGTCTCCGACCCGAGAGCCTTCCAAATTGCAGCCCGTCAACCCGAGTTCGTTACTCCCGGATCGCCATTGTAGCCCTTTACCTTCCTGCGTGGAGTGGGCAAGAAAATTCACCTCTGTAATTAATTTAATTACTGTACCGGGAGTACAAAGTTTGGCCAGGAACGTCTTCCCCACGCCCGGTAGCATGGAGGTACACTCACCACCCTCCTACTTTGGCATTTTGCTTATTTCGTATATCTTCATATGCCGCTGCTAAAGTGATAGGATAACTAGCTCGTCAAACTTTTATCACCGCTGCGAGAGTGAGTGAGTGGAACCCGTCCCGTGTCTCGATCCGAACACGCAGAAAAGTCGATACCCGAGACTCATTGCCTGTTCCTCAACCGCGCACGTCCGCAGGCTTCCATCGATTAGGGGCGTCCGTGAGCTAGAGTCCCAGGTTCGCGTTCCGTCCCGCATCAGAAATCCTCCAAAATAAACGAATGCGACGCACCAGAATCAAATAAAACTCGAGCCGCACAACCCAAAATTATAACGGTACCTTCCACAAGCTGCGACGCCTCTGCCTCTGCCCTGGTCATGTGTATAATCTGGCCTCGGGACCTCTGCCTACCCCCCACACTCGCTGACCAGGGTAGTGGCAGATACTGCCCCTGCTGCTGATGCGACTGTTGAGGATACTACTGGGGCTGAAACTGCTGCTGCGAAGGGTACTACTGTTGTCGCTGCTGAGGATGCTGCTGTGGTGGCTGATGCGGCCTCTGAGGATAGTCACGCGCCATGTGCCCTGGCTAGTCACATCTGAAACAAATCACTGGCGATGTGCACTGCCTGCCTGGATACGACTCACCACACCGGGGACACGATCCCCGCGATCCACCAACTGATCCCTGACGCTGATAGGGTATCGACTACTACACACTGCCTGAAGATGCCTACCTCTGATCCTTACGCTTCTTTCCAAAGTTCTTTATGAAGAATTTCTTAACCTTGGTGCTGAAAGACGCAGATCCTGTCACTGACGCCATCGGTGCCAACGCTCCCGAACTACCCGTAGTGTGCTGGAAGGTGCTCTGCTGCTGGGTAGCCATCTGCTAACTGCGGCCTGACTGGGACTGCCCCTGGCCTCCCTATCCTCAGATCTTCTACATATCCAGATCAAAAGTTGCCGCTACATGAGATGCTGTCTCCAAATCAGTAGCAACGTTCGCCATCAGAAGGTGCCTCAGCTCCTACCTCAAACCCTGAATAAACTACTCGGTCTTCAACCCCTCATGCTCCATGATATGGGCGCATAATGGCCTAACTCAACAAACCAAGCCCTGTACTGCAACACTGACATGTCACCCTGCACTAGCTCCAGAAACTGACGTATCTTCTGCGTACCGACATAGGATGGGCAGTAAGTACGCTCGAAGACCATAACAAAGCCCTTCCACACGATCAGCTGGAGGGAACATGACAGAAAGGACATCTTCCACTCCGAAGACCACCAAGATTGAGCCGTACCCTGCAACAGGTTGCAAGCCAACAGCACCTTGTCCTCCTCGACACAGTTCATGGAACTGAACACACGCTCCATCTCATTGAGCCAACCTCTAGCCACATCCGGATCTGGCTGGCCGCCATAGTAGGGTGGATGGAACTGTAAAAAGTCCCGCACTATACGACTGGGTCAACCCCTGGACGACGAGCCCTCACCAGCATCTCCGCCAAACCGCTGAGTCATGTACTGAAACATCCCCCGAAAGAAATCCTTTACCCCCGGAACTCTCGCTGCATCCCGTGCCTTAGTGGCAACTGATGGCACTCTGCTCTGCTCCTCTTGCTCCTCTATCGACTGTCCCTGCAGAGAGCGAGTCCTCCGCCTCGGCGCCATACTCGCCTACTACAAAAAGATAGAAGACACGGAAAATGGCGAAATCAATAAAACACACGATGCCCTAAGCCTGTGCCAACTGTACATCATCATTATGACTAGTGGACCACTGTAACTATTTATGATTCTTATATATATCCACAACCGCTGCTCTGATACCAGCTGTAACGACCCGAGATCCAAATACCGGGAGAGGCCCGATAACCCGAATCCCGAACCGCCACCCACGAGCCCAAAGACTCGGAAGGGTTAAAAGAGATGGTGTGGAAATACACAAGAATCTAAAATAATTGTAGAATTACATGATTAATATGAATAAGCAGAAATAATAAATAATAATAAGCAAATTACATGGTCCACAATTTAACAACAGGCTAAAAAAATAACAGTAGTCCACAACTAGTATAGCACAGAAAAAGAAGGTACAACTACACGGGGCATACCCCGGCCTGGCAACTAACCTTGGGCACCTGAACCACGTGGAGCCTCGAAAGTGCTCCCCTGAAGCCTCATCTCACCTGAAACGCGAAAAACACGCAGGGAATGAGCCTCTGAACAAAAGACTCAGTAGGGATCATCCGGTCCCCACCTCACAAACTGAGAAACTGTGCGGAAAGTAACTACAAGCTATCACTAGCAAGACGTAGAACGGGAGCTACAGGAATAAATAAACGGGAAAGCTCTACTACGTCTAGTACCGAACGCATGGCACGAGAATCGAGATAACTCATCAAAAACCCAAGAATCGCTACCAGACAAAGACAAGAGTACCATCCACTAGAAGTACAGCCGGATGCATCCCCTGATGGCTTACACCACGCCGCAGTGTCTCCCTACTCGCCCCAGGCGGAAACTAAGACACACACAAGAAACACTGACAAGGGTCTAGTCGGGGTCGTGCCCGTCAGCACGCGTCCGAAGTCCCCGACCACGTGTGCACACACTGACTGACTGCGCTACGTCTGGCCCTCTAGTTGGTTCATCCTCCCAGCCCGGACTCGAGCCGCCATAGTAGGAGGCCCCCGGTAACCATCTAAAATCGTCTCTCGGGTTGCCTCACCACCACTCTCCGGTGGGACCACACGCGTGTTGGAAGGCTACGACTAGTGGAGGGTCACTGAAGGTGTAGACTCTCTAGTTAACGGAAAGCAACGTCTAAACCGGACCAAGTACGGGATCTGCTCCTCGTACTGACACTGACTCACGGTGACACAAGCTGAGAACACCACCTCCCGGGATCCCATGGCACCCTAGCATGTGGCCCCCCACGTGATGCCTGGCATCAGTCGGACCATCGATCAGCACGTGGATCGAGGTCCACTCACCCAAAACTCGAATCGGTAAGACATAACTCCAGTAGAACAAATACGGTTAGCGGTCCACCATTGGACTGCTACCCGTGGTAGCGGTCTCCTTCTAGACCGCCAGGTTGGCTAGCGGTCTCCTGCTAGACCGCTAAAACAGGGGCTGCATTGGGGCAGGAAGAATGGTCTATTGTGGGACCGATAGGAAGGGTAGACGGTCTATCTCTAGACTGCCCTAGAGTGGTAGGCGGTCTCCTGCTAGACCGCCACCTCCCTGGGATGAGGGGGTACAGAACGGTGAAAATGGTCTCCCATGGGACCGCTAATGGTCATAAACGGTCGTCCCCACGGCCGCTTGGCCCCAAAACCTCCAACGGTCGAAAATCAACGGTCATAAATCAACGGTCAAACGCCTCGAAGGCCATGCTGGCCCGCGATGCTAGAGGTCGGCCGATAGGCCGCCGCTTGGGCGTTAGCGGTCTATCGGGTGACAGCTAGGCCCAACCGACATACGGAGTTGGCTAGCGGTCTTCCTGCGACCGCTAACAACAAGAAACTGTCCCTGGAAGGACTGCTAGCCTTCCAGGAACCCGAGAACGGCGGGAATGGCCCCCAAATGCCATTACACGCACCATTCACCCCCAGGTGAAGGGGAAACAAGGGGGAAACCCATCCCCAAGCCCTTGAGCATCATTTGATGCCCTCAAACCACATTTTGATGGATTAAAACACTAGATCGGGCACTCGATCCCCAAAATATGATTTTCCCTTCCCGGCTCAAAATAGCCCTCTCTCGACCTCGCCTCGGCCTAGAAATCACGGGGAAGGTAAATGCCGAGCTAAGGATCGTCACCCTTCCTCGGAATCGCCCGAGATGCGACGGATCGCCGCTGCTCTTCAAAACACTGCTTGAAACTTCACGAGCTCCCACGATCTCACCGAGCGCCGAACGCCGTCGGGATCGCCACGCCGCTACCCTTGCCGCCACGCCGTCGCCTCGCCGCCATCTGCAGCCCGAGCAGAGGTCGCCGGGGGTCGTCACCAGAAGTGGGGGGCGGTCACGGTGGTGCGCTCACGGGAGAGAACGGAGGAAGAAGAAGAAAGAAAGAAAGAAAGAAGAATAAAAGAAAAAGAAAATAAATGGGGTTTATATAAAAAATCTTGATTTTTTGAAAAAAATGAAAAAAATAGAAAAATACATTTTCACGATCCTCGGAACACGCCGGTACCATCCCGGAGTAGGTGAATGACTTGGTTCGCCCGCTACGGGATTCCGTAGGTTTGCCGGAGAAACACGCGAAAACTGCGGAACACGTTCCGGGACCTCCGAAACTGATCCGAAATGCACGGATCCGAACCCGAAAGATGTCCGAAAAATAATTTTGGGCATAATGAGAACAGATTCTCTGAGAAAATAAATCCGGGACCCGATAAGAAGGATCCGAAGGGCCGGGATATTACAAAGTCAACGGCACAAGGAGACGACGTGACCCCGACACCACTGCTGCGATATCCTTGCCTCTCGTCCTCCTCGATGTTATTCAGAATTTTTTTATTTCTTTAGTGGTGCTTTTTATTTTCACATTTTATGTTGTAAACATTATCTTTTTAATTAGTGAAAACCATGTGTCCTTATTTCTCTCTCTTGATCTCTCTCTCACCTCTTTCTTCTCCTTTCTCTCCCTCTCTTCTTTCTCTCTCCACAACCTTCCAAATTTCATTAGATAGATTTATTTAATGCTAATTTTATTTCAAATTACATACAGCCACCTAAGTTTGCATTTATTCTTAGAACACAAGATTTTCAATTCATAAATCAACACCTCTCCGTGGATTCGACCCGGACTTGCCGTTGTGCTATGTTATTAATTTTTACTGCGAGTTCGGTAATATTTTGAGATTGATCGCTGCGTGTGTTTTAATGACGGACATCACGACGCATCAGGAGCCAGGTTCAACAGCACTAGTGGCACTGTAATTGATGTGACACGACCTTGGACTTAAGCAAGCAAGCACATTCGCAATCTAAATAGGCCAATTTGGGCCGCCGCTCTCTCGTCGCTCACATAAGCCCGGGGTAACTTGGCAATGCCAAGGTGAGGTTGAAGGGTTGGGCCCTTGCTGGTAGAGGGCCAGCAAGGCCAAGACTTGATTCCCAATGGATGTGGAAGCCCAAGACAATGGGGCCGACCAAGTGCCAAAGGCACCGGTTTCTCTCTTTTCCCATGGTGATCACTTATAGCACAAGAGCTTAAGGATCGGGCTCTCATTCACGGTCAGCGGAGTTTATGAACTAATATTGAAAGAACAATCACAAATTAGAGTAAAGTTTGGAGCACTTACTCGACCGGTTTGAAGAAACCGGTCCCGCTCGGAGACGAGGGCGAGCGGGGAAGCGTGGGTTCCCCACACGCCGCGCCGGGGTAGCTTGACATGTTTAAGCTATTACAACACTACACCCCATGCAAGGGGGGGATCGTGGGGAAGGGAAGATGATAGTTACAATCAAAACTACCTCCACGGAGGGAGGGGCCTTCAGCCGGCCAAGCGGGGTGGGGAAAACTAGGGCTAAAACGATGATGAAGTGAATATGCTGAATCTGCCTTCTCTCGGCAATTGTGGATAGACAGTCGGTACTATGGCTACAGAACGTGAAAAAGAATTTTGCCGAGGGCAAGACCAGTGGGAAAATTTTTGTTACTGGAACTGAGTGCCTCTGAATTTTTCCGAATTCTTCTGGGGTCGCTGCTGGCCTGGGCAGGAGCTCGAACAGGGACACTGATTCTCGAACTGACAGCAACTGGTTACTAACATCAGGAAGAAGAGGTTGCCTCGGCCGCTCCCAAACTCCG
This sequence comes from Amorphophallus konjac, assembly GCA_022559845.1. Taxonomy (NCBI): domain Eukaryota; kingdom Viridiplantae; phylum Streptophyta; class Magnoliopsida; order Alismatales; family Araceae; genus Amorphophallus; species Amorphophallus konjac. Next base: position 45,222,176 of record CM040123.1, read on the forward strand.
AATCAGGTCCCGCCAGAGCCGCTGGAACCGTGGACGAGTCTTCTTTGCAACAGAACTGACGGGTAAGCCGAAAGATGCCGGAGTAGATCAAGGGACCCCGAAAAGTGAGTGGGGGTCGGTGCAGACTGTGGGAAGCAGAGTCGCACACCTGAGGAAGAAAATTCGTAACTTCTGCTGCCGGATGCCAAACGGAGTTCTGCTTCTTTATTCTTAAAATAGACAGGAAGGGGAAGAACTTTGTAGAAGAGCTCGTGGCCTGATTCCTCCAGGGTTTGTTGTAGTGAAGCTTTCTCTCCGGATCAGGATCTCTACAGAGCTAGCCCCTGGTTTCCAACTGCTGGTTGCAAAGGATGCCCCGATAGCTCCCGAACTAGGAATCGAGCACTGTCAGAGTCGTTGGAATCGTGGACGAGTCCTCTTCACAGAAAAACTAACGGCGAAGCCAACCGATGTCGGAGAAGATCAGGGGATGCAGAACAATGGAGACTGGTCGAAGCAGACTGTGGGCAGCAAGGCCGCATAGCTGAGGGAGAAAAAGGATAACGCCTGCCACACAATGCCGAACGGAACTCCGCTTCATGATTATGAAAGTAGACAGGAGGAAGAAGAACTTTGCAGAAGAGCTCTTGGGCTGATTCCTCTAAGGTTCGTCGTGGCAGAGCTTCTAATCCGGTTCTGGTACTCAGCCGGGGCAGCTCTGTGCAGTTGTTGGAGAATGGACCTCCTGGACGGCTCGGAGATCGGAAGAAGATGAAACCACTTCTGTTATGAAGGAGACTGGTAGACGCTTCCGACGATGGCTCTTGGGTCTTCAAACTCATCTGGAGGATGTCGTAGTAGCCGCTGCAAGTTGCTGGTTCATCTGTAACCTCTGGACAACAAACTGTAACTTCGAAGTAGCTTCCAATGACCAAGAAAGAAGAAGGGGAAGGGGGTAGATGAGTGTGAGAGTGAACCCTGGTTGTAAGGGGGTCTTGGAGGGGGTGTTATAAGGTGTGGGAGATGGAGAATAAGGTCTGGAAGAGGGTCCAATAGATGGTGATAATGGGGGCTGCGAATTTGGTTGGAATGGAGAGAGGGAAAGGATATTCAAAAATAGGTTTAAGGGTGGGGTTAATTTTTTTGTCTTGGGAATGGGGGGGTTGTGTTGGGGAAGGGAAGGGGTGCTTGGGGTAGTGGGAAGGGTGCTTGGGAAAGTGGGAGGGGTAGTTGGGGGTTGGATGGTGAGGAGAGGATTGGTGGAGGGGGTCTTGGGAAGGGGTGGAGTCTTGATGAGGGTTGTGGGGAATGGGAAGAGGCTTAAATAGGGAAGGTGGGGAGTGGAGGTGGTTGGGAAGGGAGGAGAGAGAAGAAAATTCGAATTTGGGTGTTGAGGAGAGAGAAAGTGGAGTGAAAAAGAGAGATTAAGAGAGGGAAGGGTGGGGAATCTCTCCCCTAGGGTTTCTCACCCAAAAAATAGAATCTCTCCACTAGATAAGAAGTGTAAACTCTCAAAATGGCAAGTTTTTTCATTCATTGATTCATTAAGTTGGAATGGGGGGGAATGGGGTCCTATATATAGGAAACCCACATTTCTACAAAAGTCCCTGACAATTGACTCAATGACAAATAACCGAGGGGGTAGGGGAGAGCCCTTGGGCCAAGCCCAATGAATTGGACCCAATAGCTAACTAGACAACCTAATGACACTCAAACTTAGGGAATGAACACAAGACCTAGGAACATGACTCAAATAAAAAGGAAAATACATCAAATGACTCAAATAAAAATTACATAGGACTCAAAATTAAATGACTAGAACATTCCGGATGCAACAGGGGCGAGGAGACGAGCTGTGAACGTGGGCATGGGAGGTGATGTCCCCATCATACTCTCGGGGTGCGGAGAACTCGACTCCGTCGAGTAAGTGTCCTTCCCTCGTCGGAGGGTGTAGAAGTGGTACTTCCCTCAAGTCTTCCGAACGAGACTGATCTATCCACCTGCCGAGATAGCGCTCGTATACCTTGCTCCTGGTGGTAGTGACATGTTCATCCAATATTCGTTCAATGTGCTCACGCTGGGCTCTCTTGGCTGGTGGACTCTCCTCACGGGTGGGTGCTCTCTCAACAGAGGGAATAGGCTCAATATCCTCACTAGGTACCACCGTGGGTCCCTTTTATGGCACTAGGTCGGCGACACTGAATGTGGGACTTACCCCATATTCCTCGGGGAGATCTAACTCATAGGCATTTGCACCAATGCGCCTCAGGACCTGGAAGGGACCAGCCCCACGTGGCCTCAATTTGGAGATGGCTCCCGGGGAGAGCCTCTCCGTCCTTACCATCACAAAGTCACCCTCATGGAATTCTTGGTGACGTCGATGAGAGTCGGCTCGCCTTTTATAAGTCACATTCTTCTTGCTAATGTGCTTGCGGATCTCTTTATGCAATGTTGTGAATGCAGACATTCTAGGGGTGATGGGTGGACCTGGGCAACCAAAAGTAGACCTATCATGTAATGATGTAGTGTAGACTTTGGTCAGCCTAGGTGGGCCGGGGCACCCATAGGTGGCCTTATCATGCAAAGTGGTGATAAATATCGGGGGACCCGGACATCCATAGATGCCTTTGACATGCTTAAGACCCATGATGAATGAAGGTGGACCATTACATCCGAACATAGACCACTCATACTTTTTACTTGACATGTGGGTGATATGAATGAATGGACCCAACATAGTGTTCATGCCAAGTGGTGTGGTAAGCCTAGACACATGCATGTTTTTCCCAAAGGTGACTTCCATGTGTATAGGTGTGGGACAACCTTTGAACTCCCATTAGAAAGGATCGAATGGATCTAAGAAGGTGGTCATCATGGGGTGGAGCACAACCTTATTATCTAGGGATATGTGGCCCAAGGTCATGGGTCCCAAGGTGTAACCCGGATCTAGGATGGGATGGATTGGGTCAAACATGGTGGGTTGGGTTAGGGAAAGGTGGGTGGTGGATAAGGTGGTTGGGTCACATAGGGGTCTAGGCTCCCATAGAAGGGATCAAAGGGGTAGTGGAAAGGTCTTCCTAGAGGGTGGCACTCTATGTCTTCAAGGTACCCAAACGGTGAGTCATCCTCCTCCAAGATAATTGGGCCAAGGTCTCTAGTGGGTTGGCCAATTAAAGCAATTGGAATCTTGATGGGTGGGAAGTGGGCCAAGATTGGTTTCTCATCCTTGGGGAGAAAGAGGAGGATTTCACTCGTATAATGGCCACTAGTGTAGATGGAGGTGATGGAACTAGTGGTGGGGTAAGCTAGGAAGGGTCCACTAGCGTAGATGGGGCTAGACTCTAATGGTCCTATGGCTAGCATATTGGTCAGGTAGACTTGCCATTGTAAACAGTCCACTAGGTCCCCTAAGCCTTCCACAAAGTAGGAGGTTTGAAGTGTGACATGGGAAGACCGGGTGGGTATAATTTGGACTTGATATGCCAAGGGTGAGAGGTAAGGTGGTGAGCTAGGAATGGTGGGGCCTTGCTTAAGCCATTGGAGTATGGACTCATTCATGGTTAGGGTGTGCGGCTCATGAGGACCCGAACTAGGAGAGGTGGGTGGAAGTGGGGGGTCTAGGATGTTCTCTATGGTGGGAGGTGAATCCAGATTGGCATCCATCTCCACTTGGGTAGGAGTGTGGGCCACAACTTCCAAGGATAATGGGGTAGGATAGTCTATGGTGGGTGGAGTGATAATGGTCAGTGCATGGTACTCTCGGGGTGGTGAACATGGGTGGACTTGGGTTGGGCTTGGTCGGGGAAGTTCATGGGTGGGAGTTGGGTTCGGGGGTGAAAGATCGGTTGGTTGAAGAGGTTTGGGTTGGGGTGCGTAGATCTTTCTAAGATCGGCTCTCATTTCATCCCAAGATTCAATGGGTGCTTCCCCTTTGGCTTCTCTCAAACCTACAATGTTCTCCCATTCTTTCCTAGCTTGGCGCCAAAGCAAACTCTTGGCATAGTTGACTTGGACAAGCCTGACAGGGTAAACCTCCCAAAGTGTTGGTCTATGGACTTCTCCCATTCTAGATATATGCTAGGGCGGGATCCATCAAACACAAAGGCTTCTAATGGGCCTAAGAGTGGCGAATATGCCATGTATGAGGTAGTCATGATAGTGGACAAGGGTGATGCATGCAATGGCCCTAGGACAAGACTTAGTAGAGACAAGTCTAGAACTTGCTCTGATACCAATTGATGTGACACGACCTTGGACTTAAGCAAGCAAGCACATTCGCAATCTAAATGGGCCAATTTGGGCCGCCGCTCTCTCGTCGCTCACCTAAGCCCGGGGTAACTTGGCAATGCCAAGGTGAGGTTGAGGGGTTGGGCCCTTGCTGGTAGAGGGCCAGCAAGGCCAAGACTTGATTCCCAATGGATGTGGAAGCCCAAGATAATGGGGCCGACATAGTGCCAAAGGCACCGATTTCTCTCTTTTCCCACGGTGATCACTTATAGCACAAGAGCTTAAGGATCGGGCTCTCATTCACGGCCAGCGAGTTTATGAACTAATATTGAAAGAACAAGCACAAATTAGAGCAAAGTTTGGAGCACTTACTCGACCGGTTTGAAGAAACCGGTCCCGCTTGGAGACGAGGGCGAGCGGGGAAGCGTGGGTTCCCCACACGCCGCGTCGGGGTAGCTTGACCTGTTTAAGCTATTACAACACTACACCCCATGCAAGGGGGGGATCGTGGGGAAGGGAAGATGATAGTTACAATCAAAACTACCTCCACGCAGGGAGGGGCCTTCAGCCGGCCAAGCGGGGTGGGGAAAACTAGGGCTAAAATGATGATGAAGTGAATATGCTGAATCTGCCTTCTCTCGGTAATTATGGACAGACAGCCGGTGCTGTGGCTGCAGAACGTGAACAGGAATTTTGCCGAGGGCGAGACCAGTAGGAAAATTTTTGTTACTGGAACTGGAGTGCCTCTGAATTTTTCGAATTCTTCTGGGGTCGCTGCTGGCCTGGGCAGGAGCTCGAACAGGGACACTGATTCTGGAACTGACAGCAACTGGTTACTAACAGCAGGAAGAAGAGGTTGCCTCGGCCGCTCCCGAACTCCGAATCAGGTGCTGCCAGAGCCGCTGGAACCGTGGACGAGTTTTCTTGCAACAGAACTGACGGGGAAGCCGAAAGATGCCGGAGAAGATCTGGGGACCCAGAACAGTGAGTGAGGGTCGGTGCAGACTGTGGGAAGCAGAGTCACACGCCTGAGGAAGAAAATTCGTAACTTCTGCTTCCGGATGCCGAACGGAGTTCTGCTTCTTGATTCTAAAAATAGACAGGAAGGGGAAGAACTTTTTAGAAGAGCTCGTGGCCTGCTTCCTCTGGGGTTTGTTGTGGTGAAGCTTTCTCTCCGATCAGGATCTCTGCAGAGTTAGCCCCTGGTTTCCAACCGCTGGTTGCAGAGGATGCCCCGACAGCTCCCGAACTCGGAATTGAGCACTGTCAGAGTCGTTGGAATCGTGGACGAGTCCTCTTCGCAGAAAAACTAACGGGAAAGCCAACCGATGTCGGAGAAGTTCAGAGGACGCAGAACAATGAGACTAGTCGAAGCAGACTGTGGGCAGCAGGGCCGCGTAGCTGAGGGAGAAAAAGGATAACGCCTGTCACACAATGCCGAATAGAACTCCGCTTCGTGATTATGAAAATAGACAGGAGGAAGAAGAACTTTGCAGAAGAGCTCTTGGGCTGATTCCTCTGAGGTTCGTCGTGGCAGAGCTTCTAATCCGGTTCTGGTACTCAGCCGGGGCAGCTCTGCGCAGTTGTGGGAGAATGGACCTCCTGGACGGCTCGAAGATCGGAAGAAGATGAAACCACTTCTGTTACGAAGGAGACTGGTAGACTCTTCCGACCATGGCTCTTGGGTCTTCAAACGCATCTGGAGGAAGTCGTGGTGGCCACTGCAAGTTGCTGGTTCATCTGCAACCTCTGGACAGTAAACTACAACTTCGAAGTAGCTTCCAATGACCAAGAAAGAAGAAGGGAGGGGGGTAGATGAGTGTGGGAGTGACCCCTGGTTGTAAGGGGGTCTTGGAGGGGGTGTTCTAAGGTGTGGGAGGTGGAGAATAAGGTCTGGAAGAGGGTCCAGTAGATGGTGGTAATGGGGGCTGCGAATTTGGTTGGAACGGAGAGAGGGAAAGGATATTCGAAAATAGGTTTAAGGGTGGGGTTAATTTTTTTATCTTGGGAATGGGGGGGTTGTGTTGGGGAAGGGAAGGGGTGCTTGGGATAGTGGGAAGGGTGCTTGGGAAAGTGGGAGGGGTAGTTGGGGGTTGGATGGTGAAGAGAGGATTGGTGGAGGGGGTCTTGGGAAGGGGTGGAGTATTGATGAGGGTTGTGGGGAATGGGAAGAGGCTTAAATGGGGTAGGTGGGGAGTGGAGGTGGTTGGGAAGGGAGGAGAGAGAAGAAAATTCGAATTTGGGTGTTGAGGAGAGAGAAAGTGGAGTGAAAAAGAGAGATTAAGAGAGGGAAGGGTGGGGAATCTCTCCCCTAGGGTTTCTCACCCAAAAAATGGAATCTCTCCACTAGATAAGAAGTGTAAACTCTCAAAATGACAAGTTTTTTCATTGATTGATTCATTAAGTTGGAATGGGGGGGAATGGGGTCCTATATATAGGAAACCCACATTTCTACAAAAGTCCCTGACAATTGACTCAATGACAAATAACCGAAGGGGTAGGGGAGAGCCCTTGGGCCAAGCCCAATGAATTGGGCCCAATAGCTAACTAGACAACCTAATGACACTCAAACTTAGGGAAATGAACATAAGACCTAGGAACATGACTCAAATAAAAGGGAAAATACATCAAATGACTCAAATAAAAATTACATAGGACTCAAAATTAAATGACTAGAACATTCCGGATGCAACCGGGGCGAGGAGACGAGCTGTGAACGTGGGCATGGGAGGTGATGTCCCCATCAGTAATACCATGTGTCAGTCCATCACAAGGGAGCAGGTGAGTGAGAAGCTATGCTTGGGACTCCTCCGATGGACCTAGTATCCAGACTAGGTCGTGTTGATGCCTAAAAATTGGCATCAAGAGCAATGAGCCTCACTAAGCCAAATAAGGGTGGTTAAAAGGAGATAGCCCAAAAATGATACAAGAAGAAGAAGAGAGGAGTGCGTCGACACACTCATAAGAGTATGTCGACCTAGTAGTGCAAAGGCATGGGCCTTTCAGGCTAAAAAAGCCCCCTGAACAATGGCTATGTCGATGTAGCACACTGAGTGCGTCGATGCACTCTTGAAGAGAGAAGAAGCCCTGTTTCGGCGGCCTCATGATCCGGCGGCCCTTCACGGCTTGATCTGACGGCTTCAAACAGCTCATCCGGCAGCAAAATCCACGGCTTGATCCGATGACTTCAAACATCTCGTCCGACGGCCCTTTGTGCCTCCCTCATCTGGCGGGCATACAAGCCCGTGATCCGGCGGCCTCCAATGACTAATCCGCCAGTCTCCAGAAGGGTGATCTGACGACGCTTTAAAGCCCTCATCCGGCGACACCTTGAAGCTCTCATTCCGTGGCGCCTTGAAGTCTTGATCCGACGGCCCTCCACGGCATGGTACCTTCGACGGCCTTCTTTCTGGAGCTTGGAGCGCGAAAGGGAGAAGCACGCCAAAGGGACGTGCTCCTATGGCGCAGAGCGTGAAGCGTCGCCACGTATGCCATCCCCATGCTCCCTGCTGCGTGGAAAAGAAAGGGAGATGCCACCCCCATGCTCTCTGTGGCAGAAGCAAAAAGAAAGAAAAAAATGAACACGTCAACAGATGTGGCCAACTGCGTGTATAAAACAACAAGAAGAAGAAGTAGAAGAAGGCTCCCTCTCCGGCTCGGACAACCCCAAGAGGCTGGTCTTTCAAAAAAAAACCCCCCACTTTAAGTGAGACCTGCTGCTAGCCCAAAGAGATCAATAGAGAGGGAGAAAGATAGTAAGAGAGAAAAGAGAGGTGAGGAAAGAAGAACAGGGAGCTTTTGCTCTTGTTCTTTCCTTGTTTTTCTTTTGTTTTCTCCAATGTATCTTTATTCCCTCGTTGTTGAGAAATGAAAATGAATACTCCTTTTGGAGATCTTTTTTTGCTGCAATGATCATGATGCTTGATCTATGACGATTGCATTTTCCTTTTCTTTTTCTCTTCGCTTTACGTTACTTCCTCGATGTTTCTCTTTGCTGTCGGTGATCGAATTCAGTAGGAAAGCTTCCTCCTCTCAAAGCCTCATTTTGGGATTTGACTAGCTTCATTGTCATGATGCCGAAGGGGTGAGAGATATGGGACATAATCCCACAATGAGCACTTTGTGATATTTTGCTTCTGCTAGTTTGGGGAAGAAATACGGATAGTCACCTTTCGGGAAGGGTTCCAGGTTTACACAGCATCATGAGCATGACTTGGAATCCATGCCCATCTGGGCTCCTGTGGGCTACTCCGCGATTTTCTCCAGCCTCACTTGGCTCTTTTCTTAAGTTTTCAGTCATGCACTTTCTCTCTTTTCTCAGATTTACCTCACAGCCCCGATGGGGTTGATTCCCCAGCTGTGTATGCTGCTGGTTCAATGGCCATTAAGCTCGATCCCCCTTTCTCTGCACTCTATCAGAGTGAAGGAGGGGAACGGTTAAAGCCCTAAAGCCAACAAATTTTGAGTGTTCTCATCGGGTTCAGATTTTTGAATGATACGTGTTTTGATCTAACCCACTCGTTCCCCTAGAACTCATGAGGACGTTACTATGGATGTTGCCGCTTTTGTGCACATCTTTATTATTACGGGACCGTCTCAGATTCTCCATTGACGAGCACCCAATTTACACCCCCCGAACACTCCGGGTATGAGGGAGGTGTTGCCGAATTTTCACCAAAACACTTGAATTGGTTGCAAGACCAACAATAAAAAAAATGGATCAAACAAATAGTCACAACAGATGTGCAGCAGAGCAATGATGCTGATAACCCAAAGAAAAATAAGATAATGATGATAATCATCAGACTTTTTTTTAAAAAGAGAGATGAATGGAAGAAAGAAAAGGTAGATAAAAAGAGTTCTCATATCGAACCAGAAAATCGCTAAATGGGCAAATTGCATGCGCATGTATATGTATACGTATGTGTGATTAGTACAAAACTCTTTTAGAGCAGGCTGGAAGCATGCTGCTGTGTGGGTCGACCCCAGAGGTCGGCCCCTCATTGTGTTGTTTCTGTTTAAGCACCCTGTACAGAAATCTGCACAGGGGTCGACCCAGGGAGTCGACTCCCTTGGGGCCAGACTACTATCCAAGGCAGGTTTTCCTTTGATAATAATAAAAAAAACAAGCATTGCATGTGCATGACGGATTCTTCACGGGAGCTCTATTCATGTCTCATGGGCATAATGTCAAACACCTCGCATGCATAACAGGTTTGCATAAGAGCCCCGCTGAAATTTCAGGAACATATTCAAGAAACTCTACATATGCATTGCAGATCTGCACTAGAGCCCCACTCAAATTTCATGAACATAATCAAGAAACTCTGCATATGCATTGCAGATTTGCACCAGATCTCCACTGAAATTTCATGAACATGGGCATAGCCACCCTCCTACTCATCTTTCAGAACTAAGCGTGTTGCTTGCACCGTTATACATTCATTGATTTACATATGCATTGAGAATGCAGATGAAACTTCATGCACACATCGATTTCTGAACGCTTGCTTGCCATGGTTTCCTTGGCATATCAAATAGTGGGCTGTGAAGAGTTGGATTACACCCAGCTGGAAACTCTCACCATGTGTGAGTGAAATACTCCACCTCGTACCAAGGATTACTTTGCATAAATGCATGATTAAACCCTTGCATGCCATGCATAAGGATTTATGAAACCATATTCCTACATTTTCCAAGGCCGTAGGATCCCTCATGAATAAACCATGCATTGATTCATGATATTCTGTCATATGCCTTCTTTTTTAGAAAGAAACAACATAAATCGGCCAACTGGCATGAGGCAAGTTGACCTGCCCGACCCCCAAGTCGATTTACCTACTGGTTCAGTCGACCGAACAGCATTTTCGGTTGACCAATCAGTGGGTGAGTCGACGCATTATGTAGACTGCGTCGACCCACCCATGGCCAGGACGGCCAGCCTGAGCTCAGGTGATTTATTTCAGTCTTCTGACCATCTCATGCATTTGAAAAACCATAATTCTGGAAGCAAAATAATGAAATCAGATAAACAGAAGTAAAGTAGTGCCAGCAGCCACCTTCTGCCTGCTGATGGACAGAAAGCCCTTCAATGGGCAGTGGTCTGCTGATATCTCACAGCAGTAGGTTCCTCTTGCTCTCTTCTCCCATATATATATATATATATATATATATATACACACATACTTTGCCCTTTGCACACATGTCAAAAAGAAGGAGATAAAATAAATCAAACTAGCAAAAGAGGCAAGAATGAATGAAGAAAGATAAAACAAAAAGAAAGGAATGAAACAGAAATGAAACAAGAGTTGGGAATCAAACACACCCTCTAATCCACTTGCTGAATGTAGGGCTTAAACATAAAATGAAAAGGAGTGGAAGAAGAGAAGCTCTGCAACATTGCATCGACGCAGGGTGGCCCTACGTCAATGCAGTGCGTCGACACAGTCAGCACGGTGAGTTGATGCACCCTCAGTGAATCAGCGCATAAAAAAAGGGAAAAGAAGAAGGGGAGCGAGGCTGTGTCAACGCACCTTGATGAGTGCGTCAGCACAACCTAGCCCCCCCTCTCTTGATCTGCTACGAATAAAAAATGATGAATGAAGGATAAAAAAAAGAGAAAAAATGCACGAAGTGTCACGCCTCGAGCGCGGAAGGAACCCGGTACGCGAGACGAGTTTATATCATTCATGTCAATCAGAGCATAAGGAATTCGACCTTATAGATAGAGTGCGCAAAAGTAAAGATAATAGACCAAATCCTTTATTTCATTGAGACTGCCAATTGTCTTACATAACCTTCTTGTAGGAGAATACCAAATGACAAACTTAGACTCAATAAAGAGGAAAAATTACAATGATAGACTCAAGAAATAGGGAAAGACACAACTAGATAGATGCTTCCATGACTGGGTGGCTCTATGCTCTACGCTCTTTACTCGTTCTCGTTCCCATCCGAGTGATACTCGTCATCGGAATTACCTAAAAAGTAGGGAAAAAACTAGGGTGAGCGAACGCTCAGTAGGAATTATATCTCTATTCCAAATATGTCTTAAAGTAATTAACCAATTAACATAGTGGCATGCTCATGTATGCAAGAACGCAAGAGAATATTGATAAGAAATATCAAGAGTTTGCTTGATAACAAGAATTTCATAAGATTCAAGTACCACGTCATGTAATATCAAGTCAAGTTATGAGATATTGGCTATTTAATTCAAGCAAGTAAATATCCGTTCCAGGGCCACGCAAGTCAAGTCATGTCATGTATCAAGTCAAGCACTTTTCAAGATTATGGAATGCCATAAATCAAGCTAGTCATGTACTTCGGTGCAATGTCACACCGTGATCAATATAGCTCCCATGGGCACAAACACTTTCGGGTGCTCCTCCCAGGACCAGATCGGGCCCTATATACGCAAGCATTGAGTCATGTAATATTTAGACATCCACTATAGTTTATAGCCAATGGAATTTCAAAGGATAAGCCTTTGTAGGAATATTAAGGAAGATTTCACCGAATAAGGAGTTCAATGATAGAATTGAACCAGGATGATACATCGATAAATCGCATGAAAATCACGACATGTCGTAACATCGGGAAATTGGCGTCCATCAGGTCGCCATCAATTATAGAAATAGCGCCCACATGTGTGGTCGCCCATTCCTGTGCATAGGGCAGGCACGAAGAATTAGCGACACATCATACGATCGCACATTCATAATTAGCGTCCAGTTCATCGTCATTAAAATAGTAAACTGCGCCCACTGGCCTAGTCACCTATTCCTTTTGGCGTCAGAGACTAGGTCGCAGTTTCCCGATAGAACAGAGTTCTCAAAAGAGGCCAAAACAGCACTCTATGAGGGCAAGTTTGTCGTGTTTCTTTAGAGTGACATGACTTTTCAAGATTTTTATGGTACAACCAACTCAGCTGCCCTGAGGGAATCCAAGTCTAGTGGAGATTTACGGAGGTCTTAATGAAGAAAGTACCGGTCTAAACGAAGGAATATCCCATGGAGGGTCCAATCAACATCAAGAATTGAGGTGTAAATGTAGAACAACGTGAGAAATAGGGACTCCATCTACAGACTGGGATAAGAGTGCCAAAAGACCCGCGATATGGGCCGAAAACCCGATAAAAACTGTGAGAGCAAGAATCTGTATCCATTCAAATAGGCGCTCATTCTTTAATGTGTGTCTGTGTGAAGCATCGCTCATTCCATAATTTAACCGAATTTCAAGAAAATACTAAGAATTAGCGACTCTATACACGGGCGCTAATTTCAGAGATTTCCTGAAATTAATATTTATAATTATAAATAGCGACCGCATGTGATGGCGTTCATTCTTTAAATAGCGTCATGATTTAGGTCACATATTCATGATTTTCAATATATTTTCTGGATTTTTACAAACAACGCCCTTTACTGGGGTGTTCATTCTTTAATGTGCGACGGTCTGAACAGTCGCCCATTCTTTACTGCTATGCATCCAGTAGGTACGTGTAACACTCATGCTACTATTCATTTTTAATTAACTTCCGATCATTAAGATCAACAGTACCACTTGAACATTTATCGAGACTTTCAGAAAACCAATAATATGGACATGTAGAGAAAAATACAGGGAATCTAGATATGTGCAGAGCATGAATTTTAGAGGTATAGTTACATAGTTATTAAATTTTTAACATGATGTATTTATTAATTGGCCAAATAAATTGGTGACATTTATATTGGTATCTAATTAATGGGCGCCCTTGCATGAAGTCACAGAATCTGGCAATCTGCGCCCACGCAAATGGTCGCTTATTCTTTTAATGCAGGCAAACTCAAAACTACGCATAGTAGGGTAACTGGAGATGCAAGAGAGCTAACTACATGATCATGGCATTCATATATTCCTGTTAGTTCCACAAGTTTGATCCAGACTTTGAGAAAACCTACCTCTTTTGGTTTGATCGAACGACGAACAGAAGAAGAATAAAAGTAGAGAAAGAGCAACTGCAGTAGCAGCTACGAAGTAGATTCTTCTATGCAGTAACAGCCTCAACCGTGACAGCATGATGCGGAAGAGCACGTAGGAGAAGAAGATAATAACTGCAATAGTCGTAACGAAGAGTGCAGTAGTAGCTACGGCAGCAATTACCGTAGTAGAAGGATGACGACGTCGATGCGAGGGAAGCAGAACTCCTTCAAAAGCAACAACATTAGCCTTTGCTTATTCGATGGGGGATTTATTTATAGGGTTGTGGGCTTAGTTTTCCTAATGGAGTTAACCTTCCCACGTAGCAATCCTAATAGGTGTAAACTTTCCCATGCAAACCTCTTGCTGCTATATCCGCAGCCATCCTTCCTGTTTAGAATAAAACCCTAAAGTCCTATACTCATGCAAGCTTCGAATGTCTAATGGGCTTGGGCATTCATCATACGTGAGGAGGGTATGGGCTAAAGGCCTACTTTATACTCTTTTAAACCCTCTAAATTTGGGTTTAGACAAAAAGGGTTCCCATAAGGCCCATTCTTCACTATTATGTACGTGAGGCCCATATATGGGTTTTTGACTATATGGTTTTAACTAAGGCCCATTAGAGGTTGGTTAAAGACTTTTGCAATTGGGCCTTTAATGTATTTTTGGTTTTTTATTTTAAATTTATTTCCATTCTATTATACACACATATATTTATTTCGGGTATTACACGAAGTGAGATGACAGAGAAGTCTCTATTTCCAGGGAGCAAGTTGACTTGCCTCCCTGGGCAAGTCGACTTCCCCCCTGGCCAACCTCTTTCTCTTCCTGGGGCAGGGGGCAAGTCGACTTGCCCCCCCTGGGCAAGTCGTGTTGCATCCCTAAGGTTTTGATGAGGTCAAACACCATAAGTCAATCATCATTAGTCAAACACCATAAATCCTCATGAGAATGAGGAATGGAGTTTGTGCAAGTCATCTGCTTCTTATGTTGAAATCTGCTAGACCTTTGCTTATTCGTCGGTGCATATCATGTTCTTTCATGATCTAAGGTCGGTGCATATAGGCCATCTAGTTCAACTAAGGTCGGTGCACACTTGCAGTATGCATATCCAAGGTCGGTGCATACTGTCATGAGTTTAGTGCATTGTTGCCTTAGTTAGTTATAAGGTCGGTGCACACTTTATCCTGATGCATACATCGTCTATACACATCACTGTTCAATTAACACATTTAAGTCGGTGCACATCTTCTTGGCAGAAACTAGGTCGGTGCACATCACTACTCTCATGCATACATAAAGGTCAGTGCATGTTTAGTTTTATGTCATATAAGGTCGGTGCATGTTTTGGCTTGAACATTAGAAGTCTGTGCATGTTTTGCTTTCAATGCCTCAAGGCCTGTGCAACTTAGTAAACAAGGTCGGTGCACATTTTGACTGACTGCATTGCCAAGGTCGGTGCATACTTTGTTAGTATGCATATCAAGTCGGTGCACATTTCTGTAGAACTACATATAAGGTCAGTGCATACTTTGTTAGTATGCATATCAAGTTGGTACACCTTCTGCTGGTCTGCATATAAGGTCGGTGCATACTTTGTTAGCATGCATATCAAGTCAGTGCATGTCACGCCCCGACGCGGAATATCGGGACGTACAGTCGGGAACGAGCTGGCAAGAGAGAGATCTATCTAAATAATACACAATGCTACAAGATGGAAATACTAAATGATCATTAACCAACCACAACTGATACAATAACCTCAAATTCAACTTAATACAACTGGAATTTCAACCACTAAAACTCAATAACATAACTGAAACTAAATGCTCTCCAACACAACTAGAAGTAAGATAACACACTGCTAACACACTAGAACTGACACACTCATGACATCACTCCTGCCCTTCCCCGTCGGTAAGCGCGTCACCTGAAAAGCCTGGAAGGGGGGAAAAAACACAACTATGAGCTGACGCTCAGTAGGAAATAACATGCAATTTACGTGATTAACAAGTTAATTACATTTTCATATGCAATACTAAGAAAGAAATAAATGACGATAACGATATAATGAAACAACGTAATAACAAGATCTTGCAAGGTCAAGAAATATGTGATGTCAAGAATTAACAAGATAACAAGTACAAGAATTTCCAACAGGAGATATAACAAGAGACAGTAGTAAAGAATTGGCCACAAGTAAGTAATATCAATTCATTCGCGATCAAGTAACAAGTAACAAGTAACAAGTAACAAGAGATGTTTGTCATAGACGCAACAAGCAAGCAAGTATTTCGGTGTAATGCCCCACCATGTCATTAGCATCCCATGGGCTCAGTAATTTTTCGGGCGCTCTCCCCAGGACCAGACGGGGCCCTTATGATGCGATGGCATTTATTTTTATGGGTCCAAAGTCCCACCCGTCCAGACATTCAGTCAATTTTAATGGCCAATTAATCAGAGGAATTTCTGTCAAGAGTATGAGTTTTTAAGGACTAACATGTCCTTGGATTCCAGACAAAAACTCGGTTGATACGGTCACCTCGGTGCCGCTTTACAAGAACTGGACCAAAACTCGGTCCACGGGGTCAAGAAAGAACGGCTGATAGTATACCGTTCAAGTGTGTAAGTAATCCCTTCTACTAGAGTAATAGGGACTAAAACAGCAACTTAACAATCAATTAAATCCTAATTACCAAGTTAATATATCAGGGATTATCCATTATCATTTGCATTAAACCAATTTGCCAAAGGATGATTCAAGATGATAAGGTAAAGGAACAAGCTCGTACAGGAATGAAATAGCATGCATTAACAGAGATTTAGTTTCACCATTAACCACTAATTATGTGGGTTTCTATTTAACCATTGTATGAAGATGACAAATGGCATGTTTTTACACTACGTTTGCATGTAGGGACCAATGTTAATTGAAATCAAAGGGGTACATGAATAGGTTACTGGTTCTTCAAGAATATACTTTTCAATTGGTCTAAGTTAAATGGGCCGATCCCCTAATGATCCGGATCGATCCTCGGGTCGAAGAACGACAAAAACTGGGTTTCTGGTACATGGGTCGACCCCTGGGGTCGACCCCTGTAAAAATGGGGTCTGCCAGTGAGATGGGTCGACCCCTGGGGTCGACCCCCACAATTTCTGCAGAATGGGTCGACCCCTGGGGTCGACCCCCACACTCTGGCTGCATGGGTCGACCCCAGGGGTCGACCCTTGCTGGGTGCTGGATGGGTCGACCCCTGGGGTCAACCCTCGGGCCTGCCAGGGCTCCCAGAAAACGGGTCGACCCCAGGGGTCGACCCCTATAAGAACAAAAACGGTTTAACTTCCGGAAAACGTATAAACTCACCCAATTGAGGTCCAATTGAGTTGGGATCTTAACCACATGATCTAGGGTTATTAATATACATACTAGGGTCATAAAACAAGCGATTTGAAACACTAATTTCAACAGAAATCAATTAAATCTTAACCTATTCTATGATGAACACATGAAAACCTAGATATTGACATGCTTCTACTAAATCGTGAAATTCTCTCGATATACATAACGAAATTTGGGGCTTCTTATGTCACAAGAAAGCTAACTTGATGCTGAATCCAACCATATATGATAAGCTATATGTGGATCAAGTTTTATAACTCAAAATCAGCCCGCAATTAAGCTCTAACTCAAAGGTTCACAATATAAATCAGGTTCTAGACATGCTCTCACTAAAAATCGAAATTTCTCCAAGCATGCTC
This sequence comes from Amorphophallus konjac, assembly GCA_022559845.1. Lineage (NCBI taxonomy): Eukaryota > Viridiplantae > Streptophyta > Magnoliopsida > Alismatales > Araceae > Amorphophallus > Amorphophallus konjac. Next base: position 45,239,108 of record CM040123.1, read on the forward strand.
AATGAAAATTGGGGCTTTCTACGTTAAATGAAAGCTAACAACATGCTGATTACATCATATAAGTTAATTAGAGTTTGGCCTGTTAAACCTACCTCAATCGAAGAGAGAACTTAAAACCCTAGAATGAAGAACGAAATGGATCACCCTTCACAAAACCCACGATAGCTCTCTAGATACCTGATAAAAATTGGGGCTTTCAGTCCCACTGGATAGATCTCATCGAGAGGAACAAAATCATATATTCATGATCGAATTTTGGTTTAGAATTCCTACCTCAATTGAAGAAACAAAGAAGGAAGAAGGAAGCCGACGGCCTGCCGACACACCTCCACAAATCGAGCAAGATCTTCCTAGATCTGAAACTTCAGTGAACCCCACAGCCACCAAAAGAAACTAGACTCGAAGAGCTTTCTATCTATAGCTCACACATCTTCTGGAGAGTTCTGAGCTGGGAGAATTCGACGGGGCAAGTGACGTGTTAGAAACGGAGCCGAAAAGTTTGACTCAATCAAACTCGGCCTGCTGCGCCTCCTAGGGTTAGGTTTGTGTCGAATTGATTGAGGGCTATTAATCCTTAGCTCATGGCCGTTCATTTGCCTCTGATTTGAGCTAATTTGGTTGTGTATTAAGCCCGAATTTTGCGTTTTAAACTAAGGTTAGGTAAGGGTTAAAAAGTGTGCACTTTTGGGCTTAATCTCCAATTAGATCTAACCACAGATTTATAATGGCTTAATGCCAGAAGACAAAGTTGTTGTCTACATTGACCTTAACCTGTTTACTATTTTTATAGATTTTTATAAGGTAGTCAGATTTTCACTTATACTATTTCTAACGAATTAAATATTAATAAATCTGAAATTTAATTATTAATTCAATAAGAATTCAATTCTTAATTAATAAAAGCTTAATAAATATATTGGGCTCAATTAAATAATTCAGGGTCTTACACCCTCCCCTACTTAAAGGAATTTGGTCCTCCAAATTCACTGCACTAAAACTGAGAGTAGGGAATGAGATTGCTCACCTAGAATAAATCGGGATACCGCTTCCGCATAGTCTCTTCAGACTCCCATGTAGCTTCTTCGGTCCCACGCCGACTCCACTGAATCTTGACCATCGGTATCGAACGATTCCGGAGTTGCTGTTGCTTCCGGTTCAGAATCTTGACGTCTTTCCTCATAAGTCAAATCTTCCTTCAGTTCAAAATCCACCTGCTGAATGATATGAGTGGGGTCATACACATATTTCCGTAGCATAGACACATGGAAGACATTGTGTACGCCTGACAATTGCGACGGTAAAGCCAGTCTGTATGCCACCTCTCCCACTCTATCTAGAATCTCAAATGGACCAATGTATCTCGGACTCAGCTTGCCATGAATGCCAAATCTTCGGATCCCTCTCGAAGGAGAGACCTTCAAGAACACATGCTCGCCAACCTGAAATTCCAATGCTCTTCTCCTGTTGTCGGCATAACTCTTCTGTCTGGATTGGGCTACGTGTAACCGGTCTCGGATAATACGGATGTTCTGTGAAGATTCTGAGATAAGATCCGGTCCAAGCCACTGTTTCTCACCTACCTCGTCCCAACACAACGGAGAACGACAACTCCTACCATACAATGCTTCAAAAGGAGCCATCTGTATACTGGACTGGTAACTGTTGTTGTAGGCAAATTCAATCAATGCCAAGTGATCACTCCAATTGCTACTGAAATCAATCATGCAAGCTCGCAGCATATCTTCCACTATCTGGTTGGTTCTTTCAGTCTGTCCATCTGTCTGCGGATGAAAAGTAGTACTGAAATTCAGACGAGTACCAAGAGACTCTTGCAGTCCCTTCCAGAAATGTGAAGTAAATCTGGGGTCTCGATCAGACACAATGCTGACTGGAATACCATGGAGTCTCACCACTTCCTTCAAATACAAAGCATCCAATACATCAATCGTCCACTTGGACTTAATTGGTAAGAAATGAGCTGACTTTGTCAATCGGTCGACAATCACCTATATCGCATCAAATCCACCACGAGTCTTAGGTAGACCCATAATGAAATCCATGCCAATGCTTTCCCACTTCCATTGGGGTATGTCGAGTGATTTCAATTTCCCTGTCGGTCTGAAATGTTCGGCCTTAATTTGTTGACATACTAAGCATCTACTCACAAAATCTGCAACTTCTCTTTTCATATTCGGCCACCAAAAGGATCTTTTCAAATCTCTGTACATCTTAGTGCCGCCAAGATGAATAGTATATCTGGATCTATGAGCTTCCTCCAGAATCTTGTTCTTTATTACGGCTTCGTCAGGTACACAAGTTCTGCCCTTGAATAATAATCTTCCATCATCGGCCAACATGAAGTCAGGTCTGCTGCTCAAGCTTCCCTTGATCTCTACCAGCTCGGGATCATTATCTTGCAAAGACTTGATTTCCATCAACAGTTCGGGCTTAAGTTGAATCTGAGCAATCATAACCCGATCATTGTCAATATTAAGATCCAGACTAGACAATTATTCCAGTAACTTCCATTCTTGTAACATGAGACTTGATAACCTTGCCACAGGCTTCCGGCTTAATGCATCTGCCACAACATTACCCTTGCCAGGATGATACTCAATCGAGAAGTCGAAGTCTTTCAAATACTCCAACCATCTGCGCTGCCGCATATTGAGTTCCTTCTGAGAAAATAAATATTTCAGACTCTTATGATCTGAAAACACTGTGAAGGTTTCTCCATACAGGTAATGCCTCCAAATCTTCAAAGCAAAGACGACTGCTGCAAGTTCCAAATCATGAACAGGATAATTCTCTTCGTGCTTCCTTAACTGCCTAGAAGAATAGGCAATCACCTTCCCATGCTGCATGAGCACACAGCCTAAGCCAATACCTGATGCATCAGTATATACGACAAAACCTCCTTCACCAGAAGGTAAAGTCAATACAGGTGCAGTAGTCAAACACTCCTTCAAAGTCTGAAAGCTTCGCTGACAATCTTCGGACCAATCAAACTTGTTCTCCTTGCGGGTTAATCTTGTCATAGGTATCGCAATCTTAGAGAAATCCTGGATAAATCTTCAGTAATAGCCTGCCAGGCCTAAGAAACTTCTAACTTCTGTCACACTGGTAGGCTGCTCCTAATTCTTCACTGCCTCGACCTTCGAAGGATCAACAGAAATACCATCCTTGGTGATAATATGTCCGAGAAAGGACACCTCTTGCAGCCATAATTCACACTTACTGAACTTGGCATAAAGTTGATGATCTCTCAATAACTGCAATGCCATCCTCAGATGTTCAGCATGCTCCACTTCACTCTTGGAATAGATCAAGATGTCACCAATAAAGACCACGACCCATTGATCAAGATAGGGCCGAAATGCATTGTTCATCAACTGCATGAAAGCTGCTGGAGCATTCGTTAGACCAAAAGGCATAACGACAAATTCAAAATGACCATACCTGCTACGGAAAGTCGTTTTATAGATATCCTCTTCCTTAATCCGTAACTGGTGATATCCAGATCGAAGATCGATCTTAGAGAAATATTGAGCTCCCGCTATCTGGTCAAATAACTCGTCAATCCTCGGCAATGGATATTTGTTCTTGACAGTCTGCTGGTTTATTTGCCGATAATCAATGCACAACCTCATCGAACCATCTTTCTTCCTGACGAATAATACAGGGGCTCCCCACAGAGAAGTACTAGGACGAATGAAGCCCTTCTCAAGCAATTCCATCAGCTGCTGCTTCAATTCCCTCAGTTCCACAGGAGACATACGATAAGGGGCCTTAGAAATAGGAGATGTGCCAGGAATAAGATCAATAGAAAAGATAACTTCCCGCTCAGGTGAAAGTCCTGGTAGTTCCTCTGGAAAGACATCAGGAAAATCTCGGACAACAGGAATGTCCTTGATCTCAATCTGCTGCTCAGGGGTTGCACAGACAAAGGCTAGAAAAGCCTCACATCCACGTCTCATCAGCTTATCAGCTCGAAGAGCCGAAATAAGTGACACAGAGTTGTGATGCTTAACACCCACAAAAGAAAGTCTCGGGTGCCTAGTAAAAGACACTGAGCTAGAACTGCAGTGAACACTTGCCTCATATCGAGCCAACCAATCTGCTCCTAGGATTACATCATAATCCTTCATGTCCATGCAGACTAAATCTGCTGGTAAGTTCTGTTCACCAATCATAACCGTACTAGAGGGATAGAAATACTGGATTGCTGATCTAGTACCAATAGGGGTTGATATTTCGAACGGAGAATTCATCAAAATAGGTTCCACAGCTAAAGACTTAGCAAATCTCTGAGAAATAAAGGAATGTGTTGCACCAGTATCGAAAAGAACAAATGCTGGCTTGTCGAGTATAATAAGTGTACCTTCGACGAGTCCACCATCCTCGGTTATTCCCTCTTCCTCAGCATGCAGAGCTTGGAGCTTGCCTTGTGGTTTCTTGAAGACTTGCGGTTTTGCCGGGGTAGCTTGCTCAGACATATGAGGGCAATCAGAGATACGGTGCTCCTTGCTTCCACATCGTAGGCATGCGCCTAGCTTGTGCCAGCAATCCTCCACCCTGTGGCCAGGATTATTACAAAACTTGCAAACGCCCATGTATGGAACGATAGGGCCAGGCTTCTTATCTTCATGCTTCGGCATCTTTCCCTTCCATGATCCTGCTCCGGTCCACGAACTCGACCCACTCGCGGGCCTCTTCTTGATATACCCGGGTTTGACACTCCCGGAACCCGTAGGTCGTTCCTTCTTCATGCCTGTGCCACGGATCCTCTCCGTCATCTCAAGAGTATCCTCCAGAACTTGTGCTTTCCTTACCATCTCAGAATAAGTGGAAATCTCCAACGGTGCCAGTTGATTAATATAATGTAGCTTCAGACCATTGAGAAAACGCTTCGCCTTCATTTTCTCGGTGGAAACAAGATGTGTAGCATAACGAGAAAGCCGTGCAAATTGAGCCTCATACTCTGCCACGGACAACCCTGGCTGTTTCAGGGCCGCAAACTCCGTCGCTTTCTTCTCTTGCACTATATCAGAAAAATACTTGTTGTTAAAGAATTCCTCGAACTCTTCCCACGTAACCTGCCGGTCACCGATAGTCGCCTTGATAGAATCCCACCAAGTACGTGCATCACGTTCCAGTTGAAATGTGGACAAAAGGACACGCTCCTGGTTGGTGCATTGCATAACTTCAAAGATTCTCCCCATCTCATCTAGCCAGTGCTCGGCTTGGTCGGGGTCGGTCAAACCAGCGAATCTAGGTGGATTCATCCCGCGGAAATTCCGGTATAAATCACCGGTGCCATGCTGTGCTGCTCCTGCCTGAGCTACCTGTTGAAGGGCCTGAGTAAGGCCTTGAACCGTGCGCTGCAAATTCCTCCATTCAGCGCGATCAGCTGCCATCTACACGAGAAATAGATTACTTAGGTTTAATCAAGATAATTAATTACACGATTAAGAAATGAACTTAACCCAAGTTTCTACCCATTCTCACCAGGTCAGGTCCTAGACTTTTACAAGGTTAGGGATCTAATGCACCTAGACACGACCAAAACTCGGTACCTGGCGGAGGTAATCGGTCTGAAGACCACTCGCGCAAGTGTGCGACCTTCCCGATAGGCGTAGCCTAATGTTCGAACAACACCTTTTGATATACCGGTTATTGGGATGCAATGCGAGAAAACCTAAACTTAGGAAACCTAGGAATGTGAAACCTAGGGCTCTGATATCAAGAGAAAACTGAATAGCACCTTTGAGGAGCAAAATTGTCTGAAAAAAGAAAATGAGGATCTGAAGAAAGAGATTCAAGAGCTAAACTCCTTGAAAATTGAAAGTGAAAACCTTAAAGAACAACTTGAAGAATCCAATAAGAATCTGGATGAACTTAAAATGAAGGTTTAGAACATCCAGAAGGAGAATGATCTTGTATCTGAAAAATATGAAGCTGTGAAAATGGCTAACATAGAGATACAAAAAATGAGTGAAAAACTGAAAAAGGATCTTGAAGATAAGCAACATATCCTGGAGAAATTCATGCAAGGAAAGACTAACCTAGACACAATGCTGGGTATGAGGGTGAATTTCAACAAGGAAGGATTGGGATATAATCCCACCAATAAAAGGCCTTTTGAGTTTAAAACCACAACCTTTTGTCCAGAAAAGGGAAAGGAGAAGCTAAACACCCCATCCAGCTCAAACACCAAATCCAAAAAATCCGTTGGAACAAACTTCACTCCACCAAATATCATCAATAGAAACCTTCATGCTAAGCCTGTAATGAGTTAGAGTAGCAAGACTACTCCTTCAAGGAATCCTGGCGTCTATAGAACAAACCTTGCTCATTTCAGTAAAATGAGTCGAGGCAACAATTCAAATGCTTCGACACAGTGGAATCAACATAGACCACCCATTCAGAAATGGAATTGGAATAATTACACACAAAATTGGGCTCACCCTAAGTTTTCACAGAAGTACCCCCATCAGAAAAGGTTCTAGAAAAATCCATAGAGAAAAACTTACAATTGGAACAACTCACACTACAAAATTCATCAAAATCCAATGACCAGAGTAAATAAAACTTTTCATGATGATAACAAAAATTTAGTTCACAAGAAAGGAACCAGATAGATCTGGATTCCTAAGACAATTTTGAAGGAATGAGCAACTTGTTTGGACCCAACCTCTCTTGGGTTCCAAATTTTCTTTTTGTTTGAATTGATTACAGATAGGTCTGGCAACCGAGCATGACAGATGGTACCTGGATAGCGGCTGTTCCAGGCATATGACAGGTGACCAGATAAAATTCAGCAATCTGGAAATGAAGATGGGAGGTATGGTCAAGTTTGGAGGTAAGAATAAAGGTAAGATCATAGGAATATGGACTATTGGTAAGTTTTCTTCCAATGTTATTGAGAAGGTTTTACTTGTAGAAGGTCTCCAACATAATTTACTAAGCATCAGTCAATTATGTGACAAGGGTCACAGAGTAGTTTTTGACAATAATGCATGCAAAATCTTTGAAATAAATTCTGACAAAGTCTTGTTCTTAGGACATAGGGTGAATAATGTCTACATTGTAGACCTTAATGAAAATTCTGAATCAAATCTCCGTTCAACTGCTGATGTAGATAATAATGCTTACAACTGGCATAGACGGTTAGGCCATGCTAGTTACAGTACTTTAAATAAATTGGTGAAATATGATCTGGTTAGAGATTTACCTAAAATAAAGTTCAACCCAAATTCAAAAATCTGTGATGCTTGTGCTCTGGGCAAACAAACTCGGAAGTCATTTAAACTTAGATCTGAGTCATTTACCTCAAGGCCAATGGAGTTTTTACACATGGACCTATTTGGTCCAACCAGAAATCAGAGTCTGAATGGTAAAAGATTTGGGTTTGTGACTGTAGATGATCATACTAGGTTTTCTTGGATCTTTCTCTTAGCAAACAAAAGTGATGCATTTCTTTCGTTTAAGCAATTTTTCAATAAAGTCAAACAAGAGGGAAAACACAGAATCTGCTCAATTCAATCTGATCATGGAGGAGAATTTGAAAACTCCATGTTTTCTGAATTCTGTGACTGTGAAGGGCTAACCCATAGATTTTCTTCTCCCAGGACACCTAAACAGAATGGGATTGTGGAAAGAAGAAATCGAACCATTGTGGAGATTAGAGGTGGGCATTATTCGGGTTCAACCCGAAAACCAAACCGAACCGAACGATTTGGTTCGGTTTGGTTTGGGTTGAAATTTGAAAATTTTTGGTTTGGGTTCAAATCGAACCGTATTAAAAAATTTGGTTTGGTTTGGTTTTGAAGTTCAAGAAACCGAACAAAACCAAACCGAACCGAATAACCCGAATTTAAGAATATTTTTATCAAATTAATATAAATGTATATGTAACTATAAATCTGAATTTAAAAAGTCTAATTCCCACCATTCTAATGGAGTTTCCGACTTTATAAAATAGGTTTCAAATCACCTTCTATTTTACTGTAACCGAAGTTCTTAATTTTTTATGTGAAAATATTATAGAGCTTGTTCTTACAAGTTACAACTTTGTATGTTATTTTTTTAATATTTACTTTATTTGGTAAAAATTCTTTTACCCTACCTTTCTCTAATGTTGTTTGAATCCAATCTAATTTATAAAATGGGAGATGAATATGGTTCAAACCGAACCAAACCGAACCAAACCGAATTAATTCGGTTTGGTTTGGTTTGGTTTCAAACTAGTTTGGTTTGGTTTGGTTCGGGTTGAAGCCTTAATTCAGTTCGGTTTGGTTTAAGAAAAATTCTCTTCAAACCAAACCAAACCAAACCGTGCTCACCCCTAGTGGAGATGGCCTGGACCACGTTGATTGAAAGTCAATTACCAAGGAAGTTCTGGGCAGAAGCGGCCAACACAGCGACTTATACAATCAACAGGGCCATGGTAAGACCGATACACAAGAAAACCCCTTATGATCTATTGAAAGGTAAGAAACCGAACTTGGCTCATTTCAGAATTTTTGGTGCTAAATGCTTCATACATAATAATGACAAGAAGAATCTAGATAAGTTTGAAGCAAAAAGTAGCCCAAGAATTTTCTTAGGTTATTCTGAAGTATCCAGAGCATATAGGGTTTTAAATGTTTCTGAACAAACAGTTGAGGAATCTCCACATGTTATTTTTGATGAATCATATAAAGTTGCTAATCTTGAAGATGATGACAGAAAGATCAAACAAAATGGAGAATTCTTAGAAGATAAACAAGAAGAGGCGACTCAGCCAAGTGTAACACCAAATGCTCCAAATCAAGTAAGGTCCGCTAAAGCAGGTGAGTCTTCAACTAATGTTAGATTTCTGAAAGACCACCATGTTCAAAACATCATAAGAAATTTGAATGATCCCCCTAGGACAAGGTCCTATCTTAGAGATGTAAATAACCAAGACCTAGTTGCTTTATTGTCTAAAATTGAACTCAAAACTATAGAGGAAGCCTTAATTGATGAATCTTGGGTTAATGCTATGAATGAGGAATTAGGACAGTTTGAAAGAAACAATGTTTGGAAACTAGTTCCTAGACCTGACAATGCAACTGTCATTGGAACAAAATGGTTTTTTAAAAATAAAATGAATGAATAAGGAATAATTTCTAGGAAAAAAGATAGATTAGTAGCTAAAAGCTACTGCCAGGAGTTCGGAGTAGATTTTGAAGAGTCATATGCTCCTGTTGCTAGATTAGAAGTTACAAGAATCCTACTAGCTTTTACATGCTCCAAAAACATGAAACTTCAACAAATGGATGTTAAGAGTGCCTTCTTGAATGGATTCATCAAGAGGAGGTCGTTGTAGAGCAACCCCTTGGATTTCAATTATCTGCACATCCTAACGATGTTTTTAGGTTGAACAAAGCCCTATATGGACTGAAACAGCCCCCTCGGGCCTGGTATGAAAGGCTGGCAGATTTCTTGCTCAGCAAGGGCTACAAACGAGGTAAGGTGGATCAGACCCTGTTTACAAAAATTTGAATAAAAATCTCATCATAGTTCAGGTATATGTAGATGACATTATTTTTGGTTCTACATGCACTGAACTATGCAATGAATTTGCAGAATTGATGCCCAATGAATTTGAAATGAGCTTGGTTGGGGAATTGAAATATTTCCTTGGTCTGCAGGTTCAGCAGTTGGAAGATGGATGCTTTATTAACCAGACCAAGTACACCTTGGAAATCCTCAAGAGCTTTGGCATGGATAATCTGAAGCACATCTCAACTCCAATGGGTACCAATTCATCCTTAGATGCAGATGAATCAGGTAAAGAAATTGATGCAAAGATATACCGTGGTATGATCGGATCCCTACTCTATTTGACTGCCTCGAGACCTGATATTCAATTTAGTGTAGGTATGTGTGCTAGATACCAATCTAGGCCTACTGAATTACATTTAGCTGCTATAAAAAGAATTTTTAGATACATTTCTTGTACTCATAATTTAGGATTGTAGTACCCTGCATCATACACCTTAGATCTCACATCATACACTGATGCTGACTATGCTGGCTGCAAACTAGATAGGAAAAGCACAAGTGGGCACTGTCAATTCTTGGGTGGGTGTCTAGTTTCTTGGGCTTCCAAGAAGTAGCACTCTGTGGCCCTCTCCATTGCAGAAGCTGAATACATAGCTGCAGGGGGCTGTGGTACATAGGTAATCTGGATCAAATATCAGCTTCAGGACTACCAAGTAGACCTGGGCTGCACCCCCATATATTGTGATAATACTAGTGCCATTAATCTTGCAAAGAATCATGTCTTGCATTCACGAACCAAACACATAAAAATTAGACATCATTTCATCAGAGATGAGGTTTCTAAAGGAACTTTTGAATTAATCCATGTAGGCACTGATCATCAGATAGCTGATATATTTACTAAGCCATTGGATAATAAAAAATTCACCACCTTGAGGAGATATATGGGCATCTTAAACCTCCTTGAATCCTGATTTATTTGAATAAAATGCATCCATGTCCTTGTGTCAACCTTGAGCTACATACTGCTTTCACTTGCATGCATTTTTCTCTTAACTTGTCATGGGACTGAGACACGGCCCAGACTCCTACGGGAGGCAGCAGTGGGGAATTACTTTAGTGCATTGCATTCGCATGCATGACCCATGGGTATATAAAATGGTAAGCTGGGAGAAAGTCAGACTACGTCTGTCTGGAAACCCACATCATGCGTAGAGGCTAGCCCTCCGCCTAGTACCATGGGTCATTTTGCGTAATTGCTCATACTGCATTAGATGTGGTTGGATATCAGTTCATTTTGTGAGGGGGAGATATCCTTGTGTAAGAGTTTATTTCTGCATAGAGTGTTGACTGCCTTGAATCTTTCTGTTAGTCTAGTTGTCGGGTAGAGCTTCCCTAGTTTGTCAGTCTGTGAAGTTTGGAGTCTGATTCAAAAGATCTTGAGAGATTTTTGTTGCAGCGGTTTCTCTTGAAAGAGTTTATACAGTCCATTCATAGAGGGTAGAATCTCATACACTTCTTAAACGTTTAAGTCTGAGCAATTGATGTATTGCTAGAGTCTTCTATCTAATAAATTAGTGGAGACTTGGATAAAGTTTCTGAAGTATATCTTCCTACATATATCATGATCATGGATCAAAAGCTAAACTCTTATGTCATGAAATCTGCTAAAAACTTGAAACCTAGACTTCTGGAAACAAATTCTCTCAGAATCAGTACATCTAGTATTGTTTTCAAACATTTCATATCAAAAAGTTTAGGGACATGAAAAAAAATGAAAGAAATATCAAAAAATTTCAGAGTAATGGTCAGTTAACCGAGAAACTGGGTGTTTCATCAAAGAAATGAAAAACATCCTATGTCATGAAGTAACAGATTATCTCTGAGTAAAAAGTTGGTAAAATAATAATTTTGAAAATTCTCTCATGACAGAGCAATGGTACTAGAGTGTTCAGTAACTGGGGAGTCTGGCCTCGGATCAAGGTGTCTCCTCACGTAAAAAGACACTTAAGTTACTAACTCTGTTCTCTAAACAGAGGTAATACGGTTCTCACACTGAGTAACTGGAGATTCTGGCCTCTAATCAAGGTGTCTCCTTATGTCAAAAGTTGTGATATACCAAAATTACTCATTACAATTTCTGCTGCTCATAAAAGAAACATCAGTCAAACACCTTGTCTTTGAACACTTCGGTGGACTGTCTGTCTTCAATACCAATGCAACCATTTCTGTTGATCAGTCTCTTGCAGTCTACGTAGTATAGTTATTGGTAAGATCCCTCTTGACATATCTGTTTCTATTTGTTCCACCTCATATCTTCTGTACGTTGATAATCTTCACTCTTACTCTCGGTCTCTCTTGGTTGTTAGCTTTGCAATATCTACGCTTGATTTTGTTCTCCTACTTAATCTTTTAAGATATGATCATGGGACATTCTACATTGTGAAGATATTGTATTTCCTCTAACTCCTCCAGTAGCTCCATCTCTCTCTCATTTTTTTTGATGATGTCAAAGGGGGAGAATGACATTGAGTTATGGGAAACAGTAGATTGTCAGTGAAAGAGGGAGTAACCGTACTTTTGGCATGAGTTTTAGCATGATCATGATGTTAAGGGGAGTGTGTGTGAAACTACATGCCTATCAGATCAGTTTTATTGATTGCATTGATAATGATTGACTCATAGTGTTGTCATCATCAAAAAGGGGGAGATTGTTGCATCCCTAAGGTTTTGATGAGGTCAAACACCATAAGTCAATCATCATTAGTCAAACACCATAAATCCTCATGAGAATGTGCAATGGAGTTTGTGCAAGTCATCTGCTTCTTATGTTTAAATCTGCTAGACCTTTGCTTATGCGTCGGTGCATATCATGTTCTTTCATGCTCTAAGGTCAGTGCATATAGGCCATCTAGTTCAACTAAGGTCGGTGCACACTTGCAATATGCATATCCAAGGTCGGTGCATGCTGTCATGAGTTCAGTGCATTGTTGCCTTAGTCAGTTATAAGGTCGGTGCACACTTTAGCTTGATGCATACATCGTCTATACACATCACTGTTCAATCAACACATTTAAGTCGATGCACATCTTCTTGGCAGAAACTAGGTCGGTTCACATCACTACTCTCATGCATACATAAAGGTCAGTGCATGTTTAGTTTTATGTCATATAAGGTCGGTGCATGTTTTGGCTTGAACATTAGAAGTCTGTGCATGTTTTGGTTTCAATGCCTCAAGGCCTGTGCAACTTCATAAACAAGGTCGGTGCACATTTTGACTAACTACATTGCCAAGGTCGGTGCATACTTTGTTAGTATGCATATCAAGTCGGTGCACGTTTCTGTAGAACTGCATATAAGGTCAGTGCATACTTTGTTAGTATGCATATCAAGTCGGTACACCTTCTGCTGGTCTGAATATAAGGTCGGTGCATACTTTGTTAGTATGCATATCAAGTCAGTGCATGTCTCTGTAGAACTACATATAAGGCCGGTGCATACTTTGTTAGTATGCATATCAAGTCGGTATACTTTCTGCTGGTCTGCATATAAGGTCGGTGCATACTTTGTTAGTATTCATGTCAAGTCGATGCACGTTTCTGTAGAACTGCATATAAGGCAGGTGCATACTTTGTTAGTATGCATATCAAGTCGGTACACCTTCTGCTGGTCTGCATATAAGGTCGGTGCATACTTTATTAGTCTACATACAAGGTTAGTGCATATTTCTTATCGTGCATATAGAAGGTCGGTGCATGCTTTGTTTTATACTACCTAAGGTCTGTGCATCTTTTCTAATTTGGCATGCAAGGGTTGGTGCATATTTAAATTCTGAATAAGTAAAGTCCGTGCACTCTTTGTGACTCATGTTCACAAGGTGTTTGATGAAATGTCCTTCTTCCAACTAATAGGATTAAAGCAACATGTGAGGTCGAACTAAGAATAGGCACGTGTTCCCAAAAATGGCGGGATGCTGGCGCATGGACCCAGGGAGCAAATGATTGGGAACGTGATCCAAGGCACTATGATAGAGGAACATTCTCATCCCTGCCACGTGGACCAATGGGGTTTCAACAGGTTTTTTATGTCACATCCATACGGTGCCCCTGTTCTATATAAATATACCCAGCTCTTCGAAGAGGGGTGCTGAAAGAGGCCGTAGTTGCTGCCATTGTCTTCACCTGAAAAGAGAGCATCTCCAGGGGGAAGAGAGAGTATGAGAAGTCCAATACAAGTGGAGAGAAAGAGAAAGGAGCTTTTCAGAGCAGCCAGCCAGTGCATATGATACTGCTTCTTTGAAGCTACATTTTGCGTTATTTTTCCGCTTTCTATTTTTCATTTTGATCCTAGACTTACGATTTGTGTTTTCTATTCTCCCTCTAATTACTATTGGAGGAAGGGAGACATTGTCTCCGGTTGCAAGTGACTTGGGGGGTCACTCATGGGGTTCCCTCTGGTGTGGAGGAAGGGAGGAATTGTCCTCCAGATCTAGATTTGCAGGTAGCAAGTCCAGGCTTCAGGTTCTGTGGGGTGCAGGACCTGGGTTGAGGGATTTACCTCCCTCTAGGCAAGCTGTAAGCTATCATTCTGTCGCAGACTGAGTCTGCTTCTTTTCTAGCCAGCGCTGTAGATTGTGATAAATCCACACATGAAGAGTTTAAATACGAGAAAACATAAGGGGGAGATGATATAATAATAAAGAAAAGAAGCACGTGGTGCTACTAAGGAGGGTGATCGCCAGAGGGGTTACCTCAAGAAGAAACAAAGAAGATCGCGAATACCTGGTGGAAAATAGAACGCGGGATGGATTGTGAATTCCTCCTCCTCCTTCAATCGGCCGGCCGATGAAGGGGGTTTTCCTTTATTGATTACCCTTGCAAAAAAGATAAAGAGACAAACAAATAGAAGTGGATCAGCCAAGTGAATGTAGTATCAATCCCGAATAAATGATATGATGATGAATAGAGAACAACATGCGCACCTTTTTTATTGTTTTAAAACCCCTAAGAGTTAGGGAAAGGAAAAGGATGTAATGCTAATGCAAAAGAAGAAAACCGTATGATGACCGATGAAAAACAACACAATTAGATAAGCAAAAACCCCTGCTGTCCCTGACGACAGTAAAGGGGAACCGAAGTTGATGCTATTGGCAGGGAGAAAAGGAAGCAGAGAACTCTAAAGACTGCACAGGAAGAAGATGGATAGCCTCCGTAAATTCAGCATCTATGTATAAAAACTCTGACCTCGGTAACCTCTGTCAAGATCGACCAGAGCTCCTTTATATAGGATTTCAACCGAAGATAAACTCAAATTTAGGAAGATAAGGACGTGCAATGATCAAAGAAGGCAGGACTCTAGTTCCAATTCGAGCAAGGAGACCAATAAAGGCAGGGAACTCTCCAGGAAAGATGAGTTTAAGCAGGACACGAAAAGGGGAAACACGACCTACAGAAGGGCGTCAATTCAACAATTGACGACCTACATCAAGACGTTACTCAAAACACGACCATATGAAGGGCGTCACTTCTTGGATTTAATTTTGGCAATAAAACTTACTTTATTTGAAAATTATGAGAAAACGCCTGAGATGAAGGCGTTACTTGAAAACACGCCCTGAGGAAGGACGTTAATCAATAATTGGAATTTATTTTGAAACTGGATAATACCAGGAATTGACGCCCTCATATTTGGTCGTCCTTTCTTTTGCATACGCCCTAGGTAAGGTCACTATTTAAAACATGCCCTTCATCAGGTCGCGAATCACGAAAATGCAAGAACAAACCAAAAAACACACAAAAATAGAAAAACTTCATATTATGAATGTATTGAAGTTCACTTTGGGGCGTCAACATAGTGACATGAGATTTGATCAACATAGCGTCAATTTTGGCGTGTCTACAGCTGCCCCGCCTTGGCGTCTGCTTTGCAAGGGAGTGAGTCGAAATGGAGTGAAAGTACAACCAACGGAATGAAGTGGAATGAACTGATAAGTAGATGCCAAGGTGTGATGTGACACGTCTCAGACACTAAGTATTGGAAATCTTTCTAAGATTCTGAGCGAAACAACTCTGAGTGATTCCAAGGAAGCATCGATTTGTTGGATAAAGGAGATTAAACTAAACAAGTAAAAATGTGCGCATGGCACGATAAGGAGACACCATTGGAGAGCGGTTACCAGCCAACGTGGACGTGCTACAACCAAGGTGGATTTGCGGGAAAAATAAAGGGAATTGAGATGGAGACCCAGCAAAGGGACATTTTCAAGTAATCAACCTAAGCGGCTTCAAAGAGAATAAAGTACTCAATTTGGAATGGAATATCTCATGTCAACTCAATCAAGAGCGAGCGACCTTCATTATTGACATAATATGAAGATTTTCAGCATGAAGCTTAAAGTCCTACATGATGCATGCTGGGCTAAAAGAAAAAGATAAGACAAACTAAAAGATAGAAAATAATCAAGGATAATATTGTTAAGCCATCTAGATTTGGTCAAGAATCCAGATCTCTGAGCTGACACTAAGCCGAAGCCCGTTTGTCCGCGCATCAACTCAGAAAGGTGGAACCATCGTCCCAGACCTTCAACGACTCAACGGCCTATCCGTGTGATCAAGACTCTCCTGGAACTATCACTATTTTTGATGAAGGGGAACTCAAATTCCAGGTTCATCAGAATCACAAGGTCCTTGATATACTATAATAGCGTAGAATACCATATAATAATAATGCTTACAAGAACAACATGATGTTACTTCCGCAGTGATCCGGGCATCTCGAAACCTGCAATCTTCTGCACTTTGAAAGTTCATTAGCCCTCCCATAATTTCAATATAAATAATCCTCAATTCAAAGTATGACATGATCATAAGTGCTAAATCAAATAAAATTCCAACGAAATAATAGCACTTAAGTTCATCAGAGCACGTAGGGAAGCAAATTCATAAGCTCACAAATTCACGCCTGGACCGAACGGCGTCAAAACATGAAAGGCGCCTGATCATGAGGGCGTCAATAAGAGAAATACGCCCTTCCAAAGGGAGTGAAATGCACCAAGAGTTCAAGAAGAAAACGACCCACTCAATGGCGTTAAATAAAACACGACCTCAGTCAGGTCGTCAATTCAACAATTGACGCCCTAACAGAAGCCGTTAATTAAGCACAAACTTCCGTTTCTGATTCGAAAGCTAAACCCAGTCCTAATAGCCATAAACTTTCTAACTCCGAACAGCCTTAAGACTCCCCGGACTTCTATAAAGGGAAGGCACTTCCTCAAATCAATCAAAGCAATCCTTCGGAGCTCTGTTTCTTCTGCTGCTTCTTCTCCTGTTCGTGTTCTTTTCGCAAACCGAAGATGGAAAGGGCACTTAAGAGATCAAAGTCCTCAACTCCCAGATTAACTGAGATTAATGGGCACATCAGTAGCAGAATCTCCATGAACCAGGTAAAGATTGAGTCTTCTGTTCTTCTCTTTCCTTATCTTTACTGAACTATTCACGCAACCTCCTTCTTCTCCACAGGATTATCCAAATGTTCCAGGAGCTAGGAGATTTACGAAAATTAAGTGGCTGCCTCTTATTCTCTCCAAATTTTCTTCAGATATGAGGGTGTACTTAGCATGATGGCACCTTCTGGGTCTAGTTACCCATGCCAAACATTATGATCAAATCCATCTTGACTGGGCAGCTATAGGAGCTCTTGTAGAGATATGGCATCCTTCTACTCATACTTTTCTCTTCTCTACCTTTGAAGCCACCATCCTATTAGAAGAATTGGAGATGCTCTTGGGTTTGAAGAGGGTGAAGCAAGGGGATGAGGAAAAGTTGGCCATCATGCCAAAACCAATCTCCTCTCATGAACTATTAACAAGCTTGATATCTAGCCCAAACTTAGTGAATCAAATCAAAGCCACTAAAGGAATAAATCTTCTAAAGCTCGCTTCATGGGTATACAAGAGAGCGGATCAAGCTAAAGAAGAAGAAGAGATAGAGCGGGTAGCAAAGGCCTTCGTGGTGTGCTTGGCAGGAGCAATCTTATTCCCATCCACGGAGGACTTTCTAGAAGAGGCCCAATTAAGCGCCGTAGTGAGCTTATGGGAAGGAGATGGAGTTGGACCGGCTATTCTAGCCTATCTCTATAGTGGGCTTACCTCGGCGGCGATGGGAAGGTCCATCTACGGATGCATGCTAGCATTCTCTAGTTGGGTGGATCTCCACTTCAAGTTCGATCCATGTAACGAAGCCCAACATTCCTCAAGAATCTTCTCAAAAAGCCCACTCTCTTATATGACCGGTTCACTTGGGATAAGCAATAGAGTGACGAACCGGATTCCTCAAATCAAGAAGAGAACGGAATGGAGAGAGCACCTCAAAGTAATGCCAAAGAATCTCTTCACTTGCGCCCCGGGAATACTCAAGACTCAAGAGCTCCGTGCGAGATTCTCCCGGTACGGACCTTCGGCTCATCGGCGCTTCAGAATTTATCTTGTATAATTCATACCGATGCCTCCTTCAACTCGGGCTTCCACGGCAAGTATTCGAGGACCCATCTCACCTTCCTCCAATCAAGACACGGGACCTTGGCAGCGATGAAGATGGAGAAGAATGCACAACTATTCAAGCTCTGTGGAAAATCAATAAAGCTCATCAACCTATGGAAAACTTGGAAGAAGACAGAGAACAGTGGAAGTCTTATGTAATTGCTTTAAGAAGCTTGAGGCCCAAAGTGGCTCATTGAAGTAATGCAATCTTTTTCTTCCAATAAATCAATGATAATTTCTGATTGAGCCAATAACACAGTGATTCTGATCAAATCTTCTAATAACATGCGATTCTGTTGCAAATAACGACTCAGTCAATGTCGTGAATTCACAAAGTGACGCCTCAGCCAATGTCGCTTCCAATGATTGATCGCTCATAACTGACGCCTTCACCAATGGGCGTTAACTGAAAAACGTCCTAGGACAAGGCGTTAATTCGATTCATATTCCAAAAAGTATTCGTTGAAATTCCAAAAGTAACGCCTTCAGCAAAGCCACGTTTCATATAAATAACGCCTCAATCGTAGTCGTTACCCAAAAACAGTAATGATTATTCCCATCAAATCAATCAATCGCCATTAAATGCGTCTGACGACGGTTATCATTCCCCATGCAAATAAAAATAACGCCTTAAGAAATGTCGTCAATTATCAATAAACGCCCTGGTTTCAGTCGTTAATTCCATAAGACACGGCCTTCCTTAAGTCGTGAATTCTTTTTGACCGTTCGACTTAACTTTCCCTCCTTTCTTCTTCTTCCTCCGTTCTCTTTCCCTCTTTCTCTCTTCTTCTGCAACCCTAACCGAAACCCTCCCCCATCTCTCATTCTCAATCTCTCTCACCCCTCTCTACCCCTCACTCTCTAGCAAAACGATGGCCGGTGGCGCACCCAAACGGCAGCAGGTGACTGCCCCAGAGGTCGTGGACCTGGGTGAAGACGCCCACGCCGAGGAGGATGCTCCCGTGGAGGCTCCGCCGGCGGCGGCCGAGGAAGAACAAGCCGTGGCGGCCGACAACGAGACCGAAGGAGGCCAAGAGGCTCACGAAGAAGATGAAGAAGGAGATGGAGAAGATGGAGAAAACGAAGAGGGGGGAGAAGAAGGTGGAGATGGTGATGAGGGAGGTGAAGAAGAACCACCGCCTACGGCGGCGGCCACTCCCCGTGCCGGCCAGCTCCGGCGACCCAGGCAGCCACGGCCTCGATCGCAAGAACCTAAACACAAGAAGGTAGGTCCCCAACCAGATCTCCAATTTTTTTTATTTTTATTTATATATATATTTTTTTATTTTTCCTGTAATTTCCATAGCTCTCGGGTATAAACCCTGCAACCCAGAAAGAAGACGCCCTCAGGGGCGTCACGTTTTAGAAATGAAACGCCCAACCTAAGGGCGTTAATTAAATTATTTCCCTAAAAAATAATTAACCCTATGAGAACACGCCCTGCATCATGTCACCCATTTAAATTCATATCATGCTGTTAATTTCCGTTAATTCCCATGCTTTAATTATTTTCCATGAATTATTCGCATGCTGTTATTTTTATTTCATTTTCTGAAAAACTTGAAAACAACGCCCCCCACCAGGGCGTTAATTCAACAACAGATGACCAAACCAGCGGTCGTCCATTCATTAATTCCTGATTAAATTAACGGATCCATTTTGGAAAACGCCGCACCCAAGGGCGTGACTTGAAATATTTTTTAAGAATTTCAGAAATTAACCATAGAACCACGCCCAACACAGAGGCGTTTCTGAGGTAACAGCGACCTAGGATAGGTCGTAAATTCAAAGCACACTTAAGAACCACGCCCCCCTTAGGGGCGCTAATTCAACAAACCACGACCTGAGGATGGTCGTTAATTAAATCAAATATCAACATTTCAAACCAAGGCAGTTAAGTGAATTTCAACAAGAATAATTGAACAATTAAACCAAAATTTCTTTCTTTATGCGTGCAGGGGTTGATGAGGACACGGATCTCCTGGGTTATGGTTCGAGCAGCATATTATGGCCTCCCCGAGTTCCAGAGAGCAAGGGTAGATGCTATGGGGTTCGGGGCCTTCCTTAGCATAGAGCCAGTCAGACCCGACCTACCACTTATCCAGGTTCTGAGGGAGAGATGGGACAGGACTAGCAGGGCATTCCTGATGCCATGGGGGCATATGGTTCCTACCCTGGAGGATGTAGCTAGGATCACCGGGTTGAGGGTAGACGGAGAGGCTGTGAGCGGGATCACCTACCCTGACTACATTGAGTTCGCCCAGAGACTGCTAGGGCTAGAGATGGTCTACGAGACACCTAGCGAGTGTAGGACTATCTTCCGCACCGACCTGACTACGGTGATGGGCTTAGGGGATGCTAGGCATAGGTCTAGGGAGTCCTTAGAGCAGTTCTCTCAGAGGTTGATAGACGGGGCTAGGGCGGTCTACTGCCAGGACCTAGCCGACAGGGAGAGAGCGGACCGAGACCTGAGGAGGTTCCTGCTGCTGCTACTCGGGAGGCTATTGCTCGGGACGAAGGGCGACGTCATCAACTGCCGATTCTTGGGCATTCTCGAGGACCTGGAGGCAGTTGGCAGCTACGCCTAGGGAGCAGCACTGCTGGCGCATATGATGGCCGACCTGTCCACCGGGACAGGTCGAGAGACGACCGTCAGTGGCTTCTCACCTTTTCTTCAGGTATGCATTCTTCTTCTTTTTTCTTTTTTTTTATTTTTATTTTTATTATGCATGTGAATGCCTCACTAATGCAATGCATGGATGCAGGTTTGGAGCCACCTATACATGCCGATGGGGCGCGTTGACCCACGGCCTTGAGGTGAGGGAGCTTTCCCTCTAGCGCGGCGCTGGCTGCCGGTGGTGTTTGGGGCCCCACTGGGCTACGAGTTGTGGGTGCTGCGGAGAGAGTTCCGAGACTTCCCTCCCTCGCTGGTATGTATGAATGTTATGCATCTTTCTTTTGCATTTATTTTGAATTTATTATGATGATGATGAAATGATGACATGTATGTTTATGAATGCAGGTGCAGTGGAGACCCTATGAGGGAATGACAGACGAGGGCCAGCCGTGGGTCGTAGCGGGCCGACCTCGTTTTGGGCATGAGCTCTGGGTTCATTGCCTGAGCGAGATCGAGCCGTTACGGCTTAGGTTGGTGATGAGGACCCTGGGCCTACACCAGGAGTGGGTAGAGGTCGGCGAGCCACGCGGCATTGGGAAGAAGACGCGCGGTCGTACGAAGGCGACCGACTGGAGAGTGCGGTTCGAGGAGCAGTACGCCGACTGGCAGCGAGGCGGGACCAGAGTCACCTCTCGCGCGACTGACAGCTCCGAGTACCTCCGGCGCTACTGGGAGGTATACGCCGGACGACCTCAGATGAAGGTCTTAGGGGTATGTATGAATGCAATTATTTCTAAATGCGAAGGCTTATGTAACCCTATTATGTAACTAATATGCAATAGATGCAGGATGCATGAGACATAGCGGCGATGGATGCCCAGGCCCACCTACACAGCCTGGAGGACCAGCTGGCCGCCACACGGGCCGACCTAGAGACCCTGGTGAGTGTTTAAATTATTTCTATATGCAAATATTTTTTGTTGAATTATTGATGATAAGCCACTGACGATCTTAATGAATGCAGCGTGCCCAGCAGGGAGTAGTGAGGAGAGACCCAGGGGAGGCCTCCAGCTCGAGAGGGCCCAGTGCAGAGGTGACTGTACTGGCAGAGCAGCTAGCTGGAGCGATCGCACGAGCTGAGGCAGCAGAGCGCGATCTCGCTTCACGGGTAAATTCCAAAACACAAATCCATTCAAATATTGATTATATAATTGTGCACTGATGAAAATTCATTTTACAGACTGAGGAGCTTCGAGCCGCTCTTACCTGTGTTGATGAGGGCTTCCGTGCGACGAGCACACAGGTGAGTGGTTTAATCATGTGTTGCTTGAATTGCTAGATTACTGAATCATTGCATTAATTGTGGAACTGATGATTTATTTACTTGTTTGCAGGCGACTCAGCTTCAGGCGGTACGTACCGAGTTGGCGATCCGTGATCAGTGGATCTCAGAGCTAGAGAGGTCCCTGAGGCGTCGAGAGGAACTGCCTCAGGATGTGGCTGAGCTGCGGGTGGCTCTTGAGCTGGAGCGACGGGAGGGTGCCCGGGAGCGCGAGGAGCGTGCTCGTGAGCGGGATGAGTACCAGGCGGAGCGTGCCCGGCACCTTGAGCTTCAGCAGGCGGAGCGTGCCCGGTACCAGGAGCAGGTAGCAGCACGCGAGCGAGAGCTGGCAGACTCGAGGACCCAGTTGATCCTTTCTCAGGAGCGGCTACGAGTGTTTGAGGAGCGTCTCCAGCGAGGGCGTGAGCGAGTATGGGCTGCGGGGTACTCCTTCACCAGCTCCACCTTTGTGGCGGGTTCTTCTCTTCGAGAGAGGAGCGAGGCAGGGGGTCAGGTTCGGGTTCCAGCTTCTTCATGGGGCCCATGCCTCCTCCACCAGCGCCAGCTCGGGACGGCGAGGACGAGGTAGAGAGTAGGAGAGAGGAGGGTGGAGGCGAGAGCTGAGAGACTTACTTGTACTCCTCCACCCTCACACTTGTACTCAGACATTCATGATGTATATATATATGAGATTGACATCCTTTTGTTACCTGAGCACTTTGTGTGGTTGTGGCCTTGTGTTTGTGTACTTTCCTCTTTCCACGTTCTTCGTCTTTGCTTTGCTTTGCCCTGTTTCTGCGACTGTAATCCACTTTTAGGTTAATTCATCTGTTCGACTTGGCCCCTTGCTCAATAAGCAAGGGGTGCCTTTACTTTTGACCTTAATGGCGGGTCAAGGGGCCAAGCCTTTAATCAAATAAGGCAAAATAAAATAGCTGATAACGGGGAGATGCATCATGCAAGCATGCATATGCAAACCATAAATAAAAGATGCCCATGCAAAAGAATGCAAGCATACATCGTGAAGAAATGCATTTTTTTTCTTTTCCCTCTCATTTATATTTTTTTTGTTATTTTTCCTGAAAAACGCACCTTAGAGTAGGTTGTGGTTCGCATAAAGACGCCCTAGAAGACAGCGTGAATTTGAAAAGGAAATCTGATTTTCGAGAAAGTAATGACCTGCTTAGGGACGTTATTCGGAAATAGACGACCTAATCTAGGACGTTAATTGTATAAAAAGTGCCTTAGCCAAAGGCGTTAATTTATTTATTCTGCAAAAAAGGGTTGACAAGGCTATCAAGACCACGGGTCCTACACGGTCACCATCTAAAATTCATTAACCTTTCTTGAGTAATTAAAAGGGGGTCGACGTGCTCATAGTTGACTTGTATTCGAGGTTTCGTACAGTGCAATTTCCCAGGTCGGTCTTGACCATCCTGCCAGTTCGTGACTTGCCACATAGAAAGGATGGAAGAAAATATAAGGGAAGCCCATAAGGGATTCTGAGATGCTCAAGGTAAAGTTACCTCCCCTACCCTATGCCTGTTGGGGTTCGGTCTTTGGCGTAGGGAAATTTGTTGCCTTTTTGCCTCTTTTATATTGTACGCATACGCCCAAGGTTTTCCTTGCGGGGACTTTGCCCTCTTGTCATGCTTTTCTTTTCACAACTTGACTTTCACTTTGGAATTGATTTGCATTGATGAAAATAAACCTAATTGTACTTGGGCTTTTGTGGCATTTGCTCCCTTTTGGGCCCTGACTTCCACCTACTAGGGCGGCGGATAGGCTTGGCGGATCTACCCCGAGACCTCCCTTCCTCCCTTATGGGCCGAAGAAGAAAAGAACGGGTATTGTCTTTCACTTTTAGTCAGGTTTTTGACTTTCCATCGGATTTTGCACCGCTTGAGCTCAAGAATAAAGCGTGTAGTGTGTGTGGGTGTCAACCCCCTTTTAAGTTAGCAAGATTGATGAATGAATTCTGAATTTTGACCTTTCGGGCCTTGATCC
Organism: Amorphophallus konjac; assembly: GCA_022559845.1. NCBI lineage: Eukaryota > Viridiplantae > Streptophyta > Magnoliopsida > Alismatales > Araceae > Amorphophallus > Amorphophallus konjac. The sequence goes on from CM040123.1 coordinate 45,263,120, forward strand.
TTCGTGTACCATGGCACCAATTTTGATCTCTTTTGATTTTGAAGAATTTCTTTATTTTTGTTTGCTTTTTTGTTGGAATTTCTATTTTTTTGGTTTTTGGAAATATTCCACTTTGTTTTGGATTTTTGAAACAACATTTTCTTTTGGAATTTGAAATTTTCTCTCTCTATATATATTTTTTGGATTTTTGAATCAAGGGTAGTATTTCTTAAGATACAAACCATTCCAAGGGTGAGTCAACTCTTCTCCTTCAGCATTAACCAGTTTATAAGCATTGCCTGGATAAACCTCTTTTATGACGAACGGTCCTTCCCAGTTAGGTTGGAGTTTTGAGCGGGGGCCACCCGGCTTTACAAAAATCATCTTAATTACCATCTCACCGATTTTGAATTTTCTCTCAATCACTTTCTTTTGATAAAAACGCGAGAGCCTGTTTTGATAAATGCGCGCATGCTCAGTGGCGACCAAACGCTTCTCATCTAGGAGTTCCAATTGGACAAGGAGTGAATCCCGACGTTCATCAATAGAGAGTTCCTTGTCAAATTGTACTCGCAGAGAGGGAATGAGAATCTCGTAAGGGACTACCGCCTCCATTCCATAAGTAAGGGCAAAAGGGGTTTGCCCAGTGGGGGTACGAATGGAAGTGCGATAGGCCCAGAGAGCTTCAACTAGCTTATCTGGCCAGTCCGAAAATTTATTAGCCTCACACGTCTTTTTAACAATCTTGATCAAAGTTTTGTTAGTTGCCTCTGCTTGGCCATTGCCCTGCGGATAATAGGGAGAAGAATGATGCAATGCAATGTTGTACCTGTTGCAGAGATCTTGAGCTCTTGAGAGATAAATTGAGGTCCATTGTCGGTGACGATGGTGCTCGGGATGCCGAACCTTGCGATGATGTTCTTCATTATGAATTTGCAGATAGTTGATGCTTTAATCTCCACGTAAGCTTCTGCTTCCGCCCACTTGGTGAAGTACTCCGTTGCCGTGAGGATGAACAACTTTTGTTTGGTCAGGAGGTTCGAATCACCAAGAGGTCCAATGATATCAAAAGCCCACATGGAGAAAGGCCATGGGGAGGACATAGGATGGAGTGAAGAGGCAGGAGAATGAATCTTGTCGGCGTGCAGTTGGCACTTAACACACCTTCGAACATAGATGGAACAATCCTCTTCTAGAGTGGGCCAATAGAAACCTAGCCTAAGAATCTTCTTAGCTAGCATCTGGCTATTCACATGACCACCACATACTCTAGAATGCGCCTCTTCCACAACTTTCCAAGATTCATCATCATCGAGGCATCTTAACAAAACACCAGTGAGCCCTCTCCTGTAGAGTACTCCTCCAACCAAAACATACCGCTGAGCCACTCTTCTAATTGCTTTCTTCTCTTCCGCAGTGGCTTCCTCGGGATAGGACTGATCATTGCAATATCTGGCAATCTCATAATACCAAGGCTTCTCTTCGTCAGTCAATTCTTCTTCCTAGTCTAAAAGCATGACCTCTTTGCCTTTAAGAGATTCCTTCTGCTTGTCCTTCTCAAGCACCTTATCCCTAATATCGAGGAATGCACGATCCTTAATAGCTGGAGTGTCGCGCTGATGAATCAGGGGAACATGAAAATCACGCTCAGGAGGGAAGACTAAAGCCAAAGCTAAAGAGGCAAGGGCGTCAGCCAAGATATTCTGGCTACGAGGAACATGGACGAAAATTAATTTGGTGAAGAGTTTGGCATAAGCTGAAGCAAGTTCCTGGTAGGGTTTGAGCTTAGGATTGATAGTGCGGCACTTGACCAGCACCTGGCGCAGAATGAGCTGACTATCACCCACAATTCGTAGGTGAGTGACACCATATTGATGAGCGGTTTGAAGACCGGCCAAAAGAGCTTCATACTCAGCTATATTATTTGTGACAGGAAAAGTGAGCCGGGCAGCAAATGGGATGGTGACCCCTTCTGGTGTTAAAAGAACCATGCCGATCCCTCTTCCTTGAGAATTTAGAGCTCCATCAAAATGTAATGTCCACATAGGATCATGAGGTTGATTAATGGACATCAGTTCTTCATCTGGAAACTCCGAATTGACAGGATCAAAACGAGGTAGAGGGTGGTGAGCAAGATGTTCGGCAATGGCGTAACCCTTGATAGCTTTCTGTTGAATGTAAGTGATGTCAAATTGAGAGAGGAAGCTTTGCCAGCGTGCTAATCGATCAGTGAGGACAGATTTTTCAAGGAGGAATTTAATTGGGTTCATGCGAGCAATGAGGTGAACCTCGTGAGCTAGGAAATAATGCTTTAACTTCTGAACTACCCAGACTAAAGCAGCGCAAGTTTTCTCCATGGCTGAGTACCTCTGTTCACAGGGGTTAAGAAGTTTAGACAAGTAGTATGCTGCCCTCTCCTTACCTTCTTCATCCACTTGAGCCAAGACAGCACCTACGGAGTCATCCAGGACTGAGACATAGAGAACGAGTGGTTTGCCTGGAATTGGCGGCCTCAGGACAGGAGGATTGGCCAAATAATCCTTCAATCCATCAAAGGCTGCCTGACACTTGTCATCCCAATTAAACTTGACTCCCGACTTAGTAAGCTCGTAAAACGGCCTACATCTTTGTGAATGCTGGGAGACAAAGCGGCGGATAAATTGTAACCTCCCGATTAATCCTCGAACTTCCTTCAGATTCTTGGGTGGAGGCATGTCTCTGATGGCCTTCGCCTTATTGGGATCAACTTCAATTCCCCTTTTGCTAACAATGAAACCAAGCAACTTCCCTGAAGAAACGCCAAATACGCACTTCTTGGGGTTCATCTTCAACTGATACTCTCGTGATCTTTGCAAGACCTTAGCTAGAACCCCAGGATGCTCAATCCTTGTTCTTGATTTCACAACCAGATCATCCACATACACCTCTATATAAATATGAATCATGTCGTGAAAAATCGCCATCATAGCCCTCTGATAGGTAGCTCCAGCATTCTTAAGTCCAAAAGGCATGACCACATAACAATATGTACCCCATGGTGTAGTGAATGATGTCTTCTCTTGATCTTCTTCAGCCAGACGAATTTGATTGTAACCTAAAAAGCCATCCATGAAAGAGAGAGTTTCAAATCCTGCCGTATTATCGATCAAAACATCAATATGAGGGAGGGGGAAGTCATCCTTAGGACACGCGCGGTTGAGATCCCGGAAGTCTATACAAATCCGAACTTTTCCATCTTTCTTCATAACCGGGACGATGTTAGCCACCCAATTGGGGTAGAGGACAACTCTAACAAATCTAGCCTTATGGAGCTTGTCGACCTCTTCTTTCATCTTTAAAGCCATATTAGGGTAGAAACGCCTCAACCGTTACTTGACCGGCACAGACCCTGGCTTAAGTGTAAGGCGGTGTTCGACGAGTGCAGGGTCTAAACCAGGCATATCTTCATAACTCCATGCGAACGTGTCCTTGTATTCTTGCAGAACCAAAATGAGCGCCTCCTCTTCGGAGGGCGGCAAATTCTTGCTTATGAGGACAATCCTAGGGTCTTCCTCGGTACCCAAATTAATTTCTTTGGTAGGCTCTTCTACAGAGGCTGATGGTTCGTCAAATCTTCTCATGCCACTGGCAAAGGCATCAGCCTCGTCCTCATATTCTTCATAACTTTCATCCCCCTCTTCAATAGGGTCTTCATCATTCATGATTTCGTAGACACCCAAACCCTCATAAGAAACAACAGTATCCTCATATTCCAGCTCTGGCAGGATGATCAGATTTTCTACAAATTCAGGAAGAGCTAAACAAGCCTGGCATCTTCTAGCTAACTCCAACAGAAACCTATGGGGAATCTGCTTACCCTTAGACTTCTTATGTGAATCTACCCCTTGAATTTTAGCGTTAGCAAAAGAAGAGGAGGAGCAACTAGCTTGATCAGAAGAAGGAAGGAAAGGAGGTAAAAAAGTGGATACAAGAGGTAATACAGAGGAAGTCCCCTCACCAGAGGGGGAGAAAAGATTTAGCAATGAATCTTGAAGGAGCGGCCCCTGGGTCGGGACGCACTCAGAAGAGAAATAGGAGGTCTCCTCAACAGAAATGGAGGTTTGGAAAGTTGGGAATTTGGCATTTTTTTTTCATTTTTGTCTTTTTCTTCATTTTTATTTTCTGTTTCAAGAAGAAAGCAGTGTGAAGGGAGGATAGCAGGTGGAGTGAAAATTTCCAGATCAGAAAATGATTGAATCAGTGATGGCCCGCGCGGGGGCGTGATGGAGAGTTTAGAAAATCGCTCGAGGAGCGAAGAAGGAATTGTGAGAGAAACTTGGATTGAATCTGGAGACAAATTGATTGTAATCGGAGGCGGTCTTGGCACGCGACCAAACCGATGAGAATATAGAGAAGCAAGCACAGATGGATGCATGGAAGTGAGAGAAAAGAGGCCGGCCCACAGCCTATCCACGGTGAAACCTTCTTCAAACGGAACATCTGGCTCTCCAGTATCAGTGTAGTCACTCAGCAGCTGCCTCTTATCTGTAATTACGGCCGGCTTCTCAATCAATTCATGAATAAGTGGCGGCCATTCCGGATCAGTCGGCATGAAGAGGCGGCTCAAAGAAATAGTAATATCCTGCATATCGAACCACCTGTACCAGTCACATTCTGGATCATCTATTTTCCTTCTCTTGTCAGGCCTTAAGGACTCCAGGGCTTTGTATGTGGCCAATGGTGCGATATGACGAGCAAACTGTCTAGCATGGACATCCTGACAATCTAGCATGGAAGTAATTACGGTAGTTTGCTCATTATTTTGAAAGCCACCTGTGACAAAATGTGTCTTCAATGTCCAAGTGAGCGGTTGGCGATCTATTTTTAATGTAGATGTCATAAATGCCCATGGTTCATCTTTGTTTTTGCCTGGCCCTTTGTAACCTAGGCCACCTCGTGTAATCAGCTTCTGAGGTTTAACAGGCCTAATCCTGCCTTGACAATTGGCACCCAGACCTTTGCCATTTTGATACCCCATTTTCATTAAGATGTTCCAGCCAGAGGTGTTCATCATTGTTTTCTTCTTTTTCCCCTTGGGAGGCAGGGGTGTCATAGCAACTGTTGTGACTTTTTCTGGCATTGGTCGTGGACAAGGGACGTCCAGCACAGATAATAGTGGCTTGTTGGCCGGCCACATGGATGGAACTGATGAAGCCACGTGAATATCCTCCTCTGGCAGAATTGGCATACTGGTAACTTTAATAATGCGGCCCTTGTGTGGGAATTTAAGGCACTGGTGATTTGTGGAGGGCACCGCATCGAGTTGTTGAATGTAGGGGCGTCCCAGAATGCCATTAAATGTCGAATCCATATCCAGAATGTGAAAATCTGCTGTGATGGCGGCAGGACCCAAACTTACTTTTAACGTAATCATGCCTAGAGAAGGTTTCTTCGTGTTATCATATGCAGTTACTGTGATAGTAGATGGCCGAATTTGGCTTTCCGGAATGCCACACAACTCCAAGGTGCTAGGTGGCAAGACATTGATGGATGCCCCAGTGTCCACCAGATATTGCTTAACAGCCACCTTATTGATGTCAACTGTGATGCATAGAGCGTACTTTCTTGCTGGGAGTGGCGCCAGTTCATGTTCATGGAAAGTAATTGCCGGCTGACTGCTAGCGGGCGTTAAAACCGTGACTATCTGCTCAACTAGAATGTCCTCATTGACCATCACCTTTTGCAGATATTCTTTCAAAGCTAGCTGATGAGTGGTGGACCTTTTAATTAATTCCAGGATTGAAATCCTTGCTGGGGTTCGGTCCAAGTGCTTTAGCAAATCATACTGAGTCCTTGGCACTGACTCTTGTTCTTGTTCTTGCTCTTGCGGCCCCTGCACGGGCTCTAGCTCTCTCTGTGGAAAAATACGGTGGAACATCCGTCCACTGCGGAGCGGCGCCACGCCTTGACGTGCCTCTGTCGGGGCAAGTGTGGGAGGAGGATTAGAAGAAGAAGAAGGTGTGTTGGTGTTAAGAGGTGGTGGAGTGGGAGTTCCCGCAGAGGGAATCCCCGTAGGGGGTGTTGGTGCCCCGGTAGGAGGCGTAGGAGTAGAAAGGGATACCCGAATGCGGGGGGAATTGGTGGGGGGTGGAATGAGAAGAGTTCTGGGTACAAAAGGTGGTGGAACCGATGGTGGGGGGATCCTTGCCGGTGAAGGAGTAGTGGTGGCGGGTGCAGTGGGTGTTGGCGATGGGCGGATGAGGAGAGGCCTAGGTGGCAGTGGCGAAGGGTTGGTGGTGGATGGGTTTTGTTGTGGGGTAGGCTGTGGAGGTGGTAAGCGTGTAAGAAGGGGGCGAACCGGCAAGGTTGGAGAATAGGTGGAGGAGGTGGATTAACGGGGCACTGAAGGGAATGGTCAATTGGGGGTAGAAGAAGAAAAGGGGTGCGCAAGAGGCGCGGAGGTTGATTTGATGATGCAGTGCCCCGACAGAGGCGTTTTCTTCATGCCATCCCTGCCCTTTCTCCACCTCATGGAGAGACGTGACAGGGTTTACGTGCTGGTTTGGCGGGTGCTTCGGCAGTGGATTGTGGACGATCCCCATATCGTGCTGAGGCGCTGGAGCTTGTTGTTGCTGCTGTGGAGCTGGTTGCTATGGCTGCTGAGCCTGTTGCTGTCGAGCAGACCTTCTTTCTTTCATGGTGGCGATGAACTGTCTCATCTCATCCTAATTGATGCCACCCTGGTCATTTAGGTCATAAATGTAATCTCTGAAGTGGAAGCAACGATCAAGGTTATGACCAGGTGCACGATGGAAAGCACAGTAACGGGATGTATCAACATTAGCGGGCCACGCCGTTCTTTCCCTTGGTAACATGAGCAAATTGGCGGCCATTAAAGCATTGAAAATATCCGGGAGACTTTCTGGTAATGGAGGGTAGTGGTCCCTTTTGGGGCCAAGTGGTGGTCTCCGTTGTTGTTGTTGGCCATAGTTGGTAGGTGGTGGTACTGTTGCAGAGCTGGAGGGTTAGCGCGGGGTGCTTGGTTTTGCGGTGAAGCAAAGGAATGTTGGGGTGCGAATTGGCGTTGTGGAGTGGAGTTGAAATGGGGGTTTTGTGGTGGAGGAGGGTTAGGTCGTGGGTTAGCTTGGTGGGGGTGGCCAACTATACCAACCTGCTTGTTTGCAATTGTGCCCTCTGTCGTGGGCCCGCTGTTGTTGACATTTGTACTTTTCTTAAATAGCCGTGGCTTCGGTTCAAACATGCCCATAATGGGTGAATCCTTCATCTACGTCTGGATATAACGAGCCCTTTCATAAAGCTCCTCCATGGTGGTTAACCTATTCATGGCCAAGATATGCCGGAACTGAGGTGTTGCATTGGAAATTATCATCTTGACTTGTTCTTGTTCCGACAGTGTATCTTTCAGCTTCTCGGCCATCAACCGCCATCTATCAGCAAACATTATGAAGTCCTCCTCGGGCTTCATTTTTTTCTCAACCAGGTCTGTGAGTGAGAGGGAGGGTCCGACTCGGTCTCTATACTTCTGCAAGAACTTCCTCTGAACGATATCAAAGTCACCGGCATCAGCAGGATCCAATGAATAGAACCATTCAAGTGGTGGCCCCCCCAGAGATCTCCTGAATAAGTAAGCCAAAGAGGCCTTGTTGTCTTGCCAAAAGGAGGTCTCGTACATGAAATCATTCAAATGAATAAAAGGATTATCAGTCCCATTATATCGCCGAAAATTCGGCATCTCAGATGGTGGCAAGTGGAAAATTGGCAGTGTGGGGAGGGAAATTTCCGGGGCGTTCTTGGCCGCAGTGACTTTCTTAAGTTGCTCTTCCATGCTAGCCAACTTCTGAAGTAGTAGAATATTAGTGTCGGACTCGACTGGGGCCGGATTTTGAATAAAAGAATGCAGTATAGGCGTCCGTAGAATTCGGGGAGGTTAGAGCAATTGGTGCCTAACCGCAGAGTGGCTTGTTGCATCCCTATGGTTTTGATGATGTCCCACACTATAAATCAATCTTCTATCTCTAGATTAATGTTGTTTCATCATGTGAGTGAGTACAGTTCAATGGCTGTCAGATAACTTGCTCTACCTTAATTCTGCCTACACTCTGTCTGCACAGTCTTCACACCAGTGCGTCAACTCAGTGTGTTGATGCGTCGAGCCTTCAGTCATTGCATGTCTCTGTTCTCACACCAGTGCGTCAACTCAATGTGCTGATGCGTCGACCCTTCAGTCATTGCTTGTCTCTGTTCTCACACCAGTGCGTCAACTCAGTGTGCTGATGCGTAGACTCTTTTGTTCAGGTTCTTCATTTGATTAAGTCTATACATTATCAGTTGAACGTAAAAGTAATACGTTGCAGCGTCAACTCATTGGGCTGCAGCGTCAACTCAGCATGTTTGCACTTCACCTTCAGACTTTCAAGTCTATACACTCTATACTCATTCAAGTCTGTTCAGCCGTTTGCATCTCATAAAGTCTATACATTTGGTTCCTTAGGCAAAGTCTATACATCGCTTAGTCTGCACATTGCCTTCAGCCCAAGTGCTCAAAGCCAAGTCTATACAACGCCAACCCAACACATTGAACAGTTCTCCAAGTCTACACACTAGACTTCATTTCTCCAAGTCTATACACTAGACTTCATTTCTCTAAGTCTATACACTGGCCTGTGATTCACCAACTCTGTACATTCGATATCTTTTCCTATGCTTTGGCCAAGTCCATTCATTCAACTTGTCCCTACGCTTTCCAGGCCAAGTATGTACACCACTAAGTGTGTACATTGCATGCTGCTCAAACGTTCAATGTTCTTCAAAGTCTGTACAGCATCCGTCTCAGCCAGCGTCTCAAGCTGCGTCTTAGGCAAGTCTGTACATCGGCCTTTTTCGTTCAAGTCTATACATTGAACTGCGTCTGAGGAAAGTCTGTACAGAGGCTTCGATTTACCAAGTCTGTACATCGGCTTCATTCGCTCAAGTCCACACATCCACAGTGCTTTCACAAGTCTATACATTCACTTGAGCTACACCAAGTATGTACATCGCTGAAGTCTTCACAAGTCAGTACAGTGCTTGAGCTTCACAAAGTCCATACATCGCTTCAAGCGATTCAAGTCTATACAGACTGCCTTTACATTCAGAGTCTGTACATTGGTCCATCAGCCGATCGTTTCATTCAGCAAGCTTCAAAGTCTGTACAGCCTTTCTGTCTTCATGGATTGTGTGCCTTTCGTGCGTTGACGCACTTGGCTGACTGCGTAGACGCACACCTTTCTGTCTTGCTCACTGCGTCGACGCTGACACTGGATGCGTTGACGCATTGGCCTATTTCCAAGGGGGTGAGCATCTTGCCTGAGGAAGCTGAGGCGACGCTGCTCTATGGAAGCGTTGACGCCTTGGGCTGATGTTCAAAGATCTGTTGATCAACATCAAGTCTGTACAGCATGAAGTCTGTACATTGGTTTTGATTTGAACAGAACGCCTAAGTCTATACATTGCTATGGATTGCCCTGAAATGCTTAAGTCCATACACTGAAGATGCTGAAGACCTCCAAGTGAATACACTCTCACATGATACACACTTGGCTAACTATCGTTTCAAGTCTGTACACTGCTTAGGCCTCGTGAAGTCTACACAGTGGCTGAGCCTTGTAAAGTATACACATTGGTAACAATCGTTTGCATTGTTCATGTCTATACACTGCCTTCACGTGCATTTTATTCAGTAAGTCTGTACACTCTCTCACGGTGTGCACACTTACTCTGTTGTGTTTCTAAAGTATATACATTCATGTTGAAAGCCTGAACTAACTAAGTCTATACATTCCATCTGTCTATCTGCAGGCGATTCAGGCTGATGATTGGGCACATGAATCGAGGTTGGCACCTGACACGTGATCCAAGACAACATGCGCATGACACGTGGATGACATCCTTGTCAGGATGCTGCCATGTGGTCAAAATTCAAATGATCTGGCCAAAAGTGCATGGGCGGGAACCTGGCAACCACACGCCATTATCTGCTATAAATATAGAGCTTCATCCTTCAGTAGAAGTTCGATCGTGAAAAGAAAAAGCAGAAGCCATTGGTGAGAGTCTGCACGATCCAGAAAAGAAAAGGAGCAGAGAGTTCCATATCTGAGAGGAGTTTGTTCGAGAGAGAGAGAGTGTGTGTGGATTGATGAATTGCTTCATTTGAAGCTACATTTGTATTGGGTTTCAGAACCGATTTCTTCTTCATTGGTTTTTCTTTCTATTTTGCTTTCATTTATTTTGTTCTTCCATTCTGATTTGAATTGGTTTCCCTCCGGTGTGTGGAGGAAGGGAGTAATACTCCAGTTTCCCTCTGAGTTGCAGAGGAAGAGAGATCGGTGATCTCTGGTGTTGTTAGTGACAGGTTGTCATTAACAGTTTCCCTCCGTGTGTGGAGGAAGGGAGAGGATTCTCCGGTTGTGTTCTAGCTGGGAGCTAGAACGGGTTTCAAGTTTTGTGGGTGGCAGAGCTTGGTCGAGAGATTTGTTTCCCTTGGGTGTTCAAGCTGTGTGGCAGCATGTTGTACGCAGACTGAGTCTGCTGTGATCTAGCTTTGCCTAGTGGAATCCTCACTCTAGTTAGAGTGAGGGGTGGATGTAGATTGTGGACTACAATCGAACCACCTAAAAATTGAGTGCCTCCTCTGTGGTTTGCTATTGATTTCTATGCTCTTCATCTGCTTGTCCCTTTGCCTTCAAGTGATCAGTTCTTCACTCTCATCTATATTTCTCTGTGTACGGGTTAAGGAGGTGCGTTAGCAGTAGAATCTATTTTCCGCCTGAGTTTCTACAAATTGGGAGTGATCTATTCATCCCCCCCTTCTATATCACTCTTGCTGCGCTAACAATTGGTATCAGAGCAGGTTTACGCCATGTGGACGAACGGTCAAGGAAATGCTGGTGGTCCTAGAACCTTCATGGCCGAAGGTCAATCCATTAGTCGCCCTCCTTATTTCGATGGTAGTAACTATCTGTTTTGGTAGAATAGGATGGAAGTGTTCATCAGGGCTCAGAGTCATAAACTGTGGAGAGTAATCACGGTGGGGCCATATGAGCTGCCACCAAACGAGGATGCTTGGACAGATGACCATGTCAAGCTCTCTTCACTCAACTGGACGGCGCTGAACATAATCCAGTGTGCTGTTCATCCAGAGGAATATGCTCGTATATCTGCATACAGAACTGCCAAGCGAATGTGGGATGAGCTGCAATTGATCTATGAAGGTACAGCTCAAGTAAAAGCCTCGAAGGTAAATCTCTACACTTCTAAGTATGAAATGTTTAAGATGAATGCAGACGAGAATATAACTGAGATGTATGCCAGGTTGTCTTTAATCACAAATACTCTTAAAGGGCTAGGGAAGGATCTTGCTGAGGCAGATATAGTCAGGAAAATCCTTAGATCTTTATCCCCGGCATGGCACACTAAGGCCATTGTGATTGAGGAGTCAAAAGATTTGACTGTCTTAACTGTGAATGAACTCATAGGATCCCTGATGACCTATGAGATGAATTTCCAAGGAGGTGGAGAAGGAAGTGAGAGGAAGGGTAAAAATGTAGCTCTAAGAGCTTCCCGAAACAAGGGTAGTAACAGTGGGAGCAGCAGCAGTAGTCCCGAGTCTGAGTCTGAGCTTGAAGGTCTGTCAAATCTTGACCAGGAGGAGCAGGCAATGCTCACTAGACAGTTCAGAAAATTTCTGAAGAAGAAGGGAAAGACCTTTAGGAAGAAGAAGCCACACTCTTTCAACAAGAGTGTTGAATTTACTAGTTACAGGGATAGAAATCCTAAGAGGCTGACTTGTTTTAATTGTAACAAACAGGGACATATGAAAGGTGAATGCCCAGACCTCCAGAAGAAGGGTCCCTATCTTCAGAAGAAAAACATAAAGGTGCAAAAGAAGAAGAAGCCACAGGCGATGTTCTGCACATGGAGCGAGGAAGAAGAAGACCCTGAAGATACTTCCTCAGAAGAATATGAAGATGGAATTTGCCTTATGGCAAACGGTGAAGAGGAGGTAATAAATGTTTTTGAAAATTTCTCAATTGATGACTGGGAGGATGCTTATGGTGATTTGTTAGATAAATTTAATTCTCTTAGTAAAGAGCACAGAGCTCTGAAAAGAAAATTTAACACAAATGTTGAAGAACAAACTCTAGTCTGTGAGGAAAATGAAAAGCTAAAAGAACAACTAGAAGAAATGACCTCACTAAGAAAAGAAAATGATAAGCTCAAGGGAGAAACTCAAGAAAGTCAAAAACAGCTCAATGAAGTCAAAACTAAAATTGAAGAAGGCATGAATGAAATTAGAGTGAATTCAGAGAAATATGAAGCTGTGAAGAAAGTAAATGCTGAACTCCTAAAGAATTCTGAGTATCTTCAAAAGGAGCTGGAAGACAAACAGAAAGTCTTAGAAAAGTTTGTCCAAGGAAAGACTAGCCTAGATGCTATACTAGGGACTAGGGTCAATTTCAATAAGGAAGGTCTAGGCTATGACCCAACCAACAAGAGACCCTTGCAATTCAAGACCATCACCTTCTGTCCAGAGAAGGGAAAAGAAAAGCTGGACACACCATCCAGCTCAAACAGCTCTAAGGAAACTCAAAGTCCTAAAGAAAATACAAAAACCAGTACTGGACAACATTTAAGATGGGAATGAAATTTATGAAGAATAACATTAAGTCCACTCACCAGAACACAAATGGTAGATGGACCAAGAAAATAAATCAGAATAAGAGCTGGAATTACAACAATCAGATGGGTCCAAACAGGACCTACTGGAGAAATAACTTTCATGGTCAAAGATATGCTAATCAACAAGCCTACAGGAAATTTCCTAGGAATAGGAAGACTAATGAATGGAATAGAACTCACCTCTCCAGTTCAGCTGGATTCAACTTTAATAAACCAGAAAGGAAGGTGCCAGAGAAAACCATGCTGAAACAAATCTGGATACCTAAACACTTGATCAGAGATTTGAACAATGTCCTTGGACCCAACTCATCTTGGGTTCCAAATCACTCTGCTTGATGTATTTGTGTAGGTCGGCCTGGCAGCTGAAGACAACAAGTGGTACCTCGACAGTGGCTGCTCCAGGCATATGACAGGAGACCGATCCAAGTTCAGCAAGATAGAGATGAAGACAGGGGGTCTGGTCAAGTTTGGAGGAAAGAACAAAGGTAAAATAATTGGAGTTGGCACAGTAGGTAAGTCTTCCATAAATTTCATTGAAAAAGTATTACTTGTGGAAGGGCTTCAACACAACCTGATTAGCATTAGCCAATTATGTGGCAGGGGTCACAGGGTTGTATTTGATGATAGTTCATGCAAAATCCTTGAAACAAATTCTGACATGGTTAAATTTGTAGCCAACAGGATTAATAATGTCTACATTGTAGACTTAGATGAGAAATCTGAATCTACCATTTGCTTATCTGCCAATTCTGAAAATGATGCCTTTGAATGGCATAGACGTCTAGGTCATGCTAGCTTTTCAACTTTAAATAAATTGGTCAAGCATGATTTAGTCAGAGGCATGCCTAGAATTAAATTCAACTCAATATCAAAAGTATGTGATGCCTGTGCTCTAGGCAAACAGACCAGAAATTCTTTAAATTAAGATCTGAGCCATTGTCTTCTAGACCAATGGAAATTCTTCATATGGACCTTTTCGGTCCCACTAGAACTCAGAGTCTCAATGGAAACAGGTTTGGCTATGTCATCATAGATGACTTCTCTAGATATTCATGGATATTTTTCTTAGCAAATAAGAGTGATGCATTTCAAAAGTTTAACCTGTTTTTCAATAAGGTCAAACAAGAAGGGAAGTACAAGGTTTGTTCTATTCAATCTGACCATGGAGGTGAGTTTGAAAACTCCATGTTTACTGATCTTTGTGACAAAGAAGGACTAACTCACAGATTTTCTTCTCCCAGGACACCTGAACAAAATGGGATTGTGGAGAGAAGAAATAGAACAGTGGTGGAAATGGCCCGAACCATGTTGATTGAAAGTAAATTACCTAGAAGGTTTTGGGCAGAAGCGGCCAATACAACAACCTACATAATCAACAGGGCCATGGTAAGACCCATACACAAGAAAACACCCTATGAGCTTCTAAAAGGTAAGAAACAAAACTTGTTTCATTTCAGAATTTTTGGAGCAAAATGTTTTATTCATAACAATGATAAGAAAGATTTAGACAAGTTTGAAGCCAAGAGTTCACCTGGAATATTCTTGGGTTACTCTGAAGTGTCAAGGGTATATAGGGTATTTAACATATCAGATCAGAAAGTGGAAGAATCTCCACACATCCTTTTTAGTGAAAAGAAAGATGTCTCTAATGTTGAAAATCTTGACAGGGATTCCAATCATGGTGGAGACTTTCTAGAAGACCAACAGGAGGAAGAAAAGACTCAGCCGAGTGGAGAAACAAATTCCCCCAATCAGGAAGGACCAAGAGAAACAGGTGAGTCTTCAACAAATATCAGATTTCTTAAAGACCATCCTTTAGATAAAGTCATAGGCAATCCTGAAGATCCTCTTCGGACTAGGTCTCATTTTAGAAATGTGAATAATGATGACTTAATTGCTTTAGTCTCACAAATTGAACCCAAAACAGTAGAAGAGGCCTTAGCTGATCAAGCTTGGGTCAATGCTATGAGTGAGGAATTAGGTCAGTTTGAAAGGAATAATGTCTGGGAGCTTGTCCCAAGACAAGATGGTATTAATGTCATAGGAACCAAGTGGGTGTTCAAAAATAAAATGAATGAAGATGGAATTATCTCGAGGAATAAGGCCAGACTAGTAGCCAAGGGCTACTGTCAGGAATTCGGTGTAGACTTTGATGAATCCTATGCACCTGTTGCTAGGATGGAAGCTATAAGACTGTTGCTTGCCTTTGCATGCTCAAAGAACATAAAACTCCAACAAATGGATGTTAAAAGTGCCTTTTTAAATGGAGTCATTAAAGAAGAAGTTTTTGTTGAACAACCTCCTGGATTTCAATATTCTCCTCAACTTAACCAAGTTTTCAGGTTAAACAAAGCCTTGTATGGTCTAAAGCAGGCTCCAAGAGCTTGGTATGAAAGATTATCTGAATTTCTGATCAGCAAGGGCTACAAAAGAGGTAAAGTTGATCAAACTTTATTTACCAAGGGCATAAATAAAGATCTCATCATAGTTCAGGTATATGTAGATGACATTGTATTTGGATCTACTAAGCATGAACTATGTGATGAATTTTCTACCATGATGTCTGCTGAATTTGAAATGAGCTTGGTTGGTGAACTAAAATATTTTCTTGGATTGCAGGTACAACAGCTAGAAGATGGGTGCTTCATCAACCAAACCAAATACACAATGGAACTGTTCAAAAGGTTTGGCATGGAAAACTTAAAGCACATTACTACACCCATGGGCACCAATACTTCATTGGATGCAGATGAGACAGGTAAAGAAGTAAATGCCAAACTTTATCGAGGTATGATTGGATCACTACTTTACTTGACAGCCTCTAGACCTGATATACAATTCAGTGTAGGAATGTGTGCAAGGTATCAGTCTAGACCTACTGAACTACACTTAGCTACAGTTAAAAGAATCTTCAGATATTTGTCAGCTAGTCACTCTCTTGGTTTATGGTTTCCTGCATCTCACACATTTAACCTAGTAGCATACACAGATGCTGACTATGCAGGCTGTAAACTAGACAGGAAAAGCACAAGTGGCCATTGTGAATTCTTGGGTGGGTGTTTAGTGTCTTGGGGCTCCAAGAAACAACATTCTGTGGCCCTCTCCACTGCAGAAGCTGAATATGTGATTACAGGGAATTGTGGAACACAAGTCATATGGATTAAACACCAGCTTCAGGACTACCAAGTAGACCTGGGGTGCACACCTATTTACTGTGATAATATTAGTGCCATCAATCTTGCTAAAAATCCTATTTTGTATTCACGAACCAAACACATAGAAATAAGACATCATTTTATAAGAGATGAGGTGTCTAAGAATAATTTTGAACTGATTCATGTAGGCACAGATAATCAGATTGCTGACATATTTACAAAACCTCTGGATAATGAAAAATTTTTCACATTGAGAAGAGAATTAGGCTTATACAAATTATCTTAATTATGAAGCATGTTCTTGTTGTGAGGGGGAGTTGTGTTTGTCTGATGTTTAGCCTTCTTGCATGCTGGTTTAAGGGGGAGTTCAGAATGCTTACTGGTTAGCTTTCAGGAATGCTCTAAATAAGGGGAAACCTTGAGATTTTGCTGGAATGTTTTATTGAGGAATGCTATGTCTTAGGGGGGGCTGAGTTGTGAAGTGAGAAGAGAAGTTCTTTGACAGATTCAAAAGGGCTGTCCAGATGTGTACCTTTGCTGGTCTTGCATGACTGATTTAGTGTGGTTCTCTCAGAAAGTAGAGTGTCACTTATCTCTTAAGTCTATAAGTCAGTGACTCTAATCTCCAAGTTAGAATCTTTGCTTTGGTACTCCTTCAGAGATCTGGACTAATTGCATAAAGTATATCTTCCTACATTGTCATTGATTATGGATCAGGCCAAAAACTTGTATGTCTTGATATCTGACCCAATCAACTTGAAATCTAGACTTCAAGACTCAATTCAAGAAAAGTCCTTTTTGGTATTGTCTTCAATCATTCTATCTCTTTAACTCAAGGGCTTAACTGAACAAACATGTTCTGTTTTGATCACTGAGAAACTGGGAGCTTCATCAATGAAATGAATATTTCTCCCAAGTCATGAGGTGTCAAATGCTTAAAATGAATGAAAAGTCATGACAGAGCAATGGTGGCTTGCTGGTGAGTAACTGGGGACTCTGGCCTCTAATCAAGGTGTTTCCTCATGTCAAAAGCCACAGTTACTAACTCTGTTCCTTAATAAAAAAAAGGGAAGGAAGTAATGAGGTACTCACTCTGAGTAACTGGGGATTCAGGCCTCTAATCAAGGTGTCTCCCTAATGTCAAAGGAAGTGAACTATCAACTTACTCATTGATCTTCTTGAAAATCATCTCCAACAAAAATTCCTTGTTGTTATGCAACTAATGGATTGCTTGTCTTCAATACCTTGAGAACACCTCTCTGATTTAGTCTCTTGCTGTCTTGTGGAATAGTTGAATGATCAGCTATATTTGGCCATACTTGTGAACTCCTGCTCTAAATCATCCACTATGTATGCTGATAAACTTGTCTATCATTCTGCTTCTCTATTATGTACTGAAGTCTAAAGAATCTTCTCTTGAGATTAGAAACTCACTTATTCTCTTAAGACCTACTCGTGACTTTCTGCACTAAGAAGTTACTGCCCTGAGTCCTCATGTTTCCAGCACTGTCATACATTCTGTAGTTCTTTTTGCTGATGTCAAAGGGGGAGAGAAGTTTGCAATATCAGTGAGTATTGGTTTTGTCTTGAGCTTTGAGGGGAGTAATGTTGCTTAGTATTGGTTTTATCTTGAGCTTTGAGGGGAGTCATGTTGCTTTGTGGAAGATATGGTTATGAGTTGTGGGGGAGATGAGAGTGTGCTGTAGGGAATGTTTAATTCATTTGCATGAGCATGTCTTGAATTTATTCTGCTTGTTGCAACTAGTATTAACTTTTTATTGAAACTTGATATTGCTTGATTCATAGTGTTGTCATCATCAAAAAGGGGGAGATTATTGCATCCCTATGGTTTTGATGATATCCCACACTATAAATCAATCTTCTATCTCTAGATTAATGCTGTTTCATCATGTGAGTGAGTACAGTTCACTGGCTGTCAGATAACTTGCTCTACCTTAATTCTGCCTACACTCTGTCTGCACAGTCTTCACACCAGTGCGTCAACTCAGTGTGCTGATGCGTCGACCCTTCAGTCATTGCATGTCTCTGTTCTCACACCAGTGCGTCAACTCAATGTGCTGATGCGTCAACCCTTCAGTCATTGCTTGTCTCTGTTCTCACACCAGTGCGTCAACTCAATGTGCTGATGCGTAGACTCTTCTGTTCAGGTTCTTCATTTGATTAAGTCTATACATTATCAGTTGAACATAAAAGTAATACGTTGCAGCGTCAACTCATTGGGCTGCAACGTCAACTCAGCATGTTTGCACTTCGCCTTCAGACTTTCAAGTCTATACACCCTATACTCATTCAAGTCTGTTCAGCCGTTTGCATCTCATAAAGTCTATACATTCGGTTCCTTGGGCAAAGTCTATACATCGCTTAGATTGCCTTCAGCCCAAGTGCTCAAAGCCAAGTCTATACAACGCCAACCCAACACATTGAACAGTTCTCCAAGTCTATACACTAGACTTCATTTCTCCAAGTCTATACACTAGACTTCATTTCTCTAAGTCTATACACTGGCCTGTGATTCACCAACTCTATACATTCGATATCTTTTCCTACGCTTTGGCCAAGTCTATACATTCAACTTTTCCCTACGCTTTCCAGGCCAAGTCTGTACACCACTAAGTGTGTACATTGCATGCTGCTCAAACGTTCAATGTTCTTCAAAGTCTGTACAGCATCCGTCTCAGCCAGCGTCTCAAGCTGCGTCTTAGGCAAGTCTGTACATCGGCCTTTTTCGTTCAAGTCTATACATTGAACTGCGCCTGAGGAAAGTCTGTACAGAGGCTTCGATTTACCAAGTCTGTACATCAGCTTCATTCGCTCAAGTCCACACATCCACAGTGCTTTCACAAGTCTATACATTCACTTGAGCTACACCAAGTATGTACATCGCTGAAGTCTTCACAAGTCAGTACAGTGCTTGAGCTTCACAAAGTCCATACATCGCTTCAAGTATGTACAGAGCTTCACAAAGTCCATACAAAGTGCATGGGCGGGAACCTGGCAACCACACGCCATTATCTGCTATAAATATAGAGCTTCATCCTTCAGTAGAAGTTCGATCGTGAAAAGAAAAAGCAGAAGCCATTGGTGAGAGTCTGCACGATCCAGAAAAGAAAAGGAGCAGAGAGTTCCATATCTGAGAGGAGTTTGTTCGAGAGAGAGAGAGTGTGTGTGGATTGATGAATTGCTTCATTTGAAGCTACATTTGTATTGGGTTTCAGAACCGATTTCTTCTTCATTGGTTTTTCTTTCTATTTTGCTTTCATTTATTTTGTTCTTCCATTCTGATTTGAATTGGTTTCCCTCCGGTGTGTGGAGGAAGGGAGTAGTACTCCAGTTTCCCTCTGAGTTGCAGAGGAAGAGAGATCAGTGATCTCTGGTGTTGTTAGTGACAGGTTGTCATTAACAGTTTCCCTCCGTGTGTGGAGGAAGGGAGAGGATTCTCCGGTTGTGTTCTAGCTGGGAGATAGAACAGGTTTCAAGTTCTGTGGGTAGCAGAGATTGGTCGAGGGATTTGTTTCCCTTGGATGTTCAAGCTGTGTGGCAGAATGTTGTATGCAGACTGAGTCTGCTGTGATCTAGCTTTGCCTAGTGGAATCCTCACTCTAGTTGGAGTGAGGGGTGGATGTAGATTGCGGACTGCAATCGAACCACCTAAAAACCGAGTGCCTCCTTTGTGGTTTGCTATTGATTTTTGCGCTCTTCATCTGCTTGTCCCTTTGCCTTCAAGTGATCAGTTCTTCACTCTCATCTATATTTCTCTGTGTACGGGTTAAGGAGGTGCGTTAGCAGTAGAATCTATTTTCCGCCTGAGTTTCTGCAAATTAGGAGTGATCTATTCATCCCCCCTTCTATATCACTCTTGCTGCGCTAACATGGCTCGCCTGTTGGGCCGGCATGGCCGTACCGGGCGTTGGTGGATGGGAAGGAGGTTTATGCAGGACCGCCTGGTCATTAATAATGTGATGGCCACTCTCGGCCGGAGGGGGATTGGGGGAGGAAGAGGGAACAGACTTCCCTTTCAAAGCGGCCTGAACTGCCTGCCGCTGGGAATCATCCAACTGAGATAGAGCTTGAATTAAATCGGTGACGTTCATGGATGGGGAAGAATTCCCGGAGGTGTTGGAAGGCACAGCCTGAGAAGAGGGCTCAACCTCTTTGGAAGTGGTGTCGACCACATGAACATACGGATAATGGGAATGAGGAGGGTAATTTCCCTCATGATAGATGGAATCTTGGAGGGGGATTTCATATTGACCGAAAACATTCTCATCCTCATCATCATATGAATACCCGTAGCCTGCCATGTTGATGATTTTACCTGAACGGAGTTTCATGTTTAAGAGGAGAGACGGCCTTATAAAGGAACTATCAAACAAAACCCACTCAATCCAAACAAGCCAAATCAACCCATGCAAGTTTATGCAACCAAGTTGAGATGAACGCAAGATTTTAGTGTTACGCTTGAGATTAGAGTGGATTAAATTGCAGAATAATTCCCTCTTTTGCAAAGTGAAACCTAGTTTATCCAAGTGTGATCTTCGGGTTAACTAGATTCTTTCTCTCTCCTTACCGACGATAGGTTCTCTATACTCCGGGTACTTCAAGGGTACAACCAGCCCGGCGTCCGTGAGGGAATCCACGGGTGCGGGGACTTACGGAGGTCTTGGAAAAGGGATTTCCGGTCCAAAGAGACAGAGTGCTCAATGGAGGGTTGTCCCGATTCCAAGAGAGGTGTGTGGAATCCTAGTGTAGAGAGAGGAGGTCTCTCAACCAAATGCCACAAGATGCAAAATAATATGATCAGATCACAGCAATATAGGCAAGCAATGTAATAATCAGTCCAACAATCACAGACAGCAACAGGAAACAGGTTTCTGTAAAATGCAGGAAAGAGACGACCTGGGGCAGGTCGCTATCAACCAAAGAGACGACAGAGTCACTATCGTGAATCACTGTGAAAGCCCACGAGCCAGCAGTGAGAAAAAAACAACACGCCTCTGGGTGAGGCGCTATAAGCGAAAAGGACGCCTCTGCAAGAGGGCGTCAAGTCTGAAAACGCGCCTTGACGTGAGGCGCTATGCAATAAAAGGGCGCCCTGGGGCAGGGCGTGAATTCACAGATAGTGTGATAAAAGCAGTAGAATAATGAAAGACGCCTTGGCAGAAGACGTAACACAGCAAGAAAACGCCCTGGATGAAGGCGTTAAAAGAAAAAGCGCCTCTGGTTGAGGCGTTAATCAAGGAAATAATCAAACAATCACAAACTGGCTGATCCCGGAGTGTGCAGTGTGCACGGTGGAGGGCGCCCGTGGGGCACAAAAGGAGGGGTACCGTGGGTACCGAGGGGAAAGGGCACACGTGGGTGCCGAAGGGGAAAGGGCACACGTGGGTGCCAATAGGAGATGGTAATCAAAAGAAAAACAGTGGATGTCCCACCGTGATCGCCAATCTGTAGATTATCTCCCTCTAGGCAAGCTATAAGCTATCATTCTGTCGCAGACTGAGTCTGCTTCTTTTCTAGCCAGCGCTGTAGATTGTGATAAATCCACACATGAAGAGTTTAAATACGAGAAAACATAAGGGGGAGATGATATAATAATAAAGAAAAGAAGCACGTGGTGCTACTAAGGAGGGTGATCGCCAGAGGGGTTACCTCAAGAAGAAACAAAGAAGATCGCGAATACCTGGTGGAAAATAGAACATGGGATGGATTGTGAATTCCTCCTCCTCCTTCAATCGGCCGGCCGATGAAGGGGGTTTTCCTTTATTGATTACCCTTGCAAAAAAGACAAAGAGACAAACAAATAGAAGTGGATCAGCCAAGTGAATGTAGTAGCAATCCCGAATAAATGATATGATGATGAATAGAGAACAACATGCGCACCTTTTTTATTGTTTTAAAACCCCTAAGAGTTAGGGAAAGAAAAAGGATGTAATGCTAATGCAAAAGAAGAAAACCGTATGATGACCGATGAAAAACAACACAATTAGATAAGTAAAAACCCCTGCTGTCCCTGACGACAGTAAAGGGGAACCGAAGTTGATGATGTTGGCAGGGAGAGAAGGAAGCAGAGAGCTCTAAAGACTGCACAGGAAGAAGATGGATAGCCTCCGTAAATTCAGCATCTATGTATAAAAACTCTGACCTCGGTAACCTCTGTCAAGATCGACCAGAGCTCCTTTATATAGGATTTCAACCGAAGATAAACTCAAATTTAGGAAGATAAGGACGGGCAATGATCAAAGAAGGCAGGACTCTAGTTCCAATTCGAGCAAGGAGACCAATAAAGGCAGGGAACTCTCCAGGAAAGATGAGTTTAAGCAGGACACAAAAAGGGAAAACACGACCTACAGAAGGGCGTCAATTCAACAATTGACGACCTACATCAAGACATTACTCAAAACACGACCATATCAAGGGCGTCACTTCTTGGATTTAATTTTGGCAATAAAACTTACTTTATTTAAAAATTATGAGAAAACGCCTGAGATGAAGGCGTTACTTGAAAACACGCCCTGAGGAAGGACGTTAATCAATAATTAGAATTTATTTTGAAACCAGATAATACCAGGAATTGACGCCCTCATATTTGGTCGTCCTTTCTTTTACACACGCCCTAGGTAAGGTCACTATTTAAAACACGCCCTTCATCAGGTCGCGAATCACGAAAATGCAAGAACAAACCAAAAAACACACAAAAATAGAAAAACTTCATATTATGAATGTATTGAAGTTCAATTTGGGGCGTCAACATAGTGACATGAGATTTGATCAACATAGCGTCAATTTTGGCGTGTCTACAAGCGCTAGTGGAATCCTCGTTCGGTGTGAACGAGGGGTGGACATAGATTGCGGTTTGCAATCGAACCACCTAAAAACTTTGTCTCCCTGTGTGATTGTTGTTTTGATCTTATTTGTGGGCGCTGAGTTTTGGTATCCTATTGGTATCTGAAAAAGACCCAATCAGAACGGTAAGTCAAGACTATCTGGAAGTTTGGCCTCTTATGTGAGTTGACTTCCAAGTCCCTCCTCCTCCGACTACCTGGTTATCTGCTGATCTCCTTTTTGCTCCACCACTGCTTACCTTCTGATCGTATTGTGTTAAAGGGTGTGCTTACATTGGCTCATTTACTGCCCATCTTCTGTTCTATCATTTGTCTGGTCCTCACCCTTTGCTTTCACTAGCGATCTTAACGCTTGCTTAGATTATCTTCAGCAGTGCCGTAAGTGTTCTATGTTGTATCTCTTAGTTCATTGTCGTGTCCCTTCGAATTGATTTTAAAATTGGGGTGATCTATTCATCCTCCCCTTCTAGATCACTCCTCGATATTTCTATCAAGTCGACCCCCCCAGCAAGCTCTTCTCTAAAAAAACAAAACAAAACAAACAAACAACGGCAAAAAAGGAAGTAAAGTAACAAAAATTATAATAAATCGAAATAGTTAAAAATATATATATAATAAATATATGAATATATATATATATAATAATATGTGCCATTAGATTAAAAGATGGAAATACACACATGCACCCAAATATAATTAAGCAATAAAAGATAACAAACTCAACGATATCCGTTTCGGAGGTCCCACCTCCTCTAGACCCTGGACACGGGAATATCAATGATGGCCCTGCGAGCCGAGCTTGGACCTCGAGGACTACCCCCATCATGGCCATGGCCTGACATTGCCCCGGGCCAATAACCCTCTAGATTTAACTCATTTCCACTAGGGTCTAACCCCGATTCCTTTTTTAAATATCAAACTTGTCATGCCTCGGTAAACATTTGCTCAGGTATTATTTATGTACCTGCCATGCTTCCAACCTGGATTTCTGTCCAAACGTGAAATGGTCAATAGAAATGGCCAGTATGATTTGAATGTCTTACCCCCCCTAATATGGGGCACTCTTATGCAATTTAAGATATCCACCATTTATTTCATTAATGCTAATTCTAGGCCATAAGGCCCCTTCTACTAGGGACTAATTGTGGACGTCAAAAAAAATGACACGGCACGTACGTTTCCGCATCCAAGAGCAATTCAAAGATGGAAATGCCGAATAAACCCCATACCTCGCCCGATCAAGACGAGAACACACCTGGTGCTCCACCCCCCAACAAAGAAGCCCCTCGGGCAGAAGAGATGACCCCGGCTCTCCAGTCGGCATTGCCGAAGGTCGAATCAGAAGAAACTCGGGAACTCGGACATGGGTTCGACATCTGCTGGAAATCACTTCGAGTCCTAAACTGGGGCTCAGAGGCTTCAAACCAAACACCGCGGAGGTAGTGCATTGTAACTGGAACATTCCGGGAATACAAACGGTCGTCTGAACGGTCGAAACCTCGAGATGAAGCCCAAACTGGCGCGACCATCACCTAAACCGACGCGCCCCTTAAACCGGCGCGCCCCCTTTCCCTTTGGCCCCTTAAACCGGCGCCCCCCCTTGGGCTTCCTTAAACCGGCGCGCTCCCTTCTCCCTTGGGGTGTTAAATCGGCCCGCATCACTATTCATGTCACTATTCATATCACTATTCATGCCACTATTCATATCACTATTCATGCCTTACTATTCAAGCCATTCTCGTTGTGTTGTTAATCCGACGCGCACAATGTCACGCCATTCTAACCCGAAGCTATCCCATCTTGCTTTCGGCCCCCTATTTCTCGCAGACAGATGGACCGAGAGTTGCGTGAGGCAGAGAAGTCTCCCGACAGCTCCCGATTATCCGTCGGCCAAGCTCAGGGAAGTCAGAAATAGCTTGCTACCAACTCCTTTGTCAGGCGAAAAGAAAGGAAGAAGTTTTTGGGAGCTTTCTTCCCCAGATGAGCCTCCCCTGCATCCTGCACGGTTCGAGAACAAAAAGAAGAAAGAGGGAGAGAACTCCCTGGATGACGGCTTGAGGGGATTCTTCCACCCCACCAGAAGAGAGCTCTCGGGAGCTCGAGAGAGAACGAGCCAGAGAAAGAAGAGAAGAAGAAAAAGAGATAAGAGAACCAGAGGTAAGGAGAGGAGAGTCCAGCAAGAGGTGAGCTTGGGGGGAAGAGCTTGTGCTCTGTTCCCCCTCCTCGTTCATGTATTTTCTCCTTTTGCTTTGGGGTAGATCCCCTCCTGTATTCTGATCTTCCTTTGCTTATGGATGAATAAAAGAAAGTTTTAGCAAACGCGGTGTTTTTGTTGAGTCTCCATTCTCTTCTACACTCAGCCTCCCACTCATCCAGGGTCTTTGAAGCTCACTTTTCCATAGCGTGGCCTTCAAAGGAACCCACAGAAGGATGAACATTCATAGCCCTACTGGGCGAACATTCGTCCCTTTCAATCGCATCTTCAACTCGTGGAGTGTTGATGCCCCTCGTAGGCTAGCCCTCGGGGTTTCCCTCCATTGAAGTCTGCCGGTCACCGTTTGGCACTCCCGGCTTTAAGGAGCGTACCCCAGATGCTGTGGGACTATCTCCACTTCGCCCCCGCAACCCTCTGGTCATGGGGAGGTGCTGCCCAATTTTTGACGGAACAGTTAGTCTATTTTGGACTATGCTCGAGTAGGAACCTCGCATAAATCTGGACTGGCCATATCTGCAGGACATTTGGGACCTGAATAAACTCTACAATCTTCTTAATTAACACCAAAGTTTCAAGAAAATCACTTGGTCTTTCATTTTAATCCCAAATAAACTGAACCTACCCTAATCCGGCGTGCCCCAAAACCGGTGCGCCATTTTCCAACGTGGTACCCCCCCGCGCCGTTTTAGCCCTACACTCATAACCCATTTAAAACTTTTGGGCCCTAAACCGACGCGGTGTTAGCACGCCAGATTAACCTCTTAGCGCGCCGGATTAAACCCTTGGGGTGCGCCGTATTAAGGGCGCGCCGGATTAAACCCTGGGGCGTGCCGTATTAAGGGCGCGCTGGATTAAACCCTTGGGCGCACCATTTTAAGGGCGCGCCGTTTTAAACCTTCCCTGACCGCGCAGGTCGATCCGCGTGCGAGGGCGCACGTTGGCGAGTTCGGGCTTCACACTTAACAATTCGCTCCCCCGGACTGTGCATGAAGAGAAAAGTAACGATGCCCCATGGTACTGGATGTGGACCTCAGAATACCCAACATGGTCATGATCTGGGCACATCTTGGGCCGATAGTTCATCAGCTTGACCCACCTCTACCGGGATCCAATCCCGCAAACACATTAAACTTGATGTACCTGCGGCAGACATCCGTATGGTTTTGTCGTTGTCTTCGATGCTTCAAATGCGGACTCTCGTCCGAACAGTGAATGGTCTATACCGGGATCTAATCCCGCACTTGCATTAAACTTTCCGTACTCACGGCAGACATTTGTACGGTTTGTCACCGTCTCTTACGCTACAAACATGGACTTCCGTCCGAACAAGAATTGGTCCGCCAGTGACCGACATGCATGCATTTGTGAACATTTACGCCCCGAGGCGGGGTCTGTTTAAACGCAATCCGAGGTTTTGGCACTCGCTTCCTTTGTTATGAATCTCAAGCCGTAGGGCCCCTTTTTCTGGTGATTAATCAAGGGTTTTCTCCTCTCTGAGGGGATGTAATTAACGTCATAGCCTTTATGATATGACGGGTTCTCAGTCCTGACACGACACACACAATCGTCTGATTAGTCAGATCGAGCGCACCATAGCTTCTTTCAAGCCCGCATAAATCGTCACCTAGGTGACTGGTGTTGTGCCCCTGTGGTTTTGATGATTAGTTTTGATGTGAGTCAAACACTGTGAGTCATCATGCGATGTTCAGTCATTTTGTCACATCATAAAGCATTCATATATATATATATCTGTAAGGTTTATGCATTTTCCTGTCATACTATGAGTCATGGTTTAAGGTCTATGCATTTCCCTGTTTGTGGAAGTCCTACACATTGCATCGGTTCATTAACAGTTGCTGCATGCAACATTATCGGTGCAACCCTTGGTGAACTGCATACATTGCATCGGTTCAATATCTGCCATATGCATACACTGCATCAGTGCATTCATCAGTTGCATGCATTTATAGTCGATGTGTGTTTATTGTGCATGTGTGCAACATCTCTCAAGTCTATACATTCAAATGGCATGTCCATGCATATGCAAAGTTAGCGTCTCATGTTAAGATCCGTCTCACTTAGCGTCAACCTTAGCGTCTCTGTGCATGCATCGTGTCTCAAAGTATGTATAGCACTTCATGCTTCATCCGTCTCACTTAGCGTCTCACTTAGCGTCTCTATGCATGCATCGTTTCTCAAGTCTATACATCGTCTTGTGCATGCATCGCTTCTAAGTCTATACATTGCCGCTATGTGTGTGCATCATTTAACAAGTCTATACATTGTCGCCTGCTCGTGAATCTCTTCTAAGTCTATACATTGCTGCTATGTGTGTGCATCATTTAGCAAGTCTATACATCCGTCAGCCTTGCCTCTTGCTCGCAAAGTCTATACATTCATGAGCTATGGCTGTGCATCGTTTGCATATTGCACACTAAGTCTATACATCGCTGCATACACTATGCATTTGGGCATCGTTCATTATAGTAAGTCTGTACACTCGATTGGTGGCTTGTTCATGCATCATCTCACTAAGTCTATACATTCGTTGTGGCTTGTTCATGCATCATCTCATCAAGTCTATACATTTCTGCATGAACACAAGTCTGTACAGTGGTTGACTGCATGTCCGAGCATCCATGATTCAATGTGTAGACTTCCCTATCTGCATTTGTGCAACCTCACAAATGAAGTCTATACACTCGTTAGCATTCATATTCAAAGTCCATACATTCCTATATGCATATGCATCCTTCAATACAAAGTCTGTACAATCCTTTCAATACATACAAAGTCTATACATCCTCGAACCAACTCTGTACATCTCTCTAATATCCTCTTATGACTGTTTGACATATATATCCTTCGAGAGGAAATTGGTCTGGGCACGTGATCCGAGGTTGGCACCTGGCACGTGATCCGAGGTTATCTCTGGATAAAAGGGGTACAAGCCCTACACACACCCTATCTCTGAGGCTCTATAAATACGAAGCTTCTTCCTCAGAAGAAGATAGATCGTGCTAAGAGATCATGAGAGAAGCAGAAGAAGAGAGCAGCAGAGAGGCAGAGAGTAGCAGAAGAAGAAAAAGGAGAAGAAGAGAAAAGAAGAGACAGAGAGAGCCTGCACGATCTAGTGTCAAGAAGAACGAGAGAAAAAGAAAGAGAAGCAGAGAGAAGAAGAAAGAAGAGGAAGAAAGAAAGAGAAAGATAGAGAGCTCGAGGAGAGAAACTGAAGCCTTCATTGAGGATTTGTGTGTCTGGCAATTGGATCAGATCCAAACCAGACTTGCTCCTGCGAGAGCTACATTTTGCATTTCATTTACAGCTTTCAATCGCTGTGTTTTTATGATTTCTTGTTTTTCTTTTTATCTAATCACTTTGTTCTTCCGATTCTCTGGTTTGAGGTCGGGTTCCTCCTGTGGACTCAGGAGAAGGGAGACTTGGTGTCTCCGGTTGCAAGTGGCTGGGTGTCACTTGTGGGTTCCCTCTGGGTTTCAGAGGAAGGGAGACTTGGTGTCTCCGGTTGCAAGTGGCTGGTGTCGCTTGTGGGTTCCCTCTGGGTTTCAGAGGAAGAGAGACTTCGGTCTCTGGTTGCTAGTGACGGGCTGTCACTAGTGGTTTCCCTCCGGTCTGGAGGAAGAGAGGAGTGTGTTCCTCTGGTCAAGCTGTTAGGCATCGTCTGTTTGCAGACTGAGTCTGCGGTGCTAGCATTTGCTAGTGGAAGCCTCACTCCGGTTTGGAGTGAGGGGTGGACGTAGGTCTGGAGGACCGAACCACCTAAAAAATCATCTGTACAGTGGGTTGATTGCTTTCCTTTGCTTCCACTAGATGAATGTTTAGGCGCGCTATACATATTTGCTCATTGGTTCAAAAGAGTTTTTGATTAATTCTTCAGATTGTCTAATCTTGTCTAGTTAGCGTTCTAGATTCTTAATTGAGCGAAATTTTTAAGGGAGGGATTCATTCACCCCCCTCTGAATCCACCGCACCGAACCCATCAACTGGCACGCCCTCGCACTAATAAACTAAACAAACGAACAAAAGGACAAATAAACTAATAAAAATGAGCAATGTCCCGAAAGTGTGTCCACACTAATAAAAGGTTTTCTCCTCTCCGAGGGGATGTAATTAACGTCATGGTCTTTATGGCACGGTGGATTCTAGTCCCGACACGATACTCACTTTTGTCTGATCAAGTCAGACGGCATGCACCAACGGCTGTAGACGACCTCAGTCTCTAAAGCCTGAATAAACTGGCACGTTGTGACTGGCACGCCCATGCACTAATAAACCAAAATGAAATAAATTAAGAATAAAAAGACGATGAGAAAAAGTGTGTCCACAAGTCGCTAATGTGGTCCTAGTTCCCAAGAGCAATGGGAAGTGGCGCATGTGCATCAACTACATCAACCTCAATGAAGCCACTGCCAATAATAGCTTCCCCATGACGCGAATCGACCAGCTCATCGACGCAATGGCCAGGCATGAGATGCTGAGTTTCCTTGGTGCCTATTCAAGGTATCATCATATCAACATGAACTTTCATCACCGACCAGGGTCTCTACTGCTATATGCGCATGCCGTTCGGGTTAAAAAATGTAGGAGATACATACCAACGACTCATTAACCAAATGTTCAACTCCAAGATCGACTGCAACATGAAAGTATGCATTTTGACGATATGATCGTTACGCGCCCACACGCATCCGACCATCTGGAGGATCCGACATAGACATTCGCTATGCTCTAAAGGTACAATATGAAACTCAACCCGAATAAGTGTGTGTTCAGAGTAAGGTCGGGCAAGTTCCTCGGCTTCCTTGTGACTCACTGAGGCATCGAAGACAATCCCGACCAAATCTGGGCAGTATTGGAGATGAAGCGACCGGAGCGGGTTAGGGATGTACAGTGCCTCACCGGCCGCATGGTTGCCCTCACCTGGTTCCTATCCAGGGCCACTGAGAGGTGCCTCCCCATCTTCTGGCTCATCAAGCAAGCCAACAAGTCACCTATAAAGAAAGGATAGGTAAACTAGGACTAGGAATGCAAGCAAGCCTTCGAAGGCTTGAAAAGATACCTCTCCTCGCAACCAGTCTTCTCCAAGCCATATAGTGGAGAACAGTTACTAATTTACCTGTCTGTAACGCCGAACACATGCACTCAGCGCGGTGCTCGTCCAAGAAGATGAAAGGAGCAAGAATTTGGTTTACTACGTGAGTAAGGCTCTCCAAGGGCCTGCGTTTCGGTATTAACGGACTAAGAAATTCGCGCTAGTCTTAGTAGTGGCCGCTCATAAGTTGCGGCCATACTTCCTCTCCCACGCTATAGTGGTCCTGACCGACCAACCTTTACCCTAGATACTTCAGAATCTTGACTCCTTAGGGAGACTGGTTAAATGGGCTATCAAGTTGGGAGAGTTTGATGTCAGTTTTCGCACGAGGACCACCATCAAGGCCCAAGCCTTGGTGGACTTCATCGCTGAATGCACTCTTCCTAACGAAGAAGGATCCGAGGACTCCCACGGGCCAGCCTGGGAACTGTACGTGGATGGGTCATCCTGTGCGAGTGGGAGCAGAGTGAGCCTAGTCCACTTCTTACTAGAAGGAATCGAGTTACAATAAGCGTTACGCTTCAACTTTCTGGCAAACCAATAACGTGGCCGAGTACGAAGCCCTCCTATCTGGCCTCTGCATGGCAAAGCATCTCGGAGCATCCAACCTCCAGGTATACACTGACTCCTTGCTCATCGCCAGTCAAGTCCGCGGAGTGTTCAAAGTCCGAGAGTCAATTATGATCAAATACCTCTAGAAGATGAAGGAGATTTCCTCAGGCCTCTCTCAATTTGAAGTGGTTCACACCGCAAGGATAGAAAATACCCTAGCAGACACCCTCTCCCGATTGGCTTCATCCACCTTAGTCACGTGCTCACGAGAAGTATTAGTCGAAGAATTACATCTATCGAGCATTGAAGAACCATAGCCTCAGGTGAATGCCATTAACTATGACCCATCATGGATGAACCCCATCCTCGACTACCATCTACATCAGCGCTTGCCCGATGACCGCTCAGAGGCACGCCGAGTGCGAGCCTGAGCAGCCCACTTCACGCTTGTCAACGGACACCTTTTCAGACGTTCACTCTCTATGCCACTACTTAAGTCCCTTTTCCCCACCGAAACCAAACAAGCAATCTACAAAGTCCATGAAGGAATCTACGGTAGCCATATCAGGGGACGTGTAATTGCCAGAAGCCTCATCAGGCAGGGGTATTGGTGGCCCACCCTACAGCAAGACTGCCTTGAGTACGTACGTAGCTGCCCCCAATGCCAGAAGTTTACGCACCTACATCACCAACTGGTGACATAGCTTCACACCCTGATGGAGCCTTGCCCATGTGCTCGGCACGGGGTAGACATACTGGGCCCCTTTCCATAAGCTCAGGGGAGGAAGAAATTCTTCATCGTCGCCATCAACCACTTCACCAAATGGGTCGAGGTAGAACCCCTAGGAAAAATCACGAGTGAGGCATCCTAGAAGTTCATCCCGTGCAACATCATCTATCGTTTTGGGATCCCGTGCGTCCTCATAACCGACAACGATAGATAGTTCGATAGCACTATCTTCCGAGAGAAGTGCTTGGAGCTGGGAATTTGGAACCACTACACCTCGGTGGGCCACCCCTAGGCCAATGGTTTGGTGGAGAACATCAATTAGACCCTCCTCCACAGCTTCAAGACCCGCCTGGAGCAAGCAGGCGAATCATGGGTGGACACTATTCCAAGCATCTTATGGTCACACCGCACCACTACTCTGGCCGCCACAACATAAACTCCATTTCATTTGGCGTATGGCTCAGAGGCCGTCATACTCGTCTAGAGTTCCAACCCAACCTTAAGAGTCAGGCAATTCGACGAGGCACAGACCAACCAGGCACTACGAGAAAACTTGGACCTACTAACAGATGACAAAGATCTTGCTCGGACTCGGCTAGCCGCTTGATTGCTGCAGTGCTACAATGTCTGGGTCAAGGAGTGTCATTTCTTCCCCGAAGATCTTGTACTACGCCGCGCCAATATCACTAACCCCAGAGCTGCCGCGGGGAAGTTGGCCTCGAATTGGGAAGGCCCATATTGGGTTGTAGAGTTGCCCGGCATAGGAGCATACAAGTTATCATCCCTAGGGGGCTGAGAACTCCCGCGTACTTGGAACTCTATAAATCTTAGAACATTTTATCAATAACGAGTGGATTGGATCTTCATCTTTCAATTCTTCATCTCATCTCCAGTACTCACAAGGACACTGGTAGCCTTGTGCTCCCAAGAGGTGAGCAACAGTCTTCTCCTTTCCCGGAGATGGACGTACGCTTCCCTCAGAAATACCACTGGTGGCTCCGTGCTCTCAATAGGTAAGTAACAATCTTCTTCCCAAGAGATAGACGTACGCTTCCCTCAAAAATTCACTGGTGGCTCCATGCTTCCAAGAGGTGAGCAACAATCTTCTCCCTAATAGATAGACGTGAATACCACTAGTGGCTCTGTGCTCCCAAGAGGCGAGCAACGATCCTCTCCTCCCTAGAAGATAGACTTATGCTCCTTTCAAAAATACTAACAGTGACTATATTTGTAGTTTTCAAGAGGTGAGATGTTTACTCCTCTCAAAGGAGAAACTAACTCCCCTTCAAAATGGAGTCGGTCGTTTCATGGCTTATTGGTCACGAGAACGACAAAAGGCCACTGACCACTCCATAGGCGTGCCCTTCTAGGTACTCCCTAGAGGACGGTGCCCAAGCACTCCTCCTTTACAGGAGAAAGCTAGATGTGCCTTCTAGAAATCAGAGTTGGCCACCACGTGGTCCCTTCTTACCTTGCCTTCTAGTCAGAAGAGCAACGACGGATAATAGACTGCTTTCGCTCTCGTGATCAGCCTAGGCACGGCCCGACCAAAGACCAATCCTAGCAACTACGACCACTATGTTAACATTAAAATGGAGACGGGAACCAAGGGAAACACACAAAGAAAGCCAAGAAGAAAAATTTTATTATTTGCGAAAGGGGTACAACGGACATCAATCATCGTCCGAAGGAGAATACGAGCAACCGTAGGGACTAAGCAGACCTTTGTCAGAGCGGAAGCGAGGGAATGACGCTAGTGCATCCCTCCAGCCTTGAAGGTAACCGTCCTCGTAACACTTCTTGAAGTCTTTAGAGGTGTCTGCCTTCTCATTGCCGTCCACCGGAGGATTACCAGCCTCAGGGGGGGTTCTACCCTCCACCAGAGGATTGCCGGCCTCAGGGGGGGTTCTTGTACAAACGTAGAGGTGTTGACACCTAGAAAATGGTTATACAAAAAAGGATGATAAGTCTGAAGCCTGTGAAATCTCTGCCCATGCTGCCTGGAGTTCAGAAGGATTTCATGGAAATTTAAGTTCCGTCAATCTCGGTATTAGTGAACAATCGGGAGTAGCTAGCTGCACCACAATATATCACACCTGACTGTGCCTCTTCGGCAAAGCTACTACCCGGCAAGCCATCGTCCATCAGAAGGGCAATTGAAGATGAAAAAATCATTAAATTATCTATCACAAATCACCGGGCAACCATTTGCCTGCTTAAGCTCTCCAACAACCTCCCGATCGTCAAAATAGTCGAGATAGAGTTGGAGCTATCTTCAGGAAGATGACTTTCAAAAGAGAGCATCGCTGTGCTTCGGACAGTGTGGGTGAACCACCTTAAAGGGGCCAAGTGCTACTCAGATATGGGGAAGCACTGGCTGAATAAAGAAAAAGGCATGAAAACAAAGATTCAAGGGTGCCAAAAGGAGAAAATGGGTCACATTGGGCTGCACACATGAGCCATCCGGCGGCCCCATACTCGACCCGACGGCCACACCCGATCCGGCGGCCAGCCCAGGCGCATCTCCTGCCACCATATCTGCTCTAGCCACCATATCAGGGGGACGGAGCCCATATAAAATCCACAACTGCGAAGACTTGAGCAGAAAGGGGCATCAGAATAGAGAAAAGAAAAAAAGGAGAACTCAAAGAGAAGAGAGGAAAAGCTTCGAAGGAAAAGGGAGAAGAAAAATAGCAAGAGAGTGGAGGGAGAGTATTCCGACGATAGACCCAGGTGGGGGTGCTGCCATCTAAAGGCCCTAGAGAGCTATAGTGCTTCCCCTTCCCCATTATTTCCCTTTCCTTTCTTTTCTCTGTAAGTCTGCATTCATAGCAATATTTCCTATGTAGTGTAATAATCCATCCATGCCAAAAAGAATTGTAGAAGATTTTCTTCACCAACAAGTGGCATTGTGTTCCTACCTCTCTTTTCTCTCCTTTCTTTGTATATGCATATGTGAATATCTCGCGGCCATGGCGTGTTTGGGCCAAGCAGAAAGCCTCACAGAGGGTTATGTGTTTTGAGTTCTTTGATCTAATTTCTCGTTGATTTCTACTGTCAAGTTTCCTCTTGATAATATAACCCCGTCAAGAGCAAGGAAGCTGGTCACTCCTTAATGGTGAGGTTTCACCTTCTGCCGTATAGAAAGTATTGAACTGCGGGCAAAATACTTCGAACATGCCACAGCACAGCCCCTTTGAAATGGGATACCTGAAGCGGGATGCATACACACTGTGGTACACCCCGGCCCTGACCAGCAGCGGTGCATATTCTTTCAGAACATACTCTGTAAATTCCACCGCCCCTACATGGAAGAGGTGAGAATCTGTCACCTTCGTGTCTGCAAACCACCCAGCTGCCAGTTGAAATTTGAATTGAACAGCCAAGCAGTTCAGCACAAACGGTTCCTCTCTGTAGCCCCACTTGATGGGCGCCAAGAATAAACCGTAGCCGGGTTTCTCCCTGTTAACCCGACCTATGGTGTTGTCCCACCTGGCTGGTGTGAATTCTGGAGCCCGTGTCAGCATCTTCTGCTCTGCCTCCAGCTCTGTTACCCCTAAGACGGCGTTCCATTTGCGCCGCTCCCCCGGAAGATATATGGTATCGCCACGGTACACATAACCTTTCAAGCTGTCCCGGTCCAGCAGCATGGCCCGCTCCACCATCCGAGCTAGCATGACGTCCCTCTTCCCAGAGACGTTGAAGGTACAAATGTAAGGCACGAGGTGACGATCCTTCGGGAAGTCCGCACGGTAGTCGTCATCGCGGTTGAAGTCCAGTCCTCCCTCGGCAGTTACAATGCGAGAGGCGGATACTGTATCTGTTTCGGAGCCAGAGGATTCATCAACTATGGCAATCCTCCCAAGTCCCCGGTCCAGCTGTCCAACATTCCTCCAAGTCACAACGGGACCAGAAGCCCTGCCTTGAGGAGAAGATTCAACATCAGCACTGCCAGAGGCAACGCGGCTAGAAGAAGAAGCCATCTCCAGCGAGCTGCAAATATAAAACCAAGGAAGAAAGAATAAGAAGGTGATATAAAGAAAATATATATGGAAAAGAAATTTTCAAAAAAATTTGACGGCATCTCCCCTTTATTGAGAGCATGCCCAGAAGTTAAATGGTAGAACACCCACCAAGAGGGGGTGACTCCGAAAAAAACAGGGACGGAGTCCTGAAACAAAATTCCCCGGAGGGAGACTTCCACGCCGACCGATTCCCGGGCGACGGAGGGAGAAGGGGAGGAGGAGAGAGAAGGCTCAGGAGCAAATGAGCCCTTCTCTCCCCCTCTCGGCGCTTATAGCGCCCCGGCCAGAAGGCACGCCGAGAAGGCGGCCGCGCCGACTGGCCGGACGCGCCAAAAGGCACGCCGAATGGCCCCCGCACCGAGGAGATCACCGCGTCGAGGGGAGCACCGCGCCGAGAATTCCTGCACCGAGGCCACCACCACGCCGAGAAGGTAATACCGGGAGCGTCTATGGCACCGATTAGCCCTCCGGGGATAATGCAATCATCAGGCCGAGCCAAAAATGCTGGTGTTCACCCAAATTTGCTTATAAAGCATGGAAGTCACGCAAAGCAGAATGAAGACTCAGAGTCAAAAGAATAGCCAATGCACAGGAGCAGACCTGAAGAGACCACAAAGCACAGTGTGTGACGTGATGTACACCCGCATGTCCCGTGTCACTCATGCTTCACTCACGCCACCTACGGGTGGGGGGCATTTGTTGACACCCAAAATATACCAGAAGAAACTATAGCATATTCACAGCTTTAAAGATCAGTAGAGGGCACAGTTCACGTGCTACCCCCGGGAGATCTGAGAGTCTGAATAGAAGAAACCCACTACCCCTATCATTCTATTCGACTAAAGCCATCTCTGGCTAGGTCACTGTTCAGTGCTGCTATCTTTCAGATAGTCAGGCTGATTAAACTACACCAACACTTAGGCAATCATCTGCCTGCTGAAATAGATGTTCAGACATCTCTGATACTCCTGGGCCAAGATGCACAGTGCCCGTATGCATATGTGAATCCAAGGTGTAAATGGGCTCGGTGGAGTCGCAATATGTATGGGTCAAGAACCCCACTGTCGAGAGGAGCTCACTAAGTGTATCCTGGATGACTGGGCCGAATGACAAATAGAGGGGCCAAGCCCAAGCAAGACAGGACACGCCGACGGATGTCACGCAGGGAGAAGCGATCCTGGCGCGCCGGGAAGCTCGTGCCGAATGCATGAAGAGCCTCACCTCTATAAGAGGCCTGCCCTTCGAACGAAAGAGACAGACAGAGGATAGAAGAAAGAAAAGAAAGAAAAGGAAAAAGAGGAAGAGAAGCAGAGTGCTTAGCCACTGAAGAGAAAGGGGGAGTTCGAGAGCCCTTGAAAGAAAAGAAAGAGAAGAAAAGAAGAGGGAAGAGTCAGAGGTTCGAAGAAAGATCCAGGTGGGAACGGTGGGCAGTGACAGCTTCCTCGGCTTCTCCTCCCTATCTGTCTCAACTTCTCCCTCTGTATTTTCGATTTCTGGCATCTTTGCTTCAATAGCATCGGATGCCGATGTAACCCTGTCTGCAGGGATAAGGTCTTGGATTTCTTTCTCTTGAATCGCATGCGTGTAAGCCATTTGGCTGATATAGTTAATAGAAGAATGGGTTGAGCTCTGTCCTTTCATTACCCTCTTCTTTCTGTCTCTACATCCGAGGTTCGCCATACGCTAAGGATACTGATAACTAGGTGTGTTTCATCGTCGGGTTTTCTGATTTTGTTGAAGGTTCTTCTGCCGCGCACTCTTTCAACCTCGTATCCACAACGAGAGCCTGAGACAGCCTATCTCATGGCTCCTCGTCTGTGAAATGAAGAGGGTTGAATACAGGCCAGAGTCCTGAGTTTCTGTGGGTGGTTCCGCTCCTAGTGAAGTCCCAGAGGAAAGGCCATCTTCACACCAGATTATCCTCCCTATGATTGCCCGTAATGGTGGTCGAATCATTGAATAAACTTTCTTTCTGAATGCCCAAAACCCTCTGAAGCCCTTGCCACAGAAGGAATCCCTATCGGAAAGCCTCCCGGCGCGAACTCCCCCTCGGCGTAGGTCTCGCGTCGGGGACTTGTCGCGCCGGTTAGGCTTCCCCTACCACGTCGAACCTATCTGGCCTTCGTGCCGACAACCAATCCTTCTTCTCTGCATTGACGCCTATGTGTTTGTTGGCCATCCTGATGCTTTCATGCCCGTGCCAATAACCCATACAGCCTCTGTCCGTCACGTCCTGCCCCATGGGTGTGCATCGCCCTTCTGATGGAGGCATCACCCACGACTCCCTTTGGCTCGGGTCCACTTCTTCACATTCGGGAGCTAGTTGAGTTTGGGCCTCACTCTATTAAGGCCCCTTATCCATTTTGTAGTTTTCCTTTGAGTCATTTTGATGTATTTCCATTTTATTTGAGTCATTTCCCTAAGTCTAGCACTTATTTTCCTATGTTTGGTATCATCATGATGTCTAATGTAAGCTATTGGGCCCCATTCGTTGGACTAGGCCC
Source organism: Amorphophallus konjac (assembly GCA_022559845.1). Classification (NCBI taxonomy): domain Eukaryota; kingdom Viridiplantae; phylum Streptophyta; class Magnoliopsida; order Alismatales; family Araceae; genus Amorphophallus; species Amorphophallus konjac. The sequence continues at coordinate 45,300,970 of CM040123.1, forward strand.
ATTAGCACTCCCAACCCCCTTGGTTATTTGTAGTTGTTTATTTTGTCAGGGACTTATTGTAAAGAGTGGGTTGCCTATATATAGGACCCCACTCCCCTCATTTGAAGTTAATGAATGATTACATCCTTTTGAGTTAAACTTGCCATTTGAGTTCAAATTGGAGTGATTCCTCTAGTTTTTGGGTGAGAGACCCTAGGGGAGAGATTCCCCACCCATTCCCCTCTTAATCTCTCTATTTCACCCCTCTTTCTCTCTCCTCCAACCCCAAATCCGAATTTCCTTCTCTCTCCTCCCTCCTCCCATCCACTTCCAACCTCCAACCACCTCCTTTAATGCCCTCCACTTCCCCATGGCCTCCATTACTCCACTCCCTAGTTCCTAGGTAGAAGTCTCCCCATTCCAACACCTTCCTCCACCTTCCAACCAAATCTACCCCATTCCAATGCAAGCACTCCACTTCCCAACATAATCACCCACCTTCCAAGACCTTTTGAATTTGAAATCCACCCTTCCCTCCACTCACTTGTGCCCCCCTCACCTTCTCCTCTCACCCACCTTCCCCAAATTCGTAGCTCTTCCTCCTCCACCTGCTAGCACTTGCTTCCAGCCATTCTCCACCTCATTCCCCATCACCATTAGCTCCCTTCTCCACCCCACAAGAGCCCCCACTCTCCCTTAGGTCATTCCTACCATTTCCCTCCACCAAAGAAGCCACATCTCCCTCTCATTTCTTCTAGTAGGTTGGAGCTGTGCAGATCTGCAGAACAGCCCTTGTTGAAGCGTCAACCACGGATTCATCCTAGTTCTTCAGAAGGCGTGGCCTACCTTTCTGGAAAGGCCTTCCCGTCTACTTCGCAGGCGAGGTGGAATCAACACGATCGGAGCTCGGAGCTGCTAGATAGAGCCATTCTCCCAACAGTGCGCAGAGAGGTCTTCATCCTAGACCAAAGCATGGAAGATCCTTCTGCCACGACAAACCCCAGCGGATTCAGGCTGAAGCCCCTTCATCAAAGTTCTTCCTCTACCGGTCATCTTTCAAGATCAAGAAAAAGAACCCCGTTCGGCCACCGGAGGAAGAAGTTACGAATTTTCTCCCCCGATCTATCGAGTTCTGTTTTCTGCTGTCTACTCCGACCAGTACCCACTCTTCTGGGTGCCCCAGCCATCCTCGACCTATGAATGCATCTCCGTCACCTCCTGCTGAAAGCTACCTCGACCACGAAGATGATGCCGCTGGTTTCGTGCTGATCGGAGCTTGGGAGGGCGCTCAGTCACTTCTGCAACTTGCTGTTACAGTCCAGACAGTACCTGCGGCCAGACAGAGGAGGCTACTTCCTGTTGCTGGTGCAGCCACCTCCGACCGTCTGAGCTTCCCCAAAAATTCTGGAGTCCACCTCATCCAGTCAGGAAGCTTCAGGAGCTAGTTTCGATCAATTTGGAGTCCGGACAAGCCCGGGATAGCCATCACAGCGACCCCCTGTCCAAAATTCCAGATTGAAGCTGCAACTTCCCTAGTTCTCATTTCTCTTCGTTTCGGTCCACCAACCCCTCCCCGCTTGGCCGGCTGAAGGCCCCACCCTGCGTGGTGGTAGTGTTTGAATGTATCATATTAACCCCTACCCCAAGGTCCCCCCTCCTGCGAGAGGAGTAGTTTTGTAAGTGGTTTGGCAGGTCAAGCGACACCGCCGCGGCGTGTGGGGAACCACCGCCTCCCCGCTCGCCCTCGTCTCCGACCGGGACCGGTTTCTTCAAACCGGTCGAGTAAGTGTCTCTTCCTTGCTCACCTAGTGTAGCTCTCTCAATATTTGATTCATGCACCGCTGAATTCGTGAGGAGCGCCCGATCCTCAAGTCCATGACTTAGAGTGATCGCCGTGGGTTAGTGTGACCCGGTGCCCGAGTGCACTTTGTCGGCCCCAATCGAATTGGGCAACCAACCTTGGGGAATCAATTCTTGGCCTTGCTGGCCCTCTACCAGCAAGGGTCCATTCCCATAAGTCACCCTTGGTATCACATAGTCACCCCGGGAATAGAGTGCAACGAAGAGAGCGGTGGCCCATTAAGGCCCATTTGGATGCTTAGATGTGCTTGTTTGACTAAGTCCGAGGTTGTGTCACATCAAGTGGTATCAGAGCAAGTTCACAACTTGTCTCTATCAAGTTGGTCCTAGGCCATTTTTATGCATTTAGAGTCCTCAGTTGCATCTCCCATGTCCACTAGAATGGCCGCTTCATACCCGTCATATCCTTCCCCATCAACTTTCCCAAGAAGCCCAAATCCTCATGGAAGTTCCATTACCAACAAAGTGGGTAGCAACACCTCTATCATAGAAGCCCTACCTAATGTCCTTAATCGGCTTGAAGATATCATGTCTCGACTCGACCGACTTGAAGGAAATAGCCGTGCACCAAGAGTAAATGAGAGTGACCTTTGGGGAAATCTAGAAACCATATTTTTAGAACACTTGAAAATTAAAACCCCCCCCCTTTGATGGATCCAATAGCCCAAGTCTTTACCTAGATTGGGAGATTTCTCTCGACCAATTCTTTAAAAGTTTCCCCTTGAACGAAGAAAGGAGAATGAGGCTAGCCAAGGCACACCTCTCCAAACAAGCTAAAACTCATTGGTTAGTTGTGGAAGGTTTGAGAAAGATCCGTAGGGAGGCTCCAATTAGCACTTGGGATGAGATGAAGACCGAGCTTAGAAAACCCTACACTCTCCAACCCTCTCCCTCCTACTCAAATCACCAAAGTCCAAGGAGCACTTCAACTCCATCATCCCCACCCGGTCAATCCAAGACCCTAATCGACCCAATCCCCTCCATGATGACCACCACTCAACCAACCCTCACCATTCAAAACCCAGTGGACACCGTGTCCACCCCTCCACCTAGGCCCATGATTGTCACCACCCTCCAATCCCGAAGCTCCCACCAAACCCCTACCCCACAAAACCCCTTGGTCCCCACCACCACCCCTCCCTTGTCCCCGAAAAAGGACATTCCCCCCAAAACCAATCAACCCAAGCCACCCCAACCAACCCATCTCCCACTCCCTACCCCAAAAGTCCAAAGTCCTAGGCTTCCACTACTTCCCCTCCCTATCCAAGCCAAAGTTTCCCATCACCCACCACCCCGGGTACACCATGCACCAACCATCATCACCCCACCCCCAATAGACCTTCCCATTCCCTTGAGAAAGGAGACCACAACCATCCACATGGGAGTAGATGAACCCATCCCCATCATTGAGGAAACCCAAGTTCATATCCGTGGTAAGGAAGAATCACAAATGTCCCCTAGCTTGGACCCCCAAGAGCCACAAGCCTTCACAAATAGCACCATAATCATAGATGGGCCCCTAGCTAGATGGCTAAAGGAGAGACCACTTCACCCCATCGTGTCCTATGTTTACCCACCCATGGAGAAAAACATTCCCATTGCACCCATTAACTCCTATCACACCATAATCCAAACATCCTACCAAGTGGAAACCTTAGAGAATCTTCTTAAGGGCGTAGCATGGCAAATTGAGTTCACTAGCATGTTGACCCCTATGGCCAAACCACCTAAGAGCCTTGGCCTCCTACACCTATGCATAGGGTCTATCACCTCGATTTGCACCATTGGTTGCTACACTAGTGACCTCCTTCTATTTCTCCCTACACCCGATGAGCCCAACCTTCTCCTCGATTTAGAGCTTCTTATCTCGAGTAGAAAGCCTAGTCCTCCATTCATGGCCGACCATCCCACCAAAAACTTTGGCCCGATCACTTTACTAGAGGAGGAGAATCCACCATCAAGGGGTTGTGAGGACCAAAAGGACCTAGGGTTCCTCTCCTTAGGTGACCCTTACCATGACCCCTTCGATCCCTTCCTATACCCACCCATTAAGATCCCAAACACTTTGTTCGGCCAACCCACTAGAAAACTTGGCCCACTTACCTTGGAGGAGGATGACTCACAATTTGGGAACCTTGAAGACATAGAGTGCCTCCCTCTAGGAAGACCTTTCTACGACCTCTTTGATCCCCTCCTATGGGAGTCTAGTTCCCCATGTAACCCAACCATCTTACCCACCACCCACCCTTTCCTACCCTCACCCATCATATTGGGCCAAACCAATCTCATCCATGACCCGGGTTACACCTTGGGAGCCAAGACCTTGGGCCACATATCCCTAGGTAATAAAGTTGTGCCCCACCCCATGATGACCACCTTCTTAGATCCATTCGATCCGTTCCAATGGGAATTCAAAGGTTGTCCCACCCCTATACACATGGAAGTCACTTTTGGGAAAAGTATGCATGTGTCTAGGCTTTCCACACCCCTTGACATGAACACTATGTTGGGTCCATTCATTCATATCACCCACATGTCAAGTAGAAAGCATGAGTGGTCCAAATTTAGATGTAGTGGTCCACCTTCATTCATCATGGGTCTTAAGCATATCAAAGGCATCTACGGATGTCCGGGTCCCCCGACATGCATCACCACTTTGCATGATAGATTCACATATGGTTGTCCCAGTCCACCTAAGCCCACCAAAGTCTACATGACAACATTGCATGATAAGTCCACATATGGTTGCCCCGGCCCACCAAGGCTCATCAAGGTCCATATGGCATCATGGCATAAATGGTCTATATATGGTTGTCCAGGTCCACCCATAACCACTAGAAGGTCAGCACTCACAAAATTGCATGAGGAAATCCGCAATCACATTAGCATAAAAAATGAGGCTTATAAAAGGTTGGCTGACTCTCACCGGCGTCACTTAGAGTTCCAAGAGGGTGACTTTGTGATGGTAAGGACGGAGAGGCTCTCCCCAGGAGCCAACTCCAAGTTGAGATCACGTGGGACTGGGCCCTTCCAGGTCTTGAGGTGTATTGGTGCGAATGCTTATGAATTAGATCTCCCCGAGGATTATGGGGTTAGTCCTACATTCAATGTCGCCGACTTAGTGTCTTACAAGGGCCCCACGGTGAGACCTAGTGAGGAGATCGAGCCCACTCCCTCCTTTGAGAGAGCACCCACCCGAGAGGAGAGTCCACTAGCCAAAAGAGCTCAGCGTGATCGCATTGAACAAATATTGGATGAGCAGGTCACTACCACCCGGAGCAAGGTCTATGAGCGCTATCTCGTCAGGTGGAAGGATCGGCCTCCGTTGGAAGACTCATGGGTAAGTCAGGAGGACCTACATCGATTGGATCCAGATCTCCTCGAGCGGTACCTTAGCCGGATGTACCCTTACTCGACGGAGTCGAGCTCTTTGCGGCCCAGGGGATTTGATGGAGGCATCACCCACGACTCCCTTTGGCTCGGGTCCACTTCTTCACATTCGGGAGCTAGTTGAGTTTGGGCCTCACTCTATTAAGGCCCCTTATCCATTTTTTAGTTTTCCTTTGAGTCATTTTGATGTATTTCCATTTTATTTGAGTCATTTCCCTAAGTCTAGCACTTATTTTCCTATGTTTGGTATCATCATGATGTCTAATGTAAGCTATTGGGCCCCATTCGTTGGACTAGGCCCATTAGCACTCCCAACCCCCTTGGTTATTTGTAGTTGTTTATTTTGTCAGGGACTTATTGTAAAGAGTGGGTTGCCTATATATAGGACCCCACTCCCCTCATTTGAAGTTAATGAATGATTACATCCTTTTGAGTTAAACTTGCCATTTGAGTTCAAATTGGAGTGATTCCTCTAGTTTTTGGGTGAGAGACCCTAGGGGAGAGATTCCCCACCCATTCCCCTCTTAATCTCTCTATTTCACCCCTCTTTCTCTCTCCTCCAACCCCAAATCCGAATTTCCTTCTCTCTCCTCCCTCCTCCCATCCACTTCCAACCTCCAACCACCTCCTTTAATGCCCTCCACTTCCCCATGGCCTCCATTACTCCACTCCCTAGTTCCTAGGTAGAAGTCTCCCCATTCCAACACCTTCCTCCACCTTCCAACCAAATCTACCCCATTCCAATGCAAGCACTCCACTTCCCAACATAATCACCCACCTTCCAAGACCTTTTGAATTTGAAATCCACCCTTCCCTCCACTCACTTGTGCCCCCCTCACCTTCTCCTCTCACCCACCTTCCCCAAATTCGTAGCTCTTCCTCCTCCACCTGCTAGCACTTGCTTCCAGCCATTCTCCACCTCATTCCCCATCACCATTAGCTCCCTTCTCCACCCCACAAGAGCCCCCACTCTCCCTTAGGTCATTCCTACCATTTCCCTCCACCAAAGAAGCCACATCTCCCTCTCATTTCTTCTAGTAGGTTGGAGCTGTGCAGATCTGCAGAATAGCCCTTGTTGCAGCGTCAACCACGGATTCATCCTAGTTCTTCAGAAGGCGTGGCCTACCTTTCTGGAAAGGCCTTCCCGTCTACTTCGCAGGCGAGGTGGAATCAACACGATCGGAGCTCGGAGCTGCCAGATAGAGCCATTCTCCCAACAGTGCGCAGAGAGGTCTTCATCCTGGACCAGAGCGTGGAAGATCCTTCTGCCACGACAAACCCCAGCGGATTCAGGCTGAAGCCCCTTCATCAAAGTTCTTCCTCTACCGGTCATCTTTCAATATCAAGAAACAGAACCCCGTTCGTCCACCAGAGGAAGAAGTTACGAATTTTCTCCCCCGATCTATCTAGTTCTGTTTTCTGCTGTCTACTCCGACCAGTACCCACTCTTCTGGGTGCCCCGGCCATCCTCGACCTCTGAATGCATCTCCGTCACCTCCTGCTGAAAGCTACCTCGACCATGAAGATGATGCCGCTGGTTTCGTGCTGATCGGAGCTCGGGAGGGCGCTCAGTCACTTCTGCAACTTGCTGTTACAGTCCAGACAGTACCTGCGGCCAGACAGAGGAGGCTACTTCCTGTTGCTGGTGCAGCCACCTCCGACCGTCTGAGCTTCCCCAAAAATTCTGGAGTCCACCTCATCCAGTCAGGAAGCTTCAGGAGCTGGTTTCGATTAATTTGGAGTCCGGACAAGCCCGGCATAGCCATCACAGCGACCCCCTATCCAGAATTCCAGATTGAAGCTGCAACTTCCCTAGTTCTCATTTCTCTTCGTTTCGGTCCACCAACCCCTCCCCGCTTGGCCGGCTGAAGGCCCCACCCTGCGTGGTGGTAGTGTTTGAATGTATCATATTAACCCCTACCCCAAGGTCCCCCCTCCTGCGAGAGGAGTAGTTTTGTAAGTGGTTTGGCAGGTCAAGCGACACCGCCGCGGCGTGTGGGGAACCACCGCCTCCCCGCTCGCCCTCGTCTCCGACCGGGACCGGTTTCTTCAAACCGGTCGAGTAAGTGTCTCTTCCTTGCTCACCTAGTGTAGCTCTCTCAATATTTGATTCATGCACCGCTGAATTCGTGAGGAGCGCCCGATCCTCAAGTCCATGACTTAGAGTGATCGCCGTGGGTTAGTGTGACCCGGTGCCCGAGTGCACTTTGTCGGCCCCAATCGAATTGGGCAACCAACCTTGGGGAATCAATTCTTGGCCTTGCTGGCCCTCTACCAGCAAGGGTCCATTCCCATAAGTCACCCTTGGTATCACATAGTCACCCCGGGAATAGAGTGCAACGAAGAGAGCGGTGGCCCATTAAGGCCCATTTGGATGCTTAGATGTGCTTGTTTGACTAAGTCCGAGGTTGTGTCACATCACCTTCCCTCTGTCCTCACGGGAGCTATATCAAACAGGGGTAGCGCCCCTCACATTCTATAACCCATTAAGTCAAGGAGCTCTGCCTCTGCATGACCTCCGATCGACTGAGTTGGGAAGATTACAACAAAGGGGATGGGATCTCGTATGATCCGGCCCTCCTTGAATTACGGGCTACGCCCGGCACCTATTTTGGTTTCTACTCCGGCATCCGTGAGTAGATATCCCATAATACCCCCTTGGCACACTCCCAAAAATAAGGGGAGATGCTGTCAAAATTTGCCTAGGATTTTTATTCCGTTATACGGCATGATGTTTCATCGGAATTAAGTGCTTAATCCCCCGACATGGCAACAGCCTGAGCCATATCATCTCACGGCCTCTCGCCATCGCAGGGAACAGATCTTATAAGTGATGATCTCTTTGAACCCCCCCCAGGAGTGCATCGACCCTCATTTCCTATAACCCCCACCTGGCTTCATGAAATCTCCATTGAACGCCCATAAAACCCTCACAAACACCCCTTCTGCAAACCTTAGAAAACGCCCCTCCCCCCGGCGCCATTGCCTCTCGGCGCCAAACCCGCGCCGGGTGGGTGGCGCGCCGGGACCAGGCCACGCCGAGGTCCAGGGCGCGCTGGGACCAGGCTAGGCCGAGACCCCCCCCCTGAGCCCCTCCATCGCGCCATTTTCCTTCACGCCGGGACCAGACTGGGCCGATGCCCTTTCGAACCCCCTCCCCTCGCGCCGTCTGCCCTTCGTGCCGGGATCTCCAGCGCCGACTAATATCTGTGTCATTTCACCTTACTAGTGGGTGCTCTTCTTTAAATCTTGACATCTCAACAATCCCATTAAACCCCAGAATAGTCGTCCCAAACCCAGAGGTCCTACTCCCATCAACCTTTTAAGCCAGCCTTCAGCATCTTGCGAGGGAATTATCGTCATTCACCCGGGGCCTGGAGATATATGAATGGGGGGGTTCCACCCCTACATTATGCCGAACCCAACATTTCTTCGGCTACCCCGCTGACCCTTGGAGTTCTGCCGTTGCACGTCCTCCGATGGTCCTTTTAGGGGAATATTAACGAACGGCGCAGATGGTTCCGTCATATTTGAATCCTTTTTGGACCCAGGCCTGTGCCTGATCTTCTTTTGGGTCTCCATTCCGGCTCTCCATGGATGGATGTCCTATCTCCCTTTCTTCGGTATAATCCGAAGGAAGAGGGCATGCTATCGGATTTACGCTGTTGCATCGTCATCATCATCGTATCTGTTAGCATTCATGCTTTCGCTAGTGTGATGGTGGTCCTCGGACCTGCTTCCTCCGCCACGTACCGAGGATCCATTTTCCCATTAAACTACACATCTTTTGCATGATTAATGCTGCATCCTGCCTGTCATTGCTATAATCATCATGTAGTTCTCTTTACGTCGGCTTCGACAGCCCGCTATCTCGGCAATTAATCAAAGGTGTTCCCTCCTCGTGAGGGATGTAATTAACGCCATAGCCTTTATGGTATGGCGGACTGCTGGTCCCGACCGAACCTCACATTCGCTCGATATGGGTCAGAATGAGCGCACAATAAAATCGTCACTCATGTGACTGGCACGCCCGCGTCGTCAATCAGTCAGTTGATTACCAGTTAGTCGATTGGCTGATCGATGCGCGAACGAAAGGAAAAAATACGCTGAAACAGGCCCTCCCACATGTTGTTTTACAGATGCCATCCCCACCAGCTCCCGCTACAGGTATGTATGTTTTAATTTTTAGCAAAATATTCGTTTTACTTATGTTTATTAATTCTTACAGGTCCCAGTGCCATCCCACCTATTGTACAGACACCATCCCCACCACCTCCCACTGCAGGTATGTATGTTTTAATTTTTTGCAATATATTCATTTTTTTGGTAATTAATGATTCTATACTTGTATTAATTGAAGAAAGAACTGTACATGAAAAGTCTGCCTAGCAGAGCTACAAAGCTCAGGGCCACACAGGTTGTGGACTCAGAGCTTTATTGAGAAAATAGAATGAATCTTTTAAAAAGTAATTTCTCCCTTCTAGTTAGTGTTTGCTACCTTTGAAACTCTATGCAGCTTCTAGCATCTTCAAGGATTTGAATGAGAATCCTAGCTTTAGGGCACACTCCAATATTCAGTTGCCTATGGAGGTCAAATCTGAGAAGAATCTGCTAATGTTTATCCACTTGGTATATGGGCACTGAAAGTATAGATGATCTTGAGTATCCCTGTTCTGTTTGCATAAAACACATATACTAGGAATGTTAAAGCCCTTCTTTTGTAGATTACCTATTGTGGGCATCTTATTAAGAACCGCCTACCATGTGTAATGTGAAGCAATTTGTGTAGTAGGATTTTTCCAGACCCACTCATGATGGACAAAGGAATACCCTTTGTGCCTAATCTCTTCCCAGATGGTACTTGGTTTCATGATCTGCTCATGGTTCTTCCACTTGATGGCATCTGAAGATTCATTATGAATTGGAACTTGCCTAATAAGATTCCATAAATCAGCCATTTCCATAGATAGTGCAGTGGGAAGCACCCACTGCCCTTCAGAGATAAAGAGGCCCACATTTACATTTTTTACTAATTCCAAACCCTGTCTGATATGATCTCCATACAATTGGTTGATGCTGTTCCCATTCAACCACGGGTCAGACCATAGATTTGTGCCTTGGCCATTTGAAATTGAGTAAACAATGTTACTTCGAATCCAGTCCCTTGCTTGTAGAATTCCCTTCCAAGCTGAAGAGTGATAAGATTTTATTTTGTAGTCCCATATATTTCTGTTTGCCAGATATTTATTCCTGATCCAAGAATACCATAAAGTCTTTTTTTTTCTGTAGAATATCCCATAGCAGCATACATAAAGAAGCCTGATTCCATTCCTTCAGGTTTTTGATTCCGAGCCCACCTTCAGATTTGGGCTTACATATCTGCTTCCATGAAACCATGTGAGTTCCTGCCTTGGAAGAATGACCATTCCAATAGAAATTGCGCAGAAGTCTTTCAACTTCCTCAATTAACCCTGCAGGTAGCATGAAGGTAGCTGCCCAATAGATTGAGTAGGATGAAAGGACATATCTGATTAGCTCCAGCCTTCCAGTCCTTGACAGTTTACTTATGTTTATTAATTCTTATAGTTCGCAGTATTTTCCCAATTATGTATATTTTAATTTTTAGCAAAATAAAAGTTTTACTTATGATATTTAATCCTTATAGTTCACAGTCCCCTCCCCCTTGTCTTTAAACAGGGCACACCCCCACCACTCAGCCACTTGACGATGCCGGCAGTCGTCACGAGGGAGGCACGACCCACGATGGATGTCGCTCGTGCTAGATCTCCGGGTAAATTTATAAGGTTATTACATTCATTATTTAGCCTTCAATTGTCTAATATGAATATTTTGACATTTGCAATTACAGTAAGAAATTTGAACCTCACGAGGCTATCCATCATTCCAACTCTCTAGTAATGGCACATGTGTCCGGCCCAGCAACGTCTTTCAAAGAATTTCCAGTGGAAGTCCGCGACAACTTATCGGACATGTTCTCAATACGTAATTACATCAATTAATTCAAGTATTTTCAAACTCAATTCCCAACAGTATACTAAGTGTGAAACTTATTTTATTTACAGCGGACTTATCAATTCACGTGTGGACATGACGCGGCGAGATGTCGAAGGGCCTGGGAGAAGACTATGAAGGACAATTTCCAGAAGAAAGTACATGAGGCCCGAGCACACGCTAAAACAACGACTGGTGGGAGTGAAGACCGACAGTTGTGGAAGGAGCACCGCCCTCTATGGATGAGGAAGGAGGATTGGGAGATAGCATGTGACAAATTTCCCGATCCCAGCTGGATAGCAAAGTCCCAAAAAGCCAAAGCAAACAGGGCGTCAAAACTGGGCACAAATTTGCATACGAGTGGGTGCATCTCTTTCGCGGCTCATAAATAAAAATGGTAAGTAATGTTTCGATTTATCTTCTTATATTTTGTTAATATATATGACGTTTTTTTGCTATGAATTGTATAACAGGTTGTGGAGCTTAATCGAGCTCCGTCATTCCTCGAGGTGTTCAATAGAACACACAAAAAGAAGGGGACAGATCAATTTGTGAGTGAGAGAGCTCACTCAGTAGCGGTAAGTTTATCTACATATGCAACTTCTACCGTTCATTTAAATCGGATTGATTCATATGAAATTGACTAGTCAAGCTATTCAATTTGTAGGAAACTTATAGTAGAGCTATAATAGAGAAGTACGGGGAGGGAGACACGCAGCAGTCAGAGTTCGATCCGGTGGAATGGGTGGCAGCAGCTGGCGTACCGAAGAAAGGCCGGCTATATGGTTTTGGGGAGAGCCTGGACTCTAGCGCGGTGATATCATCGTGTGCGAGTTCAGGCTCTGCACAAACCTGTAGCAGTGCATTCAGTGTACCTCCACATGCCCCCAGTTCCCAAGCTAGCGACGTCATAGACAACGTCCAAAGAAGGATTTCTGATTTACAGCAGCAGATGTCGCGACAGATCCGAGAGGAGATATCTAGCCAGCAGGCAACCATGTTGCAAGGCCTCCATAAGACTCCGCGAGCCTGGGATTCTCACTAGGACGCCAAGCTGGTTGTACCCTAAAAACCCAATTGTCTAGAAGGCACTTTACTGATGTTTTATGTGTTCTGGACCTTAGCGGCCCTATAGACGACCGCCCAAGGTACTTAGCGGCCATTTACCTGACCGTTAAAGACACCAAGCGGCCCTGCCATGACGGCAAGGCTCTAGAAGGTTTTCACTACGTCGACACTTTTTCTTCATGCATCGACTCTGTCCATAAAACGGTCTAGACATGACTGCATAAGTCCCTAAACAGTCTAGCACTGACTGCTAAGGTCTAAAAACGGTCCAGTCATGACCGCTAACGTCTTCAATGTTCTTAACCCAGGGTTTGAGCCAAGGGTTGATTTTTCTATGATCCTAGATGGTCTATGATTATCTAGGACCTAACACCCGTTTTCAAAACTATCTAATGAATTATAGAAATTTAAAGAATATGCCGTTATGCTGCCGAATTTTTCTTCATGGCATAACCTTATTCTAAGTCCATCTTGAATTTTCATATCCTTATTTGAAGTATTCTTACCTTAATATTTGTTATCATGAAACTATAGTTTGAACTCATTACATTATTGGCCATATTTATAATTCTCGTGGAAGTAGCTTGATTTATAACTTGAAGATGCAAGAGCGGGCACGGACAGTGTCCAAGGGCTCCACTCTAGTCCCCTCGATAGATAGCTGGAAACATACTATAAACCATGGGATATGATGAATACTGGCGTTGTATTGCGCTGAGAGTACTTTTTTTTATAAACAGGTGAAATCCACGAATTCTCACGAGACAATCTTGTGAAATTGCTAGTACATTCTCGTTACATGACATTCTAGTGCATAGCCTTTATGGTTATGGAAAAGTACATTCTTGTTCATGAAAGGTCAAATTACATTCATGTTATATTCTTGCTTGATCATATTTCTAGTCTACAAGAATTCTTATATCTCACCTTGATCATATCTTATCTTTTTTTTAAATCGAGGAGGTAACAGAGTGCGCGGCCGGTCGAGTGCACCCCCCTCCAGCAGAGGGAGGAAAGCCACTCCTCCAGGCGCTCAATCTGTCACCGAAATTTTATTAATGAAACACACAAGACAACATGCAATAGGCGGGGCATACCCCAAGAGTGCATTAGACTGGAGATTAAACAAATTTAATACTAGAAAATCTAGACCTATCAAGCACAACATTGCCCCGGCACGTCGTGGGCAGGTCAGCAAACAAATAAAATGTGGAACTGGAAGATGAGAGACAGGCATGTGAAGCAAGGTTGTCTGCAACACGATTCGCCTCCCTATATACATGAACTAGAGGGATGTCGTGTGCGTTGAGGAGATCGACTACAGATCGCCACCACCTTATAGTATCCCATGAAGGTGGGGTGTTTGTATGGATAGAGCGCACCAGGGTTACAGAGTCAGACTGAATGGCAGAGAGTCTGTACCCATAATCAGCAGCCAAGCGAAGCCCGTCACACAAGGCCCTAACTTCAGCGATCAGGCTAGTGCCCATGCCATAGAAGTGCGCAAACGTGATCAAGATGATGCCCGAGGAGTCTCTAATGCATCTGCCTCCCCCACAAACTCCAGAGCTCCCCTTACAAGCTCCATCGGCATTGAGGCACAGGTCCTCAGTGGGTGGGATCCACTTCACAATTGTCAGTGCCTTCATCTTGACAGAAGGAAAGTACCCAAATGAAGTAATAGCCAGCAGTTCCTGGGTGTTGGGTGCCTCATGAAAGGTAGTGTTGTTGATAGCAAAGGTGACCAGTGACTGAATGTCATGGATAATTTTCTTGATGGGAGTCTGAACATGCTTATAGCATAGTAGACATCTCGCTTTCCATATTTCCCAAAGCATTAGAAGCAAACTGTAAAGAGAGATGAACCCAAAGGGCGAATGAATGTTGCACTTGTCCAGGAAAGACCACAATCTGGTGGTGATATGATCATGAAGTGTGATAGTAGCACCAACAAGGGGCAAAATCCACTGCCAAAGCTACGGGCAACCTCGCTTGAGAGAAGCAGATGGTCCATATCTTCGGTATGCGGGGTGTGGCAGCAGTCGCAATTGGAGACCATGTGAACACCACATTCAGCAACTCGATCATCTACGGGCATCGCCCTATGAAGGATCTTCCATCTAAAAATGGCAGCTCTCCTATGGAAGGAGGGATGCCAAAGCTACATCATAGAAGGTCTTTGAATACCCCTTGTTCTGACAATATCATACGTCGACCTGGCAGAGAAGTCCCCAGACGAGGTGGCTGTCCACACACAGAGGTCACGGGCATCGGTTAGTTGCAAGGCCTCCAAGATGGAATTGGAGGGAAGAAGAAGACGGATAGGATGATTAGCAGAGTGTAAGACCTGCTACATCGTAGCAGGGGGACCATCATAATGCTCCATAAGGATAGTGCGTAGGGGTGCATCACCCATCCATATATCGTCAAGGAAGTCGATAGTGGAGCCCGTCCAACAATCCACCGGGAGTTATCCTTGAATACGCAGAGTGCTCTAGTAAAGATATCCTTGGATATACCCACGAGGGAAAGGACTCGGAGAGGTGGTCGTGCCCAGCTTGTATCTAGCGTGTGCGTATCTAGCCCAAATGGAGTCACCATTATGGACTAACCAGATCGATTTAGTAGCAAGGGAGAGCTAGACATGCGTCAGACTTTGCACCCCAAGTCCCCCCTCTACAAGGGGCGTTGAACAGCAGCCCATGAACCCTAGTGGCGACGGTGAATATCATCCATGCCGCTCTAGAAGAAGGAAGCCATGGTCCTCTCAATCTGTTTGGCAATAGTCTTCGGGATAGAGGCAGCCGCAGCGAGGTAGACGGTAATGGAGTTGAGCACCGAATTGATAAGAGTCACTCTACCCGCTTGGGAGAGAAGATTAGACTTCAAGGAAAGCATCCTAGTATTAATTTTATCAAGAAGAAACTTGAAGTCTGAGACAGTGGCTCTCCCTGGCCTGAGCAGAACACCAAGATAGCTAATAGCGCCAGTTTGGCGTTGGAAACCAGTAAGACGCTTGATGTTGTTAATGAGATGCTTAGGTGCCGTAGCAGCAACCAGGAAGGAACACTTGGCGGCATTAATCTTCTGCCCAGAACAACGAGAATAGGACTCCAGGAACTGCATAAGGGTTTGAATATTATGCGAACCACCCTTGCTGCTCTTGTTGTTGTGTTTGCGAATGTTACCATGCAATGTCATGAATGATGATCTTATAGGGATGAAGGGAGGGCCTGGACAACCAAATTCAGCCCTATCAAGTGTTAGTTTGGTTTTGACAGACTTAGGAGGACCAGGGCATCCATGAATTGACCTATCATGCTTAGAAACCATGTGGACATTGATGCACTTAGGTGGACCGGGGCAGCCACAAGTGGCCCTATCATGCATGAGACGGATGAAGAGTGGGGGAAGATCAGCTTATCCAAATGTAAACCTGTCGTGCACTGGACCTAGTGTGTATGTGACACAAATGACGTGACTAGCCTCACCATATGATGAAAAATGTTGTGACACATGCATTCCTATCAAGATGGTCCCATCTTTAGGTGGGGGTTGATTCGGGGGTTTCCACTCATGGGGGTCGAAGGGGTCCAAGAAAATGGACATTTTGGGATAGATCACTTCCTCATTTCCTAGGTGGATGTCACCCTCAGTCATGGCTCTCATAGTGTGAACTAAGTAGAGGAATGGGTGGGTTGGGTTCGACATGGTGGGTGAGGGTAGGAGGGAGTGGGTGGTGGGTAAGGTGGCTAGGTCCCAAGGGTTCAGTGTCTTCCATAGGGAGAGATCAAAGGGGTCATGGAATGTGTTACCAAGGAAGAGGTATTCTAGGTCCTTTTGGTCCTCACAACCCCTTGATGGCGGACTCTCCTCCTCTAGTAAAGTGATCGGGCCAAAGTTTTTGGTGGAATGGTCGGCCATGCATTAAGGGTTGGTTGTTCTACCCGAGATAAGCAACTCAAGTTTGTGGATAGCATCGGGCTCATCGGGTGTAGGGAGGAGTAATAGAAGGTCACTAGTGTAGCAACCCACAGTGTAGATTGAGGAGATGGACCCGACACATAGGTGTAGAAGGTCAAGGCTCCTAGGTCGGTCAATCACCGTGGTCAACATACCAGTCGGCTCCACTTGCCATGCTAGGCCATGAAGGAGGTCTCCTAGAGTTTCTATTTGGTAAAAGGATTGGATGGTAGTGTGATAGGAGGAGAAGGGAACTATGGGAAAGTTTCGCTCCATGGGGGAGAAAACATGGGCTGTGATCTCTCTAATTGGGCTCTCCTTTAGCCAATTAACAAGGGGTTCTCCTAAGATGATCTCGGTCCCATCTAGAGAGGGTGGTGTAAGGCGAAGACCACCATGTGAGGGTTCTTCTTCTTTTTGGACATGGGTGGTCTCCATGGCGGGGATTTGGCCCGGAGTGTTCACTACTATGGGGTTGGGTATGGGTTCCTCTACCAAGGAGGTGAGTGGGTCTTTTGAGGGCAGGGTGATAAAGGTTGGTGTATGGTGTACCCAGGGTGGGGAGTGAGGCTGGACTTGGGTTGGGGTTGGGAGTGGAAGTAGTGGAGGGCTAGGTTTGGGTAGGATAGGAGTTGGAAGTGGAAGGTGGGTTGGGTGAGTAACTTGGGGTTGGGGAATGGTGGCTGTCACGGGCCTAGGTGGAAGGGTGGACATGGGGTCCACGTGGGTTTGAATGGTGAGGGTGGAGTGAGCCATGATGCTTCTTCCACCTGGGATGGGAACTTCTCAGCCTAACCCATGACATTGTGATTCATATTCTTCTTCCCAATCGGGGGAGGCCTCATGTACCTCAATTACAATCTTATCCCTTTATGGTGTAGGGGTCTTATTCTCCAAGGGAATGGGAAGGTCTTTTGGGGATGGGGTGATGAAAGTTGGGGCATGGTGTACCTGGGGTGGTGAAGTTTGGGCCCTAACGGTGGTCTTGGGTTGGCTGGGGGAGAAAGGAGGAGTGGGAGTGCTCCTCGGGTTATGGTTCTCAAGGTAGGAGTGGGGAGGTCGGGGAGTGAAGATCTTCCTAAGCTCAATCTTCATCTCTTCCCATGATTCTATGGGTTCTTGCCGCCTAATCCTTCTTAAGCTCACTATGCGTTCCCACTCCTTCTCGGCTTGTCCCCGAAGTCGCCCTGTGGCCCTGCGGACTCTAGTGTGTCCATAGACCCTAGTCCTATCAAAGTGTTTATTCATGAAGGTTTCTCACCTAACATAATCACTAGGATGTGACCCATCAAAGGTGATACTCTCATCTATAAGGATGTCCGAAAATGGGTGGTCGATCGGACCTTGTTGGAGGGTCGAGTCGGACCAAAGATAGGTAGCCATGTAGATGAACCGAATGACTCTAAATGCTTATGCGCCCTAGGACTAACTTGTAGAGAGACAAGTTATGAACTTGCTCTGATACCAATTTGATGTGACACACCCTAAGGATAATGCTCTGATACCAAGTTGATGTGACACAATAATGGGAATGCAGCAAGACACTATGCTCCCTCGGACTTAGTTCGCAAAACACAACTCAAGGTTTGAGATTTCTTTGAAATTGGACCGAACCACCGTGCACACCCGTAACCCGTGGTGACTCGATGATGCCGAGTCGAGGTGGTGGAGAAAGACCCTTGCTGGTAGAGGGCCAGCACAACTAAGGTTCACCCTCCCGAAGGTATGATGCCCACAATCAAGGGTGGCCGGGTGCCTTGGGGGCACTAGGTCACTCATTCACTATTGCCACAGCGACCACACAAGAGTCGGTGGGTCCGGGAACAAGCACTCTCTCACCGACCAGCGGACAAGTTGTACGGATATGAAACGAACAGAAGTAAATGGAGCAAGGGCAGAAGCTCACCTGGTTGGTTTGAAGAAACCAACCCCGGTTGGAGACGATGGGCGAGCGGGGAAGTGTGGGTTCCCCGCACACTGCGCCGGTGAAGCTTGAACCCTGTTTAGATAATTACACTCACTACACCTCTCGCAGGAGGGTGGACTTGGGGTGGGGAACTTAGAGTTACAATTCAAACACTACCTCCGCGCAGGGAGGGGCGATAAGCCGGCCAGGCGGGAAGGGGAGAGTCGCCGAAAACTTGAGCAGAGAAGCCGACGTCGAATCTGCCTGCACTCTGCGACGAATGACTAACAGTCACTGTTGAGGTCGTAACTTCTAGTCCGGAATTTTGCTGATGATGAGACCAGAGGGGAAATCTTCGTAACTGGAGCTAGGATGCCTCAGAATTTTGTAGAATTCTTCTGACGTCGATGCTGGTCCGGGTGGGGAGTCGAACAGAGTGACAGAATCTGGGGAAGGTGGCTTCAGGTTCTTGGCAGCAGGTTGCAGAGGCTGCCCCGACAGCTCCCGGAATCCAAATGACGAACCGCCGGAGTTTCTGGAATCGTGGACAAGCCCTCTTCGCAGAAAAACTGACGGGAAAACCGAATGAGGTCGGAGTCGACTGGGGGACTCTGAATAGTGAGGACTGGTCGAGGCAGACTGTGAGACGCAGATTAGAGTAGCCGAGGATGAAAAAATGGTAACTCTGTCCCACGGAGGCCGAACACAGTTCCTCCTTTTGATTCTGAAATAGGATTGGGCGAGGAAGAACTTTGTTGAAGAGTTCTTGGCCTGATTCTTCTGAGATTCTTCGTGGTACAGCTTCTCTTTCGATTCAGGAGCTTGGTATGAGGAACTCTGCGCAGTTGGGGGAGATCAGCCCTCCCGTGCAGTTCCGACCTTGGATTGAGACGAAACCACCTCGCCTGCAAAGACGACTGGGAGAGCTTTCCGTCGATGTAGGCCACGTCCCCAAGAGCTCCGGGATGAGGTCGTGGGTGGCACTGCAACAGGCTGCTGATCTGCAGGGCGTGGCTGCACACAGATTGAAGAGAGAATGGGGGGGGGGGAGGTGGTTCCTTTGGTGGAGGGGAAGGGGATATGGTTGCCTTGGTGGTGGGGAAGGGCTGGGAGGTGGGAAGGGGTGGTGAGGGAGGAAGGTAGGGGCGGAGCTAGCAGGGAGAGGGGTTGGGAGCGCAAGTGGCCTATGGGGAGGTGGAGGGCGCAAATGGCTTGGGGAGGGGAAAGGGGTTGCCTTTGGATTTGGAGTGGTGGGTTAATGGAGGGTGTAATTGTGGTCTAGGGAATGGGGTTTAGTTCCCCTAGGGATATGAATGGGGGTGTGGGGGAGTGGAATGGTTGCTTGGGGGAGAGGGAAGGGTGCCGTGGAGGTTGAGAAGGTGTATGGGGAATGGGAAGGGTTTCTTGGGGATGTGGAGGTATTGATGGGAGTTATGGTTCTTGGGGAGGTGAAAGGGTGGGGGGGTGAGTTGGCTGATGATGTGGCAAGGGGGGGGGGAAGGGGAAGGGGCAAGTTCGCCCAAGGGAGAGAGAGAGAGAGGGGGAGGAGAGAGAGAGGGGTTCGCCCCCTTTAGTGAGAGAGAGAAGAAGAGAGAGAGAGAGAGCTAGAGAGAGAGGGAGAGGTTCACTAATGCTTGGCAAATTCTATCAATCTTTCATTCATTCATTCATTAGCTTCAACTAGTGGGGTTGGGGTCCTATTTATAGGAATCCCACAATTCAACATAAGTCCCTGACTTTTAGACTAATGACAACTAACCAAGGGGGAAAGGGGCACCCCTGGGCCAAGCCCATATAACTGGGCCCATTAACCAATCTAACTGACATAATGATAATAAACTTAGGTAGATGACTCATTAACCTAGGGACTTGACTCAAATAAAAGAAAAATTACAATGATATGACTCTAGAAAAATATGAAAATTACATAACTCGACTCAAGAAATCAAGACGAACACAATGGCGATCATCGGGACCCATGGAGAAATGGGAAGTGGTAAGCGATGTCCCCATCAGAGTCAATGCTCCGCCCTCCCCCATGTTTCTTTTCTTTTCTCTTTATGTATTCCTATGAGTTTCATCTTGATTCACCGGATGTAACCGGGATATCCCAGCCTCTATTCATCTCCCTTTCCCTCACTCCCTCCTTGTGATTGGTGTGAGTCTTGGAATGATATAATGAAATGAAATGCTACAATGGCCCGTTTGGGCGCTGGGTGATCAAAATATCTGCCATCTATCTCTCCGTCTGATGCTGTGTTTTTCCTTCATATGTTTTCATTTTTTTTAGCTCAACTGAAGCGCACCTGATTCTCTGATGGGTCTTCGGGCTCAATTGTCTTCAGCAGAATAAATGTAGCTCTAGTTATACCGATGTTCCTCGCCGTTCAGCGTCGTTTGCATAGAGTCTCCCAAGCTTGCCCCAGGGCCAGAGACAGACCATCTCTTGGCTTCTGGGGCAGTCTGCTACCGATATTGGCAGTACCTTCAATGGCCGCTGCTCGTGAGATTCTGTAATTCTAGATGCTATGGTTTTGCCTATTGGCACTGTCGAAATCATCCCTGGGTCCAGAGACAGCCATCTCTTGGCTCTCAGGATGATGAAAGACGACATCAAGCTGTCCCCGGACTCTGCACAGCAATGGTGACACGGGTTCTCTGTACCTTGATTTTCCTCTCCCAATTTCATCTCCGATCTTGGACTGCCTTTGAAACCTAAGCCAAATCCAGTTGAAACCCGATGAATTGATTCACTTTGACCTCACAGACCTGTTTACCTTGGCCTGAATCATCAAGAAACCCCTGAATCCTCAAGAGACCCAAAAATAGGGTGCCGAAAAACCTCAGAACCCATCTCGGCTCCATGCACAGTAAAAGGGATGAATAGTTCTTGGCGCAAGCCTTCCGGCGCCGAGAACCCCATCCCCTGGTCTCCCTGCGCGCCGAGAACCCCATCCCCTGGTCTCCCTGCGTGCCGAGAACCCCATCCCCTAGCTGTTTTGCCTACGCGCCGGGAACCATGGCCTCTTTGCCTTCGTGCCGGGAACCCTTGGCCTCTTTGCCTTCGAGCCGGGAACCCCCCCTTTCCACCTTGTTCCCGCGCCGGGAACCTCCTTTGCCAGCTCCTGGCGCCAAGAATAGTGCCTTATGAAGAACCCTTCCCAGCGCGGTGGTTCTTGCGCTGGGAACTACCACCTTGTGCCATAAGCCCCTTTATGCTATGAATGCTCCATCCCTTGAGTCACCAAACCTGCCCCAGGGATAAATCCAAAGGGAGACAAACTCCCTTATGTTCCATCGTCCCGCGTCGATTTACGAGTAACCCCTTTAGCTCGGGAGGTCTCTGCCACTGCATGAGTTCCACCGGCTTCCTTAAGGGAAAATCGAACGTTGCCCCCATGGCAGACATATGCAGTTCGGGAGGCCCGGCCTCTCTTTCTCTCGGCTTTCATCCCGGCACTCCGTGGGTGATAGCCTATTTCTCCCATGGGCATAATCCAGATTAAGGGGAAATGATGCCGAAATATCGATTGACGCTCTAACCCCGACAAGCCCCTGGAAGCGTATATCACACACCTCCCGTCTGGCTCAATTCTTCGGGGGATACAAATACTTCGAGGCCCTTGGCCGGATGAGAAACGTGAAAGGGGACATGTCTCCGATGATCATCCAGGCCCCGCCCCGCCACTGCGTGGACGGTGTCCTATCTCTGCACGGTACGACCCACACAAAGGGGTCATGCTGATTTAATAATTTGTCGTTTATTCAATTACATTCTTAGAATAACAAGAACTTCAATGTTATGCACTGTCATTTTCAACCGCCCCAAGTGGCCTCCTATTTTGGCGTTTAATCAAGGGTTGTCCTTCTTAGGAAGGGCGTAATTAACGTCATAGCCTTTATGGTATGACGACTTCCGGTCCCGACTCGGACTTCACAATCGACTGACCAAGTCAAGTCGAGCGCATAATAAAAATTGTCACTCTAGTGACTGGCACGCCTAATAAATCTAACCAATGAAACATACTAGATGGAAAAGAATCCGCGCCCACATGGGTCGACCCCTGGGGTCGACCCCTGCAAGCCCAGAACCGGCCGGGGCTTCCAGAAAACGCATGAACTCACCCATTTTGGGTCTAAATGGGTTGGGATCCTAACCACATGGTCTAGGGTTCTTAATATATATACTAGGGTCATAATACAATAGATTTAAAATACGAATTTCAACAAAAATCAATTAAAACACAACTTATTCTATGATGAACACAAGAAACCCTAGTTCTTGACATGCCTCTACTAAATTGTAGATTTCTCTCACTATATGCAATGGAATTTGGGGCTTCTTATATCAAAAGAAAGCTAACTTAATGCTGAATCCAACCATATATGATATGGTTCATGTGGATCAAGATTAATACTACGAAATCAGAAATCAACTCGGATGAACACATCAAAAACTAGGTCTAAACATGCTGTTACTACGAGCAGAAATTCTCTAAACATGCTTCATGAATTTTAGGGCTTTCTACTCCTAATGAAAGCTAAAAAGATGCTGATTACATCATATAAGTTAATTAGAGTTTGGCCTATTAAACCTACCTGAATCGAAGGTTGAAATAAGATGCTAGAAATGAAGAACGAACTTGCTAACCCTTCACAAAAGCCTCGATATCTCTCTAGATACCTGATAAAAATTGGGGCTTTCACTCCCACTGGATAGATCTCATCGAGAGGAATAAAATGATGTATTCATGATCAAATTTTGGTTGAGAATTCCTACCTCAATTGAAGAAACAAGGAAGGAATAAGGTAGACGACGGCCTGCCGACACACCTTCAGTAATCGCCGAATATCTCCCCAGATCTGACTCTTCTGCCAACACCACAGCCACCAAAAGAAACTAGACTTGAAGAGCTTTCTATCTATAGCTCACACATCTTCTAGAGAGTTCTGAGCTGGGAGAATTCGACGGGGCAAGTGACGTGTTAGAAACGGCGTCGAAAAGTTTGACTCAATCAAACTCGGCCTGCTGCGCCTTCTAGGGTTAGGGTTTCGAGAAATAGGTAGAGGGCTTTTGATCCTCAGATCAAGACCGCTCATTTGCCTCCAGTTTGAGCTAATTTGGTCGAGTATTAAGCCTCAATTTCGTGTTTTAATCCAAGGTTAGGTAAGGGTCAAAAAGTGTGCACTTAAGGGCTTAAACCCTAATTAGATCTAACCACGGATTTTTAATGGGTTGGTCCAAGAAGACAAAATTGCTATCTACATCGACCTTAACCTATTTACTATTTTTATGGATTTTTATAAGGTGGTCGGATTTTCACTCATTCTATTTCTAACGAATTAAATATTAATAATCCGAAATTCAATTATTAATTCAATAAGAATTCAATTCTTAATTAATAAAAGCTTAATAAATATATTGGGCTCAATTAAATAATTCGGGGTCTTACAATTTGAGTCCAGTACCTAGGCTAATGAGTCATCTACCTAAGTTAAGTGTCATAGGGTTGATTAGATTAGTTAATGGGCCCAATTCATTGGGCTAGGCCCAGGGGCACCCCCTACCCCCTTGGTTATTTGTCATTGTAGCAAGAGTCAGGAACTTTTTGTAAAATGTGGGTTGCCTATATATAGGACCCCATTCCACCCCATTTGACATCAATGAAATTGCCATGTATTGAGTTGCAAAATTCAAGTTTCTTGTGGAGAGAATCCATTAGTGGGGTGTGAAGCCCTAGGGTGAGAAGCCCTTACCTTCCCTCTCTCTCTCTCTCTCTCTCTCTCTCTTGATGGAGCTGGTGCGATGGATTCAGAGGGGGGTGAATGAATCTCCCTTTGAAACTTCACCCAATTAACACTTAAAGTAATCAGAGTTACGGAATAGAAATCAATTGAGCTCTTCCAAATAAGAGATTCAAAGAAGCACTTGATCAATCAGTTGGACTGCTAAAATGTAGACACCTAACCAAGTCTAGTCCGTAGATAGAGTCAAATAAGAACAGCGTGTGCCTTAAAGCATTCAGACAGAATACTCACTTGAAACGCTCTAGCCATTCATCTAGTGACAATCAGATAAGAAATCAAGACACGGAGACAAGAGATTTTTAGGTGGTTCGGTCCGCAAACCTACGTCCACCCCACACTCAAACTTGAGTGTGGATTCTACTGATACACAGCTTAAACCGCTGGGCCTCACAGCTTGCCTACAACCGCTGAGCATCACAGCTTGCTTCCGCTGGCTAGTACAGCTTAGCCATCGCTGCCTAACAGCTTGACCCGCTGGGCAATACAGCTTAGCCGACCATAGGAATCCTCCTCTGCAACCACTGAGCAACACAGCTTGCTCCGCTGACTAACAGCTTGAATAAAGGTTCAAAAGAAAAATAAGAAGAACAAAGGAAACACAGCAACTGAAAGCTGTAAACGATAGCAACACAGATGTGGCTCTCAGGGAGCTGACTGGCCTGGATTTGATCCAGATTCCAGTGGAACTAATCTTTCTGGAAATTCTTCTATCTTCCTCTCCTCAAGCTCTTTCTTCACTCTCTTTCTTTCTTCATCTTCTTCTGCTTCTTTTCCCTCTCTACTATTCTCTCTTTTCTTATCTCTATCTCTGCTCTCAAAAGCTCTCTCTCTCCTTCTTCTTCTGCTGGCTCTCTTATTCTTCTCTCTGGCTACACTCAGATGTCTTCTGTTCAGCATTTTTCCCTTTGCACAGAAGAAAGGTCTTATATAAGGCTTCAGTCTGGGGCCCACTAGCTCACACCCTAGACGTGAGGAGAGAACGTTCCCGCAAGGAAGCTTCAGGAATCTTTCAGCCACGTGTCAGAATCTCCATCGTTTAGCTATCCACATGGTAGCTTCTTAGAATAATGATCAGCCTTGGATCAAGTGCCATTTGATTGTTCTGCTTATATCACGTGCTCCTGCGTGCTTAAGTACCATATGGATGCACCGACTTAGTTTGCTATCCTGAGGAGAGTTTGCACCGAGTTGCTTCACATGTTACACCAAGCTTGTTCTCTCAAAACCAGACATTGCACCGACTGGGTCGTGCTGGCGAAGGCATTGCACCGACTTACTAGAGTAGTCGTGCTGGCAAAGACGTTGCATTGACTTGCTCGTGCAGAGAAGGGATGCTTCGACTTTGAAGCTCAACCATATGAAAATCTGTTCACACAGCAGTCAAATGCATAGACTTAATAGGGCGTACAAGCTAGTGTGCACGAGCTCAGTAGGTGTTATTCAAGAGAGTATGCACAGACATAACCTGAATGGAGAGTTAAGAAATGCACAAACTGCACACACACACATGCACGGACTCAGTGTTTACATGCAAGCATATGCACAGACTTGATTCCAGTACATGGCCAACAGATGCACTGACTATGAATACGTAGAGTACAAACATTGCACAGACCTAATCGAGCCAGAGATGAAAGTTGCACCGACTTAGCTATGCACATGCACAGACCTCATGCGCTATGCAACATAAAGTGCCCAGAGTTATCTTGCACAGACTCTGCGCGTGCATCAACAAAAGTTGCACCGACTACAACCCTGTACTGACCTAGATATGAACTGACATCAACATGCACCGAGGTCGTATGACAGAACTTGCACCGACTATGTGCAAGCGTGCAGTAGCAAGAAGTGCACCGACCTTTTATTGCCTAAGACAAGACTTGCACCGACCGTGTATGTGCAGGATGGCCTATACCTTATATGCATGTGAACAGTGATATGCTCAGACCTCAACCATGCACATAGCTATATGCACAGACTCGAATGTGCACTGACTTGTGTGCAAAATGCTCACATAAGTATGCACAGACCTTGTCTAAGCTGGCTATCATGAATGCACAGACCTTGTCTAAGCTGGCTATCGTGAAGTGCACAGACCTTGAATGCATGCTATCTATACTAGCATTGACCTTGATCTGTTCGATGAAATGCCATGCACCCTGATGAAGTTGTACGCAATATAACATGCAAAAACCAGATGCTCATTCAATCATGCTCATTCAGTCTTTCATACAAACACAGTGTGACTTATAGTGTTTGCTATCATCAAAACCACATGGGCACAACAATCTCCCCCTTTTTGATGATGGCAACACCACTATGAGTCACTCTGGCTCAAGTCAAACTATTCTCCCCCTTTGACTTCATCATAATCTATATCATTAATCAGATCTCTGAGAACAGCACATTCATTGCAAGAATCATTTTCTTTGATGAGTCTATTTTTTAAACTCTCATTTTCAGACTTCAGGTTTTCATTTTCCACCTTCATACTTCTAATTTTATGCAACATTTCTTTTCTTAGTTTCTTTTTCTCAGATTTAATTTTATCGTACTTCTCAATTAGATGCTCATTCAACATAATCAAATTTTTGAGAGAGAAATTGCCAGTATCAGAATTTACCTGTGACGAAGTTTCCTCTATATAATCCTCGTCTTCGTCTACTGCCATGAGACACTTTACCGCATCTTGACATTTGATAGCTGCAACCATATTAACAGCTTCTGATGCATTGCAACACTCAAGCACACATTGAAACTTGTCAGTGTTTATAGCCCTTAGAGTTAGGTCCAGGGCCTTCTGATTCCTTGCATATTTCAAGTGGTCAGAGATTTTCCATAAGGAATTATCCTTTGGAACATCATAAGAGCTGTGTGCAATGATTATCCATAGTACTGGATTAACCTGCATCACATACTCTCTAAGTTGATTAAACCACTTGTAAAACTCTACACCCTCAAACCTCGGAAGATCGATTATGGATTTCATGCTTAGACAGGATCAGAAATCTAAATAAAGATTAGATCAATTAACGCAAGCAGACGGATCACTCAGATCGCACCAAATCTAATTACAGATCAGATCTGCAGGTCGTTGGACCCTCTGTGTAGGCACCCGCTCTGATACCAAATGATGAAGCTGGTGCGATGGATTCAGAGGGGGGTGAATGAATCTCCCCTTTGAAACTTCGCCCAATTAACTAAAGCAATCTGAGTTACGGAATAGAAATCAATTGAGCTCTTCCAAATAAGAGATTCAAAGAAGCACTTGATCAATCAGTTGGACTGCTAAAATGTAGACACCTAACCAAGTCTAGTCCGTAGACAGAGTCAAATAAGAACAGCGTGTGCCTTAAAGCATTAAGACAGAATACTCACTTGAAATGCTCCTAGCCATTCATCTAGCGATAATCAGATAAGAAATCAAACCACGGAGACAAGAGATTTTTAGGTGGTTCGGTCCGCAAACCTACGTCCACCCCACACTCAAACTTGAGTGTGGATTCTACTGATACACAGCTTAAACTGCTGGGCCTCACAGCTTGCCTACAACCGCTGAGCATCACAGCTTGCTTCCGCTGGGCAGTACAGCTTAGCCATCTGCTGCCTAACAGCTTGACCCGCTGGGCAATATAGCTTAGCCGACCAGAGGAATCCTCTTCTGCAACTGCTGAGTAACACAGCTTGCTCCGCTGACTAACAGCTTGAATACAGGTTCAAAAGAAAAATAAGAAGAACAAAGGAAACACAGCAACTGAAAGTTGTAAATGATAGCAACACAGATGTGGCTCTCAGGGAGCTGACTGGCCTGGATTTGATCCAGATTCCAGTGGAACTAATCTTTCAAGAAATTCTTCTATCTTCTTGTCCTCAAGCTCTTTCTTCACTCTCTTTCTTTCTTCCTCTTCTTCTGCTTCTTTCCCTCTCTGCTATTCTCTCTTTTCTTCACTCGATCTCTGCTCTCAAAAGCTCTCTCTCTCCTTCTTCTTCTGCTGGCTCTCTTATTCTTCTCTCTGGCTACGCTCAGATGTCTTCTGTTCAGCATTTTTCCCTTTGCACAGAAGAAAGGTCTTATATAAGGCTTCAGTTTGGGGCCCACTAGCTCACACCCTAGACGTGTGGAGAGAACGTTCCCGCCAGGAAGCTTCAGGAATCTTTCAGCCACGTGTCAGAATCTCCATCGTTTAGCTATCCATGTGGCAGCTTCTTAGAATAATGATCAGCCTTGGATCAAGTGCCATTTGATTGTTCTGCTTATATCACGTGCTCCTGCGTGCTTAAGTTCCATATGGATGCACCGACTTAGTTTGCTATCCTGAGGAGAGTTTGCACCAAGTATCTTCACACGTTGCACCAAGCTTGTTCTCTCAAAACCAGACATTGCACCGACTAGGTCGTACTGGCGAAGGCATTGCACCGACTTACTAGAGTAGTCGTGCTGGCAAAGACGTTGCATTGACTTGCTCGTGCAGAGAAGGGATGCTTCGACTTTGAAGCTCAACCATATGAAAATCTGTTCACACAGCAGTCAAATGCATAGACTTAATAGGGCGTACAAGCTAGTGTGCACGAGCTCAGTAGGTGTTATTCAAGAGAGTATGCACAGACATAACCTGAATGCAGAGTTAAGAAATGCACAAACTGCACACACACACATGCACAGACTCAGTGTTTACATGCAAGCGTATGCACAGACTTGATTCCAGTACATGGCCAACAGATGCACTGACTATGAATACGCAGAGTACGAACATTGCACAGACCTAATCGAGCCAGAGATGTAAGTTGCACCGACTTAGCTATGCACATGCACAGACCTCATGCACTATGCAACATAAAGTGCCCAGAGTTATCTTGCACAGACTCTGCGCGTGCATCAACAAAAGTTGCACTGACTACAACCCTGTACTGACCTAGATATGAACTGACATCAACATGCACCGAGGTCGTATGACAGAACTTGCACCGACTATGTGCAAGCGTGCAGCAGCAAGAAGTGCACCGACCTTTTATTGCCTAAGATAAGACTTGCACCGACTGTGTATGTGCAGGATGGCCTATACCTTATATGCAAGTGAACAGTGATATGCTCGGACCTCAACCATGCACATAGCTATATGCACAGACTCGAATGTGCACTGACTTGTGTGCAAAATGCTCACATAAGAATGCACAGACCTTGTCTAAGCTGGCTATCATGAATGCACAGACCTTGTCTAAGCTGGATATCATGAAGTGCACAGACCTTGAATGCATGCTGTCTATACTAGCATTGACCTTGATCTGTACGATGAAATGCCATGCACCCTGATGAAGTTGTACGTAATATAACATGCAAAAACCAGATGCTCATTCAATCATGCTCATTCAGTCTTTCATACAAACACAGTGTGACTTATAGTGTTTGCTATCATCAAAACCACAGGGGCACAACATCTCTAAGGGGGCCGCCCCCCCTCTCTCTCTTCCACCCTCCCCAAATTTCAAATTTCCCTTCTCTCTCCTCTCTCCTCCACCTAGGCTCCACCTCATCCACACACCACTAGCCACCCCAACCACCTCATCACTTCCCTAGGTGCATTCATTACCCCCCCACCAACTCCCACCAAATCTCCTCCCTCCCTAGGAGAATCTTGGCCTTCCCAACACAATCCACCCAAGTCCCCACACAATCTTGCAGCTCCCAAGGGGAATTTGAATTGTTTCCCTCCACTCTCTCCACCCCTTCCACTTCCCTTCACCATTAGTCACCTCCCTCCCCTACCTCTTGTGCCATTGAAGCTAATCCCAACCAGCCAGTTCGTAGCTCAGAATCAGCAGGGGAGCAGCAGCTTGCAGAGGCGACACCAACTTCATCCCGGCGTCCCTGGATGCCCAAGTGGTACCGACAGAAGCGTCTCCCTGTCTTCTTCGCAACGGCGGTGGTCTCGTCCCAACCTGAGCTCGTGGCTACCCGGGGGAGCCGATCTCCCCACATTGCGCGTCTTCCTCCAGACTGACAACCTGAAGCTGATTGCAGAGCCTCCTATGGCAAACCCCTTGAAGATATGGAGGTGGTGCTTGACTGAGAGCTTCGTCTACACGCCTTCTTCCAGTACCAAGAAGCGGCATCCCGTTCGGCATCCAGAGCTAAGAGTTCTCAATTTCCTCTCTCAGGTGCGCTGTTCTGTCCACTCTGGGACTGAACAGATACACGATCACTGTTTGGGCTGTCTCTGTCTACTCCGACCTCCTCCGGCGTCCCCGTGGGTCTCTGTTCAAAGAGGGCTCGACAATGAATCCAGCGACTCCAGTGTTGCCTGAATCAGAGATCAGGAGCGCCCGTGGTGACCTCGTCTTCCTACTATAGTGGTACCATAGCTGTCAGAACCAGAAAGCAGAGGCACTGTTCACAACCCTGCCCCGACCATCTCCGTCATTTTTAAATTCTCCCAAAACTTGGACGTCTTCCTAAGTCAACTATAAAGATTTTGCCACTGGTTTCGTCGCCAACAGAGCTCGGGAGAGTCCGCAGTAGTGTCGACACCGACTATCTGTCCTCTGCTCCAGAGAGTGGATAGAACAGTCATCATCCTTTCATTTAGTTCCTAGATTGATTCTCCCGTTCCCGCCTGGCCGGCTTACAGCCCCTCCCTGTGGGAGGTAGTGTTTGAATGTAATTTTGGCTTCCCTTTCCCAAGTTCAACCCCCTTGCATGGGACGTAGTGACGTAAAACCTTGAACATGTCCAAGCTACACCGGCGCGGCGTGTGGGGAACCCACGCTTCCCTACTCGCCCACGTCTCCGAGCGGGACCGATTTCTTCAAGCCGGTACAGTAAGTGCTCTATTCCTTGCTCAGATTTGGTGCCTTGTTCTTTCAATATTAGCTCATAGCTCTGCTGGCCCGTGAGAGTGAGTGCCTGATCTGCAAGCTCCCTTGCTTCAAGAGATCACCGTGGGAGAAAGTGTGTGACCCATGCCCTCGGCACGACGTCGGCTCCATTGAATTGGGCTTCCATACCCTTGGGAATAACCTTGGCCTTGCTGTCCCTCTACCAGCAAGGGCCCAGCCCTCACATCCTCCACTTGGCATCGCCAAGTTACCCGGGTTTTGGGTGAGTGGCCGCCAAATTTTGATATGTTTCAATTGCGAATTGTGCTTGCTTGTTAAGGTCCAAGGTTCATCAGTCTTGTGACTATCACCCTCAAGGTGGTGTCACATCAATTGGTATCAGAGCAAGTCACTGACTTGTCTCTACAAGTCAAGTCCTAGGGCACTCTTGCATTGGAGTCATCATCGGTCCGACCCTTGCATTGTCCACCCACCATTGTCATCGTTGAGTCTAGGGTCAAATGGCCCCTCTCCCAATCATATCCCATGCATACCTATCTAATGGAGAGCCCACAGAAATTGATTTCATTGACTTAGAGTCCGATAGTTGGGTATCCCCCGATATCGTTGCCTCTCTTTCTAGGACCAGACAAATTATGCACAATGGAGACCAAGTCTTTGTTGAATTCCATAGATGGTTTGGAGAGACTAAGTATTTTGATGGGGCTTGGTGTCAAGTAAGAACATTGGCGGGTCCATGCATAATCCTAGGTAAGAAATGGTTAGATGAAAGGAATGCCGACATCGACCCAACACGTCGGACTTGCCTAGTACATCCACCACACCTTTCGGGAACCTTTAAATTCAACAACCTTGTACTCTCCCATCTACCGGAGTCCCACCCTTGTTCACCACCCCGGGTACACCACACACCGGCTAACATCACCCCACCCTCAAAGAACCTTCCCACCCCATTAGCTTTAGAAGAAGTAGCCCACCCACTTTGCCACATGGAGACAAATGCCCCTCCAGATCCTTTCCCCTCCATGGAGGGCACCCATGTCCAAATTGAAGGGGAAGCCTCGCACAAGGATCTTCACCCTACACCACCCTCTCTAGATAAGGCCGAACTCATCATAGAAGAACCCCTTCTTAGGTGGCTAAGGGAGAGCTCGATTAGAGATATCATGACCCATATCTATCTACCCGTGGAGCAAGACCTCCCTATAGTGCCCATCTTCTCCCATCACACCACCATCCAATCCTCTCACAAAGTAGAGAACCTATGAGAACTTCTCAAGGGCTTAGCTTGGCAAATGGAGTTGACCGGCATGTTGACCACAATTGACAACCAACCAAGGAGCCTTGACCTCCTCACCTATTGTGGACGCACTTTTATTAAGATCATTGGTTGTTCGTTTATTGGGGTTTATTAAGTGCGAGGGCGTGCCAGTCACCCAGATGACGATTTATTCGGGCTTCATGGAAGCCCATGGTGCGCGCGATCTGACTAATCAGACAATTGTGTAGTTCGTGTCGGGACCGAAACCCGCTATGCCGTAAAGGCCACGGCGTTATTTACATCCCCATACGGGGGAACACCCTTGATTGATTGCCGGGAATAAGGGCCCTACGGCCTAAAGAGAATACTAATAATGCAGGAGGATAGTGAAAGATGAACTATGCTAGAAACCCGTATCGGGACGTGAATGTTCAGACTATGTCGGCCACTTATGGGCCACTTCATGTTCGGACGAAGGTCTGTGTTTGTAGCATAAAAGACAGTAACAAAACCGCGCAGATGTCTACCACGAACAAGGTAAGTTTAATGAGAATGCGGGATTGGATCCCGGTAAGGACGGGTCAAGTTGATAGACTGTTGGCCGGAGATGATTTCGGACTATGGCCATGTCGGAAATTCCGTAAACCATGTCCGATACCATAAGGCGTCGTTGATTTTATCTTTGCACCCAATCGAGGGAGTGAATTATTAAGTGCGTAGCCCGAGCTCACTAACGTGCGCCCTCACACGCGGATCGACCTGCGCGGTCAGGTTGCGGGGATCGACCTGCCCGGTCAGGTCGCAGGGGTCAAGGGGGCAGCGGCCCCGGAACAAAATTTTAATTGAAGCACGGGTAATAGAGTTCCTTTCATTTTTTTTTTGGCATTGATCTTTGCATTCTTTTTTTGTTTGAACCTTTCTCTCCTTTTTATTATTATTATTCACCTCCCCATCTTTATATAAAAGAGGCGCACCGGGTAAGGACTTCAAAGGAGGGCGCCGGATAAGGGAGCACAAGGGGGGCGCGCCGGTTATGGATATTACAAGGGGGGGCGCGCCGGTTATGGTATTACAAGGGGGGCGCGCCGGATAAGGGAGCACAAGGGGGTGCGCCGGATTAACCAAGAATAGGAGGGTGCGCCGGATTGAGGCTAAAGGGGGCACACTATTCATTTCAGGAGTTTGAAGATGGTTTTGAGTGTGAAGCTAATCCGGTGCGAGGGGGTAGCGCGCCGGATTAACCCGCGCCGGATTAAGGCCCGCCGGGTTAATCTCTGTGGGTTTGATTTCATTCTGTTTGATTCTTTTCGCTTCTGTTCTTGTTTCTTCAACCTGTAGATTGACGTTTTGATTGGTTTATTCATTTAATTGATGGATTAAGTTGATAGAGAAGGGGGTTAAAGCCTTTTAATCGTTTATTAAGATGAACGAGCATGAAGATTGAATGTTTTATTAGGAGGGTTTATGCAGGAACTCAGAGGTTCAGGTTGATTCAACGGTTTCAGACATACGCTGCGCTTACTCCCAGAGAGCTTAGCTTGTTCGTCTGTTCTTATGTGTTCTTCGTCTGGCAAAATTTGGGTAGCATCTCCCCCGGACTAAGGTTTTGCCAGAGAAAAATGGGGAACACCAAACGGATTGCTCCGGGGTGAACCTCAAAACTCGGAGTGAGGCCTCCGTTAACCCGTAAGCGCTTGTGGAGGCTCGAGGACTAGCCTTCAAGAGCTCCCGCAGCTTACAGGTGGTGATTTCGTGAACGGGACAAATGTATGCCACAAGAGGGCTATGAATGTTCATCCATCACGTGGATTCCTTTGAAGGCCATACCATGGAGAGGTAGGCCTCAAAGACCCTGGATGAATAGAAAGTGAAGAAGGGAGGTAGAGGCTAAACAAAGAACATGAAGCTCGCAAAAGGACACTTCTTTTTATTCATCCACATAAACTGGGGAAGGTTTTTAACACAGAGAAGGTTCACCTCGAGATAAAAAAAGAAATACATTGTAGGGGGGGCAAGAATACATCGACAGAGGAGGGGAAGAGAGCACATGCTCTTTCCCCTCCGACTCACCTCTCACTCTCACTCCCCTCTCTTCACCTCACCTCTCCGGAATGGGGATGAAGCCTTTCTTCTCTTCGGCTGGGCTCCTCTTCTCGGCAGCTCTCACCTCTGAACAACCGCCCAACCATCCAGCAGCTAGCCTCTTTTTCTTTTGACGGGTTTGTCATATATATGGAGGTGGGGGAAGAAGTCTCTGAATCCCCCTTCCCTTTCGTTCCATTCTTCTCGTCCTCTCCGTGTCTGAAGCTCTCGAGTGGCCTGCAGGTGGAGGGGTTGATAGAGTAGGCAAGCTGCCTTCACGAGATTGGCCGACGGTGACCAACGAAGAAGCGACGTTCGGTGCGGGGCTCGAAGCCTTCCATTCCTGGGAGCAAGAAGGGCTCAGGCAGTTGCACGCCGGTCAGGTGCGGGTTGTTCGGCCATTTCAGGTAAGCTCTCTTTGTTCGCACCCCAAAACAGGGGATCGGACTGAAGATGGGACAGCAGTTTGGTTAAAACGGCGCGGGGGGTGAGCGCGCTGGTTTAGGACCAAAAGAGGTGCGCACCGGTTTAACAAGGGAAGGAGGGGTGCGCCGGTTTAAGGCAACAGTAAGGGCAAATGGAAAAATGGGGCGCGCCAATTTTGGGGGCGCCGGATTAAGATGTTGAAGGGGTGCGCCGGTTTAGAGCGCGCCGGTTTAAGGCCCTTCCGCGCCGTTTTAAGCCTCAAATGGATTCTTTTCGAAGTCGCAGTCATTTATTCGAGTGTTGGCGTTCCCGGCATGTTCTAGTTGTAATGTGTGGCCTCCATAATATTCCATTAGCAGCCTTTGGGGCTTGGTCCCAGACTTTGCGTAACTTTCGGTGCATGCCGAGATTGTGCCGGAGTTCTCGGCTTTTCTTTGATTCTACTCTCGGCGTGGCCGGTCGGAGAGTTGTAGCCGTATCTTCTGCCCGAGGGCCTCCTTAACGGATGGCGGACCACCAAGTGAGTTCTCGTCCTGGTTGGGCGAGGTATGGGTTTGTGCGGCCCTCTCATCTTCAACTTGCGCTTGAACGCGTAGACGCGAGTGTCGTATGATCATCATCGTCATCATTTTTTTTGACGTCCACAAATGCCCCCCACTCGCGGGTGGCGCAAGCGAGGGACGAGTGCGTGGGGCTCGCGAGTGTAGAGTTCTTCGACAAGATGCCTGTTCTTTCGGGCTACTGGCATGCTGGTCCGGTGCTAGTTCGGGGGAGAGCGCTCACTCCTTCAGCGAAGGGATGAGGGAACCGCTCCACCGCGTGCGCACATGGGCCAAGGGGTTTTTTGTTCATCGACTTAGATGGAAGGTCCAAGCCGAAGCGAAAGAGGTTTCTTCTTGTTCATCGACCCGGACGGAAGGTCCAAGCCAAGCAAGGAGGTTCTTTTCGTTCATCGACTTGGACGGAAGGTCCGAGCCAAGCAAATGCATTCTTTTGTTCATCGACTTGGATTGAAGGTCCGAGCCAAGCAAGGAGGTTCTTTTCGTTCATCGACTTGGACGGAAGGTCCGAGCCAAGCAAAGGCGTTCTTTTTGTTCATCGACTTGGACGGAAGGTCCAAGCCAAGGGATTATTCGTCGGTGGGACTGGGAGTTGTAATATTGAGGTGGTTTATTCATTGACACAGGGTTAGTGCCAAAGCAAGGGTATTTTTATTCATGGCACCAGACGGAAGGTCCAGGCCACTGGTTCGTTCATCGATGCCGACAGGGAGTCGGAGACCAACGTGGTTTATTCATTGACACGGGGTTAGTGTCAAAGTAAGGGTCTTTTTGTTCATGGAAGCAGACGAAAGGTCCGGGCCACTGGTTTATTCGTCGATGCCGATAGGAAGTCGGAGACCGACATGGTTTGTTCATTGACACGGGGTTGGTGCCAAAGCAAAGGTCTTTTTGTTCATGGAACCAGACAAAAGGTCTGGGCCACTGGTTTATTCGTCGATGCCGACAGGAAGTCGGAGACCGACATGGTTTGTTCATTGACATGGGGTTAGTGTCAAAGCAAGGGTCTTTTTGTTCATGGAACCAGACGAAAGGTCCGGGCCACTGGTTTATTCGTCGATGTCGACAGGAAGTCGGAGACCGACATGGTTTGTTCATTGACATGGGGTTGGTGCCAAAGCAAAGGTCTTTTTATTCATGGAACCGGGCGAAAGGTCCGGGCCACTGGTTTATTCATCGATGCCGACAGGAAGTCGGAGACCGACATGGTTTGTTCATTGACACGGGGTTGGTGCCAAAGCAAAGGTCTTTTTATTCATGGAACCGGGCGAAAGGCCCGGGCCACTGGTTTATTCATCGATGCCGACAGGGTGCCGGAGATCGACGTAGTTTATTCATTGACACGGGGTTAGTGCCAAAGCAAGGGTCTTTTTGTTCATGGAACCAGACGAAAGGTCCGGGCCACTGGCTTATTCGTCGATGCCGACATGAAGCCGGAGACCGACATGGTTGGTTTATTTATTGAAATATTCTCGAAGATAAGAGTGAATGTTAATAAAGGGAGACTGATTCCTCCCTCCCCTTTTTTTTTTTATTTTTTCTTTTCATCTTTTCCTTTTTGTTCTTCTTCTTCTTCTTTTTTCTCTTTTGTTGTTCTCTTTTTTTTGAAACGCAAGATAAATAGTGCCCAAACCATCTGGGCAATAGTAATGCAAATTCACCCGGGGCGGGTCGGAGAAATATTTCATTCATTGAATGGGGGAATTGGAGCGTGGTACAACCTCAAATGTCTACCGTTGAGGGGCGGAAACTGAACCTCTCCCCGATGGTTGACGATTACATATGCTCCGCCCTCGTAGACTTTCTGGACTACATAGGGTTCAAGCCAATTCTCATTCAACTTGCCATTGGGATTGGAAGCCATGACTTCTCTTCTCTTGACCATGACGAGGTCACCCTTTTTGAATTCACGCTCCTTAACGAGCTTGTCAAAGGCACGCGCTATTCGGGCCTGATAGACCTGGATATTCTGCTGGGCTTGAAGCCTTTTTCCCTCCAAGTTGGAGAGCTCTTCGAGCCTTCGCTCGACATTTGTTTGCTCTTCCCGGACCAACCCGTGCTGGATTGCGACCCGAAGGGAGGGTATTTCCAGCTCGATGGGGACAATTGCCTCCGAGCCATACACCAAGGAGAAGGGTGAACAACCAGTTGGAGTTTTGTATACAGTTCGGTACGCCCACAGGGCCTCGTACATTTTCTCTTCCCAGTCTCTCTTGTTGGAACTAACAATTTTGGACAGGAGAGTACAAAGAGTTTTATTGAAAGCTTCAGCCAAGCCATTGGCCTGTGGGTTGTAGGGGGTTGACGTCCTCCAATTGATCTTGTATTTCTCTGCCAGCCGGTAGACTTTCTGGTTGCGGAAGTGGCTTCCATTATCTGAGATAATTCGGTTAGGAGTGCCAAACCGGAATATGATGTTGCGGCGGATAAACCTGGCAACGATTTCCCCGGTCACTTCTTTCAAAGCAACAGCCTCCGCCCAGCGGGAGAAGTAATCAGTTGCGGCCAAGATGTACTTGCACCCAGCGGATGATGCGGGTAGTGGACCCACGACGTCTGTTCCCCATTGGGCAAAAGGCCAGCTGGGCAGTGTTGGATGCAGCGGCACGGGTGGTCTTCTAGGCACCGTCGCGTGCTCCTGGCATTTCTGACAAGACTTGGCATACTTGCAGCAGTCTTCGAACATTGTCGGCCAATAGTAACCGAGCTTCTTTATTTCAATCTTCATTTTCGGTCCTGCCTGATGTGGACCAGTCGCTCCGGCGTGAACCTCTTTCATGACTTTCCAAGCCTCTTCAGTGGATAAACATCGGAGGAGCACCTTCCATTTGGCGTCTGCCATAATTCGGAATAGGATCTCATTCGGACCACGTAAGAGTCCTTTGTTCTGATTAACTTGATCTTCTCTTCCCTTTGCCTGGGCAGTTGCTGATATTTAAACCACTGCAAAAGGGGGTCCCTCCAGTCGGGTAGGCTAATGGCTTCCGCTGTGGCGGCCTCAAGTTCTTCTTCTTCTGGCCCTTCTATCATGCTAGGCACTTGGCGTTGATTCACCACCCTGACGCTGAGGGATCCATCTGGTGGGACTGCCAATGAACTTGCCAATTTCGCCAGTGCATCGGCTTGTGCATTTCCCCCCTGGCGACGTGGCCTATCTCAATGAGGTAGAACTGCTGCATGAGCCATTTCGCCTTAGCATGCTAAGGGAGTAGTTCGGGTTTTCGTACGTCAAACTGTCCTTGGACTTGCTTGACGACCAATAATGAATCGCCAAATACTTGTAGCATTTTAATCTCCATTTACAAAGCGACTTGGAGACTGATGATCAGAGCTTCATACTCTACCTCGTTATTTGTGCAGGGCTTGTTAATGGAGCAGGATGTATGAAATACTTCTCCCTCAGGGGATTTAAGGATGATGCCAGCCCCGGCCCGTACTTTTGTGTGTCCAGACAGGGTTGTTTCTGTTCTTGAAGCTCCATCAAAGTGCAGCTGCCAGGCGATCTGTTGGGCTTGGTTCACCTCCAGTGTTTCATCTTCAGGCAACTCTGTGGCCAGTGGGGAGTCTTCAGGCACAAGGTGTGCTGCATAGAAATCGGCCATGGCTTGACCCTTAACGGCCTTTTGCGGCACATAGGTGATGTCGAATTCCATTAACAGTACGGCCCACTTGCCGAGACGTCCCTTCAAAATCAGCTGGGAGAGAATATGCTTGACTGGGTCGACCTTAGAAATCAGGCTCACTTCATGCGAGAGCATGTAATGCCTCAGCTTCTTGACTGCGAAGACCAAGGTGAGACAAACCTTCTCAATCGGGGTGTATTTTGCTTATGCCCCCATTAGTTTTCGGCTAAGGTAATAAAGAGCTTCCTCCTTCCCCTCATCGTTGTTCTGGGCGAGCATTGCCCCCAGCGAACATTCGGTGGCAGCTATATATAGAATAAGTGGCCTCCCCTTGACAGGTGCCCCCAGCATAGGCGGGGTCTTTAAGTAGTCCTTCAGCCGATCGAAGGCCTTCTGACATTCCTGGTTCCAGTTGAAAGGTGCATTCTTCATCATTAATTTATGGAATGGCTGACATCGCCCTGACAGATTGGAGATAAATCTCCGGATGTAAGCCAGCCGGCCTTGTAGGGATCTTAACTCTCCCAGATTCTTCGGAGGAGGTAGCTCCTGAATGGCTTTTATTTTAAAGGGGTCGATCTTGATCCCCCTATATCGAACAATGAAGCTGAGGAACTTTCCACTGGAGACGCCGAAGGCACACTTCATTGGGTTCATTTTCAGCTCATACCGTCGGAGTCTCTCGAAGATGATTCTAAGGTCATTCAGGTGATCCCCCCTTTCCTTTGTCTTGATGACCAAATTATCAATGTAGCATTCGACTTTTCTATATAGCAGTTCGTCGAATATCTTGGTCATCGCCCGCTGGTAAGTAGCGCCAGCGTTCTTGAGGCCGAAGGGCATTCTTTTGTAGTGGAATATCCCTTTAGGCGACCAGAAGGCCATATGAATTCGGTCGTGCTCAGCTATCCAGATTTGATTGTAGCCGGACGATCCGTCCATGAAAGACAAGGCCCCATGGCCAGTAGTTGCATCAATCATTACTTCGGTGATGAGTGCCTGAAAGTCATCTTTTGGGCAAGCTTTATTCAGGTCGCGGAAGTCCACGTAGATCCTGATCTGTCCATTCTTCTTCTTTACCGGCACAATGTTGGCCAACCAAGTAGTGTATTGATTTTCAGCTACAAAATCGACATCTATGAGCTTGTCGACTTCTTTACAAATCTATTTTATCAGCTCCGGCCTCATACGCCGGGGGGACTGCTTCACCGGCTCCACCTTGGATCAATAGCCAGAATATGTTGAGTCACGCCGGGGCTCAGGCCGGGCATCTCTTTGTAGTTCCAGGTGAAACAGTCCCGGAATTCTTGCAGCAACTTGACATATTGTCCCCTCTCTTGTGGAGGAAGAAGGGCACTCAGAAAGGTCGGCCTGGGGTCGCTTTCTGTGCCTAGGTTAATTTCAACGAGCTCATCCACTGTGGCCTGGCTGCCATCTTCTATTTCCGGAGGCGCTGGTAGTAGGTCGATGAAATACTTATCTTCACCATCTTCTGCTTCAAGGACACCATAGGCATCTTCTTGCTCTGCCTCGTTGGGTAATGAGGCTTTGCTTGTTTCCCCCTCTATTAGGCTTGCTGTGTGCGGCTCTGGGGGGCTCTCTTGTGTGGAGAAGTAAAGGACTTCTTCGGGATCTTCTTTGTAATTGTCATAGACGGCTCTTGCAGGGGCTGAGGTGATTGATTGCCATACTGGGGGCTGCTGCTCTGCTGGTGGCTGGGGTTTCCCATTCTCAGCTGCATCTTCAAAAATCTGGTGCTGAACTGACACCATGTAGATGCTTCTTTCGTGGCCACCCATCACATGGGGGCGTGGCGGAGCGACCACATAATCTCCCATTCTGAGCTCATCTCTCTCAATCAGGTCTTGAGCAATGTCCTTGAAGACGTAACAATCTTCGATAGAGTGGCCTAGTAGTTGGTGATAAGGGCAAAATAGGGGTCGCCACTTCTGCGAGCATCTTGCGGCCTCTTAGACCTCGGGAGGGAGACCTTGCCGTAGTAGCAGGCCCAATCAAAGATTACTCGGGTCTTATTCCTCGGGAAAGAGTAAGGCCTTTCCATCCTCTCCTGCAGTGTAGGATTTGGCTCGGCCGATTGTCTAACTGGGGGGGACAGCTACATCCCTTGCCTCCTTTCTCAGGTGCATGGGGGCATTCGGGACGCTGTTCGGGGACTGGCCCGTGTCGATGTTCTGTTGGCAGAAGATGCTCCTGATTAACTCAGACACGAGTGCAGTCGCTTCGGCCAATCGAGCCCTCAACATTTCAATTTCCTGCTATTGTTGATAACATAGGGCAAAGAGGGCAGAGTCGCACCGAGGGAGGCTCGGAGTCCGACTTGCTTCCCCGTCCTTTGCATCAATGTCAGACCAGGGTAATGGCACCCTGCTGCTGCAGTTATTCAAGGTTGGTCCCTCAGAGGAGGATGAGACCTTCCCCTTGCTCCTACAGGGAGCTGGATTCCATAGGAATATTTCTTCATCTTGTTCTTCGTTGGCCAAAGGCATAAGGTGCTGGCGACCTTCAACCTGGCATGGGCCTGCAGTGCCTACGTGGCTATTGCCGCCTGGAGCAGAGACTGATATCACATCGGCTTCATAGGAATCTTCTAGTGAAAAGCCCAACCCTGGATGCTGGGTGACTTGCAACAACCTCCGGTCCAGGTTTGGTGGGTTCCACATTTTCTTGAACATTTCTTTCCGACTGGAGAGCTGGCAAACGGGGATCCCTTGCTTTCTGGTCATCTTGACCACACGACCGGCTACTTCAGGGAGTCCCATGATTGGGACGAGTGGGTCGTGGAGCTCATCAGGGAGTCTACAATCGTCATCCCCTTGACCGGGTGCTCCTTGGCCACATAAAAGATGGTAGGCAGACCCCCGGGGTTGGGCACCTCGAAGGTCCTTAATGGTTCAACCACCTGGCAGTCAGCTTCTATGAGAGGCTTGATGATCCCGGGCGGGACCCTGGCATCTTGCAGCAAGTCTTCAAGGTGATGTGACACAACCTAGGACTCAACAAGCAAGCACAATTAAGCATTCAAAAACAGAACGATAATAGCAACCGCTCACCCGATGCTCACTAAGACCCGGGGTAACTTGGCAATGCCAAGGGGAGGTTGTGTGGGCTAGGCCCTTGCTGGTAGAGGGCCAGCAAGGCCAAGGTTTGATTCCCCAAGGGTATGGCTGCCCAAATCAAGGGTCCGACGAAGTGCCAAAGGGCACGGGTTCCACTCTCTTCCCACGATGATCACTTATAGCAAATGAGCTTAAGGAACGGGCTCTCGTCACGGCCAGCGGAGTTTATGAACTAATATTGAAAGAACAAGTATGAATTAGAGCAAAGTTTTGGAGCACTCACTCGATCGGTTTGAAGAAACCGGTCCCGCTCGGAGACGAGGGCGAGCGGGGAAGCGTGGGTTCCCCACACGCCGCACCGGGGTAGCTTGACCTGTTTAAGCTATTACAACACTACACCTCTCACAGGAGGGGGATCTTGGGGTGGGGGTTAATGAGATTACAAACAATACTACCTCCACGCAGGGAGGGGCCTTCATCCGGCCAAGCGAGGCGAGGAAATTAGAGTAAAGAGGGATGACTAAGTGACGGCACTGAATCTGCCTGCTGCCTACGAATAGGGACAGATAGTCGGTGTTTCTGCTGTAGAACCCGCTCAGAAATTTTACTGGTGGCGAGACTGGTGGGGAAATCTCCGTAGCTGAGAAGGGAATGCCTCAGAATTTCTTTAATTTCTTCTGGAGTCACTGTTGGCTGGGATGGAGGTTTGAACAGAGCCTCAGATTCTCAGACCGGCAGCTGTAGACTCCTAACAGCAGATTGCAGAGAATGCCTCGGCAGCTCCCGACCTCAGAATCAAGTGCCGTTAGAGTCGTTGGAATCGTGGATGAGTCCTCTTCGCAGCAAAACTGATGGGGAAGCCAACCGATATCGTAAAAGACTAGGGGATATAGAACAATGGTGACTGGTCGGTGCAGACTATGAGTAGTAGATCTGCGTAGCTGAGGGAGAAAAATGAGAACTCTGGATCACAAACACTGAATGAAGTTCTGTTTCTTGATTCTGGAAGTAGACTAGGCGATGAAGAACTTTGAAGAAGAACTTGTGGACTGAATCCTTCGGGGTTCATCGTGGCAGAGCTTCTAATCTGGCTCAGGTCCTCAACCGAGGCAGAACTACACAGTTGTGGGAGAATGGACCTCCTGGACGGCTCGGAGATCGGAAGAAGATGAAACCACTTCTGTTGCGAAGGAGACTGGTAGATGCTTCCGACAATGGCTCTTGGGTCTTCAAACGCATCCGGAGGAAGTCGTGGTGGCTGCTGCAAGTTGCTGGTTCATCTGTAACCTCTGGACAGCAAACTGCAACTTTGAAGTAGCTTCCAATGACCAAGAAAGAAGAAGGGGAAGGGGGTAGATGAGTGTGGGAGTGATTCCTGGTTGTAAGGGGGTCTTGGAGGGGG
This sequence comes from Amorphophallus konjac, assembly GCA_022559845.1. Lineage (NCBI taxonomy): Eukaryota > Viridiplantae > Streptophyta > Magnoliopsida > Alismatales > Araceae > Amorphophallus > Amorphophallus konjac. The sequence continues at coordinate 45,344,221 of CM040123.1, forward strand.
TGTTCTAAGGTGTGGGAGGTGGAGAATAAGGTCTAGAAGAGGGTCCAATAGATGGTGGTAGTGGGGGCTGCGAATTTGGTTGGAATGGAGAGAGGGAAAGGATATTCGAAAATAGATTTAAGGGTGGGGTTAATTTTTTATCTTGGGAATGGGGGGGTTTTGTTGGGGAAGGGAAGGGGTGCTTGGGGTAGTGGGAAGGGTGCTTGGGAAAGTGGGAGGAATAGTTGGGGGTTGGATGGTGAGGAGAGGATTGGTGGAGGGGGTCTTGGGAAGGGGTGGAGTATTGATGAGGGTTGTGGGGAATGGGAAGAGGCTTAAATGGGGTAGGTGGGGAGTGGAGGTGGTTGGGAAGGGAGGAGAGAGAAGAAAATTCGAATTTGGGTGTTGAGGAGAGAGAAAGTGGAGTGAAAAAGAGAGATTAAGAGAGGGAAGGGTGGGGAATCTCTCCCCTAGGGTTTCTCACCCAAAAAATAGAATCTCTCCACTAGATAAGAAGTGTAAACTCTCAAAATGGCAAGTTTTTTCATTCATTGATTCATTAGTTCAAATGGGGGGAAATGGGGTCCTATATATAGGCAACCCACATTTTACAAAAAGACCTTGACTCTTAACACAATGACAAATAACCAAGGGAAGGGGGGGTGCCCTTGGGTCAAGCCCAATGAATTGGGCCCATAAACTAATCTATCAACATAATGACACTTAACCTAGGTAAATGACACATTAACCTAGGTACAAGACTCAAATAAAAGGAAAATTACATAATTATGACTCAAAGAAAATATGAAAGTTACATGAATTGACTTAGAAAAATGTGACGGATGTAATGGAATCATGCTGGCGGGCAACCGGGGCTTTGAAAATAGATGGGGTGAGAGATGCCCCCATCATACTCCCGGGGTGCGGAGAACTCGACTCCGTCGAGTAAGAGTCCTTCCCTCCTCGGAAGGTGTAGAAGTGGTATCGCCCACAAGTCTTCCGAACGAGACCGATCCATCCACCTGCCGAGATAGCGCTCGTATACCTTGCTTCTGGTGGTAGTGACCTGTTCACCCAATATTCGTTCAATGTGCTCACGCTGGGCTCCTCTCGGGTGGGTGCTCTCTCCTCTCGGGTGGGTGCTCTCTCAACAGGAGGAATAGGCTCAATATTCTCACTGGATACCACCGGGGGCCCCTTATATGGCACTAGGTCGGCTACATTAAATGTGGGACTTACTCCATACTCCTCTGGAAGATCTAACTCATAGGCATTAGTGCCAAGGCGTCTCAAAACGCGAAAGGGACCAGCCCCATGATGCCTCAACTTAGAGATGGCTCTCGGGGGGAGCCTCCTCGTCCTCACCATCACAAAGTTACCCACATGGAATTCTTGGTGCCGTCGATGAGAGTTGGCTTGCCTTTTATGAGTCTCATTCTTTTTGCTTATGTGTTTGCTAAAGTTTTCATGTAATTTTGTGAATGCTGACATTCTAGGGGTGATGGGTGGACCTGGGTAACCAAAAGTAAACCAATCATGCTTTGACGCCAAGAAGACTTTGATGGAATGGGGAGGACCGGGGCATCCATAGGTGATCCGGTCATGCATGGGGGTGACAAATGCTGGGGGACCCGGACATCCATGAATACTCCTATCATGCCTACGACTCATGATGAGTGAAGGTGGACCACTACATCCAAATTTAGACCACTCATGCTTTCTACTTGACATGTGGGTGATATGAATGAATGGACCCAACATAGTGTTCATGCCAAAGGGTGTGGAAAGCCTAGACACATGCATACTTTTCCCAAAAGTGACTTCCATGTGTATAGGTGTGGGAAAACCTTTGAACTCCAATTGGAACGGATCGAATGGATCTAAGAAGGTGGTCATCATGGGGTGGGGCACAACCTTATTACCTAGGGATATGTGGCCCAAGGTCATGGCGTCCAAGGTGTAACCCGGGTCTAAGATGGAGTGGATTGGGTCAAACATGGTGAGTTGGTATAGGGAAAGGTGGGTGGTGGATAAAGTGTTTGGGTCACACGAGTCTCTTGACTCCCATTGGAATGGATCATATGGATCATAAAAGGGGTTACCTAGGGGGAGGAACTCCATGTCTTCAAGATCCTCAAAAGGTGCTAAGTCATCCTTCTCCATGATAGTTGGGCCAATGTTCTTGGCAAGTGGGTCGGCCATGAGTGTAGGGTTTGGCATTCTACCAGAGATAAGAAGCTCTAAATCGAGGAGAAGGTTGGGCTCATCGGGTGTAGGGAGGAATAGAAGGAGGTAGCTAGTGTAGCAACCAATGGTGCAAACCGAGGTGATAGACCCTATGCATAGGTGTAGGAGGCTAAGGCTTCTAGGTTGTTCGACCATAGGGGTCAACATGCTAGTCATCTCTATTTGCCATGCTATGCCCTTGAGAAGGTCCTCTAAGGTCTCCACTTGATAGGATGCTTGGATTGTGGTGTGATAGGAGAAGAAGGGCATTATGGGAAGGCTTTCCTTCATGGGTGGGAAATTATGGGCCATGATCTCTCTTATTGGGCTCTTTTTTAGACAACTAACAAGGGGTTCCCCTAAGATGAGATTGACTCCAACTAAAGATGGTGATGTAAGGTGAAGACCCTCGTATGTTGTTTCTTCTTCAACTTGGACTTGGGTTTCCTCCAAGGTGGAGAGTGGGTTTGGAGTGTTCACCACTATGGGGTGGGGTATGGGTTCTTCTTCCAAGGAGGTGAGAGGGGCTTTTGAGAGTGTGGTGATGATTGGGGCATAGTGTATCCGGGGTGGTAGGTAGTGGGAAACTTGGGTTAGGATAGGTAAGGGTAGTAGTGGAGGCTTTGGTGGGAGTTGGATTGGGGTAGGGAGAGGAAGATGGGTGGGTTGAAGGGGTTTGGGTTGATTGGTTTTAGGAGGAGTGTCCCCTTTTGGGGGTGATGGAGAGGTAGTGGTGGGGGTAACCATGGGCCTAGGTGGAGAGTTGGCCATGGGGCCCAATTGGGTATGGGGACCTATGGTTATGGTGTGGACTTGGAGGTGGGGTGTAAATGTAGTGGTTGGGGTAGGAGAGATGGGAAGTGGTGGGGAATGGGTGATTGGGGTCTTGGATTGACCGAGTGGGGATGATGGAGTTGAAGTGCTCCTTGGACTTTGGTGATTTGAGTAGGAGGGAGAGGGTTGGAGGGTGTAGATTTTTCTAAGCTCGGTCTACATCTCATCCCAAGTGCTAATTGGGGCCTCCCTACGGATCTTTCTCAAACCTTCCACAACTAACCAATGAGTTTTAGCTTGTTTAGAGAGGTGTGCCTTGGCTAGCCTCATTCTCCTTCCTTCGTTCAAGGGGCAACCTTTAAAGAATTGGTCTAGGAAAACCACCCAATCTAGGTAGAGGCTTGGGCTGTTGGATCCATCAAAGGCGGGGGTTTTGATTTTCAAGTGTTCTAAAAATATGGTTTCTAGATTTCCCCAAAGGTCAATCTTATTCACTCTTGGTACACGGCTATTTTCTTCAAGTCGGTCGAGTCGAAACATGATATCTTCAAGCCGATTAAGGACATTAGGTAGGGCTTCTATGATAGAGGTGTTGCTACCCACTTTGTTGGCAATGGAGCTTCCATGAGGATTTGGGCTTCTTGGGAAAGTTGATGGGGATGGATATGACGGGTATGAAGTGGCCATTCTAGTGGACATGGGAGATGCAACCGAGGACTCTAAATGCATAAACATGACCTAGGACCAACTTGTGGAGAGACAAGTTGTGAACTTGCTCTGATACCAATTGATGTGACACAACCTAGGACTCAACAAGCAAGCACAATTAAGCATTCAAAAACGGACCGATAATAGCAACCGCTCACCCGATGCTCACTAAGACCCGGGGTAACTTGGCAATGCCAAGGGGAGGTTGTGTAGGCTAGGCCCTTGCTGGTAGAGGGCCAGCAAGGCCAAGGTTTGATTCCCCAAGGGTATGGCTACCCAAATCAAGGGTCCGACGAAGTGCCAAAGGGCACGTGTTCCACTCTCTTCCCACGATGATCACTTATAGCAAATGAGCTTAAGGATCGGGCTCTCATCACGGCTAGCGGAGTTTATGAACTAATATTGAAAGAACAAGCATGAATTAGAGCAAAGTTTTGGAGCACTCACTCGACCGGTTTGAAGAAACCGGTCCCGCTCGGAGACGAGGGCGAGCGGGGAAGCGTGGGTTCCCCACACCCCGCGCCGGGGTAGCTTGACCTGTTTAAGCTATTACAACACTCCACCTCTCGCAGGAGGGGGATCTTGGGGTGGGGGTTAATGAGATTACAAACAATACTACCTCCACGCAGGGAGGGGCCTTCATCCGGCCAAGCGAGGCGGGGAAATTAGAGTAAAGAGGGATGACTAAGTGACGGCACTGAATCTGCCTGCTGTCTGCGAACAGGGCAGATAGTCGGTGTTGCTACTGTAGAACCCGCTCAGGAATTTTACTGGTGGCAAGACTGGTGGGGAAATCTCCGTAGCTGAGAAGGGAATGCCTCATAATTTCTTTAATTTCTTCTGGAGTCGCTGCTGGCTGGGATGGAGGTTTGAAAAGAGCCTCAGATTCTCGGACCGGTAGCTGCAGACTTCTAACAGTAGATTGCAGAGAATGCCCCGGAAGCTCCCAACCTCAGAATCAAGTGTCGTCAGAGTCGTTGGAATCATGGACGAGTCCGCTTCGCAGTAAAACTGACGGGGAAGCCAACCGATGTCAGAAAAGACTAGGGATGCAGAATAATGGTGACTGGTCGGTGCAGACTATGAGTAGCAGATCTGCGTAGCTGAGGGAGAAAAATGAGAACTCTGGATCACAAACGCTGAATGAAGTTCTGTTTCTTGATTCGAGAAGTAGACGGGGCGATGAAGAACTTTGAAGAAGAACTTGTGGACTGATTCCTTCGGGGTTCGTCGTGGCAGAGCTTCTAATCTGGCTCAGGTCCTCAACCGAGGCAGAACTGTACAGTTGTGGGAGAATGGACCTCCTGGACGGCTCGGAGATCGGAAGAAGATGAAACCACTTCTGTTGCGAAGGAAACTGGTAGATGCTTCTGAAGATGGCTCTTGGGTCTTCAAACTCGTCCGGAGGAAGTTGTGGTGGCCGCTGCAAGTTGCTGATTCATCTGTAACCTCTGGACAGTAAATTGCAACTTCGAAGTAGCTTCCAATGACCAAGAAAGAAGAAGGGGAAGGGGGTAGATGAGTGTGGGAGTGACCCCTGGTTGTAAGGGGGTCTTGGAGGGGGTGTTCTAAGATGTGGGAGGTGGAGAATAAGGTCTGGAAGAGGGTCCAATAGATGGTGGTAGTGGGGGCTGCGAATTTGGTTGGAATGGAGAGAGGGAAAGGATATTCGAAAATAGGTTTAAGGGTGGGGTTAATTTTTTATCTTGGGAATGGGGGGGTTGTGTTGGGGAAGGGAAGGGGTGCTTGGGGTAGTGGGAAGGGTTCTTGGGAAAGTGCGAGGGGTAGTTGGGGGTTGGATGGTGAGGAGAGGATTGGTGGAGGGGGTCTTGGGAAGGGGTGGAGTATTGATGAGGGTTGTGGGAATGGGAAGAGGCTTAAATGGGGTAGGTGGGGAGTGGAGGTGGTTGGGAAGGGAGGAGAGAGAAGAAAATTCAAATTTGGGTGTTGAGGAGAGAGAAAGTGGAGTGAAAAAGAGAGATTAAGAGAGGGAAGGGTGGGGAATCTCTCCCCTAGGGTTTCTCACCCAAAAAATGGAATCTCTCCACTAGATAAGAAGTGTAAACTCTCAAAATGGCAAGTTTTTTCATTCATTGATTCATTAGTTCAAATGGGGGGAAATGGGATCCTATATATAGGCAACCCACATTTTACAAAAAGACCTTGACTCTTAACACAATGACAAATAACCAAGGGAAGGGGGGGTGCCCTTGGGCCAAGCCCAATGAATTGGGCCCATAAACTAATCTATCAACATAATGACACTTAACCTAGGTAAATGACTCATTAACCTAGGTACAAGACTCAAATAAAAGGAAAATTACATAATTATGACTCAAAGAAAATATGAAAGTTACATGAATTGACTTAGAAAAATGTGACGGATGTAATGGAATCATGCTGGCGGGCAACCGGGGCTTTGAAAATAGATGGGGCGAGAGATGCCCCCATCACAAGGTATGGTGTTCCCGGTGTAGGGTAGATGGGAAGAGAGGTGGCCCAGAATACCCCTTCTGCTTTGGAAATGAATGACACCTAAGGGGGAGCCACATAGCCAGGCGGTGGTGGAGGGAACCCGCTGTCAGGCTCTGCCTTCTTCTTTCCTTTGTCTGAGTGGCTTGGGAGGCTTGCTTCAGCTTTTCCAAATAGAGATTAGCGTCCGATATGTGACATTCGAACACTTCGAAAGGATGGAGGTCGGCAAAGATTCTATCCTCTTTCCCGTTGCCGGGGTACTTGATGCATTGGTGCAGAGTGGATGGTACCACGCAGTTTTGGTGCAGCCAAGATCTGCCGAGCAACGCCTTGTAAGAGGTGCTGGAGTTGATCACATGGAACTGGACCTTGGTGGTGAAGTCGCCGAGGGAGAGGTTGAACTTTGTGACCCCCATAGGGACCTCGCACTTCTGGTTGAAGCCGGCAATCTTGACGTTCCTGACCTCGACCAGGTGTACGTCAAAGTAATGTTTCTGATACACCCGATAGGGGAGTATGTTCACTGCTGCCCCAGGGTCGACCAATATTCGGTTGATGGGATGCCCATTCAGCTGCCCCTTCATGTAGAGTGGCCTGTTGTGACTGCAGGTAGGTAGAAGCATATCCTCTTCTGTGAAGGCCACAGCTACTTCAGGTGACATTTCTGCGAGGCAGGCTTCAACATATGCTGGTGTCTGGAGCGCAGCAATGACGGCTTTCCGTGTCTCTTCAACTAGAGATAGGATTTCCCAGACGGTGAACCTGGCTGGCATCTTCTTCAGGTGCTTGACTATTCTGTTGCTGGCTCGGACCTTGAGCAACTTCATCTCTTCGGCTCTACTGCGCCTACCTCCACCTTGAACCTGGGGAGCTGGCTCGGCGAGTGCCTCTTCCACTGGGTCGAGTGCCGCTTGAGCTTGCGGAGGCTGCTGGGTCACTTCCCTTTCTTTCATGAACTCAGAAAGGTTCGGGGTGTTGTCAGGTTCTTCCCTCGGCCGAGGAGGAGTCGGTACCAATGGGGTCGAGGGGCTACCTGCCTCTTTGGCCTGCTGGGACTCGTGGGGGCATGACTGTTTTCCCCTCTTAGTCGTAAAAAATTCAATAAATGAAGGGGCAGCCTGGCCGACCGGTTCTCCGGGGTAGAGACCTAAGGAAGGGGGAATCTCCATGCCTTGGACCCTAGGCTCGGGGATGTGATATGGTTGTTCTCCCCTGAACATGATGTTGTGGTTGGCCTGAGGAGGACGTCCCCACTTCCTTCCCGACCTGGTGGCATGTTGGGAGGTGGATGCTTCAGCTTGATTCACCTCTGACGACTCGACGGGCACTTCTTGCTCTTCCTCTCTCAGGGAGAGGGCTGTGTCAAATAATGTTGAGAGGGTGTTGCAAGAAAGGACAACCCCACTCTTCTTCTTGTTTCTAGGTCTTCTCTTCTTCTTTTTCTTCTTCTCTTCAGTGGCTGGCAACTGCTCTTGAGGAAGCTCACCCCACAAGAGAGGCTCTTCTTTCGTCTCGGCTTCCGCTTCTGGAGCTAGTTCGAGTGACTCGAACTCCTCCCAAGGGACATACTCCTTCAACTCCACAGGCTGGATCTCGGGCTGCTCATAATCTTCAAGCCAATCAATAATAGCCTGGAGTCTTTCAACCGCAGGGCTGGTTTCCTTGTGCACCCGCATCGGGATGTGTTTCTTCTTGTTGTGAGTGGGCCGTCTCATAACGAGCCGGGGGGCTGTGTCATGCAAGACAGGTATCACTGGTGGCGGTGCCGGTCGGGGTGTAACACCCCTAATGTGAACTTTTGGAGTGGGCCGGGGAGCTTGTCTTCTTCTTCTGTTCTTCGTCGACGCGGCTTGCCAACCTCCTTGGTCTTGAGCTGGCGCCATGACGAAGGCTTGATAAGTTGCCTGTGTACTGGCCTCCGCCCATTCTTCAGGCAACTATTGGTATAAAGATACCATGTTGAGAGTGGTGCCGATGTTCGGCATCTCGTGCGGCTGCGGAGGATCCACTCTGAGCTCCCCCATGTCCAGCTCTCCCTTCTTGATCAAGGACTCAATGGCGTCCTTGAAGATGTAACAATCCTCAATGGTATGCCCAATCATCTGATGGTATGGGCAAAAGCGAGGATCGTCCTTCTTCTTCAAGTCACCAGGCCTCCTTGGATCTGGTAATGTGATCTTGTTGTACCTGGTGGCCCATTCAAACAGGACCCGGGCTTTGTCTCGACGAAAAGAATACAATTTATTCCTCATCTTCTCTCGCAGGGAGGGACCTTCCCGCCGTTCAGTGGCCCTGGGCGGAGGAGGGTTGTCTATTCCCTTGGCTTTCTCTTTCTGTCTCTCGAAAGCTTCAAAGTCCAGTGTGTGAACTTCTGGCAGTATTGGTCTTTTCTCGACCTGCCTGGCCCTCTGGCTTGATGCAGCTGGAGCGGAAGAGTATCGAGCAAGGAATACCTCAATCTCTGCTACTATGTTATTCAGACGGTCAAATGACCTTACCTCAGCATCGATCATCCTCTCAAGGATTTCCTTCTTCAGATTCTGTTTACATATCTGAACTGCGTCCTCCTGATGCGGGGGACGTTTGCACCTCATGCTGAGGTTCCTCCATCTCTTTATGTAATCGAGTGCGGACTCATCATTTCTCTGTCTCGTGGCATAAAGCTCTGCCACGGTTACCTCCCGCTCAGCTATGTAAAACCTTTCCTTGAATTTCTTCTGCATATCGGGCCAGTCTGCAATGGACCTGGCGGGCAAGCTCGAGTACCACTCGAAAGCGAGCCCGGTAAGTGTCGAGCTGAAGAACTTGAGAAGATAAGCTTCATATGCGGCTAGATCCCCCATAACATTTACATAATAGGCAATGTGCTCCCTGGGAGACCCTTGCCCATTAAATTTCTCAAACTTTGGCGGCTTGGTGATGCTGACCGGTAGCCTCTTGGCAGCATAGTGTGCCGGGTAAGGTACCCAGTATACGTCGAATGGCGTGTGATCACCATCACTCCTCTCTACCAACTTCATGTCTATCATTTGTTCGAGCATTAGTCTGCTCACTGTTGCCGGGTCAACCGGGTTTGGATAGAAATGGGCCGGTTGCGCCAGCGGCGTTGTTAACACTGTCGCCTGAGGTACAATAGTGGACCCCTGGAATGGCAGGTTCGGTGGCGGGGCCGATGTGACATGTTGTGGCTGATGCAGGGGTACGCCACTAGTGTAGGTAGGTATTAGGGGGGACACCGTCGCCTGCGGAGAAGCTTTCGAGGCCTGACCGTTGCCCCCAGAGGTCTCTGGCAATGCTTCAGTCTACCCGGATGTTGAGGGCTGAGCGGCTCTTTCTGTCAGTTGTTTCTTTAACAATTCGATCTCCCGCTGATATTGCTGCATCATGTGCAATACTGCAGGGTCGTTCATGGAAAGGCTAGGGGTGCCCCCTCTTTCTTCGATCGGCACCTCTTCGGATGAGGTGGATGGTCCTCCCGCGGTGCTTTCTGTAATAACATTGGTAGCCAAGGCCATTGAGGGTTCATCATAGTCACCTTCTCTAGTGTTGACTTGTGTCTTCTCAGCTGCCGCTTTCCCTCTTCTGGTAAGAGGTCCTGGCCTTGTGGCAAGCTTGGCCACTTCTTCGGGCTCGGTTGGTAGAGCCCCGTACCGGCCAGATACCCCTGCCATGTTGCAGGTATAAACTCTTAGGTCTCTGCCTCTTCTTTTTGTTCTTCTCGACGGCCTACCCGGAAAGACCAATCTGTCAAAGACCGATCTTCGTGGCTTCACTTCTTCCCTCGGCGGGGACTGATAACGCTCCTCAAAGCAGTTTCTTGACTCGGTGCTGGGCACAGGCCGAGTCTCTGCTTCTTCAAATGCCGAGGCTACTACCCCCAGTAATCTCTGGCGACCCAGGGGAGTGCTCCCCGGGCCCCGCAAGTAGTTCTTCATGGCTTGCTCCACTCCTTCCCAGTCCTGGTCAGGGGGAGACGCTAGTGATGTTGCCCTATTAACAACAACGGGCATGTGGGTTGCAGGCTCCGCACGGGCAGCCTGATAGCGACGTCGGTAGTGTCGATGATGGATGTTCTCCGGTGCGGCTGGTGTACTTAATGCCGACTGGCAGACGGGGGCCGATGTCTGACCCGATCTCCTTGTTGTGCCCTTGCCGGGCGGAAGGTGCTGGGCCCTGCCCGGGCTGGTGAGGTGAACCGGGCCCCCTTGGGAACCCAAACTTGGTCAGCTTTGGTGGGCCTAGAGGCCGACTGCTGCTGCGGCGCTGGGGCCGGAATGGTGGGCGTCATCTTGCCCTTCATCTTCTCTAGTGCCTGAAAAGAGTTGCGCACTGGTACGGTGGGTACAATGCGATCTGGGATCACCTCATAACGTTATCCAGTAAGATGCACCCGGAAAGTCCCGACGACAGCAGACTTGCCGGTGCTGGAGAATCGGCCTCGGGGTGATGTCGTGGCGTGGCTCCTCCGGAGCCTCCTCTGGTGAGAGGCCGACCCTAGGTGAGAAGGGCCGGCAGTTTGGTGCACATGGTGCACGTTGCAGCTCAGCGTCTCAGTCGAGACGATCTTGGAAGTCTCGGCCATTGATCGGCCGACAGTAGCTTTGGTGGCCCCCCTGGATGGGAGCTTTGCTTTTAGTCCTGTTAGACGCTTCCACGTCCAGCAGGTTCGTGAAGGCTACCCCGAGGAAGTTGGGGAAGCCTACCACGGGAGGGAAGCTCCCGAAGCTGAGGGGGACGGCCATGTAGCCGTTCTGAACATGGCTCTCGACGACCTGTTGACCGAACGTGGGGGCCATCCTGGTGTCCGAAATGCAACCTGCATTTGCAAATCAAACAATTAGTATCACAAGAAAGGGGCCGTAGGGCCCTTATTCCCGGCAAAGAGATGAAGGGTGATTCCAGTCCCACCGGGCGTGCCAGACTTGTGGATGCACTTTTTATTAAGATCGTTGGTTGTTCGTTTATTGGGGTTTATTAAGTGCGAGGGCGTGCCAGTCACCTAGGTGACGATTTATTCGGGCTTCATGGAAGCCCATGGTGCCGCGATCTGACTAATCAGACAATTGTGTAGTTCGTGTCGGGACCGAAACCCGCCGTGCCGTAAAGGCCACGGCGTTATTTACATCCCCCATACGGGGGAACACCCCTGATTGATTGCTGGGGAATAAGGGCCCTACGGCCTAAAGAGAATACTAATAATGCAGGAGGATAGTGAAAGACGAACTATGCTAGAAACCCGTATCGGGACGTGAATGTTCAGACTATGTCGGCCACTCATGGGCCACTTCATGTTCGGATGAAGGTCCGTGTTTGTAGCATAAAAGACGGTAATAAAACCGCGCAGATGTCTGCCACGAACAAGGTAAGTTTAATGAGAATGTGGGATTGGATCCCGGTAAGGACGGGTCAAGTTGATAGACTGTTGGCCGGAGATGATTTCGGACTATGGCCATGTCGAAATTCCGTAAACCACGTCCGATACCATAAGGCGTCGTCGATTTTATCTTTGCACCCAATCCGAGGGAGTGAATTATTAAGTGCGTAGCCCGAGCTCACTAACGTGCGCCCTCACATGCGGATCGACCTGCGCGGTCAGGTTGCGGGGATCGACCTGCCCGGTCAGGTCACAGGGGTCAAGGGGGCAGCGCCCCCGGAACAAAATTTTAATTGAAGCACGGGTAATAGAGTTCCTTTCATTTTTTTTTGGCATTGATCTTTGCATTCTTTTTTTGTTTGAACCTTTCTCTCCTTTTTATTATTATTATTTACCTCCCCGTCTTTATATAAAAGAGGCGCGCCGGGTAAGGACTTCAAAGGAGGGCGCCGGATAAGGGAGCACAAGGGGGGCGTGCCGGTTATGGATATTACAAGGGGGGGCACGCCGGTTATGGTATTACAAGGGGGGCGCGCCGGATAAGGGAGCACAAGGGGGCGCGCCGGATTAACCAAGAATAGGAGGGCGCGCCGGATTGAGGCTAAAGGGGGCACACTATTCATTTCAGGAGTTTGAAGATGGTTTTGAGTGTGAAGCTAATCCGGCGCGGGGGGGTAGCGCGCCGGATTAACCCGCGCCAGATTAAGGTGCGCCGAGTTAATCTCTGTGGGTTTGATTTCATTCTGTTTGATTCTTTTCGCTTCTGTTCTTGTTTCTTCAACCTGTAGATTGACGTTTTGATTGGTTTATTCATTTAATTAATGGATTAAGTTGATAGGGAAGGGGATTAAAGCCTTTTAATCGTTTATTAAGATGAACGAGCATGAAGATTGAATGTTTTATTAGGAGGGTTTATGCAGGAACTCAGAGGTTCAGGTTGATTCAACGGTTTCAGACATACGCTGCGCTTACTCCCAGAGAGCTTAGCTTGTTCGTCTGTTCTTATGTGTTCTTCATCTGGCAAAATTTGGGCAGCATCTCCCCCGGACTAAGGTTTTGCCAGAGAAAAATGGGGAACACCAAACGGATTGCTCCGGGGTGAACCTCAAAACTCGGAGTGAGGCCTCCGTTAACCCGTAAGCGCTTGTGGAGGCTCGAGGACTAGCCTTCAAGAGCTCCCGCAGCTTACAGGTGGTGATTTCATGAATGGGACAAATGTATGCCACAAGAGGGCTATGAATGTTCATCCATCATGTGGATTCCTTTGAAGGCCATACCATGGAGAGGTAGGCCTCAAAGACCCTGGATGAATAGAAAGTGAAGAAGGGAGGCAGAGGCTAAACAAAGAACAGGAAGCTCGCAAAAGGACACTTCTTTTTATTCATCCACATAAATGGGGGAAGGTTTTTAACACAGAGAAGGTTCATCTCGAGATAAAAAAGAAATACATTGTAGGGGGGGGCAAGAATACATCGACAGAGGAGGGGAAGAGAGCACATGCTCTTTCCCCTCCGACTCACCTCTCACTCTTACTCCCCTCTCTTCACCTCACCTCTCCGGAACGGGGATGAAGCCTTTCTTCTCTTCGGCTGGGCTCCTCTTCTCGGCAGCTCTCACCTCTGAACAACCGCCCAACCATCCAGCAGCTAGCCTCTTTTTCTTCTGACGGGTTTGTCATATATATGGAGGTGGGGGAAGAAGTCTCTGAATCCCCCTTCCCTTTCGTTCCATTCTTCTCGTCCTCTCCGTGTCTGAAGCACTCGAGTGGCCTGCAGGTGGAGGGGTTGATAGAGTAGGCAAGCTGCCTTCACGAGATTGGCCGATGGTGACCAACGAAGAAGCGACGTTCGGTGCGGGGCTCGAAGCCTTCCATTCCTGGGAGCAAGAAGGGCTCAGGCAGTTGCACGCCGGTCAGGTGCGGGTTGTTCGGCCATTTCAGGTAAGCTCTCTTTGTTCACACCCTAAAACAGGGGATCGGACTGAAGATGGGACGGCAATTTGGTTAAAACGGCGCGGGGGGTGAGCGCGCCGATTTAGGACCAAAAGAGGTGCGCGTCGGTTTAACAAGGGAAGGAGGGGCACGCCGATTTAAGGCAACAGTAAGGGCAAATGGAAAAATGGGGCGCGCCGGTTTTGGGGGCACCGGATTAAGATGTTGAAGGGGCGCGCCGATTTAGAGCGCGTCGGTTTAAGGCCCTTCCGCACCGTTTTAAGCCTCAAATGGATTCTTTTCGAAGTCGCAGCCATTTATTCGAGTGTTGGCATTCCCGGCATGTTCTAGTTTTAATGTGTGGCCTCCATAATATCCATTTGCAACCTTTGGGGCTTGGTCCCAGACTTTGCGTAACTTTCGGTGCATGTCGAGACTGTGCCGGAGTTCTCGGCTTTTCTTTGATTCTGCTCTCGGCGTGGCCAGTCGTAGAGTTGTAGCCATATCTTCTGCCCGAGGGCCTCCTTAACGGATGTCGGACCACCAAGTGAGTTCTCGTCCTGGTTGGGTGAGGTATGGGTTTGTGCGGCCCTCTCATCTTCGACTTGCGCTTGAACGCGTAGACGCGAGTGTCGTATGATCATCATCGTCATCATTTTTTTTTACGTCCACACCTATGTGTCGGGTCCATCACCTCGGTATACACCATTGGTTGCTACACTAGTGACCTCCTTCTATTCCTCCCTACACCTGATGAGCCCAACCTTCTCCTCAATTTGGAGCTTCTTATAGCGGGTAGAAAGCTAAACCCTCCCCTCATGGCCGACCCACCCACCAAGAACTTCGGCCCAATTGTTTCATTAGAGGAGGATGACCCACCACCATTTGAGGATCTTGAGGACATAGAGCCCCTCCCCCTTGGTAACCTTTTTCATGATCCCTTTGATCCTTTCCAATGGGAACCGGGGAACCCATGTGACCCAACCACCTTACCCACCGCCCCTTTCCTACCCTCACCCACCATGTTGGGCCAAGCTCACCTCATCCATAACCCATGTAACATCAAAGGAGCCATGACCTTAGGCAACACCCACCTAGAGATCGAGGAAATGCCCCACCCCATATCCACCTTCCTAGATCCCTTCGACCCTTTCACATGGAAGTTCAAAGGTCGTCCCACATCTATGCACATGGAAGTCGCCTTTGGGATAAGCATGCATGTGTCTAGGCTTACCACACCACTTGGCATGAACACTATGTTGGGTCCATTCATTCACATCACCCACATGTCAAGTAGGAAACAAGAGTTGTCCATATTCGGGTGTAATGGTCCTCCTTCATTCATCATGGGTCGTAGGCATGATAGGAGTATTCATGGATGGCCGGGTCCCCCGGCATTTGTCACCCCCATGCATGACCGGATCACCTATGGATGTCCCGGTCCTCCCCATTCTATCAAAGTCTTCTTGGCGTCAAAGCATGATTGGTCTACTTTTGGTTGCCCAGGTCCACCCATCACCCCTAGAATGTCCGCATTCACAAAATTGCATGAAAACCTTCGCAAGCACATCAACAAGTAAAATGAGATTTATAAAAGGCAGGCTGACCCCCCTCGGCGTCACCAAAAATTTCACGTCGGTGACTTTGTGATGGTGTGGACAGAGAGGCTCTCCCCGGGAGCCATCTCCAAATTAAGGCCTCGTGGGGCTGGTCCCTTCTAGGTTCTGAGGTGCATTGGCACTAATGCCTATGAGTTATATCTTCCCGAGGAGTACGGAGTGAGCCCCACATTCAACGTGGCCGACCTAGTGCCATATAAGGGTCCCACGGTGGTATCCAGTGAGGATATTGAGCCCACACCCCTCATTGAGAGAGCACCCACCCGTGAGAAGAGTCCTCTAGTCAGGAGAGCCCGGCGTGAGCGAATTGAGCGAATATTGGATGAACATGTCACTGCCACCAGGAGCAAGGTTTATGAGCGCTATCTCGTCGGGTCGATGGATCGGTCTCCTTCGGAAGACTTGTGGGCGGTATCACTTCTATACCCTCTGAGGAGGGAAGGACTCTTACTCGACGGAGTCGAGTTCTCTGCACCCCGAGAGTATTATGGGGACATCACCTTCTGTGCCCACACTCACGGCTCATCTCCTCGCCCCAGAAGCATCCGACATGGTCTAGTCATTTATTTTGAGTCATATGTTGTATTTTCATATTTTATTTAAGTCATATCATTGTAATTTTCCTTTTATTTGAGTCCAGTACCTAGGTTAATGAGTCATCTACCTAAGTTAAGTGTCATAGGGTTGATTAGATTAGTTAATGGGCCCAATTCATTGGGCTAGGCCCAGGGGCGCCCCTACCCCCTTGGTTATTTGTCATTGTAGCAAGAGTCAGGGACTTTTTGTAAAATGTGGGTTGCCTATATATAGGACCCCATTCCATCCCATTCGAAGTCAATGAAATTGCCATGTATTGAGTTCCAAAATTCAAGTTTTTTGTGGAGAGAATCCATTAGTGGGGTGTGAAGCCCTACGGTGAGAAGCCCTTCCTCTCTCTCTCTCTCTCTAAGGGGACCCCCTCTCTCTCTTCCACCCTCCCTAAATTTCGTATTTCCCCACTCTCTCCTCTCTCCTCCACCTAGGCTCCACCTCATCCACACACCACTAGCCACCCCAACCACCTCATCACTTCCCTAGGTGCATTCATTACCCCTCCACCAACTCCCACCAAATCTCCTCCCTCCCTAGGAGATTCTTGGATTTCCCAACATAATCCACCCTAGTCCCCACACAATCTTATAGCTCCCAATGGGAATTTGAATTGTTTCCCTCCACTCTCTCCCCCCCTTCCACTTCCCTTCACCATTAGTGATGTGACACAGACTGTGGGAGAATGCAGCAAGTGGACGTGTTCCCTTGGACCTAAATCGCAAACACAATCGCAAGAATTGAGATTGCCGGAAATCGCCAATCCTCCGCGCGCACCCGCTTCCCATGGTGACTCGGTGATGCCGAGTCGAGGTGGTGGAGCAAGACCCTTGCTGGCAGAGGGCCAGCAGGGCTATGGTTTCCCTCCAAGGGAACGGTGCCCACAATCAAGGCGCTGGCTAGGTGCCTTGGGGGCACTGGGTCACTCTCTCTCTAAAGCCCACGATGACCGTACGTAAGCTGGATGCTCCGGGGTCGAGCACTCTCTCACCGACCAGCGGAATAGTTTCACGGATATTAAAGGAACAAACACTGAGGGGAGCAAGGGCTGGAGATTACCTGGTTGGTTTGAAGAAACCAACCCCGTTCGGAGACGAGGGCGAGCGGGGAAGTGTGGGTTCCTCGCACACTGCGTCGACTGAAGCTTCGACCTGTTAAAAGTTTACATGTACTACGCCTCACGCAGGAGGGGGGATCTCGGGGTGGGGAGAATTGGATTACAAACAAACACTACCTCCACACAGGGAGGGGCGATAAGCCGGCCAGGTGGGGAGGGACGTGAAGCTAGGGACGGAGCCGAACTGCCCCTTTGAGGTTCTGCCCGCCTATTCTACTCGTTGACAGGTACCCGCTGTTGGATTTCCTGAGGACACTGCCGAACTCGAAAACTGACGTGACCAGTGCCAAAACGTCGCTGGCTGGTCCAGGATGTGGCCTGAATTTTTTCGGGACGTCGGGTTGTCGCTGTCGGCTAAGGTGGGGGCTGGACCGGTGCTGCTTGGTTCTGGTTCGGGCGGAGCCCAGATTGTAGCATCAGGTTGAGGACATTACCACGATCGCTCCCGTGATCAGATCGATGCAGGACCAGGATGGTTGCGAGCGTGGTTGAGTCTTCTTCGTTCAGCAACAAAGAATGGCCCCAGACGAGGTCGGGGTCGAGAGATATGTCCAGAAGAGCGGGAGGGGGTCTAGACGGATTCTGACTGACCTGATCTGCGACCCTGGAGTAGAAAAATCGGAACGAGCTGCTCCGGGCTTCAATTGGTGCCCCGCTGGATGCGTTGGACAGGCGACTGGTGGAACTTTACTCCGGCCAAGTGGCGCACCAAGGGGAGTTTCGGTGTGGTCCATGTAGCTTCTGAACTGCAGCTCTGGTCCCTGCTCAGGTCCCAGTTGCGCAGTCGGACGAAAATGAGTCTCCCGGGTGCCTCCGAATTCGGATAGGGGCGAGACTGCCTCGCCTGCGAAGCTAGCTAGGAGAGATTTCCGTCAATGTATGGCACACCTCTAGGAACATTGGGATGTGGGAGTGGCTGGTGCTGCAACAGTCAGGAACTCTGCTGACCTTCTTCTACACACTAGTCAATAGAGATGGGAAGGAAAGGGATGGGTTCTTGGTGGGGGTTTGATGGGTATGGGGGTGGAGGAGTTGCTGCAAGTGGAGAGCTAGGTGGGAGGGCGATGGTTGGGGGAGGTGGCAGCAAGGGGGGACTGGGAATGGGGGCGTGGGGGGTTCTTGGTGTGTCAATGGGGGAGTTGGGGGGGGTCGCCCACGGGCTAAGGGAGGGGGTAATGGGGTTGGGGTGCGCAGCTAGGAGAGGGAGGGGGATTCAAATCCCCTAGGGAATGTGAAGAGCTGTGTGGGGAAGAGGGAGGGATGCTTGGGGAAGAGGGAAGGGTGCTAGGAAAGTGGGAGGGTTGCTTTGGGATACGAAGTGGTGCTTGGGTAGTGGTGAGAGTGAATGGGGATTTATGGGTCTTGGGGAGGTGAAGGGTTGTATTTAATGGGGAGCTGATGTGGCAAGGAGGGAGGAGAGAGAGGGGGGGCAAAATTGGGAGAGAGAGAGGAAGGGAGAGAGAGAGGGGGTCGCCCCTTTAGAGAGAGAGCTAGAGAGAGAGAATGAGAGGTAGAGAGAGAGGGAGATTCTCACAATGGCTTTGTGGAATACTTAATTCAAATTCTTCATTAGTTCACCAAGGGGGGTTTGGGGTCCTATTTATAGGGGCCCAAATTTTTTACATGACAAGACTACCCCTGGCTTTACACATAATGACCAAGCTGTCCAAAAAGCAACCAAGGGGTAGATGAAGACTAAAACATAGGGAAATGACTTAGGACCTAGGATAATGACTCAAATAAAGGGGAAAATTACATCAAAATGACTCAAACAAAAAGTAAAAAATACATCAAAATTATCCAGGTAGAAAAGCAAAGGGTTGTGGGGGCACTGCTCGACATGGAGCTCGATCCTATTCCTATCCAGGAGGAAGTGAAGTCCCGAGCCAGAGAGAATCATGGGTGATGTCTCCATCAATTCCCCCGGGCTGTGAAAAGCTCGACTCTATCGAGTAGGGGCCCACCCTGCTGCGACACTGCTCCAATATGTCAGGGTCCAGCTGCTGGAGATCCTCCCGACTTACCCATGTGTCATCCGACGGAGGCCGTCCCTTCCACCTAACCAGATATCGCTCATAGGCCCTGCTCCGGGTAGTAGTGATCTGTTCATCTAATATCCGCTCCACTTGCTCACGCTGGTTCCTTGGGCCTGGTGGAGCTCTCTTATGGGTAGGGGATCTCTCAAAGGATGGAACAGGCTGGATGTCCTCACTAGGTGTCACCGTGGGACCCTTGTATGGCACCAGGTCAGCCACGTTGAAAGTGGGACTTACTCCGTATTCCTTAGGGAGGTCTAACACATAAGCATTAGTGCCAATGCGCCTCAGAACCTGGAAGGGGCCTGCTCCACGAGACCTCAATTTTGAGACATTTCTAGGGAATAATCTCTCAGTCCTCACCATCACAAAATCACCGACACGGATTTCTTGGTGGCGGCGGTGGGAATCGGCTAATTTCTTGTATACCTCGTTGCTCTTGTTGATTTGTTTGCGAATGGTGCCATGCAGTGTCATGAATGATGATCCTCTAGAGATGAAGGGAGGGCCTGGACAACCAAATTTAGCCCTAACAAGTGTTACATTAGTTTTGACGGACTTAGGAGGACAGGGGCATCCATAAATGATTCTATCAGGTATGGGTGCAGTGAATGCCAAAGGACCCGGACTTCCATGTATACTCCTATCATGCATAAGATGGATGATGAGTGGGGGAGGACCTGCATATCCAAATGTAAACCTGTCGTGCACTGTACCTAGTGTGTGTGTGACACAAATGAGATGACTTGACTTACTAGCCCTACCAAATGATGCAAAATGTAGTGACACATGCATTTCCATTCAAATGGCATCTTCTATGTGTGTGGCTTGGTGTGAGAGTTTCCACTCATAGGGGTCGAAGGGGTCTAGGAAATTGGAGTGGGCTTGGTCCAATAAGGTGGGTGAGGGTAGGAAGGAGTGGGTGGTGAGTGATGTAGGTTGGTTACATGAGTACTCGGAAGCCCATTGGAAGGGGTCAAAAGGATCAAGATGGGTCGAGGGGTGGGTGAAGTGGAGGTGGACCTCAATCCAAGAGATAGACCTGGGGTCCCTAGCGCACGTGGGGAAATGGAAATCATGAACCTGATGGGACCTAGCGTAATGCTCCTTGCAAAGGGGCGAGGGGTAGGGAAAGGTGTAGGAGGTCAAGGAGGTGGGTTGGCAATGACGGGCTAGCGGGAAGGGATCATGCGGATCTAGGAGGACTTGGGTTGAGGGGAATGAGGCTTCTTCCCATCCTAGACCTTGAGCACTCCAAAGCATACACTCCCTAGTGTGGCCTAGGCACTCGTCTCCTAATGGGGTAAGTACCAAAATGGATTCCCTAGGTGGAGTGCCCTTTCCTTGTGGTAGGGGGGTGGTGTAAAACTCATCGGGCTCGGGTAGAAACAATAAGAGCTTACTCGTGCAAGGACCCTTGGTGTAAATGGAGGTGATGGACCCGATAGAGGGGTGTGAGAAACTAAGGTACCCCATGTCGCTTGTTCCTAAGGCCAGCATGTTTGTCACCTCTATTTGCCTTAGTATACCCTTAATCAAGTCCCTCAGGGTTCCTACAAAGCAGAACGAATGGTAGGTTGTGTGGAATGGTGGGGTGGGCACGATTGGGTTGTGGTTATCCATGGAGGGGCGCGTGACATGGAGGAGGAGGTTTTGCTTTAGCCACTCAATGAGGGGTTCCCCTAAAGTCACAATTCTCATGGAGGAAGGGGTGGGGGGACTTGGTTGGTCATCTTGTAACTCTCGGGGGAGGGTGCACCCAGTTAGGCTCAATGTGGTTTCTTTGGGTAGGGATGAGTTCTCTTGACCCAACTCTTGGCATTGGGCTTCATATTCCTCTTCCCAATCTAGGGGAGCCTCATAGACTTCGGTCACCTCCTCAAGTTCCCCTTGGGTAAGGGTAACTATTTCTTCAGACAGTATGTTGGACATCTCTCGTGAAGGGCATTGATTGATGAAGTGTCCAAAGCCTCTACACTTAGAGCATTGTTGTCTATTTCCCTGAGTGGTCTCACCCACACTTGGCCCATTGGAACTCCCTTCTCGCCGGGGTATAGGTTGACTAGGGGTGACTCTTGTCGGATGAGGGGTGGGAAGAAGATGAGTGGGCCGAAATGGGGTACTTCCATTTGGACATGGCGTGGGGATCTTCAAGAGAGGGGCTGGGTTGGGACGGGGTCCCATGTCCTCGGGATCATCCGATCGTGGAGTGAACCTAGGAGACCTAGAGAACCGCGTCATTCCTAAGGGATGGTTATCCAGGTTATCTCGGGGACGCCTTTCCTTGCGCCCGTAATGTCGGGACCTCTCATAGTCATAATATGGATCATAGTCCGACCCTTCACTATCAAACTCATCCTGTGGGGGCCGAGATCTAGGGCCGTAGTTCCTAAGTGGGGGTTCATTGGCTTCCCATCCAAATTCATCCCGTGGGGGCCGAGCTCTAGGGCCGTAGTTCCTAGGTGGGGGTTCATTGGCTTCCCATCCAAATTCATCCCGTGGGGGCCGAGCTCTAGGGCCGTGGTTCCATTTTGCTTCAACCTGGTCAAGTCGGGTGGTGATGGTATCTAGCTGATCAAGAAGGTTGTTGACGGCAGCGTCAAATCGGTCCATGGGTACTTGGGGTGTCTCCCTAGGGTGGTCATGCAAAGGAGCGATGGAAAACACGATGCAAGGGAGACCCAAATGCCAATGCCCTAGGACTAGACTCGTAGAGACAAGTCTAAAACTTGCTCCGATACCATTTGATGTGACACAGACTGTGGGAGAATGCAGCAAGTGGACGTGTTCCCTTGGACCTAAATCATAAACACAATCGCAAGAATTGAGATTGCCAAAAATCGCCAATCCTCCGCGCGCACCCGCTTCCCGTGGTGACTCGGTGATGCCGAGTCGAGGTGGTGGAGCAAGACCCTTGCTGGCAGAGGGCCAGTAGGGCTATGGTTTCCCTCCCAAGGGAACGGTGCCCACAATCAAGGGGCTGGCTAGGTGCCTTGGGGGCATTGGGTCACTCTCTCTCTAAAGCCCACGATGACCGCACGTAAGCTAGATGCTCCGAGGTCAAGCACTCTCTCACTGACCAGCGGAATAGTTTCGCGGATATTAAAGGAACAAACACTGAGGGGAGCAAGGGCTGGAGCTTACCCGGTTGGTTTGAAGAAACCAACCCCGTTCGGAGACGAGGGCGAGCGGGGAAGTGTGGGTTCCCCGCACACTGTGTCGACTGAAGCTTCGACCTGTTAAAAGTTTACATGTACTACGCCTCATGCAGGAGGGGGGATCTCGGGGTGGGGAGAATTGGATTACAAAAAAACACTACCTCCACACAGGGAGGGGCGGTAAGCCGGCCAGGCGGGGAGGGACGTGAAGCTAAGGACGGAGCCGAACTGCCCCTTTGAGGTTCTGCCCGCCTATTCTGCTCGTTGACAGGTACCCGCTGTTGGATTTCCTGAGGAAACTCCCGAACTCAAAAACTGACGTGACCAGTGCCAAAACGTCGCTGGCTAGTCCAGGATGTGGCCTAAATTTTTTTGGGATGTTGGGTTGTCGCTGTCGGCAGAGGTGGGCGCTGGACCGGTGCTGCTTGGTTCTGGTTTGGGCGGAGCCCAGATTGTAGCAGCAGGTTGACGACGTTACCACGATCGCTCCCGTGACTCGATCGAGGCGGGACCAGGACGGTTGCGAGTGTGGTTGAGTCTTCTTCGTTCAGCAACAAAGAATGGCCCCAAAAAAGGTCGGGGTCAAGAGATATGTCCAGAAGAGCGGGAGGGGTCTGGATGGATCCCGATTGACCTGATCTGTGACCCTGGAGTAGAAAAATCGGAACGAGCTGCTCCGGGCTTCAATCGGTGCCCCGCTGGATGCGTTGGACAGGCGACTGGTGGAACTTTACTCCGGCCAAGTGGGGCGCCAAGGGGAGTTCCGGTGTGGTCGCTGTAGCTTCTGAACTGAAGCTCTGGTCCCAGTTGCACAGTCAGACGAAAATGAGCCTCCCGGGTGCCTCCAAACTCGGATAGGGGTGACACTGCCTCGCCTGCGAAGCTAGCTGGGAGAGCTTTCCGTCGATGTATGGCACACCTCCAGGAACACTGGGATGTGGGCGTGGCTGGTGCTGCAACAGTCAGGAACTCTGCTGACCTTCTTCTGCACACCTGTCAATAGGGATGGGAAGGAAAGGGATGGGTTCTTGGTGGGGGTTTGATGGGTATGGGGGTGGAGGAGTTGCTGCAAGTGGAGAGCTGGGTGGGAGGGCGATGGTGGTGGGAGGTGGCAGCAAGGGGGTACTGGGAATGGGGGCGTGGGGGCTTCTTGGGGTGTCAATGGGGGAGTGGGGGGGGGGGGTCGCCCAAGGGCTAAGGGAGGGGGTAATGGGGTTGGGGTGCACAGCTAGGAGGAGGAGGGGGATTCAAATCCCCTAGGAATGTGAAGAGGGGTGTGGCGAAGAGGGAAGGGTGCTAGGGAAGTGGGAGGGTTGCTTTGGGATATGAAGGGGTGCTTGGGTAGTGGTGAGAGTGAATGTGGATTTATGGGTCTTGGGGAGGTGAAGGGATGTATTTAATGGGGGAGCTGATGTGGCAAGGAGGGAGGAGAGAGAGGGGGGGGCAAAATTGGGAGAGAGAGAGGGGGTCGCCCCTTTAGAGAGAGAGCTAGAGAGAGAGAATGAGAGGTAGAGAGAGAGAGGGATTCTCACAATGGCTTTGTGGAATGCTTAATTCAAATTCTTCATTAGTTCACCAAGGGGGGTTTGGGGTCCTATTTATAGGGACCCAAATTTTTTACATGACAAGACTACCCCTGGCTTTACACATAATGACCAAGCTGTCCAAAAAGCAACCAAGGGGTAGATGAAGACTAAAACATAGGGAAATGACTTAGGACCTAGGATGATGACTCAAATAAAGGGGAAAATTACATCAAAATGACTCAAACAAAAAGCAAGAAATACATCAAAATGATCTAGGTAGAAAAGCAAAGGGTCGTGGGGGCCCTGCTTGACATGGAGCTCGATCCTATTCCTCTCCAGGAGGAAGTGAAGTCCCGATCCAGAGAGAATCATGGGTGATGTCTCCATCAATTAGTCACCTCCCTCCCCTATCTCTTGTGCCATTGAAGCTAATCCTAACCAGCCAGTTCGCAGCTCAGAATCAGCAGGGGAGCAACAGCTTGCAGAGGTGACCCCGACTTCATCCCGGCATCCCTGGAGGCCCAAGTGGTACTGGCGGAAGCAACTCCGTATCTTCTTCGCAACGGCGGTGGTCTCATCCCAACCTGAGCTCGTGGCTACCCGGGGGAGCCGATCTCCCCACACTGCGCGTCTTCCTCTAGACTGGCAACCTGAAGCCACTTGCAGAGCCTCCCACGGCCACCCCCTTGAAGATCTGGAGGCGGCGCTTGATTGAGAGCTTCGTCTACACGTCTTCTTCCAGTACCAAGAAACGTCATCCCGTTCGGCATCCGGAGCTAAGAGTTCTTAAGTTCCTCCCTCAGGTGCGCTGTTCTGTCCAGTCTGGGACTGAACGGACACCCGATCACTGTTTGGGCTGTCTCTATCTACTCCGACGTCCTTCGGCATCCCCGTGGGTCTCCGTTCGAAGAGGACTCGACAAAAAATCCAGCGACTCTAGCGTCGCCTGAATCAGAGATCAGGAGCACCCATGGTGACCTCATCTTCATGCTGCAGTGGTACAGTAGCTGTAAGAACCAGAAAGCAGAGGCACTATTCACGACCCTGCCCCGACCATCTCCATCATTCTGAAGTTCCCCCAAAAATTGGACGTCTTCCTGTGTCAACTACAAAGATTTTGCCACTGGTTTCGTCGCCAACGGAGCTCGGGAGAGTCCACAACAGTGCCGACACCGACTATCTGTCCTCTGTTATAGAGAGTGGACAGAACAGTCATCATCCTTTCATTTAGTTCCTAGATTGATTCTCCCCTTCCCGCCTGGCCGGCTTACAGCCCCTCCCTGTGGGAGGTAGTGTTTGAATGTAATTTTGGCTTCCCTTTCCCAAGTTCAACCCCCTTGCATGGGGTGTAGTGATGTAAAACCTTGAATAGGTCAATGCTACACCGGCACGGCGTGTGGGGAACCCACGCTTCCCCGCTCGCCCACGTCTCCGAGCGGGATCGATTTCTTCAAGCCGGTATAGTAAGTGCTCTATTCCTTGCTCATATTTGGTGCCTTGTTCTTTCAATATTAGCTCATAGCTCCGCTGGCCCGTGAGAGTGAGTGCCCGATCTGCAAGCTCCCTTGCTTCAAGAGATCATGGGAGAAAGTGTGTGACCCGTGCCCTCGGCACGATGTCGGCTCCATTGAATTGGGCTTCCATACCCTTGGGAATAACCTTGGCCTTGCTGGCCCTCTACCAGCAAGGGCCCAGCCCTCACATCCTCCACTTGGCATCGCCAAATTACCCCGGGTTTTGGGTGAGTGTCGGGTGAGTGGCCGCCAAATTTCGATCCGTTTCAATTGTGAATTGTGCTTGCTTGTTAAGGTCCAAGGTTCATCGGTCTTGTGACTATCACCCTCAAGGTGGTGTCACATCAAAAGGATGACGACAAGCCTGCAGAAGTTCATCATCCGACGAAGTACCGGACTCTCCCGATGACATCCTATAAGAGGGCTACCCCCAAATGTTCGATCGTGCAAGGCTGATCGCCGGGACACCGCAAAGGCCACCATTTATAGGGAGAGCAAAGTCCCCAGAAGTATGAGGACTCCTACCGCCTCAATCAAATCTGGGGAAACTGAAGCAACGGATCCCGATAGTCACACCCTATCGCGGTTACCTCAAGGACGCCACTTCATATCCCCAGGAGATCTCATAACAACCCAGAAGGAAGTAAGTACATAGGAGAGACTTCGAGATCTGAGAAACGAAGGAAGTGCTCCATTCCAAAATTAAAGAGTTTACAAAAAAAAGACTGCCACCTAGGTAGAAACAGAGGAAAGCATAAAATAAATGAGCAGGGACACCCTTCTAAAGGTGCACCCCGGATACATCGTCACGTGCCCCAGTCTCACCGGGCTCACGTGCGTCTACAACTCCAGCAGAAGGCAGCTCCTCGATCAAGTCCACCACGGCAACGTCAACAGGTGCTCGCTCACCCGCACTTGACACCGACCTCTCGGCGCCTACCTCTACGGTGTCGGCCCCTCCTCTCCGTCATCGGCATCTGAGCCGTAAGGAGTTGAAGAAGGAGGGAGGACCAGGGCCACAAGGCCAAGATTCTCCACTGTGGCTTTCACAGCCGCACTCCAGCCCTCCCGAAAGCCACGGTCACGGGCTGGCCCGTAGAACTCCAAGGCCGCCTCCGTCAGCTCGTTCCGGTAAGCCGAGGAGGAGCGGGAGTTCTCCACAGCCTCCTCGCCAGCCGAGGACAGGGACGAACGTAGCCTGGCAAGCTCTGCCTCGACCTTCTGAGCACGGGCCTCCATGGCTCGGACCTCCGCCTCTAACTTGGCTGCTCGCTCTCTGGCCGCATCACCTCGTGCCCTAAACGAGTCCCGATCGCGCTCCATGCCAGTAGGGCCAACCCTAGTTGAGCCAGCTACTCTTGGAGCCCGACGTTAGCAGCTTCAGACTTCTTCAAACACCCTTCGGCTCCCGCCTGAAGGGCCTGGCTGGCCTCCAGCTCGCAGGCGAGATCGATGAAGTGGTGCCTCCACAACCTGAGGGCACTAACGACCAGACACGCGCTCCTCGCTGCGACGGTCGTCAACTCCTTTGTGGTCTCAGGACCAAACTCCCCAACATGCTCGTGCCAACGAGCACTCTGCACCATGAGGTCGACGATAGTCACGACCCCAGGCAGCCCCGCCGTCAAGTCCTCAGGTTGTGAGGACTGACCACATGAAGGGACCCTCAGTGGGGGGAGAGAACCAACTTCGGCAGCAGCAGGAGCTTTGCCTCTTTCGCGCCCCCGCCCTCCGGAGGTAGGCATCAGAACAGGGGCTGCCGGCGCTACAGATGATGGCGGCGGAGGAGCACTGGGGCGAGGCACCTCAGAAGGAGGTGGTACCTGACTCCTGACCGGGGTAGAACCTCTCCCTCTCTTCCTCGGCCGGCGGCGACTGTCCATCTCCGCCAGCTCGTCATCAGTTAGAGGGATTCGACTACCGCCAGCCATGGCGAGCTCTTCTCCAGATGTGCTAGGGGTGGCTTCAGGAGAACTCCATCGAAGACTAGGCCCTCCGCTGGCCACGGATGCTTCAGGCGAGCGTATTAGAGGAATGCCGACAGGAACGGGATACGGTAGCCCTCCTGGGGTGAACGTAACTTCAGCCTGGGGGGTGACGATCGACACCTGACCTGCTCCCGGAGCGACGTGGTCCACGGGGCGAGGAGCAAGCCACGGCAACCGGATGATCTCGTAGGTCCAACCCTGCGCTTCAGCCGCCCCTGAAAATAGAACATGGCTAGTCAAGCACCAGTCACTATCGACATGACCTTATGAAAGGATAAAGTCAGTACCCTGCAGTAACGGGGGACACAAGCCCAGCTCCCGAAGCAGCGTCGGGGTCAGAACGAAGTCTGTGTCAGTAAGGGGAAACCGAGAAACAGCCTTCAACTTCTGGCGGTCCTCGGCCTTGAGAGAGGGCTTCGTATCACGCCAAGTGCGACGACAGCCACTGCGCATCCAACTATCAGAGCCCTCTTCCCAGTCTTTCGACTTGACAAGGTATACATACTGCTCCGCCCAGCCTTTGCGGTTGGACGCGGTACGGGAGACTGTGATGAAATGCTGGTGGGTGCGAGCCTTGAAATAGGTGAAATAGGTATCGGACGGACAACTCTGGAGGAGGAAGAAGTACCAAAACAGATCGACACTTGGCCCCACCGACGCCCTATGGCACGCATAGATAAACCCGCAGAGGACGCTGTAAGAATTGGGGGTTATTTCCCCAGGATGCCGCCCATAGTAATGGAGGACGGATGCGATGAAGGGATGAACTGGAACACGGAAGCCCGCCTGAAAGGAGGCCACTGGGACCTTGATCCCGTCGGAAGGGTAACTCATTATGTCATCTCCCATGGAGGGGAAGATGATGTCGTATTCGGGGGGAATCAGGAAGGCTTCCCGCAGGCCATGGATCACCCTATAGGCCACTAAGGGTGGGGAACTAGGCCGACTAGTACCCGCACCCGAGGTGCTCGGCACACCGCCCCGACCGTGAGACACCGCCTCTTCCGAGAAAGAAGAATCGACGTTGAGGTTTCTCTTACGCGGAGGCATGACTATAGAAGATGAAAGATGTAGGGGAAGAAGGATCCTCACCAGGCAAAGGGAGGAAGACACCTACAACGGAGTGTGACAACTGGCAAGACGTGGGCACAGTTTACGGGAGACCTCACAGAAGTTCTTATAACCACCCACTACGGATCGACATTATCCCTTGAAGGGAAGGTGAAAGGACGCCGGTCGCTACGATGGTACGACTACCAAGGTCAGATGACCGTTCTGAGCCCGCGCTCCCAGAAAAAGACAAGACTCAAGTCATCATTACCAAGCATGGCCTCTGCCACCATCAGAAGCACCCTGCGCGTCGAGCAGGCTCTCAAAGCTACCAACTCCCATTGTACGAGGAAATCATCTTCGGATCTTACACTCCGGAAAACCCTCTCTTGAACTACTCTCAGTCCCCTATCACGTGCTCGGTGACTGAGAGTAGGGCGGAAGTGAAGAGGGTAAATCTAGTATGGCCTATATTCGGCCGAGTAACGACCAGCCCATGCCAGAGAGCTCTCGACAAGCGGGCCCAAAAAGTGATCGACATATGCGGCCCACCGAGGAGCGGCCCAATCCGACCCGACATTGGATTCTACAGTAAGGGGAAGCACAATTCTCATCGGAGAACACTCCGGTGATCGACGTTGCCCCCATGACGTCGGCCTTGACCCCATAACGGGCGAGCACGCGCCATGAGCGCCGTAAGACTCGCCCAGGGTGTAAGACCCTGAGTCTTTCGGATCTTTATAGGAGAGTTTCAGATAGCTTTTGTGGGTCCTGAGTTGTGTTTTACGATCCGCGTGGGTTTTTCTCTCATACAAGTTAGGGAAACCCATGGTGAGTTTATTATTCAATTCATCGACTTGAGGACACTACAGTTGCGTTGCATTCTTTCCGAGGATCGTTTAGACTATTTTTTTATATTTTTTTGAATTAGTGCATTTTCAGACCAAAAATCAGATTTTACGAAAATTAGGAAAATTCTATTTTCCTTTTCTTTTTATTTCTTTCTCTCCTTCCTCTCTCCTCTCTCGCCGTCACTCTCTTCCCCTCTCATTCTCTCTCCTCTTTCCCCCTCTGCTCCGGCTACAGACGGAGGAGGTCCGAGAATGCTGTGGAGATGCCGTGGAGGTGGTCCGGAGCGTGCTGGTGCGAGGATCGGAGCGTGGTTGGCGTGATCCCGTTTGATGGATTCAAAGCCGACGGTCGAGCTCGTGAGATGGTTTTCGGTGTGGTTTAGTCACTTAAGTGCGCTAGAACTTCGATGAGGTAGGGAGATGGACGCCCTACTTTTCTTCTGCGTTCTCCCGCAATTTCAAACTATCCGGTGCGAGAACGAGCGAGTTTGGCTTCAGTTTGGGCAAAGCATGCTTTGGGGGGTGTCAGACGAGTTCGCCTTCCCAGGCGACGATTTTTAGTGTAATCGGTCTCATTAGATTCCCTGGCATGTTAGCATTCCATTTTCACTAGTTTTATGGCGATTGGTAGTCATTTGGGACCGGTATGAGTCCGGGAACCCATGTGACTCATTTTGGGTCGATTCAGTTGACTTGCCCGTTTCTTGGGATTTTGGTGTCGTTTGGATCCCTTCCGGTATGTGGAAGGTTTGTATGGTCCTTAGGGTTATTTCCCCTTCGTTTAGAAGCGAACGGGGCGTGGAATGGCCGGATCGGCCATTCCCCTGTTTTACCTGCCGTAACGCCTTAGCGGTCCTTCCAGTGACCGCTAGGAGTCGCCTAACGGTCTATTGGAGACCGCTAGGCTGCGTTGGGCGACGAGTCAGGTTAATGTCGGTTTGGGTCTTGGCGGTCATGCGATTGACCGTTTACGTCGGCTAGCGGCCCAATGGAGGACCGCTAAGCCCCTTCCATTGGTCCATTGTTAGACCACTAGGAATTGTGGGTATGTCGGTTCGGATTCACGGTCGTGCGATAAATCGCTAATCTGGCGGTGGCGATCTGAGAGACAACTGCTCACCGTTGTTTTATGTCGGTTTAATAGCTTTAAGTCGGTTGGGCTAGCGGTCCTAGCCCTAACCGCCATTGGGCTTTGGCAGTTTAGTATATCACCGCTAGGGTCTGTTTGACCGGTTAAGTCGGTTTCACTGTAGGGGGTTTGACTGGGTCTAGCGGTCAGGTCCTTGACCGCTATAGTCTTCTGGCGGCCCTGCGATAGACCGCTTACCCCTATGGATTGTAGTTTTGTCCATTCGAGTCTCCGAGTGAAGCGGCCATGTTCGAGATTGCCTAACTCAGTGAGACGGCTTGTTTATAGGCCGGTTGTCTTGGTGCGGCTCTTTCTTTACCGCCCAGTGTTTGTATTCTCTGTGTGAGGTAGCGATTCCATGGCTGACTGCTTGGTTTACTTAGCGGCCTAGCATATGATCGTTTACTTCTTAGAGCTTGGTTTTCCTGATGTTTGGCCTTCATTTGTCTTGGCCTTACCTTGTGGTTTGCCCGTAGTCCCGTGGATGTCCTGGATGTCCTATGAGGGCGATGACCATGTTGTGAGGTAGCCGGGAGTGCCATTCTATTCCGTAGTGTTCCGTACTGTTTCAAAGTTATTATTGGTGTCTGGTCAACCCGGTGTGATCCAGAGGTTGACATATAACTTTGTGGTTGTCTCGATGGTCTGGTACGGATCAAGAGATGGTGTTGGATGCCTTGAGGTGTTGTCTTACCTCGGTTTACATGTCCAAGTGCTTGGAGGGTCTCGGTGATCCCTCAGGTCTCCGTGATTCGTGTTATACGGAGGTGTGGATCAGGTGATCCTTCCTTTATCGGTGTTTTACCGTGATGTAGCTTAGGGATTAGGCTGATTGGCTGCTTGTTACCGCTCTTGTACGATGATCTTGGCCCCGAGTCTTGTGACTCAAGGATCATTGTGTTAGCAGGTCTAGTTGTCCATCCTGAGTCCGGTGGTAGTCTGGTATGCTACCTTGTGTTCTGTGCTTGGTGCTTCGTAGTACGTGTGGCA
The DNA here is from genome assembly GCA_022559845.1 of Amorphophallus konjac. NCBI lineage: Eukaryota > Viridiplantae > Streptophyta > Magnoliopsida > Alismatales > Araceae > Amorphophallus > Amorphophallus konjac. The sequence continues at coordinate 45,375,253 of CM040123.1, forward strand.
GTGCATGCTTAGCCTGTCTGTACTTCAACACTAGTGTTTTGGAGTCTCTGTGTCTAGTGAGCCTCCACTAGTCGTAGCCTGACGACGCACGCGTTCCAGTGTGTCGGCCCACCTAGGAGTGGTGGCGGGGTAGTTCCCGATATACGGTTTGTAAGCTAGTTTCCGTGGGCTCCCTTGCCTTACAGTAGCGCCCTACTGGGGGAGAAAGCTCGCTAGAGGCCTGGCTCAAGACATTGAGCTTGTGTGTGCACACGTGGTCAGGGGCATTTGGACGAGCGCCGACGGGCGTGACCCTGACTAGTCACTCGTTACTATTGTTCCTTGTACTTGGTTCTGTGAGTGTCTCAGTTACCACCGTTCCTGGTCTGTGGGAGATACTTGTGGCGCAGTGTAAGACGTCAGTGGACGCATCTGGCTGTTCTTCTAGTGAGGAGGTGCTCTTGTCACTTGATGCATGACTCTAGTGATTCGCGTGTCTCGAGACGCGTCTTTCCGTCATTGAGTTCCGAGTAGCATGTATGTGTGATGGGGACATCACCTCCCATTGCATCCGGCATGGTCTAGTCATTTAATTTTGAGTCCTATGTAATTTTTATTTGAGTCATTTGATGTATTTTCCCTTTTAATTGAGTCATGTTCCTAGGTCTTGTGTTTATTTCCCTAAGTTTGAGTGTCATTAGGTTGTCTAGTTAGCTATTGGGCACAATTCATTGGGCTTGGCCCAAGGGCTCCCCCTACCCCCTCGGTTATTTGTCATTGAGTCAATTGTCAGGGACTTTTGTAGAAATGTGGGTTTCCTATATATAGGACCCCATTCCCCCCCCATTTCAACTTAATGAATCAATGAATGAAAAACTTGCCATTTTGAGAGTTCAAGCTTCTTATCTAGTGGAGAGATTCCATTATTTGGGTGAGAAACCCTAGGGGAGAGATTCCCCACCCATCCCTCTCTTAATTTCTCTCTTTCACTCCCCTTTCTCTCTCCTCCACACCAAATTTTGAAATTCTTCTCTCTCCTCCCCTCCCAACCACCTCCACTCTCCCACCTACCCCATTAAAGGCCACTCCCCTTCCCCACACATCTCATTACTCCACCCCCTAGTCCCAAGAGAGCTTCCACCAATCCTAGCTCCACCCCCAACCCCCAACTACCCCACCCACTTTCCCAAGCACCCTTCCCACTACCCCAAGCACCCATTCCCTTCCCCAACACAACCCCTCCCATCCCCAAGACCACCATTGAATACCCTTCATTAAGCAAAATTCAAACTCACCTTCCCTCCACTCACTTGTGCCCCCCTCACCTTCTCCTCTCCCCCACCCTCCTAAATTCGTAGCTCCTCCTCCCACCACCTGTTAGACCCCCTTCCAGACCCCATTCTTCCCTTCCCCCACCTTAGAACACCCCCTCCAAGACCCCCTTACAACCAGGGGTCACTCCCACACTCATCTACCCCCTTCCCCTTCTTCTTTCTTGGTCATTGGAAGCTACTTCGAAGTTGCAGTTTGCTGTCCAGAGGTTACAGATAAATCAGTAACTTGCAGCAGCCACCACGACTTCCTCCGGATGAGTTTGAAGACCCAAGAGCCATTGTCGGAAGCGTCTACCAGTCTCCTTCGCAACAGAAGTAGTTTCATCTTCTTCCGATCTCTGAGCCGTCCAGGAGGTCCATTCTCCCACAACTGCACAGTTCTGCCTCGGCAGAGGACCTGAGCCAAATTAGAAGCTCTGCCACGACGAACCCCGAAGGAATCAGTCCATGAGTTCTTCTTCAAAGTTCTTCATCGCCAAGTCTACTTCCAGAATCAATAAACAGAACTTCATTCGGCATTCGTGATCCAGAGTTCTCATTTTTCTCCCTCAGCTACGTAGATCTACTACTCATAGTCTGCACCGACCAGTTGCCATTATTCTGCATCCCCTAGTCTTCTCTGACATCAGTTGGCTTCCACGTCAGTTTTGCTACGAAGAGGACTTGTCCACGATTCCAACGACTCTGACGGCGCTTGATTCTGAGGTTGGGAGCTGCCGGGGCATCCTCTGCAACCTGCTGTTGGAAACCAGGAGCTAGCTCTGCAGAGATCCTGATCCGGAGATAAAGCTTCACCACGACAAACCCCAGAGGAATCAGGCCACGAGCTCTTCTGCAAAGTTCTTCCTCTCCCTGTCTACTTTCAGAACCAAGAAGCAAAACTCTGTTCGACATCCTGCAGCAGAAGTTACCAATTTTCTTCCTCAAGCGTTCGACTCTGCTTCCCACTGTCTGCATCGACCACTCCTCACTTTTTTGGGTCTTCTGATCTTCACCTGCATCTTATGGCATCCCGGTTTCTTCTGCTGTAAAGAGGACTCACCCACGGTTCCAGCGGTTCCAACGGAGACTGATTCAGAGTTCGAGAATGGTCGGGGCAGCTGCGTCTTCCTGCTATTGATAGTCTATTGCAGACAGTCTGAGATTCAGCAACCCTGTTCGTACTCCCGCCCAGGCCGCCAGCGACCCCTGAAGAAATTGGTAAAATTCAGAGGCACTCCTGTTCCAGAGACGAAGAGATCCCCACTGGTCTCACTCTCAGCGAAATTCCAGAGAGAGTTCTGCGGCCTCCACACCCTCTATCTATCAGCTATTACAGAGAGAAGGTTGATTCGGTGTCATCACTTCTTCATCACTCTTAGCACTAGTTTCCCCTCCCCGCTTGGCCGGCTGAAGGCCCCTCCCTGTGTGGAGGTAGTGTTTGGATGTAACTATCATCTTCCCTTCCCCACGATCCCCCCCTTGTATGGGGTGTAGTGTTGTAATAGCTTAAACAGGTCAAGCTACCCCGGCGCGGCGTGTGGGGAACCCACGCTTCCCCGCTCGCCCTCGTCTCCGAGCGGGACCGGTTTCTTCAAACCGGTCAAGTGAGTGCTCCAAAACTTTGCTCTAATTCATGCTTGTTCTTTCAATATTAGTTCATAAACTCCGCTGGCCGTGACGAGAGCCCGATCCTTAAGCTCATTTGCTATAAGTGATCATCGTGGGAAGAGAGTGGAACCCGTGCCCTTTGGCACTTCGTCGGACCCTTGATTTGGGCAGCCGTACCCTTGGGGAATCAAACCATGGCCTTGCTGGCCCTCTACCAGCAAGGGCCTAGCCCACACAACCTCCCCTTGGCATTGCCAAGTTACCTCGAGTCTTAGTGAGCATCGGGTGAGCGGTTGCTATTATCGGTCCGTTTTTGAATGCTTAATTGTGCTTGCTTGTTGAGTCCTAGGTTGTGTCACATCAATTGGTATCAGAGCAAGTTATCGACTTGTCTCTACAAGTCAAGTCCTAGGGCATGCTTGCATTGGAGTCATCATCAATCCAACCCTTGCATTGATCCCCCCCGATCATCATGGCCACCTCCTACTTAGCCTACTCACCACCCATGGACTTCATCCTAGATAGGGATATTACCTTTGACAGATCACGTTCAAGTGACTATCTTAGGTGGGAGGCTACCATAGAAAAGTACTTTGAAAAGACTTGGGTATATGATCGCGAGAGTCCGACGGGCCAAGGGACGACTTCGGGGTCAAGCCAAAAGTAAGTGGGAACACATAGAGGGCTTAAGGAGGGTTAGAAGACAAGAACATATTCACTCATGGGAAGAGATGAAGGTAGAACTTAGAAAGATCTACATCCCCAAACATTCCCACCCCTCCTACTCAACTACCCCTAACCCGAGGAGCACTACCACTCCTCCATCCCCACCCAGCCAACTTGAGACCGACCTTTGGTCTCCACCCCCACCACCCCCAACAATTCATCTCTCAACCATCATAACAACACTTCGCGACCAAGTCCTCTCCCTTAAGACCCAAATAAACCAAACAACCACCTCTCCACCAAATCCCATGAGGATCCCCACACTCCAACCAAAACCTCCTTCTGCAAACCTATCTATCCAAACTCAATTGGCCCCCACTACCACCCCTCCACAACCAGCCGATCCCAAGGGGAAGAGACCCCTAACCGACCCGGTTTCCCCAAAAAGGACCACCACTCACCTTATTCTCACCATTCAAACCCAAGTAGACCCCGTGTCCATCCCTCCACCTAGAACCATGACGGCCACCACCACCCAACCCAAATCCTGTCACCCAACCCACCTTCCACTTCCAAACCCAATCCTACCCCAACCTAGACCTCCACTACTTCCACTCCCAAACCACATCCTACCAATCCCAATCCAAGTTTCCCTTTACCCTCTACCCTGGGAACACCACACACAAACCCTCATCACCCCAAAAGACTCTCTCACCTCCTTGGTAGCAGAACTCATACCCAATCCAATAGTTGTGAGCACTCCAAACCCACCACCCACTTTGGAGGAAACCCAAGTCCAAGCTGAAGAAGGAACCTCACACGATGGTCTTTACCTTACACCACCCTCTCTAGTTGGGGCGAAGCTCATCTTAGGAGAACCCATTGTTAGTTGGCTAAAGGAGAGCCCAATTCGAGAGACCCCGGCCCATGTTTTCCCTCCCATAGAACGAGACCTTCCCATAGTGCCCTTCTTCTCCTATCACACCACAATCCAAGCATCCTATCAAGTGGAGACCTTAGAGACATTCTCAAGGGCATAGCATGGCAATTAGAGATGACTAGCATGATGACCCCTATGGTCGAACAACCTAGGAGCCTTAGCCTCCTACACCTATGCATAGGGTCTATCACCTCGGTTTGCACCATTGGTTGCTACACTAGCGACCTCCTTCTATTCCTCCCTACACCCGATGAGCCCAACCTTCTCCTCGATTTAGAGCTTCTTATCTCGGGTAGAAAGTCAAGCCCTCCACTCATGGCCGACCCACTTGTCAAGAACATTGGCCCAACTATCATGGAGAAGGATGACTTAGCACCTTTTAAGGATCTTGAGGACATGGAGTTCCTCCCCCTAGGTGACCCATTTTATGATCCATTCCAATGGGAGTCAAGGGACTCATATGACCCAACCATCTTACCAACCACCCACCCTTTCCTACCCTCACCCACCATATTGGGCCAAACCCACTTCATCCATGACCCGGGTTACACCTTGGGAGCCATGACCTTGGGCCACATATCCCTAGGTAATAAGGTTGTGCCCCACCCCATGATGACCACCTTCTAGATCCATTCGATCCTTTCCAATGGGAGTTCAAAGGTTGTCCCACACCTATACACATGGAAGTCACCTTTGGGAAAAGCATGCATGTGTCTAGGCTTACCATACCCCTTGGCATGAACACTATGTTGGGTCAATTCATTTATATCACCCACATGTCAAGTAGAAAGTATGAGTGGTCCATATTCGGATGTCATGGTCCACCTTCATTCATCATGTGTCTTAAGCATGTCAAAGGCATCTACGGATGTCCGGGTCCCCCAATATTTATCACCAATTTGCATGATAGGGCCACCTACGGGTGCCCCGGCCCACCTAGGCTAACCAAAGTCTACACTGCATCATTACACAATAGGTCTACTTTTGGTTGCCCAGGTCCACCCATCACCCCTAGAATGTCTGCATTCACAACATTGCATAAAGAGATCCGCAAGCACATTAGCAAGAAGAATGTGACTTATAAAAGGCGAGCCGACTCTCATCGACATCACCAAGAATTCCATGAGGGTGACTTTGTGATGGTAAGGACGGAGAGGCTCTCCCCGGGAGCCATCTCCAAATCGAGGTCACGCGGGGCTGGTCCCTTCCAGGTCCTGAGGCGCATTGGTGCAAATGCCTATGAGTTAGATCTCCACGAGGAATATGGGGTAAGTCCCACATTCAGTGTCGCCGACCTAGTGCCATACAAGGGACCCACGGTGGTACCTAGTGAGGATATTGAGCCTATTCCCTCCGTTGAGAGAGCACCCACCCGTGAGGAGAGTCCACTAGTCAAGAGAGCCCAGCGTGAGCGCATTGAACGAATATTGGATGAACAGGTCACTACCACCAGGAGCAAAGCATACAAGCGCTATCTCGGTAGGTGGATGGATCGGTCTCGTTCGGAAGACTTGAGGACAGTACCAAGGAGGGAAGGACACTTACTCGACGGAGTCGAGTTCTCCGCACCCTGGGAGTATGATGGGGACATCACCTCCCATTGCATCCGGCATGGTCTAGTCATTTAATTTTGAGTCCTATGTAATTTTTATTTGAGTCATTTGATGTATTTTCCCTTTTAATTGAGTCATGTTCCTAGGTCTTGTGTTTATTTCCCTAAGTTTGAGTGTCATTAGGTTGTCTAGTTAGCTATTGGGCACAATTCATTGGGCTTGGCCCAAGGGCTCCCCCTACCCCCTCGGTTATTTGTCATTGACTCAATTATCAGGGACTTTTATAGAAATGTGGGTTTCCTATATATAGGACCCCATTCCACCCCATTTCAACTTAATAAAATCAATGAATGAAAAACTTGCCATTTTGAGAGTTCAAGCTTCTTATCTAGTGGAGAGATTCCATTATTTGGGTGAGAAACCCTAGGGGAGAGATTCCCCACCCATCCCTCTCTTAATTTCTCTCTTTCACTCCCCTTTCTCTCTCCTCCACACCAAATTTTGAAATTCTTCTCTCTCCTCCCCTCCCAACCACCTCCACTCTCCCACCTGCCCAATTAAAGGCCACTCCCCTTCCCTACACATCCCATTACTCCACCCCCTAGTCCCAAGAGAGCTTCCACCAATCCTAGCTCCACCCCCAACCCCCAACTACCCCACCCACTTTCCCAAGCACCCTTCCCACTACCCCAAGCACCCATTCCCTTCCCCAACACAACCCCTCCCATCCCCAAGACCACCATTGAATACCTTTCATTAAGCAAAATTCAAACTCACCTTCCCTCCACTCACTTGTGCCCCCCTCACCTTCTCCTCTCCCCCACCCTCCTAAATTCGTAGCTCCTCCTCCCACCACCTGTTAGACCCCCTTCCAGACCCCATTCTTCCCTTCCCCCACCTTAGAACACCCCCTCCAAGACCCCCTTACAACCAGGGGTCACTCCCACACTCATCTACCCCCTTCCCCTTCTTCTTTCTTGGTCATTGGAAGCTACTTCGAAGTTGCAGTTTGCTGTCCAGAGGTTACAGATAAATCAGTAACTTACAGCGGCCACCACGACTTCCTCCGGATGAGTTTGAAGACCCAAGAGCCATTGTCGGAAGTGTCTCCAGTCTCCTTCGCAACAGAAGTGGTTTCATCTTCTTCCGATCTCTGAGCCGTCCAGGAGGTCCATTCTCCCACAACTGCACAGTTCTGCCTCGGCTGAGGACCTAAGCCAAATTAAAAGCTCTGCCACGACGAACCCCGAAGGAATCAGTCCATGAGCTCTTCTTCAAAGTTCTTCATCGCCAAGTCTACTTCCAGAATCAAGAAACAGAACTTCATTCGGCATTCGTGATCCAGAGTTCTCATTTTTCTCCCTCAGCTACGCAGATCTACTACTCATAGTCTGCACCGACCAGTCGCCATTGTTCTGCATCCCCTAGTCTTCTCCGACATCAGTTGGCTTCCCCGTCAGTTTTGCTATGAAGAGGACTCGTCCACGATTCCAACGACTCTGACGGCGCTTGATTCCGAGGTTGGGAGCTGCTGGGGCATCCTCTACAACCTGCTGTTGGAAATCAGGAGCTAGCTCTGCAGAGATCCTGATCCGGAGAGAAAGCTTCACCACGACAAACCCCAGAGGAATCAAGCCACGAGCTCTTCTGCAAAGTTCTTCCTCTCCCTGTCTACTTTCAGAACCAAGAAGCAAAACTCTGTTCGGCATCCTGCAGCAGAAGTTACCAATTTTCTTCCTCAAGTGTTCGACTCTACTTCCCACTGTCTGCATCGACCACTCCTCACTTTTCTGAGTCTTCTGATCTTCACCGGCATCTTTTGGCATCCCGGTTTCTTCTGCTGTAAAGAGGACTCACCCACGGTTCCAACGGTTCCAACGGAGACTGATTCAGAGTTCGGGAATGGTCGGGGCAGCTGCGTCTTCCTGCTGTTGATAGTCTGTTGCAGACAGTCTGAGATTCAGCAACCCTGTTCGTACTCCCGCCTAGGCCGCCAGCAACCCCTGAAGAAATTGGCAAAATTTAGAGGCACTCCTGTTCCAGAGACGAAGAGATCCCCACTGGTCTCACCCTCAGCGAAATTCCAGAGAGAGTTCTGCGGCCTCCACACCCTCTATCTATCAGCTATTACAGAGAGAAGGCTGATTCGGTGTCATCACTTCTTCATCACTCTTAGCACTAGTTTCCCCTCCCCGCTTGGCCGGCTGAAGGCCCCTCCCTGTGTGGAGGTAGTGTTTGGATGTAACTATCATCTTCCCTTCCCCACGATCCCCCCCTTGTATGGGGTGTAGTGTTGTAATAGCTTAAACAGGTCAAGCTACCCCGGCGCGGCGTGTGGGGAACCCACGCTTCCCCGCTCGCCCTCGTCTCCGAGCGGGAGCGGTTTCTTCAAACCGGTCGAGTGAGTGCTCCAAAACTTTGCTCTAATTCATGCTTGTTCTTTCAATATTAGTTCATAAACTTTGCTGGCCGTGACGAGAGCCCGATCCTTAAGCTCATTTGCTATAAGTGATCATCGTGGGAAGAGAGTGGAACCCGTGCCCTTTGGCACTTTGTCGGACCCTTGATTTGGGCAGCCGTACCCTTTGGGAATCAAACCTTGGCCTTGCTGGCCCTCTACCAGCAAGGGCCTAGCCCACACAACCTCCCCTTGGCATTGCCAAGTTACCTCGGGTCTTAGTGAGCATCGGGTGAGCGGTTGCTATTATCGGTCCGTTTTTGAATGCTTAATTGTGCTTGCTTGTTGAGTCCTAGGTTGTGTCATATCAATGTGGCTTTACATGAGGTCCAATCTTGTGTAGCATACAAGATGATCTAGTTCGTATGCTTGTGTCTTTGCCTGTGTAGGTCTTTTAATAGGGCTTTTGCCTGTTTTGATAGGCTTTAGCTTTGGAGCTTGTGTTTGGTCGACGGATCGGTAACGCCCGACTTGGTGAGATCGGGGTTCGCCTTTCTGTTGCCGTTTGGAGTAGCTTAGAGGGTCGTGGTTTGATCGGCGGCCGTGGTTCTGGTTACTATGACTTCCCTTCTTCTTTAGCTGTTCTTTTTTCTTGCTTACTCCTTCTTTTTACAGCTTTACTGTTGTAGTTACTGCTGTTGCTCCTGTTCTTTCCTGCTTTACTGTTTAGCGTGTTACTGCGTTGTTTCTAGTGGGGATCCGCGTGACCCCTACTGAGCTAGTGACACGAGACTCACCCCTACTTTTTAGGTGTGGACTTCTTCTTCCTCATGGTTCGTGACGCAGTGCATCAGTTCGTTGTTGCCAGCGTTCTCTGCGTCGAGCTTCCCCCAACTTTAGTGTACGTTTTCCTTTATGTTGGGCTGTACTTGCCTTTATTTGGACTGGACTCTATTAATTTAAATTGTTAATTAAAAAATAATTTTATTTTTGCTACTTTAGCATACCTGATCAATGAAATATTAATTGCTTACTGCTTTATCTGGGACTTCAATGTACTCCACACACTCCTTTTATGCCTTCGGAGCTTTTCCGCTCTTGGGAGGCCTCGTAGGATCCAAGTGTTATCGGGTTTACCCGGTATCCGAACCCTAGGTCGTCACAGGTGGTATCAGAGCTCTGTTGTGTGTGAGATACATGGGAATCCGAGATATTGTAGTATTCAGAGTCCTTAAGGTCAAGTACAGCCAGCTGTTGGCATTAGCGTTGGCAACAGTTTTGTGATTGTTTGTCGTTTTGTTTCCGTTTGTGGTCTTGTGCGTGCTGTGTTGGCACTGTGCGAGATGGTTTCGCTCTCGTAAGGATGTGACAGAGTGCTTTTCTTTTTCTGTGGTGTTTGTCTCGATTATGCTGTACTTGGCAGAGTTTGCCGGTAGGCGTGAATCTGTGGTGCAGTGTTCGAGATGTTTCTGTAATTTGTTCAGGTGGCTGGTGACTTTCTCGTTGGTGTGATGGCCGTGCACTTTTTATGTTGCTTTGGTCGTCCCAGTTTGGGATTTGTTCAGCCCCTGAGGTGTTAAGCTTGTGTCGTGGTGGTCGATTAGATGCCTTGTTTGGAAGAATGCCCGAGCAATTCTAGAGCGAACCTAGGATTTTCTTCCTGGTGAGTTATTGTTGATCGAGCTTGATTCTTCTCCTCTTGTTTGATGGCGTCTTTTCGAGGTAAGCCTTGGAAATGCTGTCTTGGTGAAGCCTTTGTCCTGTGTCTGCTTAAGTGTGGACTGTGTTAATTCTGAACTTGATTTGCCTTTGTTCGACGGCTGCTTGGCTTTGGACCCAGATTTTGTGTTTGGGAGCCGTTGTGCACCGTGTTCGATGTGCCGTGTTTGGCAGCCGTTGTGCTATGATGGTTCAGTAATCATTCCAGGACGTGAGGATAAGCTGAGATTAGCTTTCCTTTATGCTTTGTGCTGAAGCTGGTGCTCTTCATGGTTTGCACTTTGGCGACTTGTGATCGGCTGTTAGCAGGATCGGTACTCAAGGTGTGGTATATTGCAGTTTCGTGAGTTGCGATGGCGTCGAGTGTATGCTGAGATGCGAATGCCGCGTTGTCTTTGATGCCTGTGTGCGTTGTGTTGAGCGTGCAGTGGAAGCGTGTGGGTTGACAACCCACTAATCGAGGATCGCTTGGTTGGGAGATTCTGACCGGCTAAGAGATTTATTTTCTCAGTATATTGTCATCTTGGCTATGTGTGCCTTGATGTTGTTGGTTGTCGTGCTATTGCTGGAGGCATTATGGCTGTTGGCACTGGCATGTGTGAGGATTATGGGAATCTGTCGGCATATTTGTCGATTGAATGCCCTTTCCTTTCTCTGTAACTTTTCTTGGACGCTGTGCTCTCGGGACGTGATCGTGGTCTTCGAGATGCGTTCCCCCAGATTGTCATTGTTGTTGTGGTTGGTCCTTGATGGTGAGCTGTTCGTAGCATGACTAGTATATTTTTAGTCGTGTGTTCAGCTGATATTGTGCCTTGATGTGACCCAGCTTGCAGTTGTGTCCCGTGATTTTGTGTTCAGTACGGAGCCGAGATTCTGTAGGTGTTGCTGTTGTTGTTGTCGTTCGTCGGTGGTTGTGTTCAGCTCGGGAGGAGTTCCCTGTGAGTCTGATTTGGCATTGTGTGGAGCGAGGTCTTTTCAGTTGATTTTGTTGTACTCTTCTATCATGATGGAGTTAGCATACGACTCGAATCTGATGTAATGTCTGAGTGAGGACTGACTTGATTGTGCTCGTGGTCCAGTGCTGTCGTTGGCGTTCTACGTGCCAGCCTTATTGTTTTTGGCACGGAAGCTGATGTTGTCAAGCTATCAGCTGAGGACTATGTTTCCTTGTTTAAGCTGATGCTTGTTGTGTTTATCGAATATTTTATCGGTAACTATTTTCATGGCATGAGTCGTGTCTCCTTTCCCTGTGAGACGGAAGCGACGTTGCCTTGTTTCGGAGGTGTCGGACTTGTGTTCACTTGGGTGTCGTGCTCATTCTGTGGATCGATTTATCTTGAGATCCAGAGCGTGTGCCTGTGATTGTGGTCTGGCAGTGTCCCTTTGAATTGTATTGTTTTTTGAGATTTGTGTTGCCGTGTTCTAGGTGTTGGTATTGGCTGATGCTTGGAGAGCGTAGCTAGCGTTTGGGTTTGCTCTTCCATGCTTCTTCCTTGTTAGCTCCTTTAATTTCGAGGATGAAATTCTTGTAGGGGGGAGGACTGTAAGACCCTGAGTCTTTCAAATCTTTATCGAGAGTTTCGGATCACTTTTGTGGGTCCTGAGTTATATTTTACGATCCCGCGTGGGTTTTTCTCTCATACAAGTTACAGAATCCCGTGGTGAGTTTATTATTCAATTCATCGACTCAAGGACGCTACAATAGCGTTGCATTCTTTTCGAGAATCGTTTAGACTATTTTTTCGTATTTTTCTGAATTAGTGCATTTTCGGACCAAAAATCAGATTTTACGAAAATTAGGAAAATTATATTTTCCTTTTCTTTTTATTTCTTTCTCTCCTTCCTCTCTCCTCTCTCGCCGTCACTCTCTTCCCCTCTCGTTCTCTCTCCTCTTTCCCCCTCTGCTCTAACTGCAGACGAAGGAGGTCCGAGAATGCTGTGGAGATGCCGTGGAGGTGGTTCGGAGCGTGCTGGTGCGAGGATCGGAGCGTGGTTGGCGCGATCCTGTTCGATGAATTCAAAGTCGACGGTCAAGCTTGTGAGATGGTTTTCGGCGTGGTTTAGTCACTTCGGTGCGCTAGAACTTTGGTGAGGTAGGGAGATGGATGCCCTACTCTTCTTCTGCGTTCTCCTGCGATTTCGAGCTATCCGGTGCGAGAACGAGCGAGTTTGGCTTCAGTTTGGGCAAAGCATGCTTTGGGGGGTGTCAGACGAGTTCACCTTCCCAGGAGATGGTTTTTAGTGTAATCGGTCTCATTAGATTCCCTGGCATGTTAGCATTCCATTTCCGCTAGTTTTATGGCGATTGGTAGTCATTTGGGACCGGTATGAGTCTGGGAACCCATGTGACTCATTTTGGGTCGATTCGGTTGAATCGCCCATTTCTTGCAATTTTGTTATCGTTTGGATCCCTTCCGATCTGTGGAAGGTGTGTATGGTCATTAGGGTTGTTTCCCCTTGTTTAGAAGCGAACGGGGCATGGAACGGCTGGGATCGGCCATTCCCCTGTTTTACCCGCCGTAACGCCTTAGTGGTCCTTCCAGTGACTGCTAGGAGTCGCCTGACCGTCTATTGGAGACCGCTAGGATACGTTTGGCATCGAGTTGATTTAATGTCGGTTTGGGTCTTGGCGGTCATGCGATTGGCCGTTTGCGTCGACTAGCAACCCAATGGAGGACCGCTAAGCCCCTTCCAATGGTCCATTGTTAGACCGCTAGAAATTGTGGGTATGTCGATTAGGATTCGCGATCGTGCGATAAACCGCTAATCTGGCGGTGGCCGTCTGAGAGATGACTGCTAACCGTTGTTTTATGTCGGTTTAATAGCTTTAAGTCGGTCGGGCTGGCGGTCCTAGCCCTGACCGCTATTGGGCTTTGGCGGTTTAGTATATGACCGCTAGGGTCTGTTTGACCGGTTAAGTCGGTTTCACTGTAGGGGGTTTGACTGGGTCTAGGGGTCAGGTCCTTGACCGGTACAGTCTTCTGGCGGCCCTGTGATAGACCGCTTACCCCTATGGATTACAGTTTTGTCCGTTCGAGTCTCCGAGTGAAGCGGCCATGTCCTGGATCGCCTAACTCAGTGAGACGGCTTATTTATAGGCCGGTTGTCTTGGTGCGGCTCTTTCTTGACCACCCAGTGTTTGTATTCTCTGTGTGAGGTAGTGATTCCGTGGCTGACTGCTTGGTTTACCCAGCGGCCTGGCATATGATCGTTTACTTCCCAGAGCTTGGTTTTCCTGATGTTTGGCCTTCGTTTGTCTTGGCCTTACCTTGTGGTTTGCCCGTAGTCCCGTGGATGTCTTGGATGTCCTATGAGGGCGATGACCATGTTGTGAGGTAGCTGGGAGTGCCATTCTATTCTGTAGTGTTCCGTACCATTTCAAAGTCATTATTGGTGTCTGGTCAACCCAGTGTGATCCAGAGGTTGACATATGACTTTGTGGTTGTCTCGATTGTCCTGTACGGATCGAGAGATGGTGTTGGATGTCTTGAGGTGTTGCCTTACCTTGGTTTATGTGTCCAAGTGCTTGGAGGGTCTCGATGATCCCTCAGGTCTCCGTGATTCATGTTATGCGGAGGTGTGGATTAGGTGATCCTATGCCGTTTCCTTTATTGGTGTTTTACCGTGATGTGGCTTAGGGATTAGGCTGATTGGCGGCTTGTTACCGCTCTTGTACGATGATCTTGACCCCGAGTCTTGTGACTCAAGAATCGTTGTGTCAGCAGGTCTAGTTGTCCGTCCTGAGTCCGGTGGCAGTCTGGTATGCTACCGTGTGTCCCATGCTTGGTGCTTCTTAGTACGTGTGATAGTGCATGCTTAGCCTATCTGTACTTCAACACTAGTGTTTTGGAGTCTCTGTGTCCAGTGAGCCTCCACTAGTCGTAGCCTGACGACGCACGCGTTCCAGTATGTTGACCCACGTAGGAGTGGTGGCGGGGTAGTTCCCGATATACGGTTTGTAAGCTAGTTTCTGTGGGCTCCCTTGCCTTACAGTAGCATCCTACTGGGGGAGAAAGCTAGCTAGAAGCCTGGCTCAAGGCATTGAGCTTGTGTGTGCACACGTGGTCAGGGGCATTTGGACGAGCGCCGACGGGCGTGACCCTGACTAGTCACTCGTTACTGTTGTTCCTTGTACTTGGTTCTGTGAGTGTCTCAATTACCGCCGTTCCAGGTGTGTGGGATATACTTGTGGCATAGTGTAAGACGTCAGTGGACGCATCTGGCTGTTCTTCTAGTGAGCAGGTGCTCTTGTCACTTGACGCATGACTCTAGTGATTCTTGTGTCTCGTGACGTGTCTTTCCATCATTGAGTTCCGAGTAGCCTATATGCGGCTTTACTCGAGGTCCAATCTTGTGTAGCATATAAGACGATCTAGTTGCGTATGCTTGTGTCTTTGCATGTGTAGATCTTTTAATAGAGCTTTTGCCTATTTTGATAGGCTTTAGCTTTGGAGCTTGTGTTTGGTCGACGGATCGGTAACGCCCGACTTGGTGAGATCGGTGTTCGCCTTTCTGTTGCCGTTTAGAGTAGCTTAGAGGGTCGTGGTTCGATCGGCGACCGTGTTTCTGGTTAGTACGGCTTCCCTTCTTCTTTAGATGTTCTCTTTCCTTCTTACTCCTACTTTTTACAGCTTTACTGTTGTAGTTACTACTGTTGCTCCTGTTCTTTCCTGCTTTACTGTTTAGCACTGTTTAGCGTGTTACTGCATTATTTCTAGTGGGGATCCACGTGACCGCTACTGAGCCAGTGACACGAGGCTCACCCCTGTTTTTCAGGTGTAGACTTCTTCTTCCTCGTGGTTCGTGACACGGTGCGTCAGTTCGTTGTTGCCAGCGTTGCCAGCGTTCTCTGCGTCGGGCTCCCCCCGACTTCAGTGTACGTTTTCCTTTCTGTTGGGCTGTACTTGTCTTTATTTGGACTGGACTCTGTTAATTTAAATTATTAATTAAAAAGTAATTTTATTTCTGCTACTTTAACAAACCTGATCAATGAAATATTAATTGCTTATTGCTTTATCTGGGACTTTAATGTACTACATACACTCCTTTTATGCCTTCGGAGCTTTTCCGCTCTCGGGAGGCCTCGCAGGATCCAAGTGTTATCAGGTTTACCCGGTATTCGGACCCTGGGTCATCACACAGGGTCCGGCCGGTGCCGAGGCTATCGCCCCCCAATGGGAAATTCCCGCCAATGTAGCGGGGGAACGTTACTCCACTAAGCGGACCCTTCCCTCTCAAGGGATGAGGCCCCTCACTGAAATATGCAATCGGGTGAGTCTCCTGACTCAACACTCCTCCAATTCCTACACCCGACGCATCACATGAGACCTCAAACACCTTCAAGAAATCTGGTAATCGAAGGACCGATGTCTGGGTCATGCGCTCCTTGATGTCCTTGAATGTAGCAGCATCGGCCTTCGTCCATACAAATGTGCCCTTCCTGATACAGTCCGTGATCGGGGCAATGACGGAACTAAATCCGCGGATGAAATGACAATGGAACGTCGCGAGGCCATGGAAGCTGCGGACATCATGGATCGTGCGAGGTTCCGGCCACTCAATAATGGCTTGAACCTTCTCCGGATCAACGGAGACCCCAGTACTAGACACAATAAAACCCAAGAAGGTAATCTGAGGAGTCATAAAAGCACACTTCTGTGGGTTTGCAAACAATTGCTCTCGCCTCAAGAGGAGACAAACCTGCCATAGGTGGTCTAAGTGGTCCCCCGTAGTGCGACTATAGATGAGAATATCATCAAAATAAACTACAACAAAGACTCCAATGAAAGGTCGAAGGACCTGAGTCATGAGTTGCATGAAGGTGCTGGGGGCATTGGTCAGCCCAAAGGGCATAACCAACCACTCATATAGACCATCCTTGGTCTTAAATGTGATCTTCCACTCATCACCTGGCCTAATCCTTACTTGATGATAGCCACTCTTAAGGTTGATCTTCGAAAAGATAGTGGCACCTGCCATCATGTCAAGCATATCATCCAGACGGGGAATAGGGAACCTGTACTTCACAGTGCTTTTGTTGATGGCACGACTATCAATACACATCCTCCAAGTGCCATCCTTCTTTCGGGCAAGTAACGCGGGTACAACACATGGACTCATGTTGTCCCGAATATATCCTCTCTGCATAAGCTCATTGACCTACCGCTTTAGCTCAGCGTGCTCAGTGGGACTCATGCGGTAGTGGGGAAGATTGGACAATGAGGATCCTGGAATCAGGTCGATAGCATTCTGAATATCCCGCATATGTGGGAGTCCCTCGGGAAGCACTTCGGGGAATATATCAGCAAACTCCTGCAGAATGGGAACAACATCAGGTGGGTGTTCACCCTCGGACTCTCGCTCCACCTCACGGACCGTGATAGCAAACACAAGACTGCCCCTACTAGCCTCCCGCTCCATCTCTCGGGAACTAATCAACATCAACCTCCTAGACGGGGGGTCGCCTGTGCCAGATGTAATGGTCATGGCCCGAGCTGGGGATGGGGTACTGGTCCAGGGACGGAAGGCTCCGGAGTACTAGACCAGTAGGACCCCTAACTGAAGGACTCTTGGGCTGAGAGGGGTGGAGGATAATCCGTTGGCCACCATGGTCGAAGGTATAGGTGTTTGACCGGCCATGGAGCATGGCATCCCGATCAAACAACCACAGCCTACCAAGAATAATACTTCCCACCTCCATGGGGAGGACATCACACCAAATCTCGTCACGGTAGGCATGGAACTACAGTGGGAGCAGACACCGCAGCCTGATCGGAATGGAGGTGGAATCCACCCATGATACTCGATAGGGGCAAGGGTGGTCAACGGGGGTAAGACCAAGATGAGAAACAGTGCCCGTGGAGATTGCATTGATACAACTCCCACTATCGATAATCACCTTACAAACTTTCCCGCCTAGCCTACAGTATGTATGAAAGATGGTGGTCCGACGCCAGTCATCACTGGCCTGTGGCTGGGTGAGAATACACCTAACGACCCCCAAATGGGTATCGTCTGGATTCTGAGCATCCTGGCCGTCATCTTCATTCTCAAAGAACTCGTCAGCTAATTCCTGTTCCGCCTCATAGTTGACTGACACAAGCTCTGAAGATGAGGCATCCCCAACCTGTGTGTCCCCAGTGACTAGAGATTGACGAGTGGGACACTGGTTTGCAAAGTGGCCAAACCCATTGCAGCGATAATACTACTGTCATGATCCACTAGGCTCCCCGATCAAAGGTCACTTACCCTTATCCTCCCGATGGACAAGAGGTGTAGGTAACATGGGACAAGCAAGGGGTGCGGGTGCTAGTGGACGGGCAAGGGGTGCAGTAGGTTGGGGTCAAGGAGGAAGATCCCTCAGAGGTGGAGGGCGAGGCCTAGGAGCGAATAGCTCCTGACGGGCGGGCTCCAGAGGTCGAGCCATGGGGGCCCTCTGATATGTGCCGGAAGAGCTACGGGGCTCGGCACTATGATGAGGGAAGGGTCCCAACCGTTGGGTAGACTCGAACTCTGCCTCGAACTGCTCCAATTCGAGAGCAACCTGATACACTTGTTCCAAAGTGGTCACATTGCAGCGGAAAAGTTCATATTGATAGTGTGGCCGCAAACCTCTTCGAAAGTGCGAGATGGTCATGGTGCTCTCTTCCGTAACTCCACACTGCAAATAATACTCATCAAACTCAGTGGTGTACTCAATCACGGACCGGTTCCCTGGGGTGAGACTCTGCCATTTGTCTGTGAGACGCTGGCGGTATGTGGTAGGAAGGTACTTCTGCCTCAATTTGGTTTTCATGTCATCCCATGTACCAATCCGGGGGTGATGTCGCTGCATTAACAAGCTCTCCACATTAGTCCAATAGGTTTGCGCCTGCCCTTGCAACTTCATCTTTACATAGCAAACTCTTCGGTGGTCCGTCATCTCAAACCACTCGAAGTACCGATCCATGCCGGCCTCCCAATCTAAATAGACCTTTGGGTTCAAGGACCCATCAAAAAGGGGAGGGTCCGCACACACGTTCCTAAGAACACGGTCGTCGTCATCGTAATCACGATTCCGTCGTTGGGCTCGACGGTCACGACCATCACCCACATGTTCATTATCGGATGCATAGTCATCCACCTCGGGCACTCGCTGCCTCCTATCATCTACCCCTTGAGCCCTTGGAGCAGCAGGTTGTTGAACTGACTCTTGTTGGCCATTTGTCGGCGCGGGTTGTGCCTCAACCGGGGCCCTCTCTAGGATAGCAATTCTCCTCACCAAACCCTGGATAGACTGGTCTGATGCTTCGGCCCGATCCTCTAAGGCTTTCATCCTTTCTTCCAGATGCGTACCTACACCATCTACATGCGTACTAAGCCTATCCATACGCGTATCGAATCGATCCATGAGAGATCAGAACATCTCGGCCACCGAAGGCTCATCGGAACTATGGACTCGGGGATCCGCCATAGGTGGTGGTGGTGAGTATTGGGTACCTCTACGGGTGGGCATGCAAATGACACAGTCACTGGGGTACACAGACTAAAGCAAAGATGATGAACCTAGACTTAACCAATATTCGGTACATGGCGGAGGGTTGATCCGAAGATCGCACTCACGCAAGTGTGCTACCTTCCCAATAGGCGTAACCTATCGTTCCGAGGACACCTTTTAATATACCGGAATGGAATGCAATGCAAACGTTGGACCGACAACCCTAGACTCTAACTCGCTCTGATACCAAACTCATGCGGGACGACGAGAGAGACTCGATGCTAAATGGAGAGAATATGGGACTCTAGGTGATGACGTGACCAATTGGACGACGCGACCAGCGACACGTGAACAATCGAGCTACCTCGGCTTGACACTAAGAGCTCCTACGGGGTATATGCCTTTAACAGAAAAGCAATCACACGAGTCGTCCCAAGCGAGGGAAACGCGGATCCGCGCGTTTGAGAAACCGGCAGAGTCAAGGGTGGTCAAACTCACTTCCGTGCTCAGATCGAGTCACGGGACGGGTTCGCTCTCTCTCTCAGCGGTGATTAAAATGATTTAACGAGCTAGGTTAACCTATCACATGCAAGCAGTGGCATATAATCATATACTAAATAAGCAAATGCCGAGGAGGAGAGATCGTTACATCTACGCTCCGGGCGTGGGAAGACAACCCCGGCCAAGATCCGTACTCCCGGTTAGACAATTACCAAATAAATTACATAATTGAATTTTTATTGCCCACTCCACGCAGGGAGGTAAAGGGCTACAGCGGGACTCAGCAGTAGCGCTCTTGGGTTGACGGGCCGCGTTTTGAGTCGCCATGTTGCTGCTGGCGTGCTGCTACTTGATGCTGGCCGGATGACACAGGCTGACAGTTGTGGGGGCCACGTTCTGCTCGGGCGATCGACTGGGGTGGCGTTGGTCCCGTTGCGAAGGGGACTCCTGGAAGGTTGCTCGCTGGGAGGCGGTCAAGCTGGAATGCCTTGTGGAAGGCGGGGTGACCTAATTTGTGAAGCGTTGTGTTGGGTTAGATGGACGCAGTCTATCTCCACTAAGTGTGGATCTAGAGGGGGGTGAATAGATCAACTTGCCTAATTTAAAACTACTATATGTTCTAAAGCGGAATTTAGGCAAACATCAGTTAAGCTAAAAGGAAGAATGCTAAGCAACAGGTCGATCCATGAAAGCCATTCACCATATCTTATATCGAAAACTAGACATAAGTATGAGCGATAGAATCAATAAAGCTAAGCAAAGGATACCAGCACACACAGTTCATAAGCAATCACACAAACACAATGCACACACGATTTTTAGGTGGTTCGGTCAACGACCTACATCCACCCCACACTCAACCGAGTATGGCTTTTCTGCTACGCAACACAACTTGCGTCCGCTGGGCTTTACAGCTTGGCCAAACAACCCGCTGATACACAGCTTCGCTGGGCACTACAGCTTACCGACCAGAGGATCTGATCCTCTGCAACCGCTGGGGAAATACAGCTTATCCCGTCCAGTGCAGACTACCACTACAAGACCGCTGACACACAGCTTGAAGAAACAGTATTCGAAAATGAAAGACAGAATCAAAACGAAAACAGAAAAGCTCAAAAGCAATATAGCTCTAAGAGCAAAGCTCAGCTCTGGTTTTGAACCACGAGACTGAGATACATACTCTCTCACTCTCAATCAGCTCTCTCTTAACTCAATCTCTCTCGATCTCTTCCTCTCTCTTTTTCTTCTTCTTCCTCTATTTCTTCTTCTTCTCTGTATCTTCTTCTTCTCTCTTTTCTTTCTGTGGATCGAAGGCTCACTGCTGCTGAGTGTATAGACTTTCTCTTCTTTTTCTTCGATCAGTCTTCTTCTGTGGAAGAAGACTTGTTTATATAGCAACAACAGCAGCAGGCGTGTGCTCTCCATGTTTCCCGCCCAGCAATTTGGACCACGTGGCAGCATGCAATGGAGTGTCAGTACACATGTCCTCATCTGGATACCTTGTCCTTCTTGGATCACGAGCCAGGTACCTGGGATCACGTGCCCCTCATTAGCTTCTTCAGTCCGATGTATAGAGTTCTCCGTTCACGTGCTCAATGTCAGCAATCTGACTTGCTGCGTCGACGCTGTCACTCAATGGCGTTAACGCAGTGAGGCATTCCAGTAGCCATTAGCCTCGTCTCTTTAGCTGCTGCGTCGACGCTGCTCAATTGTGGCGTTGACGCAGTGGAATAGCCTGTGAAGGTGAATGCTTCTTCAACTGCTGCGTCGACGCTGCTTGCTTGTGGCGTTGACGCAGTGGAAGATATCGTGAAGGCTTCGTCAACTGATGCGTGGACGCTTTAAGCTCCCAGTGTCGACCCTGTTCCTGTATGGACTTCATGTAATGCAAACGAATGTGAAGACTTCAGTGTATAGACTTGAAAGTCTTGAAGCCAATGTATGGACTTGAGCAAGCTAAAGGGCTGTACAGACATCGAAGACAAGGGCCGATGTATAGACTTGCCAAACAGTCCAGTGTATATACTTTATGCAAGGAGGCCAATGTGTAGACTTGAAAAGCTGAGGCCAGTGTACAGGCTTGCCACCGACCAGTGTGTGAACTCTATCAGCCTGAGGCACAGTATGGACTTCAACTCTGCATATCGAATGTATGGACTTCAAGTATGAAGACCATTGAATAGGCTTTGGATTCGAAGACAATGTGCAGACTTTGAGTTTGAAGACCAATGTCCAGACTTCAAGTAACACTGTGGATGTACAGACTTGATGGAGCGAAGTGATGTGTAGACTTGAAGCTCCTGATGGATGTATAGACTTCAAATATCAAGACGCTAAGGAAGACGGATAATGTACAGACTTGCTGTAACAGTCTGATGTACAGACTTCATGAAGCTCTAGACACTGAATGTTGTACAGACTTAGCACAATGCCTGAGATGCTAACAAAGACGGACTATGTTCAGACTTGCTGACAGACCGATGTACAGACTTTGCTCAAATGCATGAGACGCTAACTGAGACGCTGGACTCTGTACAGACTTTGAGCGATGTATGGGCTTCAAAGAAGTTGGCGATTCAATGTACAGACTCAGAGGTTCAAGGCCAACGGCTGTACAGACTTAGAATATTAAGACTGATGTCCAGACTTCATGCGTTGACGCTGTACACACTTAGCGAGTTGACGCTGTACACACATCCAATGAAGTGCGTTGACGCTGTAACATGATGCGTTGACGCTGTACACCCTTAACCAATTCAATTGAGATGCAGTGTGTGGACTTTATCTTGAGCGAAAGGTAAGTGATGAATGTGTAGACTCAATCGACATGAGAGTTTCCAGTGTATAGACTCATGAGAGTAAGAAATGCAGACAGCAGTGTATTAAATGCAAAGAACACATAGTCAATCTGATAGAGCAATTTCATCAAATCAAAAATAGTTTCCAATCAATCAAAACAATGGTGTTGCCAATGAAATAAAGCAAGTGTCAACATCATCAACATAGAGGGGTCACAATAATCTCCCCATTTTTGATGATGGCAACCCCATATGAAGTAGAAGAGCAACATTCTGTCATATAGATATATGTTTGATGAAAGACATGATGTGTTATACAGATTGACATGCAGATGCTATGAAGGCATGCAACTCACTGCCTCAAACTCTCCCTTGGAATGAATTCAGAATTGAATTCAGAATTCAGACAGATATATTCTCCCCCTAGACATCCCCTAGACAATATTCTCCCCCTTTGCCATCAACAAAGAGGAAGGAAGAATTAAGTGCAATGGAGGAATCAAGAGAAGAACTGACTGGCATTCTGAACAGGTAGTTCATGAATAAGCATTCTAAAGTATAGAGTCTTCAGTCATATGAAATTAGAAACTGCTGTCAGAAAGAGTTCTGGTTTAATGATGATAAAATTTGGAGTTCATGCACTACAAGCAATAGATAAGTTCACTGTGCATGATAAAACAATAAACCAGAATCAAATTTGCATGAAAGATTCAGTTTCATGATATCTTACTTTCATAGTCTCAAAAAAAATATTGAGAGAACCCAAGTCATGTATTGAAACTAAACAAATTGACACTCATGAACTTTTCTTTTGAGGGAGCAGCATTATCAATATTAGATCATTTTGAGCATTCAGGTACCACAAGTCTTTCTGCTTAAGGGTATACGTTTATAAGACGCCAATACCCCTAGATACTCAACAAGATGGACCATTCTACCTATGATCAAATTCAACAGAGCTGAGTTACACCTTTTTGTGTGAGGGTACACGTTTATCAGACACCAGTTACCCCCAGGTACTCAGTGAAACCAGCCTGCTGTTTTGAACATTTTAAACAGAGATAGCTGATACACTTCATGACACGAGTGTTGTTCACTTCTTTGATAGATCACTCAGTTTCTCAGTGATTACCAGTCATTGCTCTGCCAATATATATATTTTCAATATTTTTCAGTATCTTTCTTAGCTGTCCTTTTTATGTTTCAGAATGACTTGTTTAAGAATAATACACATACTTAATCTCTCCGACATGATTTCAGATGAGTTTTCAGATTTCAGATATGATTAGCTTTGTCTGACATGAAATAAGAAAGAGGTTGAGAGTTTTATCAATTTTCAACTTACTTATATACTGATTGCAATCTTTAAACTCCAACCATTATAAGATTTAAACCATTACATCAGTCTTTGAACAATTCAAATTCTTATAAATGAAGAAGTCCATTTTCTACTGCTTAGAAATCAGAACTGACCAACAGATTGCCATAATGTCAGAGACAAGTATTCATAGTTAAAGGTTGAATGACTTCAAGAAAGTTGAAACCACTCTGAATTTCTAGCAATACTCCCCCTGTCTATATGCATGCAGCATGGCAAGAATTAATTGAGAGAGAGCTTATGCATAGGTCATGAATGAATGATATGCAAAGACATGCAAAGACTCGACAAGCTCCCCCTGAATATATGCAATGTAGGACAGTTCTACATCCACATTCACATCCACATGATTTATCCAAGCAATCAAAAATAAGTCCACATCTAAGATTTTATTTACAGCAATTAAACAATCATTCATCATGCTGAAATTTACATAAGCCAAGTTCTCTTCTAAGAAACTTAAATTTTCATTCCCAAGAGGCTTAGTAAAAATATCAGCAATTTATTTTTCAGTTTCTATGAAATTCATTTCAATCTCATTTTTATTTACAGCATCTCTAAGAAAATGATGTTTTATCTCTATATGCTTAGTCCTAGAATGGTGAACAGGATTTTTAGCAAGGCATATAGCACTAGTATTATCACATAAAAGTGGAATGCATCCCAGATTTATCTGATAATCAGCCAGTTGGTGCTTAATCAAAAGTACTTGGGCTGCACAATTACATGCTACAACATACTCAGCTTCAGCTGTGGATAATACTATAGTGTGTTGCTTCTTAGATGCCCAAGACACTAGACAGCCACCAAGGAATTGACAGTAGCCACTAGTGCTTTTTCTATCTACTCGACACCCAGCATAGTCTGCATCAGTGTAGGCTAGAAGCTCTAACTCACACTTAGCAGGATACCAGAGACCTAGTTCTTGGGTGCCTAGTAAATACCTAAAAATCCTTTTCACAGCTTTAAAGTGATTTTCTTTAGGACTGGCCTGAAATCTAGAGCATAAACACACAGCAAATTGTATGTCAGGCCTAGATGCTGTAAGATAGAGAAGAGATCCGATCATACCTCTGTACAGCCTTTGGTCCACAGGTTTACCTTTAGAATCTTCATCCAAACTGGTTGATGTACCCATTGGAGTAGCTATTTCCTTGAGGTTGTCCATTTTGTACTTCTTCAATAAGTTCTTTACATACTTGGACTGAGAGATGAAGGTGCCATCTTCTGTTTGTGTAACCTGCAGTCCAAGGAATAGTTTGAGCTCACCCATTGAGCTCATTTCAAATTCATCAGTCATTATTTGAGAGAATTCCTCACACAATTTGGGGTTAGTTGACCCAAACACAATGTCATCCACATAAATCTGAATGATAAGAATATCTGGATGGCTTACCTTGGTAAACAATGTTTGATCAACTATACCTCTTGTGAAGTTCTTGTTGGTGAGGAATTTGCTCAACCTGTCATACCAAGCTCTAGGAGCTTGCTTTAAATCATAGAGAGCTTTATTGAGCTTGTAAACATGATTAGAGGAATCTAAACATTCAAACCCAGGAGGCTGTCTCACATATACATCCTCATTAATTTCCCCATTTAGAAAAGCAGATTTCACATCCATCTGCTGAAGGTTTATTCCTAGGGAACATGCATAAGCCAATAAAATTCTTATTGCTTCTAACCTAGCTACAGGGGCAAAAGACTCTTCAAAGTCTATTCCAAATTCCTGATTGTACCCCTGAGCTACAAGTCTGGCTTTATTTTTAATAACATTCCCCGCTTCATCAGTTTTGTTTCTAAATACCCATTTAGTCCCTATGACTGTTTCATGATCAGGAGGTGGAACCAAATGCCACACCTTATTCCTGTCAAACTGATTGAGCTCCTCATGCATAGCATTAATCCAATGCACATCTTGGAGAGCACAGTCAATGGACTTGGGTTCTATGTTTGATACAAAAGCATAAGCATTCAGTTCATGTTGAATTCTTAAGTGGCCTCTAGTCTTGGGGGGGTCATGCAGATTTCCAATAACATTATCTACAGAATGATCCTTGAGATATCTAATATTTGCATTTGGAGTATCATGAACTTGATTTACCTCCCCCTGAACTGTAGGCTCCTCTTCATTAAGCTCTTTATGTTCTTCTTCATCCTTGGATTTGTCTGCAGGATCTCCTTCCTTCAGAATTTCACCATTGTTCTCATTCCTGCATTGAACAACATTAGAATTTGCCAAGGATTCATCAAAAACTATGTGTGGAGATTCTTCAACAGTTTTAGAGTTCAGATTGTACACTCTGTATGCTCGGGTGTTTTCAGAATAGCCAAGAAAAATTCCTGGTTCTCCTTTAGGTTCAAATTTATCAAGGTCATTTTTATCATTTATGTGAATGAAACATTTACAACCAAAAACCTTGAAGTGAGCAATAGAAGGTTTCTTACCTTTTAATATCTCATATGGTGTTTGCTGGGTAGAAGGTCTTACCATGGCTCTGTTAATTACATAACAGGCAGTGTTCACTACTTCAGCCCAAAATTTCCTTGGTAGACCACCTTCGACAAGGAGTGTACGACCCATTTCCACTAGGGTTCTATTCCTTCTTTCCACAACTCCATTCTGCTCAGGTGTCCTTGGTGAGGAGTACCTGTGGTTGATTCCATTTGACCTGCAGAATTCATCAAATTGTGAGTTTTCAAACTCACCTCCATGATCAGACAAAATATTTTTAATTTTCTGATTTGTTTTAACATAGAACTCCTAAAATTCTGAGAAAGTATCACTCTTATTAGATAAGAAATAAACCCAAGTATACCTAGAAAAGTTATCTACCATGACAAACCCATACCTCCTCCCTGATAGGCTGACAGATCTAGTTGGCCCAAAAAGGTCCATATGTATCAGCTCATAGGGTTTGGAAGACAGATTTTCAGTTCTAGACTTAAATGACTTTCTAGTTATCTTTAATTAAGTGCATGCATCACAGATTTTGTTTTCTTTCTTGAATGAGACTTCAGGAAGTCCTCTAACCATGCCATGCTTATTTAATTTGTGCAAAACAGTGTAGCTAGCATGACCTAACCTACGATATCATAAAAATGCTATGTCTTCTCTACTGGCAGTAAGGCAAAGGTTAGTGTGTTGAATTTCATCTAAATTTATCATGTAAGTATTATTTGTTCTTTTTCCAGAAAATTTGACAATATCAGAATCAGGTTCAAAAACCTTGCAGCATTGAGAATTGAATAAAACATTGTAACCTTTATCACATAACTGGCTAATGCTAAGTAGATTATAGGCTAACCCTTCAACCAGCATAACATCATCAATGCAGCAGGTAGAACACTTACCTACCTTACCTGATCCGATAATCCTACCCTTTGTGTTGCTTCCAAAGGTGACAAGGCCTTCTACTTTCTCAGTCAGTATGCAAAATTTGGCCTTATCTCCTGTCATATGCCTGGAGCAGCCGCTATCCATGTACCACAAGTTGTTCTTGGCTGCCAGGCATACCTGCATACATAATTAGGTAGAGAAGTTTAGAACCCAAGACTGATTGGGCTCCAATGTAAATGAACTAGAAGCAAAACAGGAAAGCAAATATTTCGGAATCCACATTTGTTTAAATGTGTTTTGTTCAGTGGATCCTACAGATTTTCTTCTGTTGTTCTTTTTCTTATTGGCAGCAGCATGTTTATTGACAGTATTGTTATTTCTATGCCAGTGCCTTGGCCAGGGTATGTCTACAAAATTTTGGCCATAGTAGTTCCTGGGCTAGCTATGAAAATATTGATTTCTAGATGTTTAATAACCATACCCATTGACCCAATTTCCACTGTAAGGTCTTTGGTTTTGAGCACCCTGGTATGCAAGACCTGTAAACCTACCCTGAGTTCTAGACCAATTTGACCTATTGAAGTAGGTTGGCTGTGCATTGTAGTGGGTCTGAGCTCTGGGTTGATAAAAATAATTGGGTTGACTCCTAGCAGCACTTTGTCTCCCCTGTACTTTGGACCCTGCTGACCTATACACAGGTTTGTATTGGGTCTTCTTCAGAGGTGGAGGTGTTGGTGGAGACTTGGTTACCTTGACCTGGGGTTTACTGGACTGTGTAGGTTGACCCCTAACCTGAGTCTGAGCCCTAGGATTCTGCTTAGATGTGCTAGCTCTACTAGGCTCACTGAGTTTTTGTTTACCCTTCTCCTCAACACTGGTCTTTTTCAGATTAGCAGTTTTGTTCATTAAATTTGTTGAGTTCATGCTAATTAGAGGTCCCTTTTCCTTTTGAGCAACAAATGAAATTGTTTTCATTCCGAATATTTTTGTTGCACTAGAATTAAATCCTAGGCCCTCTTTTCTGAAATTAACCTTTGACCCTAACAAAGCATTTAAGTTATCTATTCTTTGGGTCATTTTCTCAATGGTTTTCATTTTATCCTCATTGTCTTTCTGAAGTTCATCAATAGCCTTTTTCAGCTCATTGTTGACATTGAGGACAGCTTCATATTTTTTAGAAATAATTTTTACTTCACTTTCACATTTTTGAATCTTCAGCTTCCATTCATCAATTTCATTTTCAAGCCTTAGATTCTCTTCCTTAGAAGCTTTTAACTCATTTTTGATTTTATCTTCTTCAGAGCATGTGAGTTTCAATTCATCAATCTCAGATTCCAAACAGGCAATTTTATCAGTTAGTGTTTTATCATTTTGCATGGAATTGATTTTTCTTCTAAGATACTTATTCTCTTTTCTAATATCATCAGCTCTATCAGCTATGTCATGATATGCATCTACCCAATCAGCAATTTTGAAGTTTTCAAATCTAGTGATTACCTCATCTGTGTCTTCCTCTCTATCTTTGGAGCGTGTTGCCATAAGG
This sequence comes from Amorphophallus konjac, assembly GCA_022559845.1. Classification (NCBI taxonomy): domain Eukaryota; kingdom Viridiplantae; phylum Streptophyta; class Magnoliopsida; order Alismatales; family Araceae; genus Amorphophallus; species Amorphophallus konjac. The sequence continues at coordinate 45,403,465 of CM040123.1, forward strand.
CAAATGGGCTATTCAGATTCGGCTTCACTATCTGAGCTTTTGCTGAAAGAGCCTTCATCTTCATCACTCCATGTGGTGATCATAGCTCTTCCCTTCTTGATTTTCTTCTTTGACCTGTCCTTATGTTTCTGATTGTCTGGACAGTCAATTTTCAGATGCCCTGGTTTCCTGCATTGATAACAGACATTAGCTTCATCTTTCTTTGCAGGTTTAGATTTATACCTTTTATCCTTTCAGCCACCACTGTATTTCTTCTGGCCGAACCGTCCTGCTCCCTTTCTGAGAAATCGCCTGAACTCTCTAGTCATCATGGCTATCTCAGATCGAGTCACATCTTCTTCTTCATTTAGGCTCTCCTCTGATGATGAAGAGCTGCTAGAGATGGATTTTGTTGATTTGCTGGAACTAGGCTTCAGCTCTATCGGCTTCTTCTTCCTCTCGGCTTCATCTATCCTTGGCATGTTTATCTCATATGCCATTAGTGAGCCAATCAGCTCATCAGCTTTAGTATTACGCAGGTCCCTTGACTCCTCCATCACTGTTGCTTTGGTGTGCCAATTGGGAGTCAGGGAGCGCAGAATTTTCCTCACTACATCATACTATGCCTGAGGTTTTCCAAAACCTCTGAGGCCATTGGTTATGACAGTCAGCCAAGCGTACATTTCGCTGATGGACTCGTTCTGCTTCATCTTGAAGGCTTCATACTCAGATACAAGAAGATTGGACTTTTGCTCTCTTACTTGAGATGTACCTTCATGAATTACTTCCAGCGCATCCCACATCTCCTTAGGTGATTTGCAAGTAGATACACGAGAGAATTCTGTAGGATGCAGAGCGCACTGGATAGCATTAATAGCACTCCAATTCAGCGTGGACCTTCTGATCTCCTCCTTGGTCCATACATCTTCATTCGGGGACAGTTCATAAGGTCCCTTGCTGACAATCTTCCAAATCTCATAATCCTTAGCCCTGAGGAACACTTGCATATGGTTCTTCCAGTATGCGTAGTTTGATCCGTCAAAAAATGGGGGCTTCGTTGTTGAGTGACCTTCGGCAGTCATCCCTCGAGCATCCATCTCTGCCTATTCTCTTCGGGCGATGAGTCCCTACAGAAGAGTTAGGCTCTGATACCAAGAGTTGGGTTAGATGGACGCAGTCTATCTCCACTAAGTATGGATCTAGAGGGGGTGAATAGATCAACTTGCCTAATTTAAAACTACTATATGTTCTAAAGCGGAATTTAGGCAAACATCAGTTAAGCTAAAAGGAAGAATGCTAAGCAACAGGTCGATCCATGAAAGCCATTCACCATATCTTATATCGAAAACTAGACATAAGTATGAGCGATAGAGTCAATAAAGCTAAGCAAAGGATACCAGCACACACAGTTCACAAGCAATCACACAAACACAATGCACACACGATTTTTAGGTGGTTCGGTCAACGACCTATGTCCACCCCACACTCAACCGAGTATGGCTTTCCTGTTGCGCAACACAGCTTGCGTCCGCTGGGCTTTACAGCTTGGCCAAACAACCCGCTGATACACAGCTTCGCTGGGCACTACAGCTTGCCGACCAGAGGATCTGATCCTCTGCAACCGCTAGGGAAATACAGCTTAACCCATCCAGTGGAGACTACCACTGCAAGACCGCTGACATACAGCTTAAAGAAACAGTATTCGGAAATGAAAGACAGAATCAAAACGAAAACAGAAAAGCTCAAAAGCAATATAGCTCTAAGAGCAAAGCTCAGCTCTAGTTTTGAACCACGAGACTGAGATACATACTCTCTCACTCTCAATCAGCTCTCTCTCAACTCAATCTCTCTTGATCTCTTCCTCTTTCTTTTTCTTCTTCTTCCTCTATTTCTTCTTCTTCTCTGTATCTTCTTCTTCTCTTTTTTCTTTCTGTGGATCGAAGGCTCACTGCTGCTGAGTGTATAGACTTTCTCTTCTTTTTCTTCGATCAGTCTTCTTCTGTGGAAGAAGACTTGTTTATATAGCAACAACAGCAGCAGGCGTGTGCTCTCCACGTTTCCCGCCCAGTAATTTGGACCACGTGGCAGCATGCAATGGAGTGTCAGTACACATGTCCTCATCTGGATACCTTGTCCTTCTCAGATCACGAGCCAGGTACCTGGGATCACGTGCCCCTCATTAGCTTCTTCAGTCTGATGTATAGAGTTCTCCGTTCACGTGCTCAATGTCAGCAATCTGACTTGCTGCGTCGACGCTGTCACTCAATGGCGTTAACGCAGTGAGGCATTCCAGTAGCCATTAGCCTCGTCTCTTTAGCTGCTGCGTCGACGCTGCTCAATTGTGGCGTTGACGCAGTGGAATAGCCTGTGAAGGTGAATGCTTCTTCAACTACTGCGTCGACGCTGCTTGCTTGTGGCGTTGACGCAGTGGAAGATATCGTGAAGGCTTCGTCAACTGATGCGTGGACGCTTTAAGCTCCCAGTGTCGACCCTGTTCCTGTATGGACTTCATGTAATGCAAACGAATGTGAAGACTTCAGTGTATAGACTTGAAAGTCTTGAAGCCAATGTATGGACTTGAGCAAGCTAAAGGGCTGTACAGACATCGAAGACAAGGGCCGATGTATAGACTTGCCAAACAGTCCAGTGTATATACTTTATGCAAGGAGGCCAATGTGTAGACTTGAAAAGCTGAGGCCAGTGTACAGGCTTGCCACCGACCAGTGTGTGAACTCTATCAGCCTGAGGCACAGTATGGACTTCAACTCTGCATATCGAATGTATGGACTTCAAGTATGAAGACCATTGAATAGACTTTGGATTCGAAGACAATGTGAAGACTTTGAGTTTGAAGACCAATGTCCAGACTTCAAGTAACACTGTGGATGTACAGACTTGATGGAGCGAAGTGATGTGTAGACTTGAAGCTCCTGATGGATGTATAGACTTCAAATATCAAGACACTAAGGAAGACGGATAATGTACAGACTTGCTGTAACAGTCTGATGTACAGACTTCATGAAGCTCTAGACACTGAATGCTGTACAGACTTAGCACAATGCCTGAGATGCTAACAAAGACGGACTATGTTCAGACTTGCTGACATACCGATGTACAGACTTTGCTCAAATGCATGAGACGCTAACTGAGACGCTGGACTCTGTACAGACTTTGAGCGATGTATGGGCTTCAAAGAAGTTGGCGATTCAATGTACAGACTCAGAGGTTCAAGGCCAACGGCTGTACAGACTTAGAATATTAAGACTGATGTCCAGACTTCATGCGTTAACGATGTACACACTTAGCGAGTTGACGCTGTACACACATCCAATGAAGTGCGTTGACGCTGTAACATGATACGTTGACGTTGTACACCCTTAACCAATTCAATTGAGATGCAGTGTGTGGACTTTATCTTGAGCGAAAGGTAAGTGATGAATGTGTAGACTTAATCGACATGAGAGTTTCCAGTGTATAGACTCATGAGAGTAAGAAATGCAGACAGCAGTGTATTAAATGCAAAGAACACATAGTCAATCTGATAGAGCAATTTCATCAAATCAAAAACAGTTGCCAATCAATCAAAACAATGGTGTTGCCAATGAAATAAAGCAAGTGTCAACATCATCAACATAGAGGGGTCACAACACGTTGTTATTGCTGTCCCGAGCTTGCTATGCAATTTCAGAACTGCACGACCCGGCGATAAAATTTGTTATGATCAGCTCTAACGTCGGAACGACGCGAAACTGACGCCGTTGCGAAGCGCTTTCAGAGATCTACGACCATAGACTATTACAGGAATTTTTATGGCATGGGATTTCTTGTGGGATATTTATGAACAGGCTGACTCCTGAACTCAGATCTGACTGGGCAGATTTAGATCTGCCTGATGATGCACGTTGACCGAGTTATAAACAATGGATTTGGGAGTTGTGATTTTTATGGTAGATAGAGGGAAAGTAAGGAACACGAGAATATTTTTTTTGTATTTTTATGAGGTGGTTTGACAGGGGAAATGGATTTTATGGCTGGTGGTGGTCGGATCTAGACTGCAAGGGACAAAACAGATTTCAGATTTTGCAGTGGATTTTTGGATAGGCAAACAAACTCATAAAATCATAAAAAAAATTGTGGAAGAAGGCTTTGGTGGACAGAAATCCCAGTCCAAATTTTAGCTCGATCTAAATAGGAAAGGGGATCAAATTGGTGAAGAGTTGGGCTGTTGGAACACAGGTCTGCATAGGTGCAGATTGTGTAGGCAGTGGGATTTTAAAGGGAAAGGGAGGCAAACGAAGGTGGAATAACTTGAAATTTTTTGTGGGACATGGGAATAACAAGGGGAACTCACCCTAAAAATTTCAGATCCACCAGATCTGTGGGTTGAGAGCTAAAATTCGGCCTTCAGCTTGCTGGATGGAGGAAGATAGAATTCCGGCGATGTGGCGGTGGCGGTGCAACGACTGCTCGATGGCGGCGGCGGTGACGGTGCTGAGCTTCCCACTCAGAAAGGACCTGGTACGGAGGCTTCTCACCTCAGAAAGGCAGCCTTCCCAGCTGCAAAGGGGAGGGGGAAGAGAGAGGAGGGTTGCGCCCCTTGGTTTCTCTAAGAAAAAATTGATTTTTCATTCATTAATTCTAGTGAAAATAAGAAATACAACCTTTTATATGAAATGGAAACCCTAGAAAAATGACTTCTACTACCCTTAGATCTAGGGTTAGAGAGAGGTACTTAGGGGATGCCAAATTCTATTTTTCTCCCATGTGGTCAAAGCATATAAAAAAAATGCATATGAAGACAAAAGAGGGGGCGCCCCCTTTAAAGAGGAGAAATTAAAATTTACTTCTCTTGGTCCAATGGTCCAAGTCCAAGGTGGACCATGGGCCAACCTCTATGGGTCCCTAGAAGTAAGGTGGCCCAATGGGGAAGAGGGTGGGGGGCCCACTGGGCCTAGGTGGCCCTTTTACAAAGAAACCCATTTATTTATCCTATTTACACTCTCTTAACCTCAAATAAAATGAAATAAGCACACATTACACCAAATAAAAACCCAATAAATACTAAAAATACTAGGACTCAAGACTGTCTCCAAGCCATAGGGATGCCTGGGTAGCTCGAGTGGTGCTGCGCGTTCGGTACCGACGGCTCGCCGACTCATGCTTCTCGCTCGCTCTGGTGTCCGCACCACTCTTCCAAAGGTCTACCCATGAGGGTAAGCATAACATCTTTTCAGGAAATAAGATGTGCTCACAAGTCAAGGCCGTAGGAACTTATATAATTATTTTGAGTTCATGATTTGTTCTAGATTTAAAAGACACATTTTATGTACCTTCTTTTAGTAGAAATTTGATTTCAATATCAAAACATGATTCAGAAGGTTTTCATATTTATCTTGGAAACTCTGTAGTTAAATTAATGAAAGATTCTGTTGTTATTGGTACTGATTCTCTATCTGATGGTTTATATAAATTGTGTCTTAGTAATGTGAATGAACAATCCCATAATACCCTGCATACTTCAGTTTTCATTGGGAACAAGCGCGAAAGAGTCAATGAAAATTCATCCATGTTGTGGCATAAGAGATTAGGTCATATCTTCATTGAGAGACTTAAGAGGTTAGTGGGAGAAGGGTTACTTCACACTTTAGATTTCACTGACTTTGAGACATGTGTTGATTGCATAAAGGGAAAACAAACACACACGCTTAATAAGAATGCCATTAGAAGTTATGAACTTCTAGAAATAATTCACACTGATATTTGTGATTCTTTTTCACCCTGTTTGACTGGCGAGAGGTACTTTGTCACCTTTATAGATGACTATTCTAGATCCATGTATCTCTATTTGCTTCTTGAAAAGACAGATGTCTTAAATGCCTTTAAAGATTTCAAGAAGGAAGTAGAGAAACAATCAGGAAAAGTAATCAAGATAGTCAGGTCCGATAGAGGTGGTGAGTACTATGGTAGGTATACAGAGATGAGACAAAGGCTTGGACCATTAGCAAGATTTGTTAAAGAAGATGGTATTGAACCTCAGTACACTACTCCTGACAGTTCATATCAGAATGGAGTTACAGAAAGAAGGAATAGAATGCTTAAGGAAATGGTCAGGACAATGTTAAGTCATTCTACCCTTCCTTTGTCTTTATGGGGGGAGGCCTTAAAGATAGATGTACATATTTTGAATAAGGTTCCTACGAAGGTTGCTCCTAAAACTCCCTATGAATTGTGGAGTGGTAGAAAATCTTCAATGAGCTATATGCAAACTTGGGGATGTTCAGCTGAGGTCAGACCATACAATCCACAAAAAAAGACATTTGATCCTAGAACAACCAGTGGATTCTTCATTGGTTATCCAGAAAGATCAAAGGGATACAGATTCTATTGTCCATCGCATGTTCCCATCATTATAGAGATAGATAAAGCAAGGTTCCTTAAGGATGGCGGAGTCAGTGGGAGTGGACATTCTCGAGAGATTTCTTTTGAGGAGTTACAGAATCATGTTGAAATACTTGTAACAACTGACAATTTTGTTCCCATATTCATTCCTCAGAATGATATTTTAGGAGAACAAGAAGTTGTAGTTCGTCCACCTCAAGTGGCTCCAAAGCCAGAGGATGTCGCAACAGTTGACCAATCACCTCCTCAGGTGGATCAGGGGCCAACACTGCGCCGATCCGAGAGAGTTAGGAGACCTGCCATATCTGATGAGTTTGTGGTGTACCTATAGGAGGACTATGTAGACAGCGGTGACATTGATGATCCAGTGATGTTTTCATAAGCTATGAAGAGTGAAAAATCCACCCATTGGTTTGAAGCCATGAAGGAAGAGCTTGACTCAATGGCTAAGAATCAAGTCTGGGATCTCGTTGACTTGTCAAAATGGTCCAAACTTATTGGATGCAAATGGGTATTCAAGACTAAAGTGGACTCTAAAGGCAAAGTAGAGCGATTTAAGGCCAGATTTGTGGCTAAAGGTTTCACTCAAAGAGAGGTCATTGACTATGATGAGACATTCTCTCTAGTTTCTAAGAAACTCTCATTCAGGATAGTCATGGTGTTGATGGCTCATTTTTATTTAGAGTTACACCAAATGGATGTGAAAATGAAATTTCTCAATGGGGACCTAGATAAAGAAGTGTATATAGAGCAGCCTCAGGGGTTTCATACTAAAGGAAAAGAACACTTGGTATGCAAATTAAAGAAATCTATTTATGGACTAAAGTAAGCCTCCCGTCAATGGTTCATCAAGTTTAGTGAAATCATATTGTCCCTTGGGTTTAAGGAAAACATCGTTGATGAATATTTATATCTAAATGCTAGTGGGAGTAAATTCATTATCTTATTTTTGTATGTGGATGACATCTTTCTTGCCAATAGTGATCTTGGTTTGTTGCATGAAACAAAAGGCTTTTCTTTTTAAGAACTTTGAGATAAAAGATATGGGTGATCCTTGCTATGTTTTAGGTATTGAGATCACCAGAGATAGATCTTCAGGTACACTTTGTAGACACGCCAAAATTGACATTACTGTGGACACATCTCCTATTAGTTGTGATATCCCAATTTGACCCTCAAATCGACCTTGTTTGAGTGATTTTCCCCACTTTTCTTAGATTTTTGGCTTTTCCTTATTTTTTCCTTATTTTTTCCTATTTTTTTTAGATTTTTCTGGATTTTCGGGACATTTTTCTCCATTTTTACGGATTTTAAAGAAATAATGGCTAGAATGATGGATGCCATTTCTTTATTTAAATAAAAAAATAAAACAAAAAAATAGTGACTTTAATAGTTGACGCCATTTCTTAAGTTTTATGATTTTTTTTTCATTTTGCGCAATCATTGTAAGCCATTTTGAGTGAGTTTTGGGGTTAAAAAAATATGAAAAAAATATATTTGAAGTCAGCTCAGTCAGACGCACGTTTATCGAGAAAATAAAAAAAGAAAAAAAGAAAAAGAATTAGAGCCCACAGGGGCAGACACCAATTCTTTTTCATTTTTGTTTGATTTTGTTTATGCGTCTGAGCCCATTCTCACTCGTTCTTGGGTTTTCTCGAGTCCGGTTGAAATACATATTCTCTCTAATGAACGTCTACAAGGCCAGACGCGCATTCTTCATCGATTTTTGGAAATAATGGGCTTGCCTTATTTGTTTTGCTCAATTGCGTCGGTTATAGTTGACGTTTATTTTATAAACGTTAACTATATTTGACGTCATTATTTTGACAGATTTTCGTTGCTTTTCTTTCCTGTTCTTTTATTGCAAAATTGCGTCTATTGTAATGGACGTTTATTTTATAAACGTCAGTGGCATATGACGTCATTTTTCTGAGAGATTTTTGCGGCTTTCATTCCTGCTAAATTGCGTCTATTGTAATGGACGTTTATTTTATAAACGTCAGTGGCATATGACGTTATTTTTCTAAGAGATTTTTGTGGCTTTTCTTTCCTATTCTTTTGTTGTTAAATTACGTATGGTACAGTGGACGTTTATTTTATAAATGTCCATAGCATTGGACGCCATTTTTCTGTAACAGCCCAACTTCACTGGCAGCTCCTCCCTTTATCGTTTTGCGATCCGTTTCGTTTGGGTAAGGATCCCGTGGCCTTCCAAACTTTTAGGACTCTTCCCAATTTTATCCTATTGCCATGGGTGATTATCCTAACTTTATTTGGATTAAACCCACACATCTCTCCCTATAAATAGAGCTCTGCAGCTCTTGCCCTAGCAGGGGCGACTCCATTAGCAGAGGGGAGGTGCTGTCGGTTTCTTGGCTCAAGGAGGAGTTTTTCCTGCGGCTAAGGCTTCATCCTCCTGGAAACTCACTCCCGAACGTCCATTAAAGCTAGGAGAATAATCCCAGGCTCTTCTACTTCTTCTCTATTCTCTATTCTTTATTTTTTATTCTTTAACTGCATGTATGCATTATATTATTTCTCCATCTCTTTACCTCAACCACGTTGAGCCTCCATCAGTGCAACACTTGCACGTCTCCACTTATTTACATTCATCATATTTTATCCCAACCCTTTGCATAGGGGTTTAAAGGGGTAACACCCCAACATGTGTGTTCATCTCCATATATTCACATTTATATATTCCATTTGGATTTGATGCTACACATTTGGTTTGCTGATTCCATATTTATTTGTTGGTGTTGTTATCTTCCTTGCAAGGTGATGCGGGACGGGACGCGACTTGACGCCAATTGATATGCAAACCTTGGACTCTAGGCAAACTCGCGATCGTCCCTAACGAGGGAAGCGTGTGGATGTGCGCGGTTGAGAAATCGACAACAAGCTAGGGTGGTCAGCTCTCACTTTCGTGCCCGGATCGGGTCACTGGATGGTCTCGCTCTCTCTCGCAGCGGTAATTGGAATGATATAACGAGATAGATTTTACTATCACTCATGCAGCGGCATATAGAAATATACGAAGTAAGCAAAAATGTCGAGTGAGGAGCGAACACGATACCTCCACGCTACCGGGCGTGGGGAAGACGTTCCCGGCCAAGCTTCGTACTCCCAGTACAGTAATTAAATTAATTACAGAAGTGAATTTTCTTGCCCACTCCACACAGGGAGGTAAAGGGCTACACAAAAATGTCGGGAGCACCGAGTTTGGGTTGACGGGCCACAAGGCGGCGGGTTCCGGGCGGCGGCAGGCAGTGGCTTCGGTTCTGCGAGTTGCTGGCCAGCTGATGCGGGATGAAAGTGGGGGGTCTCCTTCTTCCTTCTGATCATAGTCGCGCTATACCCTTTACGCGCATTCTGGAGATCGCGCTATATCATTTACGTGTGTTCTCAGACAGCAGCAGAACGAAGAACCTCGACGTTGGGGCTCCCGTGGACGACTCTGGGGGTTCAAACCACAAGGGAAAACACACAGGATGACGGAGAACACACTGGGAATGCTAAAATCAAAATCAAACCAACCTAATACTATCTAGGATAACTTTTGGGAAGGTGGATGTGGGGGTGAGCGGCAAGGGAAGGAGGGTGGACGTAGATGATGTTAGGGCCGTGAGGAAGCTTGGCTGGGGCCTCTCACCCGAACCCTTCGCAGGTACGGTGCAGCCGAGCTCCATCCTGACCTTAACAGCATCTTTGGCGGAGGTGGGGGAAGTGGAATCGTTGGTTGGAAGAAGAACGAAGCTCCGAATGGAGCCTCACACTCGACCCCGTCTCAGAGCCGATGCACCCGGGGCTTCGATCATCCTCCGTTGAAAGGGAAATAGAGGGGGTCAGGGAATAGAATTGGGCCTCGCACCCATAGAGGGACGGATGAAGGGGGTTTCCAAAGATTGGGAGGAATAGCCATGGGGCTACACTCAAGAACACTCAAAGATTCATACTTCGATTCATTGATTCATTATTGCTTAATCAAACGAAAGGGATACATATATGGGGAAAGGGGAAGATAAAACGACGCTAACACGTCGATTTACAACCATGGAAGACAGCTAACATTGAAGACTTTGAAGAATTCGGCGCCGGGAAGTTGGACTGGCTGCAACCACGTTTCTGCCTGAGATCGCGCTAGGGGGACCTAGCGCCCTCTTCAAGATCGCGCTATGGACATATAGCGCCTTCTTCAAGATTGCGCTTGGAGCCTATAGCACCTTCATGTTTGGCCTGGCAGCTTGCTCGATTTGCTTCGGCTCGACAGCTGGCTTGATTCCCATCACCAGCAGGACAGCGAACAATGGCCTCCAAAGGGGCGATGACCTCCGGTAAGCTTCTGACGGCGGAGGTTCACCGGGACGAAGGTAGAGGGTCCTTGGTCGACCCCTGGGAGTGGCGGTCGTTGAAGCTACCCCGGCGTATTTTTCTTGGAATTAATTGGTGACCCCTTTTTGTAGGCCTACCTGGGAGCAAAAATGTGTGTTCCCACAAAAATGGCCGGTACGCCCAGATCCGGTGTCGGATCGAGACGCGGTTGGCACCGTTGGAAAGAGCACTCAAAAATCTACGACATATGTTGATTTCAGATCCATCCAGTGAAAGGATTGAAAATGAAAATGACTGTGCCACATATTCTTTTCTGGCTCGGAATCCAGATCCAACAGAACAAAAGGGGAGCTGTCTAAAGGTGATTTTTGACTGAGGGGTTGGCAGTGGATTTAGAGCTTGTGGAATTTATGGATGGAAGAGGACTATGTGGGGGACGTACATAATTATTTTGGGAATTTTCGGAGGTGCTTTGAGGGGCGGGAAAAATAAGGGATCAGGACTCTATCCTGTAGATCTGCAACCAGGCAGATTGCGAGGGGTAAGAAGAACGACCTGGGAGGATGGGCGAACGGGATCGGAATGGAACAAAATTTATATTGCTGGAAAACTAACACAAAGGGGAACCATCCCTGAAAATCTCAGCTCGATCAGAGTTGTGAGCTGGGAGAACCGACCTATTCTTTAGACTACTGTTCTGGATTTCGTGGTTCAGGTCAGTAGGGTGGAAGGTGGCTTGTGGCGGCTTGTTGGCGGCTCCGATGGCGGCGGCGGTGGTGGAGCTTCACACTCCAGGGAAGAGATAGAAATTGGATTCACTCCAATATTTAGGGCTTCACACCCTGGATCAAGAGGAAGAAGATGAAGAACAAGAAGAAGGGAGAGAGAGGGAGGTGCGCCCCTAGGCAATTCACTCAATTTTTTTCATTAACTTTGATTAAAATGCAACAAGAGACATTAAATACTAAACCCTAGACCTAGGACAAATGACATCTAATGCCCTTGGTCAAAGGGGCATAAATAGGAAGGGAGAATAAAAAACATTAAACAAATCCCCACATGGGGACAAACAAGGGGGTGCCCCCTCCTTGGTCAACTTTGGCAACTCATGGTCTCCTTGACCATAGGCCATCATATTGGGCCCTCTATGAATGGAGGCCCACCAGGGAGGGAAGGCCCAATTGGGCTCCTAAAAGTCTTGAGGCCCATTTTGGCAATTGGACCCCTTACATGAAGTTTTAGCCCACATTACACTCTTGACCCAATTACACTCATAAATACCCAAATACAAATACAAATACACACCCCAATACATTCCAAAAAATATCTAAATAAAGGTAAATGAAATTGCTTGCTCCGATGTCCCATCACAAGGGTAATCAAGAAGAGAAACTCTCTCCCTCGACCGGCCGATAGGAAGGGAAATAAGTCGACTCACAATCTCCCCACACTTTAAGGCGGTATTCCGCGATCCCTCCATATTGTTATTATTATATCTTTTGAGGCCCGCGGTCTCTGGCGATTACCCTCCTTGTTGCATCCATCGTATGCTCTCCCTCTTCTTATTCTTAACTTATTAGTTTTCTTAAGTGGATTTTTAATAGATGTACAGATTGGCGATCACGGTGGGACTTCCTACTATTTTTCTTTTTCATTACCATCCCCATTGGGCACCCATGTGTGCCATCTCCCTTTTTGCACCCATAGTGCTTCTCCCATTAGTGTTCTACGAGCACTCTTTCCCTCTTATTCTCCCAAGTAATTGTAATTCATAGATTTATTAAAATTCAATTTCTGTGATCCTATTTTAAAAAAACAAAAAAATTGTGTCCACCACTGTGGACACCCATTAAATGGGTGTCTAGTTCATCAGTCGCCCATTCTTTTCCTAAAAAAAAGGGGGAGTGGGTGCCCACGTTGGCAGACGCCCATTTATCTTCTTAAGTTTTTCCTATCTACTGCATGTCATTTTCTTTCCCATTTGTTGCATGACCATTCTCGGTTCCATCAGTGGACGACACCCATTCCCTCCTTGCTGTCTCATTGTTGCATTTCTGTGATTGGCTTGCATCCATTGCATGCCCACCTCTCTATTACATATCATTCACACCATGTACATTCGTTGCATCCCATCGCATTTGCACTTATAATCATTCGTGCATTTGTTGCATGTTCTCACTTTCTCTGTTGTTGCATTGGTTGCATAGTTGCCCCCATCGCATTATATATTACGTTCATCTTCTCTATGGCATACTGTTCTCCCATCACTGCATATCACCTTTTTTGCATTTTCTTGTTTGTTTGGCTTGTTTGCATTTCATCTATTTGCATTAGTCTATCCTGTCTGCATTTGTTAATTACATCCCACGGGTCATATTGCATCCACTATTTACCCATTGGCATTAGCACATTTGCATTTTTATTCTCTTTCTATTTTCCCTCTTCATCATATTCACATTATATTATCTTGTGTAATTCTTTTTCTTCTTTTTGCATTAGTACTTGCATTACAGGAGCATCTAGGTTTGGGAGACCTCCTCTCCCTACACTTTATAGGAGCCTTACCCCTCTCTTGATTAAGGAAGTACCCTCCATTGAGCACTCCATCTCTTTGGACCGGGATCTCTTAAACCAAGGCCTTCATAAGTCTCCACACCCGTGGATTCCCTCACGGACGCTTGGGCAGGTTATACCCTTTGAAGTCCCGGGTTTAGTTGGCCTATGCATGGTGAGATTCAACCTAGTTGGCATTGAAGCAAAATCTTACTGAAACTAGGTTCCTTACCTTGAGTGGATCATATCAACCTTGTTAAAAATCATTTAATTCACCAAGGTTAACATAATAAAAAAAATCAAGCATAAACATCCACTTGCTTGACATTTTTGCAATTGCGCTTTGACTGCATCTTGGTTGATTTTTGCATAATGTTTGGCTTGGATAACATATCTAATAATCATGAGGATGCACAACCTAGCACATCTTACAATCCTCAATTTCATAATTCTCACTGCAATTCTTTCAAAGGGCCACGCCCTCATTCATATGGTCCTGCCCCACCTATGGGCAGACTCCAATTTCATGGTCCCCCGCCTCATTTACAAGCCACTATTCCTTCGGGACTGTCTCCTCCCGATGACGAGAAGGTCTCCTAGATCTTGCATGCTATAGATCATCTCACCCCTCAACAAATCCAAGCCCTTAAGGCCGTTGTTGAGGGTGCACCTAGTTCTTCCCATTCTCCTTCCACTCCCATTCGGGTGGCCCATCACCCGTCTCCCTCTCCTATTCATATTCCCATTCGGGTGGCTAATCACCCACCTCCTTCTATTCACATTCGTGTGGTCCATCACCCGCCTCCCTCTTCTGCACATACCCCTCTTCGGGTGGTCCGTCACCCGACTTCTTCTACTCCTCCTCCTTCACGGCCCCAAGGCCTTTTTATTCCTTACAACCCGGCTCGACCGGGTCCTTTTCCTGGTCATCCTGTTAACCCCCCTCCGCGGCCTTCTTATGCGGCCCCTCCTTCAAAGCCACTATGTCAACCCTCCACTTCTCAAGTTACACACCTCCAATAGGTTCTCGTTGATAAAGTTGCTTCATTGGAGGAATAGTTTAAGAGGGTCATGAGCCCGTGGCCTGCTCCTCCTCTTCCTTCTCCAGTCAATCCTCTTCACACTATCTTGAACAACATTATGAAGATGGAGAAAGAATGGAAGGATAGGAGAGATGATTACGGCATCAGCATCGCAAGTGAGCAAGAGTCGGTAGATTTCAACAATCAAGTGGACGTCGTCCGCCCTCCACCTATTCATCATGCTCATCAATATAGCCCTCCGCCTCCGCATACGCAACACCATTACGTTTCACCACCCATCAACACACCTCCACAACGACGTCCACTTGAACCCGACAATGAAGAGCCGACAATTAAAGAATTGAAGATGGCGTATGATGAAGCTCTGCAAGCATCCCTTCCGAGTTTCCTTAGTTTTCATCTTCCTCCACTACCATCAGAAGAACCCCCTGCTCAGGACGATGCCACCGTACCTAATCCAACCCCCATTTTTGAGACTTACTGGTGTTATGATGATGGGTCGATACTCCAATCACCCACGCCGATGCATCATGAGTCTTCTCCTACCCCTAACACCTCTCGCTCCATCCGGCATTTCCTACGCACCAAACCTCATTCCTCAACTCCTCCCATCATACCTTGAATAGCCTCCACAACACTGGCCTCCGCCGAATCTCCCACAAAGCCTCCACCCATTATACCATAAACCTCCACTCCACCGGCCTCCGCCAAGCCCACCACCAAACCTTCTCCAATCAACCTCCCATTACCACTGCCTCGGCCCTCCATTATACCTATAACCCCAAAACCAACTTTGCATATCCCTCCATCTACCTCTAAACCCAAACCCGTGGTAGATTCTGAGCAGGGTCCACCCCTTGTTGCACTCAATCCAACCTTGTTCGCTCCCGAGCAAGAGGAGAAGCCCGACGTTTTTCCATCGACACCTTTCATTACACCTCCACCATCCATGGAGCCTTTCAATTCACCTCCGCTTCACCTCCTGTTACCACTCGGATTGGGCACATTGTTGCAAGCACTTGCGCCGAGGCGGATCTAGAGCCGGGCAAGAAGGATTTGGCCACGGCTATGCTATTCAAGATGCAAGAGTTTGTTTGTCGGATGCCAATCCACGTTTTTGTGCCGAGCATGGTTGAAGAGGCCAAGCCCTCATCGTTGCTCGCCAGAAGAAAATGCCAAGATTTGATGCCATGTAGGTCTATGCCCAAGGGTCGGGTAGGGCACCCCTTGTTCCAACCCTCCAATTTCAAACTCATTCTTCCGTACAAGGGGCGAATGCCCATTTTGTTCAACACTCTTCATACGCCACAATTCCTGGGCGAGATGATGCTTCCCATTCCAACTCCCTCACATTATTGCTCTTCGCCCTCCAAGGGAGTTGGCATTTATTGTTGAAGCTTCATCATGGGCTTTTGCTTTATCCATTGGGTCGTTTGGTTGTACGCTCTCATTGCTATGGTGGGGTAGTTACTCTTTTGCTAAGGGGCCTTCCGCTACCCTCTCCATTTTCTATTCTACTTCATCCACACTTTTGTCTATCACTGATTTCTCCTTATGGGCCATCCGTCGGATGAGGAGGGGATTCTCATCCTCTCACCCTTTGTGTCCATTGCATTCCATACATCCATTGCATTGCATTCACATGCATTTACATTTCCTCTTTCCCGGGTTTCTGGACCAGTATCTTCCCTGCCTGCCAGAACCTCTAGATCTTCCGTATTCCCCATCTCATCCACCTCTATCTTCGGGATCTCTGGGTCCCCTTACACCTACCGGGCATTGTGCCCTCTCCAATCTTCTCCTAGGGCATCGCGCCCACTCCACACCTCCACTTTCGGACTCTCCGGATTTTACTCCTCATATCAGGCATCGCACCCTCCTTTTCCATATCTTCCTGGAACTTTCAGACCTCCCAGGGCATCGCGCCCTTTCCTCTCTTCCTCCTCCGGAACCTCCGGACCTCCCTCTTTGGGCATCGCGCCCCCTCTACACTCTCATGTCCAAATCCTCCGGGATTCTCATTGATTCTCCCAGGGCATCGCGCCCCTTTACACCTTCCTCCTCCGAAACCTCCGGACTTCCTCTCAGGGCATCATGCCTCTTTATATCTTCCCCCGGAACCTCCAGATTCTCCATCTTACTCTCTCTATCTTCTTTCCGGGCATCACGCCCTTTTCTATTTTCTTCCTCCGGAGCCTCCGGACTTCCTCTTAGGGTATCGCGTCCCTTCTGATTATATCCCGCCGGAACCTTTGGATACTTCTCTCATCCCCTTCAATCACCTTCCAGGGCATTGAACCCCTTTACATCTTATTCCTTCGGAACCTCCAGATCTCTCAGGGGATCGCACCCCTTTACATCTTCTTCCTCCGGAACCTCCGGAGCCTTCTTTCTACTACACTATCCTTTCCGGGTATCACGCTCATTCTTTCCCATCTCTCTTCCGATTTATCTTCCTACTCCTCCAGGATATCGCATCCTTCATTCTTTCTGGGGCATCGCGTCCCTCATCACTTTCTCCCTCCGGAACCTCTGGACTCTTCTTCCCGTCATGGTTTTCCTCCTTTGCCTCCGGACCCAGCAGATCCTCCTCTCTTCATCTACCAATTTCTCCTCTTAATTCCTCCTGATCCCGGGTCCGACCCGACTTCTTCCGCATCAACTGCTCAGGGCATCTGCCCATTCTCCCATGCTTCCGAGGCTTTAGTCCTCACTCCTCCTCTTGGTTTTTCGTTTCATCTGTAGACCTTTCTTGTGATCAGAGTCTCAGCACCTTTGTTGTCCCTAGGTCCTCGTATGGACAAATAGGGGGGTTGAATTGTCCCCGCCAAGCGCAATGGTAACTTTTAAATTTTCAACATAGCTAATTAAAATAGATACCAAAGCAGAGAATGATTGCACGGAGTATAAGCAATAAGAAAATGAATTCTCTCACGCTTACCGTTCTCACACGATCAAGACAAAATAATAACAATCAAACCACAAGCATACAGATGCGAGACAAGATTTTTAGGTGATTCGGGACCACGACGGGCTCCCTACGTCCACCCCTCACCGAACCGGTGAGGATCCACTCGCTTCAAATGAAGTGCACGGAGCTTCCACTCCAAAAGACACAGAGAAGTAGTCTCCTACACGATCCTACCATGGATCAACAAACACACACACTCGTCGCAACACCCGCGGCACAAGAACACCACAACCGTTCGCAGACAGTCAACAGACTCACAGAGTTGAAGTTACAAAAATAAAAATATGTTCAATACAAGCATGGAAACATGAAGCAAATGACTCCACTAGACACAAACAAGATCTACAAAGAACTCTCCAAGGAAAGAAAGGGCTGTAGAAATTCTTCTCTGAGTCTCGGGTTGGAAGGAAGCCGGATGTTGACGATGTGAATGTCCTCGCGTTCCCCTTCTCCTTCTGCTTCTTTTCTTCTTCAATCACGAACTCCAAAAATGATCGGAAGTAGATGAAAACCTTGGATCTTTGCTCAGCTTCTCTCCTTCTCCCTTTCTTCTCCTACAAGACAAATAGAGAACATTAGAAACCCTAAAGATCTCCTAAATTCGTAACTCATATATATGCAAGTGAGAAAGTGATGAAAAGACCATTAAAATCATGTTTAAACTTCTCCAAAATGTGTCTAACATATGTATGAATGCCCTAGGGGTATTAGGATCAAGTTTGGCCCTAAATGGATCTCCAAAAGATGGGTTTCGGATGCATTTCGTGAAGCCCGATTTCGTAGCAGAGAATTTCCGGTCGACCGGATTCATTGGGGCGGTCGACCGGACCAACACCCATTTTGTTTTGGGCATAGCAGAGAAAAGTCGGTCGACCGGTGTTACTGGGTCGGTCGACCGATAGAATTAGGTTCTGTCTGGTTCTAGCCGGTCGACCGGATTAGAGGGGGCGATCGACCGGTTGGTTCTGCACTTTCACAAAAACACATTTTTTAGGCTCTAAAACCTATGCAAACCCAATGGCATTAATGCAACCAATGTCCTTGATTCCGGATGATTAATTTGGATGATTTGAACCTGTAAAATCATACAAAAACCAAATTAGTATGGATTTGAAAATCAAATTAACTTCTCTCTTGAAACTAGCATTTCTAGAGTGAATATGAACAATATGGTATGCAAATCAACCTGGAACTCCATCATCTCAAATGCCATGATCTCAAAAGTGAAAAGATGAGTTCAACACAAGAATGTATCAAGTTAGCATTTCATCTTTTAAAACTCTAAAAGAGTATGCAAGAATGCTCTTTGAAGATCAATGAGACACACCTAGCATGAATGACCTATTGGCATGAATATGAGCAAGGTGTGAAACCCAAAAGAACTATTTTCAACCAATCTTCACAACACATGAATACTCAATATGCAGGTTCCATCCAAAGTCTTCCAGAAATACATAAGAGTGAACATTTGTTACCTTCACAATCCCAATGACTATTTTGCAATCATAGATCTTACCATTCCCTTTTAGTGGTCATTGCATGGGATTTTCAACATGTTTGGCCTTGTTGATGACGCGGTACATATTCCTTCAATCCTTTGGTTTCAAGAGGGTATTCACCATGAATTTCAGTCCTGCAAAGCAAAGTTGTCATATGTTGCATGAGATCCTTGATTAACCATTCATTCATCAATTTGATATTTTGCATACCACATGCACACAAGCATGCACACAAGTTTTGTCAACATTAAAACTAAATCATCAAACACACCAAGGGGTCCAACAATCTCCCCCTTTTTGATGATGACAAAACATGCATTGTGTGCTCGACATTTGGTAAACAAACTAGAACGTGTGTTTGTGCATGGTTCAGAATAGTTATTGAAAATGCCACTAGGAGATGATATTAAGAATGCCAATGACAACGTTATGCACACATGTTCTCCCCCTTTTTGTCAGCACCAAAAAGCAAGCATGCAAGCATGAAAGACAAGCAAGACCGACCAGCATGCATATAAATATGTATAGCTCCCCCTAAGTGGGATAGGCGGATAGCAAATGAGCATTTGATTTGAATCAGAATGTGAGAAATAAATCATAATCAAAAGAGGTAGTGCATATATATGTTTGAAGCACTGCATGAACTATGATAAGAGCAAATTCAAGATACACATACATGACAATAATACCCGAGTGAGATATGTGAAAATGAGCAATGAACTTCAAGCATATATGGATATTGACAGAATTTGTAGAAAACACTAGAGGGTTATTTCTTTTCTATAAATCCATTTAGATCCTCGACTTTTGGTAGCTTCGCACAACCCCCCTTTTTTTAATTTGATTTCACCGTTCGGCGTGAGTCACCTCATGTGTCTCAATGGGATTTCCCGGCTACTAGGAATCATCATAATTTTCTTGTGGATTTTAGCTTCACTTTTCGACGCGAGTCCTCCTTTGTTTCAGGGGAGATTCCCGGCTACTCGGTTCCACATTCCACTTATTGAATGGGGTTGGCAGCTTTTTTCACACGATTACTCTTCATTTCCATGTAGAAATTTAATTTCCCTTAAAGTGTTGAAAAGAAATTCTGAAATCCTTATTAATAAAAGTCATATGCATCATCTTGTGCAAGGTGTGTGGGTAATTGCTATGTATGTAGAACATGAATTTGTCAAAAACATAGCTTGGACTCCCCCTAAATGTATGCACAATTGGAAATAGTTGCTTCTCCTTTGTATATGTCATGATTCACAAATGATCCAAAATCAAAGCATTTTATTTAGCAAGGAAGTGAGGTCTTAGAAGATTTTCAAGGAATGGTTTTCTAGAAATATATACATGCAATCAAGCAAGAATATGAAAGTAAAGTCATGCAAGATGATTTTCGGTACGTGGCGGAGAGATCGCGCATGAGGAATGCTTCCACCTAGACATAATCCAGCCTTCTGTAATCGCCATTTGATATATCGAAAAATCATGACATTAAGGCATAATTACTCATTCAAACAGGAAATTCCAAGTTCTCTTCTGATTTGAGTGAATTTTTCAAGAGTTAAGGGTTTTGTGAAAATATCTGCAAGTTGATTTTCTGTATTTACATGCAAAAGTTCAAAATGACCCTTACTCACATGATCTCGCAAGAAGTGATGTCTAATCTCTATGTGCTTTGTACGAGAGTGCAAAACAGGATTTTTTGAAAGATTAATCAGAGAAGTGTTATCACAAAGAATGGGCGTGTCATTCAAAGAAATGCCAAAGTCAATTAATTGTTGTTGGATCGAAAGCACTTGGGCTGCACAACTACCTGCCACCATGTACTCGGCTTTGGCAGTTGACAATGCCACAGTATTTTGTTTCCTAGAGGCCCATGAGACCATACAACCTCCAAGAAATTGACAGTACCCGCTTGTGCTCTTACGATCCACTAAACACCCAGCATAATCAGAATCCGTGTAAGCTACCAAATCAAAAGTGTAGCTACGTGGAAACCAAAGACCAAGATCTGTGGTGCCTAGCAA
The DNA here is from genome assembly GCA_022559845.1 of Amorphophallus konjac. Lineage (NCBI taxonomy): Eukaryota > Viridiplantae > Streptophyta > Magnoliopsida > Alismatales > Araceae > Amorphophallus > Amorphophallus konjac. The sequence continues at coordinate 45,424,262 of CM040123.1, forward strand.
GTATCTGAAAATCCTTTTGACTGCTAACATGTGTGAATTTTTAGGATCAGATTGAAATCTTGCACACATGCAAACACTAAACATGATATCTGGCCTACTAGCAGTCAAGTACAATAAGGAACCAATAATTCCTCTAAAAAGTTTCTGATCGACAGACTTATCTTCTTCATCTTTCTTCAATTTCACTGTTGTAGACATTGGCATCTTTTGTGACTTTGCATTGTCGAGATTGAATTTCTTGATGAGCTCCTTTGTGTATTTCCTTTGGTTGATGAAGATGCCATCTTTTTGTTGCTTCACTTGCAAACCCAAAAAATATGTCAACTCTCCCATCAAACTCATCTCAAACTCTCCCTGCATCAATTTTACAAAGTCATCATTCAATGAGTCAGAAGTGGCTCCAAAAATAATGTCATCAACGTATACCTGAACAATGAGCATGTGTTTATTGTTGCTTTTAATGAAAAGAGTTTGATCGATATTACCTCTCTTGAAGCCATTTTCTAAAAGAAAAGTACTTAGCCTTTCATACCACGCATGGGGGGCTTGTTTCATACCATAAAGTACTTTGTCAAGTTTGAATACATGGTCCGGATGCTTATCCTCTTCAAAACCCGGTGGCTGCTCAACATAGACGTCCTCCTTCACTACACCATTCAAAAAGGCACTTTTAACGTCCATTTGAAAGAGTTTTATATTCCAAGAGCATGCAAAGGTAAGTAATATTCTGACAGCCTCAAGCCTAGCCACGGGTGTAAATGATTCATCAAAATCAAGTCCTAATTCTTGACTATAGCCTTGGACTATAAGCCGGGCTTTATTCCTAATCACCACCCCTTAATCACTAAGTTTGTTTCAAAAAACCCACTTAGTTCCTATCACCAGGTAGTTCTTAGGTCTAGGCACAAGAAACCACACCTCATTCCTTTGGAATTGGTGTAATTCCTCTTGCATAGCCAAGATCCAGAAATTATCATTTAATGCTTCATTTACAGATTTGGGCTCAATATCAGAAAGAAATGTAAGATTATCAATTTCTTCAACTTCCCTGATTGAAGCCCTTGTTCTTATGCCTTGTTCCACGTCTCCTATGACATTATCTTGTGGATGGTCCTTGTGGAACATCCATTGCTTGGGGAGCTCCTCATTTTGGGTTGGAGCTTCATCATTCTTGTTACTCGACTCTGCTTGATCCACATCTTGATTTTCCTTATCTTTCTTTTCTTCTCCATCTTCATGCCCTATGTCAAGAAAATGATTACCTTTGTTTGACATTCTTAAGGTGTATTCATCAATGATCACATGAGGGATTTCCTCTACCACAAGAGTACGTAGGTTATATACTCGATATGCTCTAGATGATGAAGAATAACCAAGAAATATACCTCTATCACTTTTTGTGGAAAATTTCTCCAAATAATCTTTAGAATTATTCAAGATGAAACATGGAGAACCAAAAGGTTTAAGATATGCTATATTCAGCTTCTTACCTTTGTACAGCTCATATGGAGTTTTCTTGAGTATAGGTCTTACCATGGCTCGATTGATGATGTAGCAGGCCGTGCTTACCGTCTCGGCCCAGAAATACCTTGGTAAGCCATTTTCTGCAAGCATTGTCCTCGCCATCTCCACGAGCATCCTATTCTTTCTTTCCACGACTCCGTTTTGTTGTAGGGTTCAAGCTGCTGAAAAGTTGTGTGTAAACCCCTGTTTCTTGCAAAAATCATCAAAGTCATGGTTATTAAACTCTCTTCCATGATCACTTCTAATTGCTTTAATTTGATACCCCTTATCAATTTGTAAGTTCCTGCAAAGATCTTCGAACTCCTGCAAAGCGTCATTCTTATGGGTTAAAAATAATACCCAAGTGAATCTTGAGTAATCATCTACAATAACAAACCCATAAAGTTTCCCTTCAAGACTGTGTGTCCTAGTCGGACCAAATAAGTCTAGGTGAAGGAGTTCAAGGGGTCTAGTGGTGGTGACAATATTTTTGGATTTAAAAGACACTCTGGTCTGTTTTCCCATAGCACATGCATCATAAATTTTATTTACATCAAAATTCAATTTTGGTAAGTCTCTTACCAAATCTTTTCTAAACAGTTTTGAAAGAACACTAAAACTGGCATGACCAAGTCATCGATGCCACAACCATGCATCATCCGACTTATTAGCAACTAAACAAAGATTTTTATTTTGAGAATTTTCAAGATCAACAGAGTAGATGTTTCTATCTCAAACACCAATGAACTTTATTTCATGTGAAACTTTATCTACAATGGAGCAGTGTGTGTTTTTAAAAATGACTTTGTGACCCTTGTCACAAAGTTGACTGATGCTAACTAAACTATGATTCAAACCATTTACAAGCAAGACATCTTCAATGGATTGGTTTGAATCCTTACCTATTCGTCCAATTCCACAATTTTACCTTTGTCGTTTCTACCAAAGGTGACCAATCCGCCTTCATTTTCCTTCAGGTCTGAGAAGAGTTCCTTATTGCCTGTCATGTGTCTGGAGCATCCACTGTCCAGATATCATTTGTTCCACTTGGCTCTTAAGCAGATACATTGAGTGGCCGAACATTCCACAATAGAAGCATGTGACATTTGGCTTTCTAAACCGACTCCTATGCATGTAAGATCTATCAACAAAAGAGTTCATGCATGAGTCAACATGATTAAAGCCATATGAATCAAATGATTTTTCAACTTTGTTTTTCACAAATGAGTTTTTCTTTGTGGGTGAGCGTCCCACATCAATTCTCTCATTCCTAGCAGTTCCATTGCTAGTCTCACCGTGTTCAACCATTTTCTCTTTTCCTTTCAATTCCTTTTGAACAACATCTTTCAATTTTGTCAATTCAGCATGCATGGTATTGAAGTTGGTTTGTAGTTTTGCCTTAGATTTTTCACATTCACTCAATCTCAATTTGAGTTGATCCAACTCCTTAACCAATTTCTCATTTTCATATTTCAGGTCGTCCACTTTTTCATAGGCATTCTATTTTTCAATTTCCAAACATGCCAATTCATCTTCATAAAATGTCATTTTGGATTGAAAATCTTCTTTGTCTTCTTTGAACTTTTCAATTTGCATTTCATAAAAATTGCACCTAGCACATGGATTTGTTGAGCTAATCAAATCATTAAATTTCATTTTCAAGTTTTTGACAGCAGTTTTTGATTTCTTGTACTTTTGGTACAAATCAGCATAAGCAACTTGCCATTGATCAGGAGTAAGATTTCAGAATCAGAATTTACCTCGGAGTGTTCCTCATCCGCCATCAAGCAAAGGTTCTGGACTAACTCGTCTATTCCATCCATGTTCCATTCAGATGTTGAGCTATACGAGTCTTCATCGCTCCAGGTGGCTTTCATGGCCTTTCCTTTCTTGGCCTTGTCCTTCTTCATCTTCTTCTAGAGGTCGGGGCATTGACCCCTCATGTGGCCGGGCTTCTTACACTCGTAACATATAATCTCCTCTTTCTTGCTCGGCTCTCCTTTCTTGAAGGTGTTTCTTCTCAAGAATCTCCTCGGGAAGTTTCCTTCTCGTCTTGCCTTTCTAAAGAATTTCCTGGCTCTCCTTGTGACTAGAGCCATCTACTCCTCTTCCTCACTATCAATGCTTGATTTTCCATCACTGTCGTCCGACGATGCTGGATATGCCTTCAAAGCTATCGTCTTCTTCTTTTTGCTTTCCTCTTCATCTGGCTTCATAATGTTGATTTCGTACGTCATCAACGATCCAATGAGTTGATCCACCGTGAGTGTGATGAGATCCTTGGAATCTTTGATGACGGTCGCCTTTGTGTGCCATGGAGGTGTGAGAGACCGCAACACCTTTCTCACCAAATCTTGATTCGAGTACTCCTTTCCCAAAGCCTTCAAATTGTTGGTTATCTCGCTCAGCCTTGCGTACATTTGCGTGATGTTCTCCTCAGGCTTCATTGTAAAAAGCTCATATTCCCGAACCAATAGATTTGCTTTAGTCTCCCGTACTTCTGAAGTACCTTCATAGATGGTCTTCAATTTGTTCCACATTTCCTGCGCAGAAGAACACATAGAAATACGTGAGTACTCATTAGAATTTATAGCGCATTGAATGATATTCATAGCTCTAAAGTTTGCACATGATTTCTTAATATGGTCATCATCCCATCCATCCTCATTTGGAGGTAAAACATAGGGACCTTTGTTGATAACCTTCCAAGTATCATAGTCCTGTGCTCACATGAACACAATCATACGATTTTTCCAATAGGGATAGTTAGTCCCATCAAAGAAGGGAGGTCTATGAATTGAATGTCCCTTGGGGATCATTCCCTTGTTGGCCATATCAAGAGATCTTTTCTCTACAACCGTGAGGTTATCATAAAATCAGAGACCTCGCTCTGATACCAGATTGTTGTCCCTAGGTCCTTGTATGGACAAGAAGGGGGGTTGAATTATCCCCGCCAAGCGCAATGGTAACTTTTAAATTTTTAACACAGCTAATTAAAATAGATACCAAAGCAGAGAATGACTGCACGGAGTATAAGCAATAAGAAAATGAATTCTCCCACACTTACCGTTCTCACACAATCAAGACAAAATAATAACAATCAAACCAGAAGCATACAGATGCGAGACAAGATTTTTAGGTGATTCGGGACCACGACGGGCTCCCTACGTCCACCCCTCACCGAACCGGTGAGGATCCACTCGCTTCAAATGAAGCGCATGGAGCTTCCACTCCAAAAGACACGGAGACGTAGTCTCCTACACGATCCTACCATGGATCAACAAACACACACACTCGCCGCAACACCTGCGGCACAAGAACACCACAACCGTTCGCAGACGGTCAACAGACTCACAGAGTTGAAGTTACAAAAATAAAAATATGTTCAATACAAGCATGGAAACATGAAGCAAATGACTCCACTAGACATAAACAAGATCTAGAAAGAACTCTCCATGGAAAGAAAAGGCTGTAGAAATTCTTCTCTAAGCCTCAGGTTGGAAGGAAGCCGGATGTTGACGATGTGAACGTCCTCGCGTTCCCCTTCTCGTTCCGCTTCTTTTCTTCTTCAATCATGAACTCCAGAAACGATCAGAAGTAGATGAAAACCTTGGATCTTTGCTCAGCTTCTGTCACGTCCCGAGCGCGGAAGCTTACCCGTGGCGCGATAGTCCTTTATATAGAACCAAAGCGATCTAGCTAATTAGTGGAGATCTTCCTTAGACAATTTAAAGAGTGCGTAAATGACTAAGCAAATTACTAAGCCTAGATTTGAAAATAACATAAATAGTTCAAGCTATCGATTATTACAACTAACCAAAATGTCAAATTCATAGAATCAACTACTAGTCCTCACTCCTTTATTAGTTTTGATCAAAAGAAATACAAATGACATAACTGGACAACAACTGACATACGTAGGGATTACAATTTAACACAAAATAGTGGAATTACAATAACACAACATGACAATTGATGACTCCATTCATACACTCATCACTCAGACTCATCCCCTTCTGTGTTCTGGCCGATATCCAAACTACCTGAAAAGGTTAGAAAACAACTAGATGAGCGAATCGCTCAGTAGGAATTACATCTCAAGATTTAACATGCTTTAAGTGAATTACAAGTTCATTTAATGTGGGTAATCTATGCATGCAGACAGATAGATATCAAGGAATCGTAAGATCGACAAGAGTAGAAAGTGAGAGCATATAGATTTCGCATTTTCAAGCAGAGTAGCAAGTGATAGCAAATGATATCAAGCAAGTGATAACTGAGGAGTAATAACTAGAATAACAACATGTCAATCAAGCAATAGTAAGCAAAGTAATTTCAAGCATGTATAACTAGAATTGGCTATTTATCAATTCATTCAAGTGAACACTTTTACCCTTCTACGGGTCTCAAGTCAATCAATCAAGTAATATCATGAGAATGAGTGGAATGCCTTAAGTCTAGCAAGCAAGTACTCCGGTGCACTACCAAACACCGTGGTCAATAAACTCCTATGGGCACAAGTACCTTCAGGTGCTCCTCCCAGGACTAGACCGGGCCCTATATGCACAGTATTGGTCATGTTTGTCAACATCCACTCTCATTTATAGCCAATATAGAATTTCAAGACTTGACCAGTAGGAGATATAAGGTAGATTTTGCGGAATGGAAGTCAAGAACTCACATTATGTAGGAAAATCAATTTAAATCATGCGACAGGTTAAAGGGTAAAATCAATGCAAATTATGAGACAGGTTAAAATCAGAAACTGTATTAGACCAAATTGGCACCCTTGGGTTAAGCAGGTTTACAAGTGGGTGATTTGGTGTAATTTTCTGAAATTTCATTTTTTTTTTGACGATGCCATCAGGCGTCTTAAATTCTGAAATTTGTTGAACATGTGTGCAACATGATTAATTTTATGGTTTTGATGATGTCTGCCTCTGTAATCATTAATGAACTATACCTGCAATTGATAGGGTTAATATTCATTCATTTCAGGTCATTATACTTCCAGCGCAAAAGATCAAGGATGACACACAAATCTAGGCAACTGGATACACAGATATCAAGGTCATTATACTTCCAGCGCAAAAGATCAAGGATGACACACAAATCTAGGCAACTGGATACACAGATATCAAGGCATATGACAATATTGGAGGCACAAAAATCTAGCATGTTTCAAGCATAGAAATCAAGTTGAATAGCATCACACATAAGGTCATTGCGTATTCCTTATATGATCAATGCATATCTTGCCTTATGGATGGTTCAAGGTTGGTGCAACTTCTAGATAGCATGCTACAAGATAATCCAAGAAATGGAGTGGTGTTGGCAAAGGTGAAAGCTCATTGATCGTGCCCAAGCAAAGATGTAAATCTCTTTTACAAGCAAAAGTCGGCATTTCACATTCGGCTCGTCACACATCCAAGGTCAATGCACAAAGAAGTATAGCCAAGAGAGCCAGAGACTCAGTTGATACCTTTTAGACTATCAAGGGAGATGCCACAGACATGAACGAGCTGCTAAAGAAGTCAAGTGGCGGAGCTGAAGCGGCTAACGGACTGACCCGGGCTGGACCGGGGGTTGCCCAACTAGCGGTCGACCGCCAGCACAGGGGCGGTCGACCGCCCCAGCCAGGGAATGCCAGTCTGTATGTCTTTCAGCTGGCGGTCGACCGCCAGCCCGTAGCGGTCGACCGGAAATTCCAGGGACTTATCCTCTACAGCGATTCTCAGTAGCGGTCGACTGCCAGGAGCTGCAGGTCGACAGCCAGCCCCGAGCCATCAATTGTTGACTTTATTTTCCACTTCGAAAAGGGCCATTCAACATGGATTTGTTTAATCTAAAAGTCACCTAATCACCCATGATTTGTGGATCTAGTCTGGGGCTTGTCTATAGACCATTCAAAGTCTATAAAACCAACACAAGAGGGTTAGGAACCCTAGTTGATCATTTGGAGCAAAGAGAGATCAAGAGAGGCTAGAGAGGAGATTGGAAGAAGAGGTACTGTAGCCATGAACAGTACTCCGTACAGAAGTTCTACATCCAATCCAAGGGATTCAAGCCTACATCTGAAGCCTTCAATCTCCAAGGAAGAAGAGAAGCAAGCAAGCTCACAAAGGTGATCAAATCTTCATTTAAACCTCTTCGTCAACTCAAGGGAAGATCAAAGCTACATCCAACAATCTCTCCATCAACTCAAGGTGATTCAAGCTCATATCTCAATCCATCAACCTCCAAGGAAGAGTAGAAGCAAGCAAGGCTAATAAGGGAGATCAAAGGAGGCTGCAAGGGTGTGTTCAAGGGAGAGGAGTTCAAGTACTGTAGCTGTGAACAGTACTCCGGGAAGAAGTTCTTCATCAAATCCTCAAGAGATTCAAGCTCCAGCAAACCTCAGACAAGATCTTTTCTCTTAAGCATATTCTATATCTTGTTGAGTGTTTTTCATAAGTTATTTTTATTCCATTTCTTTCAAACACTTGAACTTGAGAATCATCCCTACCGGTGGTTAGTAGGAAGGTAATCGGAGGCTGTCCGATTTGCGGTGTTGACATCCCTACGGTGGTTAGTAGGAAGGCAATCGGGAGTTCTCCGATTTACGGTGTAGCCGTCCCTATCGGCTTTGTGTGTAGGAAGACAGAAAGAGGGCTTTCTCTGTTCTATGGTTGGGGCGTTTCCCCGGTCAAGCTGTGAGTCAGCAAGGAAGTCTCACCGAGTTTTGGTGAGGGGTGGACGTAGGTTGCGGGGTTGCAACCGAACCACCTTAAAAATCCATGTGTTGTGGGTTGTTTATCGTGTGTGATTGATCTATATCTTCTAACCCCATTCGCAGGTTCGTGTGCTTCCATACTTGGTTAGATTGTTCATACACATATGCACTTTGAGTGATCAACATAGCACATACACACACGCACGGTTGTCGCAAGCTATTGCATGCTCTAGTGTTATGCTTTATGATCCCTGCACTACAAGGCTTATTTCTTTCAAGTTCACAAATGTACTTAAAGAAGTGTGGACGTTTCATAGCTTGTAATCCAAGTCTTTTCATTTGAGCCACTCTACTTAATTCCGCTGTGCATTGTGCCTAATTGATTCATTCACTTTATAAGAGTGGTTTAAGCTTCCGCTAGCTAAGAGTTTTTAAATAGGCCAAAACTTTTGATAGGATCTATTCAACCCCCCCTTCTAGATCCGTTTACACCTCGCGGGACCCAACAAGTGCTATCAGAGCGAGGCTCTGTCATTCCCAGATCCAACGATCTACAGGGAAAGATCCCGGTGTTGGTTATTTAGATGGATTCACATGCTATATACTTGCTTCGATGGCTTCTCCACCCATTTATGATGGTTCAGATTTTTCTACATGGGTTGGAAGAATGTTCATCTATGTTAGCTCCATAGATCCACAATTGTGGACTCTTATATACAATGGTCCTCATGAGCTGCCATCAAATTCAATTGATTGGTTAGCCGAACATGAGACCAAACACAATGATAATCTTGCTGCATATAACTTAATTATAGCTGCAGTTGATCTCGGACTAACTCATCTTGTGCCCTCCTGCAGCACAGCCAAGCAAGTACTAGACAGGTTGGTGAAAATCAATGAAGGGAGGAACAAGAACAAGAATGCTTCATGGCCGACCGTGCAGAACAGTCCAACAATGCATCCTCATCACAGGTAAACTCTGACTCCGAGAAATTCACTTTTGAGGAGCTTATGGAAGTCTATGATGAATTGATCACACAATATAAAAAGGTAAAAATAGAAAACAAAAATTTGAAAAAGGAACTCAAGAAAATCAACCAAAATGAAAGCTCATTTTGTAAAAAGTGTTCTATTTTTGAAGAGCATAACAATACTCTCTCTTTTGATCTAGATATGCATAAACAAAGCATTGCATGTCTAATGGATGAAAATGAAAAACTTCATGGTGAAATCACTAGGTTGGAAGAAATTATAATAAAACTTCAAAACCAACCTAAGTCAATCTCTCATGATCAAACTATGGCTGATGGGCTAATCTATCATGAGAGGTTGATTGAAGAAAATGAAATTTTTATTTCATGCTCTGCTAATTTTGTATGTGAAAAATGTTCATTCTTGAGAAATATAAATGTTGGTCTCCATGATGATCTTGAATGGCAACAAAAACTGATTGATTCTCTGAAAGAAGAGAATAGAGAGTTGTTGGAAAAGAAAATTGAACATGAAAAAGTTGAAGAAGAATTACATGAAAAATTGGCTGCACATGAAAAAGATAAATCTTTCATTGATGATCACTCTGAAACTTTGCATGCTTTAGAACAACAAAACCAAAATCTTAAAGCAGTAAACGCCATGCTCAATGAGCAATTGGCAGCATGCGAAGAGGGCCTTGTTGAATCTAAACAGCACATTTCCTCACTTGAAAATGAAATTCAAGGTTTGAATGATTTCCTGTCAATGTTTGCCCAAATCCAAGATTCTGGCTCACCGGAAGCCACCACTTCATATGGTCACCAAAAAGGGCACACTGCTCGAAAGAAAAGTAAAATTCAGCATGCTCATCAAAACATGTACCATAACATGTCCAATGCTAAATATCATGCCTTCCACAAAATGAATGTCAATTGTTATTATTGTGGTAAACATGGTCACACTGTGCATGATTATTTTATCTTGAGAAATGATGAGCTTAGAGCAGGAGATCAAGTGAAAGAGCAAGGAAAAAACATGTCAACACTGGCAGAGGATCTACTCAACAGATATCTGCACAGAATTGCACGGGGAGTCAGAAGAGTCGACACTCCCATACAAGCAGGTCGACACTCTACATGGCTTTAAACAAAAATCTTCCTCCTTGCTGCTCTCATTGTGGTAAGTCTGGCCATACTGTCCAAGAGTGCTGGCACTTGAAGGGAAAGCATCACCATCATACTATGAAAGGTAAAAATTATGCTCGCCCACAAAAGCATAGTCTACATGCACACGCACATGAACATAAAAAGAAAAATCAATCTTTTGTGTGTTGTTTCTATTATGGGAAAAATGGGCATGAGATATATGATTACCTTACAATGAAGGAGGATGATGTGATTGCCCTGAGAAAGATGGGCCAAGATGCTAAATATGTTGCTAACCCACAAGGACCCAAGCAAGCTTGGGTACCTAAAAATTCCAAATGAGAATTTTGGGTACAGGATGCCTTGGAGCTGAACAAGGATCATAAGGTAAATAAAAGCTCAAGGCACAGGTATGTACATAAACCATTTAAGTTCAGTCATCTTGCATGTTTAGTCTTGACATGTAGATAGTGCATCATGCGTGTGCCCAATGTCATGTTGATGTGATGATGATTTGCTTAAGCCTTACTTCAGCTACATGAAATTCTTAGATTTTGGTTTGATGATGCATACCATGGCTGCATTTTCAACTCGTTATTCATGTTAGCATTGCTCAAAGGGGGATTCTATCGGCATCATCATCAAGTTGCATTCAGTTCAAAATCAATTGTGAATGATTTGTGTTTGCATCATATTGTGATCACACATACCTTAATGCACATCATGCCTAGTAGACACAAAAATGCACAATTATGTTGCAGCATCTTCATTACATTATGTATTCACATAAGTCTTAGGCTGCATAATTCATTGCCAACTCATGCATGTATTCAGGGGGAGTCAACATCAATCTAGCTTGAATCATTTTACATCATATCATTCTTGCATGGCCATGGTATATCAAATGTTGATGTATGGAAAGGCATGCTATGTTTGTCTGGAAGCACTCAATATATGTGAGGTTTCACCTCCGCCAAGTACCATGCGTCACTTTCGCATATAGGCCATATAGTAAGGGGGAGCTGTCTCTTTGCAGCATTCATGCATATGTTTCATCTTCATTCTGTTGACATCATGGCATAGAATGCATCTTCTCAGGGGGAGCTTGTTCATCATGAAAATCTAGTCAAAATTCTGCCGGTCGACCTCACTCCTTTGACAGGTCGACCCAACATTTCATTCTGTCTAAAAATTACTTTTGTCTGAGCTCAGTGCATAACCTCAGGGGAAGTGTTCTTCATCTATTCTTGCCTACCAGTTATGCAACACTCTCTTCTTAAACCAAGCCACTGCATGATATTGCTTAAATCCTTGTGTGGTTCAATTTGGATTCAAAGTACCTTGAACTTCTTGGAGGATTCCCTATCTATTATTGAGGTTGTTTATCAGAGTAAATCTTCAAGAAGAATTTTCTCTTATAGAGTCTTGTGATTGCCTTGAACATGAATGATTTTGGTTTAACATTAATGATTTCTTGAGTCTTGAAGTTTGATGGTCTTGAACATGTTTGTGATCGGGTTTAATAGACTTAAACTAGTTTCTCATGTTTTGACTTGTTATGCCATCTTGAATCTGAAAAAAATTTGAGTACAAAGGCATCCTTGATCGAGAAACTTCAGCTAAGTATTATTTTTAAACATTTGTTGAATCTGTTTATTTCAAAAAGTGGCTATACTTAAAGTAAGCTCAAGGCAGAGCAATGGCACTGTTGCTGAGAAATATATCTCCTCATCAAAGAAAATGAGGTTCGATATGTCATGAGGTGACTATGCTATCTCTGTTCTAAGTGAAGCAAAATCGTGAGCTACACTGAGTAACTGGGGGTGCTTGCGTCTGGTAAACGTGCACACTCACGTCAAAATGTGGTTGCTACACTTGACTGCTCGTAAAATGATGACAATCATCTTTCAAATGATTTCAAAAAGAAAAATCTGAATGTGTAGCACTCATGAATCAAATCTAAGTCATCTAAGTGTTTAGCCTCAATACTTATTGTGGTTATTCTCAAGGGAACCAATCAAAATGAATGAGTAAGATAAGAGAAGGTTAATCTGGTTTTGACATGAATTTCTGGTTCACTACTATTAAACTTGCATGCAAATGTCTTCATGTGATTCTACTGAGTAGGCCAGAACTCATTAGCATTAAACCAATCTGAATGTAAGAGCTGGTTCATTTGGGTTCTATAACTGAAAATTCTGAAAAATCCATAACTCTGATTTATGAACTTGGTTTTAGATTAAAGAACCTCCATTCTTTCTTGAGAAGTCATATCTTGATGCTCTTCTTGTTTGTCTTCATCTGTCATATCTACATAAATCATTCAGGCTGCCATGATTACATCACCTTGGTATAATCCAACAAGTGGTATCATCTTGATGCTCCTTTCAAGTCGTATCCAAAATCATTGGTGTCTTTTGTCAAGTGATATCACATTACTTTCTCATTCTTTGGCATGTGGCATAAGTCCTAGCATCATTAGCATCATGCTTTCATGCAATAGGGTGGCATGCACGTCTTACTTCATACAATTGTAGCTTACATTTATCATTTCCATGCACTGCATAGAAAATCCAAAAAATCTGAAAACTAGAAAACCACTAAAAATCTTGCAAAATTTGAAATCAAAAATTGCTCCTTGGCTGCTCTATCCATCTCCTATTTGAGAAATTGAATCATGCTGCTGTGGCTCCACCTCTCCCACATACATTATCTTTACCAAGCCACGGGACACCACCATGTTCGATACATCCATATCATTCATTGGTATCAGTCCCATAACTGCTTTCCACAATTGGTTGTTCTCTTTGGTTATTTTGTCAATCATAATAAGTGTACAACCATTGGCATGTATTTCCACATCATCTTCTGGAATGTTACCTGCAATGACATGTTTCTCCACATTATGGTTGCTTGTAATGATGTCACATAGGAGATGCCAGAGCTTCTTGTAAGTCATTTTGTGTGCGTCATTAATGCGAGTCTCTCTGTTTCTTTTCTGGATCTTTTGATGTTGTCAAAGGGGGAGAAGTTTATGTGAGTCATCAATCAAAGAATGTATATGTGAGTCATTAATCAAAGAATGTGGTAAGTTTATGTGAGTCATTAATCCAAGAATCCACTCTATGTGTCAAAGGGGGTGAGAAAAATCCACTCTGTGTGTTAAAGGAGGTGAGAACCATGTGAGTCTTTGTCAAAAGGGGATAGTGAGAGAATCATCATCTTCTTCTTCTTAAGAATGTTTTTGACTCATAATTGCCATGTGAATTACTACTGCATGTGAACTTATAATGACTCATAGTTCAGAATGACTCATAGTTACATCATCAAAAAGGGGGAGAATGTTGAACATGTGTGCAACATGATTAATTTTATGGTTTTGATGATGTCTGCCTCTGTAATCATTAATGAACTATACCTGCAATTGATAGGGTTAATATTCATTCATTTCAGGTCATTATACTTCCAGCGCAAAAGATTAAGGATGACACACAAATCTAGGCAACTGGATACACAGATATCAAGGTCATTATACTTCTAGCGCAAAAGATCAAGGATTACACACAAATCTAGGCAACTGGATACACAGATATCAAGGCATATGACAATATTGGAGGCACAAAAATCTAGCATGTTTCAAGCATAGAAATCAAGTTGAATAGCATCACACATAAGGTCATTGCGTATTCCTTATATGATCAATGCATATCTTGCCTTATGGATGGTTCAAGGTCGGTGCAACTTCTGGATAGCATGCTACAAGATAATCCAAGAAATGGAGTGGTGTTGGCAAAGGTGAAAGCTCATTGATCGTGCCCAAGCAAAGATGCAAATCTCTTTTACAAGCAAAAGTCAACATTTCACATTCGGCTCGTCACACATCCAAGGTCAATGCACAAAGAAGTATAGCCAAGAGAATCCAAGGCCAGAGACTCAGTTGATACCTTTTAGACTATCAAGGGAGATGCCACAGACATGAACGAGCTGCTAAAGAAGTCAAGCGACGGAGCTGAAGCGGCTAACGGACTGACCCGGGCTGGACCGGGGGCTACCCAGCTGGCGGTCGACCGCCAGCACAGGGGCGGTCGACCGCCCCAGCCAGGGAATGCCAGTCTGTATGTCTTTCAGCTGGCGGTCGACCGCTAGCCCGTAGCGGTCGACCGAAAATTCCAGGGACTTATCCTCTATAGCGATTCTCAGTAGCGGTCGACCGCCAGGAGCTGCAGGTCGACCGCCAGCCCCGAGCCATCAATTGTTGACTTTGTTTTCCACTTCGAAAAGGGCCATTCAACATGGATTTGTTTAATCCAAAAGTCACCTAATCACCCATGATTTGTGGATCTGGTCTGGGGCTTGTCTATAGACCATTCGAAGTCTATAAAACCAACACAAGAGGGTTAGAAACCCTAGTTGATCATTTGGAGCAAAGAGAGATCAAGAGAGGCTAGAGAGGAGATTGGAAGAAGAGGTACTGTAGCCGTGAACAGTACTCTGTGCAGAAGTTCTACATCCAATCCAAGGGATTCAAGCCTACATCTGAAGCCTTCAATCTCCAAGGAAGAAGAGAAGCAAGCAAGCTCACAAAGGTGATCAAATCTTCATTTAAACCTCTTCGTCAACTCAAGGGAAGATCAAAGCTACATCCAACAATCTCTCCATCAACTCAAGGTGATTCAAGCTCATATCTCAATCCATCAACCTCTAAGGAAGAGTAGAAGCAAGCAAGGCTAATAAGGGAGATCAAAGGAGGCTGCAAGGGTGTGTTCAAGGGAGAGGAGTTCAAGTACTGTAGCTGTGAACAGTACTCCGGGAAGAAGTTCTTCATCAAATCCTCAAGAGATTCAAGCTCCAGCAAACCTCAGACAAGATCTTTTCTCTTAAGCATATTCTATATCTTGTTGAGTGTTTTTCATAAGTTGTTTTTATTCCATTTCTTTCAAACACTTGAACTTGAGAATTATCCCTACCGGTGGTTAGTAGGAAGGCAATCAGAGGCTGTCCGATTTGCGGTGTTGACGTCCCTACCGGTGGTTAGGAGGAAGGCAATCGGGAGTTCTCCGATTTGCGGTGTAGCCATCCCTGCCGGCTTTGTGTGTAGGAAGACAGAAAGAGGGCTTTCTCTGTTCTGTGGTTGGGGCGTTTTCCCTGTCAAGCTGTGAGTCAGCAAGGAAGCCTCACCGGGTTTTGGTGAGGGGTGGACGTAGGTTGTGGGGTTGCAACCGAACCACCTTAAAAATCCCTGTGTTGTGGGTTGTTTATCGTGTGTGATTGATCTATATCTTCTAACCCCATTCGCAGGTTCGTGTGCTTCCATACTTGGTTAGATTGTTCACACACATATGCACTTTGAGTGATCAACATAGCACATACACACACACACGGTTGTTGCAAGCTATTGCATGCTCTAGTGTTATGCTTTATGACCCCTGCACTACAAGGCTTATTTCTTTCAAGTTCACAAATGTGCTTAAAGAAGTGTGGACATTTCATAGCTTGTAATCCAAGTCTTTTCATTTGAGCCACTCTACTTAATTCCGCTGTGCATTGTATCTAAGTGATGCATTCACTTTATAAGAGTGGTTTAAGCTTCCGCTAGCTAAGAGTTTTTAAATAGGCCAAAACTTTTGATATTATCTATTCAACCGCCCCCCCTTCTAGATCCGTTTACACCTCGCGGGACCCAACAAAATTGGCACCCTGGTCAGGGGCGTCAATGGGGGTTACTATTTCTCAGTATAAAAATTGTAATATTTTCATGATTTAGTTCAATAGTTATGGATTTTGAATGGGTTAAATAATTAATATGGAGATTTACTACTTGCTTAACTTTGGTAACTGACACATTCTAATAGGTCGTTAGAACACTTAAAATGGATAGTAATATGTTCTAACATATATATGTTTCTAGCATGTTGGCTAACTAGTAATATATTCTAATGTATTCTAACAGGTTGCAAGTGGTCTAACTAGTAATATGTTCTAACATTTTCTAACATATAGGTTGGCTAACTAAACAGGTTGTTAGCCGGATCGCTAAGATGGTCAAACAGGTTACAGGTTAATATGTTCTAACATATTCTAACAGTTTAACAGGTTGGCTAATTAGTAATATATTCTAACATATTCTAACATATTTCAGGTTGGTATATTCTAATATATACCAAGGCAGCAGATCCGTGCATGTTACATTCTAACATTTTCTAACAGGTTGCAGGTTGGTAACTAGTCTAACAGGTTGGTATATATTCTAACACTTTTCTAATTATTAAGAATTACAGGTTGGCTAACTATTAATAACATTTTCTAGCATATTCTGATTGGTATATATTCTAATATATACCAAGGTAGCAGGTCTGCCCTGGGGTTAAATTAATTTTTTTATGCTTTCAGAAATTAATTTACTAAAAATAAAAATTATTTCATACAAAAATAATTTTTCAGTATTATAATATCTGAAATATAGAAATATACTTTTAGGTTAACTTAGAATATTTTAATATGATGCTATACACATAACATGGCTAAACATTTAATTTGTTGTCTAAACAGTGAATAGTTTTTGACAGGTTTAAGATGTTTAAACAGTGAATGCAAATGTTGATAGATACGACATTAACAAGTTTAATACTTGTCTACACAATAGAAATGACTCAAAGCCAACTTTCGTAGCGTATTATTTGATTCAATTGTAAAGTTGTGTTAAATAAGTTTATGATAGCGTCTATTATAATAGACGTGAGCTCTTGTTTGCATAACAGATGTGAGCTCTTATTTTATAAGAGACGTGACTCAAATATACTTCTAAACATGCCTTGGATCAGACATGTCTGCCTAAAACACTTAATATGAAGATTTACTTCGATTAACTTTGGTAACTAACATGTTCTCACAGGTTGGCTACAGAGATGATTGATTATGGATTACAAAAGCATGATAGATCTCTACAAGTCAGGATAAAATGTGCTATATAGATAATAATATCTCATGGAGATGAGCCTAATTACTTAGATTGCTTGGTTAATTAGCTACTAGTTTAGTTAAAAGATGAGAACACCTACCTTTCTGAGATGACCACTAGGTACAGGCAAAAGAAAAGGGCAGTTTTCTTCCCTCCTCTGGAACCTCTGCAACTTCAGATAATGCTCCCCCTTCTCTGCAGCAAGCCTTCGGAAGAATGGAGGGAGTCTCAATATAGGGAATATTATAGTGTTTTGGGTAGATAGGAGGGGAACAAGATCCGAAATCATAGCGTCCCATGGCCATACTATAGTGCGATGCCAACAAAAAGGGGTTGTATGTGTCGGAAAGGACACATGATAATGGGGTGCCAACTATGGTTTGTCTCGGCACACCACTATAATGATTACAAAGGTTTGAAATTTTATATCTAATGAACCGTGTTAATAAAAATAGTAAATTACATATTTTTATGATCCCTAGATTTTTTTGATATTTATCAAAATTTTATTTTATTAAAATATGCCAGAATAAAATTCAACCCGAAACTCGCATCTAACTTTAAAGATTTTTATCTTTAAAAATTGATGGAATCAGTTTATGAACTTTTATGGCTACGATCCTTATATTTTTCTCTTATTTTTCATAAAATTTATTTCTCAAAATTTTCTTTAAATAAAACTGACACTATTCATGTACCTAAGGTTGGTGCAAAACTTGTTCAAGCGTAGGTATAGGTCAGTATACTTCCAATGCAAACGATCACGATCAAGAGCTTGAACAACACTTCCAGTACAGCCAGTGCTCTTCATGCATATACATAGTCAATGCATTGATTTGTCGCGCACACACACTAAGTCTATACATCTTTCACTTCAAAGTCTGTACATCGCATGCCTGAGCATCCCTCTTCAATGTGCATACTTTCATATATGCATTTGTGAATCATTATAGAAAGTCTGTACATCGCCTTGTAGCATGAACACATTCAAAGTCTATACACTCCTTGCCATTGCATGCATTCAAAGTCTATACACTCCTTGCCATTGCATGCATTCAAAGTCTGTACACTCTTCTCGCAAGTCTGTACATCGTCTTGTAGCATGCACGCATTCAAAATCTATACATTCCTATCTTTACCTACGTTCACTGGTTTAGCAAACACACAAGTCTATACATTGGTTGCACAGCTTGCCATGCATAGCCGGTGCATTCCTCATTTGCTACAAACTCAAAGTCTGTAACATCGTCTGCTAGCACACACGCAGAGTCTGTACATTGTCCATTTGCTGCAACTCAAAGTCTATACATTGGCTAGTTGTTGCAACACAAAATCTGTACATTGGCTGGTTGCATGCATACACAAAGTCTGTACATTCTCCGTTGATAAGTCGGTACATCATTACTCAAAGTCTGTACATTGTTGTCACAAGCACATTAAGTCCATACATTCGTTCATGGCATGTCTGAGCATCATTTCTAATGTACATACCTTACTATCTGTATTTGTGCAATCCTTCAAGCAAAGTCTATACATTGCTTGTTGTTGTGTTTGTGCATCAATTTACCAAGTCTGTACATTGTGTTGCATATAGGTTTCTGCCTCGGTGCAAGTTTTGCTAGCCTATAACGTATAATTATTTGGCACAAAAGGCAAAGGGTGGATGCTGGGATTGGAACCCTAGTCACTAGGTTGAAAGGCACATCACTTAACCAACTACACTAGGAAGTCACTTGTTAAGTGAATAATCTTTACATATGATAACTCCGTGTTCCAACTTCTTACTTAAGCTTCCTCTAGAGTTTATCTAACATATTTTTTTAATTTGGGAAATATTATTAATAAATTTTTTATCATTTTTTTATACGGGGTGCTACAGCTTCTCTCCTTCTCCCTTTCTTCTCCCACAAGACAAATAAGGAACATTAGAAACCCTAAAGATCTCCTAAATTCGTAACTCATATATATGCAAGTGAGAAAGTGATGAAAAGACCATTAAAATAATGTTTAAACTTCTCCAAAATGTGTCAAACATATGTATGAATGCCCTAGGCGTATTAGGGTCAAGTTTGGCCCTAAATGGATCTCCAAAAGACGGGTTTCAGATGCATTTCGTGAAGCCCGATTTCATAGCAGAGAATTTCTGGTCGGCCGGATTCATTGGGGCGGTCGACCGGACAAACACCCATTCTGTTTTGGGCATAACAGAGAAAATCCGGTCGACCGGTGTTACTGGGTCGGTCGACCGGACAGAACTAGGTTCTGTCAGGTTCTAG
Organism: Amorphophallus konjac; assembly: GCA_022559845.1. Taxonomy (NCBI): domain Eukaryota; kingdom Viridiplantae; phylum Streptophyta; class Magnoliopsida; order Alismatales; family Araceae; genus Amorphophallus; species Amorphophallus konjac. The sequence goes on from CM040123.1 coordinate 45,443,828, forward strand.
CCGGTCGACCGGATTAGAGGGGGCGGTCGACCAGTTGGTTCTGCACTTTCACAAAAACACATTTTTTAGGCTCTAAAACCTATGCAAACCCAATGGCATTAATGCAACGAATGTCTCTTGATTCCGGATGATTAATTTGGATGATTTGAACCTATAAAATCATACAAAAACCAAATTAGTATGGATTTGAAAATCAAATTAACTTCTCTCTTGAAACTAGCATTTCTAGAGTGAATATGAACAATATGGCATGCAAATCAACCCAGAACTCCATCATCTCAAATGCCATGATCTCAAAAGTGAAAAGATGAGTTCAACACAAGAATGTATCAAGTTAGCATTTCATCTTTTAAAACTCTAAAAGAGTATGCAAGAATGCTCTTTGAAGATCAATGAGACACACCTAGCATGAATGACCTATTGGCATGAATATGAGCAAGGTGTGAAACCCAAAAGAACTATTTTCAACCAATCTTCACAACACATGAATACTAAATATGCAAGTTCCATCCAAAGTCTTCCATAAATACATAAGAGTGAACATTTATTATCTTCACAATCCCAATGACTGTTTTGCAATCATAGATCTTACCATTGCCTTTTAGTGGTCATTGCATGGGATTTTCAACCTGTTTGGTCTTGTTGATGACGCGGTACATATTCCTTCAATCCTTTGATTTCAAGAGGGTATTCACCATGAATTTCAGTCCTGCAAAGCAAAGTTGTCATATGTTGCATGAGATCCTTGATTAACCATTCATTCATCAATTTGATATTTTGCATACCACATGCACACAAGCATGCACACAAGTTTCGTCAACATTAAAACTAAATCATCAAACACACCAAGGGGTCCAACAATCTCCCCCTTTTTGATGATGACAAAACATGCATTGTGTGCCCGACATTTGATAAACAAACTAGAACGTGTGTTTGTGCATGGTTCAGAATAGTGATTGAAAATGCCACTAGGAGATGATATTAAGAACGCCAATGACAACGTTATGCACACATGTTCTCCCTCTTTTTGTCAGCACCAAAAAGCAAGCATGCAAGCATGAAAGACAAGCAAGACCGACCAGCATGCATATAAATATGTATAGCTCCCCCTAAGTGGGATAGGCGGATAGCAAATGAGCATTTGATTTGAATCAGAATGTGAGAAATAAATCATAATCAAAAGAGGTAGTGCATATATAGGTTTGAAGCACTGCATGAACTATGATAAGAGCAAATTCAAGATACACATACATGACAATAATACCCGAGTGAGATATGTGAAAATGAGCAATGAACTTCAAGCATATATAGATATTGGCAGAATTTCTAGAAAACACTAGAGGGTTATTTCTTTTCTATAAATCCATTTAGATCCTCGACTTTTGATAGCTTCGCACAACCCCCCCTTTTTTTAAATTTGATTTCACCGTTCAGCGCGAGTCACCTCATGTGTCTCAATGGAATTTCCCGGCTACTAGGATTCATCACAATTTTCTTGTGAATTTTAGCTTCACTTTTCGACGCGAGTTTCCTCCTTTGTTTCAGGGGAGATTCCCGGCTACTCGGTTCCACATTCCACTTATTGAATGGGGTTGGTAACTTTTTCTCATGATTACTCTTCATTTCCATGTAGAAATTTAATTTCTCTTAAAGTGTTGAAAAGAAGTTCTGAAATCCTTAGTAATAAAAGTCATATGCATCATCTTGTGTAAGGTGTGTGAGTAATTGCTATGTATGTAGAACATGAATTTGTCAAAAACATAGCTTGGACTCCCCCTAAATGTATGCACAATTAGAAATAGTTCCTTTTCCTTTGTATATGTCATGATTCACAAATGATCCAAAATCAAAGCATTTTATTTAGCAAGGAAGTGAGGTCTTAGAAGATTTTCAAGGAATGGTTTTCTAGAAATATATACATGCAATCAAGCAAGAATATGAAAGTAAAGTCATGCAAGATGATTTTCGGTACGTGGCGGAGAACATAGGTCCGAAGGCCACCATCGCGCATTAGGAATGCTTCCAGCTAGACATAATCCAGCCTTCTGCAATCGCCATTTGATATACCGAAAATCATGACATTAAGGCATAGTTACTCATTCAATCAGCAAATTCCAAGTTCTCTTCTGATTTGAGTGAATTTTTCAGGAGTTAAGGGTTTTGTGAAAATGTCTGCAAGTTGATTTTTTGTATTACATGCAAAAGTTCAAAATGACCCTTACTCACATGATCTCGCAAGAAGTGATGTCTAATCTCTATGTGCTTTGTGCGAGAGTGCAAAATAGGATTTTTGGAAAGATTAATCGCAGAAGTGTTATCACAAAGAATGGGCGTGTCATCAAAGAAATGCCAAAGTCAATTAATTGTTGTTGGATCGAAAGCACTTGGGCTGCACAACTACCTGCCGCCATGTACTCAGCTTTGACAGTTGACAATGCCACAGTATTTTGTTTCCTAGAGGCCCATGAGACCATACAACCTCCAAGAAATTGACAGTACCCGCTTGTGCTCTTACGATCAACTAAACACCCAGCATAATCAGAATCTGTGTAAGCTACCAAATCAAAAGTGCAGCTACGTGGAAACCAAAGACCAAGATCCGTGGTGCCTAGCAAGTATCTGAAAATCTTTTTGACTACTAACATGTGTGAATTTTTAGGATCAGATTGAAATCTTGCACACATGCAAATACTAAACATGATATCTGGCCTACTAGCAATCAAGTACAATAAGGAACCAATCATTCCTCTAAAAAGTTTCTGATCGACAGACTTATGTTCTTCATCTTTCTTCAATTTCACTGTTGTAGACATCGGTATCTTTTGTGGCTTTGCATTGTCGAATTTGAATTTCTTGATGAGCTCCTTTGTGTATTTCCTTTGGTTGATGAAGATGCCATCTTTTTGTTGCATCACTTGCAATCCCAAAAAATATGTCAACTCTCCCATCAAACTCATCTCAAACTCTCCCTGCATCAATTTTACAAAGTCATCATTCAATGAGTCAGAAGTGGCTCCAAAAATAATCTCATCAACGTATACCTGAACAATGAGCATATGTTTATTGTTGCTTTTAATGAAAAGAGTTTGATCGATATTACCTCTCTTGAAGCCATTTTCTGAAAGAAAAGTACTTAGCCTTTCATACCACGCACGGGGGGCTTGTTTTAGACCATAAAGTGCTTTGTCAAGTTTGAATACATGGCCCGGATGCTTCTCATCTTCAAAACCCGGTGGCTGCTCAACATAGACGTCCTACTTCACTACACCATTCAAAAAGGCACTTTTAACGTCCATTTGAAAGAGTTTTATATTCCTAGAGCATGCAAAAGCAAGTAATATTCTGACAGCCTCAAGCCTAGCCACGAGTGTAAATGATTCATCAAAATCAATTCCTAATTCTTGACTATAGCCTTGGACTACAAGCCGGGCTTTATTCCTAATCACCACCCCTTGATCACTAAGTTTGTTTTGAAAAACCCACTTAGTTCCTATCACCTGGTAGTTCTTAGGTCTAGGCACAAGAAACCACACCTCATTCCTTTGGAATTGGTGTAATTCCTCCTGCATAGCCAATATCCAGAAATTATCATTTAATGCTTCATTTACAGATTTGGGCTCAATATCAGAAAGAAATGCAAGATTATCAATTTCTCCAACTTCCCTAATTGAAGCCCTTGTTCTTATGCCTTGTTCCACGTCTCCTATGACATTGTCTTGTGGATGGTCCTTGTGGAACGTCCATTACTTGGGGAGCTCCTCATTTTGGGTTGGAGCTTCATCATTCTTGTTACTCGACTCTGCTTGATCCACATCTTGATTTTCTTATCTTTCTTTTCTTCTCCATCTTCATGCCCTATGTCAAGAAAATGATTACCTTTGTTTGACATTCTTAAGGTGTATTCATCAATGATCACATGAGGGATTTCCTCTACCACAAGAGTACGTAGGTTATATACTCGATATGCTCTAGATGATGAAGAATAACCAAGAAATATACCTCTATCACTTTTTGTGACAAGTTTCTCCAAATAATCTTTAGAATTGTTCGAGATGAAACATGGAGAACCAAAAGGTTTAAGATATGCAATATTCAGCTTCTTACCTTTGTACAGCTCATATAGATTTTTCTTGAGTATAGGTCTTACCATGGCTCGATTGATGATGTAGCAGGCCGTGCTTACCGCCTCGGCCCAGAAATACCTTGGTAAGTCATTTTCTGCAAGCATTGTCCTCGCCATCTCCACGAGCGTCATATTCTTTCTTTCCACGACTCTGTTTTGTTGTGGGGTTCGAGGTGCTGAAAAGTTGTGTGTAAACCCCTATTTCCTGCAAAAATCATCAAAGTCATGGTTATCAAACTCTCTTCCATGATCACTTCTAATTGCTTTAATTTGATACTCCTTATCAGTTTGTAAGTTCCTGCAAAGATCTTCGAACTCCTGCTTTAAAGAAATTCTTTTCACAGCTGCCAAGTGCAATTCAGTGGGTCTACATTGGTACCTAGCACACATTCCTACACTGAACTGTATATCAGGTCTCAAGGCAGTCAAATAGAGCAAGGATCCAATCATACCTCGGTATAGTTTTGCATCAACTTCTTTACCTGATTCGTCTGCATCCAATGAAGTGTTAGTACCCATTGGTGTTGTGATGTGCTTCAGATTGTTCATGCCAAACCTCTTGAGGATGTCCAGTGTGTATTTGGTCTGGTTAATGAAGCATCCATCCTCCAGCTGTTGTACCTACAAGCCAAGAAAATGCTTCAATTCACCTACCAGGCTCATCTCAAACTCAGCAGACATCAAATGAGAAAATTTGTTGAACAGCTCAGTACTTGTTGAACCGAAGACAATGTCATCTATATATACCTGAACTATGATGAGGTCTTTATTTGAACTTTTTGTAAATAAAGTTTGATCTACCTTACCTCTGTGGTAGCCCTTGCTGATCAGAAATTCTGTCAGCCTCTCATACCAGGCTCGAGGGGTCTGCTTTAGACCGTACAGGGCTTTATTCAACCTGAAAACTTGGTTAGGTTGAGGAGAGAATTTAAATCCGGGGGGTTGTTCTACAAAAACTTCTTCTTTCATAACACCATTTAAAAAAGCACTTTTAACGTCCATCTTTTGAAGTTTTATGTTTTTAGAACAAGTGAAAGCCAATAAAGTCCTAATTGCTTCCATCCTAGCAACAAGTGCATAGGATTCATCAAAATCAACTCCAAATTCCTGAAAATAGCCCTTGGCTACTAGTCTGGCTTTATTTCTTGAAATAATTCCATCCTCATTCATTTTATTCTTGACGACCCATTTTGTTCCTATGACATTTATGTTTTCTAGTCTTCGAACTAGCTCCCAGACATTATTTCTTTCAAATTGACCTAACTCCTCACACATAGCATTAACCCATGATGCATCGTTTAAAGCCTCTTCTACTGATTTGGGTTCAATCTGTGAAACCAAAGCAACTAGGTCTTGATTTTGAACACTTCTAAAGTGAGACCTTGTTCTAAGTGGATCTTCAAGATTGCCTATGATGTTGTCTACTGGGTGATCTTTCAAAAAATTTAGGTTTGTTGAAGACTCACCTGCTTCAGCTGAACTTACTTGATTGGAGGTACTTGTTACTTCAGGTGGTTTAGCTTCTTCATTCTCTTTGTCCTCTAAGAATTCCATCTTCTTTTGAGCACATGTCATCATTATCTAAGTTAGTGAGATTCTTTGTTTCATCAAATATGACATGAGGTGTCTCTTCTACAGTCTGATCTGTGCGGTTGAAAACTCTATAAGCCCTAGTTGTTTCAGAGTAACCTAGAAAAATTCCTGGAGTACTTCTTGCATCAAATTTATCTAGGTCTCTTTTATTGTTGTTGTGGATGAAACATTTTGAACCAAAAATTTTGAAGTATGAAACATCAGGCTTCTTACCTTTCAGGAGTTCATAAGGTGTTTTCTTATAGATGGGTCTTACCAATGCTCTGTTAATGGTGTAGCAAGCGGTGTTGGCTGCCTCTGCCCAAAATCTTCTAGGTAGCTGACTCTCTATCAGCATGGTTCTGGCCATCTCAATGATTGTGCGGTTTCTTCTCTCCACTATCCCGTTCTGCTCTGGAGTCCTAGGAGAAGAAAATTTGTGAGTCAGTCCTTCTTTATTACAAAATTCAGAGAATGTAGCATTTTCAAACTCTCCTCCATGATCAGATTGAATCGTGGAAATTCTGTGAATTTCTGCTTGTTTTACCTTATTAAAGAAATGTTCAAATTTCTGAAAAGCATTACTTTTATTTTCAAGAAAGAACAACCATGCAAATCTAGTAAAATCATCTACAATCATGAACCCGAATCTTTTACCATTTAGACTCTGAGTCCTGGTTGGACCAAAGAGATCCATATGCAAAGGCTTCATTGGTCTGGATGACAGAGACTCAGATCTGAGTTTGAATGATTTTCGGGTTTGTTTGCCTAGAGCACAGGCATCACATGGTTTTGAAATAGAACAAAATTTGATCTTAGGCATTCCTCTAACTAAATCATGTTTAACCAATTTATTCAAAGAGGAGAAGCTAGCATGACCTAAACGTATGTGCCACATAAAAGCATTACTCTCAAGATCAGCAGATAGACAGAGATTTGTTTCAGATTTTTCATTTAAATCAGCAATGTACACATTATTGACTCTATGAGCTTCAAACATGACTTTGTCAGAATTTATTTCAAGAATTTTACATGCATTGTTATCAAACAGAATTCTGTGACCTTTGTCACACAGCTGACTAATACTGAGTAGGTTGTGTTGAAGACCTTCCACAAGAAGAACTTTTTCAATGGAGTTTGTGGAAGACTTACCAACTGTTCCAATGCCAACGATTTTACCTCTGTTCTTTCCTCCGAATTTGACCAGACCCCCTACCTTCATCTCCAGTTTGCTGAATTTGGATCGGTCACCAGTCATGTGCCTGGAGCAGCCGCTATCTAGATACCACTTGTTATTCTCGGCTGCTAGGCTAGCCTGCATAGAGCAAATTAAGCAAAGTGGTTTGGAACCCAAGATAGATTGGGTCCAAAAACATTATTCAGCTCTCTAAGCAAACACTTTGGAATCCAGAACTGTCTCAAGGTATTTTTCGTTTGCACTCTACTTACAGTTTTGTTGAAGTTATAACTAAAGTTCCGTCCACTTGGTTTATTGATGTTGAACCTGTTCCTGTTGGTGGACTGTTCATTCTTCGGGTATCTATTGTACCCAAACTGTCTAGAGGAGTTAATTTTATTGAAAAATTGCTGTTAATGTGCAGGACCTCCCCAGTTTGTTTTGTACTAGCCCATTCTGTTATAGAAGTTGGAGTTTCTGTTTTGACTCACATGGCTTGACCTGTTAGCATTCCTGTTCTGGTGAATGGGCATAGTAGGTTGCTTAGCGAAGTTCTTTCCTATTTTAAATTGTCGTCCAGCACTGTTTGTTGAATTTTCCTTTAGATGTTGAACATTTTGAACATTGTTGGAACTGGTTGGTGTGTCCAGTTTTTCTTTCCCTTTACCTGGACAAAATGTCACAGTTTTGTGCTCAAAGGGTTTCTTGTTTGTTGGGTTATAGCCCAAACCCTCTTTATTGAAATTAACCCTAGCACCTAGCATGGCGTCCAAATTTATTTTTCCTTGAACAAATTTTTCAAGGGTTCTTTGATTATCTTCCAGTTCTTTCTCCAATGTTTCATAGTTTTTCTGGAGTTCAGAATTCACCTTCTTAACAGCTTCATTCTTCTCAATGATTAAGCTGTTGTTACTCTGACTCTCTTGAAGTTTTGACTTAAGTTCTTCAAGTTATTTTTGTACTTATTGATTTTCAAACTTAAGGTCTTCATTTTCTTTTCTAAGAGAGTCCATCTCTTTTAAAACCTCCTTAAACTTCAGATTCTCTTTGCTAGTTTGGACCTGCTCTTCAGTAGCAACATTCAATTTTCTCTTTATCATCCTATGCTCTTTGCTCAAAGCATTAAATTTATCTAACAGTTCAGCATATGAAGCTTCCCAATCATCAATTGTAAAATTCTCAAAGATATTGGTTACCTCTTCATCGCTTTTGGCCATGAGGCATATTCCTTCTTCGTCTTCCTCTGAAGAGCTGGCCTCTGGGTCTTCCTCCTCATCACTCCACGTGCAGACCATAGCTTTAGGTTTCTTCTTCTGCACCTTAGAGGCCTTCTTCTGGAGATCAGGACATTCACCATTTATATGTGCTGTCTTCCTGCAATGATAGCATTTGACCTTCTTAGTACTCTTGTTCTTATCAGTATTAAATTCTAAATGCTTACCAGAATTTTTTGATCCTCTTCTTCTAAATGTCTTTCCCTTTGACCTCAAAAACTTCCTGAACTGACGAATGAGCATAGCTTGCGCCTCTTGATCAAGGTCTGACAGTCTGTCAGATTCCCCACTGCTACTGCCGCTGCTGCTGCTACTGTTACCACGGGACACCTTGAGAGCAATGTTCTTGCTCTTCTTATCCCTTCCTTCGCTACTTCTTTTAAAGTTCATTTTGTAGGCCATTAAGGATCCTATCAGTTCAGTGATTGTCATTTTCGACAGATCCCTAGACTCCTCTATCACTATGGCCTTAGTATGCCAAGCGGGGGATAGTGACCTAAGAATTTTCCTGACAATGTTTCCTTCTAAAACTTGTTTCCCAAGCCCACTAAGACTGTTAGTAATCAATGACAACCTGGCATACATTTCTATGATAGTCTCCTCATGTTTCATTTTGAATAATTCATATTCAGAGGTGAGCATGTTTACCTTAGTGGCCTTCACTTGTGATGTACCTTCGTAGATTAGCTCCAATTCATCCCACATCTTCTTGGCTGTTTTGCATGCTGAGATTCGGGCGTATTCATCAGGGTGAACCGCGCATTGAATGATGCTCAGGGCCGACCAATTAATGGTTGAAAGCTTGACGTGATCTTCTGTCCATGCATCTTCATTTGGTGGAAGATCATACGGCCCTGTGGTGATCACTCTCCAGAGCTTGTGGCTCTGTGCTCTCATAAACACCTCCATCCTATTATTCCAGTAAAAATAGTTATTACCATCAAAGAAAGGAGGGTGACTACTAGATTGTCCCTCAGCCATGAAGCTTCGAGGACCACTAGATCCAGAATTACCCTGTCCGTTGGACCGCTCTGATACCAATTGATAGAACGTAGATCGTGAGCTAGAAGGGGGGGATGTGTCACGCCCCGTACTCTATACCGTCGAGGTATTGTCTGCTTTGGCCTAGCGGCCTCACGATTTTGTCCCTTTCTAACAGTGATCGGCTCCAGAATGGAGGACTTCTCGGGCAGGTCACCCATCCCAGTACTACTCCCCATTAAGCACGCTTAACTTCGGAGTTCTTTTCAAAAACTGAGCCGATACTTCAAAAGCACCTTAGTGATATAGAGTACAACTTTACTCTATATTTGAGGGTGTTACAATCTACCCCTCTTATATAGGTGACGTCCTTGTCGCTGGGCACATATAGCACGCAATCACACAATCAAGCCCCCAGGCAGGTAGGACTCTAGAGGTGGCCCCTACAGGCTCAAGAGGTGGCTCCCACTATGTAGCACTTTGCTCCATTACGGACTCAGGGCTCCCATAGCGTAGCACTTTGCCCTGCATGGCACTTAGTTCCCACACTTCCGGCTGGGGTATAGCTCTGATACCATTCTGTCACACCCCGTACTCTATACCGTCGAGGTATTGTCCGCTTTGGCCTAGCGGCCTCACGGTTTTATCCCTTTCTAAAAGTGATCAGCTCCAGAATGGAGGACTTCCAGGATAGGTCACCCATCCCAGTACTACTCCCCATTAAGCACGCTTAACTTCGGAGTTCTTTTCAAGAACTGAGCCGATACTTCAAAAGGTGCCTCGGTGATATAGAGTACAACTTTACTATATTTGAGGGTGTTACAGATGAATAGATCACGCCCAATTTAATGCAATATGAATTATAGGTGATGAAAACTTAGCTGCAGTAAGAAAATCTTCCTAATCATGCGACGGAGGCGACCAATGAGCAGAAGCCTAGTGAGAAGGAGTTGATATTGAATTGTGATCGAACAGCAGACGTGCTTGTATAACAACAAAAGATTAGCGAAACACACCACACAAATGAAGTCAACCAACCACACAAACATAGAAGAGACAGAGAGTTTTTAAGGTGGTTCGATTGCGATCCGTAATCTACATCCACCCCTCACTCCAACGGAGTAAGGCTTCCTTGCACGAAGCAATTAAAACACTGCAGACTCAGTCTGCTGACATCCGCTGCCTCACAGCTTGCCACAAGGGAACAAATCCCTCAACACTGATCCTGCGACCTACATGATCTGAACCTGAACTTGCCCCAGTAAGGTCAGAACCGGAGGACTAACCTCCCTTCCTCTAAACCAGAGGGAACACACGAGTGAAATGCCTACACTCGCAATCGGAGAACCAATCTCCCTTCTCCTGATAGCACAGGAGGAACCCGACCTCAATCACTGAGCATCGAAAAACACACTGAAACAAAATGAGTAGAGTAATCAAGCAAATGAAAAATGAAAAGAGAAAAACAACTGTAGCTCCGAAGAGCATAAAAACAATCTGGATTTCAATCTTCTTTCAAGCTGCTGCACTACTCTGGCTATCTCTCTTTTCTTCCATTCAGCTCTGCTCTCTCAGATCTTCTCTTTTTCTCTCTTGCAGTCTCTCTTGATCTTTTTCGTATATAGCTCTCACTTTATCTGCTTCGATCACTTTTCTCAAGAAGGAGAGGCTTCCTTTTTATATGAGCATCAGATGTAGGGCGTGTGCTTTCCATGATTCCCGCCCAAAAGCCTTGGCCCACGTGGCAGCATCCTAGCTCAATGCTTTCCACATGTCACGATCCTGGCATCTCCTCCACTCTTGGATCAGTCTTGGATCACGAGCCTTCACTTTGAGTTCACGTGACTTTAAGCACATGTCAGCAATTTGAGAGGCATTTCATCAAACACTTGTAAGCATGGAAATTGGATACGTATGAGACATGCACTGACTAGATATGAATGCTTAACATGCTAGCACCGACCTTGTATCCTCACAAAAGAAAGATGCACTGACTATGGTTATGCAAGGCACAAGAGTGCACTGACCTTATGAGTGTGCGGGCAACAAATGCACCGACTATAATATGTCTAAGACAAAAACCTGCACCGACTGAATAGGCTTTAGCCATGCACCGAGATCTACAGTGACTTGCACCGAGTTTGTATGCTGACAGACATATACGAACATGCACAGTGTATTGCACCGACTTACTATATGCACGGACCTTCGGATGCAGCAAGAGTGTATTGAATCGAGTTTCTATATGCACGGACCTTCAGATGCAGCAACACTGTATTGCACCGAGTTTCTATATGCATGGTCCTTCAGATGCAGCAACAGTGTATTGCACCGAGACAGAAAATACACTGACCTCCTATATGCTTAGACGTAGTCAAGCACCGACTCTAAGTCACATGAGACGCAAGGCAAGACGCACACATGCACTGTCTCTAGGCCACATGAGACGCAAGGCAAGACGCACACATGCAATGTCACGATGCCACATGAGACGCAAGCGTAATATGAGGTGCATACTTGCACTGACCTTATGAATGGGACGAAGGATGAGACGCAAAACATTGCACCAACGTTGATCATGCATGAGAGACACAAATGCTCATGAGACGCAGAATGAGACGCAAAACATTGCACCGACCTTGATCATGCATGAGAGACACAAATGCTCATGAGATGCAGAATGAGACGCAAAACATTGCACCAACGTTGAAATACATAGCAACCAAGTATGCACCGAGTTTTATTAAGAAGCAACAAACATATGCATCGAGTTGAACAGTGATTGCACGGACTTGAAATGCATATAAGCGAAGTATGCACCGACTTTCATCTCATGAGAGCATTTTCAAAGTGAAACCAGAGAATGCAGTATATGAAGAATGTATGAAGAATGTATGAAGATAGACTATCATGTTTGACTTATAGTGTATGTCGTCATCAAAACCATAGGGATGCAACAATCAGTCTAATATTAATAAGGCAGAGAGTATATGGATTGTCCTCCATATTGGGCTTGATCATAAAAATCATTTGGGTATTGAGCCCAATTTGGAAAATTTTGGTCTGGAGGACTTTGAGGCTGGCCTTGGTAAGATTCTCAAGAGGAATTGGGTTGGCCTTCTATTGACACTGAAAATATTCTTAATTTTTCTTAACTTCTGCTTCTGCAGGTCTTAAGTTCTGATCGAGTGCTCCTGTGCCTACAGAGAATAGAAGAAAGAAAAGAAGAAAAAGAATGGCGGAAGCCGAACAAAGATGAGACCAGAGAAAAAGATGAAAAGAAAAGAGGCTCGGCTTCAACCGACAACCGCTAAAGAAGGACCTGAGAGCTCGGAAGAATATTCGGGACCATCCCCGAAGGAGCAATCAAAAAGCTACAAATACAAGTGAAGCTGGCCCAGCAGCACAAATCACAGTGCCGAAGACCATGTCAGTGAAAAACCCGAGTGTCCGAACCAAAGGTACAAACGGTTCTGGAACTGGCCGTTCAGCGGCCCGAAGGCTTTACCAATACTTTTCGTAACGATTTTACAAAGTCGTGATGAGATGAAGGATCAGGACAACTCCCGGAGCCAGTCCGAGGTCCACAGTCTGACTCATACCCAAGCAAACGTGACAGAACAAGCTTATCCGACGCGCCCCCATTACCGGCGTACTCCACTTCCCGGCGCCCCCTTTCCCGGCACGCAAAAGCAATGGCACCCCTTATCCGGCGCGCTATATCCGCGCTGGGTAGAGTCACGCCCATCTCCAGCTATTTAAGCCAATCAGAAGAGAAGAAAAAGGGACAAGAGATACATACAAAGAGAGGGATCAGGGAAGAAAAAGAAGAAATCTCAGAGAAGCTAGAGAGGAAGCTTGGAGAGGAAGAAAAGAGAGAAGGGTTCCTGGGTGACCACCAGTGCTTCTCCGACAGGAAAGAGAGGTTCGGGAGAGAAGAGCTGTGGGGGTTTCCGATACTCTGTTTCTGTTCCAGATAATAGAGGTGGGTGCCGGAGCATCTCTCCCACTCTTCTCCCTTCACCTCTCTATTAATATTCTCTCTGTGGGTTTTGTAATGCGATGGGCGATGATATGAGCCCGTAGTTAGTATCTTAGCCTTTGGCTTGTCCCCTCTCTACCCCTTTCTGATTCTTGAGCTGGGGATGTAATCGGTCTTGTGCGACAACGCCAAGCCGTATTTATATATGTGATATCGTCCGATTATCATACTTTGTAATGAGCTTCGGGCCTGAATAAGAGCATTGGTATGCGTTTGAGTTCCCTCTCTTTTCTCTGGTTGCATTTAACTTCCAGTATTTCGTGTGTTGTCGTGTGGTTTCCTTCACCAGCGCCGAACGAGCCCTGGTCCTCTCTAGGGCAACATTAAGCTTATACCCCCCTTCCAAGGGTTTGTTTTCTCTTCTCACTGGAGTGGTTCCGTCAAGCTCCCTCTCGTTTATCGAGATTTTTATCTCCCGAAGCACACACATATGTGCTTCTCTGGCTATCTCTGGGATTGCTCCATGGTTCATCTGTTCATAATGATGAGTTGGAGAGAACATGGCCGTCCCTATAATCTGGGTGTAGGGTTTTCTGATGTAAACAGCTTCCCGTGTGTTACCTATTGGCCGTTCGAGGGTTTGCCCCTTACAACCTCTGTAGCTCACATGCTAACCTGCTAACCCTCAAAATGCTAACTTGCTAATACTGCGTTCCTCTTACCGTGCGTATGGGTCGCGATACTATGTTTTGTTTTCTCGAGGATGACAGTCCGGTAACCTGGGAAGGGGGGGACATTCCCCATGGGCATCTACGTTCCAATCTTCCTTTGAATCACCAGCGGATCATAGGGTCATGTCCTTCCACGGCATGTGCCTTTATTCAGGGGGTGAACATCAACAGGGCTTATGGCCCAACATTAAATCCACTGCCCTTAGGGGGACTAGTGGTGACCCTAGGTTGTGTACCCCTCGTAGGCTGGCCCTCGGGATTTCCTCCCTCAATGGTCGTACCTCTTAATCGTATTTCGGCCCATGGAATACTGGTGCCCCTCGTAGGCTAGCCCTCGGGGTCTTCCATCCATTTGGGTTTGCCGGCCGCCGTTGTGCCACCCGGTATTAAGGAGCTTACTCCAGTTATGTGAGTATGCCTCCGCTTCTCCCCTGCAATCCTCTGGATATGGGGAGATGCTGCCCGAATTTCACCAGACTCGGTTAATTAAATGCCCTCACAACTCGGACTTAATAAAACATTATTCCACAGTAACAAGTTTCCGCGCTTGAGTATGAACTTCGCACGAGCTCTGACCCTATTTTTAGGGCATCCAGGACTTCAATTCACTCACTAATTAACTCAATTAACATCAAAAGTGCCAACAAACAACTTTATAACTCAAATAGATTGAAAATGGCAAGAAAATGCCCTAAACCGGCCGCTCCTAATTCGGCGCGCCCTAATATGGCGCGGTACCCCCCCCCCCGCACGCCGGATTAGCCCCACACTCAATCTCATCAAATTTCAAATGGTCTCCACCCGGCGCGGCCTAATCTGGCGTGCCCCCGGCAGACCGTGCCGGTTAAACCCATTCATCTCCCCCGCGCCATTTTAACCCTATACCTATGCTACCCCGTGCCGTGGAAAGTTTTACCTACACCTCTGTGCGCCATTTTAAGGTGATTTCTGTCACGCCATTTTAAGGTGATTTCTGTCCCACCATTTTAGGACATCGTTCCACACTATTTTAAGCGATCACTCTCCGAGTGAATATTGACCGCCTTAATGGCGAACAATGTCCCGATTCTGATATCTCATGGCCACATGGAAACCCCTTGTAGGCTAGCTCTCGGGGACCGTCCATTTGGGTGTTTGTTGGATTTACGGTTAAAAGCTCGTGGAACATCGGCACCCCTTGTAGGCTTGCCCTCGGGGTCTCTGTCCATTTGGGTCCACCGGTCGCCGTTTGGCTTCCCGACATTTAGGAGTCCGTCATCAACGGCGGATCTCCACTTATCCCCTGTAACCCTTCGGGTCTAGGGGAGATGCTGTCGGATTTTTGTCAGAACATTTGCAAGACCGAAACTAAAATAATAAAAATAATAAATAAAAATAATAAAAATAAATAAATAAATAATAAAATAAACAACAAACAAAAATAAAACAAAATAAACAAAATCACACTGTTAGCCGGCGCGGCCTAAACCGGCGCGGTACCCCCCCGCGCCGGATTAACTCCACACTCAAAACCATTAAAACTCTAATTGTAAGTAACCGGCGCGCCCACATTCTCACCCGCGCCGTTTCAAACTTCTCCACACCCCTTTATCAATATAAAAAAATAAATAGTAATAATAAAATCAAAAATGCCGCGCTAGATTAAGCCATGCGAACATCCCACGCCGTTTCACATTCTCCTCACGTCGTATTACACCTACACACCCCATTAAAACACGTTATATACACTTTCACATTGCATATACACGTCCACCCCATCTCCCCCTTATTATAATACATATATGTAAACTAAACAAAAAGACTAACTAAAGAAAGCTCCCACGCGCACCCATTAACACGTTGCACTCCCATAAATGCATATCAAACAACTATTAACACTAATCACCCACTTAGTTACAAGTTTACACATCCAGACCTCCCCATCTTATATCCATATATATGTGTACAGAAAAGGGAGATAAATAATGAAATAAACAAGACACCCTCATCTAAAAATGGGGGAATAAAAAATTGGTTAAAATAAAATAAACACGTAATAAAGAAAGGGATATAAAAAGGGGTGAAAGTGAGAGATTAAAGAAAAGAAAACAATAAAAACATGATAAATAAATAATGGCTAAATAAATGGCAACAAACAAATAATAAAACAAAAAAAATAATAAAAGTGATAAATGAACAACAACAAAATGATGAGTGAATAATTGTCAAATAAATGCCAAATAAATGTCAACAAAGGGAATAAAAAATGTATGCCTCCAATATAAAAAAATAAAATAAATAAAATAAATAAATAATAAATAAAGTGTATTCATACATTTAAAAAAATAATAACAAGAATAAATAAAGAATAATGAACATGATCGTGTCCACTCCGGAGCTCTCACCTCCTCTAGACCCCGGGTATGGGAATATTGATGACCCCCTGATAGGTCGTGCCTACACCTCAGGATTAATCCCATTATGGCCACGGCATGACCTTATCCTGGGTCGATAAGCCGTTGAAGTCAATTCGTCTCAACCGAGTTTTAACTGCATCCCCTTAATTTTCAAATATCAAACTTGCCATACCCTGGCATACATTGTCCTGATGACACACGAGTCTGCCCGAATACGGTCATACTCGGCCCACCTCATGGGCCCATATGTATGCACCGTAATGCTATGTGCAGTCTCAAAATAAAAAGGTAACGACTAATCGACAACCCTACGAGTGACAGGGATTGCCAAAGTCTTCCCTAAATTTACAAATAAATGACCAAATAAGTAATAAACAATAATACGGAACGCTACTATTCTGCATGCCTGCATGATCTGACTCTCCGGTATATCAAATGGTGATTAGTGAAAGGTCGGGTTACGCCCGGCCGGAGGCTTTCACCATGCGTGATGATGGTCCTCGGACCTACGTTCTCCGCCCTGTACCGGGAGCCGGCCTAATAAATAAATACTACCATACTGTGTGCTTGCATGCAATCACATCTTATATATATTCTACGGGCCCCATGGCCTCTTTATTTTGGTGATTAATCAAGGGTTGTCCCTCTCTCGGAGGGGCGTAATTAACGCCGTAGCTTTTATAGTACGGCGGGTTTTAGGTCCTGACACGTTCACCTATAATCATCTTGTTAGTCAGACGGTGCGCATAATAAATTTGTCACTCAGTGACTGGCACGCCCTACGCAAATAAACCTTTAATAAATAAATCAAATAAATCAGAATAAAATATCTTTTTTAATAAAATCTATCTCCCACAAGCTGGCACGCCTGGTGGGACTCAGCCTCCCGTCATCTTTTCACCAAAATAGAGGGACCATGGGGACCCCATTGAACAATTTCAAATGCTAATTTTTCATTCGTCTTGTTTCTCTCCTTGCAGGTCAAAGCAATGGCGAGCGGACTGTCTGGACTTTGGAGAGGGGGATTTCTGTAGCCCATCTAAGAGCAGTCGAACTAGGTCCATCAGGATCAAACGAGGCCCAGCTCATCTAAGTGACAGTCCCGCAGGGTCCACTTAATTTAAAAAGCCCAATAAGATCACTCGGGATCAAACCCTTCCTCGGCGGCCCTTAGGCTCGGAAGGCCCGAGCGTCGGTCAGGTCGGAGGAAAACCCATGCCCGATCTATCCTCTCGCCGGGACAAAGGCTAGCGCTCAGTGCCCACTCTGATTGATCCTCATCCGAGCTATGCCTATCGCCCGGACAGGGTTGGCACTCTTCATGTTTAGGTTGACCGACGATTTACTTATCCACGCTACCATTGAGAGCCCTTTATGAGCAGAAGTTTACAAGGATAAGGGACCCACGACCCCTCAAGGCTATAAAGATCCCACGATGAGGATGTAAAGAGCCCACGTCAAGGACGAAACTCCCGCCTGAAACTCCTCAGCTTACGGGACTCCTGAGGCCGGCACACTATTTAAACATGGGACTCCCTCTAGCAAGAGGTAAGGCAAACACACGCCTAAAACTCCCTGAGCAAGAATCACTTCACCACCTTGGTATAGAGGGATCTCGTACATCTCATTCCTCCTCCCTTCATAACTTCCATCATTGCTCTACTGACTTAGGCATCGGAGGGTTTATCCCAGGGAATCTTCCCTGGGCCCCTTGATCTGTTTCCCTTCCTTGCAGTTTACTATTCGGTGATCATCTTCCCAGCTCAGGACTAGCGCGAGATCTCGCCTCTTCATCTGGTGCCGTCTGTGGGAAATGACAAAAGAGCCAGTATGGTGCGAAGAAGTTCAGGGAGGAGGTCCGTCGGTGACAGGGGAAAGGCCATGGTAGTGGCGTGAGAAGGCCCCTCTCAGGCCTCACAAAACCCCCCCTCCAACGCCAATGCCCCCGTCGACGGACCACCCCCTCCTCCCGCGGCAATAGAGCTACCACCCAACGGGGGCGCTGACGCTTTCCAAGCCCTCAATGCAAAACTGGACATCCTCGTGGAACTCATGAGGACCCAAGCGGCCAGGGAAGGAAGGTCACGTGCCCCTCCGGAGAGCCCCTCCCGCGAGAACACGTCCCAGCACACTGCCGGAGGCCACTTCACCCTCCGAGGCCGACAGATTATCCGTAACAGGTCAGGAGGACCTTCACGAGCCCCTCCTCCGGAGCAAGAGGCCTCCTCTACGCCGAAAAGAGGAAAACCTGGGGCACGCCGTCTGAACCCAGAGACCGAAGCCCCCGGGGAGCGCCAAGGAAGCCCCCCCAGCCCCACAGCGCGACGATAGCCGGAGTTATCCCTCTGATTGTGAGAATTCGAGAGGTGTTTCACAGACCAGGAGTGCGCCCTACGTGCCTTGCAGAATGTCTCTCCAGCGAAGATGAGGAGAAATCCCCGTTCTCCGATTACATCTTGAAGGCAGAGGTATCTCCCAGAGCCTCCATCCCGACCTTCAAGTCCTACGATGGCCAAGGCGACCCGGCCGACCACTTTGACAGCTTCGATGCCCTGATGACCCTTCACGGAGCGTCCGACGCCATCAAGTGCTGAGCCTTTGTGACCACCCTGGTCCAAGGTGCCCAAGTATGGTTCTGGGCCCTCGCCCCCGGATCCATCCGGGACTTCAAGTAATTCGGGTGAGTATTTAAGGAGATTTTCATCGGCAGCGGTCCCCCAAGGTCGGTAGCGGGGCAATTGGCTCTCAAACAGGCGCAATGGGAGAAACTCCGGGCTTACATTACCCGATTTAAATCGGAAGTCCTAAGGATCCCCCGCCTGGATGTCGCCTCGGCCATAACCGCACTGACCAGGGTCACCCGCAACGAGAACCTCCGCCGCGAACTTGTCCTCCACCCTCCCTCGGCCCTTGCTGAGCTAGTGACTCTGGCTTTGCGCCACGCCGAGTGTGAAGAAGTGCTCAGCGCATGCCGAGATGCAACCGGCTCAGGTCAGGAGGGGGACAAGAAGCGGGCACCCGAGCCAAGTTCGGGTCAAGGAAAAAGGCGGAATCGAGACGGGGAACACAAGGAACTATCACGGAAGTACGAGCGGTACACTCCCTTAACCACTCCGGTTTATGAGATCTATAAGGACATCAAAGGCTCGGGCCTCCTCCGCCAACCCGAGCCAATGAGGTCGAAAAGCCGCAATCGCAGCAAGCATTGCCTGTTCCATAGTGACCACGGGCATTACACCGGTGATTGCCACCCGCTCCAGGATGAGATCGAGTGTCTCGTTTGTCAGGGACACCTATCCCGGTTCGTGGCCGGGCATAAGGAAGACCGAGGCGCCCCAGAGGAAGTCGACAACGCCCCTCGCGGGGTTCATATCAACATCATCGCTGGAGGAGCTACAGCAGGTGGAGACAATGGCCGAGGAAGGAAGCGTCATGCGGAGCGGGCGAGCCGAGCCATCGAGCCTCCCAAAGCCCCGCCAAGTGAGCCCCAGGTCATAGCCTTCTCCGACCAAGACCTGGAAGGGTTGACCACCCCGCATGACGACGCCCTGGTCATATCGGCCACAATAAACCATTGTAACGTAGATAGAATTCTAGTTGATAATGGGAGTGCCCCTGATGTATTATCTTACGAATGTTTCCTTAAGATGGGGGAGGATCCGTCTAAACTCCGCCCGATCCGAACCCCCCTTTGCGGGTTCAATGGCTAGGCCACTTATCCCGAGGGAGCCCTAAGCCTACCGGTTACTCTCGGCACCCCACCCAAAACCATTACGGTTATGGTGGACTTCATAGTGATCAAGGGTATGATAGCATACAACGCAATCTTCGATCGAGGAATCCTTAGCCGAACGAAAGCGGTGCCCTCTACCTATCACGAAAAGATGAAGTTCCCCACTAAAAATGGGGTGGGGGAAGTCCGAGGCAACCAGGCGATGGCCAGAAGGTGCTATAATATCTCAGTTGAAGCCACAAGGCCGGACGGGAAGAACAAGGGCCCCCGGGAAGTCGAGGAAAAACCCGCAACCTCCGAGCCTGGAGGTGAGTTGCTAACGGTTTTCCTAAATGAGGACCCGACCCTAGGAGTAAAGATTGGAGCCGACCTACCATCTGAGGTTCAGCAGCAATACAAATAGTTTCTTTCCGTGTACATCT
Source organism: Amorphophallus konjac (assembly GCA_022559845.1). Classification (NCBI taxonomy): domain Eukaryota; kingdom Viridiplantae; phylum Streptophyta; class Magnoliopsida; order Alismatales; family Araceae; genus Amorphophallus; species Amorphophallus konjac. The sequence goes on from CM040123.1 coordinate 45,464,219, forward strand.
GAGTCTTTGCATGGTCTGATGATCAACTCCTCAGGATATCGGGAGAGACAGTAATGCATAAACTCAGCCTCGACCCGACCATGAAGCACGTACAACAACGCAGAAGGAAGCACAGTCCAGAGAAGCAGGCGATCATCAAGGAGCAAGTCACCAAGGGGCAAAAGACTGGTCTTTTTAGACCGATCCTGTACCCGACGTGGCTGGCTAACGTCGTCCTGGTGCCAAAAGCTTCGGGAAAGTTACGAATGTGTGTAGACTTCACCGACTTGAACAAGACTACACCAAAGGACTGCTATCCATTACCGGGCATCGACCAACTGGTTGATTCAACCTCGGGCAACAAGATACTCAGCTTCCTGGACACCTATTCAGGTTACCATCAGATCAGAATGGATCCAGAAGACATCGAGAAGACCGCCTTTATCATCGACTTCGGCGTATACTGCTACACCCGAATACCTTTCGGGTTGAAGAATGCTGGAGCCACGTACCAGAGGTTGGTCAATCATATGTTCGAAGGACAGCTCAGCCGGAACGTCGAGGCCTATATTGACGGCATGCTCATCAAGACCCCCAAGGTCGAGGACCACTTCGCCGACCTAGCTGAGACCTTCAACACCCTCCTGAGGTACAATATGAAGCTCAATCCTACCAAGTGCACCTTAGAGTAGGATCCAAGAAATTCTTGGGTTTCTTAGTCACCCAGCGTGGGATCGAAGCCAACCCCGACAAGGTCCAGGCCATCCTGGACATGCGCCCACCCACCTGCATCAAAGATGTTCAACGCCTTAATGGGCGCATTGCCGCGCTCAGCAGATTCCTGTCCCGTGCAGTCGAACGATGCCTACCCTTCTTCAAACTGTTGAGGGGGCCCAAAATGGCATCTGCTACGTTTGCGTGGGACGAGGAATGCGAAAGAGCGTTCGCCGAGCTTAAGGAGTTCCTGGCTTCGCCCCCGGTGCTTTCCAAGCCTGTCCCAAGTGAAGCCATGCATCTCTATCTCTCGGAAACTCCATCTACAGTTAGCTCGGTCCTGGTCAGAAATGACTTAGGAGTTGAGAGACCGGTCTACTACACCAGCAAGGTGCTCAACAAGGCTGAAAGAAGGTACCGCGCAATCAAGAAGCTCGTGCTAGCATTGGTTACCTCGGCCAAGAGCCTCCGACCCTATTTCCAAGGGCACTCCATCACTGTGCTGACCAGCGAACCATTGAAGAGGATCCTCGCTCACCCTGAAGTCTCAGGACGCCTCGTCAAGTGGGCCATTATGCTTGGGGCCTATGATATATTGTACCGGCCTCGCTCGGCTATCAAAGGTCAGGCACTCGCTGACTTCATCACCGAGAGCACTATCCCGACCGAAGAAAAATCTCCGTCCGCGCCCGGGCCAACCTGGGAACTGTTTGTCGACGGATCCTCCAACTCGGTCGGAAGCGGCGCTGGAATCCTCCTGAAGTCCCATGAAGGAGCAGAGCTATAGTACGCCTTGAAGTTCAACTTACAAGCGTCCAACAACGCTTCCGAGTACGAAGCCCTTATCTCGGGAGCCCGCATGGCCCGGCGGCTGGGGGCTGAGCGAGTCAGAATTCACACTGACTCCCAACTAGTCGCTAGCCAAGTCAACGATGATTACGAAGCTCGAGAAGCACCGATGGTCAAATATCTCTAGTTGGTCAGAGCCATGGCACAACAGTTTGAGAGTTTTGAGGTAGTCCAAATAGCTCGGGAGGAAAACTCCGAGCGGACGCCCTCTCTCGGCTGGCCTCCTCTCTTGACCCCGAGGGTACTCGATCGGTCCTTCTCGAAGAGCTAGAGCGACCGAGCATCGATTCGGAGCTCCTGGCTGTTGACCCGACCTCCCCAAGCGACTGGCGCACCCCCCACCTGTTATGGCTCCATGACTCTCAAGAGCCTCCCGACCCCAGGAAGCCCAAAGATTGAAGTACCAAGCTCGGCGATTCGTCATTCTGGACAGCACCCTCTACCGAAGATCCTTCTCCGATCCCCTCCTGAAGTGCCTCAGTACTAACGAAGCCAATAGAGCGATTCAAGAAAATCACGAAGGCTTGTGCGGAGCACATTTAGGAGGAAGGTCGCTCGCCAGGATCTTGCTGTAGCAAGGTTATTGGTGACCCACTCTGTAGCGCGACTGCTCGAAGTACGTACAGCACTGTGACCGATGCCAGCGATTTGACCACTTGGTCCATCAGCCGACAATGGAGCTCATCACCCTGGCCGAGCCATATCCTTTTGCTCGCTGGGGAATCGACATCCTCGGGCGGTTCCCTATAGCACATGCCCAGAAGAAGTTCATCATCGTCGCCATCGACTACTTCACCAAATGGATCGAGGCCGAAGCCACAGCAAGAATCACCGAGACAGTCGTCTTGTCACGTTCTGAGCCTTTATGACAGCGGAAGACTCGCTCGAGAAACGTGAACAGTCAGCATGTAAGCCTCTTGCAAGCAAGAATGATCAGAGCGCAAGACAATCACACACATAAATACAATTGCACAATATTTACTCAAACTCCAGCTTTATTTCATAATAATCAAATATTCAAATACAACCACTAATTCAACTTATTCCAATCTATCAGACTCAAGAAATAGGAAAATTACATAGACTCAATCTAAACAATATAGACTTTCTTAAGTCTTCACTCTCATCTTTGATAATACTTTCATTCGCTCTCGGACCCGCTACTTGTATAACCCGAATCCGAATTCGAATCACTTTCATTTCCTAAAAAAGAATGGAAATAGGTAATGAGCACACTTGCCCAGTAGGTATCTTCGCATCAACATGAAGGCATCATTAAAGTAATTAACATTTTTGCTCTAGAGGAATAAGGTAAAATCATGCGAATGCGATCAAACACGCGATTGAATCAAATTAACACGATGATCATGAAGATAGAATGAGATCAAGTATGAACTAGCAAGAATGTTATAAGAACATGATATGGCCTTTCATGAACAAGAATGTAACGAGAATGTACTAGCAAGCCACGTAATCATCACTCCAGTATCTTTTGCTTATGAGCAAATACTTCGTGAATTTCTGTGGAATATCAAGAAAGTCAAGTATCAATCATGCTGTATTGTGTTGTGTTGTGTTGTGGATTTTCATTTATTTATAAAGAAAGTGCTCCCAGCGTAATGCGATGCCAGTAGCATCATACCCCATGGTTTATAATAGTATGTTTCCGACAATCAGCCGAGGGGACTAGCATAGAGCCCTTGAACATAATCAGTGCTCGATCGCATCTTCAAGTATAAATCAAGCTTTTTCCACGCATGTAACAATAAAGTATGGCCAAGAATGTACAATTCCAACAAGCTCTTGATAACTACAATAAATGAATGCTTTAATGAGAATTATGAGAAATCAAGAATGACTTATACTATGTTATGCTTATAGAAATAAATCGGCAACATAACGGTACATTCTTTATCTTCCATTCATTATATTAGGTTTCTTGATCAATATGATAAGTTCTAGATCATCAAGAGTCTATCTAGAAACCTTTGGAATATCAACCCTTGGTCAAACCTTGGTTAAAATACTCAAGCAGTGTGACGGTCGTGTACTGGGCCGTTACATGATGTGACGGTCTAGAGTTGATGCGTTAGAACAACTAAATCCAGAAACAGTAATTGGACTCAGTTAACTGTGACGGTTGTATATTGGGCCATTACATATGCCTGACGGTCCAATATATGTCCGTTACACTACTGATAACTAGAAAACATCGATAGTGTAATCTAATCACTTGGGTTTTAATGGTACAACTAACTCGACGTCCTAGTGGGAATCTCAGGCTCACGGAGAATTACGGAGGCCTTGAAACAAGATTTTCTAGTCCATTGGAAGGAATATCTAATAGAGAGGTCCTCAGGTCCAAGAATAGTGTTCCTATAGTACAAAGTGTAACTAATGGACATATACCTGAATATACGCCATGTACTTAGAGAAATGACTCTATAGATAGAAAAGAATGTGTATCAATGTGAAACCAAGATAAAATCCGTCAATACATCTTTGGAAAATCATGATTTAGATACAAAACTATAGAGTTTAGCCAATGAAATTAGCATAACCTAAAATAACTCAAAATATTTTAATCATACAATTTCCTATCATGAATCAATTAAGAAACTCAAAGTCATGAAAATAAGGTTAAAACTTAGATAACTAGGCTTATTTATAAGTAAGTTTGGCTGTCCTCAGTCTTATCTCGATTTGACAGTAAACCGCACTCTGACGGTCTAGTATGGGAGCATCACAGGGCTGTGATGGTTTATCGTAGGACCGTTACAGTATTGTAACGCTCCTATTATGGTGCGTCAGAGACAACTGAGAAACTTTAAATACAACAGAGGTTGTGACGGCTTATCGTAAGACCGTTACAATCGTCTGACGGTCCTAGTATGATGCGTCAGAGTCCCTGCTAGCAGTATAATAAAATAGAAAGACTATGATTTGAAATCATGTTATGTTTTGAAAAGATTTAACTACCCCAATCATGACAAAACGAAGTAAAGGTCATCTAGATGCATAGGTTGCAGTGAATTAATCAAGATTATATCTTTGATCTTAGATTAGGGCTAAGGATATGTATGTATGCATGAACCCACTAAAACATGAAATTCGTAGTCTATAATGCATGAAATCAAACACAATCAGAGGGCTTTTATCTCTAACAAGATGTTTTTTCCAATCATGAGATAACCTACCGCTTAACTAGGCTTTAAATTTCTAATTTGAGCTTTCAAGGACCGCCCTAGTTCCTCTCTTTTTGTGACTTTTCAGCAACTTCACGCTGTCCTAGCTCCTCAGCCTCTTGACCTAAGGACATGAAATTTTTGAGGGTAAGAAGATGAAACTAAGGTGATCAAAAAGTTCTAAATAATCGAACTCTAATTACCTTATTTAGACGTCCTAATTCCCTGATCTTCAGTGGCCTTTAGCTCTGATTCCTGGGTTACTATGGTCGAACTAGCAACTTTGAAAACTTCAATCTCCTTGGTTGCTTGATCTCCTAGCACGAAATTTGGAGAACTATTAGTCTAATGTATACTAAACAAAATCTTCTAAAGAACTTACCTGAAATTATATCTCCTTACCTTGATTCTTCACGAGCCAAAAGTAAGGGTCGCTCAGTTCAGAACTAGCTCCTATTTATAGGGTTTTGAAGATTAGATCGATTCTAGAGTCCTTAATTTGTCAGAACCTAATCCCTAAGAGTCCTTAGTAATGTTATAAGCTCTCCCAAGTCGATCTCTTGTAGATAAGATCCTAAAGTTCTAATCTTTTTACTCGTTCTTTCTTTCACGGAACTGTTAGAGTGTAACGCATCAGCCTAGGTGCGTTACATGCTTGTAGCGGTCGCCCGATAGACCGTTACACCAAACGTATACAGAGTTTCAATTAAATAAAACTCTCTTGTTCATTTATCCTTTATAATTATCTATAAAAATAGTATTTATCTTTAAAATACGTGAATAAGTCAATTAACCTTCTAGAATATGGGCCAAACTTAATGGGCTTGGTCCATTAACCTTTTGGATTATCTTTAAATAGGCTAGGTTAATTATTTAACCTAATTGAGCCTTATAATGACTTATTGATCTATTATTCTTTTTATTAATTTATTTAGGCCTTTATAAATTCTAGAAAATAATTAAATATTCCAAAAATAATTTATAAAAATTATGGGGTCTTACACGTCTGGAGTTTCATCTGGAAGTCGATCATCTGTCGCTACGGCATCCCCCGGGTGATAGTGAGCGACAATGGTTGGTAATTTGATTCTCGTTATTTCCGAGACAGATGCGTCGACCTAAACATTCACAATCACTTCACCTCGATCGCCCACCCTCAGGCTAACGGGCTAGTCGAGAATGCCAATAAGATTATCTTAAAATTCATCAAGACCAGGCTCGGCAAAGCCAAGGGCAGCTAGCTTGAAGAATTGTTGAACGTACTTTGGTCACAATGAGCGACTCCCAGAACGGCAACCGGTGAAAGCCCTTTTCAATTGGTATATGGCGCCGAGGCCGTTATCCCATTGGAGATTGTCAATCCCTCCCTCCAAGTCATCTGTTTTTCGCCCGAGGTAAACGATCAGAAACTGCTCGAAAACCTTGACCTAGCGGATGAACTCTGAGAGATTGCAGGCATCCGAGCAACGGAATATTAACGTCGTCTCACTCGATACTACAACGCCAAAGTCTGACATAGACACTTTCAACTGGGAGATTTTATCCTCAGAAAAGCCGAAGCCTCTCGACCACTTGAGGCGGCGGGCAAGCTATACCCTAATTGGGAAGGCCCCTCCGAGTGGTTGAGACGCTCGGGAAAGAAGCATACCGGCTATCTACGATGGAAGGAGAACCTATTCCTCAGACCTGGAACGTAACTACACTACACAAGTTCTACTTCTGAATATCGAACATTGTGTAGGCAACACGAAATAAAACAAAAGTTTCCTTTCCTTTATTAAAATAACTCGCTTATACATCAGAAAGGTCGAAGCCAAGAAATACATGTCAAAAAAGTAAAAATCCGTCTGGCATCGCCGCACGAGCCCATCGCTCGGATGACTCGGTTAACCTTCCTACGTCCAGCCACTGACTCTGCCTCATGCAGAAACTGGCTCGGATAAAGGGTAGTCGACCCCGTTGGCTCGGGTAACTCGGAACAAAGGTGACAGAGGGATTAGGAAGGAGAAGGCGACCTTCCAAGGTGACAGAGATGGAGGAAGGGGAAGAGGGAATGCGAATGAAGGCCTCCTCTCTGCCAATATGTCAACTCTTTGGAAGGCAGAGAGTGCAGGCACCCTCCAAAGAGTGAAAGAAATGATGAGGAGGGCAGAAGAGGGAGAAAGAGGTTGCGGAAGAGAGGAGAAGCAGGAAGTGGAGAGGAATCTTGAGAGAGATCCCCTCCAGGGAGTGAGCGGGAAGGGACGGGCGGTAGGGATGCCTGATTCCCCCATCTGTTCGCCATCACGCCTCCCCCTGCAAGTGCCTGCCGAAGTTGATTGAAGAAGACGACATGTCCTCACACGTCGAACCCTCTTTAACCTCGCCCGCCGACCGTCGAACCCTCTTTAAACCTGAAGCGGCAAGGACTCTCTGCCCTCCATCATCGGCAGCCTCATCTTCCAGAGCATCTTCCATGCTTCGAATATAATGGCACAGCGCTACGTGAAGAAGGAATGAGAAAAGACTGTTGAGGAAAACCCTAAGCGATGGAGAGGAAGGGACGCCCTTCAGACCTTTTATAGGCGAAGGGAGGCTATTTGGTTTAAATGATTCTCCCCTCGAAAACATGCCAAAGGGACCTCTCCCTACGAATGGTCACCTCAAAACTCCTCGTTTCCACCCCAGCGAGATACACGAAGTAGCCAAGCATTCAAAGCATGAGAAAACAGAAAGCCACCATGACAGGTGCTCACCCAACCATCATGCGAGATCCACGCAGAAAGTATCGGCACTTTCCAACTACTACAGATACGCTGAACAAAACATGGAAATGGCGATACAAAAAAGTTAAGTCTTCATCATCATGCTACTGCCTTACATTTTTTCTTACACAATAAGGAAAGTTTTCCTTCGAAGAAGAAAGACATACAAGAAGAGAAAGTAAAGCAGATATGTTAGGCCTCTGGCCCACCCTGAAGCTCGGAGGTAGAAGGCTCGGATGGTCTACCCCCGGCACCCTCAGCGACGGCCGACCCTGGCACTAACCCCACCGGCGTGGGAATTGCCTCTGTTGCGCGCCCTCCCGAGGCATCCGAAGTTGGCGACCCCTCGGACGAAGAGCCCCCCTGATCTTCTTCCTCCGACGCTGAATCAGAGGAACCGGAGGATGACAAGTCTGAGACATAGCATTGCCCAGACGGGAAATCGATTGCCTCGGACGCCTGCTCCTCGGCGTAAGAGACGGCCCGGTCGTAGCCTTGCTTGAACCCCTTGCGGATGCCTCGGCAAAGTGCTAACTCGTAGTAGGGGAGGGCAGCCTCCTTAAGGTCGACCCGATAGGCCTCCGAGCATCTGTACTGCTCAAGCGCCTCTGCCCCAGCCGATCCCACTCTACCAGGGAGCTCGGCCTTCTACCATTCCGCCTCAGCTAACCTCCGCTCAGCCTCAACCGTCTGCTTCTCGGCCTCCGCCGCCTGCTTCTCCGCCTCGGCCCGATCAGCCTCGGCCTCCCGCCGAAGGCGCTCGGCTTCCTCCGCTCGGTCCACCAGCTCGGCGTGCTCGGCCTCCCACCGGCCATCTAGCTCGATGCGAGCAATGTGCTCCTCTTTAAGAAGCATGCTCTTCCTCTCAAGCGATTCGCGGGCCATAGCTAGCTGATCAGTCAATACCCGGGCCTCCACCTGGCTCGCCCGCGCTAGCTCCCTCACTGAGGAAAGCTCCCGCCGAAGCCCATCACGCTCCTCGGCAAGCCGAGCCAACTTCCTGTCAGACCCACCAATGGTCCAGGCCAGGTTCGCCCGCTCTGACTCCGACCGAGCATAAGCTTCGGCCAAAGTGGCCCCCATCTGGGCCAGGACCAAGCCACCCTCCATAACCATCTCAAGGGCCGCGGACGGGGAGTGTTGCATGTCTCTCCCCCTCACCTTCGCGGCTATACCGCGACATACTTGATACAGAGGGCCCTGGATGCCGAGCCTCTCCAAGGCCGTCGGAATTGAGACCCCCTCTTCTGTCGACGTCCCGTCGGGAGGCCCAGATCGAGCCGTGGCTTCGTTCGCCCCTCGTGCCTCGGTCGGTTGGGGCTGCATCACTTTTTCTTGCGACCCCCCAGCCTGGACCGGTTCGACACCTGCACCGCCACCTGGAGCGTCGCCCGCCTCAATCAACGCCTCAATCTCGACCGTAGTCCTAGCGTCACCTGCCTCGTCCACGGCCCCCTCAGCTTCTGCCGAGGGGAGAGCCGGGCCAGCGCCATTGCCAATCGTAGGAGCAGCCTCGGCCCCCTCGGCTTCAGCCGAGGGGGGAGCCGAGCCAGCATCATCGCCGACTGATGACACCTAAAATATAATCAAGAACAAAGATGGGACCGAAGAGAAGATCAAATCAGAGATGAAGATCACAGGGATTCCTACAAAGTCAGAATTGAAGAAGAGCCGTCACTACCAATACCTCACCCGGCTGAAGCCTTCTCCGGCCAAGCTGATGTCCGGCACTACCGTCGTTCAGACGGTGGTGTTGATTAAAAACATGTCAACCCCCATACAGTCACATGACTGATGAAGAATTGCTTCGGGATATTCTGATGACTATAGAATGGGATCTACGCTGCTTATCCCCCACTATGGATACAAAGGATCAAATGAATGCCAAGGCAGATGCAGTAACTGTGACAGCTCGTGCCACTAACAAAAGGGAGCCCAAATGACTAAAGCCCCTAAATGGGACATAGTCCTTGGCGCCGAGTGACCATAAGTGAAGCCCAAGTCTCCCATAGTTGGCGCGCCGAGGAGCCTTGCTGCAAGGAAGGGCGCCGAGACCACTCCAATCCAGGAAGGGGGCTGCTATGCCTATAAAAAACCCCATTTCCTCCACTTACGAAGGGATATAAAAGAGAGAGGTAATAGGGACAGATAAGAGGGAAATAGAGAGAAGAAAAAGAAGAGGAGAGAAACAGAAGAAAGAAAAAGGGAAGAAGAGCGACTGCTGCGGAGGCTCAAGAAGGAGGAGAAGGTCTGTCGGCAGGGGGAGGGAGAGGAGCCAATACTCCGCCCTCCCCCATCCTTTGTTTCTTCGCTTTTCATTCCTCCGATGTATATCCTCTGCATCTTTTTTTTTACTTCCTCCGAAGAATGTTGTTATCTCCCCTCCCCATTTCCTATGAACTGGCATAGTCAGATGATGTAATCGACAATATATGTGTATGAATGAGCAAGGTCGTTTCCCTTGATTTCAACATGGAATGTGTCTAGTTCTTGTTCTTCGGACACCTCTTTGATGTATGATGTTGCTTTGCACTGGTGGAGAGTGAAGGTAGATGTATGGGCGTCTGGAGGCGGGAGTCCGGCGTGTGTATTGGCCGTGATTCTCTACTCTCCCTTGTTTCTGCTCTGGTAGAGAAGGCAGCAGGGTCCCTCATTCGAACCCATGGATGGTTGGGACCCAGGGCTTCCGAGGAGTCCCAGTTTTGTGGGTTTTACGGCCTCTTATTTCCGAATGTTTTCTCAATGGTAATTCTCTATCTGCACTGCAAGCCAGAAGTCAATGACTATTGTATTCGAGCACTCTATGTGAATTTGGCTCCGGAATCCCTCCCCCAATCTCATGGGTCATTGAGTTCTGGAGCTGATTCCCAAATCCCCTCACTGTCGATTTCCCCCAATATCATCGTCTGCATTTTTCCTTGGGTCTCTCTGTCACTAGCTGGACCTGAGACAGCCTATCTCAAGGTCTCCGCTAGCGTATCTGTGAGCAACAATATTTAGGTGACACTGATTGTCACTCTGCCCCGATGAACATTACTGGTATAAGTTCGATTCCCCTGGATATCCAGGCTACAGCTAGACTTCTTGATATCCCTCAAATCCCCTCTGAAAATCCCTGACCAAATCCTACTAAAAATCTACCAATGAACCATTCGGAAACCCCGAATTGTATTCTTCTGAAAGCCTACCAGTAAACCCCTCTGAACCCCAGACTAAATCATAATGAGAAGCTGGCAGCTAACCCCTTTGAAGTGCCATGTTAAACCTCAAATCCTGGCGAGCAGGAGTTCCCAGCGCCAAATCTTCTCGGCGCCCCGAAATCACTCGGCGCCAGCCTTCGCGCACCGAGACCTTACCCCCCCTCGGGCCGACCTGGGCGCGCCGGGAACTCTCCACCGCGCCGGGATCCCATGCTGACTTCCTCGCCGCGCCGAGAACTAGCCTCACACCCTCCTTGTTGCGCCGGGAACCCTCCAGGGCCTATAAAACCCACTCAATCAGACCCATCCTATAGCCCAGGCCCCACTGGATCGCCAGAGGAGTATGAGTCTCATACCCACTAGTTCTCAGAGCTAAATTAACGGGACTTTGTCCCTACATTCCTTGGCCCCTTGGTCCACGGAGCTCTGCTACTGCATGTGCTCCGATGGCTCTTTTGAAAAGGGGAATACCAATGAGATGCCATGACCCGATCACAATTGGAGCTCGGGTTACATGCCCAACTCCTTTCTTCGGCTTCCATCCCGGCACCCCGTGGATGGATGTCCTATCTCTTCTTGGCATAATCCAAGATTAAGGGGAGGTGCTACTGGAACTCTCCCGCATTGCACCAAACCCTATGATGTCTGCTCCTAAAACCCCGATGGTCCACGGAGTCCTGCCACTGCATGTTCTCCGACGGTCCCGCAAGGGGAATATCAATAAAGCATCGTACCGTCACACAGCATACTACGATGTCTTAATCCCTCCGGATCCCGGGTTATATATATATACCCGATCTTTTACGGACACCATCCTGCCGCTGCATGGATGGTCTCCTATTCCCACTCGGCATAGTCCAAGATAGTGGGGATATGCTACCCGATTTAATTCCTTAAACTCAACCAGTCTACCACTTGCTCGTTCATTTTTTCTATAGCATGAAAACTTTATTACGCACATTAATATTTCTGATCACCCTCCGAGGACTCCTGTCTTTGGCGTTTAATCAAGGGTTGTCCTTCTTAGGAAGGGTGTAATTAACGCCATAGCCTTTATAGTATGGCGGACTTCCGGTCCCGACTCGAATTCCACAATCGACTGACCAAGTCAGGTCGAGCGCTTAATAAACTGTCACCCCGGTGACTGGCACGCCTAATAATCAATGAATGCAAATAGATAAATAATCAAAATATATAAACAAAATACATAAAATATAAATCGGATAAAATCCATCCCCACAAGTCTGGCACGCTCGGTGGGACTTAGTCTCCCTTCATCTTTACGCCAAAATAAGGGGCCCGGTGGCCTCTCTCAAAATTCTAACTGTGTGTTAAGTTTATCCATAGGAACCTCAATGGAGACTAGACTAACCGATGTTCACTTCGGCCAGTAAGTGGTCGATGGCCACATCTACGGAGGGTACCTGGCGGTACCGATGGAGTTCGGATTCATGCCTCCGGCGGTGGGTCTGCCCGACTACTTGGGCCTAGTGTTCGTCGACCTGCTGCTAGTTGACAATGAAGCGGGAAACACCGCCACGGTAAAGGCCACGGTGGCACCAAGAGCTGAAGAGGAGAAGACGATGGTTGCTCCTACCGTCATTTCTTGCCTTGTCCATCACCTGGAGAAGAAGACTGCTGCCCCTGCCACTGCTGGTAAGGGAGGAAGAAACAACCGGAGAATCCAATTTGCTGCAACTGGAGGTCGCCTTTCGGCCTCGGGAAAGACTATGATGGTCGGGAATATGAGGGTGAACCTCAACAGCCGCCCCATAGATGCACGGCCTGACAGGGTCACCCCATCGGTCCGCACCAACAACATGTTCAAGGTGTTGGCCACCAGAAAGGCCGACTGGGAGAAGAAGGAGCAAGATATTGCTGTCATTCACCCCAAGAGAAGGGACGAAAGATTTCAGATGAAAGATGAGGAAGAAAGAGGGGAAATTATCCCCGCTGCTGCTCCATACAGACCAAGGGCCTGTGCCAGGCAGGCTGATGTATTCCGATACTCCAGAAGAGATTATTTGACCGCTCAAGTTGAAAGGTTGGCCTACCAGCCGAAGACTCAAGAAAGGTTGCTGCCCAAAGCCGATCCTCGGAGGCAAAACCAAGAAGATATAAGCAAAGTAGTCCAGGATTACTTCCATTGCCTTGGGAACTCATCCCTTGGGCAACAAAGATTGCTCCACGCCATGGGCGCCGAAGAAGAAAAGGAGGATAAAATGAGAAGATGATGCAAGGAGTCTCGTGTTCGGGCTCCAATGAGTTTGAAGACGGCCGAAAGGCCGAATATTCGAACGATGTCCCTCAGAGGGAGGAAGAAAAGGAAAGAGTGTCTGTGTTTGACCAGTTAACCTTCCCTGGTCATTCCTAAAGAAAAGCCTGGAGACAAAAAGGAAAATTCCAGATCTTCGCCTGCAACATGATGGGAATCACCGGAGGATATGGCGATTTGCCCGACCAGTCTGAAGAAATTATCAAACTAGCTCAAAGGTCTGGGCCCGTAACAAGGCGAAGCCAGGCGGCAAAAGAAAAGCTCACAGCAACTGAAGAGTTACCTGATATCACCACTTTAACTGTAAATGTGATAACATCAGAAGAAGAAGATGTGCCGCAATGATCTCGGCTGAAGGAACTTCCAGTCAAGTGACAGAGGAGATGCCTATGGCTGCACCTCTGGACCCAACCATCCTGATGATGTTCAGAAGATACCAACAAGAGATTGAGTCTCTTAAAAGACAGCTGAGTGAAAAGAATGAACAGACCCCTGTGTCCAAGCATGCTGAGCCAGCAAAGGAGATCTCCGACTCTGCAGAAGCTGTGATACCTCCCATCTTACACCAAGAAAGTCACGGGAAGGCTCCATGTCAGCCCTTCCCGCAACAGAAAATAGTACAGCCGTCAGCTTCACAAGTGCAGTCTACCCTGCCAGCAGTCCAGCCCAGTCTGCATGCAACGGTCGTGATGACCCCGTTTACACAGCAATAGGCACATTTCTTTCCAGAACCTATGGACCCTGCTATGGTAAACAAACTGATGATAGAAAAGATGATAGAAATGAAGTTTTCCGAAAGGACTGATGGTGACCTCGGAACCTTTGATGTCTACCGGGTACCATATCCACCGCAGTATGCTGCTAGGAGACTGCCCCCAGGCGTCAGTAAGCCGCCGAAGTTTGAAAAATTCAATGGACAGGGCTCCCCCAGGGAGCGTATCGCCTATTATACAACAGTGATGGGAGACCTGGCCACTGATGAAGCATATTTGTTGAAGTTCTTTGGCTCATCCCTCATAGGGTTGGCCTTTGAATGGTACTCTAGCCTCTCGACCGGGTCCATAGCTGACTGGCCCGATATGCAGTGGAAATTCCGTGAAAGATTTCATGTTACAGAAAGAGAAATCACAGTGGCCGAGTTGCACTCCACTAAGCAAAGGCAGGATGAGACTGCATCAGACTACATCAAAAGATGGAGAGATTTGGCCATGAGATGCAGGCGACCTCCCCATCAAGAAGATGCCGTCCAAGATATGCAAGCAAAATCTCCGAAGAGAGGTGCTTGAAAAGATGATCGGGGCAGACGTCAAGACATTCGATCGGCTCAATAATGTAGTAGCCGAGGTTGAAACATTTTTATCTAAACGTCCCGCAGCAACTAATATCCCTGCTGTCCAGAAAGGAAAAGCTGCAGAGCGGCGATCTGCGCCAGCAGAAGCGCACACTGTTGATTTTAGAACTCTTGACCAGCAGAAGGAAAAAGCCAAAACAGCAGTTGTCCCTCCACCATCAGGTTCTATAGAGAGGAAAGAAGGTGTTTCTTTGAGAAACAAGATGAGGAAGCCACACTCATTCACCAAAGAAAAGACCCGGGCACTGTTCGAATGGGCATACAAATACAACAAAGTGACATTGCCCGAGCCAAAAAGACCTGATGATGCAACTAAGAAAGATGATCCTATGTTTTGTCCTTATCACAGGGCACTAGGACATGCTATTGAAGACTGCTACGTCTTCAAGGATGTTATGGAAAGCATGATCAAGAAGGGTGAGCTACAACTAGGGGAACACCTGGTGGATCCTCCACGACCCCATGAGCCCCCGGTGCTGAGGCTGGCCACTAATATGATTTCTTTATACCAGCTGTTGTCTGAAGAAGCTACTGAAGAATGCACTCGACACGCATACGAAGCCTGCTTCCTTACCCTAATTAAGGAGCAGATAGGGTGACAAACAGTGCCAACTAAAGCCAAAAGAAAGCCCTCAGCCCAGACAGCGCCAGGGGCCTCCATGCGGGGTGTTACTCTGAAGCAAACCCTGCCAGCGATAGAGCCAGTATGGATAACTACGGAGTCACAGCCAGTTATCCGGATACCTACTTACAACCGAAGGAAGCAGCCTCCGCCGCCTGCTCATGAGAAAATAAGTCCCGAGGTGAGGCGCCTGCAGCAGTACATTGACTAGCTGGATGAATACGAACAGTCCGAGCCTAAGCCAATACTAGTAAAGGATCATGCCCTCTGGGAACAGCTAGAAGGACTGACCGTCGAAGAGACAGTGGAAAAAGAACAAGAGAAAGCTGAAGCTGAACTCTTCTGGGGGCACCAGCCTGCTAAGGGGAAATCCCAGAGGAGGAGGAAGTCTAAAAGCAAAGAGAAGGCCGTGACGGTTCAATGTAACACTCTGTCAATACTGTTCGCCCTGCCAGGCCAGGATGAGGAAGGGGAGTCTTCCACTCCACCACTAGAGGCCAATCAGGCTGAGGCTTCAGCCCCAATGCATGCTACCCGTTCTGGGAGAAAATGGGGACGCCAACCTTCGGCCAACCATAATATCATTTTCAGGGGAGAACAGCCTTACCAGCTGCCAGAACCCGAAGCCCGAGGCACGGAAGTTCCTCCTCCAACAAGCCTCTATGCTGATACAAAGAAAACTGATGAAGCTCCATCATTTGTCGAGTTTCTGGCTACCCTGGAAGGCAAGAAACCTGCACAGGTTGATACAAATAAGAGCAACAAGCACCATCAAGCGCATGTCCTAGTGCTCAAGGAAAAAGGCAAAATGGGCACTGATCATTCCTCGGCACCAGAGGCTACTCCCCCGGTGGAAACCTCTCAATTGTCTCCTCGGAAAGAAGAGGCAAAAGACAGGCAGTCAATGCCACAAGCACCCCATGAACCTCCGAAGCCCCGCTGGGCAGAAAAGATGCGGCTATCTAATGTCCATGTGGGCAGCAGAAGTATGAAGATGTTGAAAAAGCTCCCTACAAGATTCACCATATGGGAAATTCTTTCCTTGAGCGAGGAAGCTCGCCAAGCTATTATTGATGCTCTGCAATCACCATTTCAATATGAGGCTCTCCTGACAGAGGTCAACTCGGGGCCAGCTATTACATTCACAGAAAAAGATATGTTGATTCCTAACCTCAACCACAACAAGCCCCTATATATGAGGGGGGTATCTCAACTGTCAGCCATTAAGCCGGATATTGATAGACCCAGGGGCTGTTGTAAATATTATGCCATATCGGATTTATTAGAAGTACTATTTCGATCTGCACCTCACCAAGGTGAAAGATATGAAGATAGCGGGTTTCAACCAGAAGTGCGAAACTCCGATCGGGGTGGCGGAATTCAACCTCACATTATGGGACTTCACCACCACAGTGCAATTCTACGTAATAAACTCCAACACCACATACAAGGCCCTGCTGGGGCGGCCCTGGCTGCGTGAGTACCAGATAGTACCATCGACATTACATCAGTGCATCAAGTACTGTCACAATGGTAAAGAAGAAAGGGTCTTTGCAGATTTGCACCCTTTTGAAGTCTTTGAGTGTCATATGCTCGATGCTCCGTTCTATACAGAGAATTCTCAATTGAAAAAAAAAAGAAAGAGGCCGTTGTAGGCCAGAAAAAGACAGTGTCAAAGGCAGACGACTGGCTTCCACCACCACCTCCAGGCTATGTTGAGAAAAATGAAGTCTCCCACATTTCTCAAATCGGGGACTTTGCTCGGGTTGCGCCCCCGGACATCTACCCTGGGGAAGCCGATGAGAAGATGAAGGAAAAGCTCACACATATCAAAATTCCGCAGGGATTGGTCAAACCCGTTCCAAGCTTGGAATACCAGACAGTGCTGCCACTGAAGACCATGGAGGTTCCTTGCTTCTGCGAGCCTCCTATGATATTTTACACTGGGGAGCCTACCAGTGAGGATGATCAAGACTGTCGGATCCCTAAAGAATTGTCCAGCCAGATGGTACCAATTGCAGGCCTGGACTACACTACGCAACGGGTCACGCAGATATTTTCTAAGATGCAGATGCCCCTGCTACAGTCAGTTGATCAAAAGAAAGTATTTCAAGAACTCTGGGATCCTCCCTACAATAATGAAGAACTGAAGAAAATCACCCGTCACCCGGGGCTGGGCTATACTCTGCAAGAGTATTATGAAACAGAGGTGGACGTCGTCTACACCTTCTTTTCACATGAAGACCCCTTCGAGGCAGGATATGACAACTACCCCTCCGAGGAGGAAGAGATTGTATACCATTCTGTTATTGGTGATGAAACCTCTAGCAGCCAACAAGGCGCAGAAGAGCAAAATGAAATAGCAGCCTGCCAATGCTGGGAAGAGCTGTCTTTTAAGAAAGACATTTTCCAAACTGAAGCCAAGTTTGATACGGGGATGCCCGATGAAGACCAGACTTCCGATGAAGCAAAGGAATGTCTCGAGTTCGAATGCATCTTGGAGGAAGTTCGAGCTATGCAATAACTAGAAAGCCTGGCAGAAGAGTCTGTGTCAGCAAATTCCCTGCAAACTGAGGTCTGCACCTCAGAATCACAAGCGGAACCAGTGGCACCACATGGCCAGGCTGAACAGAACCTGATGGAAAACCCAGTAGCTACCACGGGACATGATGGTTCAGCATCAGCCAACGTCCCATCGGAAGAGTTGGGAGCATCTGAAACTGAAGAGGACTACATCCCGGGAGGCTTTGTTGACTTACAAGAAGCTCCGCCTGAAGTCGAAGATGGCGGCCAGGCCACCATCGATGAATTGATAGAAATAAATCTGGGAACCAAAGAAGAGCCCAGGCCTACCTTTCTCAGTGCCCTGCTGACACCAGAAGCTCGGGAGCAATACATACAGTTCTTGAGGGAATTCAGGGATTGCTTTGCATGGACCTATGATGAAATGCCGGGATTAAGTCCCGATGTGGCACAGCACTTACTGGCGATTGATCCGAATGTAGAACCAGTAAATCAGTCCTCTAGACGGATGCGGCTTGGGCTGATTAATCAAATTAACAAAGAGGTCGATAAACTCATTGATGTAGGATTTGTTGAAGAAAATCAATATACTACCTGGCTAGCAAATACAGTGCCCGTGAAGAAGAAAAATGGGCAGATCAGAATTTGTGTTGACTTCCGGGACCTCAATAAGGCATGCCCGAAGGATGATTTTCATGTACTCATCACCGAGGTGATGATTGATGCCACTACAGGCCATGAAGCTCTTTCATTTATGGACGGCTCATCCGTATATAATCAGATTTGGATTGCTGGGCAAGACAGGGTCCACACTGTATTCCGTACCCCAAAGGGAATTTTTCACTACAAAAGAATGCCGTTCGGCCTTAAGAATGCCGACGCTACCTACCAAAGAGCCATGACAAAGATATTCGATGATCTGCTCTTCAAAAAGGTAGAGTGCTATATCGATGATTTGGTCGTAAAGACCAGGAAGAAAGAAGACCATCTGCAGGATCTGAGAGTTGTATTTCAGAGGCTGTGGAAATATGAGCTAAAAATGAACCCCATGAAGTGCGCCTTCGGCGTCTCCAGCGGGAAATTCCTTGGATTCTTTGTCTGACACAGGGGCATTGAAATTGATCCTTCCAAGATCAAAGCTATCCAGGAGCTCCCTCCGCCAAGGAAATTGTCCGAGCTGAGGTCCCTGCAAGGCCGGTTGGCATACATCCGCCGATTCATTTCAAATCTGTCGGGTCAGTGTCACCCGTTTCACAAGCTGGTGATGAAAGATGTACCGTTCTTTTGGGACGATGGATGTCAAGAAGCTTTCGAAAAGCTGAAAGAATATCTGAAAACTCCCCCGGTGTTGGGGGCACCAATTAAAAGCAAACCTCTGATCCTCTACATAGCAGCCACTCATTGCTTGCTGGGGGCAATACTAGCTCAAGCAAATGAAGAAGGGAAAGAGCAGGCTCTTTATTACCTCAGCGGAAGGTTGATGAGGATTGAAGAAAGCTATACTTTTATAGAAAAGACTTGTCTGGCACTGGTCTTCGCTGTCAAGGAGCTCCGGCACTACATGTTGTCCCATGAAATCAGATTAATATCTGCAGCATACCCACTCAAGTACATACTAACTCAGCCAGCACTCAAGGGTAGACTCGGCAAATGGGTTGTAATCTTGACGGCATTTGACATCTTATATGTACCCCAGAGGGCGATAAAAGGTCAGGCTATAGCTAGCTTCTTTGCAGAGCATCCTGTACCAGAAGACACTCCATTAGAAACCAAGCTTCCTGATGATGAGACTCTAGAAGCCTGCCAGGCTCAGCCAATTATGTGGCAGCTATATTTTGACAGGGCATCAAGAATAGAAACCACCTCAACTGGATAGGTAAGAGTCTGAGCAGGGACAGGCATTGTTCTGAAGTCACCAGATGAAGGAGTGGTACAGACTTCGTGTTCCATAAACAAGCCATGTGCCAATAATGAAGCAGAGTATGAAGCTTTGATAATCGGTCTTCAGATCGCTCTCAGCATGGGAATTCAGATGCTTCAAGTGTTTGGCGACTCAATGTTGATAATAAAGCAAGTGCAAGGGGAGTTTGAAGTGCGAAAGCCAGAACTTAGCCCTTACTATGAGAAAGCTATGCGCCTTATGGCAAGATTTCACCATATAAGACTCAACCATGTGGGCCGGGGGTATAATGCTCAAGCTGATGCCCTAGCAAAGCTAGTCAGCTCACTAGCAATCCCACCTGATGAAACACTCAACATTGTTGTGATAAATCGGCGACAAGTTCCCAGTATGCTGGAATCTTGCCTAGAAGAATGTGAAGTCAATACAACTGAAGACGCACAGCAGCCTGATTGGAGACGGCATCTGATACAATGGTTTCTCCATCAGCAGTTACCCAGAAATCGGGAAGAAAGGATAAAACTATTAAGAATCAAATATTCCTATGAATGCAGAAGCGGGACATTGTTCCGAATAATGGCGGATGCTCGCAAAAAGATCTTGCTCCGCTGCCTATCCACCGAGGAAGCTTGGCAAGTGATGAGAGAGATACATGCCGGGACAGCCGGGGCACACCAGGCTGGACCGAAGATGAAAATTGAGGTCAAGAAATTAGGGTACTACTGGCCCACTATGTTCGAGGATTGTTGTCAGTTCCTGAAATCATGTCAGAAGTGCCAAGAGCATGCTGTTGTGCCTAGGAGGCCTCCTGTACAACTACACCCAACAATTCCCAGCTGGCCATTTGCCCAATGGGGAATTGATGTGGTCGGTCCTTTGCCAACCTCCTCAGCTGGACACAAGTACATCTTGGCTATAACAGATTACTTCTCCAGATGGGCGGAAGCCACAGCACTCAGAGACGTAACTGGCGAGCTGGTCACCAGATTTATCAAACAGAATATTATTTTTCGGTTTGGTGTTCCCAACAGAATAATCTCTGATAATGGAAGTCATTTTAAGAATCAGAAGATATATCGGCTCTCCGAGAAATACAAAATTGATTGGAGGACCTCTACCCCTTACAATCCGCAAGCAAATGGGTTGGCTGAAGCATTCAATAAAACTCTGTGTACGCTCCTGGCGAAGATCGTCAGCTCTCACAAGAAGGACTGGGGGGAAAAGATGTACGAATCATTATGGGCCTATCGTATCGTCTACAAAACCCCTACAGGCTGCTCACCCTTCTCACTCGTGTACGGCTCCGAGGCAGCGGTTCCTATCAAGCTGGAAGTTCTGTCGCTCAGGGTTGCTGTCCAATACGGTTTAGCCCGAGATAAGCAAACAAATGCTGAAAGAAGATATGAAGAATTGGCTGAACTGGAAGGAAAATGCCTTTAGGCACAGAAGAATATCCAGAGGTACCAAGCCCGCATGGCAAATGCCTTCAACAAACTCGTGAAAAGACGAGAATTCAAGAAAGGAGACCTCGTTATGGTCAAGAAGAGGGAGGTCATGGCCTCTAACCCAAAAGGAAAGTTGACCCATAACTGGGAAGGTCCTTACGTAGTACAAAGAGTCTACGAAGGCGGAGCCTACATGGTCGTTAACCACCGTGGAGATGTGCAATTCTCACCCATCAATGGGAAACATCTGAAACTCTATTATGCCGCACCACTGCCTGCTGGGGGAGTGGCGAATGGACAGATGAATGAAGACTGATGACAATCAGGAGGGTCGCTCCTTTGCTATACACTAAACATTAGTTCGGACCCTCCTTTCGGATTAGATGATGAAACCCTATTCTTCTTTGCGTTGGTGTTTACCCCACATCAATGATAAAACTCATCCACCTCTCCGGCAAACGGCCCCATGCCCGAGCTGCTACCCATCAACATCAGTTCAGACCTCCCATCTGTATTGCATGATAAAAGCCCATTCTCCTCTGCGTTGATGTTCGCCCAACGTCAACGATAAAATTTATGCACATTTCCAGCAAATGGCCCCATGCCTGAGCTGCTACATGACAACGTCACTCAGACCCTCCGTCCGAGTAGATGATGAAACCACTCTCCTTTGTGTTGATGTTTATTCCCGTACCAACGATAAGATCCACATTCCCAGCAAACAGCTTCATGCCCAAGCCGCCATCCACCAACTTCAGTTCAGACCTTCCGTCTGAATTGCATGATGAAGCCCTACTCTCCTTGGCGTTGATGTTCACCCCACATCAATGAATGGCACATGCTCAGAGAACAACGTGAGAGTCAAAATATATATATATATATATAATGATAAGAAATGGGGCTTAAAATAGAGGTGCTCCGCCGAACTTGTCCAAAACATCTTGGATGAGTGCAAAAATGGCAAACAACCCGGCTGTGGCGAAAACCCGAAAGGGCGCTACGGGCAAAATTGGGTACCCCGCCACGTGAAAACCCGAGAGGGCGCGTGGACAAATGCAAGAGGGGGCTGGCTCCGGTGAAAACCCGAAAGGGCACTTGGGTCAATAATGTGGTAATATAAAAAGTTCACTTCATGAATCTCCTTCGGCAGCACATCCATCGCATGTCCTACCGATGATGAAACCCCGTCGATCATAAGGCATATCGTCTCGATCAATGCTAAAGCCCATCTCGGAATAGACCTTCCGTCTGTTCTGATAAAACCCTTCCACTTTCTGCCCGAGACCCACCACGGTAAAACATATCCAGTTTAGATCTTACATCCATTCTGATGAAACCTATCATATGTCCCACCGTGATAAAACCTGCTATTGATCGATTGGCACACCGCCCGATCAACAATGAAACCTATCCGGCTTAGACCTTACGTCTATCCCGATGAAACCTATGAAATCCTTGCATTGGTATAAATCCAATACTGATGATGAAACTTGCTATTGATCGATTGGCACACTGCCCGATCAATGATGAAAGCTGTCCGGTTTAGACCTTACGTCTATCCCGATGAAACCTATGAAATCCTTGCATTGGTATGAACACAATACCGATGATGAAACCTGCTATTGATCGATTGGCACACTGCCCGATCAACGATGAAACCTATCTGGTTTAGACCTTACGTCTATCCCGATGAAACCTATGGAACTCCTTGCATTGGTATAAACCCAATACCGGTGATGAAATCAGCTACTGATGGAGTGGCACACTGCCTGATCGATGCTGAAACCCATCCATGGTAGACCTTCCGTTTGCTCTGAAAAAAACACAACATATTTTCTCAAGTCAATCCGGACCTTCCGTCTGGATAGATAATGAAATCCCATTCCTTTGCGTTAAAGATTAATGATGTGACACAACCTCAGACCTAATGCAAGCAAGCACAATCGCAATCTAAATGGGCCAATTTGGGCCGCCGCTCTCTCGTCGCTCACCCAAGCCCGGGGTAACTTGGCAATGCCAAGGTGAGGTTGAGGGGTTGGGACCTTGCTGGTAGAGGGCCAGTAAGGTCAAGATTTGATTCCCAATGGATTTGGAAGCCCAATTCAACGGGGCCGACGAAGTGCCGAAGGCACCGGTTGCACTCTTCCCACGGTGATCACTTAAGGCAATGGGGCTTGAGGATCGGGCTCTCACTCGCATAACTAGCGGAATTAGAACTAATATTGAAAGACAAACACTAAGTGGAGTGAAGGTTTGAGCACTTACTCGATCGGTTTGAAGAAACCGGTCCCGGTCGGAGACGAGGGCGAGCGGGGAGGCGAGTGGATCCCCACACGCCGCGGCGGTGTCGCTTGACCTGCCCAAACAAATTACACCACTACACCTCTCGCAGGAGGGGGAACTTGGGGTGGGGGTTAATGATATTACATCAATACTACCTCCACGGAGGGAGGGGCCTTCAGCCGGCCAAGCGGGGTGGGGAAACCAAAGCAAAGAACGAGGAACAAGGGTGGATGCCGAATCTGCCTGCTGTCTGTGAACCAAGATAGAGGGTCGGTGTTGCTATTGTAGATCTTGCTCAGGAATTTCGCTGATGGCGAGACTGGCGGAAAAATCTTCGTAACAGGAAGGGGAATGCCTCAGAATTTTTGTAAATTCTTCTGGAGTCACTACAGGTCGGGGCAGGAGAATGAAAAGGGCCTCTATTTCTCGGACTAGCAGGAGCAGGTCACCAACAGTAGGATGCAGAGGCTGTCCTGGCCGCTCCCGAACTCTAAATTTGATTCCGTCAGTGCCTTTAGAACCGTGGGTGAGTCCTCTTTGCAACAAAAGAAACGGGGATGCCATAAGAGAATGGAGACGATCTGTGGAGCCAGAAGAGTGAGGAGGTGTTGATGCAGACTGGGGAAGGCAGAGCCGCGCGACCGTGGAAGAAAATTGGTAACTTCTGTTCTCGGATGCTGAATGGGCTTCCGCTTCTTGATTCTAAAAGTAGACAGGCTGATGAAGAACTTTGAAAAAGAACTTGAGGATTGATTCCTTCGGGGTTCATCGTGGCAGAGCTTCTAATCTGGCTCAGGTCCTCAGCTGAGGCAGAACCGCGCAGCTGTGGGAGAATGGACCTCCTGGATGACTCGGAGATCGGAAGAAGACGAAACCACTTCGGTTGCGAAGGTGACTGGCAGACTCTACCGACGATGGCTCTTGGGTCTTTAAACTCATCCGGAGGAGGTCGTGGTAGCCGCTGCAAGTTGCTGGTCTGCTGTAGATCTTCAGTTGAGAGCTGTAGGTTGATGATGATGGGGGGGAATGGGGGATATGGGAGGGGAAATGGGGGTGGATGAGTGTGGGGAAAGCCCGGGCTGTGAGGGGGTCTAGGAGGGGGTGTTCTAAGGTGGGGGAAGGGAATAATGGGGTCTAGAAGGGGGTCTAACATGTGGTGGGAGGAGGAGCTACGAATTTGGGAAGGTGGGTGAGAGGAGAAAGTGAGGGGGGGGCACAAGTGAGTGGAGGGAAGAGTGGATTTCAAATTTGAAATGGCCTTGGAAGTTGTGGGGTTGTGTGGGGAAGGGGTTGATTGTGTTGGAATGGGGAAAGTGGTGTTGGAATGTGGAAGATGGTGTTGGAATGGTGAGGGATCTTCTTGGGACTAGGGGGGTGGAGTAATGGAGGCCATGGGGAAGTGGAGGGCTTTAATGATGGTAGGTGGGGGTTGAGGTGGTTGGGAAGGGAGGAGAGAGAAGAAAATTCAAAATTGAGTGTTGAGGAGAGAGAAAGTGGAGTAAAAAAAGAGGGATTAAGAGAGGGAAGGGTGGGGAATCTCTCCCCTAGGGTTTCTCACCCAAAGAATGTTGGAATTACTCCACTAAACTAAGCTTTGGACTCTCAAATGGCATTTTTTTCATTGATTGATTCATTACCTCCAAATGAAGGAAATGGGTCCTATATATAGGAAACCCACATTTTACAATAAGACCCTGACAAAAGACTCATTGACAAATAATCGAAGGGGTAGGGGAGCTCATTGGGCCAAGCCCGAAGAAATGGGCCCAATTAGCACATTACACATTCTAATGACACTCAAATATAGGAAAATAAATGCAAGACCTAGGGACATGACTCAAATAAAATGCAAATTACATCAAATGACTCAAGTAAAATTACATAGGTGATGCGGGACGGGACCACGGACACGACAAGTTCGCGATCGTCCCTTGACGAGGGAAGCGTCGGATGTGCGCGGTTGAGAAACCGGCTGTGAGCTAGGGTGGTCGGCTCTCTTTTGTGCCCGGATCGGGTCACGGGACGGCTTCGCTCTCTCTCGCAGCAGTGATATTATAAATTGAAGGCAAGCTAGGTATCCCTACATATGCTCTCTAGCAGCGGCATAAACAAGCATATAAAGAATTAAGCCAATGCCAAGTGTAAGGGTGAAGGCGATACCTCCACGCTCTCGGCGTGGCGAAGATGGCACCCGGCCGAAGTTCGTACTCCCGGGAACTTAGTACATTATGTTTACAGCAATGCAATTAAGCCCAATCCACGCAGGGAGGTAAAGGGCGACACAAGTGGGCCCGGGAGGACCAAGTTCGGGTTGACGAGCGGTTTCGGGCAATGCTTCGGCTTCACGCGTACTCGTGCTAGTGGGGGCCCACGTGTTGACCGGAGGGGTCGTGTGGGGCCTGATGACTCCTCTACTGTGGAGACACCTGGAAAGCGTTCCCCTGGGATGGCGAGCTGCTGGAACGACCGCCGGACGTCAGGCGGCCCTCGGACGACGCTCGCGGGAACTCGGCCACGAATCTGAAAATTCTGTTTGCAAGCGCGCGACTCGGAGAAAACTGCTGCTGCGATCAGCCCCGTAGTCGGAATGCAACGAGGTTAGCGCCGTTGGAAAGATGACTCAGAGTACTTCGACGTAGGGGTCTTCAAAAAAAATAATCAGATCTGTATTTCTGATCATGTATTTTACAAGCTTGCTGGAATCTGGCCAGAACTGCAGGGGCAGGTTCTGACTTCTCTGAAGATCGACGTTGACCGGGGAGAAGACCTCCGAATCTGAAAATAATTTCTTCCGCAACGTTGAAGATCTCTGAGAGAGGAATTCGGGACTGTTTTTGGTTTTCTCATTGGAGACGAAATGGATTTTCTGGGATTTCTTTACTAGACCTGGGTCGGATCTGGGAAACTGTGGGCAGACTGTTCTTGGGAACTTGGACGAAATTTGAAAAATACCTAGAGACCTTATCAAAAATTAAGAAAATTCCTGGTGGTAGATATATGTGGACAAAACTCCCAATAAATTTGGCCGACCCAAAAAAAATAAAA
This sequence comes from Amorphophallus konjac, assembly GCA_022559845.1. Lineage (NCBI taxonomy): Eukaryota > Viridiplantae > Streptophyta > Magnoliopsida > Alismatales > Araceae > Amorphophallus > Amorphophallus konjac. The sequence goes on from CM040123.1 coordinate 45,490,334, forward strand.
ATATAGTTCGAATGGGGTAAACTCAGAGCTGATGAACAGTAAACAGAACCAGGACAGATCTGGAACTTGGACTTGGACGAAAATCAAAAAATAGCTAAAGGATGAATTTTGACGTGATTTTTTTTGTAGGGATAAGGGTTCTAGAGGGGAACCAACACTGAAATTTTGAGCTTCATAAGACGAAGGGAGTGATAGCAGGAATTCGGAGAAGAAGGGTCTGTCCTGAGTGGACAGAACACCGAAACCGTTGGCGACGACGCGTCGGCGGCGAGACGATGGCGGCGGCGATCACCGGAGTTGCTTCAGATGCTGGAGGGGATCAAGGGGGAAGGGATTACACTCTAGAAAGGGGGCTGGAGGTGGAGGAACCAGGGAGAGAGAGGGGAGGGGTGCAAATCTCACTTGGGGGCAAATGCCTATTTTCTCTTCATTAATTCATGCAATATGAAAAATACAAGTATATATATGCAAGGGGTCTAACCTATTCTAAGCCCTTGGATCAAGGGTTGATCAATGAAGGGTTGAGATGTGGTTTGACAACCACATTAAACCCCATTAAACTACTAGGTTCGCCCCCCCCCCCCCCCCCCCCTTTAAGAAGGCAATTAGCATTTGTCTTCTTTAATTAATTCTAGGTCCAAGTCCAAGGTTGGACCATGGACCAGCCACCTTGGACCCAGGAGTCCAGGTGGACCAATAAGGAGGAGGGAGGGGGCCCTTGCAGGGCCTACATGCACATTTGCAAAGAAACCCAATGGCCTTTTGCAAATAAACCCACTAAGACCTACTATTGTGTACCCATATACCACAAGGGCGTACATACAAATACAAAAGGACGTAGATGCAAACACAAAGTGAGCGGGCTGACGTTGATGTCCCCATCAATTCTCCCCGGGTGGGAGGAACTCGACCCCGTCGAGTAGGGGTATGGCTGCTCCGGTACTCCGGCGGATCTGTCACCGTGCTAAGTAGCGCGGGTATGCTCCACTCCAAGTGATCGGCACCTACTCATTCCATATATACTCGATATGCGTACTGCTATGGCTAAAGGTGGTCACTCCGAAGGGGCACTCTCAAAAGGAAGGAAACAGCTCGAAGACTCACTAGAAATCACCGCTGAGTCCCTATAGGTGACTGATCCGGGTATAGAAGTAAAACCGATCTCATACTCATCAAGTGAGTCCACTCGCCTCTTACTCGTAAGAGACCGACAACGAGCTTGCACAAGACACATGCAGACTCACCATGCACAGACACACGAATGCAAACCACGCAAACAATCGACTCAAAATCACCACACAAACAAACCACACAAAGAAAGCACACTGACTCATGCACGACTCTAGACTAAGGTAGTAGCATCAAACCCACTAGGTGGCGACATCCTGGGCGGTCGAAGGGTCGCCCAGCTCTTCCCCCATGGCATAATATTCATCGGCCAGTGCCTCATCGGCCTCGTAATCGACATGCTCAAGCTCGGGAGGTGCGGATCCGCCAACACCTAAGGCTAGGGTGGTGCGAGCAAGACACTCACTAGCAATGTGGCCATACCCGTGATAGTGGAAACACTGTATTCGCGATCGACTACTCTCCCCGATAAGAGGGGCCTTACCCTTATCATCCCGCCGGGTAGGGGGTGTAGGCAACAATGGGGGAGGTGTAGGTGCCTTGGACAAGAGTGGAGGGGGTGCCGGTGCCAGAGGACGGGCTATAGGAGCAGGGGGACGGGCAAAGGGTGCCGGTGGTTGCGATGGAAATAGATCCCAGGGTGGAGGAGGGCGAGGCCGTGGAGCGAAGTGCTCCTGACGGGTGGGCTCCTGAGGTCGAGCCATGGGAGGCCGCTGATGTGGGCCTATAGAGTGACGGGGCTCGGTACTACGGAGAGGGGTGGGGCCCAACCGATGGCTAGACTCGAACTCTCCCTCAAATTGCTCCATCTCAAGAGCAACCTGGTATGCCTCTTCCAACGTCTTGGCATTGCGGTGGAAAAGCTCATACTGGTAGTGTGGCCGCAACCCACGTCGAAAGCGGGACACGGGCATGGTACTCTCCTCCGTGACACCACATCGTAGAAAGTACTCATCAAACTCCGCGATGTATTCGGAGACGGACCGGTCTCCCTAGCTAAGACTTTGCCATCTATCGATGAGTCGCTGGCGGTAGGTGGGAGGAAGGTACTTTTGCCGAAGTTTATTCTTCATCTCGGCCCATGTGTCGATCGGGGGTTCTAGCCGCTGAAGTAGCAGGCTCTCCACATTCTTCCAATAGGTTTGTGCCTGCCCCATGAGTTTCATGGTGGCAAATCGGACCCTTCGACGCTCCGACATATCATACCATTCAAAATAACGGTCCATGCCAAACTCCCAATCTAGGTAGACTTTCGGATCCAAAGACCCGTAAAAAGCGGGAGGGTCCGCTCGCACTATCTTAAGGACCCTATCATCATCCTCATCTCGTTGTGGCTGAAAACCACGACGGCGTTGACCATACCCCTCGTAGGCATTGTCGGACCCATAGTCCTCGAGACCAAGGTCACGGTGCGGTAGTTGGGGAACCCGAGGAGGGGCGGGTGGAGGAACCAGTGGTGGCTGGTTTTGGGCCGCGGGAGCGGCCTGGACTTGGGCCATGGGAGCGGGTTGGACTTGGGCCCCCGCGGGAGGAGGTGCGGGTGGACCTTGGGCTGCCCTAGGAGGGTCCCCGTGTGACATCCTATCTAACCGCCCAACGAGGTCTTGGACCGACCTATCGGAGTTCTCCATGCGTCCCTCCATGGCCCTAAGGCGACCATCCATATTCTCGGAGAAGGTCCGAAAGTTAGCATCGGATTGGTCCAACCTAGCCATAATGGCCATCATCGCCTCTTGTAGGGAGTGGAAGTCTCCCGAGGTATCCCGTGGGTTGGCCATAGGTGGGGGTGGGGGTGAGTACTGAGTACCCCGACGAGTGGGCATGCAAACACACCGACTAGAAGACACCGACTAACGTAAAACACACTAATGCAAAATGATGCACCTAGACTTAACCAAAACTCGGTACGCGGCGGAGACAATCGACCCGAAGGTCACTCGCACAAGTGTGCGGCCTTCCCGATAGGCGTAACCTAACGGTCGGACAACACCTTTTTATATACCGAGTAAAGGGATGTATGCGACCCAAAAATGACTCTTTTTGTTGTTTTGAAAATATGATGATCCTAAACACGACTTAGACCGACTAATGACTAGACATAAATGACACTTTTTTTTTCTTTTTGACACCCTAGACTCAAACTCGCTCTGATACCAAATTGATGCGGGACGGGACCACGGACACGACAAGCTCGCGATCGTCCCTTGACAAGGGAAGCATCGGATGTGCGCGGTTGAGAAACCGGCTGTGAGCTAGGGTGGTCGGCTCTCTTTTGTGCCCGGATCGGGTCAAGGGACGGCTTCGCTCTCTCTCGCAGCAGTGATATTATAAATTGAAGGCAAGCTAGGTATCCCTACATATGCTCTCTAGCAGCGGCATAAACAAGCATATAAAGAATTAAGCCAATGCCAAGTGTAAGGGTGAAGGCGATACCTCCACGCTCTCGACGTGGCGAAGATGGCACCCGGCCGAAGTTCGTACTCCCGGGAACTTAGTACATTATGTTTACAGTAATGCAATTAAGCCCACTCCACGCAGGGAGGTAAAGGGCGACACAAGTGGGCCCGGGAGGACCAAGTTCGGGTTGACGGGCGGTTTCGGGCAATGCTTCGGCTTCACGCGTACTCGTGCTAGTGGGGGCCCACGTGTTGACCGGAGGGGTCGTGTGGGGCCTGATGACTCCTCTACTGTGGAGACACCTGGAAAGCGTTCCCCTGGGATGGCGAGCTGCTGGAACGACCGCCGGACGTCGGGCGGCCCTCGGACGACGCTCGCGGGAACTCGGCCACGAATCTGAAAATTCTGTTTGCAGGCACGCGACTCGTAGAAAACTGCTGCTACGATCAGCCCCGTAGTCGGAATGCAACGAGGTTAGTGCCGTTGGAAAGCTGACTCAGAGTACTTCGATGTAGGGGTCTTCAAAAAAAATAATCAGATCTGTATTTCTGATCATGTATTTTACAAGCTTGCTGGAATCTGGCCAGAACTGCAGGGGCAGGTTCTGACTTCTCTAAAGATCGACGTTGACCGGGGAGAAGACCTCCGAATCTGAAAATAATTTCTTCAGAAAAGTTGAAGATCTCTGAGAGAGGAATCCGGGACTATTTTTGGTTTTCTGATTGGAGACGAAATGGATTTTGTGGGATTTCTGAACTAGACCTGGGTCGGATCTGGGAAACTGTGGGCAGACTGTTCTTGGGAACTTGGATGAAATTTGAAAAATACCTAGAAACCTTATCAAAAATTACGAAAATTCCTGGTGGTAGATATATGTGGACAGAACTCCCAATAAATTTGGGCGACCCAACAAAAATAAAAAGATGGTTCGAATGGGGTAAACTCAGAACTGATGAACAGTAAATAGAACCAGGACAGATCTGGAACTTGGACTTGGAAGAAAATCAAAAAATATCTAAAGGATGAATTTTGACGTGATTTTTTTTGTGGGGATAAGGGTTCTAAAGGGGAACCAACCCTGAAATTTTGAGTTTCAGAAGACGAAGGGAGTGATAGCAGGAATTCGGAGAAGAAGGGTCTGTCCTGAGTGGACAGAACACCGAAACCGTTGGCGACGACGCGTCGGCGGCGAGACGATGGCGGTGGCGATCACCGGAGTTGCTTCAGATGCTGGAGGGGATCAAGGGGGAAGGGATTACACTCTAGAAAGGGGGCTGTAGGTGGAGGAACGAGGGAGAGAGAGGGGAGGGGTGCAAATCTCACTTGGGGGCAAATGCCTATTTTCTCTTCATTAATTCATGGAATATGAAAAATACAAGTATATATATGCAAGGGGTCTAACCTATTCTAAGCCCTTGGATCAAGGGTTGATCAATGAAGGGTTGAGATGTGGTTTGACAACCACATTAAACCCCATTAAACTACTAGGTTCGCCCCCCCCCCCCTTTAAGAAGGCAATTAGCATTTGTCTTCTTTAATTAATTCTAGGTCCAAGTCCAAGGTTGGACCATGGACCAGCCACCTTGGACCCAGGAGTCCTGGTGGACCAATAAGGAGGATGGAGGGGGCCCCTGCAGGGCCTACATGCACATTTGCAAAGAAACCCAATGGCCTTTTGCAAATAAACCCACTAAGACCTACTATTGTGTACCCATATACCACAAGGGCGTACATACAAATACAAAAGGACGTAGATGCAAACACAAAGTGAGCGGGCTGACGTTGATGTCCCCATCAATAGGACTCAAAATTAAATGACTAAACCATGCCGGATGCAACCGGGGCGAGGAGACGAGCTATGAATATGGGCATGGAAGGTGATGTCCACATCATACTCCCGGGGTGCGGAGAACTCGACTCCGTCGAGTAAGTATCCTTCCCTCCTTGGAAGGTGTAGAAGTGGTACTGCCTTCAAGTCTTCCGAACGAGACCGATCCATCCACCTGCCGAGATAGCGCTCATATACCTTGCTCCGAGTGGTAGTGACTTGTTCATCCAATATTTGTTCAATTTGTTCACGCTGGACTCTCTTGGCTGGTGGTTTATCATCATGGGTGGGTGCTCTCTCAAGGGAAGAAGTAGGCTCAATCTCCTCACTAGGTACCACCGTGGGTCCCTTATATGGTACTAGGTCGGCAACAATGAATGTGGGACTTATTCCATACTCCTCAGGGATATCTAACTCGTAGGCAATTGTACCTATGCGCCTCAAGACCTGGAAGGGACCAGCCCCACGTGGCCTCAGTTTAGAGTTGGCTCCCGGGGAGAGCCTCTCCATCCTTACCATCACAAAGTCACCCACTTGGAATTCTTGGTGACGCCGATGAGAGTCGGCCAGCCTTTTATAAGCCTCATTCTTTTTGCTGATGTGCTTGCAAAGGTTTTCATGCAATTTTGTGAATGCTATCCTTTTAGTGGTTAGGGGTGGACCTGGACAACCATAGATGGACCTATCACGCCATGATGTCATATGGACCATGATGAACCTTGGTGGGCCAGTGCAACCATATGTGGACTTATCGTGCAATATTGTCATGTAGACTTTGGTGGGCCTAGGTGGGCCGGGGCAACCATATGTGAACCTATCATGCAAAGTGGTGATGAATGTCGGGGGAATCGGACATCCGTAGATGCTTTTGTCATGCTTAAGACCTATGATGAATGAAGGTGGACCATGACATCCGAATATAGACCACTCATACTTTCTACTTGACATGTGGGTGATATGAATGAAAGGACCCAACATAGTGTTCATGCCAAGGGGTGTGGTAAGCCTAGACACATACATGCCTTTCCCAAAGGTGACTTCCATGTGTAGAGGTGTGGGACAACCTTTGAACTCCCATTGGAAAGGATCGAATGGATCTAAGAAGGTGGTTATCATGGGGTGGGGCACCACCTTATTACCTAGGGATATATGGTCCAAGGTTATGGCTCCCAAGGTCCAACCCGGGTCATGGATGAGGTGGGTTTGGTCCAATATGGTGGGTGAGGGTAGGCAAGGGTGGGCGGTTGGTAAGATGGTTGGGTCATATAAGTTCCTTGACTCCCATTGGAAGGGATCATATGGATCATAAAATAGGTCACTTAGGGGGAGGAACTCCATGTCCTCAAGATCCTTAAAAGGTGCTAAGTCCTCCTTCCCTATGATAGTTGGGCCAATGTTCTTGACAAGTGGGTCGGCCATGAGTGGAGGGCATGGCTTTCTACCCGAGATAAGAAGCTCTAAATCGAGGAGAAGGTTGGGCTCATTCGGTGTAGGGAGGAATAGAAGGAGGTCGCTAGTGTAGCAACCATTGGTGCAAATCGAGGTGATAGACCCTATGCATAGGTGTAGGAGGCTAAGGCTCCTAGGTTGTTCGGCCATAGGGGTCAACATGCTAGTGAACTCAATTTGTCATGCTAAGCCCCTAAGAAAATCCTCTAAGGTCTCCACTTGATAGGATGCTTGGATTGTGGTGTGATAGGAGAAGATGGGCACTAGGGGAAAAAAATTTTCTATGGGAGGGCAAACATGGGTCGAGGTCTCTCTAATTAGGCTCTCCCTTAGCCACCTAACAAGGGACTCTTCTAAGATGAATTCAGCCTTATCTAGAGGGGGTGGTGTAGGGTGAAGATCCTTGTGCGAGGCTTCCTCTTCAATTGGGACATGGGAGCTCTCTATGGAGGGGATAGGTTCCCGAGGGATATTTATCTTCATGTGGCAAAGCGGGTGGACTACTTCTTCCAAAACTAATGGAGTGGGAAGGTTCTTTGATGGTGGGGTGATGATGGCCAGAGTATGGTGCACCCGTGGTGGTGAACAAGGGTGGGATTCCCGCGGGTGGGAGAATAAAAGGTTGTTGAATTTAAAGGTTCCCGAAAGGTGTGGCGGATGTACTAGGCAAGTCCGACGTGTTGGGTCGATGTCGGCATTCCTTTCATCTAACCATTTCTTACCTAGGATTATACATGGACCCACCAATGTTCCCTTTTGACACCAAGCCCCATCCAAATACTTAGTCTTCCCGAACCATTTATGGAATTCAACGAAGACTAGGTCTCCGTTGTGCACAATTTGTCCAGTCGTAGAGAGGGTGGCTACAATTTCGGGGGATACCCAATTATCTTCTTCCATGTCGATGAAGTCAATTTCTGTGGGGCTCCCATTAGGTAGGTATGCTTGGGATATGATGGGAATTGGGGCCTTTTGATCTGTAGACTCAATGACAATGGGAGGTGGATAATGCATAGAACGATCCGATGAGAACACTAATGCAAGCGTGCCCATGGACTTGACTTGTGAGAACAAATCAAAGACTTGCTCTGATACCACTTGATGTGACACAATCTCGGACCTAATGCAAGCAAGCACAATCGCAATCTAAATGGGCCAATTTGGGCCGCCGCTCTCTCGTCGCTCACCCAAGCCCGGGGTAACTTGGCAATGCCAAGGTGGGGTTGAGCGGTTGGGCCCTTGCTGGTAGAGGGCCAGCAAGGCCAAGATTTGATTCCCAATGGATTTGGAAGCCCAATTCAACGGGGCCGACGAAGTGCCGAAGGCACCGGTTGCACTCTTCCCACGGTGATCACTCAAGGTAATGGGGCTTGAGGATCGGGCTCTCACTCGCATAACCAGCGGAATTAGAACTAATATTGAAAGACAAGCACTAAGTGGAGTGAAGGTTTGAGCACTTACTCGACCGGTTTCTTCAAACCGGTCCCGGTAGGAGACGAGGGCGAGCGGGGAGGCGAGTGGATCCCCACACGCCGCGGCGGTGTCGCTTGACCTGCCCAAACAAATTACACCACTACACCTCTCGCAGGAGGGGGAACTTGGGGTGGGGGTTAATGATATTACATAAATACTACCTCCACGCAGGGAGGGGCCTTCAGCCGGCCAAGCGGGGTGGGGAAACCAAAGCAAAGAACGAGGAACAAGGGTGGACGCCGAATCTGCCTACTGTCTATGAACCAAGATAGAGGGTCGATGTTTCTATTGTAGATCTTGCTCATGAATTTCTCTGATGGCGAGACTGGTGGATAACTCTTCGTAACAGGAAGGGGAATGCCTCAGAATTTTTGTAAATTCTTCTGGAGTCGCTGCAGGTCGGGGCAGGAGCTTGAACAGGGCCTCTATTTCTTGGACTAGCAGGGGCAGGTCACCAATAGTAGGATGCAGAGGCTGTCCTGGCCGCTTACGAACTCTGAATTTGATGCCGTCAGTGCCCTTAGAACCGTGGGTGAGTCCTCTTTGCAGCAAAAGAAACGGGGATGCCAGAAGAGAAAGGAAACGATCTGTGGAGCCAGAAGAGTGAGGAGGTGTCAATGCAGACTGGGGAAGGCAGAGCCGCGCGACCGTCGAATAAAATTGGTAACTTCTGTTCCCCGATGCTGAATGGGCTTCTGCTTCTTGATTCTGAAAGTAGACAGGCCGATGAAGAACTTTGAAGAAGAACTTGAGGACTGATTCCTTCGAGGTTCGTCGTGGCAGAGCTTCTAATCTGGCTCAGGTCCTCAGCCAAGGTAGAACCGCACAGCTGTGGGAGAATGGACCTCCTGGATGACTCGGAGATCAGAAGAAGACGAAACCACTTCGGTTGTGAAGGTGACTGGCAGACGCTTCCGACGATGGCTCTTGGGTCTTCAACCTCGTCCGGAGGAGGTTGTGGTGGCCGTTGCAAGTTGCTGGTCTGCTGTAGATCTTCAGTTGAGAGCTGTAGGTTGATGATGATGGGGTGGAATGGGGTATATGGGAGGGGAAATGGGGGTGGATGAGTGTGGGGAAAGCCCGGGCTGTGAGGGGGTCTAGGAGGTGGTGTTCTAAGGTGGGGGAAGGGAAGAATGGGGTCTGAAAGGGGGTCTAACAGGTGGTGGGAGGAGGAGCTACGAATTTGGGAAGGTGGGTGAGAGGAGAAAGTGAGGGGGGGTACAAGTGAGTGGAGGGAAGGGTGGATTTCAAATTTGAAATGGCCTTGGAAGTTGTGGGGTTGTGTGGGGAAGGGGTTGATTGTGTTGGAATGGAGAAAGTGGTGTTGGAATGTGGAAGATGGTGTTAGAATGGTGAGGGATCTTCTTGGGACTAGGGGGGTGGAGTAATGGAGGCCATGGGGAAGTGGAGGGCTTTAACGATGGTAGGTGGGGGTTGAGGTGGTTGGGAAGGGAGGAGAGAGAAGAAAATTCGAAATTGGGTGTTGAGGAGAGAGAAAGTGGAGTAAAAAAAGAGGGATTAAGAGAGGGAAGGGTGGGGAATCTCTCCCCTAGGGTTTCTCACCCAAAGAATGTTGGAATTACTCCACTAAACTAAGCTTTGGACTCTCAAATGACATTTTTTTCATTGATTGATTCATTACCTCCAAATGAAGGAAATGGGGCCCTATATATAGGAAACCCAAATTTTACAATAAGACCCTGAGAAAAGACTCATTGATAAATAACCGAAGGGGTAGGGGAGCTCATTGGGCCAAGCCCGAAGAAATGGACCCAATTAGCACATTACACATTCTAATGACACTCAAACATAGGAAAATAAATGCAAGACCTAGGGACATGACTCAAATAAAATGCAAATTACATCAAATGACTCAAGTAAAATTATATAGGACTCAAAATTAAATGACTAAACCATGCCGGATGCAACCGGGGCGAGGAGACGAGCTATGAATGTGGGCATGGAAGGTGATGTCCACATCAATTAAACCCCACATTAACGATGAAATCTGTATCCCCAGCGAACGGCTTCGTGCTTAAGCTACTACACACGTTCTCGAGTCAATCCGGACCTTCCGTCTGGATAGATGATGAAATCCATTCCTTTGCGTTAATGTTAAACCCCACATTAACGATGAAATCTACATCCCCAGCGAACGGCTTCGTGCCCAAGCTGCTACACACATTTCTTTCGATCAATCTGGACCTTCCGTCTGGATAGATGATGAGATCCCATCCCTTTGCGTTAATGTTAAACCCCACATTAACGATGAAACCTACATTCCCAGCAAACGACTTCGTGCCCAAGCTGCTACCCACATTCTCAAGTCAATCTGGACCTTCCGTCTGGATAGAAAATGAAATCTCATTCCTTTGCGTTAATGGTAAACCCCACATTAACGATGAAACCTACATTTCCAGCGAACGGCTTCGTGCCCAAGCTGCTACCTGATAAGTGTGTATTTTTACATATTAATTCATGATTACACACATTTTTATGAGCTTAAATAATAATAAATATACACGTATCACACTCACTATTAGTTTAGAGTCAAATAATTAATTTTTTGAAATTAACTAATTTTAATAACGATTTTTACTTATTTATGCAGGCACTCGGTACGAGGGAAGCTACAAGAAATAAATATAAAGAAAATAAAGAAAATAAAATTATATGTTGAACTGGGCCAAAAGCCCATGGAGTTGTTCAAAAAGAAAAGAAAAAAATAGAAAAAAAATAAAATTATTTGACATTTTTTTAGATTTTTTATGAGATATATACATAATATATATCACTATATGTAAAAGATATATATATATATATATATATAATATTATATATGTATATGTATATATACATATATATATATATATATATATATATATATTATATAGTGTGAATGTGTGTGTGTGCGTGTGTTTTTCAAATGAAAGAACAGGAAGGGGGAGGCGGTCAGCGCCTCTCCCGTGGTCAACAGCACACGCGGGCACACCGCGTTGCCAACGCGGCGCTCCAGGCGGCACATGGCGGGTCCACGCGTAGGAAGAGAAAGGGGAGACGGCGGCGGTCCACGCGGTCCGAGCACGCGGCGCACGCGCGCGCAAAAGGCGGAGGAGAGAGAGCCGGGCGCACAGCGGCGCACACGGACCCAGGAGAGAGAAAGAGAGAGAAAGGAAGATGAAAAAAAGAGAAAAAAAGGCCAAAAAAATTAGAAAAAAATCAGAAAAATTAGAAAAGTGTGTAACACATGCTAGCACACAATTTCAAGTCAACAAGAGCAGCAATTGTCAACAAAATAAGCAAGAAGTGTTCATATTAGCTAAAGGGTTGTTGTGTTACCCTATATAAAGGGGTTCAATTGTAATGAAAGGGGGGTGAAGAGGGGAGATAGCAAAGAGTTGTAAGCTATGGGTTGCTAAGATTTGTAAGTGTTCTTGAAGTTCTTGCTTTGTGGCTTTGGTAGGAGAAGATTTTGAGAGCTTTGTATTTAAGTTTTGAAGTTTGTTGTTAGTTTGTATTAAATACTTTCATTGTACTCTTAGCCATTTTTGGCTCTTCATAGTCAATTTACAAGCTTGTGTGATCCTTATTTCAATTTATCATCTTCTACAAAGTTGTCAATCTGTAAGTGTTCTTCAACTTCTCTTTCTAGTATTTCCCTCATATCCTTCTAAATTGAAAGTTATTTTCTATCTTTCTAAGTTCTGTTCTACGTGATTACTGTTCATCCGAGGTGATACCTTCTATTATTCTTCTATTTTGAAGCCTTTCCAATCTTATTTTTACTCTGAGTTCTTCATGAAAGTTGTTCTTATCTAGTAGATCTAAAACTTCTTCTTCTACCACTTCTTCTAAATCTTCTTATTTTGAGAGTTATAATTAATTTATCATTGTTCTGATTTCTGCCATATTACTGTTCATCCGCTCTGATAGCTCTTGAGTGTTTCACATTTTTCACTGTCTTCCTCTTGTTCTCTGATTCTATGTTCTTCATCAAACTTCTTCATCTTTTCATTCTCTACAACTTTCATATATTCCACTTCTTCCAATTGTGTCTGGTTTAACAGTTATTTCTCTTCTTAGTTCACCTTAGTTTCATTATAATTGTCTATTTGTTCTTCTATCAATTCCATCCTTCTAAATTGCATCCCAATCTTTCTAAGGTGGTTTAAATTCAATTCTCTTGATTTTTAAATCTTAACAACTCAAGGTTTTCAACTTTCAAATCTACTTCTCCCTGTGGATTCGACTCGGTCTCATCACTTAACTATTCTATTATATTTAATTTGTGGGCCGGATATTTTAATTTTGTAGCGGGGCGTATTAACGACGTGCGTTTTCCGCGCATCAAATTTTGGCGCCGTTGCCGGGGAGGTTTGAATTTGAAGTTGATAACTTTGTACTTTCTTTTGTATATATATTGGTGCTCACTCTTATTTTTGCAGAAAAATAAAAGGATCAACAAAAGCACACAAAATAGAAATTTTTGAAAATGTCAAAAAGTATTATGTCTCCCCGAGGTAAGTCTTCTTTATCTTATACTCTTGTTATTTTTTATTTACCAAATAAAGAACGAGGGAATACGATTACGGTTAGTACTCTTATCCTCTTTCCATATATTTAGTTTCTTTATTTTTAATTTCAATATGTAATTTGTTTTCATGCTTAGAAATGTTCTTAAAAAAATAAAAAAATAGAAGAAATAAAAAATATGGTGGATTAGCTCAGTTTACTAACAAAAAAAATAGAAAAATAAAAGCAAAAAAAAAAGTATAACTTGGTCTCACTATCATCTTCGAAACTGGTGTCTAAGGCTAGAGGTCAACGACAAACGCTATAAGCGGGAAAGTGGTTACTTAATTAGGACCTTGTGAAAGCAAGGGGAGCCTCCCACTTCCACACCTGTTACCTGGCCGGTGGATAAGTTTGATGGTGAATCTAAGTTAGACTTTAATTGATAATTTGTTTACATCAAAAAAAGAAGAAGAAAAAATAAAATATACAAAAAATGGTGAGATCATAACTTTCATCTATGGATTGGGCACACAACTTAGCTAGGTTTGACCAATTGGCTCATAAATTTGATCAATTTTTAGCCATGGATCAAGACCCCTTCACACCACCTAGTCACCATGATAATGATCACATGTGGGATAACCCGGCCCATTATGTAGGTGGTTGTCCAAATCCACACTCATTTCTCACTCAAAACAACCCGACCTCTTATGACAGTCCATATTCGTGGTCGGCCCAAAATGAGATCCCGTCACCTATGATGGCCCAGTTTCCATCGTTTACCCAAGACCATATTCCAACCACTCAGTTTGGGGGCTATGATCTACCTTTCACCCCGGAGCAAGGCCAATATGATCAACGGTTTTCTCAGCCCGATTACGAATCATCTCCAGATACTTATACCTCTAGCTGGGAAAATCAACCAACAATCTCTTGGATGGACCAAGCAAGGCAAACCCAAATGTCTCCAGAACTCTCCACACCTTATTTTGACCCATGTCTAAATAACTTTAATTCTGGTTGGAGAGATCAACATGATTCTTCTTGGGAGTCTTATCAGGATCAAGGCCAAAGTCCTCAAGAACAAGATTTTCAAAATTGGGCCCCATACCCAAATGATTCTTATGATCAACCTTATTATGGAGGGCAACCCATACACTCTCCACCATCTCATTCTCGGACTGAGTACCCTTCAAACTACTATCCATCACAATCTGACTCTCAGCCCACTTATCTATCTCCTCCATACACAGATTTACATAAGGAGGAGATGTTTGATCAATTGACACGGCTCTTCCAGACTCAACAACAAGCCTTCCAGGAACAACTACAAAACTTTGAGGCTCATGTGAGTCGGGTTGCTAAAAACATCATAGAAATGGAAGTCGATCCAATGCCTAGCAACTCCACTATAAGTCTTGAGGACCAACTTCCTGGATTTGATGGACGTGATAACGATGAAAATCCATATGTTCAACCTATGATTCCCCAATCTATCACTCATATCACTGTTGATTTTGAGGGGATCATGGAAGAGTCTTATGAGGAGGACGTAAAGGAAGAGCAGCCTGAGAAGCCTAAACCCCATTCCATTTGTGAAGAGGATTATGATGATCTTGAGTCGTTGGGGGGAGAAGAAGAGGATGATGATTTGCCAGTCAATGCCCAAATTCCATTACTTGTCATTCCTAAATTTGATGAATCTTCTTTCCAAGTACATGATGATGAAAATATGAGTGTGGAGGGTGAATTAAGTGTATACATAAATCCATCTTCTTGGGTAATTGAGGAACCGGGTACTCCATTTGAAATTCACTCTAGTCGGGCATCTCCTGATTTAGGGGAGGATGTGGATCTTTTACCCATCCCTAACCTTGGTGAATCCATAATCATTCCAAATATTCTGCAACTCATCAACTGGTTAGATCCATATGAGCCTTTTGCAAATTCTTGTGTTGAGGAGCGCACTGATTTCATTCCTAATCTTCCTTATCTCCTTGACACTGGCCATGTGGTAGATTCCCCAAAAATCCATAACACCCTTATCCTCTCTCACCTAAATAATACGCAAGTACATCTTAAAAGTGAGGGTGAAGGAGAAAAGTTGAGGGAGATTAAGGTCCGCATTGATGTGTTTAATACTTATAAGGACCTTAACATACAGAGGAATATTTTGTAATTGAAGCTATGATAATTCCTCCACCATTCTCTGACCGAGGGGGTCCATCCAAATTCCTAGACCCACCTTGGCATGCTTCTAACCCACATGCATCGAGGCATAATCTTTTCCCCCAATGGTACACGGGCTGGAATTTATCGGAGGATAAGATCATTTGGTGGCTCATTCTGAATGCCACATGTTGGTTAGTGAACTGCAATGCGTCTGGCTAACGACGTTAAACGTAGCGCTTTTTGAGAGGCAACCTAAACCTTTCATAGTTTCGTGTGATAATAAATGGCTTTTTGGGAGACAACCCAAGTTTTTATTATGGTTTTGTGTTTATTTTACAGGTTTGAATAAATGATAAGTTGGGGGGAGAGAGCTGATTGCTTCATCTGTTTCTCAAATTTTCAAAGTCAAGTGCCGCCTCTCAATCCAGCAAGGATGCCCGTCAAAGTCCACCTCTATCAGGTTGTCCCGTTCCTTCATAAACTTCTCCTGTCTGCATTGTTCTATTGTTCTATATTGTTCATGCCATTGAGGACAATGTCATTTAAGTTGGGGGACAAAAAATCATGTTGCACAGTTTGCATTCATATATACAACCTCTAAATTTTTCACCTCATTTTTTTTTGGGAAAAAAAACTGCAAACACCCAATTGCGTTTTCATGATTCATTTTTCCATTGAAAAGGAATCTAGAATAGAAAAGACTAGGGAAAAGGATAATGGACAATTTCTTTAATCTAGCCATGGAAAATTGATTTAAGAATCTCTTTAAAGTTCATGTGTACTTTAGAAAAATACAATCATGTTGCACGCTAATGAAATAAGTAGGACAAGCTTTCTGCTATTTTGGGTGTGTTGTCTGATATTCAGCACTTCTTGAAGAAGAAATCTTTTATAAGCTTTCTGCCATGCTATCTATCAAAAATTAGTGCAAAGCACAATTAACAAAATTTTAAGAACAACACCATGAAAAATACTCCGATTATGAGTAACCGGGCCTACTTCACCTAAGACGTGTTGAGGTTCGCGTCAAAAGAAAAAGGGAACTTTGATCTGTGTAACCGGGCCTACTTCACCTAAGACGTGTTGAGGTTCGCGTAAAACAGTGAATGGTAGTGCAGCATCATGTGTGTATAGAAAAAAAAAAGAGAAGAAAAAAAAGATAGATCCCAAAAGGGACAAACGTAATAAGGCAGACAAAAAGCTATTATGCTTAATGCTCTGATTAAGAAGTGCAGAATTGAAAGGCATTTGTTCGGAATAGCAACTGGAGGATGCAATTGTCTCTATTGTGAATTTAGTATTACACATGCACAAGTGCTACTAAATTTTGATTAGAATTCTTGATCATGTACCTGAATTTCCTACATAAGGCTAGTATGTGATAATGATTCCAAATTCCTAATCTTTAGTTGACTCTATGAAAGATGATCTAGAAATGAGACATGAACTTTGTAAACTCTTGTTAGTCCTTACATTTTGAGATTATTTGCATTGCTAAGGGACTAGCAATGAGTAAGTTGGGGGGTGTGATAAGTGTGTATTTTTACATATTAATTCATGATTACACATATTTTTATGAGCTTAAATAATAATAAATATACATGTATCACACTCACTGTTAATTTAGAGTCAAATAATTAATTTTCTGAAATTAACTAATTTTAATAACGATTTTTACTTATTTGTGCAGGCACTCGGTACGAGGGAAGCTACAAGAAATAAATATAAAAAAAAAAAAGAAAATAAAATTATATGTTGAACTGGGCCAAAAGCCCGTGGAGTTGTTCAAAAAGAAAAGAAAAAAAATAGAAAAAAAATAAAATTATTTGACATTTTTTTAGATTTTTTTATGAGATATATACATAATATATATCACTATATGTAAAAGATATATATATATAATATATATAATAAATATATATATATATATATATATTATATAGTGTGAATGTGTGTGTGTGTGTGTGCGTGTGTTTTTCAAACGAAAGAAGCCGCGCCCGCGTGCTTCGCACTCGGGCACGGTCGACGAAGCAGGAAGGGGGAGGCGGTCAGTGCCTCTCCTGTGGTCAACGGCACACGCGGGCACACTGCGTTGCCAACGCGGCGCTCCAGGAGGCACACGGTGGGTCCACGCGCAGGAAGAGAAAGGGGAGACGGCGGCGGTCCACGCGGTCCGAGCACGCGGCGCACGCGCGCGCAAAAGGCGGAGGAGAGAGAGCCGGGCGCACGGCGGCGCACACAGACCCAGGAGAGAGAAAGAGAGAGAAAGGAAGAGGAAAAGAAGAGAAAAAAAGGCCAGAAAAATCAAAAAAAAAATTAGAAAAAAATCAGAAAAATTAAAAAAGTGTGTAACACATGCTATCATACAATTTCAAATCAACAAGAGCAGCAATTGTCAACAAAAGAAGCAAGAAGTGTTCATATTAGCTAAAGGGTTGTTGTGTTACCCTATATAAAGGGTTCAATTGTAATGAAAGAGGGGTGAAGCGGGGAGATAGCAAAGAGTTGTAAGCTATGGGTTGCTAAGATTTGTAAGTGTTCTTGAAGTTCTTGCTTTGTGGCTTTGGTAGGAGAAGATTTTGAGAGCTTTGTATTTAAGTTTTGAAGTTTGTTGTTAGTTTGTATTGAATACTTTCATTGTACTCTTAGCCATTTTTGGCTCTTCATAGTCAATTTACAAGCTTGTGTGATCCTTATTTCAATTTATCATCTTCTACAAAGTTGTCAATCTGTAAGTGTTCTTCAACTTCTCTTTCTAGTATTTCCCTCAAATCCTTCTAAATTGAAAGTTATTTTCTATCGTTCTAAGTTCTGTTCTACGTGATTACTGTTCATCCGAGGTGATACCTTCTATTATTCTTCTATTTTGAAGCCTTTACAATCTTATTTTTACTCTGAGTTCTTCATGAAAGTTGTTCTTCTCTTGTAGATCTAAAACTTCTTCTTCTACTACTTCTTCTAAATCTTCTTATTTTGAGAGCTATAATTAATTTATCACCGTTCTGATTTCTGCCATATTACTGTTCATCCGCACTGATAGCTCTTGAGTGTTTCACATTTTTCACTGTCTTCCTCTTGTTCTCTGATTCTGTGTTCTTCATCAAACATCTTCATCTTTTTATTCTCTACAACTTTCATTTATTCCACTTCTTCAAATTGTGTCTGGTTTAAAAGTTATTTCTCTTCCTAGTTCACCTTAGCTTCATTATAATTGTCTATTTGTTCTTCTATCGATTCCATCCTTCTAAATTGCATGCCAATCTTTCTAAGGTGGTTTAAATTCAATTCTCTTGATTTTTAAATCTTAACAACTCAAGGTTTTCAACTTTCAAATCTACTTCTCCCTGTGGATTCGACTCGGTCTCATCACTTAACTATTCTATTATATTTAATTTGTGGGCCGAATATTTTAATTTGGTAGCGGGGCGTATTAACGACGTGCGTTTTCCGCGCATCACTACCCACATTCTCAAGTCAATCCGGACCTTCCGTCTGGATAGATAATGAAATATCATTCTTTTGTGTTAACGTTAAAACCCACATTAACGATGAAATCTACATCCCCAGTGAACGGCTTCGTGCTTAAGCTGCTACACACATCCTCAAGTCAATCCGGACCTTCCGTCTGGATTGATAATGAAATCCCATTCCTTTGCGTTAATGTCAATCCCTACATTAACGATTACAGTCATGCTCTCGGTGAACGGCTTCGCGCCTAAGCCACAAAACACACTCAAGTCGACCCAGGCCTTCCGCCTAGGTGGACGATGAAACCTCATACCCCTTGCATTGATGTTAACACCCACACAAATGACGATGCATACACAGTTGAGCACATGGATTAGCAATTTAAAGAGCCGAAGCCCTAGTTCAATGAAAAAAAGAAAGAGACAAAAAAAGAGAGAGACAAAATGGGGCTAAAAATAGAGATGCCCCGCCAAACTTGTTCAAGCATTCTGAACAAGGGCAAAAATAGCCAAAACCCAGCTACGGTGAAAACCCGAAAGGGCACTGCAGGCAAAATCGAGTACCCCGCCACGTAAAAACCCGAAAGGGCGCTTGGCTCAATATTGTGGTAATTTAAAAGGTTCCATGCCAATGACATGCTACCTTCATCTCCCACCATTTACAAGAACCTTCCATTTGTCACTCAACATCTTGCCCGATCAGCGATAAAACCCTTGTAGGATAGACCTTACGTCTGTCCTGATAAAGTCATCATACCTCTTTCAAAAGTCCCACCGATGATAAAACCCATCACCACTCTTATGAAACCAGCTATTGATCAACAGGCACCTTGCCCGATCAATAATGAAACCCTACCCAGTCTAGACCTTACGTCTACTCTGATGAAACTTATGAAATTCCTTTGCATCGATATAAACCCAATATCGATGATGAAACCAACCGTTGATCGACCGGCACCTCGCCCGATCAATAATTAAACCCTACTCCAGTTTAGACCTTACGTCTATTCTGATAAAACTTATGAAATTCCTTTGCATCGATATAAACCCAAGATCGATGATGAAACCAGCCATTGATCGACCGGCATATTGCCCGATCAATAACGAAACTCTACCCAGTTTAGACCTTACGTCTATTCTGATGAAACTTATGAAATTCCTTCGCATCGATATAAACCCAATATCGATGATGAAACCAACCGTTGATCGACCGGCACCACGCCCGATCAATGATTAAACCCTACCCCAGTTTAGACCTTACGTCTATTCTGATAAAACCTAATAAATTCCTTTGCATCGATATAAACCCAATATCGATGATGAAACCAGCTATTGATCGACAGGCACATTGCCCGATCAATGATGAAACCTACCCAGTTTAGACCTTACGTCTATTCTGATGAAACCTATGAAATTCCTTTGCATCGATATAAACCCAATATCGATGATAAGATCATTCACTGGTCGACTGGCACATTGCCCCGACTGGCTTTGAAACCTACCCGGGATGGACCATTCGTCTGTTCCGGATGATGCTCTAAACCTTTTCATTCACATTTCTGCAAACAACCTCACCTGCGGCGCATGTGGCCAAAAAAGGGCATCTGCTATTACCAACAAAATTTGGTTTAAGCACCCTCTGGATATCGTCACGCGGTGGAGCGAATTCCCCATCCTTTCTCTGAAAGGGTGGACGCTCTCCTGCTAAATACGGGCTATTCGCATGAGGATTGCTAAAACCGCTACCGAATCATCATGAAGTAATGATAATGCAATAAATGAGGAGCAGCCACATATGAGACCAGCATAAAGATTCCTTTTCACTATATAAAGAAGAAAAAGAGTACAAGATTAGCCCCTGAGGGGGAATTGTATTACAAAAACAGAAAAAAAAAAGAAAAAGAAGAGGTGTTTACTGTCGCCGGAAGATGTCTTCGAAAGCCAGAAGACCCACATACGGAGCAGCCCCCAACTCATGTAGACGAGCCTCCTCCTCCTGTAGCCTAGCGGACTCGTCCTGAAGAGACACCACATGCCCCTCCAACAGAGCTACTTCCTCTGCGAACTGTGGCCGAGAGGTTGTTATCTGCGACAGTTCAGCTCGGAGATCAGCCAGTTCTGCTTCTAGAATGCTATCCGGTTGCATATAAACTGCTCCCGCTGTGCCAGAGACTGCAGTTGGCCTCGGCGCTCCTGAAGGATAGAGCTCATCTTCCCCAGCTCAGATTTGCACTCTACCTTCTGCAACTTCAAAGCCATTGCAGTAAAGCAATCAGGCTGAAGATCAAAGAAAACCAGTATTGAAAGGCTGAGAAAGATACTCTCAGATGCTAAGTGATGTACCTACGCTTACGCCATCCGCAGGTGGGGGGCATTTTGTTGACAGATGAAATATGAGCAGAGATAGAGATGAGACCAGAATCAGCAATGAAGACCCTTGACATTTCTACAGAGTCAGAACTAAAGAAGAGTCATCGCTATTAGTCATCTACCCGACTGAATCCCTCTCCAGCCAAGCTGATGTCTGGTGTTGTCATCGCCCAGGTGGCAGCACTGATGAAAATTACAGTCTACTGACTGATGAGAGCCTCCTAAATGTTCTAATGAAAACTATACTAACTCACTGATGAAGAGGCCTTCGCCTGTTCTGACAGACTCAGAAGGGTTAACAGATGAAAAGGCAGGGTGGACGGCTTTGATAGTTTAAGCCCGCTGATGAGAGGAATGTAAACATCAAAAAAGCCCTAAATGGGCCTATGAGTATGGCGCCGGATCCTTTCAATCAAGTCCAGTTTGACTCTTGCGCGCCGGGAAGCCTCTTCCCTTGGTTGAGGCGTGCCGAGAACACTCAAAGAGGCGCGCCGAGAAGCCCATTCAACCCAGGCGCGCCGAGAACCTCTTGTCTCAGTGCCGGGAAACTGTGGTGCGCTGAGAACTAGGCCCTATGCGCCAAGAAGCCATCTGAAGCTATTAATGAAGCAGAAAATTGTTAGAAAATATGGAAAACAAAGAAAAAGAATATACTGAAGCCATTACAGTAAAGCTATCAGGCTGAAGATCAAAGAAAACCAGTATTGAAAGGCTGAGAAAGATACTCTCAGATGCTAAGTGATGCACCTGCGGACACCGTGCCGCTTATTCTGTGCTTACGCCATCCACAGGTGGGGGGCATTTGTTGACAGATGAAATATGAGCTGAGTCCAAGATGAGAATAGGACCAGTAATAAAGACCATTATAACTCCTGCAGAGTCAGAACTAAAGAAGAGCCGTCACTAAAGCTATTCACCCGGCTGAAGCCTCCCCCGGCCAAGCTGATGGCCGGTGTTGTCATCGTCCAGATAACGGTACTGATGAAAACTGCAGTCTATCGACTGATGAAAATCTCCAGAAATGCTCTGATGAAACTTTACCAACTCGCCAACGAAGAGGCCTTCGCCTGTTTTGACAGACTCGATGGATTAAGAGAATTGAAAGCATTTAAAAGCCCTAAATGGGCCTATGATTATGGCGCCGAGATCTCCTCACCAAGTCCCAATTGAGCCTTGCGCGCCGGGAAGCTGGACTCGCACGCCGGGAAGTCTCCCATCGACTGAAGCGCGCTGAGATATGCCCGCCGAGAAGATACTCACCAGGGGCTATAAAACCCCCTTCCTCTCGGTGGATAAGGCAGAGAGGGATAAGGCAGAGAGAGATAGACAGAAGAGGGATACGCAGAAGAGAGATATACGGAGAGGTAACAACGACAGAAGAGAAGCGGCAACAGAAGAAGAAGCAGAGAAGAGAGAACAAGAAAAAAAATAGAGAAGAGAGGCCAGAGAAGAGATCATGGGAAGAGAAGAGAGTGTCCCTAGGAGGAAGCTCATAGGTGGGCAGAGGGGAGGGAGAGGAGTCACTGCTCCGCCCTCCCCCGTTTTCTTCTTCTTCTTTATATGTATTCATGTTTACGTTTAAGGCATTCAAGTCCTTCTGTTACTGGGAAGATAGTATAGCTTCTGCGCTTTTCTTTCTTTCCTCCCGCTTTTCTTGTAAATGATGTAAGCGATGAAATGAGATGATGAGATATAGTGCTATGATGGCTCGGTTGAATGTGAAATGATGAAGTCTTCCTTTCTATGTCTCTCTCGGATGAATGCTTTTCGATGTATTGAATAGTCGTTCTGATGCTTGGGGTTTTCGGATGATTTTTGCTCTCTGATTGCCATTCCTGGATGAACAGCGAAGGTAGAGTCCCGATCCTAGCTTCCATGGGTTCCTGGACTCTATCCCTTCCCCCCCTTCAGTGATACCGATACTACGAAGCCCTCTTATCTCTCGTTTAATCTTCTTTTCCCAAGCCATCAAGGTCATCACAGGAATCAGAGACAATTATCTCTTGATTTCTCTGGACGACCGGTGACATAAAAAGAAAACCTGTTTCCAGAGGGTTTCAAATGGCTGATGACCTCAATCCCTCGATACACCCTACCTCCCTGTGATTCTTTGGTATTACTCCAACAAAGCCCTTGGCTCAGCCTCCCATTTGTGTCCTAAATCCTACCCCAATCGGAATCTGGACCCCAAAACCCTTAGAACAGAGCTTCGTAGAAACCCTAAAATGCCTAGAAGGCTTCCCGGCGCCCCTGCCTTCCCGGCGTGGAACCTTCCCGGCGCGGTGAATAGTTCCCAGCGCGGCACTTTGCGTGCCGAGAACCTGGCGCGCCGAGAACCCTCACCTTCCAGCCGACCGAGAAGCCCACTCCAGCTGTGTCGAGAACATGCTAAAAGTCACGCCGAGAAGCCCCCTTCAACCCAGCGCGCCGAGAACCCACCTGCCTCTATGCCTAGAAGCCCTTCTACACTACCTTCCAGACGCGAAACCTTCCCGGCACGGTGAATAGTTCCCGGCGCGGCACTTTACGCGCCGAGAACCTGTTGCAACGAGAACCCCCTTTTCATATGAAAGTTGCGCCGAGAACCTTCATCCGCACCTCATTCCAACTCCTGGCCACCCCACAATACTCATCTGAGGGATGTCCAGAGGTCATCATGCACACCCTAGGAAATAAATCAACGGGGAATGGCCTCCCCTACATTACATCGTCCCGAATCAGATCCATCTGTAATCCTATGAACCTAAGGAGCTCTGCCACTGCATGTGCTCTGATGGTTTCCAAGGGAATATCAACCGGTGCTACGAATGCAAACAGTGTTCCCGGGCCTAGTGCCCTTCTCTTTAGGCCTTCATCCCGGCATCCCGTGGACGATGGTCTATCTCTCCTTGGCATGATCCAAGATAAGGGGAAATGTTGCCGAAATTCGCCCACATCACACCGAGTGACTACGGTATTTTCTCCTAACCCCACTGGCCCACGGAGTTCTGCCACTGCATGTCCTCCGATGGTCCCTCGAAGGGGGATATCAATAAAACATCACCCCGGCATATGGTGTATCATGGTACATCGGTCCCTCTTCGGATGCCGGGTCAAATATACCTGATCTTTCACGGATTCCATCCTGTCGCTGCATGGATGGTTTCCTATTCCCACTTGGCATAGTCCAAGATAATGGGGATATGCTACCGGATTTGCTCCGCACCAGATATACCCTCGCTTTATCCGGTCTACTCAATGTCTTGCAGATAAATTAGCATGCTCTCATTTGGGCTTTTGCCGCCGGTCTCCTCTTACTTTGGCGTTTAATCAAGGGTTGTCCTTCTTAGGGAGGACGTAATCAACGTCATAACCTTTATGGTATGACGGACTTTTGGTCCAGACACAATCACTCACAATCGACTGATTAGAAGTCAGATCGAGCGCACAATGAAATCGTCACATATGTGATTGGCACGCCAATAAATAAACAATAGAAATAAAAGAATAAAATCCGAACGAAAAGCGCATCCATCCCAAGACTTGTGGATGCGCTTTTTATTTGATTTTATTCTGTTTATTTATTGGCGTGCCAGTCACAGATGTGACGATTTCATTGTGCGCTCGATCTGACTTCTAATCAGTCAATTGTGAGTGATCGTGTCTGGACCAAAAGTCCGTCATACCATAAAGGTTATGACGTTAATTACGTCCTCC
The DNA here is from genome assembly GCA_022559845.1 of Amorphophallus konjac. Taxonomy (NCBI): domain Eukaryota; kingdom Viridiplantae; phylum Streptophyta; class Magnoliopsida; order Alismatales; family Araceae; genus Amorphophallus; species Amorphophallus konjac. The sequence goes on from CM040123.1 coordinate 45,514,829, forward strand.
CTAAGAAGGACAACCCTTGATTAAATGCCAAAGTAAGAGGAGACCGGCGGCAAAAGCCCAAATGAGAGCATTCTAATTTATCTGCAAGACATTGCGTAGATCGGATAAAGCGAGGGTATATCAGGTGCGGAGAAAATCCGGCAGCATATCCCCATTATCTTGGACTATGCCAAGTGGGAATAGGAAACCATCCATGCAGCGGCAGGATGGAATCCGTGAAAGATCGGGTATATTTGACCTGGAATCTGAAGAGGGACCGATGTACCATGATACACCATATGCCGGGGCGATATTTTATTGATATCCCCCTTCGAGGGACCATCGGAGGACATGCAGTGGCAGAACTCCGTGGGCCAGCGGGGTTAGGAGAAAATACCGTAGTCACTCGGTGTGATGTAGGTGAATTTCGGCTGCATTTCCCCTTATCTTGGATCATGCCAAGGAGAGATAGACCATCATCCATGGGATGTCGAGATGAAGGCCGAAAGAGAAGGGCACTAGGCCCGGGAACACTGTTTGCATTCGTAGTACTGATTGATATTCCCTTGGAAACCATCGGAGCACATGCAGTGGTAGAGCTCCTTAGGTCCATAGGATTACAGACGGATCTGATTCGGGACGATGTCATGTAGGGGAGGCCATTCCACATTGATTTATTTCCTAGGGTGTGCATGATGACCTCTAGACATCCCTCAGACGAGTACAGTGGGGTGGCCGGGAGTTGGAATGAGGTGCGAATGGAAATCCGCGGCACAGAGCTCTTGTGGAACCTTCTCGGCACGGTTTTCATATGAAAAGGGGGTTCTCGGCGTAGCTGGTTAGAGCATGTAAAGGTTCTCGGCCGGTCAATTGGTAAAAAAGGGGGTTCTCGGCACAACAGGTTCTCGGCGCCCCAAAATCACTCGGCGCCAGCCTTCGCGCGCCAGGACCTTACCCCCCCCTCGCGCCAAGATCTCCCGACCTGGGCGTGTCAGGAACTCTCCACCGCGCCGGGATCCCATGCTGACTTCCTCGCCATGCCGAGAACTAGCCTCACACCCTCCTTGTTGCGCCGGGAACCCTCCAGGGTATGTAAAACCCACTCAATCAGACCCATCCTATAGCCCAGGCCCCATTGGATCGCCAGAGGAGTATGAGTCTCATACCCACTAGTTCTTGGAGCTAAATTAACGAGACTTTGTCCCTACATTCCTTGGCCCCTTGGTCCACGGAGCTCTGCCACTGCATGTGCTCCGATGGCTCTTTTGAGAAGGGGAATACCAATGAGATGCCATGACCCGATCACAATGGAGCTCGGGTTACATGCCCAACACCTTTCTTCGGCTTCCATCACGGCACCCCGTGGATGGATGTCCTATCTCTTCTTGGCATAATCCAAGATTAAGGAGAGGTGCTGTCAGAACTCTCCCGCATTGCACCAAACCCTATGATGTCTGCTCCTAAAACCTCGATGGTCCACGGAGTCCTGCCACTGCACGTTCTCCGACGGTCCCGCAAGGGGAATATCAATAAAGCATCGTACCATCACACAGCGTACTACGATGTCTTAATCCCTCCGGATCTCGGGTCATATATATATACCCGATCTTTTACAGACTCCATCCTGCCGCTGCATGGATGGTCTCCTATTCCCACTCGGCATAGTCCAACATAGTGGGGATATGCTGCCCGGTTTCATTCATTAAACTCAACCAGTCTACCACTTGCTCGTTCATTTTTTCTATAGCATGAAAACTTCATTACGCACATTAATTTTTCTGATCGCCCTCCGAGGCCTCCTATCTTTGGTGTTTAATCAAGGGTTGTCCTTCTTAGGAAGGGCGTAATTAACGCCATAGCCTTTACGGTATGGTGCACTTCCGGTCCCGACCCGAATTCCACAATCGACTGATTAGAAGTCAGGTCGAGCGCATAATAAATTGTCACTCCGGTGACTGGCACGCCTAATAATCAATGAATACAAACAAATAAATAATCAATATATAAACAAAATACAAAAAATATAAATCGGATAAAATCCATCCCCACAAAGCTGGCACGCCCGGTGGGACTTTTGAAAGAGATATGAAGACTTTATCAGGACAGACGTAAGGTCTATCCTGCAAGGGTTTAATCGCTGATCGGGCAAGATGCTAAGCGACAAATGGAAGGTTCTTGTAAATGGTGGGAGATGAAGGTAGCATGTCATTGGCATGGAACCTTTTAAATTACCACATTACTGACCCAAGCGCCCTTTCGGGTTTTCACCGGAGCCAGCCCCCTCTTGCTTTTGCCCACGCGCCCTTTCGGGTTTTCACGTGGTGGGGTATCCGATTTTGCCTGCAGTGCCCTTTCGGGTTTTCACCACAGTTGGGTTTTGGCCATTTTTGCCCTTGTTCAGAATGCCTGAACAAGTCTAGCGGGGCATCTCTATTTTTAGTCCCATTTTGTCTATTTTTTTTTCTTTCTTTTGTTGAACTAGGACTTTGGCTTTGTAAATTGTTAATCCATGTGCTCAACTGTGTATGCACCGTCATTAATGTGGGTGTTAACATCAATGCAAAGGGGTATGGGGTTTCATCGTCCACCCAGGCGGAAGGCCTGGGTCGACTTGAGTGTGTTTTGTGGCTTAGGCGCGAAGCCGTTTACCGAGAGCATGACTGTAATCGTTAATGTGGGGATTGACATTAACGCAAAGGAATGGGATTTCATTATCTATCCAGACGGAAGGTCCGGATTGACTTAAAGAAATGTGTGTAGCAGCTTGGGCATGAAGCCGTTCTCTAGGAATGTAGGTTTCATCGTTAATGTGGGGTTTAACATCAATGCAAAGGGATAGGATTTCATCATCTATCCAGACGGAAGTTCCGGATTGACTCGAGAACGTGTGTAGCAGCTTAAGCACGAAGCCGTTCGCTGGGAAAGTAGGTTTCATCGTTAATGTGGGGTGTAACATTAACGCAAAGGAATGGGATTTCATTATCCATCCAGACGGAAGGTCCGGATTGACTTGAGGAAATATGTTGTGTCTTTATCAGAGCAGACGAAAGGCCTACCTTGGATGGGTTTCAGCATCGATCAGGCAGTGTGCCGCTCCATCAGTAGCTGATTTCATCGCTGGTATTGAGTTTATACCAATGCAAGGAGTCCCATAGGTTTCATCCGGATAAACGTAAGGTCTAAACCGGATAGGTTTCATCGTTGATCGGGCAGTGTGCCAATCGATCAATAGCAGGTTTCATCAGAATAGATGTAAGATCTAAACTGGATAAGTTTTACCGTGGTGGGTCTCGGGTAGAAAGTGGAAGAGTTTTATCAGAATAGACGGAAGGTCTATTCCGAGATGGGCTTTAGCATTGATCGCGACGATATGCCTTATGATCAACGAGGTTTCATCATCGGTGGGACATGCGGTGGATGTGCTGCCGAAGGAGATTCATGAAGTGAACTTTTTATATTATCACATTACTGACCCAAGTGCCCTTTCGGATTTTCACTGGAGCCAGCCCCCTCTTACTTTTGTCCACGCGCCCTCTTGGGTTTTCACGTGGCGGGGTACCCAATTTTACCCGTAGCGCCTTTTCGGGTTTTCACCACAGCCGGGTTGTTTGCCATTTTTGCACTCGTCCAAGATGTTTTGGACAAGTCCGATGGGGCACCTCTATTTTAAGCCCCATTTCTTATCATTTTTTTTATTTTTTCTATCATTTCTCTCTCTTTTTTTTGATTCTCGCGTTGTTTTCTGAGCATGTGCCATTCATTGATGTGGGGTGAACATCAACGCAAAGGAGAGTAGGGCTTCATCACGTAATTCAGACGGAAGGTCTGAACTGAAGTTGGTGGACGGCGGCTTGGGCATGAAGCTGTTTGCCGAGAATGTGGATCTTATCGTTGGTGCGGGGGTAAACATCAACGCAAAGGAGAGTGGTTTCATCGTCTACTCGGACGGAGGGTCTGAGTGACGTTGTCATGTAGCAGCTCAGGCATGGGGCCATTTGGTGGAAATGTGCATAAATTTTATCGTTGACGTTGGGCGAACATCAACGCAGAGGAGAATGAGATTTTATCATGCAATACAGACGGGAGGTCCGAACTGATGTTGATGTGTAGCAGCTTAGGCCTGAAACCGTTCGCCGAAAAAGTGGATGAGTTTTATCATCGATGTGGGGTAAACACCAACGCAAAGAAGAATAGGGTTTCATCATTTAATCCAGACGGAGGGTCCGAACTAATGTCTAGTGTGTAGCAAAGGAGCGACCCTCCTGATTGTCATCAGTCTTCATTTATCTGTCCATTCGCCACTCCCCCATCAGGCAGTGGTGCGGCATGATAGAGTTTTAGATGTTTCCCATTGAGGGGTGAGAATTGAACTTCTCCACGGTGGTTAACGACCACGTTGGCTCCGCCTTCGTTGACTCTGTGTACTACGTAAGGACCTTCCCACTTAGCGGTCAGCTTTCCTTTTCGGTTGGAGGCCATGACCGCCCTCTTCTTGACCATAACGAGGTCGCCTTTCTTGAATTCTCATCCTTTCACGAGTTTGTTGAAGGCATTCGCAATGCGCGCCTGGTATATCTGGATATTTTTTTGGGCTTGCAGACGCTTCCCCTCCAATTCAGCCAGTTCTTCAAGTCTTCTTTCAGCATTGGTTTGTTCATCACGAACTAGGCCATGCTGGACTGCAATTCTGAGTGACGGTACTTCCAGCTCTATAGGGACTACTGCCTCGGAGCCGTATACCAGTGAATAGGGTGAACAACCCGTGGGGGTTTTATAGATGGTGCGGTATGCCCACAGTGCTTCATACATCTTTTCACCCCAGTCCTTCTTATTAGAGCTGACGACCTTGGCTAGCAGGGTGCACAGCGTCTTATTGAAAGCTTCGGCCAATCCATTTGCTTGTGGATTGTAAGGAGTGGAGGTCCTCCATTCAATTTTGTACTTCTCGGTAAGCCGATATATTTTCTGGTTCTTGAAGTGACTTTCATTATCAGATATTATTCGGCTGGGGACCCCGAACCGGAAGATGATATTGTGCTTGATGAATCTGGCAACCAACTCGCCAGTCACTTCTCTGAGTGCTACTGCCTCCGCCCACCTGGAGAAGTAGTCTGTTATAGCCAGGATGTACCTGTGTCCAGCTGAGGAAGTCGGTAGCGGCCCGACCACATCAGTTCCCCATTGAGTAAAAGGCAAGCTGGGAATTGTTGGGTGTAGAGCTACAGGAGGCCTCCTGGGTATAGCGGCATGCTCCTGACATTTCTGGCATGACTTTGCAAACTGGCAACAGTCTTCGAACATAGTGGGCCAATAATAACCCAGCTGCTTGATTTCAATCTTCATCTTAGGCCCAGCCTGGTGTGCCCCTGCTGTTCCAGCATGTATCTCTTTCATCGCTTGCCAAGCTTCTTCAGTAGACAGGCAGCGAAGCAAGATCTTCTTGCGGGCGTCAGCCATAATTCGGAACAAAGTTCCATTTCTGCATTCATAGGAATCTTTGACCCTTAGGAGTTTCATTATCTCTTCTTTGTTCTTGGGCAGCTGTTGGTATAGGAACCACTGCAATAGATGATGTCTCCAATCAGACCCCTGTACTTTGTCAACGGCATCAACCTCATACTCTTCAGGACACGTTTCCAACATGCTGGGGACTTGCCGCCTGTTCATGACAATGATTTTGAGTGTCTCATCTGGCGGGACTGATAGTGAGCTGGCTAGCTTTGCCAGTGCGTCAGCTTGAGCATTATGTCCCCGGCCCACATGATTGTGCTCAATGTGGTAGAAGTTTGCCATGAGACGTATAGCCTTTTGGTGATAGGGGTTTAATTCTGGCTTTCGCACTTCGAATTCCCCCTGCATTTGTTTTATTACTAACATTGAGTCACCGAATACCTGAAGCATCCGAATGCCCATACTGAGGGTGATCTGAAGACCAATTATCAGAGCTTCATATTCAGCTTCATTGTTGGTGCAGGGCTTGTTTATGGAACAGGAGGTGTGTATTACTTCTCCCTCTGGCGATTTCAGCACAATGCCGGCCCCTGCACGTATTCTGGTTTTCTCATTGTAATCAGTTTCTGTTCTTGATGCCCCATCGAAATATAATTGCCACATGACTGGCTGGGTTTGGCATGCTTCGAGCACTTCATCATCAGGGAGCTCGGTCTCCAGCATAGCATTTTCTGGTACAGGGTGCTCTGCAAAGAAATCAGCCACAGCTTGACCCTTTATAGCCCTCTGAGGTATATAAGTGATGTCAAACTCCATCAGAATCATAGCCCATTTGCCTAATCGACCTTTGAGTGCCGGCTGAGTCAATATATATTTGAGCGGATCTGCTGCAGATATCAACCTGATCTCATGTGACAGCATATAGTGTCGGAGCTTCTTAATAGCGAAAACCAGTGCCAAGCAGGTCTTCTCTATGTAAGTATATCCTTCTTCAGTTCTGATCAACCTTCTGCTAAGGTAGTATAAGGCTTGCTCCTTTCCCTCTTCATTTATTTGTGCTAACATTGCCCCCAACGAACAATGTGTGGCTGCTATATAGAGGATCAAAGGGCTGCCCTTGATTGGTGCCCCCAATACCGGAGGGGTCTTGAGATATTCCTTCAGCTTTTCGAAAGCCTCTTGGCATCCGCCGTCCCACAGGAATGGCACATCTTTCATCATGATCTTATGAAAGGGGCGGCATCGACCCGACAAATTTGATATAAATCGGCGGATGTAGGCCAGACACCCTTGCAGAGACCTTAGCTCAGACAAATTCTTCGGTGGAGGGAGTTCTTGAATAGCCTTGATCTTGGATGGATCAATCTCAATACCCCTGTGCCGGATAATAAATCTGAGAAATTTTCATGCTGGTCACGCCGAAGGCGCACTTCATAGGGTTCATCTTCAGCTCATATTTCCGCAGCCTTTGAAATACTACCCTCAGGTCCTGCAGATGATCTTCTTTCTTTCTGGTTTTCACCACCAAGTCATCAACATAGCACTCCACTTTTTTGAAGAGCAAATCATCAAAAATCTTTGTCATGGCTCTTTGGTAAGTAGCGCCAGCATTCTTAAGGCCAAACGGCATTCTTTTGTAGTGGAATATTCCTTTTGGAGTACGAAATGCAGTGTGTACTCTGTCTTTTTCAGCAATCCAAATTTGGTTGTATCCGGATGAACCGTCCATAAATGACAAGGCTTCATGACCAGTGGTTGCATCAATCATCACTTCAGTAATTGGCACTGGGAAATCATCCTTCGGGCAAGCCTTATTAAGGTCTCGGAAGTCAACACATATTCTGATCTGCCCATTTTTCTTCTTTACGGGCACTATGTTCGCCAACCATGTGGTGTACTGATTTTCCTCGACGAAGCCAACATCAATAAGCTTGTCGACCTCTTTATTGATTTGGTTGATCAGCTCAGGTCGCATCCTCCTGGGTTGCTGTTTTATGGGGCTGGCTTCCGGATTAATCGCCAGCAGGTGTTGTGCCACATCGGGGTTTAATCCCGGCATTTCATCATACGTCCAAGCGAAGCAGTCTCTGAACTCCCTCAGAAATTGTATATAATGTTATCGGACCTTTGGTTCCAGCAGAACACTAAGAAAGGTTGGCCTTGGTTCCTCTTCTGTCCCCAAGTTTACTTCTACAAGCTCATCAACAGTGGCCTGGCCACCATCTTCAACTTCGGGCGGAGCCTCCTGTAAATCGACGAAACCTCCCGGGATATAGTCTTCTTCAGTCTCAGAGTTCTCTAATTCTTCATGCTGGACCCCGGCCGATGATGACTCATCATATAGGGCAGAAACCATTCGACTTTGTTCAGCTTGCCCGTGGGATATGATTGGCTCCGTGTATGGCTTAAAGATCAGGTCTTCCATTTCCAGAGGCTTTACTGGCGTAAATTCCTCTGGTGAATCTATATTTTGCAGAGCTCGAACTTCTTCCAGAATACGTTCGAACTCAAAGCATTCTCTTGTATCATCAGAAATCCGGTCTTCATCCGGGGTTCCTGTGTCAAACTTTGCTTCGGCCTGGAACAGATCTTCTTTGCAAGACAACTCCTCCCAACACCGACATACGTTTGCTTCATCAGACCTTTCTGCCTCTGGCTGGCTATCGGGATGCCCATCATCCATTATGGACTGGTATATAATCTTCTCATCTTCTGAGGGGTAATCATCATAACCCACCTCAGTACGGTTTTTATGTGAGAAAAAGGCGGAGATGACATCTACCTCGGCCTCATAGTATTCCTGAAGAGTGTAACCCAATCCTGGGTGCTGGGTGATCTTCATTAATTCCTTGTTGTTCCGGGGCGGATCCCAAAGCTCCTGGAATGCTTTCTTCTGGGCGACGGGCTGCAGTGAAGGCATCTGTATTTTGGAGAACATCTGCGAGACCTGTTGTGTGGTGTAGTCCAAGCCTGTGATTGGCACCATTCGGCTTGTGGATTCTTCTGGGATCATGCAGTTCTAATAGTCTTCCTCAACAGGCTCCCCGGTGTAGAATATGATAGGGGGCTCGCAGAAGCAAGGGACCTCCATAATCTTGAGTGGTAGCACTGTCTGGCACTCCAGACTGGTGACGGGCTTGACTAGCCCTTTCAGCACCTTGACTTGTGTATATTTTTCTTTCATTTCTTTATCAGTATCATCGGGGTGAATGCTTGGAGGTACAATCCGTGCAAAATCCCTGACATGAGAGATATCGGATACCTCATGCTCCTTGACATAGCCCCGTGGTGGTGGCGGAGGCCAATCCTCTATCTTCGCTGCCGACTTCTTTTGGCCAGTCACAGCTTCCTTCCTCTTATCTTTTTGCAGAATGTCGTATAATAGGACGCATCGAGCATGTGACACTCGAAGACTTCAAAGGGGTGCAAATCTATGAACACCCTTTCTTCTTTACCATCATGATAGTACTTAATGCACTGATGCAGCGTGGACGGCACTATCTGGTATTCATGCAGCCATGGTCGGCCCAACAAGGCCTTATATGTGGTGTTAGACTCGATCACATAGAATCGCACCACAGTAGTGAGGTCCCCCAGTGTGAGGTTGAAATCTGCTACCCCCAAAGGTGTCTCACACTTCTGGTTAAAGCCCGCGATCTTCATGTCTCTGACCTTAGTGAGGTGCATATCAAAGTAGTACTTCTGATAGATGCGGTATGGCAGAATGTTTACAGCAGCCCCTGGATCTATCAATATCCGGCTTAATGGCTGGCAGTTGAGATGTCCTCTCATGTACAGTGGCCTGTTGTGGCTGGGATTTGGAATCAACATGTCATCTTTAGTGAAAGTGACTGCTGGCCCAGAATTTACTTCTGTCAGTAGTGCTTCATACTGTGCTGGCGACTGTAAGGCGTCGATAATTGCTTGGCGGGCATCCTCGCTCAAGGAAAGAATTTCTCATATAGAGAATCTGGTAGGGAGCTTCTTCAGCATTTTCATAATTCGGCTGCCTACCCGGACATTGGAGAGCCGCATCTCTTCTGCCCAGCGGGGCTTTGGAGGCTCACGAGGTGCTTTACTTCTTGTCTTAGTTTCTTGGTTGGTTTCTTGAGGGGCTTCTTCTATAAAGATGGTCCTTAGTGTCGCTGGGGGATCTTTTTCTTCTTCCTCACCCTGCTTAGGCTTCAGAGCCGCTAACTGTTGGTGCTTGTTACTTCTGACTGGTGCAGCTTGTACCGGCTTTTCGCCCTCTAAACTGGATAAGAATTCAAGAAATGACGGAGCTCCATCCCCTTTCTTCTCTTCTTGGTATAAACTAGCAGGAGGCGGAATCTGGACACCTCACACTTCCGGCTCTGGTATCTGATAAGGCTGCTCTCCCCTGAAAATGATATTGTGATTGGTTGGCGGGGGACGTCCCCATCTTCTCCCAGAACGGGTAGCATGCGCTGAGGTTGAAGCTTCAGCATGGTTGGCTTCCAGTGGCGTGGCCGATGCCTCTGCATCATCATTTTCCCCAGGCAAGGTGAACAGCACCGAGAGGGTATTGCAGTGTACTGTCATGACTTTCTTTTCTTTTCTGATCTTTAGCTGCCTTTTCTTCTTCTGGTGCTTTGGCTTTGCCGGCTCTTGCCCCCAGAAAGGTTCAGTCTCATCTTATTCCTATTTTTCCTCTGGTTTCTCTTCAATGGTCAATCCTTCCAGCTACTCCCAGAGTATACAATCTTTTACCAGCAGGGGCTTCGGCTCAGTCTGTTCATATTCGTCGAGCCCGTTGATGTACTGTTGGAGACGTTTTGCCTCAGGACTTATTTCTTTATGTGTGGGAAGCAGAGTCTGCCTCCTCCGATTGTGGGTGGGGATTCGGATGACCGGCTTTGTCTCAGTTACATGCCAAATCAGCTTTACTGGAGGTGGACCCGGCTTCGGAGCAGTATTCCGAATGGATGGCCCAGTTGTTTCGGCAACAGGTGTCCTCTTTCTAGTCTTCACCGGCTTCGACTGCCACCCCTCCTGATCCCTTAATGGGGTAAGGAAGCATGCCTCATAAGTGTGCCTAGTGCATTCTTCAACAGCCTCTTCGGGTAACTGCTGATATACAGAAATCATATTTGCAGCCATCCTCAGCGCTGGAGGTTCATGAGGGCATGGAGGGTTCACCTGGTAATCTCCCAGTTGCAGCTCACCCCTTTTGAACATACTCTCCATAACATCTTTGAAGACATAGTAGTCCTCTATAGCATGCCCCAGTGCCCGGTGATATGGACAGAATAGTGGGTCGTCTTTCTTTGCTGCATCAGCGGGTCTCTTTGGTTCGGGCAACGTTATTTTGTTGAACTTGTAAGCCCAATTAAATAGTGCACCCGTCTTATCTTTGGGGAAGGAGTATGCCTTTCTCATCTTGTTCCTTAGGGAGACATTTTCTTTCATTTCTGCTGGGCCTGCTGGCGGAGGAGCATCAGTTGCCTTATTTTTTTCTTTCTGTTGTTCAAAGGTCCCGAAATCAACAGTGTTGGCTTCTGAATGTGATGGCCGTCGATCAACAGCTTTCCCTTTTTGCATAGCAGGGGCATTAGCGGCCGGACACTTAGATAGGAACGTCTCGACCTCTGCAACTATGTTATTTAACCGGTCAAATGTTCTGACATCTGCCCCGATCATCTTTTCCAGTACCTCCCTTCTGAGACTCTGTTTGCATATTTGTACTGCATCTTCTTGATGGGGAGGTCGCCTGCATCTCATGGCCAGATTCCTCCATCTTTTTATGTAATCCAGGGCGGTCTCATCTTGTTTCTGCCTGGATGCATATAGTTCGGCTATTGTGATTTCTCTTTCTGTAACATGAAACCTGTCTCGGAACTTCCGCTGCATATCGGGCCAGTCAGCTACCGACCCAGTTGGCAAACTGGAGTACCATTCAAAGGCTAACCCTGTAAGGGACGAGCCAAAGAATTTTAGCAAATATGCTTCATCGACCGCTAGGTCACCCATAACTGTAGTGTAATAGGCTATATGCTCCCTGGGAGAGCCTTGGCCATTGAACTTTTCACACTTCGGCGGCTTGCTGACGCCTGGTGGTAGTCTCTTGGCAGCATAATGTGCAGGGTACGGTACCTTGTAGACATCGTAAGTACCAGAATCATCCCCGACTTTCTCGGAGAGCTTCATCTCGATGATCTTTTCTATCATCAGTTTATTTGCCACAGCTGGATCCACTGGTTCGGAAAGAAGTATGCCTGTTGATGGCTGAAAGGGGTCGTCATGACCGTTGTATGTAGCGTCGACTGAGGTGCTGGCACAGCAGACTGTGTTTGAGATGCAGAGGGCTGGGCTGCCACCTGCTGTGGGAGAGGTTGACTTGGCGCCCTGCCTTCGTTATTCAGATGAGGAACAGCTGGAACGGCCACCTCGCTGAGTTGGAAGTCTACCCTACCGGCTCGGCCTATTTAGAAACAGGTGTCTGTTCATTTCTCTCATTCAACTGTCTCCTGAGAGAGCCAATTTCTTGCTGATATCTCCTGAACATCATCTGGATCATGGGATCCAGGGTTGTTGGAATCTACATTTCTCTCGAAGTCCCTTCAGTGGGGTCTAAGAGAGGATCGTCTTCTTCTTCAGCAGTCACCACATTTATTGTCATCGTGGTGATCCTCCGGGCTTCATTGACGGCCGAGAGATTGCCTTGATTAGCAGCTACTATCTTATCTTTCGCTGCTTTGCTTCTTCTTGTGACTGCACCCGGCCTGTGCGCCAGTCTGGTCAATTCTTCTGGTTGACTCGGTAGCATACCATATCTTCCGGCGACGCCGGCCATATTGCAAGCAAGAATCTGCATTTTCCCTCTCTGCTTGCGAATTCTTCTCTTGACCTATCCAGGATACGTCAGACGGTCAAATACAGACATTCTTTTTTCTTTTCCTTCCCTTTGCTGGATATCTTTCTCATATCTGGCCCCGCAGCCATCTTCATAGTCATTGGAGTCCGAGGACGAGACTCCTAGCATCACTTCTTCTGGAACTTCTTCTTCTTCCTCCATAGTGCCCATGGCATGAGATAGTCTTTGTTGCCCCAGGGAGGAGTTCCCTAGGCAATGAAAGTAATCCTGAACCACCCGGTTCATCTCTTCCTGACTGTGCCCTTGTAGCTCTGAACGGGGCAGCAGACTCTCTTGAGTCTTCGGCTGATAGGCCAGCCTCGAGACTTGAGCAGCCAAGTACTCTGACTTGGGGTATCTGAATACATCGGCCTGTCTAGCGCAGGCCCTGGGTCTCTACGGAACAGCAACAGAAGCAACTCCCTCCATTCTTCTTTTATCTTTCTTTTGAAAATCTTCGCCCCTCCTCCCGGGGTGAGTGGCAGCAATATCTTCCTCCTTCTTCTCCCATCTCCTGCCCCCGGCCCTGGGGCGGACAGCAGCAACATGTTCTTCTTTCCTCTCATATCTCCTGCCCCCAGCTCTAGGGCGGGTGACAGCAACATTTTCTTCTTGAGCTGGTGCCCAGCTCTGAATTTTCTTCAGCATCCAGACTTGTTTAAACCTTGCCGGGTTAGGTGCCAGCGGCTGTTTTCCCTTGTTCTCCCAGTCTGCCATCCTGGTGGCCAACGCCTGGAATCTGTTGTGGGTACTGACTGATGGAATGACTCTGTCATGCCGTGCATCTATGGGGCGGCCGTTGAGGTTCACCCTTATGTTCCCAACCATCATAGTTTTTCCTGAGGCCGAGAGACGACCTCCAGTTGCAGCAAACCGGTTCCTCCAGTTGTTTCTCCTTCCCTTACCAGCAGTGGCAGAGGCAGCAGTCTTCCTTTCCATGTGATGGACAAAGCAAGAAATGACAGTAGGAGCAACCGTCGTCTAGTTCTCTTCAGCTCTTGGTGCCGCCGTGGCCTTTACCATGGCGGTGTTTCCAGCTCTGTTGTTGACTTGCAGCAGGTCGACGAACACTAGGCCCAAGCAGTTGGGCAGACCCACGGCTGGTCACATGGAGCCGAATGTTGTGGGCACCGCCAGGTAGCCCTCCCGCACATGGGTATCAACGACCTGCTGGTCGAAGCGGACAGAGACAATCCCACTTGCCATTTCAGTTCCTAAAATAAGATTAACGCACAATTAGAATTAGAGAGAGGCCGCCGGACCTCCTGCTTTGGCGTAGAGATGAAGGGAGACTGGGTCCCACCAGGAGTGCCAGACTTGTGGACGCACTTTTCGTTTGATTTTATTCTGTTTATTTCTATTGTTTATTTATTGTAGTGCCAGTCACGTATGTGACGATTTCATTGTGCGCTCGATCTGACTTCTAATCAGTCGATTGTGAGTGATCGTGTCTGGACCAAAAGTCCATCATACCATAAAGGTTATGACGTTAATTACGTCCTCCCTAAGAAGGACAACCCTTGATTAAACGCCAAAGTAAGAGGAGACCGGCGACAAAAGCCCAAATGAAAGCATGCTAATTTATCTGCAAGACATTGAGTAGACCGGATAAAGCGAGGGTATATCAGGTGCGGAGCAAATCCGGCAGCATATCCCCATTATCTTGGACTATGCCAAGTGGGAATAGGAAACCATCCATGCAGCGGCAGGATGGAATCCGTGAAAGATCGGGTATATTTGACCCGGAATCTGAAGAGGGACCGATGTACCATGATACACCATATGCCGGGGCGATGTTTTATTGATATCCCCCTTCGAGGGACCATCGGAGGACATGTAGTGGCAGAACTCCGTGGGCCAGCGGGGTTAGGAGAAAATATCGTAGTCACTCGGTGTGATGTGGGTGAATTTCGGCAGCATTTCCCCTTATCTTGGATCATGCCAAGGAGAGATAGACCATCATCCACGGGATGCCGGGATGAAGGCCGAAAGAGAAGGGCAATAGGCCCGGGAACACTGTTTACATTCGTAGCACCGGTTGATATTCCCTTGGAAACCATCGGAGCACATGCAGTGGTAGAGCTCCTTAGGTTCATAAGATTACATACGGATCTGATTCGGGATGATGTCATGTAGGGGAGGCCATTCCCCGTTGATTTATTTCCTAGGGTGTGCATGATGACCTCTAGACATCCCTCAGATGAGTACAGTGGGGTGGCCGGGAGTTGGAATGAGGTGCGAATGGAAATCCGCGGCACAGAGCTCTTGTGGAACCTTCTCGGCACGGTTTTCATATGAAAAGGGGGTTCTCGACGTAACTGGTTAGAGCATGTAAAAGTTCTCGGCCGGTCAATTGGTAAAAAAGGGGGTTCTCGGCACAACAGGTTCTCGGCACCCCAAAATCACTCGGCGCCAGCCTTCACGCGCCGGGACCTTACCCCCCCCCCCCCTCGCGCCAAGATCTCCCGACCTGGGAGCGTCGGGAACTCTCCACCGCGCCGGGATCCCATGCTGACTTCCTCGCCATGCCGAGAACTAGCCTCACACCCTCCTTGTTGCGCCGGGAACCCTCCAGGGTATGTAAAACCCACTCAATCACACCCATCCTATAGCCCAGGCCCCACTGGATCGCCAGAGGAGTATGAGTCTCATACCCACTAGTTCTCGGAGCTAAATTAACGGGACTTTGTCCCTACATTCCTTGGCCCCTTGGTCCACGGAGCTCTGCCACTGCATGTGCTCCGATGGCTCTTTTGAGAAGGGGAATACCAATGAGATGCCATGACTCGATCACAATGGAGCTCGGGTTACATGCCCAACTCCTTTCTTCGGCTTCCATCTCGGCACCCCGTGGATGGATGTCCTATCTCTTCTTGGCATAATCCAAGATTAAGGGGAGGTGCTGTCGGAACTCTCCCGCATTGCACCAAACCCTATGATGTCTGCTCCTAAAACCCCGATGGTCCACGGAGTCCTGCCACTGCATGTTCTCCGACGGTCCCGCAAGGGGAATATCAATAAAGCATCGTACCGTTACACAGCGTACTACGATGTCTTAATCCCTCCGGATCCCGGATCATATATATATACCTGATCTTTTACGGACTCCATCCTGCCGATGCATGGATGGTCATAGTCCAAGATAGTGGGGATATGCTGCCCGGTTTAATTCATTAAACTCAACCAGTCTACCACTTGCTCGTTCATTTTTTCTATAGCATGAAAACTTCATTACGCACATTAATATTTCTGATCGCCCTCCGAGGCCTCCTGTCTTTGGCGTTTAATCAAGGGTTGTCCTTCTTAGGAAGGGCGTAATTAATGCCATAGCCTTTACGGTATGGCAGACTTCCGGTCCCGACCCGAATTCCACAATCGACTGACCAAGTTAGGTCGAGCGCATAATAAACTGTCACCCCGGTGACTGGCATGCCTAATAATCAATGAATACAAACAAATAAATAATCAATATATAAACAAAATACATAAAATATAAATCGGATAAAATCCATCCCCACAAAGATTAGCTGACTTCTAATCAGTCAATTATGGAATTCAGGTCGGGACCGGAAGTCCGCCATACCGTAAAGGCTATGGCGTTAATTACGCCCTTCCTAAGAAGGACAACCCTTGATTAAACGCCAAAGACAGGAGGCCTCGGAGGGCGATCAGAAATATTAATGTCCGTAATGAAGTTTTCCTATAGAAAAAATGAACGAGCAAGTGGTAGACTGGTTGAGTTTAATGAATTAAATCGGGTAGCATATCCCCACTATCTTGGACTATGCCGAGTGGGAATAGCAGACCATCCATGCAGCGGCAGGATGGAGTCCGTAAAAGATCGGGTATATATATATGACTCGGGATCCGGAGGGATTAAGACATCGTAGTACGTTGTGTGACAGTACGATGCTTTATTGATATTCCCCTTGCGGGACCGTCGGAGAACATGCAGTGGCAGGACTCCGTGGACCATCGGGGTTTTTGGAGCAGACATCATAGGGTTTGGTGCAATGCGGGAGAGTTCCGGCAGCACCTCCCCTTAATCTTGGATTATGCCAAGAAGAGATAGGACATCCATCCACGGGGTGCCGGGATGGAAGCCGAAGAAAGGAGTTGGGCATGTAACCCGAGCTCCATTGTGATCGGGTCATGGCATCTCATTGGTATTCCCCTTCTCAAAAGAGCCATCGGAGCACATGCAGTGGTAGAGCTCCGTGGACCAAGGGGCCAAGGAATGTAGGGACAAAGTCCCGTTAATTTAGCTCCAAGAACTTGTGGGTATGAGACTCATACTCCTCTGGCGATCCAGTGGGGCCTGGGCTATAGGAGGGGTCTGATTGAGTTGGTTTTACAGGCCCTGGAGGGTTCCCGGCGCAACAAGGAGGGTGTGAGGCTAGTTCTCGGCGCGGCGAGGAAGTCAGCATGGGATCCCGGCACGGTGGAGAGTTCCCGGCGCACCCAGGTTGGGAGATCTCGATGCAAGGGGGGGTAAGGTCTCGCCCGCGAAGGCTGGCGCCGAGTGATTTCGGGGCGCCGAGAAGATTTGGCGCCGAGAAGCTCTTCTCTGGAGTTTTCAGGGGGGTTTAATTCTAGGAATTTCACAGGGTTCGAACATGGGATTACAAAGGGGGTTCTTGGGAATCCTGGATCTTCATCAAATTTTTTTTGGCTCCAGAAGGTGAAGGCTGGGGGATCAAGAGGGGTTAAAGAGATATCTGGCAGTCTGATTACAGGCTGGTTACCCATGGAAATTGAACTCGACCAGAGATGTTCGTCGGGGTAGAGTGACAATCAGTGTCACCTAAATATTGTTGCTCACAGATGCGCTAGCGGAGACCATGAGATAGGTTGTCTCCGGTCCAGCTAGTGACAGAGAGACCCAAGGAAAAATGCAGACGATGATATTGGGGGAAATCGACAGTGAGGGGATTTTGGAATCAGCTCCGGAACTTAATGACCCATGAGATTGGGGGAGGGATTTCGGAGCCAAATTCACATACAGTGCTCGTATACAATAGTCATTGACTTCTGGCTTGCAGTGCAGATAGAGAATTACCATCGAGAAAACATTCAGAGATGAGAGGCCGTAAAACCCACGAAACTGGGACTCCTCGGAAGCCCTGGGGGCCGTAAAACCCACGAAACTGGGACTCCTCGGAAGCCCTGGGTCCCAACCATCCATGGGTTCGAATGAGGGACCCTGCTGCCTTCTCTACCAGAGAAGAAACAAGGGAGAGTAGAGAATCACGGCCAATACACACGCCGGACTCCCGCCTCCAGACGCCCATACATCTACCTTCACTCTCCACCAGTGCAAAGCAACAGCATACATCGAAGAGGTGTCTGGAGAACAAGAACTAGACGCATTCCATGTTGAAATCAAGGGGAAAGACCTTGCTCATTCATACATATATATCGTCGATTACATCATCTGACTATGCCAGTTCATAGGAAATGGGGAGGGGAGATAACAGCATTCTTTGGAGGAAGTAAAAAAAAAGATGCAGAGGATATACATCGGAGGAATGAAAAGTGAAGAAACAAAGGATGGGGGAGGGCGGAGTATTGGCTCCTCTCCCTCCCCCTGCCGACAGACCTTCTCCTCCTTCTTCAGCCTCCGCAGCAGTTGCTCTTCTTCCCTTTTTTTTTCTTCTGTTTCTCTCCTCTTCTTTTTCTTCTCTCTATTGCCCTCTTATCTGTCCCTATTACCCCTTCCGTTGATATCCCTTCGTAAGTGGAGGAAATGGGGTTTTTTTATAGGCATAGCACCCCCCCTTCTTGGCTTGGCGTGGTCTCGGCGCCCTTCCTTGCAGCAAGGCTCCTCGGCGCGCCAATTGTGGGAGACTTGGGCTTCACTTATGGTCACTCGGCGCCAAGGACTGTGGCCCATTTAGGGGCTTTAGTCATTTGGGCTCCCTTTTGTTAGTGGCACGAGCTGTCACAGTTACTGCATCTGCCTTGGCATTCATTTGATCCTTTGTATCCATAGTGGGGGATAAGCAGCGTAGATCCCATTCTATAGTCATCAGAATATCCCGAAGCTATTCTTCATCAGTCACGTGACTGTATAGGGGTTGACATGGTTTTAATCAACACCACCGTCTGAACGACGGCAGTGCCGGACATCAGCTTGGCCGAAGAAGGCTTCAGTCGGGTGAGGTATTGGTAGTGACGGCTCTTCTTCAATTCTGACTTTGCAGGAATCCCTGGGATCTTCATCTCTGATTTGATCTTCTCTTCGATCCCATCTTTGTTCTTGATTATATTTTAGGTGTCAACAAATGCCCCCCACCTGTGGATGGCGTAAGTGCAGAATAAGCGGCACGGTGTCCGCAGGTGCATCATTTAGCATCTGAGAGTATCTTTCTCAGCCTTTCAATACTGGTTTTCTTTGATCTTCAGCCTGATAGCTTTACTGTAATGGTTTCATTATATTCCATTTCTTTGTTTTTCCATATTTTCTGATAATTTTATGCTTCATTAATAGCTTCAGATGGCTTCTTGGCGCATAGGGCCTGGTTCTCGGCGCACCACAGCTTCCCAGCGCGGAATTAATGGGTTCTCGGCGCGCCTGAGTTGGAAGGGTTCTTGGCGCGAAGGGCTTCTCGGCACTGGACTTCTCGACGCGCATTTCAATCATTCTTATGTCATCTTTCTCACAGACTTTTCACTGCGGTGACAGCCGGAGAGGAGGCTGGAGTCATAGCAGCGGCAAGAGATGTGCCTCAGCCACAGAAGGGTCACAAAACCCAGACGAAACGGGGCATTGCCCCCACAAGGCGCATAGTTACCCGTTCCACATCCCGACATGCTCCAGAAATGACTACCCAGCCTGTGGATAGTGTGGAAATATCTTCAAGTAGCTCTGCGACTGTCTCTGATGCAGAGGAAGAAGAAGCAGGTTTCAGTGATAGCGAGGCGGACATCTCCCAATCAGGGGTCCCATCCATATCCACCGAAATTCTTCCACTGTTCCACCCTCCCAAATTGTTGGTCTTGTCTTCTGAGGAGGAGCTACAAGAAGAATTTGCTGGTCTGGATACCAAAGCAGACATAACCCCTCCCTTTGTTGCTTCAGCCGCGGAGCTTTCCTCTCCCCTGCACTCTTTTGAGGACATTGACATCACATTAAGAGTGAGTCTCTTCTCCTTATTTTTTATGTTGTCATTTCATCGGCTCTTCTTTTTTTTATTCACTGCTTGATCTCGTCTTGATCTGTTCACAGGAACCTGCTGTCACCAGCCCAGTAACAACTGCAATTTCTGAGGCCACTTCATCTGAAGCCTTGGCTATCATCCCTGTTTCGTCAGCAACCTGTGTGGGCATTTCTGGGATTGTTCGCCCCGTGCCAGTGAGGGTACAGTCTTCTCCGGACCTGGCATTATTGGACTTGGGAGCCTCGGGGGAGAGCTCGGCTCTTATCAGAGTTTTAGATTTTAGAGCTGAGGCGGACCCAGCTAGGGGTTCTGCTTTTGTACCGGCCACAGTGATGACTATTGCGCCTGAATCAGCGATCCCTACAACAGCGATTATGGAGATTGAACCCCTGCTCCTTCGAGTCATAGCCCCTGCGGCCTCATCACTGAAGGAAGTAGCCGTTGCAGAAGAGATGGCCGAGCAGGAGGCAACTGCTGCAGAGACTGGCCTGTTATCCATAGCTAGCTCAAAAGCAATCTCCATGGTTTCAGAGTCGGAGGAGGGGGTGCGCCGGGAAGAGAACGTTGAAGATGCAGCCATTGCACCGGAGACCCATGAAGAAACAGCTCCAGCACTCACGAGCCCTTCCCATCCGAGCATTCAAACAGCAGCCCTTGAGGAGGTGGCGGTGGAAGAACCCTCAGCTCTGCAAGAAATTATAGAGAAGGTCCAATCGGCCTCTTCAGCAGATCTCCCATCTTCTTCCTTCCAGCCAGATGTTACATTATGGGCAGATATTGACAGTGAGGTGACTTTCGAAGTAACCCCATTCCCTTCCCTTGGCTTTGCTTCATCCGAGAGCTTTGTTTGGCAAAATCTGGACATGTTGCGCCAACTGGTGGAGTCCCATCCTGGACTGACTTATCCGCAGTTAAAAGAGATAGTCGAACGCTTCACTGCTGGTCTGCAGGTGATGGGCTATCCTTTAGAAACATGGGCCCAGCGTGTTCTGTTGCTGCTAAAATTTGTACACCGTCGGGATTTCCGGGCGCGTGTTATGTCTGACAGACTGGCAGCTTTGATGTTGCAGAAGGTAGAGTGCAAATCTGAGCTGGGGAAAATGAGCTCTATCCTTCAGGAGCGTCGAGGCCAACTGCAGTCTTTGACACAGTGGGAGGAGTTTATATGCAACCGGATAAACATTCTAGAAGCTAACTGGCTGATCTCCGAGCTGAACTGCCGCAGATAACAACCTCTCGGCCATAGTTCACAGAGGAAGTAGCTCTGTTGGAGGGGCAGGTGGTGTCTCCTCAGGACTAGTCCGCTCGGCTACAGGAGGAGGAGGCTCGTCTACATGAGTTGGGGGCTGCTCCGTATGTGGGTCTTCTGACTTTCGAATACATCTTCTGACGCCAATGAACATCTCTTCTTTTTTTTCTCCTCTTTTTGTAATACAATTCCCCCTCAGGAGCTCTTCTTGTACTCTTTTTCTTCTTTATATAGTGAAAAGGAATCTTTATGCTGGTCTCATGTGTGGATGTTCTTCACTTATTGCATCACCATTACTTCATGATGATTCGGTAGCGGTTTTAGCAATCCTCATGCGGATAGCCTGTATTTAGCAGGAGAGTGTCCACCCCATCAGAGAAAGGATGGGGAACTCGCTCCACCACGTGACGGTATCCGGAGGGTGCTTAAATCGAATTTTGTAGGTAGTAGCGGATGTCTTTTTCGGCCATATGTGCCGCAAGTGAGGTTGTTTGCAGAAATGTGAATGAAAAGGTTTAGAGTATCATCCGGAACAGACGAATGGTCCATCCTGGGTATGTTTCAAAGCCGGTCGGGGCAATGTGCCAGTCGACCAGTGAATGATTTTATCATCGATATTGGGTTTATATCGATGTAAAGAAGTTCTATAGGTTTGATCAGAATAGATGTAAGGTCTAGACTGGGTAGACTTTATCGTAGGTGGGACATGAAAGGGTATGCGGTTTTCGTCAAGACAGACGTAAGGTCTGAACTGGACAGGTTTCATCATTGATCGGGTAAGGCGCCGGTCGACCAACGGTTGGTTTCATCATCGATATTGGGTTTATATCGATGCAAAGGAATTTCATAAGTTTCATCAGAATAGACATAAGGTCTAAACTGGATAGGGTTTCATCATTGATCGGGCAAGGTACCGGTCGATCAATAGCAGGTTTCATCATCGATATTGGGTTTATATCGATGCAAAGGAATTTCATAGGCTTCATCAGAATAGACGTAAGCTCCAAACTGGATAGGGTTTCATCATTGATCGGGCAAGGTGCCGGTCGATCAATAGCTGGTTTCATCATCAATATCCGGTTTATATCGATGCAAAGGAATTTCATAGGTTTCATCAGAATAGACGTAAGGTCTAAACTGGGGGTAGGGTTTCGTCATTGATCGGGCGAGGTGCCGGTCGATCAACGGTTTGTTTCATCATCAATATTGGGTTTATATCGATGCAAAGGAATTTCATAGGTTTTATCAAATAGACGTAAGGTCTAAACTGGGGTAGGGTTTCGTCATTGATCGGGCGAGGTGCCGGTCGATCAACGGTTGGTTTCATCATCGATATTGGGTTTATATTGATGCAAAGGAATTTCATAGGTTTTATCAGAATAGACGTAAGGTCTAAACTGGGGTAGGGTTTAATCATTGATCGGGCGAGGTGTCGGTCGATCAACGGTTGGTTTCATCATCGATATTGGGTCTATATCGATGCAAAGGAATTTCATAAGTTTCATCAGAGTAGACGTAAGGTCTAGACTGGGTAGGGTTCCATTATTGATCGGGTAAGGTGCCGGTCGATCAATAGCTGGTTTCATAAGAGTGGTGATGGGTTTTATCGTCGGTGGGACTTTTGAAAGAGGTATGAAGACTTTATCAGGACAGACGTAAGGTCTATCCTGTAAGGGTTTTATCGCTGATCGGGCAAGATGCTATGCGACAAATGGAAGGTTCTTGTAAATGGTGGGAGATGAAGGTAGCATGTCATTGGCATGGAACCTTTTAAATTACCACATTACTGACCCAAGCGCCCTTTCGGGTTTTCACCGGAGCCAGCCCCCTCTTGCTTTTGCCCACGCGCCCTTTCGGGTTTTCACGTGGCGGTGTACCCAATTTTACCTACAGTGCCCTTTTGGGTTTTCACCACAGCTGGGTTTTGGCCATTTTTGCCCTTGTTCAGAATGCCTGAACAAGTCTGGCGGGTCATCTCTATTTTTAGCCCCATTTTGTCTATTTTTTTTCTCTTTCTTTTGTTGAACTGGGACATGGGCTTTGTAAATTGTTAATCCATGTGCTCAACTATGTATGCACCATCATTGATGTGGGTGTTAACATCAATGCAAAGGGGTATGGGGTTTCATTGTCCACCCAGGTGGAAGGCCTGGGTCGACTTGAGTGTGTTTTGTGGCTTAGGCACGAAGCCGTTTACCGAGAGCATGACTGTAATCGTTAATGTGGGGATTGACATTAACGCAAAGGAATGGGATTTCATTATCTATCCAGACGGAAGGTCTGGATTGACTTAAAGAAATGTGTGTAGCAGCTTGGGCACGAAGCCGTTCGCTGGGAATGTAGGTTTCATCGTTAATGTGGGGTTTAATCATTAACACAAAGGGATAGGATTTCATCATCTATCCAGACGGAAGGTCCGGATTGACTCGAGAACGTGTGTAGCTGCTTAAGCACGAAGCCGTTCGCTGGGAATGTAGGTTTCATCGTTAATGTGGGGTTTAACATCAACGCAAAGGGATAGGATTTCATCATCTATCCAGACGGAAGGTCCGGATTGACTCGAGAACGTTTGTAGCAGCTTAAGCACGAAGCCGTTTGCTGGGGATGTAGATTTCATCGTTAATGTGGGGTTTAACATTAATGCAAAGGAATGGGATTTCATTATCCATCCAGACGGAAGGTCCGGATTGACTTGACGAAATATGTTGTGTCTTTATCAGAGCAGACGAAAGGTCTACCCTGGATGGGTTTCAGCATCGATCAGGTAGTGTGTCGCTCCATCAGTAGCTGATTTCATCGCCGGTATTAGGTTTATACCAATGCAAGGAGTTCCATAGGTTTCATCGGGATAAACGTAAGGTCTAAACCGGATAGGTTTCATCGTTGATCGGGCAGTGTGCCAATCGATCAATAGCAGGTTTCATCACGGTGGGACATATGATAGGTTTCATCAGAATAGATGTAAGATCTAAACTGGATAAGTTTTACCGTGGTGGGTCTCGGGCAGAAAGTGGAAGTGTTTTATCAGAATAGACGGAAGGTCTATTCCGAGATGGGCTTTAGCATTGATCGGGATGATATGCCTTATGATCAACGGGGTTTCATCATCGGTGGGACATGCGGTGGATGTGCTGTCGAAGGAGATTCATGAAGTGAACTTTTTATATTACCACATTACTGACCCAAGTGCCCTTTCGGGTTTTCACCGGAGCCAGCCCCCTCTTGCTTTTGTCCACGCGCCCTCTCGGCTTTTTATGTGGCGGGGTACCCAATTTTGCCCGTAGCGCCCTTTCGAGTTTTCGCCAAAGCCGGGTTGTTTGCCATTTTTGCACTCATCCAAGATGTTTTGGACAAGTCTGACGGGGCACCTCTATTTTAAGCCCCATTTCTTATCATTTTTTTTTCTATCATTTCTCCCTTTTTTTTGATTCTCACGTTGTTTTCTGAGCATGTGCCATTCATTGATGTGGGGTGAACATCAACGCAAAGGAGAGTAGGGCTTCATCACGTAATTCAGACGAAAGGTCTGAACTGAAGTTGGTGGACGGCGGCTTGGGCATGAAGCTGTTTGTCGGGAATGTGGATCTTATCGTTGGTGCGGGGGTAAACATCAACTCAAAGGAGAGTGGTTTCATCGTCTACTCGGACGGAGGGTCTGAGTGACGTTGTCATGTAGCAGCTCAGGCATGGGGCCATTCTGTGGAAATGTGCATAAATTTTATCGTTGACGTTGGGCGAACATCAACGCAGAGGAGAATGGGATTTTATCATGCAATACAGACGGGAGGTCCGAACTGATGTTGATGTGTAGCAGCTTAGGCCTGAAACCGTTCGCCGAAAAGGTGGATGAGTTTTATCGTCGATGTGGGGTAAACACCAACGCAAAGAAGAATAGGGTTTCATCATTTAATCCAGACGGAGGGTCCGAACTAATGTCTAGTGTGTAGCAAAGGAGTGACCCTCCTGATTGTCATCAGTCTTCATTTATCTGTCCATTCGCCACTCCCCCTGAATATCTTTATCATTTGTTGACAGATTTGCACTGGTATGAACCCAATACCGATGATGAAACCTGCTATTGATCGATTGGCACACTGCCTGATCAACGATGAAACCTATCCGGTTTAGACCTTACGTCTATCCCAATGAAACCTATGGAACTTCTTTGCATCGATATAAACCCAATATCGATGATAAAATCATTCACTGGTCGACTGGCACATTGCCCCGACCGGCTTTTAAACCTACCCGGGATTGACCATTCGCCTGTTCCGGATGATACTCTAAACCTTTTCATTCGCTTTTCGGCAAACAACCTCACTTGCAGCACATATGGCCGAAAAAGACATCCGCTACTACCTACAAAATTCGGTTTAAGCACCCTCCGGATTCCGTCACGCGGTGGAGCGAGTTCCCCATCCTTTCTCTGAAGGGGTGGACGCTCTCCTGCTAAATACGGGCTATCCGCATGAGGATTGCTAAAACCGCTACCGAATCATCATGAAGTAATGGTGATGCAATAAGTGAAGAACAGCCACACATGAGACCAGCATAAAGATTCCTCTTCACTATATAAAGAAGAAAAAGAGTACAAGAAGAGCCCCTGAGGGGGAATTGTATTACAAAAAGAGGAGAAAAAAAAAGAAGAGATGTTCACTGGCGCCGGAAGATGTCTTCGAAAGCCAGAAGACCCACATACGGAGCAGCCCCCAACTCATGTAGACGAGCCTCCTCCTCTTGTAGCCGAGCGGACTCGTCCTGAAGAGACACCACCTACCCCTCCAACAGAGCTACTTCCTCTGCGAACTGTGGCCGAGAGGTTGTTATCTGCGGCAGTTCAGCTCAGAGATCAGCCAGTTTAGCTTCTAGAATGTTTATCCGGTTGCATATAAACTGCTCTCGCTGTGTTAGAGACTGCAGTTGGCCTCGGCGCTCCTGAAGGATAGAGCTTATCTTCCCCAGCTCAGATTTACGCTCTACTTTCTGCAACTTCAAAGCTGCCAGTCTGTCAGACATAACACGCGCCCGAAATCCTGGCGGTGTACAAATTTTAGCAACAACAGAACACGTTGGGCCCATGTTTCTAAAGGATAGCCCATCGCCTGCAGACCAGCAGTGAAGCGTTCGGCTATCTCTTTTAACTGCTGATAAGTCAGTCCAGGCTGGGACTCCACCAGTTGGCGCAACATGTCCAGATTTTGCCAAACAAAGCTCTCGGATGAAGCAAAGCCAAGGGAAGGGAATACTTCAAAAGTCACCTCACTGTCAATATCTGCCCATAATGCAACATCTGGCTGGAAGGAAGAAGACGGGAGATCTGCTGAAGAGGCCGATTGGACCTTCTCTATAATTTCTTGCAGAGCAGAGGGTTCTTCCACCGCCACCTCCTCAAGGGCTGCTGTTTGAATGCTCGGATGGGAAGCGCTCGTGAGTGCTGGAGCTGTTTCTTCATGGGTCTCCAGTGCAATGGCTGCATCTTCAACGTTCTCTTCCCGGGGCACCCCCTCCTCCGACTCTGAAACCATGGAGATTGCTTTTGAGCCAGCTATGGATAACTGGCCAGTCTCTGCAGCAGTTGCCTCCTGCTCGGCCATCTCTTCTGCAACGACTACTTCCTTCAGTGATGAGGCCGCAGGGGCTATGACTCGAAGGGGCAGGGGTTCAATCTACATAATCGCTGTTGTAGGGATCGCTGATTCAGGTGCAATAGTCATCATTGTGGCCGGTACAAAAGCAGAACCCCTAGCTGGGTCCGCCTCAGCTCTAAAATCTAAAACTCTGATAAGAGCTGAGCTCTCCCCCGAGGCTCCCAAGTCCAATAACGCCAGGTCCGTAGAAGACTGTACCCTCACTGGCACGGGGCGAACAATCCCAGAAATGCCCACACAGGTTGCTGACGAAACATGGATGATAGCCAAGGCTTCAGATGGAGTGGCCTCAGAAACTGCAGTTGTTACTGGGCTGGTGACAGCAGGTTCCTGTGAACAGATCAAGACGACATCAAGCAGTGAATAAAAAAAAGAAGAGCCGATGAAATGACAACATAAAAAATAAGGAGAAGAGACTCACTCTTAATGTGATGTCAATGTCCTCAAAAGAGTGCAGGGGAGAGGAAAGCTCCGCGGCTGAAGCAACAAAGGGAGGGGTTATGTCTGCTTCGGTATCCAGACCAGCAAATTCTTCTTGTAGCTCCTCCTCAGAAGACAGCACCAGCAATTTGGGAGGGTGGAACAGTGGAAGAATTTTGGTGGATACGGATGGGACCCCTGATTGGGAGATGTCCGCCTCGCTATCACTGAAACCTGCTTCTTCTTCCTCTGCATCAGAGACAGTCGCAGAGCTACTAGAAGATATTTCCACACTATCCACAGGCTGGGCAGTCATTTCTGGAGCATGTCGGGATGTGGACCGGGTAACTATGTGCCTTGTGGGAGCAATGCCCTATTTCGTCTGGGTTTTGTGACCCTCCTGTGGCTGAGGCACATCTCTTGCCGCTGCTATGACTCCATCCTCCTCTCCGGCTGTCACCGTAGTGAAAAGTCGGTGAGAAAGATGACAGAAGAATGATTGAAATGCGTGTCGAGAAGCGCTTCGCGCCAAGAACCCTTCTAACTCAGGCACGTCGAGAACCCATTAATTCCGCGCTGGGAAGCTGTGGTACGCCGAGAACCAGGCCCTATGCGCCAAGAAGCCATCTGAAGCTATTAATGAAGCATAAAATTGTCAAAAAATATGGAAAAACAAAGAAAAGGAATATACTGAAACCATTACAGTAAAGCTATCAGGCTGAAGATCAAAGAAAACCAGTATTGAAAGGCTGAGAAAGATACTCTCAGATGCTAAATGATGCACCTGCGGACACCGTGCCGCTTATTCTGCACTTACGCCATCCATAGGTGGGGGGCATTTGTTGACACCTAAAATATAATCAAGAACAAAGATGGGACCGAAGAGAAGATCAAATCAGAGATGAAGATCCCAGGGATTCCTACAAAGTCAGAATTGAAGAAGAGCCGTCACTACCAATACCTCACCGGGCTGAAGCCGTCTCCGGCCAAGCTGATGTCCGGCACTGCCGTCGTTCAGACGGTGGTGTTGATTAAAACCATGTCAACCCCCATACAGTCACGTGACTGATGAAGAATAGCTTCGGGATATTCTGATGACTATAGAATGGGATCTACGTTGCTTATCCCCCACTATGGATACAAAGGATCAAATGAATGCCAAGGTAGATGCAGTAACTGTGACAGCTCGTGCCACTAACAAAAGGGAGCCCAAATGACTAAAGCCCCTAAATGGGCCACAGTCCTTGGCGCCGAGTGACCATAAGTGAAGCCCAAGTCTCCCACAGTTGGCGCGTCGAGGAGCCTTGCTGCAAGAAGGGCGCCGAGACCACGCCAAGCCAGGAAGGGGGGTGCTATGCCTATAAAAAACCCCATTTCCTCCACTTACGAAGGGATATAAAAGAGAGAGACGTAATAGGGACAGATAAGAGGGCAATAACGAGAAGAAAAAGAAGAGGAGAGAAACAGAAGAAAGAAAAAGGGAAGAAGAGCGACTGCTGCGGAGTCTGAAGAAGGAGGAGAAGGTCTGTCGGCAAAGGGAGAGGAGCCAATACTCCGCCCTCCCCCATCCTTTGTTTCTTCGCTTTTCATTCCTCCGATGTATATCCTCTGCATCTTTTTTTTTACTTCCTCCGAAGAATGCTGTTATCTCCCCTCCCCATTTCCTATGAACTGTCATAGTCAAATGATGTAATCGACGATATATATGTATGAATGAGCAAGGTCTTTTCCCTTGATTTCAACATCGAATGCGTCTAGTTCTTGTTCTCCAGACACCTCTTCGATGTATGCTGTTGCTTTGCACTGGTGGAGAGTGAAGGTAGATGTATGGGCGTCTGGAGGCGGGAGTCCGGCGTGTGTATTGGCCGTGATTCTCTACTCTCCCTTGTTTCTGCTCTGGTAGAGAAGGCAGCAGGGTCCCTCATTCGAACCCATGGATGGTTGGGACCCAGGGCTTCCGAGGTGTCCCAGTTTCGTGGGTTTTACGGCCTCTCATCTCCGAATGTTTTCTCGATGGTAATTCTCTATCTGCACTGCAAGCCTGAAGTCAATGACTATTGTATTCGGGCACTGTATGTGAATTCGGCTCCGAAATCCCTCCCCCAATCTCATGGGTCATTAAGTTCCGGAGCTGATTCCCAAATCCCCACACTGTCGATTTCCTCCAATATCATCGTCTGCCCTTTTCCTTGGGTCTCTCTGTCACTAGCTGGACCTGAGACAGCCTATCTCATGGTCTCCGCTAGCGCATCTGTGAGCAACAATATTTAGGTGACACTGATTGTCACTCTGCCCCGACGAACATCTCTGGTCGAGTTCAATTTCCATGGGTAACCAGCCTACAGCTAGACTTCTTGATATCCCTCAAATCCCCTCTGAAAACCCCTGACCAAATCCTTCTAAAAATCTACCAATGAACCCTTCGGAAACCCCGAATTGTATTCTTCTGAAAGCCTACCAGTAAACCCCTCTGAACCCCAGACTAAATCCTAATGAGAAGCTAGCAGCTAACCCCTTTGAAGTGCCATGTTAAACCTCACATCCTGGCGAGCAGGAGTTCCCGACGCCAAATCTTCTCGGCGCCCCGAAATCACTCGACGCCAGCCTTCGCGCGCCGAGACCTTACCCCCCCCCCTCGCGCCGAGATCTCCCGACCTGGGCGCGCCGGGAACTCTCCACCGCGCCGGGATCCCATGCTGAATTCCTCGCCGCGCCGAGAACTAGCCTCACACCCTCCTTGTTGCACCGGGAACCCTCCAAGGTCTGTAAAACCCACTCAATCAGACCCATCCTATAGCCCAGGCCCCACTAGATCGCCAGAGGAGTATGAGTCTTGTTGGGTCCCGAAAGTCGGTAATCAAGAGGGGAGGGGTGAATTGATTGGCCAATAAAAATTAATTACCCCGCGACACACAAAAAGAAGTAACAAGGATACAAATGAACTCAAAGCAAACAAGCACTCAAGCTCACCGGAACAAGGTCTCTCTCGTTAGAACAGAATAAGATGCGAGTGAGGTATGGCACTACAAGATAACACTCAGCTAAGCGTGTAGCCCACTCGAAGCAAACCATGAAAAACAAACCACAGAGGAGGCACAAGATTTTTAGGTGGTTCGGGTACACACGTGTGTCCCCTACGTCCACCCCTCACTCGGAGGATAACACTCCACTATAAAGTGAGCCACACACACACGCTGTATCAACAGCCAACACACACTCAATGGCCTTTCTTGGCCACTACACACACACACACACACACTCTTGTGTCACATATCACGAGCACACACTCACAAATCTGTTTCAAGATGATTTAAAGTACAACAATTTTCCAGATTTAACAATAAGCACTAAAGAAGATCAGAGTAGAAAAGATTTCTAGATAGAACTCCCCCTTTGTCTTCTTCGAATCTCCTTTGATACTTCAGCAGGATGATGAACACACTTTGTTGGAGTGTGAAGCAAGGCAGCACGAATAGGGGTTGAAGCTTGATTTCTGATGCAGATTTCAGTTGTATGTGATTTTGAACCTTGATTCAAGCTCCTTCCATTTGATTTTAGCTTCAGAGCAAGGTGGAGGTCGAGCTTGGGGTGGCTGCTGCGAACCTGCACACACTTAGGTTAGAACTTCAAAAACCAAACTCTTCTCACTTGCCTTCTTGGGTTTTTGATCCAAGAGAGAGGGTTATATCCCTCTAGGACGGACAAGGGATGTAGCTGGGACAAGATCTGTAATTCCTGGAGAGATTCCAAGCGCAAAGAAGGAGAGATTTGACTTGGAAACCGCGGACGAAAGAAGTCCAAGAATGCGGCTCCGTGAAGGTGTCGACACCTGGTGTCGACACCTGGGGCATTAGAATGAGAAAACAGCAAAGAAGAAGTTCTGGGCACTGGGTGTCGACACCTGGTGTCGACACCTGGTGTCCTGGCTTGCTGCCAGGTTTCCAACAGGTAGGTGTCGACACCTCCTGGACTGGCTGCTGGAAAGCTCAATCAGGAACAGATGTCGACACCTGGAGTCAACTCCTGCCCTGCCAGAAGGTTAAAAAGCCCAAAAAGCTAAGGATTGAACTAAGAACTCCTCCAAGATTGAAGACATGATAAAAAGAGATTACTATGAGGTCTTCCAACCTGCAAAAACACCAAGTGATCATTAGATTGGTAAAACATTATAGTGTTCATAAAGTAACCATACTTTTTAACTCTTCTTTAATGAAAGTAGGACTTAAAGGATATTGCCAAGGTAGGCCAATTCAAAACGTATTCCATTTCCCATTTGAATGAAAGATTCATAACAAACCACATGAGAATGTCTCCTTCCACAGTTTGCCTGAATTCACCATCGGTCTTCAGTTAGCTTGCAAAGGAATTTCATAGGTTTCATCAGAATAGACGTAAGGTCTAAACTGGGGGTAGGGTTTCGTCATTGATCGGGCGAGGTGCCGGTCGATCAACGGTTTGTTTCATCATCAATATTGGGTTTATATCGATGCAAAGGAATTTCATAGGTTTTATCAGAATAGACGTAAGGTCTAAACTGGGGTAGGGTTTCGTCATTGATCGGGCGAGGTGCCGGTCGATCAACGGTTGGTTTCATCATCGATATTGGGTTTATATTGATGCAAAGGATTCATAGGTTTTATCAGAATAGACGTAAGGTCTAAACTGGGGTAGGGTGTAATCATTGATCGGGCGAGGTGTCGGTCGATCAACGGTTGGTTTCATCATCGATATTGGGTCTATATCGATGCAAAGGAATTTCATAAGTTTCATCAGAGTAGACGTAAGGTCTAGACTGGGTAGGGTTTCATTATTGATCGGGTAAGGTGCCGGTCGATCAATAGCTGGTTTCATAAGAGTGGTGATGGGTTTTATCGTCGGTGGGACTTTTGAAAGAGGTATGAAGACTTTATCAGGACAGACGTAAGGTCTATCCTGCAAGGGTTTTATCGCTGATCGGGCAAGATGCTAAGCGACAAATGGAAGGTTCTTGTAAATGATGGGAGATGAAGGTAGCATGTCATTGGCATGGAACCTTTTAAATTACCACATTACTGACCCAAGCGCCCTTTCGGGTTTTCACCGGAGCCAGCCCCCTCTTGCTTTTGCCCACGCGCCCTTTCGGGTTTTCACGTGGCGGGGTACCCAATTTTGCCTGCAGTGCCCTTTTGGGTTTTCACCACAGCTGGGTTTTGGCCATTTTTACCCTTGTTCAGAATGCCTAAACAAGTCTGGTGGGTCATCTCTATTTTTAGCCCCATTTTGTCTATTTTTTTTTCTCTTTCTTTTGTTGAACTGGGACATGGGCTTTGTAAATTGTTAATCCATGTGCTCAACTATGTATGCACCATCATTGATGTGGGTGTTAACATCAATGCAAAGGGGTACGGGGTTTCATCGTCCACCCAGGTGGAAGGCCTGGGTCGACTTGAGTGTGTTTTGTGGCTTAGGCACGAAGCCGTTTACCGAGAGCATGACTGTAATCGTTAATGTGGGGATTGACATTAACGCAAAGGAATGG
Organism: Amorphophallus konjac; assembly: GCA_022559845.1. NCBI lineage: Eukaryota > Viridiplantae > Streptophyta > Magnoliopsida > Alismatales > Araceae > Amorphophallus > Amorphophallus konjac. The sequence continues at coordinate 45,547,128 of CM040123.1, forward strand.
GATTTCATTATCTATCCAGACGGAAGGTCCGGATTGACTTAAAGAAATGTGTGTAGCAGCTTGGGCACGAAGCCGTTCGCTGGGAATGTAGGTTTCATCGTTAATGTGGGGTTTAATCATTAACACAAAGGGATAGGATTTCGTCATCTATCCAGACGGAAGGTCCGGATTGACTCGAGAACGTGTGTAGCTGCTTAAGCACGAAGCCGTTCGCTGGGAATGTAGGTTTCATCGTTAATGTGGGGTTTAACATCAACGCAAAGGGATAGGATTTCATCATCTATCCAGACAGAAGGTCCGGATTGACTCGAGAACGTTTGTAGCAGCTTAAGCACGAAGCCGTTTGCTGGGGATGTAGATTTCATCGTTAATGTGGGGTTTAACATTAATGCAAAGGAATGGGATTTCATTATCCATCCAGACGGAAGGTCCGGATTGACTTGACGAAATATGTTGTGTCTTTATCAGAGCAGACGAAAGGTCTACCCTGGATGGGTTTCAGCATCGATCAGGTAGTGTGCCGCTCCATCAGTAGCTGATTTCATCGCCGGTATTAGGTTTATACCAATGCAAGGAGTTCCATAGGTTTCATCGGGATAAACGTAAGGTCTAAACCGGATAGGTTTCATCGTTGATCGGGCAGTGTGCCAATCGATCAATAGCAGGTTTCATCACAGTGGGACATATGATAGGTTTCATCAGAATAGATGTAAGATCTAAACTGGAGAAGTTTTACCGTGGTGGGTCTCGGGCAGAAAGTGGAAGTGTTTTATCAGAATAGACGGAAGGTCTATTCCGAGATGGGCTTTAGCATTGATCAGGATGATATGCCTTATGATCAACGGGGTTTCATCATCGGTGGGACATGCGGTGGATGTGCTGCCGAAGGAGATTCATGAAGTGAACTTTTTATATTACCACATTACTGACCCAAGTGCCCTTTCGGGTTTTCACCGGAGCCAGCCCCCTCTTGCTTTTGTCCACGCGCCCTCTCGGCTTTTTATGTGGCGGGGTACCCAATTTTGCCCGTAGCGCCCTTTCGGGTTTTCGCCAAAGCCGGGTTGTTTGCCATTTTTGCACTCGTCCAAGATGTTTTGGACAAGTCCGACGGGGCACCTCTATTTTAAGCCCCATTTCTTATCATTTTTTTTCTATCATTTCTCCCTTTTTTTTTATTCTCACGTTGTTTTCTGAGCATGTGCCATTCATTGATGTGGGGTGAACATCAACGCAAAGGAGAGTAGGGCTTCATCACGTAATTCAGATGAAAGGTCTGAACTGAAGTTGGTGGACGGCGGCTTGGGCATGAAGCTGTTTGCCAGGAATGTGGATCTTATCGCTGGTGCGGGGGTAAACATCAACTCAAAGGAGAGCGGTTTCATCGTCTACTCGGACGGAGGGTCTGAGTGACGTTATCATGTAGCAGCTCAGGCATGGGGCCATTCCGTGGAAATGTGCATAAATTTTATCGTTGACGTTGGGCGAACATCAACGCAGAGGAGAATGGGATTTTATCATGCAATACAGACGGGAGGTCCGAACTGATGTTGATGTGTAGCAGCTTAGGCCTGAAACCGTTCGCTGAAAAGGTGGATGAGTTTTATCGTCGATGTGGGGTAAACACCAACGCAAAGAAGAATAGGGTTTCATCATTTAATCCAGACGGAGGGTCCGAACTAATGTCTAGTGTGTAGCAAAGGAGTGACCCTCCTGATTGTCATCAGTCTTCATTTATCTGTCCATTCGCCACTCCCCCTGAATATCTTTATCATTTGTTGACAGATTTGCACTGGTATGAACCCAATACCGATGATGAAACCTGCTATTGATCGATTGGCACACTGCCTGATCAACGATGAAACCTATCCGGTTTAGACCTTACGTCTATCCCAATGAAACCTATGGAACTTCTTTGCATCGATATAAACCCAATATCGATGATAAAATCATTCACTGGTCGACTGGCACATTGCCCCGACCGGCTTTTAAACCTACCCGGGATTGACCATTCGTCTGTTCCGGATGATACTCTAAACCTTTTCATTCACTTTTCGGCAAACAACCTCACTTGCAGCACATATGGCCGAAAAAGACATCCGCTACTACCTACAAAATTCGGTTTAAGCACCCTCCGGATACCGTCACGCGGTGGAGAGAGTTCCCCATCCTTTCTCTGAAGGGGTGGACGCTCTCCTGCTAAATACGGGCTATCCGCATGAGGATTGCTAAAACCGCTACCAAATCATCATGAAGTAATGGTGATGCAATAAGTGAAGAACAGCCACACATGAGACCAGCATAAAGATTCCTCTTCACTATATAAAGAAGAAAAAGAGTACAAGAAGAGCCCCTGAGGGGGAATTGTATTACAAAAAGAGGAGAAAAAAAAAGAAGAGATGTTCACTGGCGCCGGAAGATGTCTTCGAAAGCCAGAAGACCCACATACGGAGCAGCCCCCAACTCATGTAGACGAGCCTCCTCCTCTTGTAGCCGAGCGGACTCGTCCTGAAGAGACACCACCTACCCCTCCAACAGAGCTACTTCCTCTGCGAACTGTGGCCGAGAGGTTGTTATCTGTGGCAGTTCAGCTCAGAGATCAGCCAGTTCAGCTTCTAGAATGTTTATCCGGTTGCATATAAACTGCTCCCGCTGTGTCAGAGACTGCAGTTGGCCTCGACGCTCCTGAAGGATAGAGCTTATCTTCCCCAGCTCAGATTTACACTCTACTTTCTGCAACTTCAAAGCTGCCAGTCTGTCAGACATAACACGTGCCCGGAAATCCTGGCGGTGTACAAATTTTAGCAACAACAGAACATGTTGGGCCCATGTTTCTAAAGGATAGCCCATCGCCTGCAGACCAGCAGTGAAGCGTTCGGCTATCTCTTTTAACTGCTGATAAGTCAGTCCAGGCTGGGACTCCACCAGTTGGCGCAACATGTCCAGATTTTGCCAAACAAAGCTCTCGGATGAAGCAAAGCCAAGGGAAGGGAATGGGGTTACTTCGAAAGTCACCTCACTGTCAATATCTGCCCATAATGCAACATCTGGCTAGAAGGAAGAAGACGAGAGATCTGCTGAAGAGGCCGATTGGACCTTCTCTATAATTTCTTGCAGAGCAGAGGGTTCTTCCACCGCCACCTCCTCAAGGGCTGCTGTTTGAATGCTCGGATGGGAAGCGCTCGTGAGTGCTGGAGCTGTTTCTTCATGGGTCTCCGGTGCAATGGCTGCATCTTCAACGTTCTCTTCCCGGGGCACCCCCTCCTCCGACTCTGAAACCATGGAGATTACTTTTGAGCCAGCTATGGATAACTGGCCAGTCTCTGCAGCAGTTGCCTCCTGCTCGGCCATCTCTTCTGCAACGACTACTTCCTTCAGTGATGAGGCCGCAGGGGCTATGACTCGAAGGGGCAGGGGTTCAATCTACATAATCGCTGTTGTAGGGATCACTGATTCAGGTGCAATAGTCATCACTGTGGCCAGTACAAAAGTAGAACCCCTAGCTGGGTCCGCCTCAGCTCTAAAATCTAAAACTCTGATAAGAGCTGAGCTCTCCCCCGAGGCTCCCAAGTCCAAGAACGCCAGGTCCGTAGAAGACTGTACCCTCACTGGCACGGGGCGAACAATCCCAGAAATGCCCACACAGGTTGCTGACGAAACATGGATGATAGCCAAGGCTTCAGATGGAGTGGCCTCAGAAACTGCAGTTGTTACTGGGCTGGTGACAGCAGGTTCCTGTGAACAGATCAAGACGACATCAAGCAGTGAATAAAAAAAAGAAGAGCCGATGAAATGACAACATAAAAAACAAGGAGAAGAGACTCACTCTTAATGTGATGTCAATGTCCTCAAAGGAGTGCAGGGGAGAGGAAAGCTCCGCGGCTGAAGCAACAAAGGGAGGGGTTATGTCTGCTTCGGTATCCAGACCAGCAAATTCTTCTTGTAGCTCCTTCTCAGAAGACAGCACTAGCAATTTGGGAGGGTGGAACAGTGGAAGAATTTTGGTGGATACGGATGGGACCCCTGATTGGGAGATGTCCGCCTCGCTATCACTGAAACCTGCTTTTTCTTCCTCTGCATCAGAGACAGTCGCAGAGCTACTGGAAGATATTTCCACACTATCCACAGGCTGGGCAGTCATTTCTGGAGCATGTCGGGATGTGGACCGGGTAACTATGTGCCTTGTGGGAGCAATGCCCTATTTCGTCTGGGTTTTGTGACCCTCCTGTGGCTGAGGCACATCTCTTGCCGCTGCTATGACTCCATCCTCCTCTCCGACTGTCACCGCAGTGAAAAGTCTGTGAGAAAGATGACAGAAGAATGATTGAAATGCGCGCCGAGAACCCATTAATTCCGCGCTGGGAAGCTGTGGTGCGCCGAGAACCAGGCCCTATGCGCCAAGAAGCCATCTGAAGCTATTAATGAAGCATAAAATTGTCAGAAAATATGGAAAAACAAAGAAAAGGAATATACTGAAACCATTACAGTAAAGCTATCAGGCTGAAGATCAAAGAAAACCAGTATTGAAAGGCTGAGAAAGATACTCTCAGATGCTAAATGATGCACCTGCGGACACCGTGCCGCTTATTCTGCACTTACGCCATCCACAGGTGGGGGGTATTTGTTGACACCTAAAATATAATCAAGAACAAAGATGGGACCGAAGAGAAGATCAAATCAGAGATGAAGATCCCAGGGATTCCTACAAAGTCAGAATTGAAGAAGAGCCGTCACTACCAATACCTCACCGGGCTGAAGCCTTCTCTGGCCAAGCTGATGTCCGGCACTGCCGTCGTTCAGACGGTGGTGTTGATTAAAACCATGTCAACCCCTATACAGTCACGTGACTGATGAAGAATAGCTTCGGGATATTCTGATGACTATAGAATGGGATCTACGTTGCTTATCCCCCACTATGGATACAAAGGATCAAATGAATGCCAAGGTAGATGCAGTAACTGTGACAGCTCGTGCCACTAACAAAAGGGAGCCCAAATGACTAAAGCCCCTAAATGGGCCACAGTCCTTGGCGCCGAGTGACCATAAGTGAAGCCCAAGTCTCCCACAGTTGGCGCGCCGAGGAGCCTTGCTGCAAGGAAGGGCGCCGAGACCACGCCAAGCCAGGAAGGGGGGTGCTATGCCTATAAAAAACCCCATTTCCTCCACTTACGAAGGGATATAAAAGAGAGAGAGGTAATAGGGACAGATAAGAGGGCAATAACGAGAAAAAAAAGAAGAGGAGAGAAACAGAAGAAAGAAAAAGGGAAGAAGAGCGACTGCTGCGGAGTCTGAAGAAGGAGGAGAAGGTCTGTCGGCAAAGGGAGAGGAGCCAATACTCCGCCCTCCCCCATCCTTTGCTTCTTCGCTTTTCATTCCTCCGATGTATATCCTCTGCATCTTTTTTTTTACTTCCTCCGAAGAATGATGTTATCTCCCCTCCCCATTTCCTATGAACTGTCATAGTCAAATGATGTAATCGACGATATATATGTATGAACGAGCAAGGTCTTTTCCCTTGATTTCAACATCGAATGCGTCTAGTTCTTGTTCTCCGGACACCTCTTCGATGTATGCTGTTGCTTTGCACTGGTGGAGAGTGAAGGTAGATGTATGGGCGTCTGGAGGCGGGAGTCCGGCGTGTGTATTGGCCGTGATTCTCTACTCTCCCTTGTTTCTGCTCTGGTAGAGAAGGCAGCAGGGTCCCTCATTTGAACCCATGGATGGTTGGGACCCAGGGCTTCCGAGGAGTCCCAGTTTCGTGGGCTTTACGGCCTCTCATCTCCGAATGTTTTCTCGATGGTAATTCTCTATCTGCACTGCAAGCCAGAAGTCAATGACTATTGTATTCGGGCACTGTATGTGAATTTGGCTCCGAAATCCCTCCCCCAATCTCATGGGTCATTAAGTTCCGGAGCTGATTCCCAAATCCCCTCACTGTCGATTTCCCCCAATATCATCGTCTGCCTTTTTCCTTGGGTCTCTCTGTCACTAGCTGGACCTGAGACAGCCTATCTCATGGTCTCCGCTAGCGCATCTGTGAGCAACAATATTTAGGTGACACTGATTGTCACTCTGCCCCGACGAACATCTCTGGTCGAGTTCAATTTCCATGGGTAACCAGCCTGCAGCTAGACTTCTTGATATCCCTCAAATCCCCTCTGAAAACCCCTGACCAAATCCTTCTAAAAATCTACCAATGAACCCTTCGGAAACCCCGAATTGTATTCTTCTGAAAGTCTACCAGTAAACCCCTCTGAACCCCAGACTAAATCCTAATGAGAAGCTGGCAGCTGACCCCTTTGAAGTGCCATGTTAAACCTCACATCCTGGCGAGCAGGAGTTCCCGACGCCAAATCTTCTCGGCGCCCTGAAATCACTCGATGCCAGCCTTCGCGCGCCGAGACCTTACCCCCCCCCCCCCCTCGCATCGAGATCTCCCGACCTGGGCGCGCCGGGAACTCTCCACCGCGCCGGGATCCCATGCTGACTTCCTCGCCGCGCTGAGAACTAGCCTCACACCCTCCTTGTTGCACCGGGAACCCTCCAAGGCCTGTAAAACCCACTCAATCAGACCCATCCTATAGCCCAGGCCCCACTGGATCGCCAGAGGAGTATGAGTCTTGTTGGGTCCCGAAAGTCGTTAATCAAGAGGGGAGGGGTGAATTGATTGGCCAATAAAAATTAATTACCCCGCGACACACAAAAAGAAGTAACAAGGATACAAATGAACTCAAAGCAAACAAGCACTCAAGCTCACCGGAACAAGGTCTCTCTCGTTAGAACAGAATAAGATGCGAGTGAGGTATGGCACTACAAGATAACACTCAGCTAAGCGTGTAGCCCACTCGAAGCAAACCATGAAAAACAAACCACAGAGGAGGCACAAGATTTTTAGGTGGTTCGGGTACACACGTGTGTCCCTACGTCCACCCCTCACTCGGAGGATAACACTCCACTAAAAAGTGAGCCACACACACACTGTATCACCAGCCAACACACACTCAATGGCCTTTCTTGGCCACTACACACACACACACACACTCTTGTGTCACATATCACGAGCACACACTCACAAATCTGTTTCAAGATGATTTAAAGTACAACAATTTTCCAGATTTAACAATAAGCACTAAAGAAGATCAGAGTAGAAAAGATTTCTAGATAGAACTCCCCCTTTGTCTTCTTTGAATCTCCTTTGATACTTCAGCAGGATGATGAACACACTTTGTTGGAGTGTGAAGCAAGGCAGCACGAATAGGGGTTGAAGCTTGATTTCTGATGCAGATTTCAGTTGTATGTGATTTTGAACCTTGATTCAAGCTCCTTCCATTTGATTTTAGCTTCAGAGCAAGGTGGAGGTCGAGCTTGGGATGGCTACTGCGAACCTGCACACACTTAGGTTAGAACTTCAAAAACCAAACTCTTCTCACTTGCCTTCTTGGGTTTTTGATCCAAGAGAGAGGGTTATATCCCTCTAGGACGGACAAGGGATGCAGCTGGGACAAGATCTGCAATTCCTGGAGAGATTCCAAGCGCAAAGAAGGAGAGATTTGACTTGGAAACCGCAGACGAAAGAAGTCCAAGAATGCGGCTCCGTGAAGGTGTCGACACCTGGTGTCGACACCTGGGGCATTAGAATGAGAAAACAGCAAAAAAGAAGTTCTGGGCGCTGGGTGTCGACACCTGGTGTCGACACCTGGTGTCCTGGCTTGCTGCCAGGTTTCCAACAGGTAGGTGTCGACACCTCCTGGACTGGCTGCTGGAAAGCTCAATCAGGAACAGAAGTCGACACCTGGAGTCAACTCCTGCCCTGCCAGAAGGTTAAAAAGCCCAAAAAGCTAAGGATTGAACTAAGAACTCCTCCAAGGTTGAAGACATGATAAAAGGAGATTACTATGAGGTCTTCCAACCTGCAAAAACACCAAGTGATCATTAGATTGGTAAAACATTATAGTGTTCATAAAGTAACCATACTTTTTAACTCTTCTTTAATGAAAGTAGGACTTAAAGGATATGGCCAAGGTAGGCCAATTCAAAACGTATTCCATTTCCCATTTGAATGAAAGATTCATAACAAACCACATGAGAATGTCTCCTTCACAGTTTGCCTGAATTCACCATCGGTCTTCAGTTAGCTTGCTCATTTGTTAAATTGACATTCACAAAGCATTTTGAGTGTAAGCCAAACTTCACCACACGATCAAAAAGATATTCATAAGAGAATGAATCCAGTTTGCACTAATCAAGTTTACACATGGCATTCATTAATCATCAAAACATATATTTCCACACATCATACCCTCGAGGTAAAATAATCTCCCCCTTATTGATGATGACAATGATGCTATGTGATATGATAAAAGCCCGGTGACTAGGGCGTAGTCTTTGTTGCAATTGAGAGCACTTCCATCACATATAAATGGTTTCCATGCTAGAAAGCATACATAAAACCACGAATGAAAATATTCATTGAGTTGAAATGACATTCACAATCATAAAGAGGAGTTTCATAGCCACACTTAAAAAGCCTTCTTAACAACGTTGAGTTGGATTACAAGAGACAAAATGATCATGTATGATAATGCAACAAGTACAGCACGATCACAGGACCCACCACGGACAAGACGACTAGACATGCATGCAAGCAACACTGTCTAAACAGGCAACAAAAGCAACAAACATGCAGGCACACATAGGCACACATACATAACATAGATACTATAATAGCATATAGCTAAAGCTAGCAGCTAGATAATGAAGTCCCGCGATCAATGACACCTAAGAGGGGGGTGAATTGGGTGATAACAAATTTTACTAAAACTTTTACCCTTTTTACAAAATATGTGATAAACAATAGTTAGCAAATGAAAACTAATTAACCAATTCTCTCAAACTTTCCGTTCCCACACGACCATACAACGAAAACAATCAAACCACACAAATAACACATAATGCACAGCGGTTTTTAAGGTGGTTCGGATGCAACGACGGCAATCCTACGTCCACCCCTCACCAAACCCGGTGAGGCTTCACTCGGGGATAAATCCCCAAACGGAGACGACGCTCCAACCACACACGCAAGATGACGCCTGCCCACACACACGGGGACTCGCCCCAAAATACACACACACACGGAGACGAAGTCTCCAACACGATCCAACAAGCAGTTCAACAAGACACACACATGCTGCGACAAGTGCAGCACTCCACACACACAAACACTAAGATCAGGATAAATCCACACACACACGTAGATCTAAGAAGACCTACGCACACACGAATCAAGTACGACACACACACACACACGACCACGGATCCAACAATGATCCACACACACACGAGTTTGCAGTTTATAAGAAACACAAATCTGAAACTATAAAGCACAAAACACAAACATGAATAAACCACAGTTTAGAAAGCTCCTGATTTGGCTTCCTTTTCGATGTATGCTGCTGATCTTGAATGTTGCCTTCACTCTTGCTTGAATGACTTCAAGTGGATTGTGCAAACCTTGCTCTTTTCACTCTTGTACAACCTTCTTCTCAAATTCGTGCTTGCTTGATTCTTCTTCTTTCTTTCTTGGGCAATCTTCCTTTCTTGCTTGCTTCTTTTCCTTGGAGGATGTTGGCTTCAGATCTACCTTGAATGGCTTGAAGTTGGATGAAGATTGTTGCTGCACGAGGTACTGTTCACGGAGCTACAGTACCCTCTTCTTCCTCCTTGGATAGCCTCCCCTTGGATCTCTTGGATAGATAGGGTTATGACTCTAATAGGATGTTTTATAACCCTTGGAAGGTCTATGGACAAGCCCTAGACCAGATCCACAAATTCTGGAGGGTTTGGTGGCTTTGGGATTAAACAATATCAAGAGGAGATGCTTCTTTCGAGATGGAAAAAAGTCAACATTTTTGGCTTATCGGGGCTGGCGGTCGACCTGCAGCTTCTGGCGGTCGACCGCTACTGAGAAAATTGCTAGCCGTTGGTTTCTGGGAATTTTGGTCGACCTAAACTTTCTGGCGGTCGACCGCTAGCTATAGTAATTTTAGGTCAACCTAAACTGTCCTTTAGGTCGACCTAAACCTGCAGAAAAAATAAAAACATTAGTAAACATGTAAGAACACATGCCCAATGATCCCAAGTGATGAATGCATGAAGTACATACATGAAATCATTAACAAGGAGGATGAAAACACTTAGAAAACTCAATCAACCATAACATAACATCAAGATCATATGGCTATCCAATTTGTGCAATAAGATAGCATCATTGAACCAAATTTCATATATCATGAGGATGCCATTCAACAATGTGATTGGGTCTAATTTGCCAAGTGTATATGCAATGTGAGAACACATATCAACCATATATCCTATCAAGATCAAAAACTCCAAATGGAAACTTACCATTTTCTCCCAAAAATATACACATGCAAAGTGCCAAGTTCTCACCATGAATCTTGATACCTTTGCATATGGGATTGGCATTCCATTTTAAACCTACATAAGAGAGTAAATGAAGTTAAGACAATGCAAGTTCAATCACTTCGATGCCATCTACCACTTTCAAACAAGATTCTCATGAAGCCTTCATTTTGTGAATCCAAATGATCTATATATGCATCCCATTGACATCAAACATTCAACCAAATATTATATACAAACCAAGGATCAAGACCATATAATTGTTGCCATTTACGACCATGTAATCGTTGCCATTTGCCATCCGAACCATGCAAGTTTAGTTATCATCACGTAATCACACATTAAGTTTAGTTATCATCAAAACCATAACAGTCATGAACAATAATCACAATAATCATCAAAACCATAACTCAACAATCTCCCCCTTTTTGATGATGACAAACTTATTGATGATGACAAACTTAATGATAAGCTTATTAATGATGATACAACAGAATGGCACAAAAATTCTTCTTCCCTGTCACACACACTCATCAATTTTTCTCCCCCTTTGACATAATCAAAAGGCGGGATAATTCAAATCTTTCTCCTCCTGTGACATGATCAACAATAGCAACAATGCTGGAAGAAGCCAAGCAAGGAAGAACAAGCATAACTCCCTTTGAGATAGTAATAGTCCATCATAGCAAATCAGAAGAAGCAATGACAAATCATAGACGAGCAAAGCAATATGATGCTAATCAGAAGAAACCAATTTGTGATTATTCTCACAAATCAATATGATACCATCCAAAGCAAAAATAGTCAACCATGTATTGATACCAATAGAAGGTGGTGATTGGCCTCAAGGATATGAACCAGTGGAGGAAGATGGGCACAGGATGGGGTGTTCAGCATGATAGCATTTAAAATCTAGATCCCATGGCAGATTTTCACAACAAACAAGAGCAGGAGGACATATCAAAAGGATTTTCTTTGATTTTCAAATTTTTAAATTTTTATATTTTGGTTTGAAATGCATGAAATGCAACATATGCAAGTGATGACATGTGGGATGATTAAGAGCTATCAAACTAATACGTATATATACATGCAACACAGCTCCCCCGTACTTATATAAGAAGGGAATGGGTGTAAGAAAGATGCAAGAGAGTCATGACAACCAGAATGCACATGTATGGCACATGGGAGATTGTGCAATCATGTAGGAGATTCATGCAATTGCTAAAGCAGTCAATCAACTTTCTGAATACATATTAAATCAAATTTCCAGATGTGTAAGTGAGTAACATAAAAATGATAGTTATAATATGGATATTCAGATTTTCAGATCAACACAATGAGACATTTTACAGACTGCACTTCAATTTTGAGAACAGCGTATTGGAGGCTACGCTCTACCACAATGAGTTTCACCAATATTATTCAACTCAACCAATATCACATGATAGTCAGAATTTTTCAAGAGTGATCAGGTTCAAATAATTCCTTTTTACGCGAGTAGACGCATGGAGCTCATGCCAGAATCTCCGGTTACTCAGAATACTGAATCATTTCACCTCAATTTGAATAGAGATACTAGTCAATACTTTTCAGATATGAACCACATCACGTCTCAGGTGACATGTGCCCAGTTTACTCAGTGAGACCGAGCATTGCTCTATCTTTCATTTTCATCCCAAATTTTTAAACAGGATAGGTAGGCAGCTTTTTCCTCAACTGTCTCTTCAACATACATGCAGCAAGTTTAACATCTCGAGAGTGTTGAAAAGAAATTCATATATCCTTATCTTTAACACTCATTTTCACATTTTGTGCAGGAAGTGTGTGAATTTGATTCAGCATGTATACCAAAAATATCATGAATACATAACAGTGCAGCTCCCCCTAAATAGATGCACTTATGAAATATAAACTCTCCCAGAGTGTATGATATGAAACACTCCAATAATGACTCAAATGCAGCATTATTAATCAAGAAGATATAAGGCCATAGAAATGTCAAGGGATGGGGTTGAATAGCATATAATATCACAGAAGCACACATTGGGAGTTTATGCAAATGCACTATGACATGCATGCGAGTAATGTGATGTAGATTTGATACCAATTGAATGGGCAATTTGATACCAATTGAATGGATGCCAACTGAATGAACTAAGTGCGACTAACGTATGAGTTCCAATGCAATACAACATATGAGCATATGAGAATGCGATGCGATGTGCAAAGTGATTCAGACTTTTGATTTTCATTTGCATGATCTAAAAGCACCTTATGCATGCATGCATGTATGCAAGATGAGAATGACAAATAGGATGCAAAAGCAAGATGAGAGCTTTGATTCCAATCTAATGTGACAACTTCCACATGAGACTATTCACATTCAATTAATGGATCAAACAAGCATCTTTTTCTGACATGATCTTTATGGATGAGGCTGCATACATGATCACAATTAAACAATGCAACCCAATTTTTAGAATTGTTCAAAGTCAGATTTTTAGAAATCTTTCACAAGTTTTGAAATTAGAAATCATTCACAAGCCAAATGTTTGAATCATGAGCAAAAACATATTTTCAATTGGAGATCACTCAGTCAATAGAGAGTGAAATAGCATTCATTTCAACTTGTTCAGCTAGCAAGACCCCCTTTGACAAAAATATGAATCTTAGAAAAATTCAGTGAAAGTGTAATATTTCTCTTATGATATGGGACTAGCTAACAAGGAGCAAATAATAGCATCAGAAAGATTCTTTCAAGGCCAAACAATTGATTTCTTCCAGTTCTGGTACAAGGCGGAGAACTTTGGTCCAAAGACCAACTCACGCATAATGAGAGTTTCCAGGTGAAGATAATCCACCTTTTCACTACTCAGTATTTGATATACCAGATACTAAGTTAAGCTTAAAATGTGCTAAAACAAACAGATTAAAGGATGTTCAATGGTCAACATAAGGTTCAAGATTTTCAGTTTCATTCAACCAATAAGCAAGTTAATCACAGCAGAATGGTGAATGACAGTTCAAGTTGAATCAATACCTGTCATCCTAAAATGTCACCAAGTGACAAAAGACCATTGCATGAACTGACGAGGCTGAATTACCTTAGTTTAGATGACAAGATCGAAGGCCTCCATGCACTAAGATTGCTAACTCCACGGCGGTTAGTACTTCAGATTTTACTTTTCATACCTTTACCTTGAGAATCTATTTTGATCCAAGCCTTCCACCATGTCTTGGGTACATACTTCAACACGTACAAGACTTTCACCACCTTGCACTTGAGTCAATCCTGGAAGTTGTTCTACATAAAGTAGCACATCTTCTTGTAGCAACTTGAGAGGGTTCTCATCATTTTCATCCTTGCAAGGTATTCTTCCAGTTGATTCAAGCTTGGTCATGACTAGCCCATCATCATTTAGATTTTGGGAGTATAATCTGCATCCAAAGACAGAAAGGTTTGATTTGTCAATTTCGATTCAAATTTAGTAATAATGACATGACAAATAATTTTAACAACCAACACCCCTAGACAGCTCTAGATGCAATGCATGACTCATGTGTGAACTTAAATGTTAATCCCATATGACGAATGTGATTGATCCCCCTTAGTGTGTGCATGAATGCAAGATGTTCAGTAACAATCCAATGACATATGTAACCTTTTAAGTAAATGACTTATAGTACCAGGCGGAGAACTTAAATCCAAAGATCACCTCACGCGTAGTGATAGTTTCCAGACAGGCTTAACCTGCCCTTCCACATGTCACCATTTGATATACTATGCAGTCGAGGATGATGAAGGTAGGAGGATTGCTATGCATTATCACATGAATTCACAATATTCAACTTATGCATGACAGAGTATGAAGGTGTATGCAAACTCAATATATGTAGTGAAATCATAATCTGAAGAATCTTCAAGCTCTCCTACAACAAGATGTTATTTGACAAGTGATATATGCACAAATATACAAACAAATATGAATGGAATGCATGTACGGACATATGCAAGACTACATGACTATATGACTCAAAACGAATCAAAACCTTACATAATCACTGGAGAGAGTAGGAGAGATATCACCTGAATGCTCAGATTCATTTTTTTTTATTTTTCTTCCATCCTGACTTATGCCACTTGGCCCGTGTGTCTTACCTTCTTGATGAAAATAAATTTCAGGCTTTACATTCCCAAGGCACACCTGCAAAACAGATTTCTCATTTGACATTCTTAGGTACCCAAATCCTTTTGGGTCCTTGTGGGTTAGCAACAACATGGGAATGTGGTTTTCAACTTTTGACAACATTCAAATCATCATTTTTCTTTAGAAAATAATCATGCTTAACATTCCCAGGTTGACCAAAGTGATGGTAGAAGGCACGTGACATCATATTCTTCCTTCTCATGGGTTCTACTGATTTGTGTGCGTGAGCATGATGTGTTGAGTGGGAGTTCTTTCTCTTCAATAAGAACCAACAATGTGAAGTTTTATGACCCCATTTACCACAATGATTACAATGCATGGAAAGTTTTGTGGTGAATGCTTTCTTTGTATTTTTCAAAACAGTTTGGTTTCTACACGCTCTCAAATTATCATTCTTCATAATGAAACAATCATGCATGGCATGTCCAGATTTACCACAGTAAAAATATGAGAGTTTCTTTCTAGGTGGTTGTGTGTGTGTGGCAGAAATATGTTTATCATGCATGGAAGTGCTTGTAGCATTTTTAAATTTTTGATGCAAGTTGATTTTCTTTGTGGATGCATGTGTATGTACAACATGATTTTCCTTTTTCAAATTTTCATTTGATGTGCTGGATATGTTTGAACTGTGCACAAAAGATGTATAAACTTTATTTTCAAACTTCTTTTTGTTCACAGGATTATAGCCCAGCCCTTCCCTTTGAAAGTTCACTTTCATCCCCAACAGTTTATTCAAGTTTTCTTGACCATTTACAAATCTAGACAACAAATCATTCAAGTCAAGAATTTCAGATTGAAGAGATGAAATTTGTAATTCAGAGTTGATAAGTTCTTCTTCACAAGTAGAAAGACTAACATTCAACATGGCATTGGTAGTCTTAAGGCATTCTACTTCTTGCCTAAGTTCATCCACATTTTCACATTCTCTAACAACCACAGATTTTCCTTCTTCAAGAATCAACAATCTTTCAGAAATGGCCTTGTTCAATTCCTTCATTTTCTCATTTTCTTTAACAAGCTTTTCATCATGAATCAGTTCATTTATCAAGGTTTGATCATCGGCCATTAAATTCAGTTTTGCAGTCATCTCCTTATTTTCATTTCTTAAGGAGCATATTTGATCTTTATGAAATTCAATGTCAAACACATGAGCCTCAATCATTTCCTCTACATGCAAGTATTTTTTACAAGAGGAATTGCACTTACTTTGTTCGGCATCCTTTTTCAATTTTTTGTTTTCAGATTTTAGCTTCTTGTATTTTTCAGCAAGATCATCATATGCAATCAACAAATCTTCATAACTAACTTCATCTTCATTATCAGAATCAGAATTTACCTTTGAGCTTGATTCAATTTTCTGATTACTCCCTTGATCGCTCGTACTTGCCACAAGGCATTGATCTTCATGCTCTTCCCAGACTTTCGTTAAGCCATCCAAGATATCCTTTGCGGACGTGCAATGAGAGACAAAAGGAAACTGATTAGAATTGACTGCAGCAGTGAACAGCTTTAAAACCAACCGATTTTGATCATGTTTATGCTTATGCTTTTCAGCCCAGACAGCTTTGTCTTTAGGTAATTCATAGGGACCACAAGAGACAAGCTTCCATAGCTTAGGGTCGTATGAATTGACTAGACTGAACATTCTTCCTAACCACAAATTAAAATTTCAACCATCAAACACGGGTGGAGAATTCAAAGTATACATAATGGTACTCATTGATCTGGATCACTCTAGATCGTTAGATCTATAAAAATTAGAGCCTTGGCTCTGATACCAATTGAAGTCCCGCGATCAATGACACCCAAGAGGGGGGTGAATTGGGTGATAACAAATTTTACTAAAACTTTTACCCTTTTTACAAAATATGTGATAAACAATAGTTAGCAAATGAAAACTAATTAACCAATTCTCTTAAACTTTCCGTTCCCACACGACCATACAACGAAAACAATCAAACCACACAAATAATACATAATGCACAGCGGTTTTTAAGGTGGTTCGGATGCAACGATGGTAATCTTACGTCCACCCCTCACCAAACCCGGTGAGGCTTCACTCGGGGATAAATCCCCAAACGGAGACGACGCTCCAACCACACACGCAAGACGACGCCTGCCCACACACACGGGGACGCGCCCCAAAACACATACACACACGGAGACGAAGTCTCCAACACGATCCAACAAGCGGATCAACAAGACACACACACGCTGCGACAAGTGCAGCACTCCACACACACAAACACTAAGATCAGGATAAATCCACACACACACGTAGATCTAAGAAGACCTACGCACACACGAATCAAGTACGACACACACACACGACCACGGATCCAACAATGATCCACACACACACGAGTTTGCAGTTTATAAGAAACACAAATCTGAAACTATAAAGCACAAAACACAAACATGAATAAACCACAGTTTAGAAAGCTCCTGATTTGGCTTCCTTTTCGATGTATGCTGCTGATCTTGAATGTTGCCTTCACTCTTTCTTGAATGACTTCAAGTGGATTGTGCAAACCTTGCTCTTTTCACCCTTGTACAACCTTCTTCTCAAATTCGTGCTTGCTTGACTCTTCTTCTTTCTTTCTTGGGCAATCTTCCTTTGAATCCTTGCTTCCTTGCTTGCTTCTTTTCCTTGGAGGATGTTGACTTCAGATCTACCTTGAATGGCTTGAAGTTGGATGAAGATTGTTGCTACAGGAGGTACTGTTCACGGAGCTACAGTACCCTCTTCTTCCTCCTTGGATAGCCTCCCCTTGGATCTCTTGGATAGATAGGGTTATGACTCTAATAGGATGTTTTATAACCTTTGGAAGGGCTATGGACAAGCCCTAGACCAGATCCATAAATTCTGGAGGGTTTGGTGGCTTTGGGATTAAACAATATCAAGAGGAGATGCTTCTTTCGAGATGGAAAAAAGTCAACATTTTTGGCTTATCGGGGCTGGCGGTCGACTTGCAGCTTCTGGCGGTCGACCGCTACTGAGAAAACTGCTGGCCGTTGATTTCTGGGAATTTCGGTCGACCTAAACTTTCTGGTGGTCAACCGCTAGCTACAGTAATTTTAGGTCAACCTAAACTGTCCTTTAGGTCGACCTAAACCTGCAGAAAAAATAAAAACATTAGTAAACATGTAAGAACACATGCCCAATGATCCCAAGTGATGAATGCATGAAGTACATACATGAAATCATTAACAAGGAGGATGAAAACACTTGAAAAACTCAATCAACCATAACATAACATCAAGATCATATGGCTATCCAATTTGTGCAATAAGATAGCATCATTGAACCAAATTTCATATATCATGAGGATGCCATTCAACAATGTGATTGGGTCTAATTTGCCAAGTGTATATGCAATGTGAGAACACATATCAACCATATATCCTATCAAGATCAAAAACTCCAAATGGAAACTTACCATTTTCTCCCAAAAATATACACATGCAAAGTGCCAAGTTCTCACCATGAATCTTGATACCTTTGCATATGGGATTGGCATTCCATTTTAAACCTACATAAGAGAGTAAATGAAGTTAAGACAATGCAAGTTCAATCACTTCGATGTCATCTACCACTTTCAACCAAGATTCTCATGAAGCCTTCATTTTGTGAATCCAAATGATCTATATATGCATCCCATTGACATCAAACATTCAACCAAATATTATATACAAACCAAGGATCAAGACCATGTAATCGTTGCCATTTACGACCATGTAATCGTTGCCATTTTCCATCCGAACCATGCAAGTTTAGTTATCATCACGTAATCACACATTAAGTTTAGTTATCATCAAAACCATAACAGTCATGAACAATAATCACAACAATCATCAAAACCACAACTCAACAGATAACTCTCCCCCTTTGGCATCAGCAAAAAGAAAGGGGAGCCGAGAGTACAAGTAGCAAGTACCAGCGAGTAACAGCAGGACTCAATCAGACCCGGAGGAAGGCGGTGGAGGAGGTCGGCGAATATAATCCACAATGTCTTGGAACTGCTGGGTTTGAGCATCCATGGCGGATTTAAGAGAATCAATGGAGGTGTTGATGGACTGAAAAGTCTGGAGATAGGTGGCATGATTAAGCTTCAATTCGGCCACATCCTGAGTAAGAACATCCATAGTTTCCCTCATTTCACCGACATCACCAATCAAAGTCTCCAAAGTCAATCGGATCCCCTGATCATCTGGGAACTCAGCAGAAGTCCCAGAAGTTCCACCCAGTGCAGGCGGTTCATCGTCCTCATCATCTTCTGCATCAGAGTCAAGTACATACTCTTTTTCTTTCACTGATTTTAGATGCCGAACCAATCGGCCTTGTGCGTTTTTCTCATAGCCCATATTATGGAAAACTGAATGAACTGTGTAGATGTCTCCGTCACGCAAGGTTTGATAAGGTTCCTTGCTCAAATCAATAGATGCCATTCGAAAAATCGCAGTTAGTGATGCGGCATACGGAAGTGTGCGATTCCGATTATGGAGACAAGCTGTAATGTGCTGGAACAAAAGGACTGGAAAATTGATCGGTTGTCCTAGTATCAAATTTGCAAGTATAAAAATCTGTTGATCAGTGACTTTCTCTCTCCCTCCTGCTTTGGGAAGTAGGATGGTAGTAACCATATGATGTAGAATGCGCTGCAACGAGGGAAAAAGATTGGCGTTTAAGCCACTAACAGACCGGTTTTGCATATCTTCCCCGGTCAAGAGTTCATAGGCCACGTCTTCATCAATCATGGCCTCGCCATGAAGTTCACCTGTAGCTGGCATTTTGAATGCACGGGCTTGCTGTTCTTCGGTAATCCCCAATATGTGTCCATTGACCACAGTCATATATTTGTTGTTCTTGAGAAACATATTCCCATAAAATTGAAGAACAAGAGAATGATATACCCTTCTGTGATCAGCCATAAAGGAGATGAGATTCAGTTGATTCTTTACCAGAGGAAGCAACTCAGGCAGACCTTGGTGAAGATCGTTGAAATCAACCGCTCGGGGTCGGAGAACGTTCCGATCCATCATTTTGAATTGAGCAGCAGTAGGTTTTTCCAGAATAGCTTTGTGTTCCTTTCTCTTGGCCCGAGCTTCCCTCTTGCGGCTGGACTCCTCAACTGGTTCCTTGCCCAGAGCACGGCGTTTGGGCACCATGGGAAACCGATCTTCGAGGGAGACGAAAGAGGAGGAGATGGGATGAGTTTGGGACGACTCTAGGGCCCTTACCACGGATGGGAGGAATCTCCACAGCTCATCCACGCTCCAGGGGACTAGCGGCTGAAGGGGAAGGGCGATGGATGCTCGTCCAAGAGGAATCGCGGGTGCCACAGTGAAGTCCGCTTGTTCTAGGGCTGGAATGTATGAAGGGAGAACAAGAAGAGGTTGAAGGGAGCAAGGATCGTGGCACTGTTGAAGGAGGGGCGTTTGGGTGAAATATAAAATGGGTTTGAGAAGTTAAGAGGGGTTTTAACCCCTTGCGAACCGATTCACGGACGAACCGTGACCAGTAGGTGTCGACTTTAGGAGTCGACACCTGTCGCGCCCAAATCTGCCCAGAAATGATTTTTCCAGGTGTCGACTTTAGGTGTCGACACCTGCCTATAGGCGAGTCAAAAATGAATTTAGTGCAGGGAATGAATATTCCAAGAATCAAGTTTGAAGTCCCAAATGACTAGAAATAAAATTGGATCAATGTAAAGAGGATATATGATGTTTTTGTCCAAGGGGTAGTTCGAAGCCATTTTAAATCATATAGAGCCTTGCTCCATAACCAAATTTCTGAACAAGATTTTATCCCGCTGTTCTAGTGGCAATGCCTTATTAAACAAGGAGTTCATATAAATAGCTATAGAAGAGCAAAAGTTATTCTCTGAATTTGGATTTTTTGAAGGACATAAATATATACATACATACCAAGCATATGGATATGACAATACAAGCACACGCAATGTAACTCACAAAAGCAAATATGATGCATATGCATGGTCCAAGGGTATTATGCAACACACAATCTAGTGGTGAAATGCAGATGCAAATGCATGAGACAGTCTAAAACAAGTGAATGGCACAAGCTAGCTCTCTAGACGACAAATGCCTAACTCTCTCCTAAAAGAAGTGAATTTATCTTCATTGAGAGGTTTAGTGAAGATATCAGCAATTTGATTGTTTGTATCAATAAATTTAATTTCAACATCTCCTTTGCTAACATGATCACGTAGAAAGTGGTGCCTAACCTCAATATACTTTGTGCGAGAATGATGCACTAGATTTTTTGACAAGTTTATTGCTGAAGTGTTGTCACAAAGAATGGCTGTGTTTCCTAGTGTGATGCCAAAATCAATCAATTGTTGCTGTATCCAGAGCACTTGGGCAACGCGGCTACCTACGGCCACATATTCGGCCTCGGCAGTTGATAATGCCACAGAATTTTGTTTCTTGGAGGCCCATGAAACCAAGCAACCTCCGAGGAACTGGCAGTACCCACTAGTGCTCTTCCTGTCTATTTTGCAACCCGCGTAATCAGCGTCAGAATAACCAACTAATTCAAGAGCTGAAGTACGCGGAAACCAAAGACCCAAATCACAAGTTCCAGCAATGTATCTAAAAATCCGCTTTACGGCTGACATGTGTGATTCTTTGGGATTCGATTGAAACCTTGCACACAGACATACTGCATATTGAATGTCGAGCCTACTTGCTGTCAAATATAACAAGGATCCTATCATGCTCCTGAAAAGTGTTTGGTTGACGGGTTTACCTTGGTTATCTTGATCAAGTTTCAGAGATGTGGACATGGGAGTGGGTTGTGGTTTAGTTGATGTCAAATTAAATTTCTTGAGCAGGTCCATTGCATATTTCTTCTGGGTTATGAATAAACCATCAACTGTCTGAGTCACCTGCAATCCCAAGAAAAATGTTAGCTCACCCATTAGACTCATTTCAAATTCACTTTGCATCAATTTGGCAAAATCTTTACTTAGAGAATCCTTAGTGGAGCCAAAAATGATATCATCTACATACACTTGAACAATTAGTATTTCCTTACCATTCAATTGTGTAAAAAGTGTTTGATCAACATTACCTCGCTTGAAACCATTTTGAACAAGAAAATCACTTAATCGTTCATACCATGCTCGAGGTGCTTGTTTCAGACCATAGAGAGTCTTGTCAAGCTTGTACACATAGTCTAGATGTTTCGGATCTTCAAACCCCGATGGTTGCTCCACGTACACGTCCTCCTAGATAAAACCATTTAAGAATGCACTTTTCACATCCATCTGAAACAGTTTAATGTTATTACAACATGCAAATGCCAAAAGAATTCTCACTGCCTCGAGTCTAGCTACAGGAGCAAATGACTCATCAAAATCAACTCCTAGCTCTTGGCTATAACCTTTGGCAACAAGCCTCGCCTTGTTTCTAGTTACAACCCCTTGATCGTTTATTTTATTACGAAAGATCCATATGGTTCCAATCACAGAGGTGTCTCTAGGACGAGGTACGAGGAACCACACCTTGTTCCTTTGGAACTGGTGTAATTCTTCTTGCATGGCCAAGATCCAAGAATCAACCTTTAATACATCTTCTAAGGAGTGAGGTTCAGATTGTGAAAGTAATGCAATGTAATCTAGATTTTCAACTTCCCTGAACGAGGAACGCGTTCTTATTCCTTCTTCCACATTGCCAATGACATCCTCTGGCGATGGTCTTTTGCAAACGTCCATTGCCTAGGCAGCTGTAATTCAATTTGGGCTTGCTGATTTTTGTCATCAATTTGTTGATTTTCTCCTTCTGGGTTAATTGATTTCTTTGACCTCTCTTCGGCATCATCATTTTCTGATTCTTCTTCCTGCAAGACAAGTTTGTTATTGGAGTCTTTGGATGATGATTCATCAACTATAACATGGGGACTTTCCTCAACTACAAGAGTTCTCAAGTTATACACTCGATAGGCTCTTGAGCTAAGGGAGTATCCAAGAAATATCCCCTTATCACTCTTGGGGTCAAACTTTGCCAGGTCCATCTTGCCATTATTATGAATGTAGCATATAGAGCCAAAAGGTTTGAAGTAAGAAATATTCAGTTTCTTACCTCGATATAGCTCATAAGATGTTTTCTTTAACAATGGCCTTACCATAGCTCGGTTTATTATGTAGCATGTAGTGTTCACGGCTTCAGCCCAGAAATACCTCGACAGGTTGTTTTCATTTAGCATAGTTCTGGCCATTTCAACTAGTGTTCTGTTCTTCCTCTCAACGACCCCATTTTGCTCAGGGGTCCTTGGTGCGGAGAAGTTGTGTATGTAGCCTTGAGTCCTGCAGAAATTGCTAAACTCATGGTTATCAAATTCTCTGCCATGATCACTCCGCACGGTCTTGATGCACCAACCTTTTTCATTCTGAACTATCCTGCAAAACGCCTCAAACTCCATCAAAGCATCACTTTTGTTAGAGAGAAAATACACCCAGCTATATCTCGAAAAGTCATCCACAATCACAAACCCATATAGCTTACCACCCAAGCTGTGAGTTCTGCTTGGTCCAAATAGATCAATATGGATCAATTCAAGGGGCCTGGAAGTGGTTACTTCACTCTTACATTTGAATGATGTTCTTGTTTGTTTGCCCCGGCTGCATGCCCCACAAATTTCTTCATTTGTAAGCTTCAACTTGGGTAAGCCAACGACCAGATTTTTCCTAAACAACTTCATCATCACATTGAAACTAGCATGCCCAAGACGGTGATGCCATAACCATGCATCATCATAATTTTTTGCAACCAAGCAAAGATTTTTATGTGAAGCATCATCAAGGTCAATCATATAAACATTGTTGTGTCTAAACCCTATGAACTTGATTTCATGAGAATTTCTATCCACTACAGTGCAGTGAGTAGAATCAAAAGACACATTGCAACCTTTGTCACACAGTTGACTTATACTAAGAAGATTGTGATGCAGGCCTTTGACAAGCAAAACATTTTCAATTACTTGAGTTTCCTTCTTACCTTCTCCAACAATTTTTCCTTTGTCCTTTCCCCCAAAGGCTACCATTCCACCATCTTTTTCTTGCAGGTCTGCAAATATTTCCTTGTTTCCCGTCATATGCCTTGAACATCCACTATCCAGGTACCATTTGTTCTTTTGAGCTCCAAGGCAGACCTGCAAACACAAGAAGAATACTTATGGGGTTTTTGGTACCCAAGCAAGCTTGGGTCCTCGGTGGTTAGACAGAAAAGGCTTGTATGATCTATTCATAATTCTAGCAAAATTTTCATCATCAAATCTCATGGTTCTGCACTCATACATATCATGGCCTAATCTTCCACAATAAAAGCATGTAGTGATTTTGTTATCACGGTTTCTTCTCCTGTTCACATTCATAAGTGAATTATGCATTTGTGTGTTAGATGATGAGGGAAATGAACTTCTTGGAACCCAAGGAGTCATGTAGATTTTGGACTGAGATTTGTTTCTCTTTTCAAATGTGAGTAGAGAACTTTCTTCATGAGGACTTACACAGGTGTTCATCACATGTTTCCCCTTTTTTAAGATAGCAAGATCATTTTTCAATTCATTTATCTCAAGCAACAAAATTTCAATTTTCTTTTCAGCAGTCTCCTTGGTTTGATTACATGTGAGTTTTTCAAACCTCTCTTGTCCAAATCCTTTTTCAATTCTTCATGCATTTTGATAAAAGCAGTTTGATCTTCACGCATGCATGAGCTCTCTTCTTCAAACAATTCAATTTTGGACATTAGAGTTTCATTTTCTTGTTAGAGAGTATCAATTTCAGATTTCAAGGAATTGCAATTTTCACAATGATTTTCAACATGTAAAAGATGCTCAATCTTCTTTTTCAGAAGTTTATTTTCATATTTAAATTTTTTGCATTTTCCATATAATGATTCATATGCAATCTGCCATTGTTCACATGTAAGATTTTCGGATTCAGAATCTACTCATTTGAGTTGTCTTCATCAGCCATGAAACACAGATTCTGAACGAGCTCATCCAAGTTATCTTCATTTCCAGATTCTTCCTCATCTTCGTCGCTCCATGTGGCGACCATTGCCTTTGGCTTCTTGAATTTTCCTTTCTTGAATTTCTTCTTCAAATCTGGGCATTCTCCCCGCATGTGACCAGGTTTCTTGCATTTGTAGCAAATAACTTCATCCTTCTTGCTGCTTTCATTCTTCTTCGGACTTTGCCTTCTTGGTCCTTTTCTAAACTGACCACCGAACTTCCTGGTATTCTTGACAAATTTTCTTGCTCTTCTGGTGATCATAGCAACAATCTCCTCATCTTCAGTATTAGCCATGGATCCTTCCTCGCTTTCATCCGACTCCTATGGGTTTACTTTCAATGCCAATGTTGTGGCAATCTTCTTCTTTTTGTTATCCTCCTCGCTCCTTTTGATGTTGATTTCATATGTCATCAGGGAGCCAACTAACTCGTCCAAGGTCAGACTGCTGAGATCTTTGAGTCTTCAATCACTGTGGCCTTTGTGTGCCACTGTGGTGAAAGGGATCTTAACACCTTCCTTACAAGATCTCGATTTGAGTACTCCTTGCCAAGAGCCTTCAAACCATTTGTAATTTCCATCAGCCTCGCGAACATTTTAGTAATGGATTCTTCTGGCTTCATCATAAACAATTCATAATCTCGGACCAACATATTTGCTTTTGTCTCCTTGACTTCAGAGGTTCCTTCATAGATCAAGCGTAGTTTGTCCCACATTTCCTATGCAGAGGAACACATAGATATGCGTGAGTATTCATTCGGATGGATAGCACACTGAATTATATTCATGGCCTTAAAGTTAGCTGAACGCTTGTTGATATGGTCGTCATCCCAATCATCTTCATTGTCAGGCAACTTATAAGGACCTTTGTTGATAACATTCCACACTTCATAATCTTGTGCACGCAGGAAAACATACATTCTGTTTTTTCAATAAGTGTAATTTGTTCCATCAAAGAATGGAGGTCTATGAACTGAATTCCCTTCGGGCATCATCCCTCTTTTTGCCATAAAAAGAGATCTACTCTTCGACCGTGAGGTCGGGCGATATAGAGACCAAAGCTCTGATACCAATTCTTGGGTCCCGAAAGGCGACAATCAAGAGGGGAGGGGTGAATTGATTGGCCAATAAAAATTAATTACCCCGCGACACACAAAAAGCAGTAACAAGGATACAAATGAACTCAAAGCAAACAAGCACTCAAGCTCACCGGAACAAGGTCTCTCTCGTTAGAACAGAATAAGACGCGAGTGAGGTATGGCACTACAAGATAACACCCAGCTAAGCATGTAGCCCACTCGAAGCAAACCATGAAAAACAAACCACAGTGGAGGCACAAGATTTTTAGGTGGTTCGGGTACACACGTGTGTCCCCTACGTCCACCCCTCACTCGGAGGATAACACTCCACTATAAAGTGAGCCACACACACGCTGTATCAACAGCCAACACACACTCAATGGCCTTTCTTGGCCACTACACACACACACACACTCTCGTGTCACATATCACGAGCACACACTCACAAATCTGTTTCAAGATGATTTAAAGTACAACAATTTTCCAGATTTAACAATAAGCACTAAAGAAGATCAGAGTAGAAAAGATTTCTAGATAGAACTCCCCCTTTGTCTTCTTCGAATCTCCTTTGATACTTCAGCAGGATGATGAACACACTTTGTTGGAGTGTGAAGCAAGGCAGCACGAATAGGGGTTGAAGCTTGATTTCCGATGCAGCTTTCAGTTGTATGTGATTTTGAACCTTGATTCAAGCTCCTTCCATTCGATTTTAGCTTCAGAGCAAGGTGGAGGTCGAGCTTGGGGTGGCTGCTGCGAACCTGCACACACTTAGGTTACAACTCCAAAAACCACACTCTTCTCACTTGCCTTCTTGGGTTTTTGATCCAAGAGAGAGGGTTATATCCCTCTAGGACGGACAAGGGATGCAGCTGGGACAAGATCCGCAATTCCTGGAGAGATTCCAAGCGCAAAGAAGGAGAGATTTGACTTGGAAACCGCGGATGAAAGAAGTCCAAGAATGTGGCTCCGTGAAGGTGTCGACACCTGGTGTCGACACTTGGGGCATTAGAATGAGAAAACAGCAAAAAAGAAGTTCTGGGCGCTGGGTGTCGACACCTGGTGTCCTGGCTTGCTGCCAGGTTTCCAACCGGTAGGTGTCGACACCAAGTGTCGACACCTCCTGGACTGGCTGCAGGAAAGCTCAATCAGGAACATATGTCGACACCTGGAGTCGACTCCTGCCCTGCCAGAAGGTTAAAAAGCCCAAAAAGCTAAGGATTGAACTAAGAACTCCTCCAAGGTTGAAGACATGATAAAAAGAGATTACTATGAGGTCTTCCAACCTGCAAAAACACCAAGTGATCATTAGATTGGTAAAACATTATAGTGTTCATAAAGTAACCGTACTTTTCAACTCTTCTTTAATGAAAGTAGGACTTAAAGGATATTGCCAAGGTAGGCCAATTCAAAACTTATTCCATTTCCCATTTGAATGAAAGATCCATAACAAACCACATGAGAATGTCTCCTTCCACAGTTTGTCCTAAATTCACCATCCGTCTTCAGTTAGCTTGCTCATTTGTTAAATTGACATTCACAAAGCATTTTGAGTGTAAGCCAAACTTCACCACACGATCAAAAAGATATTCATAAGAGAATGAATCCAGTTTGCACTAATCAAGTTTACACATGGCATTCATTAATCATCAAAACATATATTTCCACACATCATACCCTCGGGGTCAAACAAGTCTCATACCCACTAGTTCTCGGAGCTAAATTAACGGGACTTTGTCCCTACATTCCTTGGCCCCTTGGTCCACGGAGCTCTGCCACTGCATGTGCTCCGATGGCTCTTTTGAAAAGGGGAATACCAATGAGATGCCATGACCCGATCACAATTGGAGCTCGGGTTACATGCCCAACTCCTTTCTTCGGCTTCCATCCCGGCACCCCGTGGATGGATGTCCTATCTCTTCTTGGCATAATCCAAGATTAAGGGGAGGTGCTGCCGGAACTCTCCCGCATTACACCAAACCCTATGATGTCTGCTTCTAAAACCCCGATGGTCCACGGAGTCCTGCCACTGCATGTTCTCCGACGGTCCCGCAAGGGGAATATCAATAAAGCATCGTACCGTCACACAGCGTACTACGATGTCTTAATCCCTCCGGATCGCGGGTTATATATATATACCCGATCTTTTACGGACTCCATCCTGCCGCTGCATGGATGGTCTCCTATTCCCACTCGGCATAGTCCAAGATAGTGGGGATATGCTACTCGGTTTAATTCCTTAAACTCAACCAGTCTACCACTTGCTCGTTCATTTTTTCTATAGCATGAAAACTTTATTACGCACATTAATATTTCTGATTGCCCTCCGAGGCCTCCTGTCTTTGGCGTTTAATCAAGGGTTGTCCTTCTTAGGAAGGGCGTAATTAACGCCATAGCCTTTATGGTATGGCGGACTTCCGGTCCCGACCCGAATTCCACAATCGACTGACCAAGTCAGGTCGAGCGCATAATAAACTGTCACCCCGGTGACTGACACGCCTAATAATCAATGAATGCAAACAGATAAATAATCAATATATATAAACAAAATACATAAAATATAAATCGGATAAAATCCATCCCCACACCGACCGCAGGAGCAGCCCCAACCTCCTCGGCCCCCTCTCGCTCGGCAGATGGGAGAGCCGGCCTGACAAGGTCGACCCTATCTCGCTCGGGAGAGGGGAGAGCCGCCGAGCTAGAGCCACCTTCGACGATGGGGATGAATCCTGCCTTCTTGGCCCGCTTCTTGGCCTTTACGGCATCCCATATCATACCCTCAACGGGATCCTTGCGTTTGGCCCCCCGCGGCCTGGAAGACCCGTCCTGGGCCATCCTCTTGCCCTTACCTCGGGCTCGGGTGTGCCCCTTGGGAGATCGGGGCTCGTCGGCGGCCGAGTCATTGCGGAGATCGATCACCTCTGCGGCCTCCTCCAAAGCCGGCCACCTGGTGTCTGCACAGAAGAAAGATATGGTCAAAAAAAATGGTCTCAACATCCGAAGAAGAATCTGATTCGTGGCACCTGAACCTGACAGATGCAGCCGCGTAAGAAGACACTACTCGATGTTCTCCGGAGTAACCAGCTCCTTTGTGGACTGGCGACGCTTCAATAAAATAGTCGCATACTCCTCCACGTTCGGAGGCAACTCATCCTGCCTCGGAGGAATATTCGGATGGAAATTGGGGATTACGGGACACCTCCAGGTCTCCTCCACCGAGCAGATCCCCACCCAGAAGAACTGAGTTTTC
Source organism: Amorphophallus konjac (assembly GCA_022559845.1). Taxonomy (NCBI): domain Eukaryota; kingdom Viridiplantae; phylum Streptophyta; class Magnoliopsida; order Alismatales; family Araceae; genus Amorphophallus; species Amorphophallus konjac. The sequence goes on from CM040123.1 coordinate 45,576,121, forward strand.
CACCCCTTATGCGAAGAATCCTTCGCAGCCAAGGAGACACAGCTCCTATTCCGCCTCACCTGGATGAAATAGAAACCCTTCCCGACCGAAGGATGCGCCTTCAACTCGAAAAAATAGTGAAAGAGGTCCAAGGAAGGAGGAATCCCACATTGGCGGCAGAGGATGCGAAAAGCGGAAAGAAGAAGATAGGAATTGGCTACCAGCTGAACGGGCGCCAACTGAAAGAAATTGAGAAGCTTAAGAACAAAGGGCTCGAAAGGAAGGTGAAACCCACCCTTCCACGACAGAAGGAAGGTGCAGATATGGCCTGTACGAGAGTCCAAGCTCGTCTCGTGCGGAGCAGCCACGGTAAAGCAAAACTTGTGGGGCAGACGAAACTGGTGCTCTAGCCTTTTCACCTCTGCCTCCCCCAGTTCACTGTAGTTTGGACCCGTCGCCTTCACCGCAGGCTCGCCCTCCCACTCTTCGACATCCGGATGCTGATCCGCCATGGAATCTAGAGAGGAACTTGAAGAAAGACGCTCCCGGGACCCCAAAGACTTCGGAGGAAGAGGAAGCTATCAGACTGCCTCTGCAGTTATCTCCGCCAACTCCGCGAACGTCGATGCAAGGCTCTGCTCTTCCGTCGTGTCCTCACGATGCATCAAAGAGCCCCAAAAGTAAGCACGAAGGAGAGCCAAACCCTGAAAACGGAGGGAGTCTGGAGCAGCGACAAGCGCACAACGCCTATATTCCCAAGCGGAAGGCGGCGCGTCGTTCCGACCTCTGAGAAAAGGGGGCCCCTTCAGTTCAAATCTGTCATGATCATCATTATTATGGGCCCAGGTGACCATGACACGTAGCTTCTTAACACCGCCAGATCTCCACCCACCTGAGCCACGCTGGTCCAAAACCCTAAACCGCTACTCTTTCGAGTTTACCAAAGCTCGGGAGTAGGAGGGGGACAAGTGGAGAGGGAGATTTCTGTAGCCCATCTAAGAGCAGTCGAACTAGGTCCATCAGGACCAAACGAGGCCCAGCTCATCTAAGTGACAGCCCCACAGGGCCCACTTAGTTTAAAAAGTCCAATAAGATCACTCGGGATCAAACCCTTCCTCGGCGGCCCTTAGGCTGAGAAGGCCCGAGTGTCGGTCAGGTCGGAGGAAAACCCACGCCCGATCTATCCTCTCACCGGGACAAAGGCTAGCGCTCAGCGCCCACTCCGACTGATCCTCATCCGAGCTATGCCAATCGCCCGGACAGGGTTGGCACTCTTCATGCTTAGGTTGACCGACGATTTGCTTATCCACGCTGCCATTGAGAGCCCTTTATGAGCAGGAGTTTACAAGGATAAGGGACCCACGACCCCTCAAGGCTATAAAGATCCCACGATGCGGACGTAAAGAGCCCACGTTGAGGACGTAACTCCCGCCTGAAACTCCTCAGCTTACGGGACTCATGAGGCCGGCAAACTATTTAAACCTGGGACTCCCTCTAGCGAGAGCTAAGGCAAACACACGCCTAAAACTCTCTGAGCAGGAACCACTTCACCACCTTGGTGTAGAGGGATCTCGTGCATCTCATTCCTCCTCCCTTCATAGCTTCCACCATTGCTCTACTGACTTAGGCATCGGAGGGTTTATCCCAGGGAATCTTCCCTGGGCCCCCTGATCCGTTTCTCTTCCTTGCAGTTCACTATTCGGTGATCATCTTCCTAGCTCAAGACTAGCGCGAGATCTCACCTCTTCAGACTTGTTTTCGATCCCCAAATCGTAGCCGACCATGCTGCATACGGCTACCTTGCCATACCCACTACCTTCGGCAACTTTCCCACAGTTGTTGGCTTCCCCAACTTTCTGGGAGTTGCATTTGCGGGTCTCTTGGACATGGAGAGTTCTGAACCTGCGGAGCTGAAGAAAAACAAAGTTGCGGCCCGCCGAAGTGAGGGCCGAATTAAGAAAACTCTATTGAAAAGTCCGGTGATCATGGGCTGCCACGTCTACCAAACAATTTGCCTGACTGCGGCACATAAGAAGAATCCCACTGGGGGCAACAAGAAGAGCTCCAGAGAAAGAGTCTCTACTACTCCCCGAAGCCAACTTTCAGCCTCTGGGAAGTCCACGCTGATCGGGGGCATCCGAGTCTACTTCAATGGCCGCGGCGCCAAAGTTCTGCCAGATCGGATCATCCCGACTGTGCCCACTCACAACACCTTCCAAGTGCTAGCAAGCCGGAGAGTGAATTTTAATGACAACGAGCAAGGGAGGCCAACCCCGAACTTGCCAAAGTTTAAGCAAATCTGGGTTCCCAAGAGGATCCGAGGCCCTGCACCAACCTCACACTAGATGCATGCGAGGGAGTCCTTTTATTTCAAGATGGCATGCGAGCATTCGTGAGTTCAAGCATATGCAAAGTTGAGTTAAATTCGTAGAATCGATCCCCGGTACGAGGCGGAGGTACGTCCTCACACATAGTGGCAGCTTCTAATCGGACGTAATCCGACTTTCCACGCATCACCATTGCATATACCGCGAGGTCGCGGCACACAAGCATGCATGGAAGGCGATCATGCACTTAAATGTACGAGGAGTGTTTTCTTCTATTCATGAAATGCACGTAGGGAGCTTTAATTCACTTTCTTCTATTTATGCAAATTGTGTTGTGGTCCATTCTACAGTCCGTCATAGAGGTGCACACGTTCAGCTCTTTATGTCTTTCACAGTTCTTCATGTTTTTTTTAGCAAGAGAGCTCATTATCATTCAGTCCATTTGTTTGTTGCTTCCTTTTGTATTTTTAAATTATATTAATTCTGATACAAATTCGGCAACATCTCCCCCGGACCCGAGCGTCGGGAGGGGGGTAAAGCGGGTACACGTCCACAAGGAGTGACGTGTCTCAAAAGTAGAGGTGCGCACGGAAGCGGCAACACCTAAAACCATCGCGTCAAAACACGGTGCGAAACTGAGTGGAGAAGAAGCCAGAACATGAAGGGCAAACATCACCGGATGAAGGGTGGCATGGGGTCATTGGTTCACTTGAGATGGGTGTCGCCGGATCAGGTGAAATGGGTGTCGCCGGATCACAACAAGGGAGGTGTCACCAGTTCAAGGGGTGGCCAGGGGTCACCGGTTCGCCATGTAGCGGGCATCACCGGTTCACTGTGAAAGCGGCGTCACCGGTTCACAGGCGTCACCGGATCACAAGCTCGACTGGGTCACCGGCTCACCATGGGGAGGTATCACCAGATCATAAGAGACGTCACCGGATCAGAGGTGAAGAAGCTACCGGATGGGGTTGAGGGAAGCGTCACCGGATCGCAAGGGTCACCGGTTCACAGGGTGAGGGGTGTCACCGGATGGGGGCTTCTAAGAAGTCACATGTTCAAAGGAAATAAGGCCACTGGATGGGGGAAAGGGTGGTTAAACTGTAGGATATCAAGGCCAGGATGACCACTAGGTAGGGATCACAGGTTTCCACAGATAAGGACTCTAAAGGGCCTGACTCAGACCAAGGAGAGTTTCTCTCACGGAGTTGAGGGGATGACATCAGAGGTGTGACCCAGGAAATCATGAAACCTATGGAAGCGGAACCTGCTGCAGGGATCCAACCTCAGAGTTCTACTCATCGCATTGAGTAAGCCTTGAGCCACCGGCCCAAAGGAGCATCTCCTTGAAGAGAAAAGGAGTTAGACAAGATGGAGAAGGAAAGGGGCACCCCTCATAACAGGAAGAGCAGGTGAGGAAAGACTACTGCACTAATGCGCGGTAGGGGACATACGAGAAAGCATGGGACATCGAGGATCACCAGGGCACGCAGAACACACACAAGCCACAAACACTTGGCAAGCAGTTCCTCTTCTATTCTTGCAAAAGGGGAACAGCCCAAGGGGCTAATACATCGTAATGAGAAAACAACAGGGGAGAGTGAAAAGGGAAAAAAAGGAAAAAATACAGAGGGGGAGGGGAATGGAGCACCAGCTCCTCCCCTCCCGAGCTTCACTCCCTCTCTCACTCACCCCCCTTCTTCTCACCTTCTATTCTCTCTTCACTCAGTGGGAGCAAACAGAGCAGCAGGCAGGCAGCCAAGGGGAGGGGATCGTCAAAGGAGCAACCCTCTCTCTCTTTTCTTCTCTTCTGGTTCGCTTTTTTTTTATCTGTTCTCCCAGCCTTATTTATATGAGAGGGACTGTCCACGACGTCCACGCTGGCGGTGAGGGGTCAACGGAGTATCTTCGAAGCATCTGCTCCAGTCTTTTCCTTCTGCCTCCATTTCCAGATATGGCGCCTGTAGGATGTTTGTAGCTGGACGAGGACGTCATGGCAGGTTCCCCAGATCATGATAACTTGATCTGAGGCCATTGCGCAGCAAAGCAAAGACCTCTGGATGGAGGTAATGACCGTTGGGTCTGCAAAAAAGCAAAGCCTACTCCCAACGCCGGAGCCACCGTATCAGGTGCTCAAACGAGCCACCGTATCAAGAATGGGAGGAGAGCCACCGTATCAATAGCCCTGCAGCGTCACCAGATGGAGAAGAACAATGGGGTACCGGTTAGAAGGCTTGGCAGCCTCACCGGATCAAACGGGCGGCTGGCGTCACCGCTCCGAGGGTTGGCGAGCGCACCGTATCGGAGCGAGGGTGGCGTCACCGTATCACAAGGCCAACAGGCTTCACCGATTCAGGGGCGTCGCCGGATCAAAGGATGTGGGGGGTCACCATATCAGGGCCAAGGGCCTCACCGGTTCAGGGCCAACGGCCTCACCGTATCAACCTTCTTCTCGTTCCTCGAGGCCTTTATGTCCAGGACGCTTCTGTCTTTGACCCATGATTTAATTCGCCCGTCCAATAGTGAGTTGGCAGTGCGTACTCTGTTACTATGGTGTTGATTTTCTTCAAGAACTTAGAAATCTTGAGCCTCCCGGTGTATTCTTCGCTGTCGGGGACTCGAGGGTGAACCCACGTTAGTGTGTCAGTTCAGGGGCATCTTAATCCCCCCCTTGTTGTTTTAATGCACTCGTGAAAGTATGAGGTGTTGCCGGGCAGTGAAATTCTTCAGAGCCTGGACACCCAGTCCCTCCGCAGTCTTCTTTCCCAGTCTCATCTCTCGATGTAAAACTGTGGAGTTTACATACGTGAAATTTTACACGTCCACAGGGCCTTTGCGCCATATCAAATGGCTTTGGTGGGCTTTGTGCCGCATCACGGAGCAGGGGATTGCTTTGTGCCGTATCACCTGGAAAGGGGCTTCTTGTGCCATATCACTTGTGCCGTATCACTTGGCCCATGGGACTATGCCGGTTCACCCCTTTCATGCTCTTCTTCTTCATCTTTTTGTTCTTTTTCTTCTTCGCCACTTCTGAAAAATATGAAACGGCAAAATATGAGTCAACGTTGGAAAACGGGCTGTATATTAGCACACGTCTCTTTAGAGGAGTACACATTCTTCTAAGTGTTAATTTTAGTGTGTCAACACCCATCCCTTATGCTTCAGCAGTTGGGAGCCTCATGTACCTTTAGACTTGTACTCGTCCAGATATTGCCCTTGTTGTGGATATGCTCAGCAGATACCAGAGCAACCCAGGCATGGATCATTGGAAGGCTGCCAAGAAAGTTATGTGTTATCTGAAAGGGAATATAGATTATATGCTCACATACAAGAGATCAGATCAACTAGAGGTCATTACATATTCTGATGCTGATTTTTGGTGGCTATCTTGACACGAGGAAGTTTAGTATAGTTACATCTTCCTCTTGGCAGGGGGAGTCATTACTTGGTGCAATGAGAAGCAGAGTGTTACAGTGACTTCTACTATGGCAGTTGAGTTTATTGTTTGTTTTGAGGCTAGTGGACACGCCATTCAATTGCGGAACTTGCTCACAGATCTTCCATTTGTGGATTTCATCTCCAGACCTATCAAGATTTACTATGATAATTCCGTTGCAGTCTTCTTCTCTAAAAACAATAAGGCATCCAAGGGTGGTAGAGCCTTGGACATCAAGTATTTTTCTCTTAGAGATAGAGTGAAGAATCATGAGGTGTCTATAAAATATATTAGGACAGATCTTATGATTGCTGACCCACTCACTAAAGGACTACCTGCTAGCACCTTTTGTAGTAATGTGATTCGGATGGGTCTCGTTAGTTCTCTTGATATGTTATGACACTTGCAGTTATTTGTGATCACATTTATATCATGATTTTTCTATTGTTTTCTACCTATTCCATTTTGTTGTGTATACATGTTAGTTATGGATTATGGTTGGCAGGATGTATGCTTAAGTGGTGACCAACAGATAAACATTAAGTTTGAGTTTATCTACTATTTCAGTTTCAGTGTTCAGTCATAATAAGTTGGTGGCATTGTGGTACATGGAAGGTAGTGTGTGATTCGAATACGTTTACCGCCATAACCCATGTCATTTGATTTACTATACTTGAACTTTTTTTCAGATTCTATTAAATAGAGTGATGTGTGATTTTGTTTTAGTCATGCGTGCATGTACCGTGTTTTTCCCTTCAGGTGCAGGCCCAAGATATCAAATCTTTAAGAGTCTTTTTTAAACTATATATATGTCTATATTATATGTATATTTTCAAAAAGAAGATTTGATGTGCTTGTAACAAGTTGGACCAAGTGGGATAATGTTGGGTTTTACCCTAATATAGTGATCCACTTGTGTTGAGCCTCACACATCTAAACACACCGACATGTCTAGTTAAATGAATATATAATTATTGGGCTTAACCCATTAAGTGCCCATTAGGATCCTGTTATGGGTGGGATCCTATTTTAGGTCCAGTTGGGACTGGTCTCTCCTATATATATATATATATATGTGTGTGTGTGTGTGTGTGTGTGTGTGTGTGTGTGTGTGTGTGTGTGTGTGTGTGTGTGTGTGTGTGGGTGTGTTCAACTCCCCATTAGGTTGTGACACAGTTATGAGAGATATCGATAGAGAGAGAAAACCAGAGGGAGATCGTTTGGGTTGCGCATCTCTCTTCTCGACGTTCGTGTGCGTGGATCTCCTTCCTCGTTGTCTTCCTCCTCGCGTGTGGGATGGATTCCGCTTTAGGTACACATCCCCTAACATCTTCATCTTTTGTCAAATCTACAAGTGTTTCATGAGGAAGTGTCATGTATGGATCAACGGCTTCAGATGTTTCTGTACGTGGAAGTGTATTTTGTTGCCTAGTCTCATCTGTTTTAGTACCTATATTTAAAAAATAATTATATATATATATATTAAATTTTTAATATTTGTATCTAATAAATAAAAGGAAGAGAAGTAATACTCTCAAATATTTCATACCACTCATTATATAGTGGTATAGTGACTCGTCTCCAAGCCCTTGCTTTAGGATGCTTCTGAAATATGTCAAAATAATTATTAAACCTCTATCAACTTTTACATAAAATAAAAGATTTATTATAGAAATAATTTATTACTTGAATATAAGCATCTCAGACTTCATCAGTTACAATAAATGTATTCAATACACGGTTAAAACCAAAGCCACTTGCATTGAATATATTCTTTATTATAGCATAATCATTCTTCATCACCTGAACTCGAGCTTTCAATTGTTTAGTAGTAACATTCAATCCAAACATATTGTTAAATTATGATCGCATTGCTTCCCATGCTTCAGGCTCCCAACTAGTTGATGCTCTTTTTCCAACATGATGATGTTCTACCAACATTTTAGTTAGGTAAGTTAAACGAGTTTTATCCCACCTCAACCTTTCATTAGGACCACTTGATGAGAATACTTATGTTTTAGACATCATATCTGTAATGATTTATAATAATTAAATATTAATTTGAGAAAAAATATAATTAGTTGATTATTCTCTTTAATGAAAGATCCAATATGATTCATAAAATCTATACTAATTTGAAAAGTTTTCTTATGATCCATATGGCTCTTAATGCAAGTCTTGACTCTATGGCAGAATATCCAAAGAATGTGGACACACGTGTGACATGCATACATTATACACATTATACATGTAGGCAAATTTATTCCTACACAAATGCAGAGCACATAGCCACATAGATATACATTAAATAAATCATGGAGGACATTATGGGAGTTGGAAAGCAAAATGGGATAAGCACTGAGTTGAAGAAGATTGAATAGAGAAGATTAAAAAAATATAGAAAATAAGATTTTATTGCACAAATCGGGTAAAAACCAAAACCCAAATCAACTTATTATTTGCAAATCATCCAAAAACGCATTCATCTACTATTTCAAATAGAAATACTTGAATCATGCAAACGTGTATTGCTGTCAAATACATATCACCGATTATGCGGGTAAAATAGTAAATGCACTATTCGTCTAACTATCATCTTTGTAGTTATGAGACGATACATAAATCAACTTATGCGGGCCGGAAGAGGGGAGGGGGGGCGCCGGTCAGGGAGAGGGAGGACGTCGGTAGGGAGGGTGAGGGGTGCAGGGGAAGGACGAACGCGACGGTGGGGAGGGGAGGTCGACGGCGACGGGGGCTGGAAGAAGGGAGGGAGAGGGGAGGGGGGCGCCGGTAAGGGGGAGGGGGGACGCCAGTAGGGAGGGTGAGGGGTGCAAAAGATGAAAGCTACAGTGGGGAGGAGAGGTCGACGCCTGATGGCGGCGGGGGCCGGAATAGGGGAGGGTTGCAGGCCGTGGGGGCCAGAAGAGGCGAGGGAGAGGGGAGGGGGGAGGTCGGTCAGGGGGAGGGGGGACGCCTGTAGGGAGGGTGAGGGGAGCAGGGGAAAGATGAACGCGGTGGTGGGGAGGGGAGGTCGACGCGCGACGATGGCGGGGATAGGAATAGGGGAGGGAGAGGGGAGGGTTGCAGGCGGTAGGGGTCGAAACAGGGGGTCGTGGGGGAGGGTTGTAGGCGGTGAGGGTCGAAAGAGAGGAGGGAAAGGGGAGGGGGATGCCGGTTAGGGAGGGTGAGGGAGAACGGTGCACACACGAACGCGACGGTGGGGAGGTGGACGCGCGATGGAGGGAGACGCGACGTGTGGGGGAGGGTTGCAAGCGGTGGGGGCCAGAAGAGGGGAGGGGGAGGCCAGTCAGGGAAGGTGAGGGAGAACGGGGAGGGACATACCTTCGCGGAGAAATTTCTCTCGAGGGAGAACGATCGTCCATTCCTGTGACGAGAGAGTCTGCGTCCTCAAAAAAAAATAGTGGAGAGTTATTTTTATTTAGAAATAGATAGATTGTAATAGGGTGGGACTCTCTTCTTAAAATTTAGGAAAGGAGCACCAAACGGAGTTAGATGGGTCTCTTACTCCTATTTTTAAATTTGAGAGAAAAAAGAAAGAAAAAATAACAACCAAACACCCTATTAAATCACAATGACATGCTCTATCTAGGGGAGAAGGCTTCAATATGTAATGTTGAACTTGCACCCTCCATTTCCACAAACGACAATTGGGATTGAGGAGTAAAAAAAGAAAAATTTATCAAAATCATATCTACGTCATTTTAAATTTTTTGAAGGGAGTTTTTATCAAAAATTTTATTATTTTGATGGTAAATTTATTTTATAAAATCTATTTAAAATTTTTAATTTTTTTAAAAAATTGAAAGTTTAAAATAAATAGTAACATTTAATTATGAATATTAATATTTATCACTTTAAATTTTAATTAGTATTGTTAATGATACTTTTTATCAAAAAAATTATTATTTTGATGGTAGATTTATTTTATAAAGTTTATTAAAAAATATTTATAAAATTTTGAAAATTTAAAAGCTTAGAGTGAACAGTAAGTTTTAATTATAAACATTAACATTTATCAATTTTAAATTTTTATTACTAGTATTAATGATACTCTTTATCAAACAAATTATTATTTTGATAGTATATTTATTTTATAAAATCTATTAAAAATATTTATAAAATTTATAAAAATAAAAAATTTAAAGTGAACAGTACTTTATATTATAAATATAAACATTTATCACTTTTAAATTTTAATTACTAGTACTCTTTATCATAAATTTTATTATTTTGATGATAGATTTATTTTATAGAATTTATTGAATGTATTTATAAAATTTTAAAAAATTAAAAAGCGTAAAGTGCACAGTAACTTTTAATTGTAAAAAGTAAACGTTTATCACTTTTATATTTTACTTAGTAGTATTAATGATATTCTTTATTAAAAATTTTATTATTTTGACTTTATATTTATTTTATAGAATCTATTAAAAATATTTAAAAAAATTTTTAAATTTAAAATTAAAATGAATAATGACGGGATATTTGAACGTGAATAAAAAATTCAAAATAGAATTGAGAGTCAAATATGATAATGTAGTTGTCATTATTATAGGATTAACCCACTACCTACTGAATCAGTGACCTCTTTAATTCCGAGTTTCGAGTTGACCTTGAGTTACCCTAAACCCCATGCCAAAGTGGGGCTTAAACATGCCTTTTGATATTCATCATGAAATGTGCCTTGGTCCTTGCACTCACAGACATTGGGAGGAGTATATCGAAGCAGTCCCTCTCTCCCTTTTACAATTGATCTTTGAAAACTTAGAAATTGGACGAGTTACCGCTGATGCTAGCATCTCCAGGAAAAACATAGAATTAATGATCCCCAGGCAACAGATCTTTCACCAAACTATTCAGCCAAGGAGTGTTATTATACCCACTTTGAAAAAAAAATGTTTGAAACAAACCCAAATGCATTACACAAACATGTCTGAGGGTTTTGTATGAATGATCTTGATAAAGTTTTAGGTTCGTAGAGATATCTCTTGGATTTATAACGACATGAATACTTTCTTCAGAAAGAAATCTGTCATAAATATCCTCTTATAATATCATAGTTACATACGTTCCCTTCCGCCTGTAAAGCAAGGTGTTCATGACGTTGCCATTTTAAGTGAGTTTTTGATATAAATAAAAATTTAGAAGGACAGTTCATGCAAAAAAAAAAAAAAAGAAACAATCGAAACATTGTTCTTCGTTTCCTTGTGCGGCAAAATTGAACAAGAAAAATAGAAATTCAAAGACCATCTGATGACCTCAATCCCCTTTCATTACTCTGCCCTGAAATACATCATTCACCGCGTCAAATTTCAATGACTGAAAATATTTCACCAGTTAAAGAGCAATACAATTCAGTTCCAAAACTCAAAAAGGGGATTACAATACAACGTTTGGATATTCATAATGGTGTTAGAAGTAGTCAAACTGGAACTATCACCCGATTTGTTTCATATTTCTTTCCATTTTCCACCCTTATCACCAACATGAGAAGCCATAAAACTTGCTTCAGGAGATGCCATTACAAAACAGCTATGCCCTTCACTCGGGATCAGGGGAACCACCCGGCACCAGCTGCATCAGAGAAGAACTGAGCTTTCAGGAATGTAATGGTGAAATACTGGTGTAATGAAAAAATGTATGTAAGGTGATCCATTTTCCGAAAGAATGTGGATCATACCACCAAGTTTATTCAAAATAAATAGAGACAGTACAATCAAGAATGAGGAAGAGAGATTCCTCACAAAGACATCAAAAGACAACTGAGAGACGCCTGCACAACTATCACTGATATCAGACATGAACCCAAGTATACTGAAATGCATGAAAATGTACAGTGATCCATAAGAATGACACAGGAAAAATTAAAAATAAGCTAAAGCTCCTGCCTTCACGGTCAGGGCTCTCAAAGGTCTTTGTGATGTGTGGCCATATGTAACCATCTCATAAATTTTCACGAAATTGTGCAGTAGCTCGAGAGTTGAGACTAGAAGGGTAGCATGTTTTACCATATAAAACACAGTTGTGATTCGGCAATTGCACAGCTTTGGGCGTGTTCTAAAGTGAATTCTCCATTAACAATGTAAATAACTGGCTAATTTCAGTAGATTTAGGTCGGGGACATGAAGCTGCTGAGGCAATACAAGTATGCATCTGGGGCCTCAGTGTTCTCAAACAGCTTCTTCATCTAAGTGGCTACTTGATAAAAATGAAACCCAGTAGAAATGCATTACCTAACGAGAATGCAAATAACAACCTCCGTAAACACAGAGTGATGCTAGAGTATTTAAGTGAAAAGTTTAGAAACTATCAAAATAAACTATTTTTTTAAGGAAGTGGCTTTGAAATGTGACTATGTACTTTGAAATTTGACCATGTATGTAACTAAAAAAATCTCATGAAAAGGTACTACCAAGAAAGATATTGGTTTCTGAATGATATTGAAGGAAGGAAACGTGAAAGTACTGCTGACTTACGATGGCAATGTTGTTTCCATTCAACAATATCTGGTCTAGCTTTGTTATGCGGCGCCCTTCTGCTGTAATTTCACTGGAATCAGGAAAAAGTGACAGACATAAAATAAATCGCAGACCATTAATCCATTGAAGGAAAACACATTTTCCTAAATTGAAAACAGAAAATATCTCCAAATGTAGAAAATAGACAGTTTCCTGTGATATCACTCAGACATACTTCCATAATGTTAATGGGTGGCTGATCTTCTCCCAGGTCAAAAGTCCACATCAATGCCTTCAGGTTCTTGAAAGGATATCATATTACAGGCAAAACTGTCTTCTATCTGTACATTTATTGACAATGATATTTACTGGAATAGCAGGTAGACGCCCTTTTTCTTTCAAATACTGGTGAAGAGTTTCGGGAGTAGCCATACTCATTTCTCTAAACCAACACCTCCCTGCATCAGACAAAGAAACCACCCTAGTAGCTGATGCCCCATTTCTTTGCTTTCAATGTGAGATACCAGGCAAGCTACGGCATCACAGCATCTACTCAAGGGTCGGAGCTTTATAAAAAGAACTGCATGAAGGGTTTGAAAGAACAAAGTATGACAAGATGGTGTAGTTCATTTGCAGAAGAAGTTGTCTTGATTGAATCTTCCAACCTTACAGGTTTATTTTCATTATACAAACAAATAGAGACTGCCTATTTCGTTGATTGCATATTTGGTTCATTTTCATGATCTTTTCCTGTCCACATGCAAATGATACCAACAACAAAGCCTGAAGCTGCAATGATAGTCCAGAAGCACTTTTCTTCGGCAACATAAAATCAAACAAAGGAATCAACTGCCACTGACTTGACAAAGCTACACCATTTTAACCAACTTCAATATCCACCATGTTAACTAAAGAGATCAAATGTGCATAGAAGACTTGCACTTGGATGGACGGTCAGCAAAGAAAGAGTCTGAAATCACCAGACACGATCAATAATCGGTTTGTAGGCACAAGACATTTGTTGAAACAATAGAATGTACCCAAAGGATATTAAATTACTTAGATAATCAGAAAATGGTTGTAGGCCTAGCGGCTGATTCACACCAGAAAAATATTCCTATCAACGGTATTTGCCTAGCTGCATGTCAGCAGGAGATTGCCAATTCCCTGTGCTATATAGGAAACATTCCCATGTAATTTCAAAGAATAACCATTTTTTCCATAAAGTCCAGCTTTATGCCAATGCCATCCATATACAAACTGCAGCACCTCTTTCCAAAATAATCACGTTTTTTATGAGCCAATCATACTAATCAATCATTGAAAAACATAAAATATGCTCCCTGACAAGTTTCTCCCAATCTTTGGTAATAAGGATAGCAAAATCATCCAATGCATGTCTAGCTTCAGAATGCCAGAACTCAGACCTGCTGCCCATGGTCCCTATGTTTGTATGATATCTTTTACCAGGTTTGGGAATTTCTGTTACAGTTCGCTTCAAAACCAAGAATCCACAAAAGGGCATCATTTGGAACCTCAAAACTTCTTTTCTGACTAGTAGAGCATATAAAGGCACGAAATAATGTACAGTCAAAAGTAGAGTTGCAGCTCCGCTCTCAACTACAGAAAAGAACCTCCTGAGTATTGCAGGCATGATATAACATTCTTGCACCAAGGGGCAATGACATAGAGGGCATTCCAAACACATAAACATTATTCCAGGTAGCTCATGAAATACCACACTTTCATTCAACATGTCAAGATTTTCCCCAGATGCATTAAATATATAAGCTTTCAAGCACCACTCTAAATTTTAACAATATTTCATAAGACACCTGCCAAGGCACCTTGTGAGGTTGGGTACTTTGAACAAGTAAAAGAAGGCTTTGAATTTTTGGCAGTATCCATCTTACTCAACAACGCACAAGGGTATTAGTCAATCTATACTATATACTATAAGAGAATATAGCGGTTTTTTTCCGCTGGTTCAATGGATTTTATCTGCCGGTTCAAAGGGTTTTATCTGGTTCAAGGGGTTTCATTCCATTGGCTGCCAAGCGAAGCATCCTCCAGCCTACCTGCAGCACCTGGGCCCACGTCTCCTGCATCAACAACCGCGTCACAACCATCCAGATCGGGAATCAGAGCCTCTCCGACTCCCTCGCCCCCGAGGTGCGCAACCTCACCACCCTCGTCCGCCTGGAGCTACAGCAGAACCGGATCGTCAAGCCCCTTCCCTCCCTCGCCGGCCTCGCCTCCTCCTCCACGACAACCTCTTCACCTCCGTCCCCGCCGACCTCTTCGCCGGGCTCACCGCCCTTCAGGCCGTCTCCCTGGACGGCAACCCCTTTGAGCCTTGGGAGCTCCCCGCCGGCCTCACCGACGCCTCCAACCTGGTAAACTTCTCCGCCAACTCCACCAACGTCACCGGCGCAGTCCTGGGTTTCTTCAGCAACGCATTCCTGGGCCTCACGCACCTGGCCCTGGCCTACAACCTCCTCCAGGGGGCCCTACCGGCGAGCTTCGCTAGGTCCAACCTGCAGTCTCTGTGGCTGAACAACCAGCGGGAGAGCCCTCGGCTCTCCGACGCCATCGACGTCGTGCAGAACATGACCTCCCTCACCGAGCTCTGGCTGCAGTCTAACGACTTCTCCGGTCCCCTGCCGGACTTCTCCGGCCTCACCTCGCTCCAGGACCTGCAGCTCCGGGACAACCAGTTCACGGGGCCCGTACCCGAGTCACTGACTCGGCTGCCGGCGCTGAGGAAGGTGACCCTGACCAACAACCTCCTCCAGGGTCCCGTGTCGGAGTTCGCGAAGACCGTCGCCGTGGTGGACGCCGACCCGAAGCGGGAAAGTTTCTGCCTGGCGGCCCCCGGGAGCTGTGACCTCCGGGTGAGGATGTTGCTGTCCATAGCCGGGTCGTTTGGGTACCCAACCAGGTTTGCACAGAACTGGAAGGGGAACGACCCCTGCGCCGGGTGGCTGGGAATCAACTGCAACACCGGCGGGAACATCACCATCATCAACTTCCAAAAGATGGGTCTTAGCGGCACAATCTCGCCCAGCTTCGCCGAGCTCAAGTCTCTACAGAGGCTCTTGTTGTCGAACAACAACATAACGGGGATGATCCCCCCTTTGCCGAGCTTGAAAGAGCTGGACGTCTCAAATAACGCGATCTACGGGCAGTTGCCCGGCTTCTCCAACAGTGTATCGGTGAACACAGCTGGGAATCCGGACATGGGGAAGAATATCAGCAGTGGTTCTTCGGTTCCCTCCTCTGGCGGTGCTCCCTCTGGTGGCGATTCAGGTAGTCCGAATGGTTCGGGCAATGTTGCACCTCCACGTAAATCATCTTCGAGCTCCGTTGGGGTTATCATAGGATCGGTGGTGGGCAATGTTGTGGGTTTATTCCTGGTTGGGCTGCTGGGTTTTGGTCTGTACAAGAAGCAACATCATAGTTTTGGGAGGGGCCAGAACCAGAGCACCACAGTGATCCACCCCCGCCATTCTGGTTCTGACCCAGATGTGGTCAAGATCGCAGTTGCAGGCTCCAACATGAATGGCGGGTCTGGGACTGCGAGCGATACGTACAGCTTAGCGAGCAGCAGCCATGGCGATTTGCATGTGGTTGATACAGGGAATATGCTGATCTCTATTCAGGTACTTAGGAATGTGACTAACAATTTCAGTGAGGAGAACATTCTGGGCAGAGGAGGATTTGGAACGATTTAGAAGGGGGAGCTGCATGATGGGACCAAAATTGCAATGAAGCGGATGGAATCTGGTGTAATGGGATCAAAAGGCCTACCTGAGTTCAAGTCTGAGATTGCAGCCCTCACAAAGGTCCGACATCGGAATTTGGTCTCCCTCCTTGGGTACTGCTTGGATGGGAATGAGAGGGTCTTGGTATATGAATACATGCCTCAGGGTACGCTAAGCCATCATCTGTTTCATTGGAAGGAAGAGGGGCTAAAGCCATTGGATTGGAAGAAAAGGCTTGGCATTGCTTTGGATGTGGCAAGGGGTGTGGAGTACCTGCATAGCTTGGCGCACCAAGGCTTCATACACAGGGACCTCAAGCCTTCAAACATCCTTCTTGAAGATGATATGAGGGCCAAGGTTTCAGATTTTGGACTCGTGCGGCTTGCACCAGATGGTAAATGTTCAATTGAGACAAGACTCGCTAGAACCTTCGGGTATCTTGCTCCTAAGTATGCAGGTAGCCTCCATGCTATTCTTTAGGAATAATTCTAAATTTTCCTTTGCTTTCTTTTTCAATGCCTTACGATGAGAGTACCTTTTCAGGTTGCTACCGAGTTATTGATTTAAGAATCCTTCTAATATTGAGGAACTTATGAGGTCCCAAAGTACAATATCATTGATAGAAAGTACTTTAGTTGCTAATGTCAGAATCTACTGCAACATCACTCACAATCAAAATGTTTTGATCTTGGTTTTGGTGACTACTTTTGTCCCCCACACTTGACACATTACTGGAAATTTCAGAATTCTAGACGTTAGAAGCCGCTATATTCTCTTAAACATGGTAGGTCCTTTGAACCGACGGAAAAAACCACTATATTCTCTTATAGTATATAGTATAGATAGTATAGAGATGTATATATATCTATAGTATATACTATAAGAGAATATAGCGATTTTTTCCGCCGGTTCAAGGGATTTTATTTGCCGGTTCAAGGGGTTTTATGAGGCTCAGTTCATCACTTCCGTGCTTCCAATCGGAGCAAGCCAGGAAGAGGAGGGCTTGTCGCAGGTGGTGCAGATGAGGTTGAGCACGGACTTGGGGGACTCGGCGAAGTTGGTGTGGGAGGTGAGCTCGGCGCGCTGTTGGGCCTCTTCCACGCTCTTCAGGTGGGCCCCGCAGTCGCCGCATCTCAGAGATAGCCCCGCCATCGACGAAAGCAGTGGCCGGCGGCGCTGTCGAAGGCGCGGGAGATGGGAGGAATCGGAAAGAAGATCGAACGAACCCCTTCTTCGCTTCCCGCTCCCTCCTCTCGCCCCTCTTTTGTTCCACTTCCTTGCTTTGCCTCTACTCCTGTGAATTACATACGCTATTTATTTTATACGTTTGGCTGATTTGGGGGAGGTGAATGGGGGCGAGCACGGCCGGGAGTCTGCAAGTTCGCAAGATAAAGAAGGCCGTAGAGGTGTAAACAAAGTCGAATCTGCGACTAGGTAGAGGGAATGTGTCGCAAAATTTATGCTTGTGGGTCGTCAACTGTCTGGACCACGTACGATGCAAGATTTATACATCCAATGTGCTTGATAGAGAAATAGAATTGAAGGATGTTAATTAATCTATGGAAAAAGATGAGATCACATATCTATAACATATCCTATAAGAGAATTGGTGAGTTTTTTCCCGTCGGTTCAAAAATTAAAAAAAATTGGTTCGGCCCGATGTTGCGGTCCCCCCTCCTATCTCCCCCCCACCCGGCGGACCCCCCTATCCCCGACCTTGGCGGATCCCCCTCTCCCCCCCACCCAACGGAGCACCCCAGATCTGGAGTCGGCACTGGATCTGCAGGGGACCCCTTCGCTGGATCTCCAGGAGACGCCTGATCTCGTCCCATCTCGGTGAACGCTCTCCCCCCACCCTGGCTGACCCCCCCCTCTCCGCCCATCCCTGGCTGATTTTTTCCGCCGGTTCAAAAATTAAAAAAAATTGGTTTGTCCCGATGTTGCGGACCCCCCTCCCATCTCCCCCCACCCGGCAGACCCCCCTATCCCCGACCTTGGTGGATCCCCCTCTCCCCCACACTGGGCGGAGCACCCCGGATCTGGAGTCGGCGCTGGATCTACAGGGGACCCCTTCACCGGATCTCCAGGAGACACCTGATCTCGTCCCATCCCGATGAACGCTCTCCTCCCACCCTGGCTGACCCCCTCTCCACCCATCCCTGGCGGACGCGTCGCTTTCCCACCGTCACACCGCCGCCTGCCATTGCCACCGTCGCGTCTGTGGCTTGCTGTTTCGCTATCGGGCCGACTGCAGTTTCTTCTGGTACATCTTCTTCTCTCTCTATCCACTTCCCCTTGTCTTCTTCCTCCCACCTTCCCTCCATCTTCTGCATTCTCCCTTTCCTTTTCTTTTACGGCGCTCTAGTTGTGAAGGGTTCGCATTCCCAGGGCACTGCCAGTGCGAAGCCGCCCCCAAAGAAGAGATTGCATTCCCATTCGTGAGATTCTACCGAGCCCGGCTTCTGAGGATTGAGTTGGTTAAACATGTAAGGGAGAATTGCATCACTGTTGTTGAGGGAGCTCACTTCAGGTGAAAATGACAAATTGCAATCATTCAATGTAAGTTCCTTGACTCTAAAAGCATCCCTTCTTTAGGTACACACTTTGTCCACATTGTTAGTTATGTGATGATATTCGGGTGAAATTGTTTACAAGTGTTTGCTAGATTGCATGTTCCATGTATCATTCTGCATTCTTGATTTGCTAAACATGAAGCTGTCCAGAATAAAAGGATGTGGGATTTTTTTACATAGGTACTTGCAATGAAATTTTTTCCTATCCTCTGTTTTAGAAAAATAGTAGATTATACCACAATTTATTGATGAAGAGATAATACAATCAAAACAACACCTACGAAAAGAATTGCATTGGATGAATAATTCTCTTTCAAATGTGTACAGTTGCTGTAAAGGAGAGTCAGAGCTTGAAGGCATAAATTCTCAATATAACATTTACTTCCCCAAAATATTGCATAATTCTGAGTCTACCAGAGGCTCCAGCATATTGCATGGGAGAGTATAGAAATGATTTTCACCTCTTCTTTGTTACCCATCAACACCTTCAATCCCTGGAAGAAATCCCACATATCTTCCAAGGAATCCCACATATCTTCCACTGGGCAGAAGTTGATTGGTAAACCTGTAAGGTTCCCAAAGGCCTCGCATATCTGTTTGCTAAAAACGCACTGAAAAAACAAATGATCTAAAGATTTGGATTGTTACCTGCAAAAGGTACACCGATCAGGACGCCCACTAATCCATTTCCATCTGTACAGCTTTGTGACAGTGTGCCTTTGTGATAACAATTTTTTTCTGGTTACTCCCACTTGCTGGAGAATTAATAGTTATTTTTTTCAGGAATCAAAGGCATCCAGATTCGAGATTATTGGTTGATGTGCAGTGCTCGCCTCCAGGCTTGCTCGTCATATATACAAGCATGACAGTAGGATGGGTTAGTTGGATTGCGTCTCGAATCCGTTCACAATGACATCCAAACTGATAGTTTATATATATCTATCTATCTATCTATCTATCTATAACATATCCTACAAGAGAATTGGTGGATTTTTTTTCCGCCGGTTCAAAAATAAAAAAAAAACGGTTCGTCTGACTGATCTTCTCTACTTGCTTGGCCTTATCTTGGAGCTTCATGTCAATATATAGATTTTGCATGAGTTGTCGTTTTGTACGTCTTCAAATATATGTGTTGTTCATCGGAGGTAGTTTATATCATTGTTTTAAATTTCACATGCAAATACATAAAAAATTGAGCTATGAAATCCTAGAACTTATTTATTTTTTGCTTTACGATGTTTTCTTCTTCAGGAAAAATACTACATATCACTACCTGCTTGGACGCATTGTGCAATGAGGTGAAATTTTGAAGATGATCAATGGAGAGAGAGAGAGAGAGAGATTATTTTTGTGTGTGTGTGCGCGCGCGCGCACGTGTTGTGGAAATGACGATATTCAGGTATATTCTAAGTTATGTAAACACTTACTAAATAGAAGGGTAAGATGAAATTACATCCGAGCTTGCTCGTGTGCATTGAAGATTGTTACGGCTGGAAATATGTGTTAAATGTCTAGATCTTTTATCTGAAGAGCTTTTATCAAGGTAGCATAAAGGCGTCATAATCATGGTTGATCATTTATTTTTGTTTCCCTTTATTGTCAATTCCAAAGACTTAAAAGTTACGAATAAAAATGAATACAGATGAATACTTGAAATTTCAATTCATATGTCGATGTGTAAATTTTGCACTTAATTGTATTATTATTATAATTTTAAAAAATTCAAAGTAAATTCACGTGCATAGCGCGTTTCTTTGACTAGTATATATACATATATACATTCATAAGTCGGCATATTTTATTAAAAGGGTTGGACTTGATACACTGATTCTGTGATGCTTATTTATGATACCTTTTGGTAGAAGATTATTCCCTTGTTTTTCTACTGTAATAAATCATATCTCAAAGATAAAATTGGTCTCATCATTTGTACATTGTAATAGCAACATTCATTTTTCATAATCATATCTCCCACATTTAGTTCGTTTTTCTTGGTCACTTATTTTTCTTGCTATCAATGAAAATGACTGAAAATGTTATTATAATTGATACAAAAATTTCAAAGTAAACCCACGCGCGAAGCGCATTCATTTGACCAGTAAGGATACTATGTCTAAACCAGTCTAGGCCTTTTAGGGGCACAAAAATCTCCAAATCACGTTTTTCTTTTTCTTTCTTTCTTTTTAACCCAATGCCACATACATTACCTTGATCCATCTTAAATATGATCCTTGTCACAACATCCAGACATTATCCCAAGGGAAAATGTGAACTGTGAATTATTTATCTCCAAAAAATTATTACTACAGCCTACAACTTTTGTGCATCTCACTTCCAAAATCCTGATAATCTCAACATGTATTCCCAGCAACACAGGTTTGTGAAATAAACTGTGCATAATACTGCTCTCATACATATTAATATACTGCATTTTCTATAACACTCAACCTTTTTGCTGAACAAGGAATTCTGCATGAGATGATTACTTGTGATAAACACTCCAACTTTACCATTGTACGTTTTGTTTCCTTTCTTTCTATGGAAAAGAGGAATGGGAGTATGCGTACAAGTGATAATCCATAGTTTATCAAGACACGAAAAGAGAAAGAAATCGCAGCTAAAAAATTACATTTTTTTAACTTAAACACCATAAAAGAAGACAAAAAAGGACTATCTACTAGTTATCACTGCTCTCGGAAGAACTAAGTTTTTAAGCTTCGGGCACAAGTGACTATTTAACAAGCACACAAACAGATGTAACCATGGTTTACCCCCAATAAATCACCCCAAAAGAGTAGCAATAGAAGAATCTTCTCTATCTAATCACCACACAAACGCAACTACAACAGACAGCACAACGCAACAAACGGTTTCATGCTAAAGCTACTAAATTTATTCCGCATATGAACTTTCCCGAGATCTACCAACGCGAAGAGGAACAACTTGGACGGAAACAACAGGGCAAAGGAACCAATACTCACTATTCTGTGACATCTTCGAGCACCATGTTGACATAGACATCGAAACCCCTCAGGGTTCCCACCAACTCCTTGTCGCCCTTCATTATAACCCATATCTTGGACCCAATGCACCGATCGATCAGCTCTGAAACGGAGACACCGCACAGATTTGAAATGCAAACAAGACCCTTTCTTTAAACAAAAAAGGACATGAAGAAGAGCAGCGATCTAAGAAAAGGTAGCGAAGGCGGGTAGAGAGAGGGAGAGATAAAAAAACCTGAAGGGAGGAGTTGGGATGGGTTGTGAGACATTCTACTGTGGCCTCCGGTGGTGGCGAGGACCGCCGGTGACTAGAGCGCCGCTGCTCGAAGCGAATATGGGCGGAGGACGTTGGACTGCTTTTGCCGACTTCTAGAGAGAGATGGTAGGGCATCGCCTGGTGCTGGTTCCCTTCCTCGTTGAACGGGAGCTCGACCGGTCCAAGGGTGCAAGACCGAAATAAATCGAACCGTTCCTACTTTTTTGGGCTAATTTCATGACAACTGTCTTACATGTAAAATACCAATTACCAACCTTAATTGTGACGTATCATATACACTATTATTATTAACCAAAGTCTTCAGAAATATCACTGAAAAATACTCCAAACGTTAATATCAATCTCAAATAACCCTTACACATACCTTGGGGATGTTTTTGTCATTCAATGATATTTTTCAAACTTTTGGTTAATAGCTTATATATAGTGAAATGATCTAATACAATTTTCTTCTCATAAAAAAACAGCACCACCATGAGCTTTATAGAATAAGACAAATTTCATACTTATGTGTTAAAACATCCTGCCAACTTTCAAGAGACAATAGTTGTTATCTATAAATCTATAATAAAGAATCAAGCACTAAAGCCACTAAAGCTCAGTTCATAGAAAAGGTAAATAAAATAAATGAGTTATTAGATGTAGCATTAATTCCTCCTCAAGAGACAACTTTACCGGGTGTGATTTACTTCTCACCTATTCTGGCATAAGAAGATCAAGGTAAGCTTGAATCTATTCATGATATTT
Source organism: Amorphophallus konjac (assembly GCA_022559845.1). Classification (NCBI taxonomy): domain Eukaryota; kingdom Viridiplantae; phylum Streptophyta; class Magnoliopsida; order Alismatales; family Araceae; genus Amorphophallus; species Amorphophallus konjac. The sequence continues at coordinate 45,598,702 of CM040123.1, forward strand.
CCCTACATTTAAAAATGCAAGATTCCTTACATCTATATATGCTACGATCCAGAAATTATTTTGTAGGGCCTTCCATTCACACCTCTTTTTTTTTCTTTCATGCATCTCAACTAAAGTAAGTGATTTGACCCCCACTCTAACTAAGAAGACCTTAGACCATACAAAAAAAAAATACACTCAAATTTGATCAAAAGGGGGTGCATGCACTGTGTGTACAGTGCGGACGTCCCTATTTGATCAGTTCTCATATATATATGAGGAGAGGAATGTTCGTCAGGCTCAGTTTGACCCAATATCGCTAGGCCCGTTATGGCTCGATTTAGTTGAGCCCGTAACATACCATCTCACTAGCATGTGGCTCATTCAATGTGGCCCAACTGAAGGCCAATGAAACTCATCCAACCCACAAGCAGGATTACTGCGCACATTGGATCCGGACGCCGCAAAACTCACCAATGGGTGAACGTTGCACCGCCATTACAGTACTTTCCCCGGTGAGGACCGAGTCAAACCCGCACCGCCGAGATCCCCGCCACTAAGCATCCCTTCTGGGAACAGGCGAGTATGCAGCAGGCAACCCCCACGATCAAGGAGATGTTACTCCACGATCTACGCCATTTCCCATCCAGGGAACAGATAGCGCCACGGCAGCCCATATAAATAGGTCCCTAGCCGGACCCTGAGGGGACAGATATACAGCTCCAGACATACTTGCGAAGGTTGAACAACCGAATTCATCTCCAAACACACCCACACATACAGAGATAGAAGAGAGACATCCTAGTGTTAACAGGGCCTTACACCAAGAGGAAAAGAGAGGCTTCTCCAAGTAGCGAGGGAAGAGATCCCCACTCGAGAAGTAGGGCTAGAGAGGTTCCTCCAAGGTTCTTCTCCCATGCCTCTTTGAGCACACTCCAAGCCTTTCGACCACTCTCTGAGCACTCTCTCCTCCACTCAGGTTCCTCCGATTCACTCCCTCTGGTTCTCTTCTTCCTTTAGCTCTCTTTTTCTCTACTCCTACACATCTCTGACTTAAGCATCGGAGGGTTGTCCTCTGGAATCACTCTCAGGGCTCCTTCTGACGTGGTCTTCTAGTTATTGTAGGTTTTCTCAAATGGTCGGTTGCTCTTCCCCAACAAACAAATCTCAAAGGTGTGGTACGAGGCAAAGGGGGAACACTTTTCAGCCTCTACATTTTTTGGCGTCGTTTGTGGGAACGAGCAGGAAGCCATGGCACCCCGAGGAAACTATCGCAATACTAGCAACCGCCAAGGAGCTTAGGGCTCCCGATGAGTCCCAAGTTCCCGGCGGGGGTAGCAAGAAACATCCTCTTCCATTCGACCACCCCGCGGTGCGGCTTCACCTGATCCCGCCGCGAGCGAGTGGGCGGAGATGCGTCACCAAATCCAGACGTTGACGAAGGTATGCCAAGGCCTCCTCAATCGACAAGTGGAGCAGGATCGCGCTCCGATGGGGCTTCCTCAGAACGGAGGTGCACCCACCGTAGTGAAATCTCGCGGGTGTGCGATCATTCACATGTCTCCGCCACACACTCACACTGGCCACACAGTCTTCCTGCGTGGTGTCCTGGCAGCCCTCTGCACTCCAATCTGGAGATGGCACAACAGCTACGACGCTATGAGGAGGTGGAGCACGAGCTTGAGGGAAAGGTCCGCTATCTGGAGAACATTCTCCAGACAGCGCGGACCAGGGGACTCATCAATGACGACTCCGACTTCCATGCCCCATTCTCCAGAGAGATCATGGAGGCACCGATCCCCCCTAAATTTCAATTATCGACGTTCACCTTGTACAACGGCACTACCGACCCCGCCGACCACATGCACAACTTTGAGTCCAACCTGGTGTTCCACCAGGCCTCAGACGCTGTGAAATATTTGACATTTGTCACCACCCTGTGGGAGAATGCTCGGACATGGTTCGAGTCGCTACCCGCCGGGACCATTACCTCCTTCCAACAGCTGAAGAAATTATTTAAGGAGAACTTCATCGACTGCAAGTGATGTGGGACGGACACGCGACTCGACACCAAATGGATATGCGACCCTCGGACTCTAAACAAGCTCGCGATCGTCCCTTATCGAGGGAAGCGTCAGACGTGCGTGGTTGAGACCGGCAAGAGCTAGGGTGGTCAACTCAAAATTTCGTGCCCGGATCGGGTCACAGGACGGGTCTCGCTCTCTCTCGCAGCAGCAGTGATATAAAAAGATATCGAGCTAACGGCCCTAACACATGCTCTCTAGCAGCGGCATAAAGAAATATATGCGAAATAAAGTAAATGCCGAGATGGGAGCGAATACGATACCTCCACGTTACCGGGCGTGGGGAAGACTTCCCGGCCGATCTCGTACTCCCGGAATAATTATTACACAAGTATTACAGCAAATATGAATGCCCACTCCACGCAGGGAGGTAAAGGGCGACACAGCGGGACCCGGGAGTAGCGGGTTCGGGTTGACGGGCTGCTTCTTGCGTAGCTTCGGCGGCACACGTACTCACGACCGTGGGGCCCACGTGCTGGTCAGTGGGGCCGTGTGGGACTGGGGTGACACCACTGTGGTGGGGACGCCTGGAGGGGCGTTCCGTGGGACGGCGGTGTGCTGGTTCACCGGCCGGAGGTCGGGCGGCTCCGATCTCGACTCGCCGGAGTTGCTGGCCACGGATCTGCAGTTCTATTTTACAGCGCGCGACCCGGCGAGATCTGCTGCTGCGGTCACTCCCGACGTCGGATCGACGCACAAGAGGTACCGGTGGAAAGCTGACTTAAAATCCTTCGATATATGGCCGGAGAAAGAAATTTGAGTTTCTCGTTGATGGCCTTTGTCGAATTTTCAAGCTGCTGACTCACAGGATCTGAAAACTCAGCGCAGAACCAAGTTTTCCTGAGAGTTGGCATTGACCGTGATGTAGACCTTCGATTCAGCCTTTGAGCCCTTCATAAAAGTTGTAGAGGCCGAAGAGAGGAAAACAGGGATATATCTTATGCAAGATTTGGTGGACGTTTCGATTTTTTGGGGATTGTATACTGACCCGGGGTCGGATCTGGACAGCAGAGACAGAACTGAATTTGGGGAAAAGACACAATTTCTAAAAATAGGTAGAGGGCTTTAGAAATTCGAAGAAACTTTGTGGAGGGTGGGGATGGTGGACAGAACCTCCAATTAATTTTGGGGTTCCAACAAAAATCAAAAAGGAGGTCGAAAGGTGGAAGAACTAAGCTTCTGCTACACAGATCTGAAAAGGGATAGATCAGGAAGACAGAAAGACATGAAAATAGGAAAATATAAAACGAACTATGAATGACGTGATTTTTTTACTGGAGGTTGGGAATCAAGAGAGGAACCAACGTAAAAAATCTCAACTCCAGATGATGTCGGAGTTGGGAGTTAAAAATCCCTGAGTGAATCTCTATCTAGCAGAACAGAACCTTGGACAGCACTTCGGAAGCGACTTCGCGGCGGCTCGATGGCGGCACGAACGGCGGCGGCGGCACCAGAGATGAAATCAGAGATAGAGGGGCTCAGGTAGAAGGGGTTCTCAACCCTAAAATTCAGAGGGAAGAAGAGGAACCAGAGGGAGAGAGATAGGGGCGCACCAAGCTCCAATGCTCATTCAATATTTTCTTCTCATTAATTCATAAAAAATAGAAATACATGCCTTATATAATAAATGAAAAATGACCACTAATGCCCTCAGATCTTGGGTTGGGAGGGGTATACAAGGTATAGAACTAATTAGTTCTAATAGCATATTTTTCAAAAATAAAAATGGGGGGGGGGGGCGCCCCCTTGACCAAGGGGACATGGTTAGGTAAGGTAGGTGGCCTCCTTTGAAATTTTAAATCACTTGTCTCCCCATGTGTCCAATTGACTTGTCAAACCTTCTAGATGCCACCTTGACTTTTGACCAGCCCCACATGGATGAGGTGGACCAATGGGGAAGGAGTGGGGGTCCCCTAACAGGTCCTACTGGCATTTTGCACATAAACCCACACAATCCTAAGGAAGGACAAATAGGCTCATAAAGTCTTACAATTGCGAATCTACTTCCCCCATGATATAAAAATAAATAAAAGGACACAAATACAAAAATAAAATATACATGCTCGGAGTTGATTCCCATCAATTCTCCCCGAGTGGGAAGAACTCGACCTCGTCGAGTAGGGGTACGTCTGCTCGAGTCGGTCCGGTGGATCCGTCACCGTGCCAAGTAACGCAGGTACGCTCCACTCCACGTGACAGCCACTTGCTCATTCTGTATATACTCGATATGCACAAGCTGCTGTGGGAACGAGGCTAGAGGTGGACACTCGGGTGGGGCACTCTCAAATGGGAGGAGGCGGCTCGAAGACTCACTAGGAATCACCGCTGGGTCCCTATAGGTGACTAGATCCGAGTATAGATGTAGAGCTGATCCCATACTCATCGAGCGAGTCCACTCGCCTCTCACTCATAGGGGACTAACATCGACGAGCTTGTATACGACACATGCAGACTCCTAACAAACCACAAACCACACAAATAAGCCACTCAAAACAAACCACACAAACAAACCACACAAAAAAAAACTGACTCATGCATGACCCTAGACTTAAGGTGGTGGTGACATCAACCCCACTAAGTGGTCGCATCCTGAGCATCGGTAAGCTCCTTCTGAGCTTCGTACTCATCAATGAGTTCCTGATCGGCCTCGTAACTAACGGACACAAGCCCAGAAGGCGAGGGTTCTCCAACCCCTAGGGCTAGTGTGGTGCGAGTGAGACATTGGTTGGCAAAGTGGCCAAACCCATGACAATGGAAACACTGTAGACGAGACCTACTACTCTCTCCGATGAGAGGGCCCTTACCCTTATCCTCCCGACGGACAGGGGGTGTAGGCAACAGGGGTGGAGCTGTAGGTGCCGTGGGCAATAGGGGTGGGGGTGCTGGTGCCTGAGGGCGGGCAATGGGTGTCGGGGGTTGGGATGGAGGTAGATCACGGGGTGGGGGAGGGCGAGGCCGTGGAGCGAAATGCTCCTGACGGGTGGGCTCCTGAGATCGAGCCATGGGGGCCCGCTGAGGTGGACCTAAAGAGTGGCGTGGCTCGGTGCTACGAAGTGGGGTGGGACCCGATCGATGGCTAGGCTCGAACTCTCCCTCAAATTGCTCCAACTTGAGAGCAACTTGATATGCTTCTTCCAACGTCTTGGCATTGCGGCGGAAAAGCTCATACTGATAGTGGGGCCGCAAACCACGTCGAAAGCAGGAAATGGGCATGGTACTCTCCTCCGTGACACCACATCGTAGAAAGTACTCATCAAATTCAACAATGTATTCGGAGACGGATCGGTGTCCATGGCTAAGACTTTGCCACCTATCGATGAGTCGCTGACGGTACATGGGAGGAAGGTACTTTTGCCGAAGCTTAAGCTTCATTTCGCCCCATGTGTCAATCGGGGGCTCTAGCCGCTGAAATAACAGGCTCTCTACATTCTTCCAATAGGTTTGTGCCTGTCCCATGACCTTCATGGTAGCAAATCGGATCCTTCGATGTTCCGATATGTCGTACCAATCGAAGTATCGGTCCATGCCGAACTCCCAATCTAAATAGACTTTCAGATCTAAAGACCCGTAAAAAATGGGAGGATCCGCTCGCACGGTCTTAAGGACCCTATCGTCCTCCTCATCTCTCTGTGGTTGGAGGCCACGACGGCGTTGACCATACCCCTCATAGGCGTTATCGGACCCATAGTCCTCAAGACCAAGGTCACGGCGCGGTAGTTCGGGGACCCGAGGAGGGGCGGGTGAAGGAGCCCGTGGTGGCTGAGGAGCATGTGCGGGCGGGTCCTGGGCCGCATGGACGGGCTGGGCCTGGGCTATGGTAATGGCTTGGCCTTGGGCAGCCACTTGAGCGGGTGTGAGTGGGCCTTGGGCCACTATAGGAGGGTCTCCGTGCGACATCTTATCCAACCGTCCGACCAGACCTTGGATGGATCTGTCGGATGACTCCATCCGTTCCTCCATGGCGTTAAAACGGCCATCTATGCGGTCCGAGAAGCTCTTAAAGGTTGCCTCAGATTGGTCCATCCGGTCTACGAGGGTCATGATCGCCTCGCGCAAGGACTGAAGGTCTCCCGAGATGATATCCTGTGGGTTGGCCATAGGTGCAGGGCGATGGTATTGGGTACCTCACCGAGTGGGCATGCAAAGGACACAAGGACTAGGAGACACAGACTAATGCGAACAAGTGATGCACCTAGACTTAACCAAGACTCGGTACGTGGTGGAGTTAATCGATCCGAAGATCACTCGCGCAAGTGTGCAGCCTTCCCGATAGGCGTAGCCTAACGTTCGGACAACACCTTTTGATATACGGGGTTATTGGGATGAAATGCAACCTAGACCGACTTAGACGATGACTAGACGTAAATGACACTTTTTTTTATTTTTGACCAAATACTACCCTAGACTCAACTGGCGCTCTGATACCAAATTGATGCGGGACGGACACGCGACTCGACTCCAAATGGATATGCGACCCTCAGACTCTAAACAAGCTCGCGATCGTCCCTTATCGAGGGAAGCGTCGGACGTGCGCGGTTGAGAAATCGACAAGAGCTAGGGTGGTCAACTCATAATTTCGTGTCCGGATCGGGTCACGGGACGGGTCTCGCTCTCTCTCGCAGCAGCGGTGATATAAAAAGATATCGAGCTAACGGCCCTAACACATGCTCTCTAGCAGCGGCATAAAGAAATATATACGAAATAAAGCAAATGCCGAGATGGGAGCGAATACGATACCTCCATGCTACCGGACGTGGGGAAGACTTCCCGGTCGATCTCGTACTCTCGGAATAATTATTACACAAGTATTACAGCAAATATGAATACCCACTCCACGCAGGGAGGTAAAGGGTGACACAGCGGGACCCGGGAGTAGCGGGTTCGGGTTGACGGGCGGTTTCTTGCGTAGCTTCGGCGGCACACGTACTCACGACCGTGTGGCCCACGTGCTGGTCAGTGGGGCCGTGTGGGATCGAGGTGGCACCACTATGGTGGGGACGCCTGGAGGGGCGTTTCCTGGGACGGCGGTGTGCTGGTTCGCCGGCCGGAGGCCGGGCAGCTCCGATCTCCACTCACCGGAGTTGCTGGCCACGGATCTACAGTTCTATTTTATAGCGCGCGACCCGGCGAGATCTGCTGCTGTGGTCACTCCCGACGTCGGATCGACACACAAGAGGTACCGGTGGAAAGCTGACTTGAAATCCTTCGATATATGGCCGGAGAAAGAAATTTGAGTTTCCCGTTGATGGCCTTTGTTGAATTTTCAAGCTGCTGACTCACAGGATCTGAAAACTCAGGGCAGAACCAAGTTTTCCTGAGAGTTGGCATTGACCGTGATGTAAACCTTTGATTCAGCCTTTGAGCCCTTTATAAAAGTTGTAGAGGCCGAAGAGAGGAAAATGGGGATATATCTTATGCAAGATTTGGTGGACGTTTCGATTTTTTGGAGATTTTATACTGACCTAGGGTCGGATCTGGACAGCAGAGACATAACTAAATTTGGGAAAAATACACAATTTCTAAAAATGGGTACAGGGCTTTAGAAATTCGACGAAAATTTTTGGAGGGTGGGGATGGTGGACAGAATCTCTAATTAATTTTGAGGTTCCAAAAAAAATCAAAAAAGAGGTCGAAAGGTGGAAGAACTAAGCTTCTGCTACATAGATCTGAAAAGGGATAGATCAGGAAGATAGAAAGACACGAAAATAGAGAAATATAAAACGAACTCTGAATGACGTGATTTTGTTACTGGAGGTTGGGAATCAAGAGAGGAACCAACCCTGAAAATGTCAACTCCAGATGATGTCGGAGTAGGGAGTTAAAAATCTTGGAGTGAACCTATATCCAGCAGAACAGAACCTTGGACAGCACTTCAGAAGTGACTTCGCGGCGGCTCGATGGCTGCACGAACGGCGGCGGCAGCACCAGAGATAAAATCAGAGATAGAGGGGCTCAGGTAGAAGGGGTTCTATACCCTGAAATGCAGAGGGAAGAAGAGGAACCAGAGGGAGAGAGATAGGGGCGCACCAAGCTCCAATGCTCATTCAATATTTTCTTCTCATTATTTCATGAAAAATGGAAATACATGCCTTATATAATAAATGGAAAATGACCACTAATGCCCTCAGATCTAGGGTTGAGAGGGGTATACAAGGTGTAGAACTAATTAGTTCTAATAGCATATTTTTCAAAAATAAAAATGGGGGGGGGGGGGGGGCGCCCCCTTGACCAAGGGGACATGGTTAGGTAAGGTAGGTGGCCTCCTTTGAAATTTTAAACCACTTGTCTCCCCATGTGTCCAATTGACTTGTCAAACCTTCTAGATGCCACCTTGGCTTTTGACCAGCCCCACATGGATGAGGTGGACCAATGGGGAAGGAGTGGGGGTCCCCTAGCAGGTCCTACTAGCATTTTGCACATAAACCCACACAATCCTAAGGAAGAACAAATAGGCTCATAAAGCCTTACAATTGCGAATCTACTTCCCCCAGGATATAAAAATAAATAAAAGGACACAAATACAAAAATAAAATGTACATGCTCGGAGTTGATTCCCATCAATTCTCCCCGGGTGGGAAGAACTCGACCCCGTCGAGTAGGGGTACTGCTGCTCGAGTCGCTCCGACGGATCTGTCACCGTGCCATGTAACGCGGGTACGCTCCACTCCATGTGGCCGCCACCTGCTCATTCCGTATATACTCGATATGCACAAGCTGCTGTGGGAACGAGGCTAGAGGTGGACACTTCGGGTGGGGCACTCTCAAATGGGAGGAGGCGGCTCGAAGACTCACTAGGAATCACCGCTGGGTCCCTATAGGTGACTAGACTTGGGTATAGATGTAGAGCTGATCCCATACTCATCGAGCGAGTCCACTTGCCTCTCACTCATAGGGGACTAACATTGACGAGCTTGCATACGACACATGCAAACTCCTAACAAACCACAAACCACACAAATAAGCCACTCAAAACAAACCACACAAACAAACCATACAAATAAAACTGACTCATGCATGACCCTAGACTTAAGGTGGTGGTGACATCAACCCCACTAAGTGGCCGCATCCTGAGCATCGGTAAGCTCCTCATGCGCTTCGTACTCATCAATGAGTTCCTGATCGGCCTCGTAACTGACGGACATAAGCCCAGAAGGCGAGGGTTCTCCAACCCCTAGGGCTAGTGTGGTACAAGTGGGACATTGGTTGGCAAAGTGGCCAAACCTATGATAATGGAAACACTGTAGACGGGACCTACTACTCTCTCCGATGAGAGGGCCTTTACCCTTATCCTCCTGACGGACAGGGGGTGTAGGCAACAAGGGTGGAGCTGTAGGTGCCGTGGGCAATAGGGGTGGGGGTGCTGGTGCCTGAGGGTGGGCAATGGGTGCTGGAGGTTGGGATAGAGGTAGATCACGGGGTGGGGGAGGGCGAGGCTGTGGAGCGAAATGCTCCTAACGGGTGGGCTCCTGAGATCGAGCCATGGGGGCCCGCTGAGGTGGGCCTAAAGAGTGGCGGGGCTTGGTGCTACGAAGTGGGGTGGAGCCCGACCGATGGCTAGGCTCGAACTCTCCCTCAAATTGCTCCAACTCGAGAGCAACTTGATATGCTTCTTCCAACGTCTTGGCATTGGCCAGAAAAGTTCATACTGATAGTGGGGCCGCAAACCACGTCGAAAGCGGGAAACGGGCATGGTACTCTCCTCCGTGACACCACATCATAGAAAGTACTCATCAAATTCAGTAATGTATTCGGAGACGGGTCGGTCTCCATGGCTAAGACTTTGCCACCTATCGATGAGTCGCTGACGGTACGTGGGGGGAAGGTACTTTTGCCGAAGCTTAAGCTTCATTTCGCCCCATGTGTCAATCGGGGGCTCTAGTCTCTGAAATAACAGGCTCTCTACATTCTTCCAATAGGTTTGTGCCTGTCCCATGACCTTCATGGTAGCAAATCGGATCTTTCGACGTTCCGACATGTCATACCAATCGAAGTATCGGTCCATGCCGAACTCCTAATCTAAATAGACTTTCGGATCTAAAGACTCGTAAAAAATGGGAGGATCCGCTCGCACGGTCTTGAGGACCCTATCGTCCTCCTCATCTCTCTGTGGTTGGAGGCCACGACGGCGTTGACCATACCCCTCATAGGCCTTATCGGACCCATAGTCCTAGAGACCAAGGTCACGGCGCGGTAGTTCGGGGATCCGAGGAGGGGCGGGTGGAAGAGCCCGTGGTGGCTGAGGAGCATGTGCGGGCAGGTCCTGGGCCACATGGACGGGCTGGGCCTGGGCTATGGGAGTGGCTTGGCCTTGGGCAGCCCTTGAGCGGGTGTGAGTGGGCCTTGGGCCACTATAGGAGGGTCTCCGTGCGACATCTTATCAAACCGTCCGACCAGACCTTGGATGGATCTGTCGGATGACTCCATCCATTCCTCCATGGCGTTAAAATAGCCATCTATGCAGTCCGAGAAGCTCTTAAAGGTTGCCTCGGTTTGGTCCATTCGGTCTACGAGGGTCATGATTGCCTCGTGCAAGGACTGAAGGTCTCCCGAGATGATATCCTATGGGTTGGCCATAGGTACAGGGCGATGGTATTGGGTATCTCACCGAGTGGGCATGCAAAGGACAGAAGGACTAAGAGACACAGACCAATGCAAACAAGTGATGCACCTGGACTTAATTAAGACTCGGTATCTGGCGGAGTTAATTGATCCAAAGATCACTCGCGCAAGTGTGCGGCCTTCCCGATAGGCGTAGCCTAACGTTCGGACAACACCTTTTGATATACCGGGTTATTGGGATGAAATGTAACATAGACCGACTTAGACGATGACTAGACGTGAATGACACTTTTTTTTATTTTTGACCAAATACTACCCTAGACTCAACTGGCGCTCTGATACCAAATTGATGTGGGACGGACACGCGACTCGACTCCAAATGGATATGCGACCCTCAGACTCTAAACAAACTCGCGATCGTCTTTTATCGAGAGAAGCGTCGGACGTGCGCGGTTGAGAAACCGGCAAGAGCTAGGGTGGTCAACTCATAATTTCATGCCCGGATCGGGTCACGGGACGGGTCTCGCTCTCTCTCGCAGCAGCGGTGATATAAAAAGATATCGAGCTAACGGCCCTAACACATGCTCTCTAGCAGTGGCATAAAGAAATATATATGAAATAAAGCAAATGCCGAGATGGGAGCGAATACGATACCTCCACGCTACCGGGCGTGGGGAAGACTTCCCGGCCGATCTCGTACACCCGAAATAATTATTACACAAGTATTACAGCAAATATGAATGCCCACTCCACGTAGGGAGGTAAAGGGTGACATAGCGGGACCCAGGAGTAGCGGGTTCGGGTTGACGGGTGGCTTCTTGCGTAGCTTCGGCGGCACACGTACTCACGACCGTGGGGCCCACGTGCTGGTCAGTGGGGCCGTGTGGGACCGGGGTGGCACCACTGTGGTGGGGACTCCTGGAGGGGCATTCCCTGGGACGACGGTGTGCTGGTTCTCCGGCCGGAGGCCGGGCGGCTCCGATCTCCACTCGCTGGAGTTGCTGGCCACCGATCTGCAGTTCTATTTTGTAGCTCGCGACCCGGTGAGATCTGCTGCTGCGGTCACTCCCGACGTCGGATCGACGCATAAGAGGTACCGGTGGAAAGCTGACTTAAAATCCTTAGATCTATGGCTGGATAATGAAATTTGAGTTTCTCGTTGATGGCCTTTGTCGAATTTTCAAGCTGCTGACTCACAGGATCTGAAAACTCAGGGTAGAACCAAGTTTTCCTGAGAGTTGGTATTGACCGCGATGTAGACCTTCGATTCAACCTTTGAGCCCTTCATGAAAGTTGTAGAGGCCAAAGAGAGGAAAACAGGGATATATCTTATGCAAGATTTGGTAGACGTTTCGATGTTTTGGAGATTTTATACTGACCCGGGGTCGGATCTGGACAGCAGAGACAGAACTGAATTTGGGGAAAAGACACAATTTCTAAAAATGGGTAAAGAGCTTTAGAAATTCGAAGAAAGTTTTTGGAGGGTGGGGATGGTGGACAGAACCTCCAATTAATTTGGAGGTTCCAAAAAAAATCAAAAAGGAGGTCGAAAGGTGGAAGAACTAAACTTCTGCTACATAGATCTGAAAAGGGATAGATCTGGAAGATAGAAAGACACGAAAATAGAAAAATATAAAACGAACTCTGAATGACATGATTTTTTTACGTGAGGTTGGGAATCAAGAGAGGAACCAACCCTGAAAATCTCAACTCCAGATGATGTCGGAGTTGGGAGTTAAAAATCTCGGAGTGAACCTCTGTCCAGCAGAACAGAACCTTGGACAGCACTTCGGAAGCGGCTTCGCGGCGGCTCGATGGCGACACGAACGGCGGCAGCGGCACCAGAGATGAAATTAGAGATAGAGGGGCTCAGGTAGAAGGGGTTCTCAACCCTGAAATGCAGAGGGAAGAAGAGGAACCTGAGGAAGAGAGACTGGGGCGCACCAAGCTTCAATGCTCATTCAATATTTTCTTCTCATTAATTCGTGAAAAATGGAAATACATGCCTTTTATAATAAATGGAAAATGACCACTAATGCCCTCAGATCTAGGGTTGGGAGGGGTATACAAGGTATAGAACTAATTAGTTCTAATAGCATATTTTTCAAAAATAAAAATGGGGGGGGGCGCCCCCTTGACCAAGGGGACATGGTTAGGTAAGGGAGGTGGCCTCCTTTGAAATTTTAAACCACTTGTCTCCCCATGTGTCCAATTGACTTGTCAAACTTTCTAGATGCCACCTTGGCTTTTGACCAGCCCCACATGGATGAGGTGGACCAATGGGGAAGGAGTGGGGGTCCCCTAGCAGGTCCTACTAGCATTTTGCACATAAACCCACACAATCCTAAGGAAGAAAAAATAGGCTCATAAAGCCTTACAATTGCGAATCTACTTCCCCCAGGATATAAAAATAAATAAAAGGACACAAATAAAAAATAAAATGTACATGCTCGGAGCTGATTCCCATCAGCAAGGAGCCCAAATCCGTATTGAGCCTACTCACCATCAAGCAGGGGCACGAGGAGCCCTATGGGATTTCTTGTCCCATTTCTGAAAGGTGGCTCTCCAAATTCCTCACCTGGACATCAGCATCATCACGAAAGCGCTGACGCAAGGCACTTGGGATTCCATACTCCGGCGAATGCTCAGAGTGGAGTCCCCAACGACGTTGATGGAACACTTTGCTCTGGCCCAAAAGCATGCCAGTTGCGAGGAGAACAATGCAGCACTAAGCCGAGCGGCCTGGTCCGATCAACCCGATTGCAAGAGATCAGCCGACTCCCGACGAGAGGGGAGGGGCAAGCACGAGCGTCGTCACTGGGAGTGTCGCGATCAGCAGGGGCCAAGGGAGAAAGGTCTGTATAGGCACTACACCCCATTGACACCCCCACCATAACAAATCCTCATGGAGATCTATGAGGAGCCCTACCTCTGGTGGCCCTCGAAGATGAAGTCCGATCCGAGGGCAAGAAATTGGAGGAGGTATTGTCGCTTTCCACTGTGACCATGACCATGACACTGCCGACTGCGTCTAGCTCAAAGATGCAATCGAGGATTTGGTCCGACAAGGACTCCTGGAGAAATTCATCACCAAGGCCACCGAGAAGCGACAATAGAAAGACCGCACACCACCCCCATCGATAATCGACCCAATAGGAAAGAGAACTTGATGCTCTCCGGCGGGCCAGCAGGGGGGGAGCTCGACTAGACATCGGGCATTCATTTCTCAGGTCAACCAGATAGATTGTGGCGATGGGAACCATCACAACTCGATCACTCGGGACCGCCACAAAGATCCTATCGTCTTCTCGGATGATGATCGGGTAGGCATAACTACTTTGCACTCCGATGCCCTTGTAATCTCCACAACTATCAACCAATGTACAGTATGTCAAATCCTTGTTGATAATGGAAGTGGACCCAATGTGCTTGGTTACGATTGCCTTGTCCTCATGGGTGTGGATTTATCACACATAATGCCATTACACACTCCCCTGTATGGATTCTCCGATTCCACAATCTTCCTCGAAGGGCGCATCTCTCTCCCGATCACATTCGGGACTGCTCCACGGGACGTGTATAGCCGACTTCACAGTCATGTGGGGCATGACCGACTACAATGCCATTATTGGCTAAGGCATCTTGGGCGTATTGAGAGGTGTCCCCTCCTCCTCCCACCAGAAGTTGAAATTCTCCACTCCCCATGGAGTAGGGACCAAGGGGAGTTCGGGCGGTGCTACTTTATTTCCACCAAGGAAAGGCAAGTAGAAGATGCCCCGCCAGAGAAGAAGGTCAGGGTAGATGAACCCGGACCAAGCGGAAGCACTCCGGCTGAAGATCTATTCCTCATCCAAGTATATGAAAGCCCAAACTGCACTCTACATATAGGCTTGATGCTATCTGAGGAAGAGAAGGAGGCCTATCGACGCTTCTTGGTGGTGAACCAAGATGTGTTCGCTTGGTCCGAGGATGAGCTACTCGGAATACCGCCTGAAGTAATCACCCACAAACAGAAGTTGGACCCGAAATGTCACCCGGTTTAGCAACGCAGAAGGCGCTATAACATTGAGTGACAGGCCATCATAAGGGAGCAGGTGAGCGAGAAGCTACGCTCGGGGCTTCTCCGACCAACCCAATACCCGTACTGGTTCACCAACGTGGTGTTGCTCCCAAAAGCAACGGGAAGTGGAGCATGTGCGTGGACTACACCGACCTCAATAAGGTCACCCCCAAAGATAGCTTTCCCATGTTGCGGATCGATCAACTTGTCAACGTGATGGCCGAGCATGAGATGCTAAGCTTCATGGATGCCTACTCTAGGTATCATCAGATCAGCATGCACGGGCCTGACCAGGATAAGACGGCCTTCATCACCGACCACGGTCTCTACTGCTACACATGCATGCCGTTCGGGTTAAAGAACATAGGAGCTACGTACCAACGTCTCGTCAACCATATGTTTGACTCCTAGATAGGCTGCAACATGAAGGTGTACATTGACGACATGCTCTTCAAAGCCTACATGCGACCGACCATTTGGAGGATTTGGAGGAGACATTCGCTACGCTTTGAAGGTACAACATGAAGCTCAACCTGAATAAATGTGCGTTTGGAGTGTGGTCGGGAAAGTTCCTAGGTTTCCTGGTGACCCACCAGGGCATCAAAGAAAATCTCGACCAAATCTGAGTAGTGCTGGAGATGAAGGGACTAGAGCGAGTAAGGGACATATAGTGTCTCACCGACCGCGTAGCTACCCCCCGATTTCTGTCCAGAGTCGTTGAGAGGTGTTGTGGACACTAAAAATTTTTGCCTCATTCTTTTTGCAGCAAGCTCCGTCGGCAGGAGAGTGAGTAGCAAAGAGAAAGCAGAAGGAAAAGGTCAAGAATGAAATAACAAAAATGAGAATAATATATATATATATATATAAGAATAAAGAAAAGGAAAGAAAGGAAAAAGAGGAAATTTGATGATGAAACGAAGTTTGGACCTGCATCCAGGGTCGGTCGACCGAACTAGATTTTCGGTCGACCGATCCGCGGTGGGGTTTTAAACGGTGGCTCCCACGTGGATTTAACCGGTGAGCCTCTCCCCCTTTCATAACCGGTGGCTACACCCTCCACCGGTTAATTCCTCATCCCCCTCCATCGGTTAATCCCTCTGCTCTCTCCCTCTGCCTCTCTCCGCCTTCTCTTCCCTACACGCACGCACATGCTCCCTCCGTCTCTCTCTATCTCTCTCTCCCCTCGCTGCTGCTGCTCTCTCTCTCCCATACGTGAATAACCGGCAGCCCCTCTGGGCCACTTAACTGGTGGCACTTAACCGGTGGGGAAGCCCCTCCGTTTAAACGGCAGTGCGCTCCTCCACCGCTTCAACCGGCAGCAGGCCCTGCCATTTATTTGACATGCCTTTCCTTCCCTTAACCGGCTGCCCCCCTAGGCCACTTAACCGGTGGCGCTTAACCGGTGGGGAGACCTTTTAACCGGTGGCAGTTCATTTAACCGGTGGCCACTCATTGGCATTTAACCGGTGGCCATTTTTGGCACTTAACTAGTGGCAACCTGATTAAACGGCGGCAACAGCCTTACCGATCGAAGACATTCAAAGTTGAGTTGAACCTTGCTACGAAGGTGCCAATTCAGTCCATTGCAAATGCTCTGCGGGGTCGTTTAAACGGCAACAACCCTTGTAACTGGCAGCGGGGCTCCTCAAAACCCACCCGTTAAACGACATCACGGGAGCATATCCGACACGCTTTGCATAAAGCTGCAAGCGCCGGACACTATGGAGCTTTGGCTCCCCAAAATAGCAATTGCGGCACCAATCCGCGAATGGCAACGTGAAGGGGTAGCCGACAGCACCCTTCCGCTTCCGAAAGAACCATTTAACCGACGGCCCCACCGTTTGTCCAGCAGGTGCAGCACAGCGTGCTCGAAGCTCGTGCCTTCGATCAAATGGAGGGAAGTGTTCATGTCCGCATATATAAAAGTCGAGCTGGCTTTGAAAAGACAAGGCTGGTTTTTTTTCCATCCCTCTGGCTGGCCTTGGCTTTCTGACTATCTGCTCGTGCAGCTGCTTCCACCTGAGTGAAGAGGAAAAGAGAAGAAGAGAGTGAGGATAAAGGAGCTCATCTGTGAGTTTCCTGTGGGTAGGGTGAGCTACCGAAGAGAAGAAAAGTGTGTATGAGAGAGGTGAGGAGATAAAGAGGAGGGGGGGAGATAAGAGCCAGTGCTCCTCCTCTCCCCCAGCCCTTTGTATTCTTCTTCCCCTCTGGCTTTGTCCTGTTCTTTCTTATTTTTTCATGATGTATACACCCCCATGTCCTCTGTTTGGAGGAGAATAAAAGATTTCAGAACTTCTATGTTCAAAATGTTTGTTTCATTTGTTTATCTGTATCACTCGTTTCCTTATGCTCTCTGTGGCTTCTACCGTCTACCCCTGAGTACAATAAGCTCCCCCGCCGGATCTGAGTTTTCCCTTTTGGTCCAATGATGCTCACAGCAAGAGAGCCCCAATGAGCTTCTCTAAAAGGAGGCTCGGGGCTCATCCCGTCCCGTGGATGTGGCTCTGAGGCCAGCCCTTGGAGAATATTTCACCGAGTTCACCTCCCCTCTGTTCGTCACCCCCCTTCTCACAAAGTGGATCAACGATTTTACCCCCTTTCACTTCAACCTGGAAGGATCCTTAGCTGGCAGGCCTTTATCTTCCAGTGGCCTTTAATCGGTAGACTTCTAGTTTAACCGGTAGCCCCGTTCGAGCTTTAATCGGTATCTTCCTCTTGGCTTTTAAACGGTGGCCCCGTTCGGGCATTTAATCGGTGGCCGTCCCCATGGTCTTTTGATGCGAGTGGATGCTCGTCGTTAAAAACACCGTGCACACAATTTCAAAGTTCCACACTCACACATAATAAAATTAAAATTTGAGCGTTGTGGCAAGTACAAGTCGATCCCACAAGGAGGTTGAGTTTTGAAATTAAAAACTTTGAATTTCTTTTATAGAAAAAATAATGAATATTTTCTTTTGATTTTCAAAATTTAAAATAACATGAAATAAATCTTAACATGAATTAAATCTATCTAAAGAAATATGGAGGGTTAAGAAAGAGAAATTTAGAAATCTAGAGAGAGAAAATTTTAATCAACAAAATTAAATATAAAATAGACGAAGTGGGGTAGGGAATTGTGCTGCCGTGGTGTGAGGGTAACAGTATCGTATCCTCGAGCCTTTGAATCATGAGTTATCATGATGTGACAGGACCCCTTGGACCTAGATTCACAAGCAATCGAAACGAACGACGGATTCACTCAAGCGGGTTCACCTACGTCGCGCACACCCGGGTCCGTAGGTGGACCGGCGATGATGGTGAGGGTCCGAGGTTGGACCTTGGGGTTCGAGGGGTATGGCTAGCTTTGGGAGGACCCTGATGGGCCAGGGATGCCCAATTCACGTGGGCGGCCAGCACGTAGAGGGCGTGGGTTGTAGGGTCGCTCTCTCAACTTACTCCACAGTGGTCGCTCAATTTGATGAAAATCCGGGACCGGGCACTCGCCTCACCGTCCGACGGGCAACTTAGTAGCGATACTAAACTAAGCAAAGGTAAACCAGCCAGGGTGTAACCAAGTGCTCACCTGATCGGTGTGAAGACACCGATTCTTGCCGGAGACGAGGCGAGCGGGGAAGCGTGGGTACGCGCCCGCACGCTACGTCGATGGCGCTTGACCTGAAAATAAAATTGTTACAGCACTACGCCTCGTGCAGGAGGGGGGTTCTCGGGGTAGGGGTTAATTGGATACAACCAAAACTACCTCCACGCAGGGAGGGGTGGTCAGCCGGCCAGGCGAAGAGGCGGGGATAGCCGAAGATCAACAAGGAAATCCAACGTGGTCGCGGAGAGTTCGGCAGGGACAACAAGACAGGGTGCTGGAGTTGAGACGACCACGAGCTCGTCCAGATGCTGATGAAAGCGGGACCAGCGCTGAAACGATCGGGACTGACCAGGGAATAGACTGTTGAAGTTCAGCGCTGCTTGGTGGTCGACGGTGGCTGTTGCAACTCAGAGTTCATGGCTGGTCCGAACTGCCCCTATCTGGTGCAGAACCGAAGGGTGCTGTTGCCAAAGCTGCCCCGGGCGCTACCAAACTCCGATAGAGGAGAGATTGATGGCAACGCGACCGTGGACAAAGTAGCTTCGAATAGGGACTGACGGGGCCCCAAACAGAGGTCGGAGGAGACAGTACTGGACAGATAAGTAGGGGTCAGTCCAACCTGGATCAGATAGGGCCTGTCTGCGCGCTCCGACGACGATGGCTGGAACCGGATGCTCGGGTAGGCGAATGAACTCCTCCTATCAGATACTGAAAGAGGACTGGACATAGTACTCACCCTCTGAAGATCGTGCCAAGAGCCTAGCCGAGCTGGTCGTGGGAACCTCTGCACTCAGCTTCAGGTTGCCAGTCAGGGGCTGGATGCGCAGTCCGACGAGATATGTTCCTACAAACAGCTCTGAGCTTGGATGCCGGTGGTATTACCTCCGTTGTGAAGCTGGCTTGACGAGGTTTCCACCGGTATAAGATACGCCATATGAAGCCTTGAGAGAAGGTCGTGGCTGCCTCTCCAAACTGCTGCTGCTTTGCTGCCTGTGACCCTGGACTGGGTCCGAAGCTGCGCGCCTCTGGGAGGATGACAGGAACGTCGGGCTCCGGGGTCCAAACGAGGTCCTCCTTCTTGGGGTTGATAGAGGGCTTGGGGAAAATCACCTCACCCAAGTTTCACGCCCAGATCTGCAAGGGAGTGGCCGTGGTCGCACTTGAGCTGGGGCTCTGGTTCTCAGCAGGAGTAGTCCTGGGCAGTCAAGGAAGAATCACTCTCTCGGACAGCTCAGTGCTTGGATGATGACAAAACCACCTCGCCCGGAAAGCTCTTTGGACGACCTTTCTAGAGGTATATGGCTTGCCACCAGAAAACGTGAGGACGGGCCGATGGCAGCGCTGCTACTAGGGACCTTCCTGCTGCCTGTAAACTGGGAACCGCAGGTTGAAGATGATAGGTGTGGTGGTGGGGAGGGGCGACCAAATGGCAGGGGGATGGGGACTGGAGCTTGTGGGATGTTTTTGGAAGAGTCTAGGGGTAATGAAGGTGGCTGGAAGGTGAAAGGGGGGTGGAGCTAGGGCTTGGGGGCGAAGGGAAGGCATGCTGGTGGTGTTGGGTGCGGCCAGGCCCAAGGTGGAGTGGGAGGTGGAGCTAGGGCGAACCAAGGAGGAATGGGGGAGATGAGGGGCGGCCCTAGGAGCTGAAGGGTCAAGGGAGGTCAACCAGGGGGGTGGAGAGAGAGAGAAAGAGGGAGAAGTTTGAATTTTAGGCTTGGGAGGGGTGAAAGGGGGCTTGGGGAAGTGAAGAGATGTGTTGGGAAGATGAAAGGGTGTCTAGGGGGAGGGGATTCCACCTAGGGGTTGAGGGAATAATTTAATGAGGGTATGGGGAAGGGAGAGGGCTTTAATGAGGAGGGAAGGGAGGGAGGAGAGAGGGGAAATTCGAATTTGGGGGAGGGGGAAGAGAGAGAGAGGGGGGGCGGCCCCCTTAGAGAGAGAGAGATATGAGAGAGAGAGAGAGAGAGTTATATCAAGAGAGGGAGGGGAGATAAAATTCCAAGGGAATTTCAAATTTCATTGATCATCAAAGGTTACAAATGAGAGAGGGGACGAGACTATTTATAGACTCCATACTTTTCCTAGGACCAAATTGCTCCTAGACAATTAACAGATTGACCACACAGTCCAAGGAGGGGCGCCCCTGGGCCTAGCCTATTGAATTGGGCCCAATAACCTATCAAACCAACCATATGACAACGAACTTAGGTAAATGGCTCACTAACCTAGGTATCTGACTCAAATAAAGGGAAAATTACACAGTTTATGACTCAAATTAAACATAAAAATTACATGACTAGACTCAGAAACACATGACGAACATAATGGCGCATGCCGACGAACAATTTAAGCCTCGAAAAATGTGGAGGGACAAGGGATGCCCCCATCATATCGGGGACAACCGCGTGCACTCGACTGGAAGACCCATTTCTCTGTAGTCGACTTTAGACGAAATTTAGAGGGTGGAAGATAAAGAATTTAGAGTGATATTAGAGGGAGATGGAGAGAGATCATGCTAAATAAAAATGACAAATTAAATAACAACCTTTCTAGAATTAAACTTAAATTGAAATAAACATACAAGTGCATAAAAAATAAAATTACAACAAGAATATCAAAATAAATTACACAAGTCTTAAGGTAAAGGGACAACAAGAAAAGGGGAGAGGGAAAGCTTCACTATCTTCTACGTAGCTACAAAAGCAAGATCGGGGAGAGAGATAGAGAAAGAAGGATAGAGGGAGTTAGTCTACTCCTAACTATAGAAGAGGGAGGAAGAGAGTGAGTGAGAGACTACGTTCAGGGGTCAGTTCGTTAGTTCCTTCCAAAGCCTCCTTCGTGCCCTTTTTATAGGGCAAAAATCACCCATTGAGCATGTTCTTTCCCCCCTTAATTGTGACCTACACTCATTAAAAATCTACTTTCGGTGCCAACTTTGGTTGCTCTCATTCAATCAACATTGAAGCCAACCACTTTGTTGTGCCAGTCAACATATTGTGCCATCCATGCGGAGCCCATGTTTGTGTTGTCGGTGGGTGTGTGTAGGAGGGTCCATGCATGAGGGAGGGTGAGAGGAAGACGGAGGTGGGGTGTGGCCACGGTGGATGTGCTGGGTGTGTGGAGTGAATGGGACGTTGCGGTGTGTGCGGTGGTGAGAAGGGAGAGGAAGAGGAAGTGGTGTGAAGGTGGTGGGTGAAGGCAGTGGAATGGAGGGGGAGAGGCGACGGGGCTAGAGAGAGAAAGTGGGTGGATGTCAACGCAGTGAAGGGGGGTCGAGAGATGGGTCATAGCGGTTGTCGGTGGGATGGTGGCGTTGTGAGAGAGCAGAGGGAGAAGATGCATGCGGGAGTGGATGTGTGGCAGAGGTGAAAAGTGTGTGAGGAGAGGGAAACGGAGGTGAACAGGGAAGAGAGGGACAATGGCGAGGTCGACGCCGTGATGGGTGTGCAGGTTAAGAAAGAGTGAAGGAGATGGGCCGCGTGGATGGGGAGAGAGGGAACTGTTGTGTGCCTTGCACTTGTTTATGTTTTTGATGATAACTGTAGACACGCCAAAATCGATGCTACGTTGAGTAAATCTCATGTCACCATGTGACGCCCCAAAGTGGACTTCAATATTGGCTTAAATATGAAGTTTTTCTAATTTCTCCATATTTAATTGTGATTTCTTGGCATTTTGCTTTAATAATTAAAATTAACGCCTGTGGGGAGGGTGTCATTTAATTGACGACCTAATTAGGGGCATTTTTCTTAAATAAATGACTGTCCAAACGGTCGTCGATTCCTGGATTTTACAAATTCTAACGAAAATAAAACTCAAGGTAATTGACATCCTATTGAGGGGCGTTGATTATTTAACGCCCGTTCAAACAAGCGTCATTTGACAATTTTAAATAAGGAAAGTCCTTTATTTCTATAATTAAATTCAGGAATTGACGACTGTGTGAATGTCGTCATTTCAATTGACGCCCCTAGCTAGGTCGTCATCTTCACTTCCGTCTCCCTTTCGCCTGCTTCTTTCCAGTAGTAACCCTTTCCCCATTTTACACCTTGTGTTCGATTGGGAAGAGGGTTCCTTATTGAGGATTCATTGCCTTGTTTTAATCCATTAAGGTAAGGATTTTTGGCCCTATAAATACCCCCTTGAATCCCTCACGCGCGAGAGAGAACGCAGAAGAAGAGAAGAGAGAAGAGGAGAAGAACCAAAAAGGAAAGTTAACAAGAGCTAACAACTGAGAGAGTTTTTTTACAGAAAGAGAGAGTTTCTTCCTTTCGTTTGTAGGAACTCCTTCCAAGGGCATTCCTCCACGGGTGATTCTTCTCCAGGCGGTGTTCTCCCTCCACCAGTAGCAGTTCTTCATCCTGCTACAGTCGCTGAAGCTCTTCCTCTCCCTTTACTGCTGCACACACAACAGAGAGGGCATTTTCTCTTTGTTATTTTAGTTGTCATCATATCATCATCACATGCACTCTTTCTTTCTAGCTCTCTGCTAGAAACATTCTCAGTACATCGAGTATCTTGCTTTGCATACCATTGCATTTATTATACCCAACCTTGTTACTCCTCTTAGGGGTTTTAAAACCAAAACACACAAGGTGTGTGTCCATGCTTAATTTGATTGATTTCTATACTTCTAGAGTATTGATACTACACATCTTTGGCTAATCCATATCTTTATTTTGTGTGTTTATGCAAGGGTAATCAAGCTATAAACCCCCTTCATTGGCCGGCCGATAGAAGGAGGAAGGAAGAACCCCCAATCTCACCCGCTCAATACAAGGTACATGCGATCACTCCTTTGATATTTTGAGGTAACCCCTCTGGCGATCACCCTCCTTAGAGCATCACATGCTCAACCCCTTTCTTTTTCATATCCACATGTTTTAGCATAGTTTCTTTTTATCACTAACAATAATTAATCATCTTTTTTATCATTCAATTCTCTCTCTTTTAAAAATGTGTATGTGACACGTTCACAAATTGGCGATCACGGTGGGACACTTTTTGTTTTAATTTGATTACCCCTCCCTTTGGCGCCCTCGCGTGTCCCTCCCTTTGGCGCCCTTGCGTGCCCCTCCTTTGGTGCCCTCGTGTGCCCCTCCCTTTGGCGCCCTCGCGTGCCCCTCCTTCGTGCTCCACGTAGCACACTCCTTTTGTGCACCACATGCACACCTCCCACTGGATTAGCCAATTTGCATAGTATCCATATCATTTTTATTAGAAAAGAAATTGATTTCTATCTGTCATCAGGGTTAACGGTTCTCTGGAACTGAATAACGCCCTTCATACCGCCGCCATTTCCACATACAGCGACCGTTCGAACAGGCGCTGTTTCCATTTTTTATTGCGAGCATTTTCATCATTTTATAATTAACGCCCCTCACAGAGGCGTCATTTCCAAATATAACGCCTCACACCAAGGCGTCATATTTCTAATTACTGCATTTTGACGCCCCTCCCAGAGGCGTCTTTTACTGGTACAGCGCCTTGCTGAAAGGCATTATTTTGATTATCATTGCGTTTATTCACATTTTAAGTTCGACTACTGCTATCTGACGCCCCTGTGCACAGGCGTCATTTCCACAGGCAGCGCCTCACTTTAAGGCGCTATTTTATTTTGATTGCTATCTGTTTGCACTGTTCACAGTAACTAGCGACTGACACTCAGTCGTCTCTTGTTGATATAGCGACCTTATCCAGGTCGTCATTTTTTTCTGTGCCCACAGTACCCCTATTTACTGCTTACTGCTGTTCGTTCGCTTGACTGATTCTCATATCACCTGCTTGATATTGCCTACATTAGGCTGCATTTAGGGCATTCGGTTTGGGAGACCTCCTCTCCCCACACTTTTAGGAGTCACACCCCCCTCTTGGTGAAGGAAGGACCCTCCTTTGAGCATTCCATCTCATTGGACTGGAAATTCCTAAACCAAGCCTCCGTAAGTCCCCGCACCCGTGGATTCCCTCATGGACGCTGGGCAGGTTGTACCATTGAAGCACCCGGAGTATAGTTGACCCATACGTTGGTGAGGAGAGAGGAAGAACCTAGATACCCGGAGATTATACCCAAATTTTCAACCAGGACCCACATTCAAAGGAGAGAGCTTATTATAAAATTCACCTTAATCTTTAAAAAAAACCTTAAAACTTTGGGCTCATTACAACTTGAGTGTTTATTTTGTTTGATAAGGTGATATCTCTTGGATATACTTGTTTGTTGGAAACCTATTTCTTCTTCCTTAAGCATGAAACTCCATTCAGGTAAAATCATCAAAATGGCCAACTACAGATATACTTATGATGGTTATGAGGAGGGTCACTCTGACCCGTTTTATAAGGTTCCCTCTCAGGATCCTGTCTACCACGAGGGAAACTATATTTCTTCTCCCACTCAAGTCCACATGGTGGACACCACTTCTCTGGAGGTTGAGCCTTCTTCCCAAGCTCAACCTACCACTCAAAATACTTCAGGGGACGTTTCCCCTTCTTTCAACTTCAACGAAGTTCTCAAAGTTCTTGCTCACCTGGATGACTCCCAGCACCAGGCGGCCCAAGCCGCTTTAAAGGGAAAGTCTGTCCCGTCATCTTCTAACCCTCCCCAGGCCATGGGTTGCCACTCTACTAGTTCTCCCAACGACCAGGCGATCGCACCTAGGGTGCCCTCGCGCCCACCAACTCCTGTTATGACTACGCCGGCCCAACTGGCAAGTCACTCCATTGCTAGGCCTCAACAACCTCCTGTTCCTCAAATTTTTAGAAGGCCTATGATGAACCAATACTCTTTTCGTCCGGCCCCACCCGAGTCTGATAACCACACTATGCTCCTCCAAAGAATGGCTAGTATGGAGGAGCAGCTCAAGAAGGTCACTACATCCAAGGTCGCTCCCGAAATTATGCTTCCCACTCTGCCAGTTTTTCACCTACCCCCATCTGAAATGCCGAATTTCCGACGGTACAATGGAACGGGTAATCCGCACATCCACTTGAAAGACTTCTTATATGAGGTATCATTCTGGCAAGATAACAAGACTTCTCTGGCTTATCTCTTTAGGCGGTCTTTAGATGGCACGGCACTAGAATGGTTTTATTCCCTGGAGCCGGTGGATGTCGGTGATTTTGATGTAGTTCAACGAAAGTTTCTGCAGAAGTACAAGGACCGTGTGGGTCCCTCTTTATCTGTTACTGATCTGGTTGTCGAAAAGATGAAGCCCGAGGAGGACTTCATTTTGTTTGTTGATAGGTGGAGAGCTATGGCCGAGAAGTTAAAGGACACACTGTCGGAAACGGAGCAAGTGAAGATGATTATATCAAACTCCACTCCATAGTTCCGTCATATTTTAGCCATGAACAAGTTGAGCACTATGGAAGAGCTCTACGAAAGAGCTAGATACATACAAACACAGATGACGGATTCGCCCATTATGGGCATGTTTGAACCAAGACCAAAGGTAATAAAGAGAAACGTTAATATCGGCAATACTGGTGCGACCACTGAAGGCACTGTTATTAATGAGCAGGTGAGCGCGTTCGGTAATTCCACACCCTTCCGCCACCCTCCAAACCAAGGACCACCACCACAACAGCCCGCCTTCCAAAACCAAGTCCATCGGCCAAATAATAACCTTCCTCAGACCCTATGGCCTCTTCCACCTCCTCAACAACATCAACCTGCACAGTACCACCAAATGCCCCCGCCAGCCAATTATGCACAGCAACAACTGCAACAACCAAGATAACCATTGGGTCCCCGAAGAGCACAATACCCTCCCTTACCCGAAAGCCTATTAGATATTTTCAATGCCCTCATGGCCGCCAACCTGCTCACCTTGCCTAAATGAAGAACGATATGGCCGCAACATGTAGACACCTCCCGGTATTGCGTCTTCCATCGGTAGTTGGGGCACAACATCGATCATTATTTTCACTTCAAGGATTACACACATGATATGAATGATCAAGGTGATATTGATTGGGATGAGATGAGGAGGGTTATTGCTACTCTAAAGGCTCGAAGGCCTCCTTGGCAACCATCGGCTCAGCAGCACCCGCAACAAGGTCAGCAACAACAAGTTCCCAGCAACAGCAGGCTCCTGCACCCCAGCCAAATATGGGGATTGTCAATAATCCGCTACTGGTGCACCCGGTTCAAAATCAACAAGTAAACCTTGTCACATCAATCCATGAAGTGGAGAGAGGGCAGGTTTGGCATAAGGAAAATGCCTCTGTCGGGGCCATTAATCAAAACTCCAGTCAACCGCAACCACCACAATTGCTAAGGAGGCTTCAGCCTGTACCCCCTTCCCAAATGCCACGCCCCCTTATACGTTCCAGCACTCCAGGGCCATTCAACTCTAACCCTACTCCTTCACGGTCTCTTCTTTTACGCCAACCCACAAATTCTCCTTCACCCCAAAATCCTCCACCAAATAGACCTCCCCTTATCCGCCCCTCGTCGGCAACCGTCACCCCTCCTGTTTCGCCACAATCTATACCGTCCACCACCATCATGCTTCCAAGACCCCTTCTTGTCACTCGATCCCCGTCGCCACCTTTCGATAATCCTCAGCCGGTTAGGCCTCTTATAAGAACCTCTTCTCCAGCTAATCCTGCACCAGCACCCAACACGCCCTACACCATTCCCTCTACCTCCTCTACCCTTCATCCACTCTAAGCCCGATAGAGGCTCCGAAAACAATGGTGCTCTATAGTGGACGGATGTTCCATCGAGTGTTTCCCTAGTGGGAGCAGGAGCCGATACAAGAACAAGGAGAACAGGAACAAGAGTCTGCACCGGGCATGAAGTATGACTTATACTAAAGCATTTGGACAGAACATCGGCCCGAATTTCTATTCTGGAATTGATCAAAAGATCTACTACACATCAGCAGGCTTTGAAGCAATATCTGCAGAAAGTAATGGTAAACGAAGATATCCCAGTTGAACAGGTCACTACAGTCTTAAGTCCAGCCAGCAATCAACCATCCATCACTTTTTATGAACATGAATTGGCTCCGCAGCCAGCCAGAAAATATGCACTGTGCATTACTATTGACATTAACAAGGTGGCAGTGAAACAATGTTTGGTAGATACTGGGGCATCCATTAATGTTTTGCCACCAAGTACCTTGAAAATGTGTGGCATTCCGGAGAGTCAAATCCGACCATCTACAATCACTGTCACAGCCTATGACAACACCATGAAGCCGCCTTTAGGAACGATCACTTTAAAAGTTGGTTTAGGTCCAGTCTCGGTTACAGTGGATTTTCATATTCTGGACATGGACCCGACATTCAATGGCATTTTGGGTCGCCCTTACACTCAAGAGCTTGATGCTGTGCCTTCAACAAATCATCAATGCATAAAATTTTCGCACAAAGGGCGCATTATTAAAGTCACTAGTATGCCCATTCTACCGACAGAAGATATACATTCCGCAACATCGGTGCCTTCTATGTGGCCTTCCAATAGGCCTTTGCTCTCAGTTTTGGATGTTGCCGATCGCGGCAAGACTTGGTAAGGCCGTCTCCTTCAACCCCTCCTACCACTCAAATGCCACCACAGCCATCCAAAGGCAAGAAGAAAAAAGGTTTGATGAACACGCCAGGATGGAACATTCTGATGAAAATGGGGTATAGAACTGGTAAAGGCCTGGGTGTTAATCTTCAGGGGAGAGTCAAGCCCGTCAGGCATCAAAAGATGATTCCCCGAGGTGGCCTAGGGTACAAAGGGCCAAGCAAAGACAAAAATGAGCCATGGGCCATTATGACTTCCACTCTCAAGACAGATCGGCAGCCCCTTACATGGACCCTACAAACACACTTCATGAAAGGAGGCACTCATAATGATAGCAAACCACGCTAGTTACTTCCATGATGGATTGTCAAGATGTACATGCACGGCAGTTTGCTCGTCAAGTAGCCCCACTGGTTACATACAAAGCTCTGCAGTCTTTACGGCCAGATAAAAGAAGAAAGATGGATGACCCCGAATGTGACTGGTATAGATGGTTCGACATAAACGATATCACTATTGCTTTAAGCCGATTGTTTATGCCAACTGATCCGGAATGGCCGCCACTAATTCATGAATTAATCGAAAAGCCAGCAATGATCACAGACAAGAGGCAGCTTCTAAGCAATTACACAGATACCGGGGAGCCTGATGTGCCGTTCGAGGAAGGCTACAATGTGGATAGGCTGTGGGCCGGCCTTTTCTCTATTAAATCCATTCATCCAACGATTGTTGTCCGCTTGTTCAATCAAATGTTTTGCTCAGATGTCCCTAGACCGCCTGCGGTCTTGATAACCTTTTCTCCAAATTCACTTCAAGTTTCTCCTTCGATTCCTCCCTTGCTCCTCGAGCAATTCTCTAAACTCTCCATCACACCCCTGCGTGGGTCATCTTTCGTCAATCTGTCACTCTCAACACCACCCCCTATTCCTCCCTCTCATTGCCTTCTTCTTGAAAATAAAAATGAAAAAAAATGCCAAAATTCAAACTTTCCAATCTTTCATCTCCATTGAGAAGGCCTCCTATCTTCTTCATGAGTGTGTCCCGACCCAGGGGCCGCTCTTCCAGGATTCATTAGGGGACCTTCTCTACCCCTTCGGTGAGGGGTCTTCATCTGTATCTCCTTCTGTACCCATCTTTTCCTCACCTCCTTCATCTTTGTCGAATTCTAGTGATCAGGCTAGTTGCTCTTACTCTTCTAATTTTAAGACTCATGGGGTAGCTTCACATAAGAGATCCAAGGGTAAGCAGATTCCCCGTAGATTCTTGTTAGAATTAGCTAGAAGGTGCCGGGCCTGCTTAGCTCTTCCCGAAATTCTGGAGAATCCAATTATCCTGCCAGAAGCTGAATATGAAGATACTTGTGTTTTTAATGAGGGTTTTGGTGTTTATGAGATCATGAATGATGAAGACCCTATTGAAGAGGGGGATGAAGGTTATGAAGAATATGAGGATGAGGCCGATGCTTTTGCCAATGGCATGAGAAGATTCGATGAGCCGTCAGCCTCAGTAGAAGAACCTACCAAAGAAATAAATATGGGTACTGAGAAAGACCCTAGGATTGTCCTCATTAGTAAGAACTTGCCGCCCTCCGAAGAGGAGGCACTCATTTTGGTTCTTCAAGAATACAAGGACACGTTCGCATGGAGTTATGAAGATATGCCGGGACTAGACCCTGCGCTTGTTGAACATCGACTTACGCTTAAGCCAGGGTCCATTCCGGTCAAACAGCGGTTGAGACGTTTCCACCCTAATATGGCATTAAAAATGAAAGAAGAGGTCGATAAGATTCATAAGGCTTGATTCATTAGAGTTGTCCTCTATCCTAATTGGGTGGCTAACATCGTCCCAGTCATGAAGAAAGATGGAAAGGTGCGGATATGTATAGACTTTCGGGACCTCAACCGCGCGTGTCCTAAAGATGACTTCCCCCTCCCTCATATTGATGTCTTGATTGACAATACGGCAGGATATGAGACTCTCTCCTTTATGGATGGCTTTTCAGGTTACAATCAGATTCGCCTGGCTGAAGAGGATCAAGAGAAAACATCGTTCACTACACCATGGGGAACTTATTGCTATGTGATCATGCCCTTCGGACTCAAGAATGCTAGAGCCACCTATCAAAGGGCTATGATGGCAATTTTTCATGATATGATCCACATTTATATAGAGGTGTACGTTGATGATCTGGCAGTAAAATCAAGAACAAGGATTGAGCATCTCGGTGTTCTAACTAAAGTCTTGCAAAGAGCACGGGAGTATCAGCTAAAAATGAATCCCAAGAAGTGCGTGTTTGGTGTTTCATCAGGGAAGTTGCTTGGGTTCATCGTAAGTAAGAGGGGTGTTAAGATTGATCCCAACAAGGCGAAGGCCATAAGAGAAATGCCTCCTCCCAGAAATTTGAAAGGAGTTCGAGGATTGATCGGGAGGTTATAATTTATTCACCGATTTATTTCTCAGCATTCACAAAGATGTAGGCCGTTCTACGAGCTTACTAAGCCAGGAGTCAAGTTTATTTGGGATGACAAATGTCAGGCAGCTTTTGACGGATTGAAGGATTATCTCTCAAATCCTCTTGTCCTAAGGCCGCCAGTTCCAGGCAAACCACTTGTTCTCTACATTTCCGTCCTAGATGACTCTGTAGGCGCTGTCCTAGCCCAAGTTGACGAAGAAGGAAAAGAAAGGACAGCCTACTACTTGTCAAAACTTCTCAACCCTTGTGAGCAGAGGTACTTAGCTATAGAAAAGACTTGTGCTGCCTTAGTCTGGGTAGTTCAGAAACTCAAGCATTATTTCTTAGCTTACGAAATTCATCTCATTGCCCGTATGAATCCAATAAAGTTTCTTCTTGAAAAATCCGTTCTCACCGACCGATTAGCATGATGGCAAAGCTTCCTTTCTCAATTCTATATTATCTACATTCAGCAAAAATCGATTAAAGACTATGCCATAGCAGAACATCTTGCTCATCACCCTCTCCCTAGATTTGACCCTGTTCGCTCAGAGTTTCAAGATGAGGAACTAATGTCCGTCAATCAAATCGATTCGATGTGGACGTTACATTTTGATGGAGCTTTGAATTCAAAAGGAAAAGGGATTGGCATTGTTCTTCTATCACTAGAGGGTATCACTATTCTGCTCGCCTCTCAGCTTGCATTTCCAGTTACAAATAATATAGCTGAGTATGAGGCCCTTCTGGCCGGGCTAGAGACCGCTCATCAATTCGGTGTTACCCAATTGTGGATTGTAGGTGATAGTCAGCTTATTCTTCGCCAAGTGCTCACCAAGTGCCGTACTGTAATGCCTCGGATTTTTTGGATCCTTGTTCATGGGTCCCGGATCTGGTTTCTGTTGGGTCCCGTGAGGTGTAAACGGATCTAGAAGGGGGGGTTGAATAGATCCTATCACAAGTTATGGCCTATTTAAAAACTCTTATCTAGCGGAAGCTTAAACCACTCTTATAAAGTGAATGAATCACTTAGGCACAATGCACAGCGGAATTAAGTAGAGTGGCTCAAATGGAAAGATTTGAATTACAAGCTATGAAACGTCCATACTTCTTTAAGTTAATTACAAAGCATAACACATAGATGAACATGCAATAGCTTGCAACAACCGTGCGTGTGTGTGTATGCTATGTTGATCACTCAAAGTGCATATGTATGTGAGCAAGATAACCAAGTATGGAAGCACACGAACCTGTGAATGGGGTTAGAAGATATAGAGCAATCACACACAATAAACAACCCACAACACATGGATTTTTAAGGTGGTTCGGTTGCAACCCCGCAACCTACGTCCACCCCTCACCAAAACCCAGTGAGGCTTCCTTGCTGACACACAGCTTGACCCGGGGACACGCCCCAAACCACAGAACAGAGAAACCCCTCTTTCTGTCTTCCTACACACAAAGCCGGCAGGGATGGCTACACCGCAAATCGGAGAACTCCTGATTGCCTTTCTACTAACCACCGGTAGGGACGATTCTCAATTCCAAATGTTTGAATGAAATGGAAAACGAACAAATATGAAATCACTCAAACAAGATATAGAATATGCTTAAGAGAAAAGATCTTGTCTGAGGTTTGTTGGAGCTTGAATCTCTTGAGGATTTGATGAAGAACTTATTCCCGGAGTACTGTTCACAGCTACAGTAACTCGAACTCCTCTTCCTTGAACACACCCTTGCAGCCTCCTTTGATTTCCCTTGTTAGCCTTGCTTTCTTCTACTCTTCCTTGGAGGTTGCTAGATTGAGATATGAGCTTGAATCACCTTGAGTTGATGGAGAGATTGTTGGATGTAGCTTTGATCTTCTTTGAATCTCCTTGAGTTGATGAAGAGGTGTATGGATGTAGCTTTGATCACCTTTGCAAGCCTTGAATGCTTCTTGCTTGATTGGAGGTTGCTTGGCTTCAGATCTCACCTTGAGAATCACCTTGGAAGGATGAAGAACTCCTGCCCAAAACACTGTTCACAGAGGTGCTACAGTGCTCTCGAAATGGCCTCCCTTGATTCACTTCATCAACTCCATCAACTAGGGTTTCTAACCCTCTCATGTTGGTTTTATAACCCTTGGAATGGTCCTTGGACACCCTCCAGACCAGATCCACAAATCATGGGGAAGTTAGGTAAGGTTTGATTAAATAAATCCATGGAAAGGGGCTGGCCACGAGGTGGATTTCGAAGTCAAACATGGCTGCATCGGGGCTGGCGGTCGACCAGAATTCATGGGCCGGTCGATCGGAACCTGCTGCAGCCAGAACTTTTCGGCTCTAGCAAAACCGGTCGACCGGAATTCATGGGGCGGTCGACCGGAATGTCACAGACCCCGAACCTTTTGGTTCTGGGAAATTCGGTCGACCTAGCTACAGTGCCGCCGGTCGACCTAAAGCTACAGTAAATTCCAGATTAACACAATTCAGCCCCAAATGTCATTGTAACCCTTCCGAACTCTGTGGCATCAAACTCCTTTGATCTTGGGGAATATATATTGAGTGTTTTGGCATGCAAAATCATATAAAAAGGATTAGAACTTTAGCTCAATAATCCATATAATAAATGTATGAAATACACATATGAAATCTCATGAATTAGTTATATGTGAACACTTTGAATCACAAGTGTTCTGAGCTAAAGATCAAGAAATAAGAGCTCAACCACCCCAAATAAAATATCTATGAAACACACTCATGGAATTTCAATAACAAGAAGGATAGAAAAGCTCATTCCCAAATTAACCATCCATATCAAAAGAGCAAGTTCATATTGTAGACACGCCAAAATTGACATTATTTTGAGTATATTTCATATCGCTCTGCGATGCCCCATTTGACCCTCAAATCAGCATTATTTGAGTGTTTTTTTTCCCACTTTTCATGAATTTTCCCCTAATTTCCCCTATTTTTCCTTTTCCCCATTTTCTGGGCATTTTTCTCCCCTTTCCCTTTTTTTTTTAAAATTAACGCCCTGGAGAGGGGCGTGCTTTTAAAACGCGGCCTGATCCAGGGCATGTCTCCCCATTTTATCTATTTCTCCCCATTTTACCTATTTTATAAATTCGTGACCTGGTGAAGGGCGTGTTTTAAAACACGACCTGACCTGGGGCGTTTCTTGATGAAAGGACGCCCAAAGATGAGGGCGTCAATTCCTGGCATTATCTAATTTTTGAAAAAAGAATAAGTGTTTGAAAAATGTTAATTAACGCCCTTCTTTGGGGCGTGTTTCAATTAACGCCTCTCCCAGAGGCGTGTTTCAGAATTTCTAAATAAAAGAAATGTTTATTTCTAAAATTAATCCAGGAAGAAACGCCCTGACCCAGGGCGTGTTTTGAAAAGACGCCCTATGACAGGTCGTCAATTCTTGAATTGACGCCCTGACCAAGGGCGTGTTTCATCTGCTGGCTTCGCAGCCCTTTCCCCAGAGAGTCCTTGCCTCGTTAGACTCTGCCTTGATTGGGGCTCTTGCCCATTCTTATCCTTCCCCCTTATTGGACTCTTGCCCATGTTTATCTCCTCCAATTCTATTTGATAGGGCCGACTGCTCTGTTGTTAAGGTTGGATCCCTTTACCGATTCCCTTCCTTCCCCTCCGCTCTTCTTTGTTTTGCAGGTTGAAGGTGCTGTGCGACTGGCTGAAGGAGGAACCTCACGTTCATCTCTTCATCTTCTGAAGTTCTTCTTCCATTGAACATCAAAGCCCAAGCATCGCACAGGCTCTTCTCCTTTATTTTTTTTTTTGTTTATTGCATCATTCATCTGCATGCCCATCTCCTATTCGATTTTCTTTACATCTCAACTACGTTGAGAAATCTCCCCACAGTGCACTCTTGCACTCTTTCCCCTTATTCACATTTTTATTCATATTTATATCATATCATTCATATATTCCCACACTCTCTTTGCATAGGGGTTTAAGGGCCACCACCCACAAGGTGTGTCTTAATCCTATGATATTTTATGCTCATCTATTTAAGAATTTGATACTACACACCATGTTCTAATTCAATTCTTTTGTGGTGTTTGTGTCTCTTTTTTGCAAGGGTAATAATTAAAGAACTCTCTTCATCGGCCGGCCGATTGGAAGAGAAAGGAGCACCTACAATCAACCGCAATTTTTGAGGTATTTTGCGATCCTTTCCCTTATTGTTTTTCCTCTTGAGACCCTCGTGTCTCTGGCGATCACACCATCTCCACATTAGCACCTCGTGCTATTTTTTATTGCATCTTCTGCATTGTTTATTCATTGTTATATTTAATTCCTAAGTGTGGATTTTAATCCAATCCACAAATTGGCAATCACGGTGGGACGCTTTGCGTTCTCTTTATTACCCCTTTTCCCCTTAGGCACCCGCGTGTGCCGTCTCCCCTATTGCACCCTCGGTGCGTCTCCTTTTGTGCCCCTCGGGCACCCTCCATTGGCTTTGCACTCTTCCCTAAGTGATTTGCCAGTTTGTTATTTTCTTTTTTAGAATTTCCACTTATTCCAAATCTTTGATGAGCATGCTGTTATCTTAATATCCATATTGTTGATTGCCTGCTGTGACTGTGAGTGCTTGATACTGTCGGCCGTGAAGGTTTTCTGGAAGAAAGGTAATTAGCGCCTCTGACAGAGGCGCGTTTTAAGTTAACGCCCTAACTCGGGGCGTCTTATTCCAGTGTAACGACCTCTGGCAGGGCGTCTTCGAGCATATCTCCTGATTTCTTCCGTTATTTTACGCTGCCTGTGAATTCACGCCCTGATCCATGGCGTCTTTTACTTGATTAGCACCCCAAATCAGGGCGTGTCTTGTGAATTTGTCGCCCGCTGCAAAGGGCGTCCTTTTATTGATAGCGCCTCAACCTAAGGCGCTTTTTACCCTGCCCCTGGGCCCCTCACGTTGATTCACGACAGTTACACTGTCGTGTCTTTGGTTAGTAGCGCCCCCTTCCAGGGCGTGTTTTTTTACTGTGGGTTTCCAGAACCCTCCCGGCTGTGGTTTTTCATGATATTTCATGCTTATCTTTGTTGATTGATCATATTATTGTGGTTGGCCTGTTTACCCTGCTGCATTCACATTTGCATTGGTTTGGGAGACCTCTTCTCTCCTCACTAGGATTCCACACCCCCTCTTGGAATCGGGACGACCCTCCATTGAGCATTCTGTCTCTTTGGACCGGAGATCCCTTTTCCAAGCCTCCATAAGTCCCCGCACCCGTGGATTCCCTCACGGACGCCGGGCAGGTTGTACCCTTTGAAGTCCTGAATTAGTTGGCCTATACGTGGTGAGAGAGTGTTCCTAGTTGGCATTGGAGTTCAAACCATATTGAAACTAGGTTTCCCCCCCTTGTGTGAATCATTCAAAACTTTGATAAAATCCTTAATTCACCAAGGTTCAAACAAATCAAATCAAGGTAACCATCTCTTTTGTGTGCTTCTTTGCATATTATTTTGAACTTTGATTGCATGATGGCTTACTATAAACAAGATAACATGTTTAATTCAATTCATGAGGATGCACAACCTAGCACTTCTTATAATCCTCACTTTCAACATGTTCAAAATTCTCACCATACTTTCAAAGGACCACGTCCTCACTCTTATGGTGTTGCCCGACCCTTGGGCAATGTCCAATCCAATGGTCCTTCAACTCAATTTCGAGCCACTATTCCCATTAAGCCCTCTCGTCCCAATGATGAGAAGGTCTCCCAGATTTTACATGCATTAGATCATCTTACCCCTCAACAGATCCAAGCCCTTAAGGCCGCCGTTGAGGGTACATCTCATGCATCTCCCTCCAATTCTACACGGGTGGCCCATCACCCACCTCCTCCTTCCAATCCTGATCGGGTAGCCCATTACCCATCTCCTCCTGTTCATTCTACTCGGGTGGCCCATCACCCGCCTCCTTCTATTCCCTCTCGATCACGGCCCCAAGGCCCATTTATTCATTGCAATCCGGCCCATCCGGATTCTTCTATGGGTCGGCCCATTAATTCCCCTCCACGGCCTTTTTATACGGCCCCTCCTCCTTCAAGGCCCTGCCATCCCTCGGTTGTTCAAGTCACACCCCTCCAACAATCTCTACTTGATAAGATTACTTTGATGGAGGAACAATTAAGAAGGGTCACGCTCCTCCTACTCCAGTCAATCCTCTCCATGCCGCTTTGGACGAGATTACAAAGATGGAGAGAGAATGGAAAGACAGGAGGGATAATTACGGCGTCGGCGGTTCAAGTGAGCAAGAGCCGGCATTCGAAGAATCCGAGGCAGTATACGATGATGATGAAGCTCCGCAGGCACCCCTTCCGAGTTTCCTTAACTTTCCGCTTTCCCCATTTTCATTCGATGAACCCCCTGCTCAGGATGAAACCATCCCTGATCCAACCCCTATTTATGAGACTAATTGGTGTTACGATGATGGGTCGATACTTCAATCACCCACACCGGCACATTGTAAGTCTCCTCCTATCCTTGACACCGCATACATTACACCTCCTCCAGTTACACCATTAACCTCCGCAACACTGGCCTCCCCCAAGCCTTCCACTATTAAACCTCCACCCGTTAAGCCATCTACCTCCACACCATTAGCCTCCATCGAACCCACCATTGAACCTTCCCCAATTAACCTCCCATTACCGCCACCTCGGCCTTCAATTATCCCTTTAAAACCCACTTTGCCCATTCCACCATTTAACCCTTTACCCTTACCCATGGCTAATCCTGAGCAGGATCCACCCCTTTTTGCACCCGAGCCAATCCCAACTGCTTCCGAGCAAAGGGAGAAACTCGGCGTGTTTGAACCCCCGCTTACGCTCACCCATTTACCAACGCTTTCCATCATGCCTCCACCATTCATGGAGCCTTCCGCCTCCGCTTCACCTCCCCTTACTACTCGGAATGGGGGGCCTTCTACAAGCACAGGTGCCGAGGACGATCAAGAGCCGGGCAGCAAGGATTTGGCCGCGCCATTCAAGATTCAAGAATTCATTTGCCGGATGCCAATCCGGGTTATTGTGCCAAGCACGGTCGAAGAAGCCAAGTCACCGCCATGCCAAGCATTGATGCTGTGTAAGGGCCGGGCAGGGCACCCTTTGTTCCAATTTCCAAATTTTGAATCTTTGGGCAACATAATGCTTCCGAGCCCAACTTTCCAACTCCCTCTCACCATTACTTTGCACTCTCCAAGGGAGTTGACATTCACCATTGAAGCTTCGGCAGGGGCTATTTCTCATACACTTTCACTGCCGTGGAGGGGCAGTTATCTTAATGCTAAGGGGCCATCCCTTATTTGTTCCACTTTCTATTCATCCATCTCTATCACTTTTTCTTCATGGGCCATTCCCAGGGTTAGGAGGAGGATCTCATCCTCTCGCCCTTCACATTCTTCATATTCTTTGCATTTCATGCATTCATCGCATCCATCCCATTGCATGCATTTGCACCTCCTGCTTCCCGGGTTTCCAAACCCATATCTTCCCCGCCTTCCGGCACCTCCGGATATTCCGCACTTCCCATCTTATTCATCTTCGTCTTTTTATCCACTATCCCTTGGGCATCGCGTCCCTTTTCCTGCTATCTCCCTGGAACCTCCAGGAATTTTATCCCTCCTCTTTGGGCATCTCGCCCTTTCTGATTCTATCCCTCCGGAACCTCCGGACCTTTCTCTCGGGCATCGCGCCCCTTTCCACCTTCCTCCTCCGGAACCTCCGGATTTTCCCCTTGGGCATCGCGCCCCTTCTCATTTGCTTCCTCCGGAACCTCCGGACTTTCCCTTTGGGCACGACGCCCCTCTCCACCTTTTTCATTTGCCTCCTCCGGAACCTCCGGACTTTCCCTTTGGGCACGACGCCCCTCTCCACCTTTTTTATTTGCTTCCTCGGAACCTCCGGACTTTTCCCTCGGGCACGACGCCCCTTTCCACCTTCTCCTTCCTGATTTCATTCCTTCGGAACCTCCGGATTTTTCTCTCCTCCCTGGGCATCGCGTCCCTCGGTATTTGCTTCCTCCGGAACCCCCGGACCCTCCATCTTTCTTCCGATTCATCTTTCGAATCTTCCTGAACATCACATCCTTCATTTTTTTCTTCCTTTTCCATCATCTTTTTCCCTATTTCGTCTCAGGACATCGCGTCCCTTCTTTTGTCATCCCTTCGGAGCCTTCGGATTTTTCCTCTCGTGATTCTCCTCTGCCTCCGGACCCTCCGGATCCGCCTCTTTCTATCTACCAATTTCTTCTTCTAATTCCTCCTGATTCTGGGTCCGACCCAACTTCTTCCACATCCACTACCTTAGGCATCTGCCCATTCTCCCATTACTTTCGAGGCTTTAGTCCTCATTCCTCCTTCTAATTATTTTCTCCTTCTGTAGACTGTTCCATGTGATCAGGGTCTCCGCGCCTTAGTAAGGGAGTTCTAGCCCTCGCCTCTTTTCCTTTTTTTCCTTATTCGTCTGAGTCTGGTCTTGGCACCACTCCTTCTTGTTAAGCCACTTTCAATCCTTTGCTTCCAATCCTTTATCTGCCTAAGAGGACTATCCCACGATGATCAACCTCTCGCGGCAGCTGCTCTAACAAAGGTTGCAAGGTAATATATTGGCGTAAGTATGCATTTATATGATATCATTACCTCATTACTTCACGCATGATTTTCAAAATGAAGTGCTTCCTAACAAGATTAAGAGTGGTGTTTTAGATCTTTATCTTAGGCTTTTGTTAAATTAAATCATTGTTAAAAAGAGTCTTTAGGCTTGTTTTTTGCAGCACCTTGGTTAATAAGAACCCCGCGCTGGGAATTCAACATTCTCTCCCCGCTTGTTAAGATCAACCCTTAGCTGGGCACCTCACACACTTCACGGCGTCCTTAGCCGGCTCCTTTGGTTAAACACCGTTGCTACCTTGGCCATGCCATGAGTATATCTGAAAGTCTTTTCTCTTCTTTACTCGGCCACGTGCAGGGGCGAGAGGTTGACGGATGAGATAACCAACCTAGGTAATCCCCAATACGAGAGGAGTCTCAAATAGGGGCAGTCTTGACCCAAAATCAATATGAGTTTTCATGATATACATTTCGCCAAAAGGGCTATTATGAAAATCAAGTCAGAATTTCGATAAAAGCAAGTATGAATTATGGCATGTCAAGAGTGGCAAAGTCCCCGCAGGGAAAATCCTGGTCGTATGCATATCAAGCGTCTAAAAATTAAAGGCACAAAGCCCCGGCACAACAGACTACCTCTTTGAAGGGAACACCTTGGAAGGAATTCAAGTCCCGATATCTCCCATCCTGCACAAAGCTTATCTCCAATTATTCTTCTCTTCTCCCTCCAAGACCGAACATTTCTCGGGTATGGCCTTGGTAGGGGCACCGTTGATCAAAGACGGTCGGTTATAGGATGCCACTTTCAATGCACGTCCAGCTTTGGGCAATTTTAGCGAAAAGGGAAGGAACAAGGACCCCTAGCCAGTGGTTCAAAACAACACTTTGATGCTGCATTAACAATGTCTAAGCCAAAATCAAAAAAAAATTGAATATTTCCCGATCAAAACCCCAACAAAAATTCAAAATATTTTCCAAAAATCTCCATAAAAATTTAAATATTTTCAAAACTCATAAAAATTTGCATATTCCAAAACTCATAAAAATTTGCATATTCCAAAACTCATAAAAATTTACATATTTCCAAAATCCAAAAATTTGCATTGTATTTTCTGATGGTGTTTTGCAGGAACAGCTTTGCAGAGACCAAAAGCACGGGATGAGTCCTATCTCCACTCATTGCTATCAATCTATTGATTCTTCCCAATATTCTCATGACATGCCACCCAGGGGCATCATCTCCCTATATCATTCTGATTATCATATCTCATGATTATTCATCTCCAAATCTTTCAATCAACTCCTGCTCGTTTCATCTGATTACTCCGCCGATGGGCATTATCAGATCCTGATTATTTAACTCCAAAACTTGATTAGCCAGATTGTCATCCTCATGACAAACAACAAATAATGATGCTTTGCTATGCCATGATTTGACTTATGCTGTTCATGATATATGCTATGATTGGTTGCTTTGATTCATGCTATGCATGCTATGATTAAATACCTTATTCATTGCTTGTTATATCTTGGCTAATGAATTTTGAGCGCAGGAAGAGGCTCTTGGTCCCGCCGGCAGGGCATCATCACTCAAAAGTCCCACGGTGCTTGCAGCTCATTTCTCAGTTCCCATGCTCATTGCACCACCATCTCCTGTATGCATTTTACTATATGTTACATATGTTACTAGATTATATCAAGGACATTGTGGCTTTGGTAAATCTGGGATTTGAGTTCCCCTTCATCAAAAATAATGATGATTCCAGAGAAGTCTTAGTCACACAGATAGGCCGTTGAGCCGTCCGAGACTGGGGACGATGGTTCCTTTTTATGAGTTGGTGCGTGGATAAACGGGCTTCGGCTTAGTATCAGCTCGTGAAATCGGTTTCTTGACCCAGTCTTGGCAACTTAGCAATATTATCCTTGATTATCTTATATTTTCATTTGATTTAATTTTTCCTTTTAAACCCAGCATGCATTCATGTAGGAATTTGAAACAATTGTTGAAAAATCATTCTGATGAGCTGACTTTGAGGGTTGAAGTTGATCTTAATTCTTCCAGATATGAGATATTCCATGCCGGATTAAATCTTCAGTTGGTTTTGTTGCTGTTTTGGGTGATTTTCTCGAAAGCTCATTGTTTGGATTTTTATCATCTTATTTTATATCCTTTCCTTTGATCCACCTTGGCTGCAGCACATCCACTGGCTGGTAACCGCTCCCTAATGGTGAAACTTACAGGTTTGTGACCTGGGGTACTTCCACCGCGCTGGAAGTTGATCATTTATTTTATCTCCTTCGTGCACCGCGTGCACAACTCCCCCCTTTATCCAAACATTGTTGATTTCATTGAATTTCTCGAGATTTGCTTCATCTCGTGCTTTTGATTTGATTCTCATCAAGTAATGTTGATTGCGTGTCTCATCACACCTTGGCATCTACTTTTCAGTTTGCTACGCTCCCTTGCAAAGCAGACGCCAAGGCGGGACAGCTGTAGACACGCCAAAATTGACATTATTTTGAGTATATTTCATATCGCTCTGCGATGCCCCATTTGACCCTCAAATCAGCATTATTTGAGTGTTTTTTTCCCACTTTTCATGAAATTTCCCCTAATTTCCCCTATTTTTCCTTTTTTCCCATTTTCTGGGCATTTTTCTCCCCTTTCCCTTTTTTTTAAAATTAACGCCCTGGAGAGGGGCGTGTTTTTAAAACGCGGCCTGATCCAGGGCGTGTCTCCCCATTTTATCTATTTCTCCCCATTTTACCTATTTTATAAATTCGTGACCTGGTGAAGGGCGTGTTTTAAAACACGACCTGACCTGGGGCGTTTCTTGATGAAAGGACGCCCAAAGATGAGGGCGTCAATTCCTGGCATTATCTAATTTTCGAAAAAAGAATAAGTGTTTGAAAAATGTTAATTAACGCCCTTCTTTGGGGCGTGTTTCAATTAACGCCTCTCCCGGAAGCGTGTTTCAGAATTTCCAAATAAAAGAAATGTTTATTTCTAAAATTAATCCAGGAAGAAACGCCCTGACCCAGGGCGTGTTTTGAAAAGACGCCCTATGACAGGTCGTCAATTCTTGAATTGAGGCTCTGACCAAGGGCGTGTTTCATCTGCTGGCTTCGCAGCCCTTTCCCCAGAGAGTCCTTGCCTCGTTAGACTCCTGCCTTGATTGGGGCTCTTGCCCATTTTTATCCTTCCCCCTTATTGGACTCTTGCCCATGTTTATCTCCTCCAATTCTATTTGATAGGGCCGACTGCTCTGTTAGTTAGGTTGGATTCTTCTTCTTCCTCTCTCCGACGTTCTTCTTCTTCTTTTTTTCTTTTGTTTTCTTCTTCTTCTGCTTCTTCTGCCTTCCTCTTCTTCTTCTGTTTTCTTCTTCTGTTTTTCTTCTTTTCTTCCTACGCAGGGCTGCTGCTGGCGGGAGGAGGATCTCCACGCACATCTTCATCCCTTGGAAGACTTCTCCCCATTGAATATCAAAGCCAAGCTCAACAGATTTTTCTTCTCTCCCCTCTATTCTCTATTGTTTTGTGTTTATTATATGCATGCATGTTCATATTCGATTATTTTTAATATCTCTCAACTACGTTGGGAATCTCCCCATAGTGCATCTATTGCACTCTTTCCCCTTACTTGCATGCATTCCTCATTCATTTTTCCCACACCCTTTTGCATAGGGGTTTAAGGGCCAACACCCACAAGGTGTGTTCTTGCACAATTTTCATGCTCATCTTTACATATAGAATTTGATGCTACGCACTATATTTCTAATCCATATTTTTTTATTGGTATTTATCTTTTTTGCAAGGGTAATAAATTGGAGAACTCTCTTCATCGGCCGGCCGATTTGAAGAGAAAGGAAGCACTCACATCCCCGCATCTTTTGAGGTATTTTTTCGCGATCATTCCTCCTATTCATTATTTGTTATAATTTTGAGGCCTCGTGTCTCTGGCGATCACACACTCCCCTTGTGCACCTCGTGCATATATTTTCCTCCATATTGATGATTATTGCATGTCTTTTCTTTGATATTTTTCTTGAGGTGGATTATTCTAAATTAGAGATCTACACATATGACAATGAATTTAAACGAATTGATGATCATCAAGTAACCCAAAGTTTCAATATTGATGTGAGCATTCAAGAACCACATGTTCCTTGGTATTAATGCAATGTGAGAACATATAATGCAAGTTGTGAATGGGCATCATGAAACCAAATACATGGAGACTGATAAACAACAATGACTAATAGTGTTAAGCCATTATCAAAACCAAGAATACCACAGAACTCATATGACTATAGAATGATGTCGAATGACCCAAGAGACCACAGAATGACTCAAATGACCTTAGAGACACAACATTCTCCCCTTTTTTGATGATGGCAACTATGAGTCATTCTGAACTATGAGTCATTATAAACTCACAGGGCAACTATGAGTCTGAAGAATAAGAAGAGGAATCTTACCACATTCACCACATGCATTGAGTAATGACTTCACATAATCTTACCTTCTTACCTTACCACATCCTTTGATGAATGACTCACATAATCTTCTTTGATGAATGACTCACATAATCTTCTCCCCCTTTGACAACATCAAAAGATCCAGAAAAGAGAAAGAGAGACGCACATTAATGACGCACACAAAATGATGTGGAAATACATGCCAATGGATGTACACTTATTAAGATGGACAAAATAACCAAAGAGAACAACCAATTGTGGAAAGCCAGTTATAGGACTGAGACCAATGAATGATATGGAGGTATCTAACATGGTGGTGTCCCGTGACTTGGCAAAGACAAAGTAAGTGTGAGAGGTGGAGCCACAGCAGCATGATTCAATTCCTCAAATAGGAGATGGATAGAGCAGCCAAGGAGCAAATTTTGATTTCAAATTTTGCAGATTTTTAGTGGTTTTCTAGTTTTCAGATTTTTTGGATTTGCTAAGCAATGCATGGAAATGATAGATGCAAGCTACAATTGTATGAAGTCAATACATGCATGCCACCCTATTGCATGAAAACATGATGCCAATGATGCTAGGACTCATGCCATATGCCAATGAATGAGAAAGCAATGTGATATCATTTGACAGAGGACACCAATGATTTTGGAGACGACTTGAAAGGTGCATCAAGATGATACCACTTGTTGGAATATACCACTTGTGTAGTATGGTGATGTAATCATGGCAGCCTGAATGATTTATATAGATATGGCAGATGAAGGTAAAATATGTATGCATGGAGAAGTAAAGTGTATGAATGCTATGCATAAACCCTCATCATAAATGAAGGTTCTCTCCCCCTTGGATTCTCCCATATCCACAATGCACTCTCCCCCTTTGACAGTGCTCAAAAGTAACATTAGACAACATCTCCCCCTTTCTCCCAAGTCCACAGCAAGGATTCACAACAAGACGTTCTCCCCCTTTGCCAATAGCAAAAGGAGGGATACGGTATAGTGGCTGACAAAAGTCCTAGAGATCAGAGTGGAATGGTAGTGGAAGAGCAAGCCATTATATGCAAACCTGAAACAGACTGTGAGCAACATATATGGCTCAAAGCTAATGAAAACCAAGATCATCAATAGAGTTCAAAAGGCATCGACATCCATAGTTTAATAGAAATGAACCAGAAGC
The DNA here is from genome assembly GCA_022559845.1 of Amorphophallus konjac. Lineage (NCBI taxonomy): Eukaryota > Viridiplantae > Streptophyta > Magnoliopsida > Alismatales > Araceae > Amorphophallus > Amorphophallus konjac. Next base: position 45,643,210 of record CM040123.1, read on the forward strand.
GCATATCATGACAATGTTTAACCTTCCCTTGTCTTATACATCCATAATCAAGAACCACAAAGGAAATAGCACAAAAACTAGTATTGAGGCTAAACAAGCATGACTAAAGCATGGAATTTTAAAATAGAAGCAAGAGGTTTCATATTTTGATTTTTAATATCTTTAGTATTTGAAGGCACATGACTCATATTTTACGAACAATCAAGTCTAGTACAGGCCTCCTAGCCATAAGAATACACGTTGTTTAGACGCTAGTATCCCTAGGTGTTTGGCAAGACTGACTGTAATGCTTCAGAATGAACAGAGATAGCAAAATCACGTCATGACATATCCAATCTCACTTCGGTGATGAGAAGATATATTTCTCAGCAATTATGCTAGTGCTCTGCCTAGAGTCCAAAAGTAATTAAGACAGAGATAACAGAGGCACATCATGACATATCGTTCGTCACTTGATTTGATGACGTGATATATTTCTCCGTACAACACTATCATTGCTCTGCAAATTGATTTTCAAGAATTCCAGCTTATCAAGATGTTTAGAAACAATAATAAACTCTAGAGTATCACCAAGAGTGTCATGAAGTCTGGAATTTCAGATATCAGGATAGTCATTCAAAGCATAATATACAATGTCTAGTTAAGGTCTATTAAAATCATAAAATATGGATGATTTCAAAAGATATATCAAAACTACAAGGAAATCATTAAATGTGAACCATTTTTCATTGAATGGGCAATCATCAGTTCATAAAATAGAATGCTCTTACACCGTAGTGATGTCTGTCTCTTGGACTTATTATCACACTGGAGGCCATTGAGGTTCAGATGCAAAAAGGACGAATGAACCAAGAAGAACAACACGACTCCCCCTAAGAATATGCAATGAAAGCACGCAAGGAGTGATGTTTGCAGTCACAAAGAATGACAAATGTCAATGAGAGGTTTTCTTGAACCATGCAGAGGTTGACCTGATCAAACATGAAATGCATGAACCAACATGATGAATATGAAACATATGCATGAATGCCTCATCAAGACAACTCCCCCTAGCTATATGGCCTATATGCGACATTGACGCATGGTACTTGGCGGAGGTTAGTCCTCACGCATATTGAGTGCTTCTAGGCAAGCATAACCTGCCTTTCCATACATCAATATTTAATATACCATGGCCGTGCAAGAGTGAAATGATGTAAAATGATTCAAGCTAGATTGATGTTGACTCCCCCTGAGTACATGCAAGGGTTGGCAATGAACTATACAGCCTAAGAGTTATGTGAATGCACAATGCAATGAAGATGCTGCAAAATGATTGTGCATTAGCAAGGGTTGTCAATGAACTATACAGCCTAAGAGTTATGTGAATGCACAATGCAATGAAGATGCTGCAAAATGATTGTGCATTATCATTTGTCTTCTAAACATGATGTGCATTAAGGTATGTGTGATTACAAGATGATGCAAACACAAATCATTCACAATTGATTTTGAACTGAATGCAACATGATGATGTCAATTACTAGACTCCCCCTTTTGAATAATGCTAACATGAATAACGAGTTGAAAATGCAGCCATGACATGCATCATCAAAACTAAAGTCCAAGAATTTCATGTGGCTGATAGACTTATGCAACTCATCATCACATTAACTTCATCAGCATAACAAATTTTTCATGAGTTAAATAGCTGAAATCAAGCATGGTGTAAACAAGTTATCAAGCTCAAAAGTTCATCTCACATCTTGGGGGTTTTGTATTTCAAAGAGTAATTCAGTTTGTAGAATCTAATGACATTGGGCAGACGTATGATGTACTATCTACATGTCAAGAGTAAACATGTAAGATGACTAAACTTAAAAGATTTATGTACATACCTGTGCCTTGAGCTTTTATTTACCTTATGATCCTTTGTTCAGCTCCAAGACATCCTGCACCCAAAATTCTCATTTGGAATTTTTAGGTACCCAAGATTGCTTGGGTCCTTGTGGGTTAGCAACATGTTTAGCATCTTGGCCCACCTTTTTCAGGGCAATCACATCATCCTCCTTCTTTGTGAGGCAATCATATATCTCATGCCCATTTTTACCACAATAGAAACAACACACAAAATATTGATTTTTCTTTTTATGTTCATGTGCGTGTGCATGTGGATTATGCTTTTGTGGGTGAGCATGAGATTTACCCTTCATAGCATGAAGGTGATGCTTTCCTTTCAAATGCCAGCACTCTTGGATAGTATGGCCAGACTTACCACAATGAGAGCAGCAAGGAGGAAGATTTTTGTTTACAGCCATGGAGAGTGTCGACCTGCTTGTATGGGAGTGTCGACTCTTCTGACTCCCCATGCAGTTCTGCTGAGTAGGTCCTCTGCCAGTATTGACCTGTTTCTTTTCTTGCTCTTTCACTTGATCTCCTGCTCTAAGCTCATCATTTCTCAAGATAAAGCAATCATGCACAGTGTGACCATGTTTACCACAATAATAACAATTGACATTCATTTTGTGGAAGGCATGGTATTTAGCATTGAACATGTTATGGTGCATGTTTGGATGAACATGCTGAATTTTACTTTTCTTTCGAGCAGTATGCCCTTTTTGGTGACCACAGGAAGTGGTGGCTTCCGGTGATCCAAAATCTTGGATTTGGGCAAACATTGACAGGAAATCATTCAAACATTGAATTTCATTTTCAAGTGAGGAAATGTGCTATTTAGATTCAATAAGGCCCTCTTCGCATGCTGCCAATTGCTCATTGAGCATGGCATTTACTGCTTTAAGATTTTGATTTTGTTGTTCTAAAGCATGCAAAGTTTCAGAGTGATCTTCAATGACAGATTTGCCTTTTTCATGTGCATCCAGTTTTTCATGCAATTCTTCTTCAGCTTGTTCAAGTTCAATTTTCTTTTCCAACAACTCTCTATTCTCTTCTTTCAGAGAATCAATCAGTTTTTGTTGCCATTCAAGATCATCATGGGGACCAACATTTATATTTCTCAAGAATGAACATTTTCCACACACAAAGTTAGCAGAGCATGAAACAGAATTTTTATTTTCTTCAATCAACTTCTCATGATAGATTAGCCCATCGGCCATAGTTTGATCATTGGAGATTGACTTAGGTTGATTTTGGAGTTTTATTACAGTTTCTTCCAACCTAGTGATTTCACCATGAAGATTTTCATTTTCATCCCTTAGACATGCAATGCTTTGTTTATGCGTATCTAGATCAACTGAGAGAGTGTCGTTAAGCTCTTTAAAAACAGAACACTTTTTACAAATCAAGCTTTCATTTTGGTTAATTTTCTTGAGATCCTTTTTCAAATTTTTGTTTTCTGTTTTTAACTTTTTGTATTGTGTGATCAATTCATCATAGGCTTCCATAAGCTCTTCAAAAGTGAATTCCTCGGAGTCAGAGTTTACCCATGATGAGGATGTATTGCTGGACTGTTCTGCATGGTCGGCCATGAAGCATTCTTGTTCTTGTTCCTTCCCTTCATGATTTTCACCAACTTGTCCAATACTTGCTTGGCTGTGCTGCAAGAGGACACAAGATGAGTTAGTCTTAGATCAACTGCAGCTGTAATTAAGTTATATGCAAGACAATTATCATTGTGTTTGGTCTCATGTTCGGCTAACCAATCAATTGAATTTGATGGCAGCTCATGAGGACCATTGTATATAAGAGTCCACAATTGTGGATCTATGGAGCTAACATAGATGAACATTCTTCCAACCCATGTAGAAAAATTTGAACCATCATAAATGGGTGGAGAAGCCATCGAAGTGAGTGTAGCATGTGAATCCATCTAAATAACAAATACCGGGATCTTTCCCTACAGATCGTTGGATCTGGGAATGACAGAGCCTCGCTCTGATACCACTTGTTAGGTCCCGTGAGGTGTAAACGGATCTAGAAGGGGGGGTTGAATAGATCCTATCACAAGTTATGGCCTATTTAAAAACTCTTATCTAGCGGAAGCTTAAATCACTCTTATAAAGTGAATGAATCACTTAGGCACAATGCACAGCGGAATTAAGTAGAGTGGCTCAAATGGAAAGATTTGAATTACAAGCTATGAAACGTCCATACTTCTTTAAGTGAATCACAAAGCATAACACATAGATGAACATGCAATAGCTTGCAACAACCGTGTGTGTGTGTGTATGCTATGTTGATCACTCAAAGTGCATATGTATGTGAGCAAGATAACCAAGTATGGAAGCACACGAACCTGTGAATGGGGTTAGAAGATATAGAGCAATCACACACAATAAACAACCCACAACACAGGAATTTTTAAGGTGGTTCGGTTGCAACCCCGCAACCTACGTCCACCCCTCACCAAAACCCGGTGAGGCTTCCTTGCTGACACACAGCTTGACCCGGGGACACGCCCCAAACCACAGAACAGAAAAACCCCTCTTTCTGTCTTCCTACACACAAAGCCGGCAGGGACGGCTACACCGCAAATCGGAGAACTCCCGATTGCCTTCCTACTAACCACCGGTAGGGACGATTCTCAATTCCAAATGCTTGAATGAAATGGAAAACGAACAAATATGAAATCACTCAAACAAGATATAGAATATGCTTAAGAGAAAAGATCTTGTCTGAGGTTTGTTGGAGCTTGAATCTCTTGAGGATTTGATGAAGAACTTATTCCCGGAGTACTGTTCACAGCTACAGTAACTCGAACTCCTCTTCCTTGAACACACCCTTGCAGCCTCCTTTGATTTCTCTTGTAAGCCTTGCTTTCTTCTACTCTTCCTTGGAGGTTGCTGGATTGAGATATGAGCTTGAATCACCTTGAGTTGATGGAGAGATTGTTAGATGTAGCTTTGATCTTCTTTGAATCTCCTTGAGTTGATGAAGAGGTGTATGGATGTAGCTTTGATCACCTTTGCAAGCCTTGAATGCTTCTTGCTTGATTGGAGGTTGCTTGGCTTCAGATCTCACCTTACCTTGGAAGGATGAAGAACTCCTGCCCGAAACACTGTTCACGGAGGTGCTACAGTGCTCTCGAAATGGCCTCCCTTGATTCACTTCATCAACTCCATCAACTAGGGTTTCTAACCCTCTCATGTTGGTTTTATAACCCTTGGAATGGTCCTTGGACACCCTCCAGACCAGATCCACAAATCATGAGAAGTTAGGTAATGTTTGATTAAACAAATCCATGGAAAGGGGCTAGCCACGAGGTGGATTTCGAAGTCAAACATGGCTGCATCGGGGCTGGCGGTCGACCAGAATTCATGGGCCGGCTGACCGGAACCTGCTGCAGCCAGAACTTTTTGGCTCTGGCAAAACAGGTCGACCGGAATTCATGGGGCTGTCGACCGGAATGTCACAGACCCCGAACCTTTTGGTTCTGGGAAATTCGGTCGACCTAGCTACAGTGCCGCCGGTCGACCTAAAGCTACAGTAAATTCCAGATTAACACAATTCAGCCCAAATGTCATTGTAACCCTTCCGAACTCTGTGGCATCAAACTCCTTTGATCTTGGGGAATATATATTGAGTGTTTTGGCCTGCAAAATTATATAAAAAGGATTAGAACTTTAGCTCAATAATTCATATAATAAATGTATGAAATACACATATGAAATCTCATGAATTAGTTATATGTGAACACTTTGAATCACAAGTGTTCTGAGCTAAAGATCAAGAAATAAGAGCTCAACCACCCCAAATAAAATATCCATGAAACACACTCATGAAATTTCAATAACAAGAAGGATAGAAAAGCTCATTCCCAAATTAACCATCCATATCAAATGAGCAAGTTCATATGACAATGAATTTAAATGAATGGATGATCATCAAGTAACCCAAAGTTTCAAGATTGATGTGAGCATTCAAGAACCACATGTTCCTTGGTATTAATGCAATGTGAGAACATATAATGCAAGTTGTGAATGGGCATCATGAAACCAAATACATGGAGAGTGATAAACAACAATGACTAATAGTGTTAAGCCATTATAAAAATCAAGAATACCACAGAACTCATATGACTATAGAATGATGTCGAATGACCCAAGAGACCACAGAATGACTCAAATGACCTCAGAGACACAACAGTTTCTCAGAGTGTCTAACGCTGTTGTGTCTGAAATTTCATTTCAGACATCTTTCATGTTCGGATCGGCGTGATCCGGAGTTGCTTCGGAGGCCCGGAAGCGTTCCGCGGCCTTTCCGCGTGTGTCTTCCGATTCCCGGTGTGGGTTTCGGTAATTCTTTCGGAACCTCGTAGCGGGTGAACCGGGCCGTTCACCAGGGCGCGAGTGGTACAGTTGCGATCGATGCGTTCCGAGGATCGATGAAATGAGATTTTCTATTTTTTGGTATTTTCCAGAATTTTGGATTTTCCTATATATTTAACCCTTTTCTCTCTCCCCTCTCATTTCTCTCTTCTCTCCCTCTCTCTTCTCACGCTCTCTCCTCTCTCCCTCTCTCTCCGGCGGCCGACGGGGTGGAGCGTGGGTGAGGCGGGGATGAGCGGGGCGAGGCACGGGCGAGGATGGATGAGGATCGAGGTGCTGGAGGCGTGGTGAAGCTCGGCCTTGGGTTCGCGGAACGGCGAGGCTTCATCGACGTTTTCTTCGTAGATCGGCATCCACGGCGCGTCGAATCTTCGGTGGAGGTAGGGAGATGGACCCTCAACCCGCGTACTTCATTTCTCGCGAGTTTTGTAGGCCGTGGTGAGCCGAGCGGGCTAAACGGGGCGATTTTTGGAAAATGCATGTTTTTTGGTGTGTGAGCCGGATCTCCCGTTTTACCGTATTTTTGGCCGTTCCAGGGGTTTAGATGTATGCCTAGGGGCTTGGGGATGGTTTCTCCTTTTGTTTCCCCTTCACCTGGGGGTGGACGGGGCGTGGAATGGTTTTTCCCATGATTTCTACCGTTTTCGGGCACGGACTGAGAACGCGCTAGTCTCGGCTAGCGCGTTCTTGAGGGTCGCGCCGCCCCGATAGGGCGTCTTCATCGGAGAAGATGAATAGTATGGCGGTTCCTGTCGCGCTATAGGGTTATGGCGCGTTCTAGATTGTCGCGCTATAGGATCATAGCGCGACCTGGCCTGGTCGCGCTATGGACCTATAGCGCGTTCATTACTGTCGCGCTATAGGATCCTAGCGCGTTCTGCTTGAACGCGCTGTGGACATATAGCGCGTTCTTGGAGGTGACCAGCCGGGCTGCCCGGGGTGGGCGGTCTGCGGCTGATTGTGCTCCCCTTGGGCCGTGTGTGTCCCAGACACCCTGTGGAGTTCCGTGACCGTGTCTTGGTTGTTCGGAGGTTTCGTGTTACCTCGATTAGCGTGCCCATCAGTTTAAGGGTCCGAGTGACCTTCTAGCGTTCCGATTGTGTTGTATTGGTCTCTAATCGACCCGGTTGTGACCCAGTGGTCGACCTTTGGCCTCGTGAGTGTCTCAGACACCACGTGGATTTCGTTACCGTGTCTTTGGCTGTCTGGAGGTACAGTGTTACCTCGATAAGCGTGCCCGTGGGCTTGGTGGGTCCAGGTGACCCCAGGTGTTCCGGGCTTCCGTGTTCTTGCTAGATCGAGTCACCGTGTATCGGTGTGAGTGTGGTGAGGTTTCCCCGTAAGTCATTGCTTCTCTGGAAGGTGGCTTCCGAGTGGGCCATGTGTGTGGCCTTGGACTGTGAGTCCAATCTCCCAGCCTGAGGTTGGAGGTCGCTTAAGTTTCCCTCCTCGAGGGATAGGTCTCGGTAGTTGTGAACTGCCTTGTGAGTTTTCCCATCGTTGTTTTGGACCTAGGGACTAGGCCAGATTGACGGCTCAGTGCTGTCGTGTGCAACGGTCTCGACTCCGAGTCTTGTGACTCAAAGGCCATTGGGTTTTGTAGGTCTAGTGGACCATCTAGAGTCTGGTGGCGTCGTGCCACCTATTACTCCGTGTTACTCGCAATGAGTGCGTGCGTGGTTTTCGGTGTCCACATTCTGTGACACGTCCACTAGTCGTAGCCTTCTTACGGCACGCTTGTGCTGACCCACCTGGGAGTGGTGGAGCGGCTGACCCGAGAGAGACGGTGAGTAGGCTAGTTACCGTAGGGCCCCCACGTACAGCCGAGTCCGGGCTTAGGGGGAAATACCAGCTAGAGGACAGGCCTAGGGCGTATGGTCTGAGTGTGCACACGAGGTTGGGGGCATCGGATGGCGCCGGCAGGCGCGACCCCAACTAGTCCTTGTTCTACGGTACTGGTTACTGAGTGTCTCTGAGTCTCCGCCTGGGGTGTGGTAGCTAGATACTTGTGACGCGGTGTAAGACGTCAGGGGACACATCCAGTCATTCTTCTAGTGGGCGGTGCTTCCGTCACGTGACGTGAGTTGTCGTGTACCGGGTTCTGCTTCCGTCCGCGAGACGGGACTTCGTGAGTGGTTTCAGGAGTGTTCCTAGAGTCGAGGTCTGGGGTTGCCGGTGAGTGTCACCGAGGGCCTTTCCCCAGACAGAGTTGTGTTCACGATGGTGAGGTCGTGACCGTGCTTCGTGACCGTGTGGTTTTGGGTCGGCCCCTTTCTGGTGAGGGCAGGCCTCCGTTACGCAGGTATCGTGGCATTTTCCTAGTAGCGTGGCTAGGGTGGTTCGTGTCTGGTGGTCCCCGATCGTAGAATCGGGTGGTCGGGTGCGTGGCTTGGTTGTCCCCCGACGGGAGACTAGGTCGTGTTTTCTGGTACAGTAGGAGTAGCTGTAGAGCCGAGGTTTTTACCGGTCACCGGTTTGCTGTTACTGCTGTTACTATTGTTCTTGCTATTGTAGCTTTCCTTCTGCCATTGTTTCTCAGTTGGGGTTCCGCGGGATCCCTACTGGGCCAGTGACAGGAGGCTCACCCCTGCGTTTCAGGTGCGGCGGTTCTTCCTCGTGGTTCGAGGGTGCTGTGCGGAGGTTCTTAGTTGCCAGCTTGCCGGGCGAGTGTTCACTTGGCATGTGGTATGTTTTACTGCTTTAGACTGTACTTTCTGTTGGACTGGACTCTGTTGTAGTTGTTCATTTATTTCTGTTAATTGTTGAATTATCCTGCTTTATTTCCTATTTCCTTTTACCTCCACACTCCTTTTAGCCCTTCCGAGCCCTCCCGGCTCGTGGGCGGCGGTTCGAGTCTCGGGTTATCGGGCCTTCCCGGTAATCGGATTCTCGGGTCGTCACAGTTGATATCAGAGTGTGGTTGTGGACGTGCATGGGTATTCGAGATATTGCAGTGATCAGAGTCCGTAAGGTCCAGTACAGCCAGCAGTTGGCATAGGGTTTCGTGCATGTTTTCTGCTTTGTTTCTCGCTTGAGAGTTTGAGTGCGCTGTGCAGCGCGGTGAGGGTGGTTGCTGTTCGCGGCTTTCATGCCGGCGTGGGGTCTGCGGATCGATGTCGAGAGCTTTCTCCCTTGAGTGGTGGCCCTGGTCGTGTTGCGTGGGCAGAGGTTACCGGCGGGTGTGTTGCTGTGGTACTGCGTTCGGGGAATTGCAGCGATGGTGCATCGAGAGATGTTGCGATCGTGGTCCGACAGGACACTTGGTAAGTGTTGTCGGAGGAGCTGACCCGATGGGAGTGATGGTTTTCTTGGTGCTGGAAGGTGATGTTTCCAGCATGTGCGAGGCTCGAGGTCAGGTCGAGTGTGGAGTTTTCCTTCCGTTGGTCGGAAGTGTATTGAGTTCTTTCCTTGGTTGGAGAGAATCGTGTTTGGCTAAGGTTCGTCGTCTTGCATTGTGTGTCCGGATTGGTTGGCCTCGGTGTGCGATGAAGTCCGTGCGAGACGTGTTCCGTGTTTTGGCAAGGTGGTTGCCTGTGAGAAGCGTTGCCCGTTCCTTGATGTGTAAGGGTGTTGGCGCTGTTCCGGAAGGACGAGTCCCGGCTGGGTGGTATTTTTGAGATTTGTGGTTGGTGTTGCGATTCTCGAGGTGCAGAGGATCGGAGTATGCGGGGTTGCAGATGGTTTTTGAGTTGGTGGATCCCGAGTTGTCGTTGTGGTGGTTGTGCGTATGGATCAGAGTGCGTGGATCGTGGCATTAGTGGCTACGGGCAGATTTCTTGAGAACGAGTAGAGCAGCGGAGGATTGGTTCATCGGTGTGTGTTGTCTCCGGCGGCGTGAGACGTGTTGTTGCCGTGCCGTTGCTTGAGATATTATGGTTTATGGCACTGGCAGGTGGAGAGTTGGGAAAATGTGCTGGCGAGGTTGCCGCATGAGTACCCTATTCTTGCGTTGGAGGTTGCGTTCGCGGATAAGATCGTGTTTTGGAGAAGTGTGCCGTGGGTTGTAAGAGGTTGTGTGTCCCGTGGCTCTGTGATAAGAGCGGGAGTCGGGATTGGCAGGCGTCCTCTTGGATTAATTGAGATGGAGGTCTTGATGAGATAGGATTCGATGAGACAGGACGGTGGTCGATGCTTGTGTGTGGAGGTCTCTGATGAGACGTGGACGTGGGATATTGATCTTCAGTTTGCGGCCAGCAAGGGAGGATTCCCCGTAAGTCTGAGTCGAGTGACGTGAGGACCGAAGGGAGATCTTGTCATGTGGTTTCGCCGTGCTCCCCTGAGAGGGTAGAGTTGGCGTGAGGTTCGAGATTGGAGGTGGTGGTGGTCTGTGCGAGTGTCAGCGGATGGCCTGTTGTGTGTTGGATCGTGCCTGCTGGGCCGGTAGAGGTTTCCCGTTGACGAATGTCTGGTGACCAGCGGATGGTCTTTTACAGATAGAAGATGCTGGTGGTTGTGCAACGAGAACGGCGAGAGCCGTGTGCATATGAGGCCGTTGGTGGCCGTTTCTGAGGTGTGTTTTCCCAGATGGGATCTGAGCTTTGTCGAAGTTGGAGTTCTGACAGAGTTGGTCCCGTGCTGTCGTTGGCATTTGGCTTGCCTGGGGTGAGCTGGTGGAAGCTTAGTGATTGGTTGCCCCTAGGTGCAGGGTGTGAGATCGGTCAGCGGGTTGAGAAGCTGGCGTTTGGTTGGTCTGCCGAGCATGGGTGTTGACCGGTGGATTGGTTCTTGGGGTGAGGATTGCGTTCCCTCGGCAATCGAGAGGGTGGCAGCGATGCCGTGAGTGGTTTCCGTTGTGTCTGAGGTGATACCAGACTTGTGCCCTTGTGTTATGCCTGCTCTGGTGGCCGGTGTGTGAGCAGTGCGCAGAGTGTGGCGTCGTTCGTGATTATGATCTGGCCGTAACCCTCATGATAGGTGCTTTCATGAGAATCGAGGTTTTTCTGTGTTGTCGCCCTGACAACGTTGTCAGTTGGTTGAGGTGTTCTTCCCCTGCGACTTGGTGTTAGTCCTGAATTTCGAGGACGAAATTTCTTTAAGGGGGGAGGGCTGTAATGCCCCGAATTTTTCGGATCCTTGTTCATGGGTCCCGGATCTGGTTTCTCAGAGTGTCTAACTCTGTTGTGTCTGAAGTTTCATTTCGGACATCTTTCGTGTTTGGATCGACGCGATCCGGAGTTGCTTCGGAGGCCCGGAAGCGTTCCGCGGCCTTTCCGCGTGTGTTTTTCGATTCCCGGTGTGTGTTTCGATAATTCTTTCGGAACCTCGTAGCAGGTGAACCGGGCCGTTCACCAGGGCGCGAGTGGTACTGTTACGATCGGTGCGTTCCGAGGATCGCGGAAACGGATTTTCTATTTTTTGGTATTTTTCAAAATTTCCGATTTTCCTATATTTTTAACCCTTTTTCTCTCTCCCCTCTCATTTCTCTCTTCTCTCCCTCTCTCTTCTCACGCTCTCTCCTCTCTCCCTCTCTCTCCGGCGGCCGACGGGGTGGAGCGTGGGCGAGGTGGGGACGGCGCGGGCGAGGCACGGGCGAGGATGGATGAGGATCGAGGTGGTGGAGGCGTGGTGAAGCTCGGCCTTGGGTTCGTGGAACGGCGAGGCTTCATCGGCGTTTTCTTCGTGGATCGGCATCCACGGCGCGTCGAATCTTCGGTGGAGGTAGGGAGATGGACCCTCAACCCACTTACTTCATTTCCCGTGAGTTTTGTAGGCCGTGGTGAGCCGAGCGGGCTAAACGGGGCGATTTTGAGAAAATGCATGTTTTTGGGTGTGTGAGTCGGATCTCCTATTTTACGGTGTTTTTGGCCGTTCCAGGGGTTTAGATGTATGCCTAGGGACTTGGGGATGGTTTCCCCTTTTGTTTCCCCTTCACCTGGGGGTGGACGGGGCGTGGAATGGTTTTTCCCGTGATTTCCACCATTTTCGGGCGCGGACTGAGAACACGCTAGTCTCGGCTAGCGCGTTCTTGAGGGTCGCGCCGCCCCGATAGGGCGTATTCATCGGAGAAGATGAACAGTATGGCGGTTCCTGTCAAGCTATAGGGTTATGGCACGTTCTGGATTGTCGCGCTATAGGATCATAGCGCGACCTGGCCTGGTCGCGCTATGGACCTATAGCGCGTTCATTACTGTCGCGCTATAGGATCCTAGCGCGTTCTACTTGAACGCGCTGTGGACATATAGCGCGTTCTTGGAGGTGACCAGCCGGGCTGCCCGGGGCGGGCGGTCTGCGGCTGATTGTGCTCCCCTTGGGCCGTGTGTGTCTCGGACACCCCGTGGAGTTCCGTGACCGTGTCTTTGGTGTTCGGAGGTTCCGTGTTACCTCGTTTAGTGTGCCCATCGGTTTAAGGGTCCGAGTGACCTTCTAGTGTTCCGATTGTGTTGTGTTGGTCTCCAGTCGACCTGGTTGTGACCCAGTGGTCGACCTTTGGCCTGGTGAGTGTCCCGGACACCCCGTGGATTTCGTTACCGTGTCTTTGGGTGTCTGGAGGTATAGTGTTACCTCGATAAGCGTGCCAGTGGGCTTGGTGGGTCCGGGTGACCCCAGGTGTTCCGGGCTTCCGTGTTCTTGCTAGATCGAGTCACCGTGTATCGGTGTGAGTGCGGTGAGGTTTCCCCGCAAGTCGTTGCTTCTCTAGAAGGTGGCTTCCGAGTGGGCCATGTGCGTGGCCTTGTACTGTGAGTCCAATCTCCCAGCCTGAGGTTGGAGGTCGCTTAAGTTTCCCTCCTCGAGGGATGGGTCTCGGTAGTTGTGAACTACCTTGTGAGTTTTCCCATCGTTGTTTTGGACCTAGGGACTAGGCCAGATTGACGGCTCAGTGTTGTCGTGTGCAACGGTCTCGACTCCGAGTCTTGTGACTCAAAGGCCGTTGGGTTTTGTAGGTCTAGTGGACCATCTAGAGTCTGGTGGCGTCATGCCACCTGTTACTCTGTGTTACTCGCAATGAGTGCGTGTGTGGTTTTCGGTGTCCACGTTCTATGACATGTCCACTAGTCGTAGCCTTCTTACGGCACGCGTGTGCTGACCCACCTAGGAGTGGTGGAGCGGCTGACCCAGAGGGACGGTGAGTAGGCTGGTTACCGTAGGGCCCCCACGTACAGCCGAGTCCGGGCTTAGGGGGAATTACCAGCTAGAGGACAGGCCTAGGGCATATGGTCTGAGTGTGCACACTTGGTTGGGGGCATCGGACGGCGCTGGCAGGCGCGACCCCAACTAGTCCTTGTTCTACGGTACTAGTTACTGAGTGTGTCTGAGTCTCCGTCTGGGGCGTGGTAGCTAGATACTTGTGACGCGGTGTAAGACGTCAGGGGACGCATCCGGTCGCTCTTCTAGTGGGCGGTGCTTCCGTCACGTAACGTGAGTTATCGTGTACCGGGTTCTGCTTCCGTCCGCGAGATGGGACTTCGTGAGTGGTTTCAGGAGTGTTCCTGGAGTCGAGGTCTGGGGTTGCCGGTGAGTGTCACCGAGGGCCTTCCCCAGACAGCGTTGTGTTCACGACGGTGAGGTCGTGACCGTGCTCCGTGACCGTGTGGTTTTCGGTCAGCCCCTTTCTGGTGAGGGCAGGCCTCCGTTACGGAGGTATCGTGGCGTTTTCCTAGTAGCGTGGCTAGGGTGGTTTGTGTCTGGTGGTCCCCGATCGTCGAATCGGGTGGTCGGGTGCGTGGCTTGGTTGTCCCCCGACGGGAGACTAGGTCGTGTTTTCTGGTACAGTAGGAGTAGCTGTAGAGCCGAGATTTTTACCGGCCACCGGTTTGCTGTTCCTGCTGTTACTGTTGTTCTTGCTGTTGTAGCTTTCCTTCTGCCATTGTTTCTCAGTTGGGGTTCCGCGGGATCCCTACTGGGCCAGTGACAGGAGGCTCACCCCTGCGTTTCAGGTGCGGCAGCTCTTCCTCGTGGTTCGAGGGTGCTGTGCGGAGGTTCTTAGTTGCCAGCTTGCCGGGCGAGTGTTCACTTGACATGTGGTATATTTTACTACTTTAGACTGTACTTTCTGTTGGACTGGACTCCGTTGTAGTTGTTCATTTATTTCTGTTAATTGTTGAATTGTCCTACTTTATTTCCTATTTCCTTGTACCTCCACACTCCTTTTAGCCCTTCCGAGCCCTCCCGGCTCGTGGGCGGCGGTTCGAGTCTCGGGTTATCGGGCCTTCCCGGTAATCGGATTCTCGGGTCGTCACACGTACGCTCAATCCTAAGCTCAAACCCTATCAGGAATTGACTTCTGCTTATACCAAGCTTTTCACCAAATTAATCTTCGTTCACGTTCCTCGTGATCATAACATTTTAGCTGATGCTCTCGCGTCTCTTGCATCTTCATTGGTTTTCCTTCCCGAAAGGGATTCCCATTCTATCATTATTCACAAGCGGCTCACTCCAGCTATTAAGGATCCAGCTTTCCTTAGTGTTAAGGAGGAGGTGCTTAGGAAGGTTAAGTAAGGTGGAATCATTGAGAATAAGGAGGTCATGCTATTGGATTTAGAAGAAGAATTAGATGATGAAGAAAAGCCGTGGTATTACGAGATTGCTAAGTATTGCCAGGATCAATCCTATCCCGAGGAGGCCACGGCTGAAGAAAAGAAAGCCATTCGAAGAGTTGCTCAGCGATACACCCTGATTGGAGGTGTGCTCTACAGAAGAGGTCTGACCGGAGTTTTATTAAGGTGCCTAGATGATGATGAATCTCGAAAGTCATGGAAGAAGCGCATTCAGGAGTGTGTGGTGGTCATGTCAATAGCCAGATGCTTGCTAAAAAGATTCTTAGGCTAGGCTTCTATTGGCCCACTCTAGAAGAGGATTGTTCCATCTATGTTCGAAGGTGTGTTAAGTGCCAACTGCACGTCGACAAAATTCACTCTCCTGCTTCTTCACTCCATCCTATGTCCTCCCCATGGCCTTTCTCCATGTGGGCTTTCGACATCATTGGACCCCTTGGTGATCCGAACCTCCTCACAAAACCAAAGTCATTTATACTCACGGCCACGGAGTACTTCACCAAGTGGGCGGAAGCGGAAGCTTACGTGGAAATAAAAGTGTCGACCGTCTGTAAATTTATAATGAAGAACATCATCGCAAGGTTCGGCATCCCAAGTACCATCGTCACCGACAATGGGCCACAATTCATCTCTCAGGAGCTTCAGGACCTCTGCAACAGGTATAACATTACATTACATCATTCATCTCCTTACTATCCACAGGGCAATGGCCAAGCAGAGGCAACTAACAAAACCTTGATCAAGATTATTAAGAAAACATGTGAGGCTACTAAATTTGCGGATTGGCCAGAAAAATTGGTTGAAGCTCTTTGGGCCTATCGCACTTCTATTCGTACCCCTACTGGGCAGACCCCTTTTGCCCTTACTTATGGAATGGAGGCAGTAGTCCCTTACGAGATTCTTATCCCTTCCCTTAGAGTACAATTGGACAAGGAGCTCCCCATTGATGTGCGTCGTGAATCTCTCCTTGCTCAGTTGGAACTCCTAGATGAGAAGCATCTGGCCACCGCCGAGCATGCACGTATTTACCAAAACAGGCTTTCACGTTTTTACCAAAAGAAAGTAATTGAGAGAAAATTCAAAATTGGTGAAATGGTAATTAAAAGAATCTTCGTAAAACCCGGAGGGCCTCGTTCAAAGCTTCAACCTAACTGGGAAGGGCCCTTCGTCATAAAAGATGTTTATCCTGGCAACGCTTACAAATTAATTAATGCTGAAGGTGAAGAGCTGGCTCACCCTTGGAATGGTCTTTACTTGAAAAAATACTACCCCTAAAAAGAAAAGTCGGAAAGAGAAGATCAAAAACAACAAAACAGCAAAAAAAAAATTAAAAATTTTGCAGACTAGCACGGTACATAGGCCGCGAGCCCGAAAAATCAAAATCCTTAATTCATTCTTCAGTCTTGAGGGTTTAACTTTGGGGTCAACTCCCACACACACTACACGCTTTGCTTTTAAACTCGAGCGGCCCGAAATTCGAGGAAAGTCAGACCCAAACTAAGAGTATACGAACCTTACCTATTCTCTCTTCTTCGGCTCACGAGAGAAAGTACGAGTCAGGGAATACTAACCAAACCTGTCCACCGCCCTAGTAGGTGGAAGTCAGGGCCCAAAAGGGAACAGAAGCTTAAAGTCCAAGTACAATTAGGTCTCTATCTGTTTGAAGAAAAGAAAAAAGAAAGTCGAAACAAAGGAAAAGCATGTCAAGAGGGCAAAGTCTCCGCAGGGAAAACCCTGGTCGTAAGCATGTATGAATAAGGGCAAAAAGAGCAACAAAATTTCCCTAAGCCAAAGATCGAATCCCAACGGGCATTAGGGCAGGGAAGGAAAGTTTCCCCGTTCTCGGAAACCTCACGTGAGCTTCCTTAACTTATTCTTCCCTTCCCCCTCCATGGTAGGTTACAAGCTCAGAGCATGGCGAAGACCGACTAAGAAGGATGGGCCGCGAGAGAACATGAGTAAAAGCACAAGTATTTAAGCTCGTTGACCCTTTGTTAAATCTTTTAAGAAAGATTAATGAATTCAAGACGGTGATTGTGTAAGGTTTAAGGCCCTTATACTGTGCCCAGTCCCATCAAAAGAAGCAAAAAAAATTTGTTTTCCTTAAAAATAACGCCCTCTGGGCAGGCGTCATTTTCATGAGCCGCGACTCCTCTAGGGTCGTCATTTCCAAAAAAACCAAAAAAAATAACAAAAAATAAACAAAAATATAATTCATCTTTTAATTCACGCCCTTTATAGGGGCGTCATTTAATAAATTCACGGCTTTGTCAATGTCATCATTTTTCATGATAAAAAATAAAAAAATAAAAAAATGATTTTCTAAATAAACGCCTCCCACATCGGCGTCAATTTCACAATCAGCGCCCGTTTGCGAGGGCGTCATTTTTAAACTATAAAAAAAAAAGAGAATAACAGAAAATCAAGCATGCTGCTACTCTGATTGCATCTTTGTGTGGACATCTTTTATTTTAAGTTGACATCTGCTTGCTTGCATGCTGCATTTCCCTATATATTTTTATTATCCACCTTTATTAATTAGAGGCTTGGCCCCTTGACCCGTCAACAAGGTCAAAGAAGAGGCAACCCCTTGCTTATTGAGCAAGGGGCCAAGCCGGACAGATGGATTAATCTATTTATTTAAGTATGAACTACAGGCGCAGGACAAGAACGAACAAGAATGAAAAGCAACAAAGAAAAGTGAAAGCAAAGGCAAGTACATAAGTCCACAAGTGCTCAAAGTAACTCAGGTAACAAAAATTTCAATTTCATATATATATATCAATATATATCTGAGTACAGGTGTGAGGGTGGAGGGGTACAAGTAAGTCTCTCTCAACTCTCGCCTCCACCCTCCTCTCTCCTACTCTCTACCTCACCATCGTCGTCCCGACGAGGCGCTCGTGGAGGGGGCATGGACCCCCGGGAAGTAACTGGAGCTCGAGCCTACTCCTCTACCTCTCTCCTCTGCCGAAGAGAGGAACCCGCTACGAAGGTAGAACTGGTAAACGCGTACCCTGCAGCCCGCGCTCTGTCTCGACCTCGCTGGAGTCGCTCCTCGGTCGACCGTAGCCGCTCCTGAGTGACGGCTAGCTGGATACTCAAGTCTGTGAGCTCCCGCTCGCGTGCTGCCTGCTCCTCTCGCTCCCGGGCATGCTCACTGCGCTCCATCTCGAGGGCGACTCTCAGCTCTGCCACGTCCTGAGGTAGCTCCTCTCGCCGCCTCAAGGCCCTCTCCAGCTCCGTGACTCGCTACTCACGGATGGTCAGCTCTGTCCCAGCTAGTCCAGCCTGGGTAAGTGCCGCCTGTAACTCGGAGGTCTGCAACCAATTAAACGAATCATCAGTTACACATTTTATTCAATAACTCATGAAATAAGCAACTGAAATAAAATATTTGTTAACTCACCCGGGTAGCCATCGCTTGCTATCCTGCCTCGATGCAGGTAAGCGAGGCTCGGAGCTCCTCCGTCTGTAAAAACAAATTTTCATCAACACATAATAAACATGTAATCAAATGCAAATCTGAGTTTGAGTTTAAGTTTACCCGTGTGGCAAGGTCGCGCTTTGCCGCCTCGGCCCGTGCCACCGCTCCAGCCAGCTGCTCTGCTAGTGCAGTCGTCTCTGCACTAGGCCCCCTCGAGTTGGAGGCTCCTCCTGTCTCTCTCATAACCGCTCCCTGCTGGGCACGCTGCATTCATTGAGATTATCAGTGGCTAATCATCAATAATTCAGAAAATCATTTGCATGTAGGTAATTTAAACACTCACCAGGGTCTGTAGGTCTACCCGTGTGGTAGCCAGCTGGGCCTCTAGGCTGTGGAGATGGGCTTGCATGTCCATCGCCGCTATGTCCCGTGCATCCTGCATTCATCATGCACATCAGTCACACAATAGATATATAACATTTGTAATTAATTAGAAAGAAAATGCATTCATACGTACCCCTAAGACCCTCATCTGAGGTCGGTCGGCGTAAACCTCCTAGTAGCGTCGGAGGTACTCGGAGCTGTCTGTCGCCTGTGAGGTAACTCGGGTCCCGCCACACTGCCAGTCGGCATACTGGTCAGGATACCAGACTCTCCAGTCGATCGCCTTCGTGAGACCGCGTGTCTTCTTGCCTATCCCCCGGGGCTCTCCTACCTCGTCCCACTCCTGGTGTAGGCCGAGGGTCCTCATCACCAGCCTAAGCCGTAACGGCTCAATCTCGCTCAGGCAATGAACCCAAAGCTCATGCCCAAAGAGAGGTCGGCCCGCTACGACCCAGGGCTGGCCCTCATCGGTCATCCCCTCATAGGGTCTCCACACCACCTGCATTCACAAACATGCATCATCATATCCCATCATCATCATTTCATACATATTTCATAAAATAAAAAAAATTGCATCGTGTTTAGCATGCATACCAGTGAGGTAGGGTAGTCACGGAACTCCCTCCGTAGAACTCGCAACTCGTAGGCGAGTGGCGCTCCTGTCACGACGGTCAGCCAACGCCGTGCTAGAGGGAAGGATCCCTCATCTTCGGGTCGAGGGTCGACACGCCCCATCGGCATGTATAGGTGGCTCCATATCTGCATCCATGCATTGCATTAGTAAAGCATTCACATACATTTAAGAAAAAGGAAAAAGAAAAAAAAAGAGATAAAAATGCATACCTGAAGAAAAAGTGAAAAGCCGCTGACAGTCGTCTCTCGACCTGTCCCTGTGGACAAGTCGGCTATCAGGTGCGCCAGCAACCCTGCTCCCCAAGCGTATCTACCGATGCCCTCTAAGTCCTCAAGAATCCCTAAGAAGCGGCAATTGATAATGTCGCCCTTCGTGCCGAGTAATAACATCCCGAGCATCAGGAATAGAAACCTCCTCAAATCTCGATCTGCTCTCTCTCTCTCTCTACTGGGTCCTGGCAATAGGCGGCCCTAGCCCCATCAATCAGCCTCTGTGAGAACTGCTCTAGAGACTCCCTCGACCTCTGCCTAGAATCACCCAACCCCATAGCAATGGTAAGATCGGTGCAGTAGATGGTCCTACACTCACTCGACGTCTCGTAGACTGTCTCTAACCCTAGCAGCCTCTAAGACAGCTCGCTATAGTCAGGTAGGGTGATCCCGCTCACAGCCTCACCGTCCACCCTCAACCCGATGATCCTAGCAACATCCTCTAGGCTAGGAACCATGTGACCCCATGGCATCAGGAATGCCCGGCTAGTCCTATCCCATCTCTCCCTAAGCACCTGGATCAGGGGTAGGTCAGGTCTCATGGGCTCTATGCGTAGGAAGGGTCCGAACCCCATGGCATCTACCCTATCCCGCTGAAAGTCTGGAAGCCCGTAGTAAGCTGCTCGAACTTGGACCCAGAAAATCCGAGTCCTCATCAACCCCTGTAAACAATAAAAGAACATTTTTCAGTTAAGTTTTATAAGTTTATCATGTGGGTATTCATCGATTGTTTCAATTTACTTTCTGTTTGAATTGACGACCCATCCTAGGTCGTGACTTATTCAATTGACGCCTCTGAGGGAGGCGTTGTTTCAGAATGTGTTTTTGGTGATTTTATGCGTAATTTGAATTGACGACCACCCCTGGGTCGTTGTTTGTTTAAGTAACGCCCCTGTGGGGGGACGCTATTTTGAAGTTAATTTTCAATTTTAAAAATGATAATTGTAAATTGACGACCAACTCTGGGTCGTTATTTGTTTAAGTGACGCCCCTGTGGGGGGCGCTGTTTTGCAAGTAAGTTTCTGTCCTAAAACATGATCGTGAAAGTTTTTTTTAATTGACGACCACCCCTTGGTCGTCGTTTAATGAATTGACGCCCTGGTGGGGAGGCGTTGTTTTCTGTGGGTTCTAATCTACCCGTACATGAAATAAAAATAAAACAGAAATATATATCAAAAATAAAAGAAATGGCATGGAAATTAACAGCAAATAATGAATAAACATGATATTTTTAATTGACGACATGCTGTAGGGCGTGGTTTTAAGAATTAATCATTTTTAGAAAATGAAAATAATTTTAATTAACGACCCAGGGTGGGTCGTTGTTTTAATTAACGGCACACACTGGGGTGTCATTTGACCGTGTGTCACTGGTTTTCCCTTCACCGAGGGCTATGGAAATTGATGAAAAATGAAAATAAAATCAAAATTTAATTGAAATAAAGGCTTTGGGTAGGGCACCTACCTTGCTTCGTTCGGGCGTTAGAAGACCTCCGCGGAGTGGCTGCCGGGGTTGCCGTGGCCGCCGTGGTTGGCCGGGTCGAGGGACCACCACCGCCGCCGGTGGCTCACCTTCTTCATCTCCTCCTTCTCCTTCTTCTTCTTCTTCTTCACCGTTGTCATCTTCCTCGTCGTCTTCTTCATCCTCGCCATCGTCTTCATCTTCTTCTTCTCCATCATCTCCTCTTTCTTCCTCGTTGGCCGCTTCTTCTTCTTCGCCATGCTCCGCCGCGGGAGCACCCTCGGCCGCCGCTAGAGGAGCTTCCTCCACGGCATGCTCATCGCCCACGTCCACCACCTCCGGGGCGGTGATCCTCTGCCGCTTGTGAGCACCTCCAGCCATTGGTTCAGAAGAGAGAGAATAGAGAGAGAGATGGGAGAGACGGAGATGGGGGAGGCTCGGTTAGGGTTTGAGAAAAGGGGGAAAGAAAAGAAAGGAGACGAAGGAAGGAGAAGAGAGGAGGGAAATAGGGTTTAACGGTCGAAAAGAATTGACGTCCCGAGGGCTATCGTCGCTATATTAATTGACGGCCTGCGTTGAGGCGTGGTTTAAGTATTTGACGACCCGAGACTAGGCGTCATTTATGTTTGCATGGGAACTTGTAACCATCGTCAGGTGCATTAATGGGAAATTGATTGATGTGATTGATCGTCATGATCACTATTTATAATTGACGACATCATATGCATGCGTCAGTTTGTTAAGGCACGACATAAATGAATGCGTCATTTCTATGAAATTAAGGAATTATTTTGAAAATATTTTAAGGAATTTAAAGCGATTAACGTCTTGCCTTGAGGCGTGAATTAATAGACGCCTGTTTGAATAAGCGTCAATTATGGTTTTATCTTTTTTTTAGAAAATTGATTAAAGGAAATGGACGACATGTGGTAAGGCGCGGGTTGAAGAATTGATGCCATTAGTGGAGGCGCGTCTCAGAACAGAGAACACCGAGATGTTATTTTGTCAGACAGAATCACTGAATTAGAAGATAAGATCATATAACATGTTATTTTGGCTCAATTAAAGGAAAAATCCTTTTATTTCATTTGATGAAAATCATTGTTACATTCACTGAGCCACCGTGAGCCTTATTTTCCTAAGTGCTATTACATAAGATTTGCATTGGTTCTCTTCTTCTTCAACATATGTTTTGGACCTATGGAGAAGTCCAACCTTCCATTGAGCCATGATTGTTTTGACTTCTTCTTGATCTCCACTTGAGCCTAGTTCCCTCCTCTTAAGTGGTGGAAGATGAGAAGGTTCTTCAAAAGTGTGCCGAGGTAATCCAAGCTGTGGGAGGCACCGATGAGCATTGTAGAGGACGAAGTCGTTCCCGCCGATCAATCGAAGCTCTATGCCGGAGGAGAGTCTTGAGCGAAGCTCTTGGGTCTTGAGAAACCCCAGTGTGCAAGTAAAGCCGCTCTTGGGCATGATTTTGAAGTAGTCCCTCCATTCACTTCTTTTCTTGAGCTTTGGCACCCAATTAGTCACTCTCTCACATAGGCCTAGAGAATCCGTCATATATCGAAGAGGGCTTTTTGAGAAGATTTTTGAGGCCAATTGAGTTTCTTGGCATGGGTAAAATTTCAGGTGGAAGTCCACCCAACAAGAAAGGAGTAGCATTGACCCATAGATAGGTCACCCCAAGGAAGCCGATGTGAGTCCATTATATAGGTTGGCTAGTACCGCCGGTCCTATTCTTTTGCCTTCCCATATGCTAGCTATGGTGCTTAAGTGGCATTCTTCTAAGTGGTCTTCTATTGAAGGGAAGAGGAGAGCTCCAACCATGCATAATGTAAAGCCTTTCATTACTCTCTCCAACAAGTCTTCCTCCTCTTGGGCTTTGTCCATGTTCTTGTATACCCATGAAGCTAATTTCAAAAGATTGATTCCTTTGTGGGCTTTGATTTGATTCACTAGATTTGGGTTTGGTATGAGGCTAGTAAGCATGTCATGTGCATTTATTGGTTTGATCATGCTAGCCATCCTTGATTCTTCTCCTTGCTTCATCTTTCTTAATCCAAAGAGCATCTCTACTTCCTCTAAGAGAATGGTGGCTTCAAAAGTGGGAAAGAGGAAGGTATGAGTGTTTGGATGCCATAATTCTATTAGTGCTCCTATGGAGGCCCAATCTAGGTGGATATCATCATAGTGGGTAGCATGGGTTATAAGGCCAAGTAGGTGCCATCTGCTAAGAAAAGATCTCATGTCCAAAGAGAGTTTAGAGAGGTGTAAGGGGAGCCACTTAATTCTTAAGAACCTCCTTGGTCCTGGTACATTTGGGTAGTCCTGAAAAAACATAAAAGGAAGAGAAGAAGAGGAGAGAATGCAATCAGAGTTTTTGAAAAGAGAAGAGGAAAAATGAAATGGAAGCTTTAAATTAAAAATAACTTACTTGGCCTTTGGCTATCCTCCCGCTAATGTGACTTGCAACTTCAAAGATCCTAGGAAATCCCATCCTAGGCTTCTTAGAAGGCCTCTGCATCACCATCATCTTGTCCATCCCTTCTTTTGCTTTGAAGAAATACCTGCGGTTCCCCTGTTTACTATTCTTTAGTTCTGTTGTATCGAGTGTTTGGCTGATGCAGTTCTTAGGCGTTTGATGTATGCAGTAGAGGATGTGTGCTTCCTTTTATAATGATTCGGAGCTTTAGCTAGCCGTTTACAACATCAGTTTGAGTTCAAGTTCAAATCAATCGCTGGAGGTTTGATTCCGAGCAGGGAACGGAGCACCAGAGAGACAGTTAATTGACGACATATAGCTTGGCGTCATTTATTTGATTGACGTTATTCTCAATGTCATCATTTATCCAGCGCCTCTCTTGAGGGTGTCAGTTTCAGTCCGATTCCAAGTGTAATGGTACTTTTAATTAACGCCCCAATGACCGTCGTCATTTATTGTTTTGACGCCGCTGCGTAGGGTCGTCATTTTCTGAGCTTACACTTTTGAATTGATTTACATCATTATGATTATTCATGAACTTAAGTGCTATTATATCTTGATGAAGTTTATTATGTCATGCACTTATGATCATACTTTGAGCTTATTGAGCTTATGATCTTTATTAAGCTGATGATTCTTTACTGAGCTAATAATTTTTGAGCATAGAAAAGCGCAGGTTATGCAGGTCTTGAAACGATTGGATTTCTTCCGCTGGTAACACCATTCCATCCTTGTATCTCTCCTGTACACATTGTTACTATATGATATCTACGCTATTATAGCATATCAAGGACCTTGTGGTTCTGATGAGCCTGGAATTTGAGTTCCCCTCCATCAAAAATAGTGATAATTCCAGGGGAGTCTTGATTACACGGATAGGCCGTTGGGTCATCTAAGGTTTGGGACGACGGTTCCACTTTCTGAGTTGATACGTGGATAAACGGGCTTCGGCTTAGTGTCAGATTAAAGATCTAGATTCCTGATCAAATCTCGATGGTTTAGCAATATTATCCTTGATTATCTTCTATTTTAGTTTGTTTTAATTTTTCTTTTAGCCCAGCATGCATCATGTAGGACTTTGAGCTCTAATGATGAAAATCCTCATATTACGCCAATAATGAGGGCCACCCGCTCTTAATGGAGTTGACATGAGATATTCCATTCCAAATCAAGTACTTTATTCTCCTTGAAGTCGCTAAGGCTGATTCCTTGAAAAGCATTCATTTGCTGGGTCTTTATCTCAATTCATTTTATTTTTTGCAAATCCACCTTGGTTGTAGCATGTCCACATTGGCTGGTAATCGCTCTCCGATGGTGTCTTTCCTTCCGTGCCATCACGCACATTTTGTTCTTTAAGATTAGTCCCTTCATCCAGCTAATCATTGCTTCCTTGTAATCATCCAAAGTTGTTTCATTTAGAATTCTGGAAAGATTTCTAACGCTTAGTGTCGGAGGCGTGTCACATCACACCTTGGCATCTACTTATCAGTTCGTTCTCACTTCATTCCGCTCGTTACACTTTCGCTTCATTTCGTTTCATTCCCTTGCAAAGCAGACGCCAAGGCGGGGCAACTGTAGACACCCCAAAATCGATGCTACGTTGAGTAAATCTCATGTCACCATGTGACGCCCCAAAGTGGACTTCAATATTGGCTTAAATATGAAGTTTTTCTAATTTCTCCATATTTAATTGTGATTTCTTGGCTTTTTGCTTTAATAATTAAAATTAATGCCTGTGGGGAGGGCGTCATTTAATTGACGACCTAATTAGGGGCGTTTTTCTTAAATAAACGACTGTCCAAACGGTCGTCAATTCCTAGATTTTACAAATTCTAACGAAAATAAAACTCAAGGTAATTGACGTCCTATTGAGGGGCGTTGATTATTTAACGCCTATTCAAACAGGCGTCATTTAACAATTTTAAATAAGGAAAGTCCTTTATTTCTATAATTAAATTCAGGAATTGACGACTGTGTGAATGTCGTCATTTCAATTGACGCCCCTAGCTAGGTCGTCATCTTCACTTCCGTCTCCCTTTCGCCTGCTTCTTTCCAGTAGTAACCCTTTCCCCATTTTGCACCTTGTGTTCGATTGGGAAGAGGGTTCCTTATTGAGGATTCATTGCCTTGTTTTAATCCCATTAAGACAAGGATTTTTGGCCCTATAAATACCCCCTTGAATCCCTCACGCGCGAGAGAGGACGCAGAAGAAGAGAAGAGAGAAGAGGAGAAGAACCAAAAAGAAAAGTTAACAAGAGCTAACAACTGAGAGAGTTTTTTTACAGAAAGAGAGAGTTTCTTCCTTTCGTTTGCAGGAACTCCTTCTAAGGGCATTCCTCCACGGGTGATTCTTCTCCAGGCGGTGTTCTCCCTCCACCAGTAGCAGTTCTTCATCCTGCTATAGTCACTGAAGCTCTTCCTCTCCCTTTACTGCTGCACACACAACAGAGAGGGCATTTCCTCTTTGTTATTTTAGTTGTCATCATATCATCATCACATGCACTCTTTCTTTCTAGCTCTCTGCTAGAAACGTTCTCAGTACATCGAGTATCTTGCTTTGCATACCATTGCATTTATTATACCCAACCTTGTTACTCCTCTTAGGGGTTTTAAAACCAAAACACACAAGGTGTGTGTCCATGCTTAATTTGATTGATTTCTATACTTCTAGAGTATTGATACTACACATCTTTGGCTAATCCATATCTTTATTTTGTGTGTTTATGCAAGGGTAATCAAGCTATAAACCCCCTTCATCGGCCGGCCGATAGAAGGAGGAAGGAGAACCCCCAATCTCACCCGCTCAATACAAGGTACATGCGATCACTCCTTTGATATTTTTAGGTAACCCCTCTGGCGATCACCCTCCTTAGAGCATCCCATGCTCAACCCCTTTCTTTTTCATATCCACATGTTTTAGCATAGTTTCTTTTTATCCCTAATAATAATTAATCATGTTTTTTATCATTCAATTCTCTCTCTTTTAAAAATGTGTACGTGACACGTTCACAATAACTAAACCTTACGTATGTTTGCATATTATTTTGATGATAATGTGCATTCATGATCATTGCCATATTTTCATATGTCTCAAAATCTAGAAGAACGCATTGCTACATGCTATATAAGATTGTAATGAGTTTCTCATGCTTTGATTGAATCTTGAGAAGGATGATAAAATTGTTCATGTAGTTTACATCCTTTCTCTCATGGATTCTGAGGCTAATACATGTTTGAATGCAATGGCCATATGAAGTTGGAATGAACAAGTCCCTTGTGCTTTCAGTGTTACATATATTCATTTGGTATCTCCATGCATATTCTTAATGGGGTCATTGTGACCTAGAATGCAAATGGAAGTGCTTTTGTTAATCTTGGTGGAAACCGGTTTGATGATGCTCATTTGTTGAAATTGATGCATGGGTTTTTGGCATCATGTGCTCGTGAATGTCCATAGAGTGCTTGTAATGAAATCTTGATACATGTGTGTATGTGCAAGTCCTCGTGTGTATGAATTCGGATTCCATGATTGAGATCATAGCCTTGGGTTGGTTTGAGTTCAAGTTTGAACTTCATGTGAACCTTGGTAGATGTTGGCCAATTTGGCCTTGAACTTTGGAATGAGAAAATTGGGCTCAATTTGTGTTTCATGTATCTTCTACAAGAAGCTTATTGAATCATATAATTCTCTTGTTATGAAGTGTCAATTGGGTCTTGGTGTTAAAATTGGATTGACAATGCTCAATAGAATCCCAAGACACCAAAACATTGATTAAATGTTAGATGACATCGAAGTGGATAAACTTGTGTGGTTTTAACTTCATTTATTCTGTTATGCAGGTTTAGAAAGCAATGCCAATCCCATATGCAAAGGTATCATAAATCATGGTGAGAACTTGGCACTTTGCATGTGTGTGTTTGTGGGAAAAATCGTAAGTTTTCATATGGTGTATGAAATTGGCTTATGCTTGTGGGCTCACTTCAAGAATTGTGTGATAATCTTTAATATATGCATATTTGAATGACTGAACAATGGATGTTCATGAGAATAAGTTGTTTGAGATATTTCTGAATGTGTGGTCTTGAAGAAGCTATTTTTAGTGATGGTTTTACAATGTTCACACATATTGCAAAAATTCATTGCTATGCGATCTTAATGTTAAGTTGTGGATGATAAGTTTTCAAAGGGCTTCAATGCATATCATTCATGTGTTTCTTATGACTTTTGATGTATATAACTCATGCATATCTTGGTGGAAATTAGAAATTCAATTGAATGTGTTCATGCACTTTCTACATAGTTATTTTGAGCTTGAATCATGTGTAAGAAACTCATTGTGTTATCCTTGATGCACAAATGTTGATTATCGTAGAAATCAATTGTTTTTAAGCATGAAAATTCATGGTTGAATGTTTGATGCTGGTCATGTGTTTTATTAATTAAATCTTGCATGTTTGATTGCTTAATGGACTGAACTCTACATAAATGGAATAGCAGTAGAGTTCGGCCGACCGAACTGGGCAGTTCGGTCGACCTAACTTCCCAGAGCTGACCAGTTTCAGCTCTGCAAAAGTTTGGTCGACCGACCCAATTTTTCGGTCGACCGAATACGGCGAAAACCGAAATACGTGAATCCAAAAATCCATTAAACTCAATCCACTTGTACTCTAAACTTACCCATTTGCCCCTAGGGTTATTATACATATCTTAGAGGGGTTTTCTAAGAGTTTTGTGATGGGTATATGGGTCTTTTTATGTCTTTTATATATACTCTAATGTAACCTACGAATTTATGTGAGAACTCCATATTTGAGTTCATAGTTTCTTATCTTGCAGGTGAAGAAATGAGAAAGGAAGAAAAGGGAAAGAAGAGAGGGAGATTTCATCTCCTCTAATTGGTTTCTGGAGTTCGAGGAGGAAGAGAAAGAGCAGCGGATCGAAGAGAGGATCGAGAGGACGCAAGAATCTCCATCATCCGATCCGGGAGTCAAGCATCGACATCCATTGACTTTGGAAATCAAAGGGGGAACATCTTCTACATCCTATACCTGTCTATTTGTGATGTTTGTCATGGGTTTTATTTAGGTTTGAGCATGATTGAATATTTGTGTTTATTTTCCAAACCTAAAAATACACTGTATGTGTGTGACCGTCTGCGTACGGTTGTGGATTTATAGTGTTGCGGCTGTTGCAACGTGTGTGTGTGTGTTTTGATCCGTGGTCGGATCGTGTGGGAGACTCGGTCTCCGTGTGTGTGTGTGTTGGGGCGTGTCCCCGTGTGTGTCTGGTGCGTCGTCTCCGTGTTGGGGATTTATCCCCGAGTGAAGCCTTACCGATTTGGTAAGGGGTGGACGTAGGGAGCCTGTCGTGGTCCCGAACCACCTTAAAAATCACCGTGCAATGTGGTTTGGTTTGTGCGATTGTGTGGTGTGCATGTTATATCCGCTTGTGAGATCGGAGAGATTGAGAGAATTTAGTTATCTTGTTTAGCTAATATCTTCAATTTCGTTGAAAGTTGTTAATTTCGCTGCGTAGTATTTTAATTTGCCATCTAGTGTGGGGGACAATTCAATCCCCCTTCTTGTCTGCTCACCTACCTCGAGACTTAACAGGAACTATGGTGGTGCTGTGTGCATGAGTAGCAGAGGAGGCGGACGGGGTGAGGGAGAGCGTGGTGTTGCCGGAGATTAGAGAGAGGGTGGCTGGCACGTGAGGGATAGAGAGGGCATGTAGGGCGGCGATGAGAGAGAGGGACAGATAGAGAGCGAGAGTGGGAGGGGCGTGCATGTGTTTGCGGTGCATGCATGCATGTGTGAGGGTGAGAGATGGAGGGAGCAAAAGTGGGAAATGGGAAGTGGCCGGTGCTAGTGGAGGAGATGGGAGAGAGTAGAGGAGAGGCTGGCTGCGGAGGGGGATCTCACGACGGAGGTGAGATGCTGGCAGAGGCATTGGGGGGGCGACGGTGAGGCGTGTGTGCATAGGGAGAGGACGAAGCGGTGGTTGCGGTGCATGGGCCGTGACTGTATGTATGTGGGTGTGGGCAGGAGAGAGAGGGTAGGGTAAGGGGGCCGCGGTGGCGGTGGTTAGGAGAAGTGAGAGGCCAGTGTGAAACGTGCATGGGGAGAGGGAGGGTGTAGGGCCGTGGGCTCCACGATGCTCGCGGCTTCTTCGGAGAGAGGGTGAGCGCGACCGGCGGGGGGGGGGGGGGCTGTGTAGGGAGGACGTGGTAGCTTCACGTCTATGGGTGAGCATGGGGGAGGGTTGGCGTGAAGGGCCCGCCGTGAGAAACCAAGGCGGCTTGGCCGCTTGCCTGCCTGTGTGGAGAAGCTGCCCACGCGAGAAACCAAGTGAAGGGACACCGCCGTTGAGCTCTGCTCCGGTGAACGAAGACTGCCGAGGTGTGGCGTTGTTGGAGGATGGCGACGGTGGTTGCAGGCGTGCGCAGAAGAGAGAGGCTGCCAGGATTACGAGTGCCCATCACCGGTTGTTGCTCTGCTCTAGCGAACGAAGACTGCCGAGCCCTCCTACCGTATGCCTGCCATCGTAGGAGCACTATATACAAAGTTTAGGGAAATGTAAAAAATTATATTGTAGTCCCTCATGTGAAAATAAATATATTTAAGTATTCTATACTCATGCAATTGTTACTTTTCATGAACACTTAAGTCTCACTTCTTAATTTATGTTTCAAAATTTTAATTGATTACAGAAAAATTTCAATTTTGTGTGAGACTAAGATTAACATGGAAAGCTTGCAAAATTAATTACATTAAAGCTTAGAAATGATGCGTGTGATATAAATAAAAATATAAAAATAGATACTTATCACACCCCCAACTTACTTATTACTAGTCCCTTAACAATGTAAACAAATTAAAAATTAGGGATCAACAAGAGTTTAACAGTTTCATACCCCACGTCAAGATCCTCCTTCACGGAATAAACTAAGAATTAAGATTCTGGAATAATTAATGCATAATAGCCTTAGATTGAAAATTTAGGTACATGACTAAGAATACAATCCAAAGTTCAATAGCACTTGTGCATGTGTAATACTAAATTCACAGCGTAGATAATTATACCCCTCATTTGCCATTTTAGATAGGTATCTTTCAACTCTGCACCTCCTAAATCAGAACATTGAGTACGGGAGCTTTTGTCTGTCTTCTTCACAACTCTTTTTTTTTTCATACACACATGATGCTGCACAACCCTTCACCGTTTGACGCGAATCTCAACTCTTGTCTTAGGAGAAGCATGCCCGATTACTAAGATTAGGGATATTTTTCATGGTGTTTTATTTTTTAATTTTTTTTATTTTTTGACAATGTGCTTTTGCACTTATTTGATAGATAACTTTGGCAGATAGCTTTATCAAAAAGATCTCATCTCCAAGAAATACAGAGTATCAAACACCACTCTAAAATAACAGAAGGCTTGTCTCGCTTGTTTCATTAGCGTGTAAGTGATTTTTTTTATTATTTTTTTAAAGTGCTAAAAGACTTTTAGAAGATTCTAAGTCAGTTCCATGGCTATATATTCAAAATATTCCATTGTCCTTCTCCATAGTCTTTTCCAATCCAGATTTTCTTTTATGAGAACATGAATCATGAAAAACTCAGTTGGGATTTTAATTGAGGAAATTTTTTTTTCAAAAATAGGCTGTAAGTAATTTAGAACATGAATTCTCCTCCCCCAATTTAAATGACATTGTTCTTAATGACATGAACAATATATAACAATAGATCAATGCAGACCTGAAATTTTGTGAAGGAATGGTACAACCTATGGCGTGTATAAGTGGTTCTCAACGGGCTTCTTCTCATGAATAGAAGGCGGTACTTGACTTTTAAAGGTCGAGTAGAGGTGCAAGCCATTATTTCTCTTTCCCCCTAACTTACCATTTATTCACACATGCAAAATAAAAGTAAAATCACAATAAAAACTTGGCTTGCCTCCCAAGAAGCCATTTATTATCACACGAAAATTACTAAAACTTTGGGTTGCCTCCCAAGATGCGCTAAGTTTAACATCTTCAGTCAGACGTAATGTAGCTCACTAACCAACTGGTGGCATTCAGAATGAGCCACCAAGTGATCCTATCTTCCGTTAAATTCTAGCCCTTGTGCCACTGGAGGAAAAGATGATATTGATGCATAAGTGGGCCAGAGGTATGCCAGGGGAGGCCCTGGTCAGAGAATGGAGGAGGAACATTGTTAAAGATAATGTCTTCGATGATGAAATATTCCTCTTCACGATTAAGATCTTTAAAAATATTGAATGTGTTAATGCAAACCTTTTTTATTCCCCGCATATTCTTCTTCAACCTCAATTTCAAAATTTTCAAGCTCGACGTTGAGGTGAGGAAGCGTAGGAGTGGGAGGAGTTTCTAATGATTCCACAAAAGGACTAGTGTCTCGGAGACAAGGTGGGTCGAGAGTGAAATCAACATACTCCTCAACATCGATCGGATGAGGCTCAGGTGGAATTGACCAATCGGCTAGTTGCAGGATGTCGGGGATAGAAATGCCGAGGTCAGGAATAAGTGAAAGATCAACATCCTCCCCAAAATTGTGTGAAGCTCGGCTAGAGTGGATTTCAAGCAGAAGGTCCGGCTTCTCTTTTACCCAAAAAGAATGGTCCATGTAAACACTCATTTCTCTCTCCTCCACTTCATCCTCCTTGTCCGTCACTTGGGACAAGGGCTCCTCAAATATAAAAATGGAAATTAAAAGGATTTAATCAACAAGTGCATCCACTTCCTTTTCTTCTCCCCCCAACTTATGATCAACCAACTCATCATTGCCCTCCTCCCAAATGGAATTGGGCTTGTGCTCCTTGGGCTGCTCCTCAAGACTAATGCCAAGATTGCTATCACTTCCCTCTAATTCATTTTCCTAGTTTGACTCTTCCATAATCCCCTTGAGAATGATATGATCTATGGATTGGGGAATCATGGGTTGATCATATAAACTTTTGTCATGGTCAAACTCAGGAAATTGTCATTCAAGGCTTATACTGGGATAGATAGATAGTTGGTCCATCTCCATACCCATGATGGTTTCGTTAAGCTGGGTTAGACGGGCCTCCATTTTGGCAAAAGTCTGTTGGTTGGCCATGATGAGCTGATGCAATTTATTGAGCTTGTCCTCCATAAGATTTGTTGGTGGAGAACATGGAAAAGGGGGTTGAGCATCAGACTGTGACAGATAGCAATTTGATGGGTAATTAGTCTGATATTGAGATGGCGGAGAGTATATGGATTATCCTCCATTTTGGGCTTGATCATAAAAATCATTTGGGTATTGAGCCCAATTTGAAAATTTTTGGTCTGGAGGACTTTGAGGCGGGCCTTGGTAAGATTCCCAAGAGGAATTGGGTTGGCCTTCTGTTGACACTGAAAATATTCTTAATTTTTCCTAACTTCTGCTTCTGCAGGTCTTAAGTTCTGATCGAGTGCTCCTGTGCCGACAGAGAAGAAAAGAAAGAAAATAAGAAAAAGAATGGCGGAAGCCGAACAAAGATGAGACTAGAGAAAAAGAAGAAAAGAAAAGAGGCTTGGCTTCAACCGACAACCGCTAAAGCAGGACCTGAGAGCCCGGAAGAAGATTCAGGACCATCCCCGAAGAGCAATCAAAAAGCTACAAATACAAGTGAAGCTGGCCCTGCAGCACAAATCACAGTGCCGAAAGCCATGTCAGCGAAAAACCCGAGTGTCCAAACCAAAGGTACAAACGGTTCCGGAACTGGCCGTTCAGCGGCCCGAAGGCTTTACCAATACTTTTTGTAGCGATTTTATGAAGCCGCGATGAGATGAAGGATCAGGACAACTCCCGGAGCCAGTCCGAGGTCCACAGTCCGACTCATACCTGAGCAAACGCAACGGAACAAGCTTATCCAGCACACCCCCATTACCGGCGCGCTCCACTTCCCGGCGCCCCCTTTCCCGACGCGCAAAAGCAATGGCGCCCCTTATCCAGCGCGCTATATCCGCGCCGGGTAGAGTCACGCCCAG
Source organism: Amorphophallus konjac (assembly GCA_022559845.1). Classification (NCBI taxonomy): domain Eukaryota; kingdom Viridiplantae; phylum Streptophyta; class Magnoliopsida; order Alismatales; family Araceae; genus Amorphophallus; species Amorphophallus konjac. The sequence goes on from CM040123.1 coordinate 45,676,645, forward strand.
CTCCTGCTATTTAAACTAATCAGAAGAGAAGAAAAAGGGACAAGAGATACATATGAAGAGAGGGATCAGGGAAGAAAAAGATGAAATCTCAGAGAAGCTAGAGAGGAAGCTTGGAGAGGAAGAAAAGAGAGAAGGGTTCCTGGGCGACCACCAGTGCTTCTCTGGCAGGAAAGAGAGGTTCAGGAGAGAAGAGCTGCGGGGGTTTCTGATACTCTATTTCTATTCCAAATAACAGAGGTGGGTGTCGGAGCGTCTCTCCCACTCTTCTCCCTTCACCTCTCTATTAATATTCTCTCTGTTGGTTTTGTAATGCGTTGGGCGATGATATGAGCCGTAGTTAGTATCTTAGCCTCTGGCTTGTCCCCTCTCTACCCCTTTTCTGATTCTTGAGGTGGGAATGTAATCGGTCTTGTGCGATAATGCCAAACCATATTTATATATGTGATCTCATCTGATTATCATACTTTGTAATGAGCTTTGGGCCTGAATAAGAGCATTGGTATGCGTTTGAGTTCCCTCTCTTTTCTTTGGTTGCATTTAACTTCTAGTATTCCGTGTGTTGTCGTGTGGTTTCCTTCAACGGCGCCGAACGAGCCCTGGTCCTCTCCAGGGCAACATTAAGGTTATACCCCCCTTCCCGGGGTTTGTTTTCTCTTCTCACTGGAGTGGTTCCGTCAAGCTCCCTCTCGTTTATCAAGGTTTTTATCTCCAGAAGCACACACATATGTGCTTCTCTGGCTATCTCTGGGATTGCTCCATGGTTCATCTGTTCATAATGATGAGTTGGAGAGAACATGGCCATCCCTATAATCTGGGTGCAGGGTTTTCTGATGTAAACAGCTTTCCGTGTGTTACCTGCTGGCTGTTCGAGGGTTTGCCCCTTACAACCACCGTAGCTCACATGCTAACTTGCTAACCCTCTAAATGCTAACTTGCTAATACTGCGTTCCTCTTACCCTGCGTATGGGTCGCGATACTATGTTTTGTTTTCTCGAGGATGACAGTCCGGTAACCCGGGAAGGGGGGGACATTCCCCATGGGCATCTACGTCCCAATCTTCCTCTAAATCACCACTGGATCATAGGGTCATGTCCTTCCATGGCATGTGCCTTTATGGGCCGTCAGGGGGTGAACATCAACAGGGCTTATGGCCCAACATTAAATCCACTACCCTTAGGGGGACTAGTGGTGACCATGGGTTGTGTGCCCCTCGTAGGCTGGCCCTCAGGGTTTCCTCCCTCAATGGTCGTCCCTCTTAATCGTATTTCGGCCCATGGAATACTGGTGCCCCTCGTAGGCTAGCCCTCGGGGTCTACCATCCATTTGGGTCTGCCGACCGCCGTTGTGCCACCCGATATTAAGGAGCTTACTCCAGTTATGTGAGTATGCCTCCGCTTCTCCCCCGCAATCCTCTGGATATGGGGAGATGCTGCCCGAATTTTACCAGACTCGGTTAATTAATTGCCCTCACAACTCAGACTTAATAAAACATTATTCCACAGTAACAAGTTTCCGTGCTTGAGTATGAACCTCGCACGAGCTCCGACCCCATTTGCAGGGCATCCATGACTTTAATTCACTCACTAATTAACTCAATTAACATCAAAAGTGCCAACAAACAACTTTATAACTCAAATAGATTGAAAATGGCAAGAAAATGCCCTAAACCGGCGCGTTCCTAATCCGGCGCGCCCTAATACGGCGCGGTACCCCCCCGCGCCGGATTAGCCCCACACTCAATCTCATCAAATTTCAAATGGTCTCCACCCGGCGTGGCCTAATCTGGCGCTCCCCGGGCGGACCGTGCCAGTTAAACCCATTCATCTCCTCCGCGCCGTTTTAACCCTATACCTACGCTGCCCCGCGCCGTGGAAAGTTTTACCTACACCTCTCCGCGCCGTTTTAAGGTGATTTCTGTCCCGCCGTTTTAGGACATTGTTCCACACTATTTTAAGCGATCACTCTTCGAGTGAATATTGACCGCCTGAATGGCGAACAGTGTCCCGATTCTGATATCCCATGGACACATGGAAACCCATTATAGGCTAGCCCTCGGGGACCGTCCATTTGGGTGTTTGTTGGATTTATGGTTAAAAGCCCATGGAACATCGGCACCCCTTGTAGGCTTGCCCTCGGGGTCTCCGTCCATTTGGGTCCACCGGTCGCCGTTTGGCCTCCCGGCATTTAGGAGTCCGTCATCAAGGGCGGACCTCCACTTATCCCCTGCAACCCTTCAGGTCTAGGGGAGATGCTACCGGATTTTTGCCAGGATATTTGCAAGACCGAAAATAAAATAATAAAAATAATAAATAAAAATAAATAAATAATAAAACAAACAACAAACAAAAATAAAACAAAATAAAATAAAGCAAACAAAATCACACCGTTACCCGGCGCGGCCTAAACCGGCGCGGTACCCCCCCGCGCTGGATTAACTCCACACTCAAAACTATTAAAACTCCAATTGCAAGTAACCGGCGCGCCCACATTCTCACCCGCGCCGTTTCAAACTTCTCCACACCCCTTTATGAATAAAAAAAAAATAGTAATAATAAAACCAAAAATGCCGCGCCAGATTAAGCCATGCGAACATCCCACGTCGTTTCACATTCTCCTCACGCCGTATTACACCTACACACCCCATTAAAACACATTATATATACTTTCACATTGCATATACACGTCCACCCCATCTCCCCCTTATTATATATACATATATGTAAACTAAACAAAAAGACTAACTAAAGAAAGCTCCCACGCGCACCCATTGACACGTTGCACTCCCATAAATACATATCAAACAACTATTAACACTAATCACCCACTTAGTTTCAAGTTCACACGTCCAGACCTCCCCATCTCATATCCATATATATGTATACATAAAATGGAGATAAATAATGAAATAAACCAGACACCCCCATCTAAAAATGGGGGAATAAAAAATTGGTTAAAATAAAATAAACACACAATAAAGAAAGGGATATAAAAAGGGGTGAAAGTGAGAGATTAAAGAAAATAAAATAATAAAAACATGATAAATAAATAATGGCTAAATAAATGGCAACAAACAAATAATAAAACAAAAACAATAATAAAAGTGATAAATGAATAACAAAAAATGATGAATGAATAATTGTCAAATAAATGCCAAATAAATGTCAATAAAGAGAATAAAAAATGCATGCATACAATATAAAAATAATAAAATAAAAAAAAAGAAATAAATAAATAATAAATAAAGTGCATTCATGCATTTAGAAAAATAATAACAAGAATAAATAAACTATAATGAACATGATCGTGTCCACTCCGGAGCTCTCACCTCCTCTAGACCCCGGGCATGGGAATATTGATGACCCCTTGACAGGTCGTGCCTACACCTCGGGATTAATCCCATTATGGCCACGACATGACCTTGTCCTGGGTCGATAAGCCGTTGAATTCAATTCGTCTCGACCGGGTTTTAACCGCATCCCCTTAATTTCCAAATATCAAACTTGCCATACCCTAGCATACATTGTCCCGATGACATACGAGTCTGCCCAAATACAGTCATACTTGGCCCACCTCATGGGCCCATATGTATGCACCGTAATGTTATGTGCAGTCTCAAAATAAAAAGGCAACGACTAATCGACAGCCCTACGAGTGACAGGGATTGCCAAAGTCTTCCCTAAATTTATAAATAAATGACCAAATAAGCAATAAACAATAATACAGAACGCTACTATTCTGCATGCCTGCATGATCTAACTCTCCGATATATCAAATGGTGATTAGTGAAAGGTCGGGTTACGCCCGGTCGGAGACTTTCACCATGCGTGATGATGGTCCTCGGACCTAGATTCTCCGCCCTGTACCGGGAGCCAGCCTAATAAATAAATACTACCATACTGTGTGCTTGCATGCAATCACATCTTATATATATTCTACGGGCCCCATGGCCTCTTTATTTTGGCGATTAATCAAGGGTTGTCCCTCTCTCGGAGGGGCATAATTAACGCCGTAGCTTTTATGGTACGGTGGATTTCGGGTCCCGACACGATCACCTATAATCGTCTAGTTAGTTAGATGGTGCGCATAATAAATTTGTCACTCAGTGACTGGCACGCCCTATGCAAATAAACCTTTGATAAATAAACCAAATAAATCATAATAAAATATATATTTTAATAAAATCTATCTCCCACAAGCTGGCACGCCTGGTGGGACTCAGCCTCCCTTCATCTTTTCACCAAAATAGAGGGACCATGGGGCCCCTATTAAACTATTTCAAATGCTAATTTTTCATTCGTCTTGTTTCTCTCCTTGCAGGTCAAAGCAATGGCGAGCGGACTGTCTGGACTTGTTTTCGGTCCCCAAATCGTAGTCAACCATGCTGCATACGACTACCTTGCCTGTATCCACTACCTTCGGCAACTTTCTCTCGGTTGTTGGCTTCCCCAACTTCCTGGAGTTGCATTTGCGGGTCTCTTGGACGTGGAGAGTTCTGAACCTGTGGAGCTGAAGAAAAACAAAGCTGCGGCCTGTCGAAGTGAGGGCCGAATTAAGAAAACTCTATTGAAAAGTCTGGTGATCGTGGGCTGCCACGTCTACCATACAATTTGCCCGACTGCGGCACATAAGAAGAAGCCCACTGGGGGCAACAAGAAGAGCTCCAGAGAAAGAGTCTCTGCTACTCCCCGAAGCCAACTTTCAGCCTCTAGGAAGTCCACGTTAATCAGGGGCATCCGAGTCTACTTCAATGGCTGTGACGCCGAAGTTATGCCAGATCGGATCATCCCAACTGTGCCCACTCACAACACCTTCCAAGTGCTAGCAAGTCGGAGAGTGAATTTTAATGACAACGAGCAAGGGAGGCCGACCCCGAACTTGCCAAGGTTTAAGCAAATCTGGGTTCCCAAGAAGATCCGAGGCCCTGCACCAGCCTCACAAGACTTCAAAGGTTCTGCGGATGTTCCCAATAAAGGGGGCAAAGAGACTATGCATGCGAAAGAAGTCATGATTGTAACTTCTCCACCCGCCGCCAGGGCCTGTACAAGGCAGGCTGATATTTCCAAATTATCAAGAAACTTCAATCAAGCTGCCAAGCTGATACGGCTTTCACATATGCCGTCTGCCCGAGTCCAAGTGTTGTCTCCTACCTTTTCTCCAGAGTGTAGTCAGGAAGACATGACAAAGATGGTCCGGGAATATTTCCATAACCTCGGGAACCCCTCCCTGGGTCAATAAAGGTCGCTTCGTGTCATCAGGACCGAGGAAGAAGAAAAAGACAAAATGTCACCCATGGGGGCGAATGAAGAGGAGAGACAAGCTGAGGCTAGAAGCCTTGAAAAGCCTCCTCAAAATAAAAAAATGAAAAGGATCTCAATATCTGAAAAGCCAACTTTCTCCCATCGGGCCCGAAGGGGAGTCAGAAAGCATGAAAGAAGGATGCAAATCCTCACCTACAACATGACAGGGATAATGGGTGTACCCGACACCCTACCAAATGAACAAGAAGAGCTGGCCAAGATTGCTGGAAGAAAAGACCTGATGACAAGATGAGACAAAGCTGAGGCTGAGCTACTGCAAGCCGCAAAGGGCAAGCAGGTTGCTGATGAAAGTATCGCTATTGTCGCAGCCAGAACAGTGGCATCTGAGCAAGAAAGAGCATTCCCGTCTCCTCCATTTGAATATGCCTCCAGTAACACCCTTGAGTGCATCATTAATAAAACAGCTATGGACCTTGCCGTCCTGATGGCACTACAAAAGTACCAGCAAGAGATAGAACTGCTGAAGAAGCAACTAAATGAAAAGGTTGAACATGCTATGGTGCCCGAGGAACCAGGGGGCACGAGCTGAGCCATCACAGGAAGGTTCCAACCCCATGGGTGCTCCTTCACCGGCCGTTCTACAAACTGCAGCTCAGAATCGGGCTGCTCCCCAGCATTATTCCCAGCGGCCCCAGCCAGCACGGCCAATGCCCCTTCAGATGCAGCGGCAGGCTCTCCTGTCATAGCCTTTGCCACCCAATGCTATGGCTTCGGCCGCATTATTGATGCAGCCCACCCACCTCTGCCCTCAGCCAACAAAGCCAGTTATGGTGAACAAATCAATGGTGGAACAGATGATTGAGGCAAGGCTGGCAAAGAGGGGTGGTGATGATTACGCCCCCTTCGACATATGTGAAGTGCCATATCCAGCCTACAATGCTGCCAAAAGGGTGCCGCCAGGTGTCAATAAACCCCCAAAATTTGACAAATACAACGGACAGGGCTCCCCGAAAGAACACATTGCGCACTATATGACAGTCATGGGTTACTTGGCGGCGGATGAGTCGTATCTTCTAAAGTTCTTTGGGTCTTCACTAACGGGACCTGCCTTTGAATGGTACTCTAACCTGCCGGCTGGGTCTATCAATGATTGGTCTGACATGCAGCAGAAATTCAATGAAAGATTCCACGTCATCAAGGCAGAGGTGACCGTGGCTGAGCTGTTGGCGGTCAAGCAAAAAGATGATGAAACGGCTGCAGAATATGTTAAGAGATGGAGGGATCTCAGCACAAGGTGCCGGCATCCCCTACATCTAGAAGATGCAATACAAATATGCAAACAGAACCTAAAGAAAGAAATCCTGGGGAAAATAATTGGAATAGAAATCCGATCTTCTGACCAATTAAGTGATATTGCCACGGAGGTTGAAGATTTCTTCACAAGGTATCCCTCCATTTCTGCCGACTCAAGTCAGCAAGCCAGGCAGGTTAATAAACGATCGATGCTGAAATCGGTCCATGCTATTAGCCTAGGGGCGAAAAGGCATAAATGGATGCACAATCCTCCTCCCAATGAACATGCTGAATATCTCGAGAGTCCTCCTCCACAGAACAAAACAAAGAAGCTCTATGCCTTCCCCCGGGACAGGACTCGAGCATTGTTTGAGTGGGCTGTCAAATATAGCAAAATCATGCTTCTGAAGCCAAAGAGACCTGATAACGTCAAATGAAGAGATGATCCTTATTTCTGCCCCTACCATCAAATCTTGGGGCATCCTATTGAAGATTGCCAAATATTCAAAGACATCACCTAAGGCTTAATAAAAAGAGGGGAGCTCCAAATAGGGGAGTACAGTGTCAGTCCCCCATGCCCTCATGAAATGCCTACTCAGGGGGCATCAATTAACTTGATATCTATATGCCAATAGCTGCCTGAAGAAGTGCCAGAGGCTCACAACCGGCACACCAATGAAGACTGTGTCTCAGCGCCTGAAGAAAAATAAGGAAATTGGCAAGCAACGCCGATAAGAAAGAGAGCAAGACCGGCACCTAGCCCAACTCCGGAGGTCCAGATTCGTGGAACCATGTCCCGGCCCACTCCACCCCCTATAGCTCCTATCTACCTTCAAACAGCCCCTCCAGCGGCTATCAGGAGGCCAACAGATAACAAAAAGCAGCAAGCTCCGATGCGGGTGCATGAAGAAAGTAGCTCAACCGTGGAACGACTTCAAACCGTAATAAACGGGCCAGACGAACATGAGCAGCTCAAGAGTCAGCCTATGCAGCTCAAGAAGCATGCCCCTCAAAGACATAATGAGCCCCATCGGCTAACAAAAAGAACTAAAGAAAATGCAAGGGTGTTCAATGCACCGAGCAACCCACTGTGGGGGTAGATGTCAGCCATATGGGAGAAGGAAAAGAAGAATAGAAAGGCTAAAATAAGATATGTTGCTCTCTCCTATAACATGCTGTCAGCACCATCCAGTATGGCTCAAGCTGTTGATGAGGAAGATGAAAAAATTTGCTTTATACCAAAAAGATCAAATCAGGCTAAAGCTCTTGCCTCCCACCATGTTGCCGGATCCGGGGGAATATCAAGACACCCACCAGCCAACAAGGGGGCACAATACCACGTTCCTCCTCGACTCGGAGGCATAAAACCTAGAGAGTTCATCTCAATGAAACTGGATGCATCCAGCAACAATGACTGGACGCCACTAACCCCAATCAAACCGGAGGTAGAAGGCAGCACTCTCGGCCCCTCCTAGTAAGACCAGGCCATGGTTACGCTACTGCACCAGAAACAACAAGAGATTGAAATGCTGCAAAAGGTGGCTAAATGAAATGAATCTAAGTCCAACTATGCCGCAATCGACAGGACACCTACATGAGGCGACACAAGGTAGTGCTAGCTCACTTGAAGCTTCAGCGCGGCCAGTCATGCCCCGCATAGTACATGATCTTACATGGGGCATCCTCTCTCAACCACTCCAACGTACAGTCCCTCGAGCATGTCAGGGGGCAACTAAAGCATCTTCGAAGATGGTGCCAGTGAGACCGCGCATGCAGTTGGACAAGCCAAGGGCGAAACAAACAATGACTATGAAGATGGCCAAAGGGGAAGTCACCGAGGCCGAATTACAAGTAGCCAAACAAAATGATAATGAGTCCATCATGGACTACATAAGAAGGTGGAGGAATCTCCGTGAAAAGTGTCGACATCCGCCGAGCTACGGCGACTCTGTTCAAATCTACAAAGAGAATTTGAGAACAAAAATTCTACGATGGGTCATTGACATTGAAGTCATGACCTTTGAACAATTAGGTGACATCACATCCAATGCCGAAGCAGTTCTTGCAAGGCTCTGTCTGGCTCCGATAGCCCCGAGCCAAAAGAATGAGCCAACTGACAAACACCTGGCACAAGAAGAGATTTGCGCCTCAAATTTTGAAGCCTTCAAGCAACAGAAGAAGAAAATGCAAGAGGCAACTAGCCTTTCTACTGCTGAATCGGCAAAACGAGGGCCCTCATTAAGGGGGTAAAATGATGAAACCATACTCCTTTCCGAAGGACAAGACTGGGGCTCTTTTTGAGTGGGCCCGTGAATACAGCAAAGTGGTGCTTCCGGAGCCGAAGAAACCAGGCGATGCCGAAAGAAAAGATGATCCACGCTTTTGTCCTTATCACCAAATGTTGGGGCATCCCATTGAGGATTGCTACGTGTTCAAGGATGTTATTGAAGGCCTGATCAAAAAAGGTGAACTGCAGATGGGCTAGTACAAGGTGGACCAATCGCGCCCTCACCAAATGCCCGTTTGTAAGAGAGTTGGCCCGTGCGGCGTCACCGCCTCAGTTGCTCCTCACAAATCCGGCTGAAGCCAATGTATAGCATGCCCGCATATCTTGAATGCCGATGCTTGCTAACAAAAAGAAGAATGGCAAATGACACAAGATATGCCGCAAAAAAAAGGGCCTGTTCTGGGGGCAGGCACCCAAAAAAAAAGAAAAGAAAAGGAAAAATGAGCAAAAAGGAGGGCGAATGAAAGTTACATACGTAGACGTAAGGCTTCGCCTACGGAATCTGAGATGCCATCTCTTAAAGGCTGGGTCCTTCAAAAAAAACATAAATTAAAATGAAGGAGGTGTTGTATCCCCTAGTTCGTGTTTGGTTTCAATGATATCAAAACGATTGTGATTGTGTGTGTATGTGTTTCATTGAGCAACATGTTTTATATCTTGATTCGATGAGTTGAAAGATGGATTTAATGTTCACTCTTGAAAGCCATATGAACCTTTGGTGTTTAAGGAACTAATGCTATCTTTATGTTGATTTGCAGGTATACAAATCCATGGCTCATACTTGGAATCTAACGTGGTCCATCAATGAAGCTCTTCTTCTAAAAGGGAGTTAACTTTGTTCATATTTGAAGGTCATATGAATGATTTGTATTTAAGGATCTCAAGCCTTGAATATTTTAGTTTGCAGGACCACATCTACGGTTCATGTTTGGAACTCAAAGAAATGTATCAATGGCGATCTTCTTGCAAAAGGGAGTTAACTCATTCTTCACCTTATGTCGACTCTCACTTGTAACTTGGAGATTGATGAATGTGACCTTAATGATGCTTGCTCATTATTTGGATTCATGACCACTTGATTTGGTAAAAGGTTGATGTGTTTCATTCATCTTTCACATAAGCTCACTTGAGACCTTTGAGGGTTGGCACATGTTTGAGTATGCTCATGGATATTATTGTTGGGGTTATTGTGATTTAAATGTATGAACGATTCAAAAAGATCTCTTGTACCTATCAATGCTCCTCATGAGATAATGGTTCATGAATGTTAATTTTTAATCAACAATAATGCCATTTAAATGTATGTGGTTCCATGACATTATGCATGCTTTGCATTTGGCATAATTGTTAACATTTAAGTAATGAAGCATTTTGATATTGAAGAGTTGATTGCATTGTAACTGAATGTTGAGCTCCCATGTCATTGTATTTGATTGATTGAGAAATCCATGTTCATCATAACAAAATCTTATCATTTGGTGGAATATATTTTAGTTGATTGATTTGAGAAGCAAAACGCATGTTTGATGAGGTTCAATGATGTATTTCATTGTGAACATGTTCATAGTGTTAATGCATAACTCATATATTTTGATTCTCAACTAACCTCTTGGTTTATCATGTTTTTCAGAATGTAAAATCATTGTTGATCTTCATGGGATTATGGTAACATTTAATCAATTATTTCCCCCTGGTTTTGATGGAGGTTTTAGTTATTTTTCAAACTCAAACTGTCTTACAATCTTCACCATTTTCAATCCAACCATTGGATTTTCCATCTAAAATTTTATGTTGTAGCCTTGGGAGTCCTCTTTCCAACGCTTCCAGTCTCGTTTCGATCGGAGTTGGGAGCTAGGAGAATTAATTCCTACCGCCGAAGCGTGCAGAGCTGTTTTTGTGTACCCTGCCTGAAAGGGTCGACCCTTAGGGTCGACCCCCACTGAAAGGGTCGACCCATGGGGTCGACCCCTTTAAACCTGGCTCTTTTTTTGGCCTCGACAGCAACCTAGTTTCCAAGGGTCGACCCCAGGGGTCGACCCCCACTGAAAGGGTCGACCCCTGTAACAGAGGGCCTCTTTTTGTGTATTCCAGCAACCTGGTTGCCGAGGGTCGACCCCAAGGGTCGACCCCTTCCGGACGGGACTTACGAAAGTGTTTAAAACTCATCCTAAACCCCTTGAAACTTTACCAAAACACCCCCCAATGGTTCCTAATCATACTAGGGTGTTTCTAACATGTGTGAGGAGGGTTTTATGTGTCTTTTGGGCTCTCTAAGTTATATATATATATGAGCTACGAGATTCACAAGGTATTAACCCTAATCAAAGTGTGTTCTTCCTTGTAGGAGAAGAAAGGGCTAAAACGGTGGAGAAGCTCCAGAGATCTTCAACAGCAGATCTGATCTACTTCCCTTGTGATTTGGAGCTCGTGATAGAAGAAGAAAAGAAGCGGTTCGAGGAGAAGAACAAGAGGACGCCAAAATCGTGTTCATCCGACTACGAACTGAGAAGAGCCAGATTGCTCTAAAGAGGGGGAGCTTTACATTTCAGTTTTGTTGTGTGGTTTAGTGTTTAGAAATTGTTCTGGGTTGATTGTATGCATATCTGATTTCCACATAAATTCCTAAACGATTTTCTTGTGTGGGTGTTCGGAGAAAGGGTTCTCCGAGTGGTTTGTGTTGACGCTTGTGCGTCGTATGCGGTGGAGGTTATTTGTGTGTGTGCTTGGAGATATTGTGGGGTGTGTTCCCTGTGTATGGTTGGGAGTTTACTTCCGTGTAGCTGTGTAGGCATCGTCCTACATGTGTGTGTGTTGGGGTACATCCCCGTGTGTGTGCTACTCTAGTAGCGTGTGTGTTGGGGTTTTTACCTCGTGTGTGTGTGGGGAGAAATCCCCGTGTTTACTGCATTCACAGCGTGTGGAGAAAGTCTTACCGGTTTGGTAAGGGGTGGACGTAGGGAACCCGTCGTGGTCCCGAACCACCTAAAAATCCCCGTGTCTCATGGTTTGATTTGTGTGTTTGTGTGCATCTCTTTTTAGTCTATATACGCAATCGTGTGAGCTCGGTGAGATTGAGAGAATTGAGTAATCCTACTTGTTCCAATTCAGTCAATCTCATTAAGTTTGTTAATTCCGCTGTGAGGTCGGTTAAGATTTTAATTGGACATAGTTTTTAGTAGGAGGGTTCTATTCACCCCCCCCTCTAGAACCGTGTCCCTGCACTATGGGACCCAACAATTGGTATCAGAGCGAGGCTCTGTTGACCTTAGATCTAACGATCTACAGAGTGATCCTAGTGCATTCTACAATCATGAATTACTCTACTGATCAAATCTCCTTGAATTACATTCCTACTTTTGATGGTCATGATTATATTTCATGGAGAAATGCTATGTGTGTTTATCTTGGTTTGCATGAGCCTAATGTTTGGAAGGTTATATGTGAAGGTTCATACAAGCTCCCTACTGAACAGAACAAATGGAATGATATGCATGTCAAGAAAAATGCAATGAATGTTAGAGCATTAAATTTCCTCATAAATGCCATTGAATCTGACATACTTTCACAAATTCCCTTGTGCAGGTCGGCAAGAGATCTTTGGGATGCGTTGGCACGAAAGTATGAAGAAGAAGTGATGGATCCATGTTTAATGGCTCACGGTGAAGAAAATGCTAAAGAGGTGAATTCTAACCCTGACTCTGATGAAGATGAAATATCTTTTGAAGAACTACTTGATGCTTATGAGGAGTTGTCGAGTAGATACAAGAAGCTCAAATCTGAAAATAAAAGTATGAGAAAGAAAACTAGTGAGAATGTGCATGATAATCTTTCATGTCAAAACTGCAATACTCTAGATTCAAACATTGAGAACCTAAAATACAAAAATGAACTTTTGGAATCTAAAGTTGAATTGTTTTCAGATGAGATGTCTTGTTTGAATGAAGAGCTTGAAATGTTGAGAAAATATGATACCGCTCTTGAAACAGAAAATAACTGTTATGAGTTGCGTGAGGAAAATAAAACCTTATTATCTAAAATCTCCCTGCCTGAGAAAACTAAAAAATGGTTGAGGAATAAACTTGATTCACTAACTGATGATGAGAGAATGTTTGAAAAACTCCTTGATTGTGAAATAGATAGCAAGTGCATCAAGAATGAAAATGAAGAACTTAAAAAGGAAAAAGATGCCATGATGATTCAGATTTCTCTTCTTGAAGGAAGTTTGAAAAGTCTTGATAAGCTTGAAAAAGAAAACTCTTTGTTGAAATCTGAAAATGAACACTTGCATGCAAAGATTTCTAAGTTTGTTGAAACTGAAAAAGTACTTGAAAAATTAACTGAAAAACTTCACTCAATAAGCATTGAAAACAAGAAGCTTTTGGAAGAAAATGAAAACTTCAAATCTGTCAATTGTCTGCCTAATGATAAAATTCTTGCTTGTGAGGAAGAGGTGCAAAAGTTAAAAGATGATTTGTCAAGATTTGTGAAGGGGAAGGAAACATTGGACAAAATGCTGGGTGTTAAAGTTAACTTTCAAAAAGAGGGTCTTGGTTACATCCCGGTCAACAAAAAATCTTTTGAATCAAAAATAAAAACCTCGTTTGTTCATGCTTCTGACATACCAAGCACCTCCAAAACACATCCTCCCACTTCTCAAATAAAAACTTCTGAAAATGATTTTGTGAAAAAGAAAAATGTCAACATTAAGTCTTCCATGCCAAATAGATCACAAAAATTGAAATCCAATGTTGAATGCTTCTATTGTGGTGTGTTTGGACATGTCATGGATGAATAGGTTGTTATGAGGAAAGATGAAAAAAAAACTTTCAAGAAAAAGAGGAATGTTTTATGTTTCTATTGTCATAAACTTGGCCATGTCATTGATAATTATTTTATGAAGCAAAATGATGATTTTCATGCCATGAATGCTAAGTTCAACATTGAAAGAAAATTCAGAAATGAACATGGGTCTCATGCTCAAAGGTTTGCATCCAATAAGAAAAATTTCTTTACAAACACTCATGCAAACAATGGAAAGTCATTCCATAGACCCACAACTTCTTGTTGTTCTCATTGTGGAAAATATGGTCATGTTATGAATGAATGTTGGTCTTTAAAAACTGAAGATTTCCATGCTCCTAGATTGAATACTAGGTTTGATTTTGTTAGACCTAGATCTTTTGGAAATAAGAAATGGAATACCTTTGAAAATTATTTTACTCCAAAAAGGAAAATCTTTGCTGAAATTGAACCTCCTCATTGTTATTACCGTGGAAATTCTAAACATGTGATTGAGAACTACAGGATCATGAGAAATGATGATATAGAAGCAATGAGACTGTGGAAGAATTCAGTTGGTGGTAATACCACTAACTCTGAGGGACCCAAAAAGGTTTGGGTGCCCAAATTTGCTCAATGAATTGGCCTTGATGCTAGTGTGTCTTGAGGTAAACAAAGAATGAAAGTGGTTCTAATAAAATGGAACAAGGCACACTCATAAGGTAAAATCCCAACTTCGCTCTTTCATTGTCAAACTTGATGGTGTTGATGTCTGGTTTGAAATTCCTTTGTGTTCTCATGATGTGCTTTAAATTCTTCACAAGTCATACATATACTCATTGAATGAATTCTTGGTATATCAAATAGTGATGTGTGAAATGATAGGTTAAGCATGTTAGGAAGCCATCACTATGCGTGAGTTGGATCTTTGGATTAAAATCTTCGCCTAGTACCAAAATTCAGAAATTCAATATGTTTGACTTATGAGGAAACATGTTTTGAATAAAATCAAGTTACCATTGCATTGTAAAATCTCTCAAGTGAATCTGAAAAACTCTCTTGTTTCTTAAGGAAAAATTTCTGAATTGTGAAATTGCACGATGAAATATAACAATTGGTATTGAGTGCTGAGCATGCCCCAATTTAAAGCTCATTGATGCTGTGTGGTTACTTTGGATGAATGAAAGTTGCTCGATGTATTCAAACTGAAATTTTATCTTAAGCATTACTGTTTTAGATGATGATAGTTGAACTTTTGGGTTTTAAGGAAATGATTCTTCATGATGAAATCTGAAATAAAGTGCTCATGATTTATTTCTAAACTCATTGAAGATCAATCTCATGCATTTACCTGTCTCATGCCATCGTAATTGCTCAAGTTTTTGTTAAAAAAAAAGAAAACTTGCATAAAAAGAATGCATTGGCATATTTGCATATTATTCATAGGTCATGTATGCATTGTGAATTTGAGTCTCATGCATACCTTGACTTAGTTGTGCTTGAATGTCATAAGTTACAAAAAAAAAAATACATTTATTGCATATTATATACTCATGCATATAGGGGATATGCATATACTTCATGATAAATACATATCTTGGAGTATGAGTGCTTGCATGAAGGCTTTGCTAAATTCTTGCATGCTTGTATGTACCTAACTTATAAAACCTTTTCTTGACCCTTCTAAGGCTTGACCTCCTTACTAAATAACAATGCAATGATTTGGTTCATATGTGATACATGTCATATACTAAGGGGGATGATTTATTTCCAACTGTGCATACATTAAGGGGGAGTCATAGCCGTGTCTTGTCAAATTTATTTTATACATGCAAAACACAACTTTAACCCCACACTCTTGCACATAATGAATTTAATGAATTTCACTAATAAGGATTTAAGAAATTCTTTGCAACACTCTAAAGGGAACTTGAATCTCTACATGGACATTAAAGAGTAATCGTGAGGAAAAAGTTGCCTACCCCTCAAAAATTCAATAAGTGGTATGTGGATCTGAGTAACCGGGAATCCCCCCTGAAACAAAGGAGGAAACTCGTGTCGAAAGGAGAAACAAAAATCCATATGTGTGACGAATCCAAGTAGCCGGGAATCTCCATTGAGACATATGAGGAAACTCGCGCCGAAAGGTGAAGTCTATTAAAAGAAACAAAATCGGGGTTGTGCGAAGCTACCGAAAGTTGAGAATCTAAAGTGAAAGTGTAGAGAGGAGATTACCTTCTACTGTTCTTTAGAAAATCTGAAAATCCATATGTTTTGAAGCTCATTAGTCATTGTATCACTTTTCACATATGGTTATTATTGTGATGTATGTATTCTATGAATCTGGCTACATTCATAGTTCATGTCGTACCTCTAGTTGTGTATGCAGAAATCTCTTAGTTATGCTTCATGTCTCACATTCTTGAATTTGAATCATATGCTCCTTTCTTAACCCATGCCTCATTTAGGGGGCGTTACTATATATGATATTTGTGTGCATGACGATTGTGCTTGTGTGTTTGCATGTCCATGCATTTCCCTTTAATTTAATTCTTAGCATATACCCAGCATTTAAAGGATAGAAGTCATCATGTGCATAGTTTCATATCTTGCATGATTAGCATTCACATAGTACATATTCATTGCATTTGAAAGATGAAGTTCATCGTGGGCATATTTTCAAATTTGGCATTTTTAACATGCATATAGCTCATGCATAAGAAACACGCATATAGATTCCATGAGTTCATGTATTTCAAAAGAAAAATCTGAAAATAAAAAAAAATAAAAATAAAAATAAAAAAAATAGAAACTCCAAGAATAAAGGCAACTAGGCACTATTGTTCTCTCTTGCCAAATATCTTGTCATTGCCTTGCTCTTAATTTTTGTGAAACTCAACTGGACTTTAGATTTTGAATACAATCATCTTGCCATGAATATGCAATGTGCATAAATCTTCAACAATTGTATCCTATCTTTGGAGCAAACAATCAACAACCTTTATTATCAAGATGGGTATCATTCCTTCAGGTTTCACATGCTAAGTTTGTCATGCATAACTAAGTGAACGTTGGTACGATGAATAGTTGAAATGCTTAATTATTCACTCGAAACTCACATGGTTCCATTGTCTTACTTGCAGGAAAAATTGGTTGGCTCTCATTTACCGCATCGCCTGTATGTATGGTAATATCGTTTCACTTTATCTGTGCCATGGGGGTTGTGAAGATTGGTAGCAATTTTGACACTTTGGCTCTTACATCCTTTCCCATTCATGGATGGTTCTTAAATGGTGTGCACAGGTTTTTGGTTCTAACCCAACAATGCCTATGTTTAGCTCTTCCAGTTCACACTACTTCTATTTTGCATATGGGAGCGTAGTTGGCCACCAATGTTCATGTCTTGTTCTTTCACCCCCTGACTTTTTGTCGATGACAAAAAGGGGGAGAATGTGGTGTGTGCTCTTACTTCACAAATGACCAATTGCTGTATGTGCTCAATGTTGTTTGCAAATGTTTGTTGTTTAACAATTGGTGTATGTGCTGAATGTTGTTTACAAATGTTTACACAATTTGTATTATCACACACATCATTTTATCATCATCAAAAAGGGGGAGATTGTTGTATCCCCTAGTTCGTGTTTGGTTTCAATGATATTAAAACGATTGTGATTGTGTGTGTATGTGTTTCATTGAGCAACATGTTTTATATCTTGATTCGATGAGTTGAAAGATGGATTTAATGTTCACTCTTGAAAGCCATATGAACCTTTGGTGTTTAAGGAACTAATGCTATCTTTATGTTGATTTGCAGGTATACAAATCCATGGCTCATACTTAGAATCTAACGTGGTCCATCAATGAAGCTCTTCTTCTAAAAGGGAGTTAACTTTGTTCATATTTGAAGGTCATATGAATGATTTGTATTTAAGGATCTCAAGCCTTGAATATTTTAGTTTGCAGGACCACATCTACGGTTCATGTTTGGAACTCAAAGAAATGTATCAATGGCGATCTTCTTGCAAAAGGGAGTTAACTCATTCTTCACCTTATGTCGACTCTCACTTGTAACTTGGAGATTGATGAATGTGACCTTAATGATGCTTGCTCATTATTTGGATTCATGACCACTTGATTTGGTAAAAGGTTGATGTGTTTCATTCATGTTTCACATAAGCTCACTTGAGACCTTTGAGGGTTGGCACATGTTTGAGTATGCTCATGGATATTATTGTTGGGGTTATTGTGATTTAAATGTATGAACGATTCAAAAAGATCTCTTGTACCTATCAATGCTCCTCATGAGATAATGGTTCATGAATGTTAATTTTTAATCAACAATAATGCCATTTAAATGTATGTGGTTCCATGACATTATGCATGCTTTGCATTTGGCATAATTGTTAACATTTAAGTAATGAAGTATTTTGATATTGAAGAGTTGATTGCATTGTAACTGAATGTTGAGCTCCCATGTCATTGTATTTGATTGATTGAGAAATCCATGTTCATCATAACAAAATCTTATCATTTGGTGGAATATATTTTAGTTGATTGATTTGAGAAGCAAAACGCATGTTTGATGAGGTTCAATGATGTATTTCATTGTGAACATGTTCATAGTGTTAATGCATAACTCATATATTTTGATTCTCAACTAACCTCTTGGTTTATCATGTTTTTCAGGATGCAAAATCATTGTTGATCTTCATGGGATTATGGTAACATTTAATCAATTATTTCCCCCTGGTTTTGATGGAGGTTTTAGTTATTTTTTAAACTCAAACTGTCTTACAATCTTCACCATTTTCAATCCAACCATTGGATTTTCCCTCTAAAATTTTATGTTGTAGCCTTGGGAGTCCTCTTTCCAACGCTTCTAGTCTCGCTTCGATCGGAGTTCGGAGCTAGGAGAATTAATTCCTGCCGCCGAAGCGCGCAGAGCTGTTTTTGTGTACCCTGCCTGAAAGGGTCGACCCTTAGGGTCGACCTCCACTGAAAGGGTCGACCCCTTTAAACCTGGCTCTTTTTTTGGCCCCGACAGCAACCTAGTTGCCAAGGGTCGACCCCAGGGGTCGACCCCCACTGAAAGGGTCGACCCCAAGGGTCGACCCCTGTAACAGAGGGCCTCTTTTTGTGTATTCCAGCAACCTGGTTGCCGAGGGTCGACCCCAAGGGTCGACCCCTTCCGGACGGGACTTACGAAAGTGTTTAAAACTCATCCTAAACCCCTTGAAACTTTACCAAAACACCCCCCAATGGTTCCTAATCATACTAGGGTGTTTCTAACATGTGTGAGGAGGGTTTTATGTGTCTTTTGGGCTCTCTAAGTTATATATATATATGAGCTACGAGATTCACAAGGTATTAACCCTAATCAAAGTGTGTTCTTCCTTGTAGGAGAAGAAAGGGCTGAAACGGTGGAGAAGCTCCAGAGATCTTCAACAGCAGATCTGATCTACTTCCCTTGTGATTTGGAGCTCGTGATAGAAGAAGAAAAGAAGCGGTTCGAGGAGAAGAACAAGAGGATGCCAAAATCGTGTTCATCCGACTACGAACTGAGAAGAGCCAGATTGCTCTAAAGAGGGGGTGTGAGCGACGTCACGTGGTTCGAGGTGCGAAGAGGATGCGGAGCGCGTGGGCTCCTTCTTTTTGTTTTGCTGCAACACAGAAATAGGAGAAAAGAGAAGGGGCCACCACGGGAGATTGCTCCGGCGGGGCGAGCGAGGCAAATGTGATGTAGCAAGATATGGGGGTTAAACGGCCATAGCGGGAAGTGACTCGCCGCGGCCTCGGGGGACGGGAATGGTGCGGAAATTAAATAGCAAGAATTGAAACGGCCACTGGGGAAGTGACTCGCCGCGGCCTCGAGAATATGAGCAGATAAAAATATAACAGAATATAAGTAGAATATAGAAGAATATAAAGAGCGGGAATTTAAACGGCCATTGGGGAAGTGACTCGCCGCGGCCTCGAAAACATGAATAGATAAGAATATAACATATAAGAACGGGAATTTAAACGGCCATTGGGGAAGTGACTCGCCGCGGCCTCGAGAACATGAATAGATAAGAATATAACATATAAGAACGGGAATTTAAACGGCCATTGGGGAAGTGACTCGCCGCGGCCTCGAGAATATGAGCAGAATACAACAGAACATAAAGAGAATATAAGAACGGAAAATTTATACGGCCATTGGGGAAGTGACTTGCCGCGGCCTCGAGAACAATATGTGATCGCCAGGGGCCAAAAGACCTCAAAAATAAGAAGGTGATCGCGCCTACCTCAAGAGCGGGGGATGGCGGGTTGCTTCTTCCTCCCCCTTCGGTCGGCCGACGGAGAGGGCTTTCCTTGGGTACCCTTGCAAAACAACGATAAACAAGTAACAAGTGGATTAGAAAGAGGAAGGTGTAGTATTCAAATCCTTGCGATAAAAATAACGAAATGATGGCAAGACACACACCTGGTTGGTGTTATCTTTTAAACCCCTCTCGGACTCGAGTAGGAGGAAAATGAGATGATGGATGCAAGAAATATGCCAGAGACGGCGCCCTTATGTAGGGAGATAGAGGATGCAGTATGATGAATGTAAAGAACTATGGAGAAAAAGGGGAAGAAAAGGCTTATTGGATGAGCCGAGGGTGAAATCCGGCGGAGCTTCGGCAGCGTAGGGATGACGTGGAAGCGCGGTGGATGAAGACGACCTTCCTCTCGCGAGCGTGGGCACCCGAGAAGCCGGCAGAATCTCCACCTACAAAAGACCCCACGGGTTAGAAATGACTCCGGTAGCCTCTAGGCTCCGGCAGCCTATCGGATCTCTTCGAAGCTCCCCCAGAACTGAGGGTGTGGGCCTCTATTTATAGGGCTCCGGAGGGTGGAGGCGTCCAGGACCCTGGACACCTCCATCAGGGCCGAACTAATATTTTATTCTATTTTTATTAATTTTTTTGGAATATTTTTGTGGAGGCGTCCAGGGCCCCGGACGCCTCCAACAGGTCCACCGAAAACTGACGACGGCCGCACGCGGTTTGGCACAACGCGTGATTTTGTGAGCGGTGCCTCGTGATTCAGAAATGGGCGCGTCCAACTGGCTGGACGTCTCCATAATTTAGATTTTTTCAGACACGACAAACCGTCGTTCGGTGGCCGGCGCCCGTGAGAGAGTTGATGGAGGCGTCCAGGGTCTTGGACGCCTCCAAAAATATTTTTATTATTTTATTTTGTCTTTTTATGCCAAAGTTGACATTACATATTTTTTATAATTATTTTTATGGAGGCGTCCAGGGGCCTGGACGCCTCCATTAATTTATTATTTTTTATTTGGTTTTTGTCCTTTTATGCCAACTGGCATTTTACATTTTTTATATTTTGTTTTTATGGAGGCGTCCAGGGGCCTGGACGCCTCCATTAATTTATTATTTTTTTATTTGTGTTTTGGGTTTGAAAAATAAATTAAAAGAATGGGGGCGTCCAGGGGCCTGGACGCCCCCATTAAGGCCCACCCGGGTCCTCGGTTTAGGCGTTGGCGGCCGCCCGGCAGACAGCCTTCCTGATTCCGGAACCTCCTGATACGTCCGACTGGTGTTGATGCCGTCCGAATGCCGTGACGAGACGATTCCGGATGCCGAAAAAGGCAGAAGAAGACCCAAGAAAAGTAAGCACTCAAGCGATTCAAAAATGCGTAAGCCGTCGCGGGACGTCGTATAGTAATATGAGACTTTCTCAGGAGACGTCAGGAATGGCGTGTCTACAGCTGTCCCGCCTTGGCGTCTGCTTTGCAAGGGAGAGACACGTAGTGGAATGGTATCGAAGTGGAGTGAAATAAAGTGGGAGTGGACTGATAAGTTGATGCCAAGGTGTGATGAGACACGCTTTTGACGTTACTGTTCGGAATCTTTCCTGAAGTTTCAATGAGGTGACCTTGAAGGAGGTCTTTCAAATTTTGACGATTGCTTGGATGGAGATCAAATAAGGGAGGGTGAGATGTGCGCTCAGGCACGAAAAAGAGACCAACTTCTCGGTGTGGAAGTACCTGGGTCATAAACCGGAGGTTTCACCTTTGGGGAGCGATTACCAGCCAATGTGGAAGTGCTGCGGCCAAGGTGGGTCAAACAAGGTAAAAAGGAATATCTGAGGGTCTGTCCAAACAAGGGTCTCCTTTAGAAGAGCAGCGTAGGGCCGTTTCAAGGAAACTCAGTGGAATATCTCATATTTGTAGGAATTGAAGCACAACGGCCTTCGCAATCGAATCACTTGAATGATCTTCCGTAATAAATTAAAATCCTATATGAATGCATGCTGGGTTAAAATAAAAATTTAAAACAAACTAAAATAGAAAATAGCCAAGGATAATATTGTCAACTTGTTAAGAACGGGTCAGGATACCGATCCGGTGAGCCGACACTGGGCTGGGGCCCGTTTATCCGCGCGTCAACTCACTGAATGGAACCGTCATCCCCATGCTACCACAAGTTAACGGCCTATCCGTACAACCCAAATTCTTCCGGGATCATCACTATTTTTTGTTGTTGAAGGGGAACTCAAATCCCAGATTTGTTCGGGTCGCAAGGTCCTTGACATGTTCTAGTAGCGTAGGTATCGTATACTATGATGCATGACATGGTGGGACCAACCATTGAAAGGTGAGACAGAAGACAGGACAAAGACGTCCGTTAGTAAAACCTGCACAGACTAGCAAAGGTTAGCAACATCAGAAAGTAGCAGAATCATAGTAGAATCGCACCACAGTACAAAGGAGATCCAGACAAAATCTTGACAATGACCACTGATGTGACATGTTCCGTCCTGTAGCGATCTTCCCTTCCTATAAGAACTCCCCTTAGGCTAGTTCATTCAAATGCACCAAGGTGGGTTTTGGAAGCTCAGGAGAGGAAAGAGAGAAGAATCTAGAGATTTTCAGGATGGAAGGAGAGTCTTCCCGCGTTATGAAGAGGAGCAGGCCTAGCAGCGAGATCAGGCGACTCTCCGACCTCGAGGGTCATCTGAGTGGGACGATCATGTCGCATATGGTAAGCTGATTCTTTTCAAATTTCTCCACGTGAGCCTTCTTCTTTCTTTTCTCTTCCAGCCATATCCACTCTTCCCAGGCCCGAGGAAGTTTTCCAAACTGCCATGGCTTTCAAAGCTAACTTCCAACATCTCCATCGGCATGAGGGCCATACTCTCGAAGTGGCATCTGCAGGGGCTCCTTATTCACGCCAAACACTATGAGAAGATTCGTATGGACTGGGCGGCTATGTGCGCACTAGTGGAGATCTGGCATCCCCAGACCCATACTTTTATCTTCCCGACCTTCGAGGTGACCATCCTCCTCGAGGAGGTGGAACTTCTACTCGGATTGAAGAAATTCAAGAGTGACGGGAAGGTGAAGGCTATGCGGATGCTGACACGGGTGACTTTCGAAAGCGTTCTTGAAAGCTTCATGCCGCCCGACGCAGCCAGAAAGGTCCGTACTCAAAAGGGGATCGATCTCCAAAAGCTTGCGGAGTGGGTCATGGACGCCCTGAGAGGGTCACCAGACGATGACTATTTGGAGGGAATCATGAAGGGGTTCACCATTTGTCTGGCGGATGCTCTCTTGTTTCCTTATACCGACAACATGGTGGAG
Source organism: Amorphophallus konjac (assembly GCA_022559845.1). Taxonomy (NCBI): domain Eukaryota; kingdom Viridiplantae; phylum Streptophyta; class Magnoliopsida; order Alismatales; family Araceae; genus Amorphophallus; species Amorphophallus konjac. The sequence goes on from CM040123.1 coordinate 45,699,893, forward strand.
GAAGACCAACTGAGTGCTATCTGCGGGATCTGGCGTGGAAAAAGGGTGGGACCCGCTGTCCTCGCCTACCTGTATAGTGGCCTTACTGCCTCGAGCATGGGTAAGCCTCCTTTTGGTTGCACACTTGTCCTGAATTGCTGGCTTGATTTGCACTTCAAATTCAACCACCGCGAGGGAATGCCAACTGCTTCGAAGCTCTTCCAACAAAGCCCTCTTCATCACATAGCCGACGTGTTAGGGTTCGGTGGTACCGTAGTGAACCGCGTTCCGTGGCTGAAGAAACGTGAAGACTGGCGGTCTCACTTCCGCACCGTGACACAAGGCTTCTTTACTTGCGCACCGGCATGTTTGCTTTCGCTTGATCTCCTCATGAGGCCTTCCCCCGAAATTGATCTTCAACTGATCGGCGCGACCGAGTTTGTCCTTTATAACGCGCATCGATGCTGCCTCCAGGTCGGCATTCCACGCCATTCGTTCCCACTATCGACTGGCATCGTTCCTTTGAAGAAGAGAGAGTTGGGTACTGAAGCGGATGCGAAGGAAGCGAAGGCCGTCAAAGCACCCTGGAAGACAAGTGTCGCGGGAAAGGCCTTAGCGCACGTGGGGGAAGAATGTGAGCTGTGGAGGGCTTATGTAACCGAACTGGGGAAGTTAAGGCCTAAGGCGCCTAAGCCCCTGATGTAGTTCACTCTGCTTTTCTGATGGAATAAAATCTGGCATTTGGCAGTTTTGGACCAGTTTCCTTAATTATTATTATCTTTTTTGTGGTTTTTCTTTTTCTTTGTGTTTTTTTTGTTTTGTTTGGATTATATACACACTCTTATGTTTTTTTTACTTTTATTATATATATATTTTTTTTATTATTTTATTATGAGGGCGTCCAGGGGCCTGGACGCCCCAACGTTTTATTTTTGATTTTTTTAAGTTTTTTTTTGTTTTGGGGGCGTCCAGGGTCCTGGACGCCCCTAATTTTTATTTTTTATTTTATTTGATTTTTTGTTTTGGGGGCGTCCAGGGTCCTGGACGCCCCAACTTTTTATTTATTATTTTTTTTTGGTTTTTTTTGTTTTGGGGGCGTCCAGGCGCCTGGACGCCCCTAATTTTTTGAATTTTGAAAAAAATAAAAAAAGTGGGGGCGTCCAGGCGCCTGGACGCCCCAAATAGGGTGGATTCTATATATATGGGGGGGGGCCTCCCCCCTTTGCTCAATTACTGTTCATTCAAACCACCCAGTCAAATCCAGACGACCCATTCTTCGTCCCAATGGAGCGAGGAGGATCGAGCCAGGGTCCAGAGAAGCGGAAACGACGGGCTCGTCGTCCGAGGAGGCTGAGGGATGATGCCGAGGGGGCTGCTGCGGCGGAGGAGATTGCCGCGGGTGAGGAGGCTCTTCCTTTGTCCTTGGAGGCTGCAGTGGATGCTGGCGACGCGACAGAGGACGAGCACGATCCGGTAAGCCCCTTAGACCTCCATTCTATTGGTTCACTGGGTTAAAAGGGCGGACGAGAGGCTGTGTGGAGAACGCCGGGGGTGAGGGAAGGAGGCGTCCAGGGGCCTGGACGCCTCCACATTTTCTTTTTTGTTCTCTCTCTCTTTTTTTAATTTATTTATTTTTTTTGTAAATAATAAAATAGGATTAAAAATAAGGAGGCGTCCAGGGCCTGGGACGCCTCCATCATAATATATATATTATTAATATATTTTTTTGTTTTGGGTTTTCTATGAAGAAAATAAGGAAAATAGAGAGGAGGCGTCCAATGTACTGGACGCCTCCATAAAAAACCTAAAATTTTTTTAAGCTAACATAAAATAAATAAGTAGAATATAGTGTTATTGCTTAATATTATTCATGATGCTGATGTATTTTTTATTGGTTTTGTGGTTTGCAGGGCGTGATGAAAGGACGGATCAGCTGGTCCCTAGTGGTGGCAGCATACCGTGGGCTGCCAGACTTCCAGAGGGCGCGTGTGGACGCCATGGGCTTTGGAGCTTTCCTTAGGATCGAGCCCTTCCGGCTCGACCTTCCTCTTATCCAGGCATTGAGGGAGCGGTGGCACGCACCGAGCCGGGCGTTTCTGATGCCCTGGGGGCACATGGTGCCGTCACTAGAGGACGTGGCTCGGATCACCGGGCTACGGGTGGACGGAGAGGCGGTGAGCGGGGTCACCTACCCCGACTACAGAGAGAGTGCCCTGGACCTGCTGTGGTTAGAGACGAGCGTGACTGACAGGGACAGCAGGGTAGTTGGCCAAGTGGAGATCATGGAGGCGCTCGGATTCGTTGACCCGCGCCAGCGGGTTAGCGAGACTAGAGCGGAGTTTCTGGCACGACTGGAGGGAGATGCCCGTGCAGCTTTCACCCAGGATCCGAGCGAGAGGGAGCTGGTGGATCTAGACCTCCGGAGGTTTCTTTTCTTCTTCTTGGGCCGCCTTCTGCTGGGGACGAAGGGGGATGGCATCCATTGCCGTTTCCTCGGGATCTTGGCGGATCTGGACAGAGTGGGACACTACGCATGGGGAGCGGCTCTGCTTGCCCATTTGATTGCTGATCTCTCCCAGACTTCGGAGAAGGAGACGACAGTCAGCGGCTTCGCACCTTTCCTCCAGGTACACAATTTATTTATGCATTTTCACAGTTAAATATGCAATTATTGTACTAATGATGTATGATGAATGCAGGTGTGGAGCTATTACTATTTCCCGATGGGGAGGGCTAGGCATGGGAACAGGAGGGCCGTGCCTCTGGCGCGGCGGTGGAGGTCGGTCGTGGTTGCAGCACCCCACGGCTACCAGCTGGCGTCACTTCGTCGGGAGCTGAGCGAGTATCCCGAGGCCATGGTATGATGCGTATGTTTTTTTTGTGTTTTCTTATGTGACTGAATGGCAACTAATATGATGTATGTATGGTGATGCAGGTGGTGTGGAGACCCTACCTGGGCATGGGCGATGCTGGCCAGCCTTGGGTTGTAGCGGGTCTTCCTCGTTTCAGGCGGGACGTGTGGGTCCATTGCTTGAACGAGATCGAGCCGCTTCGGCTGAGGCTGGTTATGAGGACGTTGGGGCTAGCCCAGGAGTGGGTTGATGTCGATGAGCCGGCCCGCATCGGGCGGAAGACCAAGGGGAAGGCGAAGATTGTGGACTGGCGTACGCGCTTCCCAGCACAGTACCAGGACTGGCAGCAGGGCGGGGTCCCAGTGGTGTCCCATGTACAGGACAGTACTGATTACCTGAGACGGTACCGGGCTACATATGGGGACCGCCTCTTCCTTGGTGGTATGGCAGGGGTAAGTGAAATGAGAATGCTTCACTCTTTCTATATGTATATGCATGTGGCAATAACTTATGTGCAATGCAGGATGCTCGTGACAACATGATCGCCGACCTGCGGGCCCAGTTGGCGGACGCCAGACGGCAGTTGGTGGCCATCCGACAGGAGTTGGAGATCCTGGTGAGTTTATGCGATGCATTTTTTTTGCGACCTGGATTTTTTTGATACTTGGCCTCTAACTGTCGTTCGCTCTGTGTTTCAGCGGGCCCACCAGACAGCGGCAGCCGGGATGGCTGGTGGAGCGGGTTCCAGTTCGCGGGGCCCTCCTCCGGAGGTTTCTGCCCTCCAAGAGCAGCTGGCGTATGCGGTGGCTCAGGCTGAGGAGGCCGAGCGTGACCGCGAGGCTCGAGTGAGCGTTTGGCTGACCTCGACTCTCCTTCTGGCTGCCCTCCTTCTATCACTGTTCTCTTACGGTGCATGCGTGCTTTGACAGGTGGCCGAGATCCGAGAGGCCCTGGCGCGTGCTGTTCGTGCCGAGCAGGAGCGCGACGCTCGGGTGGCGGAGCGTGACGCCCGGATTGCGGAGCGTGACGCCCGGATTGTGGAGCTGGAGGAGGAGCGTCGACAGGAGGCTGAGGAGCTCCCTCGTGACGTGCTGGATCTGCGGATCGCCCTCGAGCTGTCGAGAAGGGAGGCGATGAGAGAGAGAGAGAGGAGAGGGAGAGAGAGAGGGAGGAGCGACAGCGGGATCAGACCGAGAGGAGGGCTCTGGAGGCCCAGCTGCTGGAGCTTCGATTGAGTCTCGGCACGGCGGAGGGGAGGCTTCGGGAGAGCGAGGAGCGGTACCAGAGGGCGAAGAACGCGGGGCGCGACTTCGTCAGTCTGGTTCTTTTTCCATGGGTAGCTATCTGGTTTCTTCAGTCGAGGAGCGTCGTCGCGCCTTCGAGGCTGGAGTGCCACCGCAGGGCGAGGCGAGCATGGCTTCTCAGGGTTCGCAGAGGCCCCCTAGGGATCCGCGGTAGAGGAGGGAGGAGAGAGATGACCAGGAGGGTGATGGTGAGAGTTAGAGAGTTGCTTGTACACGTCACCCTTCTCACTGTATGATGTACTTTCGGTTATTATATGAAATGAAAATGACTTTCTTGTGTTGTGTGTTCTTTCTCTCTCCCACACTTTCTTCTTTGCACTGAGTTATCCTTCGAGGCACGCTCCACGAGACCTTGCCCTGAACAGCGGGGAACTACGCTTTGCACGGGGGGATTCTGTTTCCTTTCTCCCCCTTTTGGGCACGTCCAAGCGCGAGGACGCGTCTTAGTCCTTGAATTCAAATTTAAAGCGTCGGGTGGCCTTTCTTCTCCCGTACCTTACCCGCAAACGAGCCCGCCTTCCGCCGAAACTCGCTTGCCCCCTTTCGTCTTCCTCCTCTTTTGATCGATGGAGTTCGGTGGGCCCGACCATGGTGAAGGTGGAGAGGGACGAGGAACTCCTCGTCCGAGGAGGGACATGCAAGAACATGGAACGACGTCCATGGAGGAGGAAGGGCCGCTTCGGGCCCCCGAGGGACCCGAGGGGCCCGATGTCGCAGAGGGAGGTGAACACGGTCTGGTAGGTCCTCCGATCTCTTCCTCTTTTAATTCATTTTGAGTTTTGAAGCGAGCCGCGCGCGGGGGGAAAGGGTTCGGCGAGTGTTGCACTCAAATGATGGACGCGTCCTAGATAGGGGACGCGTTCTTTGTTATGATGCGAGGCCCTTCTTTCTTGGTGCAGGACATGGCGAGGACCCTGGGCCTGGCCGGTGAGTGGGCGAGTGCGGACGAGCCGAGCCGCGTCAGGAGGGAGAGTCACGGCAAGGCGAGGCTCGAGGACTGGCACGTACGTCTCTCTGGACAGCAAGAGAGTGTATTGGTGCAGGACAGCGCCGACTTCCTACGGTGACAGAGAGAGAGTTATGCGGGGCTTCCCCAAGCTGGGGACACACGTGGCATCGGCGGCTCGCGCGCCCAACTATCAGAGGCTAGGCGGCAGCTGGCCGTCGCTCCTGGTAAGTTACGTGCCGCACTTTTATCTTCAGATTTTGGAGTTTCACTGACGGCCGTTGTTTATTTTGTTCCAGCGTGCCCAGCAGACAGCGACGGCGGGGATGATTGGTGGCGCATCTTCCAGTTCCTCGGCCCCTTTTCTCGAGATTGCCTCCCTCCGGGAGCAACTTGCCGGTGTGGTGGCCCGTGCGACCCGGGCGGAAGAGGAGCGAGATGCTTGGGTGGCGACTGTAGCGGAGCTACGACATCACGGTGAGGAGAGACCTTCTCCAGACATCCTGGAGTTAAGGGTTCTTCTGCAGATGATGAGGAGAGAGGCAGAGAGAGAGAAAACCGAGAGAAGGTCCGAGCGATAGCGGGATCAGACCGAGAGGAGGGCTTTGGAGGCCCAAGTGAGGGAGCTCCAACTGGGCCTTCAGGCCGTCGTGCAGAGGCTAGGAGGGATGGAGACGCGCTACGAGAGAGCGCGAGAGTTCGGGGAGCGACTGCGCCAGTCTGGTCGCTTTGCCGCTAGTGGCTTCTTTGCCACGCCAGGGGAGGAGCAGCGAGTCACTGCTGCGGAGCAGGCGCCAAGAGGCGAGGCAGGTGCTGCTGCACGAGGATCCCGGAGGCTTCTGAGGGACCCGCACCTCAGGGGAGAGGAGGAGAGCGCCCAGAGAGATGAGTGATGGTGAGGATCGGCGAGCTGGTGGACTCGCCTCCTCTCTATGATTGTAGTGCTCATGACAGCTTATATAGAATTATGAATGGAGTGATTTGATTTTCTGCTGCTCATTTGTTCTCTTGTGCATTCCTTCTTCCCTACACTTCCTCTCCTTTACACTGTTCCCATGTGATGGGTCTGCCGAGACTCAACGCCGAGCGGAGAATCGCGTCTTGTTGTGACCATTTTCCACGGGAATCTGCCGTCGAAGTCAATAATGACGGCCCTAGCCCCTTTTCCCGGATGTTGTGTCAAATTTTGCGGGCGTCCTCCAAAACATGATGGGGTATCCCTAGACAACATAGGGTGCTAGTCGTCATATTCTTCGTCCAATCAATCACCCTGTGTGAGCGGTGAAGTGATACACGGGATCGCATGGCAGGTGCCTCATCGTGAGGGCTATCATTAACAGGTGATGGAGGCAATCTTGGCCTGCACTCCTTCCATTTCTATAAATTCGTGTCCCTTTTTTATCCTCCCAGGTATATCAAGAGCTAACTCGAGGAGCACAAGTTCTCACGGGAGAGGAGGAGTTCAAAATTCCGAGAGTTGGATGGAGGGTGAATCTTCCCACTCCTCGAAGAGAAGTAGATCCAGTGGTAGTAGTTCCCGGAGGCTTTCGGACCTCGAAGGGCACTTCAGCAAAAGGCCCCAATCACAACTCGTAAGCCAAGTTTTCTTGCCCCCCCTTTTTTTTCATTATTTTTCTTCTTTCTTTCTTACCAAACCTCCTCTTCATTCCCCGCATGCGTAGTGTGTGATGAAATCACAGATCTCATGGGAGTTGGTAGTGGCAGCATACCGAGGTCTCCCAGATTTTCAGAAGGCCAGGCTAGACGTGATGGGTTTTGGCACCTTCCTTCGGATCGAGCCGATCCAGCTCGACCTGGTCCTGATCCAAGCCTTGTGTGAGAGATGGGACCCAGTGAGTCAGGCATTCCTGATGCCCTGGGGGCACATGGTGCCCAGCTTGGAGGATGTGGTCCGGATCGCAAGCCTGAAGGTGGAGGGCGAGGCAGTGACCGGAGTCACTTACGCGGACTATAGAGAAGGTGCCCAGAAGTTACTGGGTTTGGACCTAGATGGTCGAAAAAATAGGTCGGTAGCTAGGGCGTCCCTCATGGATGCATTAGGGCTCACCGACACTCGTCGACGGGGTGATGAATCCTCAGAAGAGTTCATGGAAAGGATGGAAATAGGATGCCGTGCCGTGTACTGCACAGATTTCGGCGACTGGGAAAGATGCAACATAGATTTGAGGAGATTTCTCCTCTTCCTTTTGGAGAGATTGGTACTGAGCTCGAAAGGGGACGGTATCCAATGTCGCTTCCTGGAGCTGCTGTCAGACCTTGAAAGAGTAGGGTACTACGCCTGGGGAGCTACCATGCTGGCGCACTTGTTTGCAGGCTTGTTCCAAGAAGCGGACCGTGAGATGACTATGAGTGGTTTCACACCATTCATTCAGGTATTTTTTTGGTTTTTCTTGTTTTGTATTTTTTCGTGTTTTTGCAAGGTTCTGATGACCTGCGCCGAGCAGCTGTGGAGCTATTATTACCTCCCTATGGGGAGAGCTCGGCATTGGCGACCCGCGATGGTGTCGCTAGCGAGGCGGTGGGAACCCATCATGAGTGCGGCACCCCTAACCTACCAACTGATGGTGCTAAGGCGGGAGCTACCGGAGTTCCCTGCAGCGATGGTAAACTGGAGACCCTACTCAGACATGGTCGATGCCGACCAGCCGTGGGTTCTAGCAAGTCGTGCCCGGTTCGGACGGGAACTGTGGATGCACTGCCTGAATGAAATCGAGCCGCTTCGGCTACGATTAGTTATGAGGACTTTAGGACTGGCTCAAGAATGGGTGGATTCAGCTGTGCCACCTCGTGTCGGGAGAAAGACGCGGGGATCGGCGACCTGCATTGACTGGCGCGTGCGATTCCCCGAACAGTACGAGGACTGGCAACGGGGTGGCACGATTGTAGAATCACAGGCGCGGGATAGCGAGGACTACTTGCGTCTATATAGGACAAAGTACGCAGAGCGGTTCCAACCCCGGGGACTTGTGGAGGTAGGTTTCCCCTTTTTCCCTTTTCTCCTTTTCTTGGTTTTCTAGTGAAAAATGCTGACTCGTAAGGCTGCAGGATGTCCGGGATGTCATGATAGCGAATTTACGAACTCGCTTGGCAGAGATGGAACAACAGTTGGGTAATGCCCGCGGAGCTACGAGCGCCTTGATAGGTATACAGTACGTTCCTAATTAAAACCCCAGATTCCAGATGTTGGCTGCTAATTCACGCGGTCGTAGCATGCCCAGATCGACGCGGCTTCCCCAGCGATGGGAGTAGATGGTGCCTCTTCCAGCTTGTGGATTCCTACCTCAGAACTTGACTTGCTTCATGAGCAACTTGCTCACGCCACGCAGCGTGCTGCGGAGGCAGAAGGGATGCTCTCTATACAGGTAAGAGTCTCAGTGTTGAGTTCTCCTTGTTTATGCCTTATCGTATATCTGAGATGGTACACTTGGCAGGAAAAGGAGACGGAAGAAGCGCTTGGCCAAGCTGCGCAGAAGGAGGCTAGGATAGCAGAACTGGAGAGGGAACTTGTTGTGTAGTAGACAGCGGATCTAGAGGGGAGGGGTGAATAGATCTGCCCCTCTTTTGCAATGCAGCCCTCTATATAGCTAGATGAAACAAGTTGCAGCGGAATATAACTAGCTAAACGAAGAACACAATGATTTGCTTAACAAGATGATTATGCAATATAGAGATTGAACCTAAGCATGCATCTAACACAATTCAATCACACAGGCAAACCACACTAGACAGGATTTTTAAGGTGGTTCGGACTGAATCCTCAGCCCTACGTCCACCCCTCACCAAAACCCGGTGAGGCTTCACTTGTGCAGCGCACCAAACCGCAAATCGGAAACCACCGATTGCCTTCCTACTCACCACCAGGTAGGGACGTCAACCGCAAATTGGAACACCCTCCAATTACCTTCCTACTAACCACCGGTAGGGATGAATCACACTTTCAATGTTTAAACAATAATGAAAATGAAACAAGATGTGAATGAACTAAAACAAGAGATTGAGTTATGAGTGAAAATGAATTGGCCCTTGTATGGAATGTTGATCAGCAACAAGGCTCCTCTTAGCTTCAACTCAATCTTCTTGATTCACCCTTGATTGGATGAATGTTCTTCACGGAGTACTGTTCACGTGAACAGTACCTCTTCCTTCAATTCTTCTCGCTTGATCTTCTCTTTGAACTTCTTTGAATGAATGAAGGAGATGATGAAGCTACCTTGAATCTTGATTGCTTCTTTAGCTTCTAAGAGTTTGAATGCTTGAAATATCACCTTGAATGAACTTGAAAGAACTTGAATGGATGAAGATGATTTCCCTTGATAGTGAGCTTCAATGGATCCCCTTGAGATGATGAAGAGGATGGAGGATGCAGCTTTCTCTTCTCTTGGCCTTGATCTTGATCCCCACTTGAAGAGCTTGAACACTTGAGGATGAAGACCTTCTTCACGGAGTACTGTTCACTGCTACAGTGCTCCGAATTCCTCTCCCTTGAACACACTCTAGCAGCCTCCCTTATAACCCTCTTGAAGCCCTTTTAGCATTAGGGTTTTCATCCCCTCATGTGTTGGTTTTATAGACCTTGAATGGTCTATAGACCAGCCTCAGACCAGATCCACAATTTGTGGGTGATTAGGTGACATTTGGATTAAAGAAATCCATGTTGAATGGCCCTTTTTGAAGTTGGAAGCAAAGTCAAAAATGAAGGCTCGGGGTTGGCGGTCGACCGGCAGCTTCTGGCGGTCGACCGCCACTGTAAAAGGCTGTAGACGAATGGCCCCTGAGAATTCCGGTCGACCGCCACTGGCTGGCGGTCGACCGGCAGCAGGCAGACCTGTAGCCGGGGGATCCCTGGCTGGGGCAGTCGACCGCCCCTGTGCTGGCGGTCGACCGCCAGCTGGGCAGAGCCCGGGTCACCCCGGGTTGGTCCGTTGGCCGCACCAGATCCATCGCTTGAGTCCGTTAGCCGCCCGTTCATGTCTGTGGCATCGACCTTGATTGTCTTGAAGTTTTATTACTGAGTCTTCAAGCAAATTTTTGTTCCGGGGGCTCCGCCCCCGGAAACCCCCGCAAGGGGCGCTGCCCCCTTGACCCCCTCGATCCCCGCGACCTGACCGCGCAGGTCGATCCGCGTGCGAGGGCGCAACATTGAGCTTTCATGTGCATATCTTTTATAAACACAACAGAACATATGTCAGTCATATAAGAGTGAAAAACAACAATGACGAATAGTGTTTAGCCATTATCAAAACCAAGAATATCACAGAACACATATGACCATAGAATGATGTCGAATGACCCAAGTGACCATATGAAAACTCAAATAACCACAGGGGCACAACAGAACTACGGCGTCATCCTGATGACGACTCCTCTAGAGATGCTGTGGAACTGAGGATCACTCTCCAGTTGGAGAGGGAAGACCGCGAGAGAGAACGTGCAGAGAAAGAAAGAGACGCAGAGAGAGAAAGAGCCAACAGATTGACTGAAAGGGAGGAACGAAGGGCCATGGAGGCCCAACTATTCGAACTCCAAATCAGCCTTGGTCTTGCTGAACAGTGGCTGAGAGATGGTGAGGAGCGCTACCGAAGAGCACGAGAGCGTGGCTTTCGTTTTGGTAGCTTCTCTGCTGCTTCCGTAGATCAACGCTGGGATGCGGGAATAGGAAGAGGAGTACAGAGCGGTAGGAGTACCGCTTTTCGTAGTTGGGTAGCACCTTTGAGAGCGTTTTGCCCGGAGAGTAGTGGGACGAGTAATGCAGAGAGAGATGACAGAACTTGATGTAATTTTTTAGTTTTTGGAATAAAATACAAGGTTCGGTTTGTTTATTTTTCACCTTTGCTTCTGTTGCCTGAATCCCTGCACATATCACTGAAACAAATAAATCAGAATTTCTGTTCTGACTTGGCCCCTTGCTCAATAAGTAAATGGTCACTGTGACTGTCCTTGATAACTGGTCAAGGGGCCAAGCCTTTATTAACGAAGGCAATGGAAAAATGTGGTGACAATGCGACAGGCAAGCACACGAATGCAAGCGGTATTAAAGTGAGATGCTGCACGCAAATGCAATCATGCAAAATTGATTTGTTTTCTTTTTTATATTTGGTATTTTTTTTGTTTTATCATAAAAAAGATTTTTTGTTTGCAAATATGTACATTTTCTCTTTTTCTTTTTTTTGTTATTTTTATCATTTCAATTTTTTTGTTGCTAACGCCCGGTAAGCACCCAAATGGCACCTAACTTACGTGAGACAGGGGTTTCTTACTAACCTCCCAGGTATCCTAAGTGCACATCTAGGTTGATTTGGGCCTCTAGACCCCTCGAATGATGATCCCGCCGGCTAAGACTTACCCTGATGACAATACCGTCATGCCATGCTTAGGCTCCCAGTCGCTTTTGACCACAAGGATTCACCCAAAAGGTGTTCGAGGTAAATGATTTGCCCGACCCGGGTCTGTTTCCTCACAACTCTAGATGGTATATGATGGAACACCCTGGAACCCTAACGACCAACCGCGCGGCGCTGACCCGGAATTAGACGCCGTCGCACCCATAGGTGACGCGCTTGCATTGGCCTAAGCCCGAGGTTAAGCAAGAAGACATCAAGGTGGTAAACAGGGGTCTTGACCAGCCAGAAACACGGAGACTCCTTCGCAGCGATAGCTTTTGCTTTTCAAAGTAGGCAACCAAATGTGTATATTAAAATAAGGTCGCAGACCCTAGGCAGTTTTCACCTTTCAGAAACTCCATCGAACTTTCATCTTTAGAGGGAGAAGGAAGAGTGTAGGGGATAAACCTCCTGAGAGGACCGGCAAAGCCGTTAACCCGGCGAGCGAATAAGGGCCCATTAACTCTTTCCTTTCAGATAACTTCGGACCAAATCTCGAGCATTTACATTCCACGGCCCCCTTTGTGGATTCAGACTTTTACTTTGAGGGGTTCCGTTTATCGCACCAGGCATGGTCACGACCAGGCTTTTCTCTTGATTTTGATTTTGTATTTCTTTTTGTGAGGGAGATAAAGTCGTTTGACGTTTGTGGGCTCCCTTTTCGTGTGCCTGCGGGGACACTGCCCTCTTCTCGTGCTCTGATCGATGCTCGAGGAAATGGATCCTACTCTTGCCTTTGGGGTTTGAGTTTCGGTTTCTCATGCTCAGCGTTTTAAGGGCGCCGACTGTCTCATTTGGTCGAAGAGAAAAGAATAAAGATTACAGCTTCCGGAGATCTTCTGGGTGGGGCCCCACCGTAGGTGATGCTACCGACTTTTTTGAATAGAATACATAAGTGAGCACATGTTAGCTTCCTTCGAGCGAGCATAGGCCGACATGGCTGGACAGGGATCTCCACGGTTCTGGCAAACCAAGACCCGGTGCCTACCAAGCCTTAATGGGCCCTATCCTAACATGAAGGTTAGATGCAGGTACTTAACTACATGGTGACTGCCAGGCATCGGCATTTTGAATTTTCCATATGTTTAGTGGTTTTCAATATTTCTTTGTTTTTGATGTTTTTTTATCTTTTCATCATTTTTTTTTGTGCTAAGGGTAGTATTTCTTAAGATAAAGCCCATTCCAAGGGTGGGATAACTCGGTCCCTTCGGCGTTGATTAGCTTGTAGGCATTGCCAGGGTACACGGCTTGAATTACAAATGGTCCTTCCCAATTGGGTTGGAGCTTAGAACGCGGACCTCCAGGTTTGACAAAAATTCTTTTTACGACCATCTCACCGACTTTGAATTTTCTCTCAACGACTTTCTTTTGGTAAAAGCGAGCGAGTCTATTTTGATACACACGCGCGTGTTCGACAGCGGCCAACCGTTTCTCATCCAAGAGTTTCAACTGGGCGAGGAGTGAATTACGACGATCGTCGAGGGGAAATTTCTCGTCCAATTGTACCCTGAGAGAAGGGATCAGAGTCTCGTACGGGACTACCGCTTCCATACCATAAGTAAGGACAAATGGAGTCTGCCCGGTGGGGGTACGGATTGAAGTGCGATAGGCCCATGGAGCTTCGATAAGCTTTTCTGGCCAGTCTGAAAACTTACTAGACTCGCAGGTTTTTTTGATGATTTTGAGCAATGTTTTGTTGGTGGCCTCCGCTTGGCCGTTACCTTGTGGGTAATAAGGCGATGAATGATGCAATGCAATTGCGTACCTTTTGCAGAGGTCCTGTAGGTCCTGAGAAATGAACTGTGGCCCGTTGTCGGTGACGATTGTGCTTGGGACGCCGAATCTGGCGAGGATGTTCTTCATGATGAACTTGCAGACTGTTGACGCCTTGATTTCCGCGTAAGCTTCGGCTTCGGCCCATTTGGTGAAGTATTCCGTCGCAGTAAGGATGAAAGATTTCTACTTGCTGAGGGAATTGGGATCACCTAGGGGACCAATGATGTCAAATGCCCACATGGAGAAAGGCCATGGGGAGGATATTGGATGAAGTGAGGAAGATGGTGAATGAATTTTATCGGCATGAAGTTGACACTTGACGCACCTACGGACATAGACAGCACAATCCTCTTCCATAGTGGGCCAATAAAAGCCTTGGCGAATGATCTTCTTGGCGAGCATCTGACTATTCACGTGGCCGCCGCACACACCCGAGTGCGTCTCCTCCACACATTTTCAAACCTCATCGTCACCAAGACATCTTAACAGAATACCAGTAAGGCTCCTCCTATAGAGTAGACCTCCAACCAAGGTATATTTCTGAGCCACCCTTCTTATGGCTTTCTTGTCCTCTGTGGTGGCTCCTTCAGGATAAGACTGATCTTGGCAGTATTTGACAATTTCATAGAACCATGGTTTCTCTTCATCAGCCAGTTCCTCTTCGGCCTCTGCCAACATGATTTCCCTCTTCTCAAGGATATCTTCCTGCAGGATCTTTCTTGCTATCCTGTCTTTGATGTTTACGTAGGAAGCATCGTCGATTGCAGGGGCGTGAAGTTTGTAGATGGAAATGGACTTAAACCATCTTCCTAGAGGGAACCTTATGGATGATGCCAACGAGGCGAGGGCATCGGCGAGAATATTCTGATGACGAGGGACATGAACAAAGATTAGTTTGGCGAGTAGTTTGGCAAAGGCAGCAGTGAGTTCTTGGTATGGCTTGAGTTTGGGATCGCGAGTGCGATATTTAGTGAGCACCTGGCGAAGGATGAGTTGACTATCACTTACGACTCGCAACTCAGTGATACGAAAAGAATGAGCGAGTTCTAGGCCAGCTAGAAGAGCTTCATATTCGGCTATATTGTTGGTGACTGGAAATTTGAGTTGGTATACCAGTGGGAATGTGAGGCCTTCAGGCGACAGGAGGGCGATGCCGATTCCTCTCCCTTGAGAATTCAGAGCTCCATCAAAATATAGCGTCCACATTGGCTCCTCTGATTGGTTGACGGACATTAGTTCCTCATCTGAAAACTCTGATTGGACGGGATCAAACTTGGGAAGAGGATGGTGAGCGAGATGCTCGGCTATGACATAGCCTTTAATCGCCTTTTGCTGGATGTAGGTGATGTCGAACTGAGAGAGAAAACTTTGCCAGCGTGCTAGCCTATCCGTAAGGACGGATTTCTCTAGAAGGAATTTGATAGGATTCATTCGAGCAATCAAGTGGACCTCGTGAGCCAAGAAGTAGTGCTTCAATTTCTGCACTACCCAAACGAGGGCAGCACAGGTTTTCTCCATGCCGGTGTACTTCTGCTCACAGGGATTGAGAAGTTTGGACAAGTAATAGGTTGCCCGTTCCTTGCCTTCTTCATTAGCTTGTGCGAGGACGGCTCCCACGGAGTCATCCAAGACTGAGACGTAAAGGATCAGAGGTTTTTCTGGTTTGGGTGGAATGAGATCGGGTGGACTAGCCAGATATTCCTTCAACCCTTCAAAAGCTTTCTGACATTTAGAATTCCAGTGGAATTCTACTCCTGGCTTGGTCAACTCGTAGAGAGGTCTACACCTTTGTGAATGTTGAGACACAAACCGACGAATAAACTGCAACCTCCCGATTAAACCTCGGACTTCCCTCAAATTCTTGGGAGGCGACATATCCCTGATAGCCTTAGCTTTGTCGGGATATATCTCGATCCCTCTTTTGCTCACAATGAACCCCAGCAATTTACCTGACGACACACCAAACACACACTTCTTCGGGTTCATTTTCAGTTGGAACTCCCTTGACCTCTGCAAGATCTTAGCCAAAACTTCTGGATGTTCCATCCTGGTCCTTGATTTTACCAATAAGTCATCCACATACACTTCCAGATATATGTGCATCATGTCATGAAATATGGCCATCATGGCTCTTTGGTAAGTAGCTCCAGCATTCTTTAATCCGAATGGCATGACCACGTAATAATATGTTCCCCAAGGGGTAGTGAATGACGTCTTTTCCTGATCCTCTTCTGCCAAACGAATTTGATTATATTCTGAAAATCCATCCATGAACGAGAGGGTCTCGTAGCCTGCCGTGTTATCGATCAACACATCAATGTGAGGCAAGGGAAAATCATCCTTTGGACACGCGTGGTTAAGGTCCCGGAAGTCGATGCAAATCCTGACTTTCCCATCTTTCTTCATGACCGAGACAATGTTCGCCACCCATTGAGGATAAAGAACGACTCTAATGAACCTGGCTTTGTGGAGCTTATCGACCTCTTCTTTTATTTTCAAAGCCATTTGAGGGTGGAAACGCCTTAACCTTTGTTTTACCGAGACGGACCCTGGTTTTAGGGTTAAACGGTGTTCAACCAAGGTTGAATCCAGACCCGGCATATCCTCGTAGCTCCATGCAAACATGTCCTTATATTCCTTGAGAACCTCAATTAATGCCTCTTCTTCAGAGGGTGGTAGGTTGTCACTTATGAGGATGATCCTAGGGTCTTCCTCAGTTCCCAAGTTGACTTCTTTGGTGGATTCTTCTACGGCGGTTGACGGCTCGTCGAATCTCCTTATTCCACTAACGTATGCGCCCGCCGCATCCTCATATTCTTCACCCTCATCTTCAGTGGGGCATTCTTCATCCGTGATCTCGTAGACTCCATACCCTTCATCAAATGCACAGTCGCCCTCACATTCTATTTCCGGTAGCCAGATGGGATTTTCTAGCAACTGGGGGATGGCAAGGAGGGCTTGACTTCTGGCGGCTAAATCCAGAAGGAATTGACGAGGGATCTGCCTCCCCTTGGACTTCTTCCTAGGTACTACCCTTGCCCTATCATTCCTAGATTGACTGATAATATTTACAGAAGAAGAGGAAGACGAAGAGGATGGTGTAGAATGTACAGGAGAAGACCCCTCAGAGGAGGGGTAGAAAAGGTCACTCATCGGACCTTGGACGGGTGGTCCGCAGGGCGGGACGCACCCGTGGGAGATGTAAGAGGTTTCCTCAACGAAGATGTGTTGTTGAGGAGTTTGAAAATTGACGTTTTTTTTTATTTTCAGTTTTAATGACAAAGCAGTGAAAGAGAGATTGGAGGAGAGAGAAAAGTGGTTATGGCTAGAGGATTGTGAAGCTCATAGAGCAAATCATGATTGAAGACCTGGCGCGGGTTGAGAACCCCGCGTAAGTATGTAAGCAGAGAAGGGGATCTGGGAAGATCATCAGACAATTGTCTGGCCCAGGAAGAAGATATCAGCAAAGGCTGAGACGAGTGGATGGAGAAGATGGCGGCTAATGAGCCGTCGATGGCAATGTTGAGGACGGATGAAGATCCGTCGATGGCAGAGTCCTTCTGGCGAGGACGAGGATAGTTTGGAACCTTGGCAAGAGTGGTAATATTCTCTGGTATTTCGGAGATCAATGGCGGTCCTTCAAGTTGCGGAGACGAGAACATCCTTTCCAGTGCAACGGAAATGCCCCGTATGTCGAACCATTTGTCCCACTCGCATTCCGGATCTTTGATCTTGCCTCTTTTGGTGATCCTTAGACATTTTTTAGCCAAATATATAGCATGTGATCCCCTATGTGCTTCTCATGGGTAATCTCCCATCTGAACAACGGGCCCTCTGTTGAAGTGGTTTGATAAAGTCCATGTGAGGGGCTTCCTATCCGTCTTGAACGGTCCCTTGAAGCCTAGGCCAAACCTGCGGTTCGGCCTAATTTCCTTTGGCGGCTTGACCATACCTTGTAACTGTGCACCCAGACCTTTTCCTTGTTGATAGCCGATGTTCCTCATAATCTCCCAACCTTTGGAGTGAAAAGGGAGACATGATGTTGCGGTTGCCCTGACCGGCTCCTTCGGTGCTAGTGGAACGTGAGATGGATCACACACGTCCAGCAGTGACAATATGGGCCGATGAGACGGCCAAACAGAGGGCAGAGAGGTGTTGATAGCATCCACTGTGTGAAGGACAGGTGTACTGACCACTTTAATAATCCTCCCATTGTAAGGAAACTTCAGGCACTGATGGTTGGTGGAAGGCACAGCGTCCATGGCTTCGATGTAAGGGCGACCCAGTATAGCCTTGAATGTGGGGTCCATGTCGAGGACATGGAATTTCGTGGGAATTGACATGGGGCCTAGTTCCGCCTTCAGAATAATCATCCCCTGTGGCGGCCTTTTGCTATTGTCATAAGCCGTGACCGTGATCGAGGAAGGTCTTATTTGTTCCTCGTCGATCCCACACAACTGAAGAGTGCTCATGGAGATCACATTTATGGACGCACCCGTGTCCACAAGACACGGGTTTATGGATACCCCATTGATTTTTATTGAAATGTACAATGCATATTTTCGAGCTTCCTTGGGAGCGAGCTCGTAGTTGTGGAACATGATGACCGGTTGTGTGTTCGTTGGGGTTAGGACGGTCGAAATCTTCTCCACGGGGAGGTCTTCATTCACCATGACCCTTTGAAGGTACTCCATTAAGGCTGCCTGGTGGGATGTGGATCTTTGAAGAAGCTCCAGGATGGAGATCCGAGTAGGCGTCTTGTCCAAGTGTTTCAATAGATCATACTGTGTTCCAGGGATAGCTCTTTCTGGTTGTTCTCCATCATCCTTCTCTGGCTGAGATCGCTCAGGATTCTGACTGTTGTGGGGGAAAACCCTGTGGAAAATCCTTCTACTCCGGAGCACCATTGCCTGCGGCTTTTGTACCTCTGTGGGGGTAGCAGTGGGTTTTAACAGGGGTTTGAGGGGTAGCGGTGGAGGAATGGTTGATGAAGCAGGGGTGATGACGGGAGCAGGGATTCTGATGAGGGGTTTGTTAGGTGGAGGCATGGTGGAGGTAGAGGGGATATCGCGCGGATTACGAAGGATAAGGGGTCTGGAAGGCGGAGGTGGAGATGAAGTAGAAGTGGGTAGGGCTTGAAGTGGGCAATGATTTTGAGGTGGGTGATGGGTAATGAGTGGTTTTGAAGGCATTAGTGGTGATACGGTGGAGAAAGACGGGGTTATGTATGGTTGACGGATGATAAGGGGTTTAGAAGGCGTAAAGGTAAATGTAGTAGAGGTGGATGGTAAAGTGGGGGAGTGGGATAAGATGAGAGGGTGTGAAGGCGTAGTGGAGAGTGTCGGTTGATAGGAGATCGGGGTACGGATGAGAGGGCGTAATGGTAGTGGAAATGGTGAAGGTGATACTAACGCGGGTTGATGAGAGAGAGGTGCTACCCGGGCAAAGCAAGGGTGTTGCGTGATGATAGGATTGGCGGTAGAAAGAATGGAGGTACTTTCCTGGTGCCACACCTGCTCTCTCCCGACTTCCGGGAAGGAGGAGATGGAGTTAACCTGATGATTGGGCTGTTGGTGCTCCGGTAATGGATTCTGGATTATGCCCATGTCGTGCTGTTGTTGTGGGGCCTGCTGAGGCTGTTGTTGTTGTTGTGGTTGCTGCTGCTGCTGCTGTTGTAACTGTTGCTGTGGCCTATGAGGAGGTCTCCTAGCCTTAAGAGCGGCGATGTATCGTCTCATTTCATCCCAATCTATTTGATGTTCATCATTCATATCGTGGATGTAATCTTTGAAATGGAAGTAGTAATCTACTGTGTGTCCTGGCTGCCTGTGGTAGACGCAGTATTTGGAGGTATCAACATTTGGGGGCCACACGGGCCTTTCTCTGGGTAGGGCGAGTTGGTTTGATGCCATGAGGGCATTAAAAATGTCTGCTAAGGTTTCTGGCAATGGTGGATAGTAGGCTCTCTTGGGACCGAGCGGCCTCCTTTGTTGTTGTTGGGGACCATAGTTCCCCGGGGGTGGAACTTGGTTGTACTGAAGCGGTGGTTGTTGTTGCTGAGGTTGTGGTTGTTGTTGCTGGGGTTGACGTAATGGAGACATATTATCCTGGGGTGGATTATTTTGGGGTGGAGGACGAAGAGGGAAAGGACCTGGTTGGAGGGGAAGTCGGGGCATTTGTGGAGGCCTTGGGTTGACTGCATAGTTGGCATTGTTGACCGCACCCACTTGCTCATTTGTCACGACCCCTTCTGTGGCTCCGCCCGGGACACCAGCGCCTGTCTTTCTGACTACTTTGGGCTTCGGTGACTCAAACATGTTCATAATGGGGGAGTCTTTTAACTGGGTTTGGATGTATCGGGCCCTTTCATAGAGTTCCTCCATTGTAGTAAGTTTATTCATGGCCAGGGCGTGTCTGAACTGTGGGGTTGCATTAGACACAATCATCTTCACTTGTTCGGGCTCGGAGAGGGTATCCCTTATTCTTTCCGCCAGAGACCTCCATCTATCAGCATAGCGGACAAAATCTTCGTCGGGCTTCATCTTTTCGGCCACTAGGTCGGTAATGGAGAGTGAGGGACCGACCCTATCCCTATATTTCTGCAAGAACCTTCTCTGGACTATTTCAAAATTCTCGGCCTCGCAGGGCTCTAAGGAATAGAACCACTCACGCGCGGGACCATCCAATGATCTCCGAAAGAGGTATGCCAGGGACCTCTGATCATTTTGCCAATAGGAGGATTCATACATGAAATCCTTGAGGTGAATGAAGGGGTTGCCGGTACCATTGTATCTGCGGTACGTGGGCATTTCGGAGGGAGGAAGATGAATGACGGGAAGGATTGGCAAAGCAACCTCCGGGGTGGCTTTCACGTCCACCATCCTTCTCAGATTTTGAAACTGCTCGTCCATGCGATTGAACCTATTGAGGAGCGATTGGGCGAGCTCCTCTGGAGTTGAAAGTGGCACTTGCCACTGGGGGAGAAACTGTCTCCCGGAGACTTGAGGGGGGAACCCGGAATGAGAGGGAGCTATCGGACCGCCGACAGTTGGCCCTGGCTGAAGCGGTGTGTGGGGAACAACGGGAGTTTGAGATTGTGACGGGAACTGTAATGAGGGTGGTTGTTGGCTCACTTGTCCTTGAAGCGAGGGAGACTGGATGGCTTGTGCCAACGAAGGAGATGGAATGGCCTGCACGGACTCTTGGAGAGGTGTGATGGCCGGAGTTGATTCCTGGGGCGTGGGGGAAACAGATTTCCCCTTCAGAATGGCCTGGAAGGCCCGGAGCTGTTAAGAGGTAAGCTCTATGTTGGCGAGGACGCCCAGTAAGAAAGAGATATCCTGTGGTGGGGACGTGTCCCCGGCAATAACCTGCACCTCATGCGAGAGCTCATGAGAAGGACCCGAGTCCATAGCATAGACTCGCGGGTCGGCTGACAAACCACGACTAGGGTGGTTTTCCTCAAAAGACTCGTGAGCCATGCTCACAGTTTTCCCAGAACGCAAGAACATACACTAGCAAGCAGGTAGCACAGATTATCAAACAAGTGGATGCCTTTACGCCTTTTTTTGTGTTTTGATTTTGATGATTTTTTTGTGTTTTTAGCGAGATACGAAGTTCACACAAAATGGGGACCCTAGTTTATTTTTGTTTCACCGCCATGTCAGCTAGGGTCTCTCGTCTCACCACGAATGAAATGACTAACTTCAGGGAACTTCAATGGTACAACCAGCCCAGTGAACGAAGAGGAGATTCTTCGATGTCGGGGACTTACGGAGGTCCCAGTGGAGGAGATTCTAGTCCGTTGAGAGGAATTCTCAAACGGAGAGTCCTTCCTTCACCGGGAAAGGGTGATCCTCCAAAAAATGAAAAAAGGATAGAAAAGAGGGATAGATGCATGCAATGAAATGCTGACAGAGATATGGAGTGGGAAAACAACAGAAATAACAGACATGTAATAAACAAACAACCAATCAAAACTGACAGTGCTGCCGTGAGCACAACGGGGGCGCGCGCGGGCGCCAAGGTGGAGAGGCACGGATGGTGCCGAACTTGCAAGGGTAGCCGAAAGGAAGCAGTAGAGGTCCCACCGTGATCGCCAATCTGTGAGCGACGTCACGCGGTTCGAGGTGCGAAGAGGACGCGGAGCGCGCGGGCTCCTTCTTTTTGTTTTGCTGCAACACAGAAATAGGAGAAAAGAGAAGGGGCCACCACGGGAGATTGCTCCGGCGGGGCGAGCGGGACAAATGTGATATAGCAAGATATGGGGGTTAAACGGTCATAGCGGGAAGTGAATCGCCGCAGCCTCGGGGGACGGGAATGGTGCGGAAATTAAATAGCAAGAATTGAAACGGCCATTGGGGAAGTGACTCGCCGCGGCCTCGAGAATATGAGCAGATAAAAATATAACAGAATATAAGAAGAATATAGAAGAATATAAAGAGCGGAAATTTAAACGGCCATTGGGGAAGTGACTCGCCGCGGCCTCGAGAACATGAATAGATAAGAATATAACATATAAGAACGGGAATTTAAACGGCCATTGGGGAAGTGACTCGCCGCGGCCTCGAGAACATGAATAGATAAGAATATAACATATAAGAATGGGAATTTAAACGGCCATTGGGGAAGTGACTCGCCGCGGCCTCGAGAATATGAGCAGAATATAACAGAACATAAAGAGAATATAAGAACGGAAAATTTATACGGCCATTGGGGAAGTGACTCGCCGCGGCCTCGAGAACAATATGTGATCGCCAGGGGCCAAAAGATCCCAAAAATAAGAAGGTGATCGCGCCTACCTCAAGAGCGGGGGATGGCGGGTTGCTTCTTCCTCCCCCTTCGGCCGGCCGACGGAGAGGGCTTTCCTTGGGTACCCTTGCAAAACAACGATAAACAAGTAACAAGTGGATTAGAAAGAGGAAGGTGTAGTATTCAAATCCTTGCGATAAAAATAACGAAATGATGGCAAGACACACACCTGGTTGGTGTTATCTTTTAAACCCCTCTCGGACTCGAGTAGGAGGAAAATGAGATGATGGATGCAAGAAATATGCCAGAGACGGTGCCCTTATGTAGGGAGATAGAGGATGCAGTATGATGAATGTAAAGAACTATGGAGAAAAAGGGGAAGAAAAGGCTTATTGGATGAGTCGAGGGTGAAATCCGGCGGAGCTTCGGCAGCGTAGGGACGACGTGGAAGCGCGGTGGATGAAGACGACCTTCCTCTCGCGAGCGTGGGCACCCGAGAAGCCGGCAGAACCTTCACCTACAAAAGACCCCACGGGTTAGAAATGACTCCGGTAGCCTCTGGGCTCCGGCAGCCTATCGGATCTCTTCGAAGCTCCCCCAGAACTGAGGGGGTGGGCCTCTATTTATAGGGCTCCGGAGGGTGGAGGCGTCCAGGACCCTGGACACCTCCATCAGGGTCGAACTAATATTTTATTCTATTTTTATTAATTTTTTTGGAATATTTTTGTGGAGGCGTCCAGGGCCCCGGACGCCTCCAACAGGTCCACCGAAAATCGACGACGGCCGCACGCGGTTTGGCACAACGCGTGGTTTTGTGAGCGGTGCCTCGTGATTCAGAAATGGGCGCGTCCAGCTGGCTGGACGTCTCCATAATTTGGATTTTTTCACACACGACAAACCGTCGTTCGGTGGCCGGCGCCCGTGAGGGAGTTGATGGAGGCGTCCAGGGTCTTGGACGCCTCCAAAAATATTTTTATTATTTTATTTTGTCTTTTTATGCCAAAGCCGACATTACATATTTTTTATAATTATTTTTATGGAGGAGTCCAGGGGCCTGGACGCCTCCATTAATTTATTATTTTTTATTTGGTTTTTGTCCTTTTATGCCAACTGGCATTTTAAATTTTTTATATTTTGTTTTTATGGAGGCGTCTAGGGGCCTGGACGCCTCCATTAATTTATTATTTTTTTATTTGTGTTTTGGGTTTGAAAAATAAATTAAAAGAATGGGGGCGTCCAGGGGCCTGGATGCCCCCATT
Source organism: Amorphophallus konjac (assembly GCA_022559845.1). Lineage (NCBI taxonomy): Eukaryota > Viridiplantae > Streptophyta > Magnoliopsida > Alismatales > Araceae > Amorphophallus > Amorphophallus konjac. The sequence continues at coordinate 45,723,161 of CM040123.1, forward strand.
AAGGCCCACCCGGGTCCTCGGTTTAGGCGTTGGCGGCCGCCCGGCAGACAGCCTTCCTGATTCCGGAACCTCCTGATACGTCCGACTAGTGTTGATGCCGTCCGAATGCCGTGACGAGACGATTCCGGATGCCGAAAAAGACAGAAGAAGACCCAAGAAAAGCAAGCACTCAAGCGATTCACAAATGCGTAAGCCGTCGCGGGGCGTCGTATAGTAATATGAGACTTTCTCAGGAGACGTCAGGAATGGCGTGTCTACGGGGGGAGCTTTACATTTCAGTTTTGTTGTGTGGTTTAGTGTTTAGAAATTGTTCTGGGTTGATTGTATGCATATCTGATTTCCACATAAATTCCTAAACGATTTTCTTGTGTGGGTGTTCGGAGAAAGGGTTCTCCGAGTGGTTTGTGTTGACGCTTGTGCGTCGTATGCGGTGGAGGTTATTCGTGTGTGTGCTTGGAGATATTGTGGGGTGTGTTCCCTATGTATGGTTGGGAGTTTACTTCCGTGTAGCTGTGTAGGCATCGTCCTACGTGTGTGTGTGTTGGGGTACATCCCCGTGTGTGTGCTACTCTAGTAGCGTGTGTGTTGGGGTTTTTACCTCGTGTGTGTGTGGGGAGAAATCCCCGTGTTTACTGCATTCACAGCGTGTGGAGAAAGCCTTACCGGTTTGGTAAGGGGTGGACGTAGGGAACCGGTCGTGGTCCCGAACCACCTAAAAATCCCCGTGTCTCATGGTTTGATTTGTGTGTTTGTGTGCATCTCTTTTTAGTCTATATACGCAATCGTGTGAGCTCGGTGAGATTGAGAGAATTGTGTAATCCTACCTGTTCCAATTCAGTCAATCTCATTAAGTTTGTTAATTCCGCTGTGAGGTCGGTTAAGATTTTAATTGGACATAGTTTTTAGTAGGAGGGTTCTATTCACCCCCCCCTCTAGAACCGTGTCCCTGCACTACGGGACCCAACAGGAGGCCTTGATGGCTACATCTGCCAAGGGAGATATCACTCCCCTCATGTCTTGGTCTGTGCCAAATAAGAAACTACTATTGTGGGGTTGGTATGGTGGAGCGAACCACTTATCCCCTCTCTGAGGGGATAAGCGCTCTCCTATGCACCCACCTTGTTCTGTTTAAAGACAAATGGATGAAGGGTGACGGCTCTGCACTACATTGCACTGTCAGCGCCATCCGAGTTGTCCATTCAAAAAAAAGAAGAAGAAGAATGAATGGAAAAGAAAAAGAAGAAAGGAAATTATGAGGTCAACAAGGCCTCCCCATCCGCCCCATAGGCAAAAGGCTCCCTAGTAGCATTGCATGGTGAATGCCCAAGGGAAAATAAAATGACTACACCATCTGTGGAGGTAGGAAGACCGCGGCCCTGGCTTCTAAGAAAAAGGGCCAAGGGGATGACGCCTGGCGTAAGCGCCGACAGCCCGAGCCGAAGCTGTTCGGAGCATCTCCTGAAGAAATCGATGACAAAAGAAAAGATAGATGTTGATCTGATGCATAGCTGTCACTGAATATCCCCAGGGGGACCATGTAATCAGCAGTCCCACCGATGCTGAAGAGCCTTCATTGGTCACTAGGCCTCCCGCTTCAAATACGGATCCAAGCCCCACTGGGGAATGAAAAGAATAAGTCATGTTGGGTTGTCTGCACCCTCGGCTCCTTTCTCCTTACCAAGTCAGCAAATAAATGCCTTTCGGCTTCTAATGGCCTGTCTCAGTACCCCTTGGTCCCATCGGAATTCATGGTGCTTTGCCATCTTCCCATCCTACGGAGGTACTCCCCACTTGGTCTACCGGGATTAACCCTCCACCCTTGATCTGGGACCTATGCTCCCAGCCAATGCATTCTCATTGCCTTTTGGCATTCAGCCATGACAATGCCATATTTGTCCCACGGGACTCTCCTATCACTGCCGGTTCAGATTCCTTGCCCAATGTCGGCCCAATAAAATATCCTTTCCCTTGGCATAAGGCGCTCTGCCCTTGTCGAGCTCAATAATTCGCCCATCAATCCCGCTGGGCTGTGTCCATAAAGTTTTCCCTTGGCCGGAGGCGCTCTGCCCTAGCCGAACTTGAAAATTACATTCTGTCCCATCAGGCTGGGTCCACAAAGTCTTTTCCTTGGCCTGAGGTGCTCCGCCCCCGCTGAGCTCGAAAATAAACTTTGTCCCACTGGGCAGGATTCATAAAGCCCTCTTCCTTGGCCTAAGGCACTCCGCCCTCGCCGAGTCCCAAAATTACCCTTTGTCCCACTGGGCAGGATTCATAAAACCCTTTTCCCTAGCCTGAGGCACTCCGCCCTCGCCAGGCCCGCCGGGCTCTTGGACACCGATCCCTAGCCCCACTAGCAAAATAATCAGTCAAATTCATCAATAGTCCCACCAGACAAAATATCCCGCATCGCAGACGAAACTGCGTCAGGGAGCCCAACAGAAAAAAAAATAACAAAATAATAATAATAAAAAAGGAAACGAAAAGAAGAAAGAAATGAATAAAAAATGATGAAAATGAATGAAGAAAGGAAAATGATGATTTAAAATAAACTTAATGAATCAACAAACTCAATAGACCTAATAAAATCAATAGATTCAATTAAATCAATCAATCCGATGAGCTCAATAATAATAATAATGATAAAACCAACGAAATTTAATAAACCTAATAAGCAAAGCAAAATCAATCAACTCAACAAATCAATAAGCCTATCAAACCAAATAAACCTCAATAAACTCAATCAACTCAATAAATCGAACAAACCAATAAACCCAATACGTCAACAGACTCACCAAACCAAATAAACTCAATAAATCAATAAACCTAACGAACCCAATAGAGTCAACAAATCAATAAACCCAAAGCACTCAATAAACCTAATAAACTTAATAAAACCAATGAAATCAATCAAATCAACAAAATCAAACAAACCCAATAAACCCATCAAAATCAACCCAATGAATCAATAAACCCAATAAACCAAATAAATCCCAACAAACTCAACCTATAAACTTAATAAACCTAACAAGCTCAACTTAACCAATTAAGTCCAATGAAGTTAACAAACTCAATAAAACCGATCAATCCTATAAATCCAATAAACTCAATAAACTTAATAAACTCTAATAAACCCAACCAATCCAATAGATCAAACAAACCAATAAACTTAATAAATCAATAAACTCAACAAACCCGATAAAACCAATAAACTCAACGGAATTGACATAATCCAACAGACCCAATAAACCCAACAAGTCAATCGACTCATCGAATCAACAAACTCAATAGATCAAATAAACTCCAAGAAACTCAATTAACTCAATGAACTCAATAAACTCAACAAAATAAACCCAATAGACTCAATAAACTTAATAAACTCGAATAAAGAAACCAACAAAAAGATTTCTTCACTTTGTCTTAGACCTTCTGTCTGAGCAAGGTTTATCGATCCCGACATCTCCATGGGTCAACGTTCATATTCTACCCTGGCTTAGGCCTCACGTCTCCGCCAAGTTGGTCAATTTCGACATGACGTCGGGTTGACACCTTCACCTACATATTCTACCCTTGTTTTAGACCTATCGTCTGAGCAAGGTTGGTTGACTCCGACACCTCGTCGGGTTGACATCAATATTTGGCCCTGGGTCTGGGCCTCTCATTCGCCTACAGTCTAGTCTACCCTCACCCCAAACCTTCTATTGGGGCATGGCCCGTTGACTTCAACATTCCGTTGAGTCAACACTGATGCGCTTGGCACTCGTCGTTTAAAAATGCTGTGCCACATAAATTTCAAAATTGATAAAACCGCACTCACTCACTTAAATAATTTTGGAAATACGAGTACAGTGGTAAATACGGGTCGATCCCACGAGGAGAAAAAAATCTTTATAGATCAAGTTGGAAAATATACTTATGTTTTGAAAATTAATTTTTATCTTTTGAGTGCAATTAACACTAAAGGAAATTAAATTACAACTTTGAATAAGAAGAGAAAAGTGAAGGAAATTTTAGCCAATGGATGAAGAACGCCGTCGTTTCCTCGCCGAGCCTTGGATGAAGATCACTCCGCCTTGGAAGTCGACGTCGTGAGATGATTGGAAGATGACTAACCGCCTTGGGTTGTGTGAAGAAATTATGAAGAGATGGAGATGGATAGAAATAGGAACAAAAATAAGTTGAAAACACAACAGAATTATATTGAAAATAGGGGATTGGAAGGAAGAGAATAACTTAAAATCTTGATGGAATTAGAAGAAGTGGAAGAAATGAAAGTTATAGAGAAGGAAAAGAGGAAGACGTTTGATGAAGACCACAGAGATAGAAAACGAGAGGAAGACAGTGAAAACTATGAAAAATCAAGATCTATCGGCGCGGATGAACAGTAAAATGGTAGAAAACAGAACAGTGAAAAGTTAATTATAACTCACAAATGAAGAAAAATTAGAAGACGTGATAGAAGAACAAAATCTAGATATATAAAAGAAGAACAACTTTCATGAAGAACTCAGAGTGAAAAGAGGATTGGAAAGACTTCAAAACAGAATAATACTAGAAGGTATCACCTCGGATGAATAGTAATCACATAGAACAGAACTTAGAAAAATAGGAAATAACTTTCAAACTAGAAGGAAGTAAGGGAAATGATAGAAAAAGAAATTGGAGAACACTTAAAGATGAACAACTTTTGTGAAGATAGGAAAATAAAATGGAGATCAGAACAACAAGTAATGGGACTAAGAAAGGACTAAATGCTTAAACAAAATATTTATTATAACAACATCAACTTACAAAGTTTACATCAAAAGCTCTCAAAATAACACCCTCTAACTCTCCTATGTAGCTCAACTAAGGCCAACAAGAATGAACTTCAAAAACTCAAAGTAACCCCTTACAACCTTTTACAACTCTCTTCTTCTTCATCACAATAGAAGTCCCTTTTATAGGGTTAACACCACCCTATTCCCTATGTGAACATCTTGACATTTCTTGCCCTTTTCTTTTTGAAAAACACAACCCATTGCTGTCATTTTTTGACTCAGAATTGTGTGCCAACATGTGTTGCACACTTTTACATTTTTTCTAATTTTTTTCTAGCGTTCTTTCTCTTCCTTTCTCTCTCTTCTCTCTCCTCCGGCCGCGTGCGCCGCCGTGCGCTGCTTTCCCTGCGCGTGGGCGCGGTGCGCCGGCTGCCTTCTCCTTCGCGGGTGCGCCGCGGTGCGCCCGGCCCCCCTTTGACGTGCGTGAGGTGCGCTGACCGCGCGCCCCCTCTTCCTCGTCGCCCATGCCCGCTGCGAAGGCGGGCGCGGGCCCTCCTACTGCCGACCTGCACACACACACTTATTATATATATATATATATATTATGTATATATATATATTATGTATATATATCTTATAAAAGTTCATAAAAATATCAAATAAATTTATTATTTGTTTCTTTTTTTTCTTTTCTTTTTGAACAAGTCCATGGGCTTTTGGCTTTTATTATTATTATTATTTTCTTTTTTTTAATATTTGTTTCTTGTCGCTTCTCTCGTAACGAGTGCCTGCATAAATAAGTAAATATCGTTATTAAAATCATTTAATTCATAAAATTAAATATTTGACTCTAAATTAAAAGTAAGTGTGATACATGCATATTTATTAGTATTAAAGCTCATAACAAATATGTATAACATGAATTAATATGTAAAAATACACACTTATCAAACACCTATCCTACGTGCTTCCCTTGGCTTAGGCCTCACGCCTCTGCCAAGTTCGTTGGCTTCGACATGACGTCGAGTCAACACCTATCCTACAATATCCCTTGGCATAGGCCTCACGCCTTTGCCAAGTTCGTTGACTTCGACATGACGTCGAGTCAACACCTATCCTACAATATGCCCTTGGCCTAGGCCTCATGCCTTTGCCAAGTTCGTTGACTTTGACATGACGTTGAGTCAACACCTATCCTACATTATACTCTTGGCGCAGGCCTCACACCTTCCCCAAGTTCATTAACTTCGACATGACGTCGAGTCCACACCTATCCTACATTATACCCTTGGCTTAGGTCTCACACCTCTGCCAAGTTCGTTGGCTTCGACATGACATCGAGTTAACACATATCCCACATTATACCCTTGGCTTAGGCCTCACGCCTTCTCTGAGTTTGTTGGTTTCGACATGACGTCGAGTCAACACCCATCCTACATTATACCCTTGGCTTAGGTTTCACGCCTCTGCCGAGTACGTTGACTCTGACACGACGTCGGGTCAACATCCATATCCTACATTCTTTCCTTGGCCTAGGCCTAACGCCTTTCCCAAGTTGGTTGACTTTGTCAAGTCTGTCAAGTCAACAACCATATTCTACCCTGGCCCAGACCCTTTGTCTCTTCCAGGTTGGTCATTTTCAACATAACGTTGAGATGACAACAGTGTTTTATGTCTGCCCTTATCTTGGACATGCCATCTAAGCAAGGTTTATTGGCTCTGACATCTCGTTGGGTCAACATTCATATCCTATACTCTGCCCTTAGCTTAGGCCTCACGGCGCTGCCAAGTTCGTAGACTTCGACATGACGTCGGGTCAACATTTATATCTTATATTCTTTCCTTGGCTTAGACCCCACGTCGTCGCCTAGTTGGTTGACTTCGGCAAGTCTGTCAAGTCAACAACCATATTCTTCCCTAGCCCAGACCCTTTGTCTCTTCAAGGTTGGTCATTTTTGGCATGACATCGAGACGACAACATTGTTTTATGTATGCCCTTGTCTTGGACATACCGTCTAAGCAAGGTTTGTTGGATCTGACATCCCATTGGGTCAACTTCCATATTTTTCCTCTGGCTCGGACCTTTTGTCCAGTCAGTCAACAAAAAGACCCTTTTTACCTCTGGCTTGGATTTTTCGTCCAGTCAGTCAACAAAAGACCCTTTTTACCTCTGGCGCGGACCTTTCGTCTAGTTAGTCAACAAAAAGACCCCTTGACCTTTGGTCCGGACCTTGCGTCCAACCATATAACAAAAAGACCATTTTACCTCTGGCTCATACCTTTTGTCCAGCCAGACAACAAAAAGACCCCTTCACCTTTGGCTTGGGCCTTCCGCCTGGCCAGGAAACAAAAGATCCTTTCTACTTGTGACTCTACCCTTCCATCCAGTTGAAGAACAAAAAGACTCATTCTATCTACGGCATCATGACTTCACGTCTAAGCCGTTAAATGTTCTTATCCGGCATCATGGCTTTCCGCTTAAGCCGGTAAACAATCTGCCTTGGCGTCATGGCCTTCCGCCTAAGTCAAGTTGTACATCGTCATGACTTTATGTCTAAGCCGTTAAATATTCTTGTCTGGCGTCATGGCTTTCCGCCTAAGCCGGTAAATATTCTACCTTGGCGTCATAGCCTTCCACTTAAGCCAAGTTGTATGGCGTCATGACTTTATGTCTAAGCTGTTAAATATTTTTGGTCCGGTGTCATGACTTTCTGCCTAAGCCGGTAAATATTCTGCCTTGGCGTCATGGCCTTCCGCCTAAGCCAAGTTGTACGGCGTCATGACTTTATGTCTAAGCCGTTAAATACTCTTGTCCGGCGTCACGGCTTTCCACCTAAGCTGGTAAATATTCTACCTTGGCGTCATGGCCTTCCGCTTAAGCTAAGTTGTACGGCATCATGACTTTTTGTCTAAGCCGTTAAATATTTTTGGTCCGGCTTCATGGCTTTCTGTCTAAGCCGATAAATATTCTGCCTTGACGTCATGGCCTTCCACCTAAGCCAAGTTGTACGGCGTCTGTAGACACGCTAAAATTGACATCATTGTGAGCATATCTCCTATTGCACTGCGATGCCCCATTTGACCCTCAAATCAACTTATTTGAGTGGTTTTTCCTCATTTTTATTGAATACCCAACTTCCCCCAGCTTTCCCACATGTTTTCCCATTTTTCTAGATTTTAATGAGGTTTTTCTCCATTTTTCCGGGCCTTAAATCAATTGGTGGCAGGGACCCAGGCACCATTTAAATAGCGCCCAGGCAGGGGCCGCCCTTCACTGAAATAACGCCCCGTCAGGGGGCATCATTTCTTTAAATAGCGCCCGTTCGGAAGGTCGCCAGTTCTTTTCTTCACATTTGAGCCAAAATCAGATATTTTTGATTCCACGACTTCCTGAAGGTCGCTATTTCATGAAATAGCACCCGCGTGCAAAGTGGCCAATTTCGTTTCCATATTTTGAGGTTTTAACTCCATCCGAAACTCGTATTAAATTCTAAATAGCGACTTCCTCATGGTCGTCAATTCTTTTCAAATTTTGGAAAGTCCAAATCCGTCTCGTACTACCTCATAATTAGCGACACTTTGGAAGTCGTTATTTTAAATAGCGACCATCTTCCTGGTTGTCATTTCTTTCAGAGATCCGAACTCCGGTAGAACCTCCTTCTTTTTCCCTTTTGAGCCCCTTTCCACTTGGGAAAGGGTTCCTATGGCTTCCTAATATTGAAAGGACACTTGGAAGAAGGATCCCCTTAGCTTTCCAAATCCCACCAAAACTCAGTTTTCTAATTTTTATGAAATTAACTCTGAATTTCACTTCCCTCCCTCACTTTAACCTCCTTTTCCACTTGGGAAAGGGTTCCTATGACTTTCTAAGGTTGAAGGGACACATGGCCATGGTTTATCACCTTCCAAATTCAACTAAAACATGATTTTCTAACTTTCTTGGAGCAAAACTCCGAATTTAAGCCCTATAAATAAGACCTCTCTCTCCCTTGTGAAAAGATCATCAATATCAATCCAAGGGGAGGTGCAACTAGATTGAAGGCTCAAGGAGGAGGCTCCCATGAACCTACAAGCTTCATCCATGAGTTTTTCTTCCTCCCTTGAAGATCTTGAAGCCAAATTAGAGAAAACCACTAAGCTTTCCCCCTCCTATCTCTTATTTTGCTTTAGTTAATTGCATGCAACATATCATATTCTTCTTTTATTTCTTTTTATCTTAATATTGAGATCTTCCCATGTTGTGCACTCTAGCACATCTCCATAGTGCAACACTTGCACATCTCCCTCTATTCTTCATCATACATCATCTTTTACCTACCCTTTTGCATAGGGGTTTAAAGGCGAAACACTAATAAGGTGTGTTCATATCCATGCTTTCTATGTCCATATTTATATTTGGATTTGATGCTACACATCTTGGTTTCTAATCCATGTTTGTTTATTGGTGTTTGTTAATTTTGCAAGGGTAATCAAGCTAAAGGAAAAGTCTCTTCATCGACCGGCCGATAGAAAGAGAAGGTGCACTCATAATCTCCCCCACATTTATGATATTTATATCGCGATCCCTCCTCTATTTTCATTGTTATATCTTTGAGGCCCTCGCGTCTCTGGCGATCACCCTCCATTAGCATCCTACGCATTCTCCCCCTTTCTCCCCTTTTCCCTTCCCTTTCCGATAATTCTTCTTAGTTTTGTCTTAAGTGGATTTCTTTGGATCTACAAATTGGAGATCACGGTGGGACTCCTTTTATTTTTCTTTTGATCACCCACTCCCTTGGGCACCCACGTGTGCCATCTCCCCTTTGCACCCATGGTGCATCTCCCTTTGTGCTCCATGTAGCACTCTCCCTATGTGATTGGTTAGTTTGATAGATTTTTAGAAATTCTATTTATCTATCCCTCTCAAACAAAAATAAAAAAAAGGGAGCATGTCATGCTTTGTTTCTTAATTTTTATTGCCATGATTCATACTTTGCGTTTGTGAGTGTTTCCTTCATTTTTATTGGCCTTTTATTCACTGTTTTCAGCTTTCTGGCTGTTGTACTGTTCTTGGGACAACAAGGAATTGGCGCCCGTACACAGGGCGCCCATTCCCTGATTAGCGACAGATTACAGGGTGCCAATTCCCTGCCCCCCTCTAAAAGAAAGAAAGAAAATATAGCATAGGAATTAACACCTTATTCACGCATTTAGCGCCTACTAGAAAGGCGCTAATTCTTGAGTTACTGTTCATTCTTCTTTTCCGCGGCTACTGTTCACTGCTATTGACGCCCCTGCACAGAGGCGTTATTCACATATTCAGCGCCTCACACCAAGGCGTTATTTCACTTCATTGATTACCTCTGTTTGCAGTGATTAGCGCCGGTCACACAGTCGCGGTTTACTGATATAGTGACTTCTGTCAGGTCGCCATTTTGTTCTGTTTTCACAGAACCTTGATTGTTGCTGTTGTCTTCACTTGTTGGCTGCATTTATTGATTATCTAATTGTTACTGATTGATCTACCTGCATTAGCTTGCATTCGTTTGCATTTGGCTTGGGAGACCACCTCTCCCCACACCTTTCTAGGATATCATACCCCTCTTTTGGTGAAGGAAGGACCCTCCATTGAGCATTCCGTCTCTTTGGACCGAAAATTTCTAAACCAAGCCTCCATAAGTCCCCGCACCTGTGGATTCCCTCACGGACGCTGGGCAGGTTGTACTTAGAAGTTCCCCAGGTTTAGTTGGCCTATTTGTGGTGAAAATTGACCTAGTTGGCACCGATGTTAACCATATTGAAACTAGGTTCTTACCTTGAGTGAATCACACCAATCTTGTTTAAAATCATCTATTTCACATCAAGGTATCAACTAAAATCAGGCATAAACATTCAACTTGTTGGTTATTCTTTACAAATTGTTTTGATTGAACCCTTGTTATTTGCATAATATTTCATATTAATAAAACCAACATGCCTAATTCAATATATATTCATGAGGATGCTCAACCTAGCATATCTTATGATCCTCAATTCTATAATTCTCATCGTAACTTGCCTAAGGGACCACGTCCTCACTCTCATGGTTTTGCCCGACCCATAGGTAATGTCCAATCTCATGGTCCCTTGCGTCCATTGCAAGCCACTAGTCCTCGTGAACCGTCTCCTCCACATGATGAGAAGGTCTCCCAAATTTTGCATGCATTAGATCATCTTACCCCTCAACAGATCCAAGCCCTTAAGGCCGTTGTTGAGGGTGCATCTCCATATCAACCTCCTTCCAATTTCTCACGGGTGGCCCATCACCCACCTTCCTCATCTCATACCTGGGTGGCCCACCACCCATCTCCTTCTTCGATTCATATTCCTACTCGGGTGGCCCATCACCCGCCTCCATCTTCTCATCCTTCTTTTACACATACCCCTCTTCGGGTGATCCATAACCCGCCTCCTTCTATTCTTCCTTCTCCACAGCCCCAAGGCCCACATGTACCTTGCAACCCGACCCGTTCGGGTTCTTTTGTGAGTCGGCCCATTAACCCACCTCTACGGCCTTCATATCAAGCCACCCCTCCAAGGCCGCCGTGCCAACCCTCCAATATTCAAGTTACACCCCTCCAACAAGCTCTCCTTGATAAAATTGCTTCAATGGAGGAACAACTCAAGAGGGTCACAAGCCCGCGGCCCGCTCCTTCTCTTCTTCCTCAAGTCAACCCTCTTCATGATTTTATGAATAATATCACCAAGATGGAAAAAGATTGGAAGGAGAGGAGAGATAATGGCATTATAGATTCAAGTAAGCAAGATTTCGATGATCAAGTGGACGCCGTCGGCCCTCCACAATTCACCATGTTCATCACTCATTAAGCCCTCCGCCTTCGCCCCCGACTGCATATTCACCACCACATTATACTCCACCACCACATTATACTCCACCATCCGTTATTACGCCTCCACCACGATGTCCACTTGATGTTTTTGATGATTATGAAGATTTGGAGACAGCATGTGCAAATGATGAAGTTCTTAATGAAAAACCCATTCCGAGTTTCTTCCGTTTCCCACTCCCTCCATTACCCGATGAACCCCCTGCTCAGGATGAAGCCACCGTCCCTAACCCCGTCTATGAAACCTCTTGGTGTTACGATGATGGGTCGATACTCCAATCACCCACACCGGCTCACCATGACGCTTCCATTATATCCAATCCTTCACGCACCACCAAAATCTGGCATTTTCTACGAACCAAACCCACCACACCTTTAACCTCCGCTAAGCCATCCACGCTTACCTCTACACCCTTAGCCTCCACTCCACCAGCTTCAGCCAAACCTTCCATTAAACCTTTCCCCAAACCAAATAACACCCCATTGCCACCACCTAAGGCCTCCACTATCCTTATAACCCCAAAGCCAGTATTTACCAACCCTTCACCTTTACCCGTGGCTAGTCCTGGGTAGGACTCACCTATTTTTGCATTCGAGTCGATCCCAGTCGCTTCCGAGCAAAGGGAAAAGTTCGACATGTTTGAAACTGCGCTTACACTTCCTTTAACACTCTCCATTAAACCTCCATTATACATTAACCCTACCGCCTCCATCTCGCCTTCCATTACCCCTCGGAGTGGGTGTGTTTCTGCAAGCACAAGTGCCGAGGTTATTCAAGAACCGGGCAAGAAGGATTTGGCCACGGCTATGATATTCAAAGTTCAAGATTTTATTTACCGAATGCCGATTCGTATTCTTGTGCCGGGCATTCTCAATAAGTCTCCATCAAGTCTCGCTATGATAAATTCTTCCAAGTTGATGCCATATCGGCCTTTTATCATTGTCATCTTATTCATTGGTCGATATTCTTTCAATGCTATCATTACCCTTCGCTCCGTCATTATACAATTTTCTAAGGGGTTTTCTTCTTGCATCACAGTCACACATCCTTCTAATGAAAGCTCATGGGCACTATTTCCACTTCTTGAGCTGTTTGATCGGGCACCTTGCTTACCATGGAGGGGTGGGCAATCCTACATTATTGGGCCTTCCACCAATTCATCCAGATTTTTCTCTTTATGGGCCACTCCACAGGTGAGGAAGAGGATCACATTCTCTCATTCCATGCATTCTTTACATCATATGCACCCCTTGCATTCCATGCACCCATTGCATTCATTGCATTACATCCATTTGCATTACTTCTCTCCTGGGTTTCCAAACCCGTATCTTCCTCGCCTTCCGGAATGTCCGGATCCTTCACATTCACCATCACGTTCACTTCTATCTTCGGGATCTCTGGGTCCCCTTACACCTGTTGGGCATTGTGCCCCTTTCAGATTTCTCTTAGGGCATCATGCCCACTCCCAACTCTTGCATCCGGACCTTCGGATTTCTCACTGATTCTCTCAGGGCATTGCCCCCCATGGTGCCTTTCTCTCTTGGAATTCCCGGGCTTCTCGCTGATTCTCCCGGGGCATCGCGTCCCATGGTGTCATTCTCCCCCGAAATCTTTGGATTTCTTACTGATTCTCCTTGGGCATCGCGTCCCATGGTATCTTCCCCCTCCGAAACCTCCGGATCTTCCTCTCTGGGCGTCGCGCCCCTACACACCCTCACGTCTGAATCTTCCGGGCTTCTCACTGATTCTCACAGGGCATCGCGTCCCTCTCTACTTGCCTCCTCCGGAACCTCCGGACCCTCCATCTTTCTTCCAATTCGTCTTCTTACTCTTCCAGGACATCGCGTCCTTCATTCTTTTCTTCTTCTTCAATCACTTTTTTCCATACCTTTTCCCAGGGCATCGCGTCTCTCAGGATTTTCCTCCTATGGATTCCTCCTACCATGATCCTCCTCCGGATCCTCCTCTTTCCATCTATCAGTTTCTCCTCTTAATTCCTCCCAATCCCGGGTCCGACCCGACTTCTTCCACCTCAACTGCTCTGGGCATCTGCTCGTTCTCCTACTGCTTCCGATGCTTTAGTCCTCACTCCACCTCTTAATTTTTCCTTTCATTTTGTACACCTTTCCATGTGATCAGGGTCTCTGCACCTTTGTAAGGGAGTTCTAGCCCTCGCCTCTTTTCCTTTTCTCCATATTCATCTGAGTCTGGCCAAAGCACCGCTCTTTCTTGTTAAGCCACTTTCAAAGCTTTGCTTCCTTTCCTTTCTGTCAAAAGAGGATGACATATCCCACGCTTATCAAGATTGCCTCCGGCAGCTGCTGCTTCTTCTACAAGGTTACAAGGTAACATTGGTGCATAAGTATGCATTCTTATGCATTTTCGTCATGTTATCACGCACAGTTTTCAAATGAAGTGCTTCTTAACATGATTAAAAGTGGTGTCTTAGACCTTTATCTTAGGCTTTTGTTTAATTAAATCATTGTCAAAAGAGTCTTTAGGCTTGCTATGCAGCACTTTGGTAATAAGAACCCCGCGCTGGGAGTTCGGCGTTCTCTCCCTGCTCATTAAGGGCAACCCTTAGTTGGGCATTCCACACACTTCACAGCGTCCTTAGCCGTCTCTCTTAGTAAAACATCGTTGCTACTAGGGCCATGCTGGAGGGCACGAGGTCTTTTTCTTTTCTTAACTCGGCTGAAACATGAGATGGGCAAAACAACCAACCTAAGCACACCCCGACAAGAGGAAATCTCAAATAGGGGCAGTCTATTATGACCTTATTCTCAAATATCATATTTCAATTGCAGTACCTTTCAAGTCCGAAGGACACAAAAAAGGAAAATGAAAATCATGAGAAAAAAGAAGAATGGTGAAATCAAAAGAAAAATTCAATGAATTTGGCATGGCAAGAGGGCAGTAAAGTTTCCCCGTGGGATGTTATGAGCCCGGACGTATGCGTACCTATAAGAGAATGTAAGGTTCAATGATATGACACAAAGCCCCGGCGCAACAGACCGAATCTCTAGGGGTTGTGCTATGGACGGAAGTCAAAACCCGATATCTTCTTAACTTATATCAGGCTTATCTCCAATTATTCTTCTCTTCTCCCTCTAAGACCAAGTGTTTCTCGGGTATGGCCTTGGTAGGGGCACCGTTATACAAGGGTAGCCGGTCATAGGGCGCCACCTTTAAATGCACGCCCGACTTTGGACAATTTTTAGCGAAAGGGTAAGGAACAAGGACCCTTAGCTAGTGGTTTAAACATCTTTGATGCTGCTTTAGCAATGTCTGAACCAAAATCTAAAAAAAAGTTGAATATTTCTGGTGAAAAATTTAAAAAAAGTTGAATATTTCCTGATTAAAATCTAAAAAAATATATATTCAAAATTTTAAACAAAAAAATTCAAATATTTTTCAAAATCTATAAAAATTTGAATACTTTTTCAAAACCCGTAAAAATTTGTAAATTTCAAAATCTAAAAAAATTACATTGTATTTTTTTTTTGGTACTTTTGTAGGAACAACAACTTTGCAGGGACCAAGAGCACGTGATGAGTCCCCTCCATTCACCATTATCAATCTTTTGATTCTTCCCAATATCATCATGATTTGTCACTATGGGCACTCCTGATTATCATCTCTCTAGTCATGTCATACCGGTCCAAAATCCTTTTAATAAACTCCTGCTAATTTCACTTGATCACTCCGCCAATGGGCATTATCGGATCTTGATCATTCAACTCTAAATCTTGATTTGCCAAGATTGTCATCCTCATGACTTTAAAAGAAACAATGCTCTGATGGCATATATGCTTTGCATGTTTTGATGCTATTGATTTGTTATGCTTCACATGCTTTGATGATTTATATGCTTTAGGCTATCAATGCTTTGCCTTACTATGTGTGTTCGATGCATTGATCATGCTATTCTTGTTATGACTTTATTCGTTGCTTATGTTTCATTATATCTTGGCTAATGAAATTTTGAGCGTAGGAAGGAGCTCTTAGTCCCACCGTCTGGACATCATCACTCAAGTCTCACGGTGACTGCATTATGTGCTGCATCTTCTTTGTCCCAACATGCTTATTGCTATCACCATCATCTCCCTGTATGCATTTTACTATATGTTACATACGCTACTAAATTATATCAAGGACCATGTGACTTTGGTAAATATGAAATTTGAGTTCCCCTTCATCAAAAATAATGATGATTCCAGAAGCATCTTAGTCGCACAGATAGGCCGTTGAGCCGTCCAAGACTGGGGACGATGGTTCCTTTTTTGCGAGTTGGTGCGTGGATAAACTGGCTTCGGCTTAGTATCAGCTCACAAATTGGTTTCTTGACTCAGTCTGGATAGCTTAACAATATTATCCTTGATTATCTTATATTTTTATTTACTTTATATTTTTCCTTTAAACCCAGCATGTATTCATATATGGATTTGATTTAACTAGGGAAAATCATTCTGATAAGCTGATTTTGAGAGTCAATTGATCACTAATTTCCAAGATATGAGATATTCCATGCCGAATTGTGTCCTCAGTTCGCCTTATTGCCATTTTGGGCTGTTTCCTTGAAAACTCATTTATTTGGATTTCTATCTCTCGTTCAATTCCTTTTCTTTTGATCCACCTTGGCTGCAGCACGTCCACATTGGCCGGTAACCGCTCTCAATGGTGAAATCCATAGGTTTGTGACCTGGGGTACTTCCACTACGCTGGAAGTTGATCGCTCTTTTATCTCCTTTATACTCGCGCGCACACTCCTCTTATCCAGACAATTGTTGCTTTTATTGAATCTCCTCAAGATTGCTTCATCTCGAATTTTTGATTCAATTCTAAACAAGTGATGTTGATTGCATGTCTCATCACACATTGGCATCTACTTTTCAATTCACTCTCACTTCATTCCATTCCATTCTATGTTGCTTCACTTCATTTTATTCCATTCCATTCTATGTCACTCCCTTGCAAAGCAGACGCCAAGGCGGGACAGCTGTAGACACGCTAAAATTGACATTATTGTGAGTATATCTCCTATTGCGCTGCGATGTCCCATTTGACCCTCAAATCGACTTATTTGAGTGGTTTTTCCTCATTTTTCTTGAATATCCAACTTTCCCCAGCTTTCCCACATGTTTTCCCATTTTTCTAGATTTTACTGAGGTTTTTCTCCATTTTTTCGGGCCTTAAATCAATTGGTGGCAGGGACCTAGGCGCCATTTAAATAGCACCCAGGCAGGGGCCGATAGAAAGAGATGGTGCACTCACAATCTCCCCCGCATTTAAGGTATTTATATCGCGATCCCTCCTCTATTTTCATTGTTATATCTTTGAGGCCCTCGCGTCTCTGGCGATCACTCTCCATTAGCATCCTATGCATTCTCCCCTTTTCCCTTCCCTTTCCTATAATTCTTTTTAGTTTTTCTTTAAGTGGATTTCTTTGGATCTATAGCATCATGACTTTATGTTTAAGCCGTTAAATACTCTTGTCCGGCGTCACGGCTTTCCGCCTAAGTCGGTAAATATTCTACATTGGCGTCATTACTTTCCGCTTAAGCCAAGTTGTACGGCGTCATGACTTTATGTCTAAGCTGTTAAATACTTTTGTCCGGCATCACGACTTTCCGTCTAAATCGGTAGATATTCTGCCTTGGCGTCATGGCCTTCCGCCTAAGCCAAGTTGTATGGCGTCATGACTTTATGTCTAAGCCGTTAAATACTCTTGTCCGGCGTCACGGCTTTCCGCCTAAACCGGTAGATATTCTACCTTGGCGTCATGACTTTATGTCTAAGCCGTTAAATATTCTTGTCCGGCATCACGGCTTTCCGCCTAAGCCGACAGATATTCTGCCTTGGTGTCATGGCCTTCCGCCTAAGCCAAGTTGCACGGCGTCATGACTTTATATCAAAGCCGTTGAATATTCTCCCTTGGCGTCACGACCTTACGTCTAAGCCAAGTCATTCGGCGTCATGACTTTCAGTCTAAGCCGACAAACATCGTACTATTGGCCGGAATCGTAGTCCAAACCAATGAACGAAAAGACCCCTCCCTTGGTTTTACACCAACTCCTAATCCCTCTCGGATTCACAACAACATATAGCATTTTCTCCCCACTGCCATGGCATCAGCTACCCACCTACAAAATAGTCAGCATGCGGATGTACTTACTGAGCCCTACAAAAAAATAGTAAAAAAAAGAAAAAAGAGAAAAAAAAAGAAAAAAAAGAGAAAAAAGAAAAAAATGAGCATAACATGGTTTGCTTGATGGCTTGCCTCATGTGCATGCTTGCTTGTAATATAGTATTAATACACTTTCTTCAAATTTCTAAGACCGTATATTTTCTTGCTAAATAATGTTGCCCTGGTTCAGGATATGTGTGCGTCACGGCACATACTAAGGATGAAAAGTCAATTCTCGGTGAGTGCATACGGCTAGGGGAAGAGTCGTAGCTATGTTGCTAGCACAACTCGCATGATACACCCTAGACGAAACTCTCACACCTTGCACGTAATATGAGCAATGGTCCTTAGCCATAGGGACGTCATAAATTATTCTTAACACTTCATGGATGCTCAAATCTCTACACTCGCGTAAAGGGTTACCGTGAGGAAAAAGCTGCCTACCACCTTAAAAATAAAAAAAAAGAAGAAAGAAGAAAAATGATGATAATGATAAGTGGAATGCGAATCCAAGTAGCTGGGAATCCCCACTGAAACAAATGAGGAGATTCGCGTGAAAACGGTGTAGCAAACTCCACCATTAAAATAAAGATGAATCCAAGTAGCTGGGAATCCCCATTGAGACATATGAGGAGACTCCCGTCAAACTGTGAAATCCGTAATAGTATCATATAAAGGATGAATCTTAGTAGCCAGGAATCCCCATTGAGACACATGAGGAAACTCGCGTCGAACGGTGAAATCTAAAATTAAGAAATAAACAAGGGGGGTTGTGCGAAGCTATCAAAAGTCGAGAGCCCCGAATGTATGTGTAGGCAATAAAGTAATCCTCCAGTGTTACTCAGAACGTCTGCACGTCCCTATGTCTAGGGTTCACTACCCATATGATTGCACTTTCACACTATGGAGGAATAGTCCTAGGTGTAGATTGCGATTCATGCTATGTATATGTTCTACGCGACGTCCCCTTTACGTATGCACATCTCCCTTAGTTGTGCTTAGTGAACCACACTCTGTCCGTGAATCATGGGCGCTGTCTTTATCTTATCCCTGATATAGTGGAACAATGCTACATATAGCTATTCTATGCTTGCGATCGTTGAATGCCTGCGTGCTTGGATGAGGCTATAAAAAAAGATAATAAAAATGAATGATGAAATAAAAAATGAATGAATGATGGTAAATAGAAATGGGATAAATAAAAAGAATAAATAATAAAAAGATACAAGCGGGCCATGGGCTACACCTGCGCGTCCCTCTCTTTTGTCCCTCTTTCGCGACATCTGCGGGTGGGGGGCATTTGTTGACACTAAAAATATTCCTAATTTTTTCTAACTTATGCTTCTGCAGGTCTTAAGTTCTGATCGAGTGCTCCTGTGCCGATAGAGAAGAAAAGAAAGAAAAGAAGAAAAAGAATGGCGGAAGCCGAACAAAGATGAGGCCAGAGAAAAAGAAGAAAAGAAAAGAGGCTCGGCTTCAACCGACAACCGCTAAAGCAGGACCTGAGAGCCTGGAAGAATATTAGGGACCATCCCTGAAGGAGCAATCAAAAAGCTACAAATACAAGTGAAGCTGGCCCTGCAGCACAAATCACAGTGCCAAAGGCCATGTCAGTGGAAAACCCGAGTGTCCAAACCAAAGGTACAAACGATTCTGAAACTGGCCGTTCAGCTGCCCAAAGGCTTTACCAATACTTTTCGTAGCAGTTTTACAAAACCGCGATGAGATGAAGGATCAGGACAACTGTCGGAGCCAGTCCGAGGTCCACAGTCCGACTCATACCCGAGCAAACGCGATGGAACAAGCTTATCCAGCCCGCCCCCATTACCGGCGTGCTCCACTTCCCGGCACCCCCTTTCCTAGCGCGCAAAAGCAATGGCGCCCCTTATCCGGTGCGCTATATCCACGTAGGGTAGAGTCACGCCCATCTCCTGCTATTTAAGCCAATCAAAAGAGAAGAAAAAGGGACAAGAGATACATACGAAGAGAGGGATCAGGGAAGAAAAAGAAGAAATCTCAGAGAAGCTAGAGAGGAGGAAAAGAGAGAAGGGTTCCTGGGCGACCATCAGTGCTTCTCTGGCAGGAAAGAGAGGTTCGGGAGAGAAGAGCTGCGGGGGTTTCTGATACCATGTTTCTGTTCCAGATTACAGAGGTGGGTGTCGGAGCGTCTCTCCCACTCTTCTCCCTTCACCTCTCTATTAATATTCTCTCTGTGGGTTTTGTAATGCGCTGGGCGATGATATGAGCCCGTAGTTAGTATATCTTAGCCTCTAGCTTGTCCCCTCTCTACCCCTTTCTGATTCTTGAGCTGCGAATGTAATCGGTCTTGTGCGACAACGCCAAGCCGTATTTATATATGTGATCTCGTCCGATTATCATACTTTATAATGAGCTTCGGGCCTGAATAAGAGCATTGGCATGCGTTTGAGTTCCCTCTCTTTTCTCTGGTTGCATTTAACTTCCAGTATTCCGTGTGTTGTCGTGTGGTTTCCTTCACCGGTGTCGAACGAGCCCTGGTCCTCTCCAAGGCAACATTAAGGTTATACCCCCCTTACCGGGGTTTGTTTTCTCTTCTCACTGGAGTGGTTCCGTCAAGTTCCCTCTCGTTTATCGAGGTTTTTATCTCGAGAAGCACACACATATGTGCTTCTCTGGCTATCTCTGGGATTGCACCATGGTTCATCTGTTCATAATGATGAGTTGGAGAGAACATGGATGTCCCTATAATCTGGGTGCAAGGTTTTCTGATGTAAACAGCTTCCCGTGTGTTACCTGCTGGACGTTCGAGGGTTTGCCCCCTAACCCTCTAAATGCTTACTTGCTAATACTGCATTCCTCTTACCCTGCGTATGGGTCGCGATACTATGTTTTGTTTTCTCGAGGATGACAGTCTGGTAACCCGGGAAGGGGGGGACATTCCCCATGGGCATCTACGTCCCAATCTTCCTCTGAATCACCACCGGATCATAGGGTCATGTCCTTCCATGGCATGTGCCTTTATGGGCCGTCAGGGGGTGAACATCAACAGGGCTTATGGCCCAACATTAAATCCACTGCCCTTAGGGGGACTAGTGGTGACCATGGGTTGTGTGCCCCTCGTAGACTGGCCCTCGGGGTTTCCTCCCTCAATGGTCGTCCCTCTTAATCGTATTTCGGCCCATGGAATACTGGTGCCCCTCATAGGCTAGCCCTCGGAGTCTTCCATCCATTTGGGTCTACTGGCCGCCGTTGTGCCACCCGGTATTAAGGAGCTTACTCTAGTTATGTGAGTATGCCTCCGCTTCTCCCCCGCAATCCTCTGGATATTGGGAGATGCTGCCCGAATTTCACCAGACTCGGTTAATTAATTGCCCTCACAACTTGGACTTATTAAAACATTATTCCACAGTAACATGTTTCCGTGCTTGAGTTTGAACCTCGCACGAGCTCTGACCGCATTTGCAGGGCATCCAAGACTTCAATTCACTCATTAATTAACTTAATTAACATCAAAAGTGCAAACAAACAACTTTATAACTCAAATAGATTGAAAATGGCAAGAAAATGCCCTAAACCGACGCGCTCCTAATCCGGCGCGCCCTAATACGACATGGTACCCCCCGCGCTGGATTAGCTCCACACTCAATCTCATCAAATTTCAAATGGCCTCCACCCGGCGCGGCCTAATCCGGTGCTCCTCGGGCGGACCGTGCCGGTTAAACCCATTCATCTCCCCCGCGCCGTTTTAACCCTATACCTACGCTGCCCCGCGCCGTGGAAAGTTTTACCTACACCTCTCTACACCGTTTTAAGGTGATTTTTGTCCCGCCATTTTAAGGTGATTTCTGTCCCGCCGTTTTAAGGTGATTTCTGTCCCGCCGTTTTAGGACATCGTTCCACACCGTTTTAAGCGATCACTCTCCGAGTGAATATTGACCGCCTTAATGGCGAACAGTGTCCCGATTCTGATATCCCATGGACACATGGAAACCCCTTATAGGTTAGCCCTCGGGGACCGTCCATTTGGGTGTTTGTTGGATTTACGGTTAAAAGCCCATGGAACATCGGCACCCCTTGTAGGCTTGCCCTCGGGGTCTCCGTCCATTTGGGTCCACCGGTCGCCGTTTGGGCTCCCGACATTTAGGAGTCCGTCATCAAGGGCAGACTTCCACTTATGCCCTGCAACCCTTCGGGTCTAGGGGAGATGCTGTCGATTTTTTGCCAGGACATTTGTAAGACCGAAAATAAAATAATAAAAATAATAAATAAAAATAAATAAATAATAAAACAAATAACAAATAAAAATAAAATAAAATAAAACAAAACAAACAAAACCACACCGTTACCCGGCGCGGCCTAAACCGACACAGTACCCCCCCGCGCCAGATTAACTCTACACTCAAAACCATTAAAACTCCAATTGCAAGTAACTGGCACGCCCACATTCTCACCCGCACCGTTTCAAACTTCTCCACACCCCTTTATCAATATATAAAAAAATAAATAGTAATAATAACACCAAAAATGCCGTGCCGATTAAGCCATGCGAACATCCCACGCCGTTTCACATTCTCCTCACGTCGTATTACACCTACACATGCCATTAAAACACGTTATATACACTTTCACCTTGCATATACACGTCCACCCCATCTCCCCCTTATTATATATACATATATGTAAACTAAACAAAAAGACTAACTAAAGAAAGCTCCCACGTGTGCCCATTAACACGTTGCACTCCCATAAATGCATATCAAACAACTATGAACACTAATCACCCACTTAGTTACAAGTTCAGACGTCCAGACCTCCCCATCTCATATCCATATATATGTATACATAAAATGGAGATAAATAATGAAATAAACAAGACACCCTCGTCTAAAAATGGGGGAATAAAAAATTGGTTAAAATAAAATAAACATACAATAAAGAAAGGGATATAAAAAGGGGGTGAAAGTGAGAGATTAAAAAAAAGAAAACAATAAAAACATGATAAATAAATAATGGCTAAATAAATGGCAACAAACAAATAATAAAACAAAAACAATAATAAAAGTGATAAATGAACAAAAAAAATGATGAATGAATAATTGTCAAATAAATGCCAAATAAATGTCAATAAAGGGCATAAAAAAATGCATGCATCCACTGTAAAATAATAATAAAATAAAGTAAAATAAATAAATAAATAATAAATAAAGTGCATTCATGCATTTTAAAAAATAATAATAAGAATAAATAAAGAATAATGAACATGATCATGTCCACTCCGGAGCTCTCCCCTCCTCCAGACCCCGAGTATGGGAATATTGATGACCCCCTGACAGGTCGTGCCTACACCTCGGGATTAATCCCATTATAGCCACGGCATGACCTTGTCCTGGGTCGATAAGCCGTTGAATTCAATTCGTCTTGACCGGATTTTTACCGCATCCCCTTAATTTCCAAATATCAAACTTGCCATACTCGGGTATACATTGTCCCGATAACACACGAGTCTGCCCGAATACGGTCATACTCGGCCCACCTCATGGGCCCATATATATGCACCGTAATGCTATGTGCAGTCTCAAAATAAAAAGACAACGACTAATCGACAGCCCTGCGAGTGACATGGATTGTCAAAGTCTTCCCTAAATTTACAAATAAATGACCAAATAAGCAATAAACAATAATACGGAATGCTACTATTCTG
The DNA here is from genome assembly GCA_022559845.1 of Amorphophallus konjac. NCBI lineage: Eukaryota > Viridiplantae > Streptophyta > Magnoliopsida > Alismatales > Araceae > Amorphophallus > Amorphophallus konjac. The sequence goes on from CM040123.1 coordinate 45,746,652, forward strand.
CATGCCTGCATGATCTGACTCTCCGGTATATCAAATGGTGATTAGCGAAAGGTCGGGTTATGCCCGGCCGGAGGCTTTCACCATGCGTGATGATGGTCCTCGGACCTAGGTTCTCCGCCCTATACCGGGAGCCAGCCTAATAAATAAATACTACCATACTGTGTGCTTGCATGTAATCACATCTTATATATATTCTACGGGTCCCATGGCCTCTTTATTTTGGCGATTAATCAAGGGTTGTCCCTCTGTCGGAGGGGCATAATTAACGCCGTAGCTTTTATGGTACGGCGGGTTTCGGGTCCCAACACGATCACCTATAATCGTCTGGTTAGTCAGACGGTGCGCATAATAAATTTGTCACTCAGTGACTGGCACGCCCTATGCAAATAAACCTTTAATAAATAAATCATAATAAAATATATTTTTTAATAAAATCTATCTCCCACACCTTCCCATCTAGAAGTGAATGTAGATGGAAATGAATCATAAGACGAAGTGGGAAAACCTTGAGGCATTTGGGCTCGCTCTTGGGTAACAAATGGATCGTGGGTCCCATAGTCAAAGAATTGAGAGGTTTGGGCCTGGTCTTGGGTAAAGAATGAAGATTGGGCTGCCATAGATAGAGGGCTCTCATTATAGGCTGACCAAGAGTATGGATTTTCATAATAAGTCAGGCCACGAGGGGTGAGAGATGAGATTTGGTTTGGGCAACCACCTACATAATGGGTCGGGCTAGCCCACACGTGATCATGGTGACTAGGTGGTATGAAGGAGTGTTGATCCATGGCTAGAAATTGATCAAATTTATGAGCCAATGGGTCAAACCTGTCTAATTTGTGTGCCCATTCCATACTCTCTCACCAATTTTTTTATTTTAAATTATTTTTATATTTTTTGAATTATTTTAGTTTTTATTTTCTCTCCCTTTATTGATCTCCTGTTTATTTTATTTTATTTATTTTTTATTTTTGCTAAACACAAACAAGTGACAACCAAATTAACCTGAGACACTTAAGGACAACCTAGGTGTACAAGTTGGGTTTAACAAAGTGACTACAGCACCACTAAAGCCTACCCTCAAGTTCGTTCACTGGATAGGTAAGAGGGTAGTGGGAGGCTCCCCTTACTTTCGCAAGGTCCTAATTAAAAACCACTTGTCCGCTTATAGCGTTTGCCGTTGACCTCTAGCCTTAGACACTAGTTTCAAAAAATGAGAACAGACTCACGTGATACCAAAATCCCAATGTAATCCTAGGGTCGAGTGTACTTGCTTTTATTAGGCTAGGTGATGCAAGATGCAAAGATGGTTATTTTGGGCCAAGGAAGGGTGATGAAATCTCTCTCTTATCTTGCTTAGGGGGTATTGCCCTTAAAGTATTTTGAAATGAGATGCAACAACCAATGTTCAAATAAGGTATTTCAATGCAAGATTAAATGTAAAATACATGAACATGATCTTGACAAAAATTAAAGTGCTCACCTTGTCTCCCGCATTCTTCAAAAATAAAAGGATTGAAAATAACAAAAAAATTAAATAATTAACTAAGATGCAGTCTTAAATGATGCATGTCCTATAACATGCACGTGTGGTTTCTACTTTTGAAATGAAGTCTTTTATTTAAGTTTTATTTTTTTTCAGTAAATGAAGCTACCTAGCCAACAAATTTTTTTTTAAAGATTTTCTAAATTATAAAAGCTAATAAACTGTAGAAAATAAACTAAACCACAATCTAACAAAATACGGAAAATAAACTAAACAACATGAGGGAAGATTGAGACACTTGGATCGTGATCCCTCTTCTTTTATGTTTTTTTATTATTTTATTATTTATTTTTTTAAGGAGACGTAAAAAGGGAGACACACTTCATTTTTTTTCATTTTTTAAAAAGAAAAATAAAGCTTTCAACTCAAAAGCTGTCATCCTCCTCGACAACGGCGTCAAAAAATTGATGCGAGCGGATGCTCATTGTTAAAACACCAAGCACACAATTTCAAAGTTCCGTACTCGTACACATTAAAATTGGAGCGTAGTGGCAAGTACGAGTCGATCCCACGAGGAGATTGAGTTTTGAAATTAAAAACTTTGAATTTCTTTTAGAGAAAAAATAATGAATATTTTCTTTTGATTTTCAAAATTTAAAATAACATGAAATAAATCTTAACATGAATTAAATATATCTAAAGAAATATGGAGGGTTAAGAAAGGGAAATTTAGAAATCTAGAGAGAGAAAATTTTAATCCAACAAAATTAAATATAAAATAGACAAAGTGGGGTAGGGAATTGTGCGGCCGTGGTGTGAGGGTAATAGTATCGTATCCTCGAGCCTTTGAATCACGAGTTTTCAGAGACAACCGCGTGCACTCGACCGGAAGACCCGTTTCTCTTGAGCCGATTTTAGACGAAATTTAGAGGGCATAAGATAAAGAATTTAGAGTGATGAAAGAGGGAGATGGAGAGAGATCATGCTAAATAAGAATGAAAAATTAAATAACAACCTTTCTAGAATTAAACTTAAATTGAAATAAACGTACAAGTGCATAAAAAATAAAATTACAACAAGAATACCAAAATAAATTACACAAGTCTTAAGGTAAAGGGACAACTAGAAAAGGGGAGAGGGAAAGCTTCACTATCTTCTTTGTAGCTACAAAAGCAAGAGGGAGAGAGATAGAGAAAGAAGGATAGAGGGAGTTAGTCTACTCCTAACTATAGAAGAGGAAGAGATTGAGTGAGAGACTACGTTCAAGGGTCAGTTAGTTAGTTCCTTCCAAAGCCTCCTTCGTGCCCTTTTTATAGGGCAAAAATCACCCATTGAGCATGTTCTTTTCCCCTTTAATTGTGACCCACACTCATTAAAAATCTACTTTCGGTGCCAACTTTGGTTACTCTCATTCAATCAACATTGAAGCCAACCACTTTGTTGTGCCAGCCAACGTATTGTGCCATCCATGCGGAGCCCATGTTTGTGTTGTCGGTGGGTGTGTGTAGGAGGGTCCATACATGAGGGAGGGTGAGAGGGAGACGGAGGTGGGGTGTGGCCACGGTGGATGTGGTGGGTGTGTGGAGTGAATGGGACGCCGCGGTGTGTGCGGTGGTGAGAAGGGAGAGGAAGAGGAAGTGGTGTGAAGGTGGTGGGTGAAGGCAGTGGATTGGAGGGGGAGAGCCGATGGGGCTAGAGAGAGAAAGTGAGAGAGAGTGGGTGGATGTCGAAGCAGTGAAGGGGGGTCGAGAGATGGGTCACGGTGGCTGCCGGTGGGACGGTGGCATTATGAGAGAGCAGAGGGAGAAGATGCATGCGGGAGCGGAGGTGCGACAGAGGTGAAAAGTGTGTGAGGAGAGGGAAACAGAGGTGAACAGGGAAAAGAGGGACAACGGTGAGGTCGGCGCTGTAATGGGTGTGCAGGTTAAGAAAGAGTGAAGGAGATGGGCCGCGTGGATGGGGAGAGAGGGAACTATGGCGGTGTTGTGTGCATGTGTAACAGAGGAGGCGGACGGGGTGAGGGAGAGAGCGGTGTTGCCGGAGGTTAGAGAGAGGGTGGCTGGCGCGTGAGGGATAGAGAGGGCATGTAGGGGGGTGATGAGAGAGAGGGACAGATAGAGAGTGAGAGTGGGAGGGGCGTGCGTATGTGTGCGGTGCATTCATGCATGTGTGAGGGTGAGAGATGGAGGGAGTGAAAGTGGGAAATGGGAAGCGGCCGGCGCTGGTGGAGGAGATGGGAGAGAGTGGACGAGAGGCTGGCTGCAGAGGGGGGGTCTCACGAGGGAGGTGAGATGCTGGCAGAGGCATTGGGGGGGGCGACGGTGAGGCGTGTGTGCATAGAGAGATGACGAAGAGGTGGTTGCGGTGCATGGGCTGTGACTATGTGTATGTGGGTGTGGGGAGGAGAGATAGGGTAGGGTAAGGGGGCCGCGGTGGCGGTGGTTAGGAGAAGTGAGAGGCAAGTGTGAAACATGCATGGGGAGAGGGAGGGTGCAGGGCCGTGGGCTCCGTGGTGCTCGCGGCTTGTGCGGAGAGAGGGTGAGCGCGACCGGCGGGGGGGGGCTGTGTAGGGAGGACGTGGGGACGTGGTGGATTCACGACTACGGGTGAGCATGGGGGAGGCTTGGCATGAAGGGCCCGCTGTAAGAAACCAAGGCGGGTTGGCCGCTTGCCTACCTGCGTAGAGAAGTTGCCCACGTGAGAAACCAAGTGAAGGGACACCACTGTTGAGCTCTGCTCTGGTGAACGAAGACTGCCGAGGTGTGGCGTTGCTGGCGGACGGCGGCAGCAGTTGCAGGTGTGCGCAGAAGAGAGAGGCTGCCAGGATTGCTGGTGCCCATCACCGGCTGTTGCTCTGCTCCTACGAATGAAGACTGTCGAGCCCTCCTGCCGTATGCCTGCCATCGTGGGAGCACTGTATACAAAGTTTAGGAAAGTGTAAAAAATTATATTGTAGTCCCTCATGTGAAAATAAATATATTTAAGTATTCTATACTCATGCAATTGTTACTTTTCATGAACACTGAAGTCTAACTTGTTAATTTATGTTTCAAAATTTAAATTGATTACATAAAAATTTCAATTTTGTTTGAGACTAAGATTAACATGGAAAGCTTGCAAAATTAATTACATTAAAGCTTAGAAATGATGCGTGTGATATATATAAAAATATAAAAATAGATACTTATCACCTTTAACTAGTGGCTTCCCCTCGATTTTTAACCGGTGGCCTCCCCATGGCCTTTAACCGGTGGCTCCCCCTTTGCATTTAACTAGTGGCCCCTTCGTTGGGCTTAACCGGTGCTCCCGTTTGCAATTAACCGGTGGCCCCTTCTTTGGGCTTAACCGGTGACTCCTTCATGGCCAATTAACCGGTGGCTCCTCCATTGGGCTTAACTGGTGACCCCTTTCATGCTTTAATCTCTTTCTTGTCTGGCTTTGCACAATGCGATGTTGTCGCTTCCGTGCACATCCATATCACTTTGGGACCATCTCGGACTTCTGTGGATGAGTACCCGCTTAACACCCCGATCATCCTTGGTCCGGGGGAGATGCTGCCGAAATTCCATCAGGGATGCAACTAATGAGAGAAATAAAAGGACTGAATAACTCTAATCATAAAAAGGGATGAACAAATAAAAAGGAATGCATGAACGAAGGAACAATGGACTGATATGGACGGTTGCAATGCATACATCCTAACAAAAGAGAACCAAGGTCACGCATACATTCCAAGCACCATACATGTATAAGGCCTGCATAAATTCCCCATTGGCCCATCATAAACAAGAGGAAGAATAAATGAGAGACTTCTTAGATTTGTTGAAAATCTAAGCATATCATACATTTGCTTCCATATGCACCCTGGGGCTCGCCTCTCTTATGAATATAAACCACACCCCAAGCATATTGCATTCTATGTGTGCTCATATGCCACGATCTTCCGTTATATAAAATGGTGACCCGCAGAAGACCGGGTTACGCTCGACTGAAAGTCATCACCATGCGTGAGCGAAATACTCTGCCACGTACTGGAGATCGTCTTTCTCGAATATGCATAATGAAACCCCTGCTCATGGCATAGGGTCTGTAGAGATCTAGAGCGGGGTGAATAGATCTTTACCCCTAAAAATAACGAGATTAAATGATAGAAGCGGAATACAAAATTTACCAAATCTTGATGGCCAAGGAGATCACAAATTTATCAGCTCAGAGATCAATATCAGTAAGCAGGACAAAGTTATCAATTCAGAGATAAACATCAATAAGCAGAGATATCAGTATATATAGTAACTGACTCAATTGCTAATTGATCTGTTGCACATCAGTGAACCAGAAGAGGTACCTGGCGGAGGTTCGACTCTAGGAGACTCCTCACGCTAGATCATCCACCTTCCAGGTAGGCTTGGCCTACCCTTTGTGTGGCGCCTTTTTATATGCCTTCTCCTAGCTCTCAAATGAGCAAGAGAAGCAGCAATTAATTCAGACAACTAAGCAGAGAGTGAAGCAGCAATCACACATACAAACACAACCACAGACACAAGAGATTTTAGGTGGTTCGATCTCCTTCAGAGATCTACGTCCACCCCTTACTCAACCGAGTAAGGCTTCACTGCTGGGCAACACAGCTTGCCACCGCTGATCCACAGCTTTGGGGAACAAGTTCCCTACAGACGCTGAGCTTTACAGCTTGAGCCAATCAGAGGATTCTTCCTCTACTGTTGGGCAATACAGCTTAGCCCAACCGCTGATTTACAACTTTAACAATCCGCTGACATACAGCTTGAGTAAACGAAGGTTTGCAAAAGTAAATGAAGAAAACTAAGAAGGCAAAAGAATGTAGCTCTGAACTGAGCGAATGTAGCTCTAAATCGAGCAGACTGGTTCTGATTTTGAACCAGGAACAAGGAACATAAAACACAATTACTCACTGAACTTCAATGCCCTACTCTTCCTTAATTCAACCCTTTCTCCTTCCAACTGATTAGCCTTACTCAGGAATCTTCTTGCTGGATGCTCACACTTCTTCCCTCTTGACAATCTCCTTCTCTCAATCTCTTCAAGCTCTCTGCTCTTTCTTCATCTATATATTCGAACTGGGCGATCGGCTCTCCTTTTATAGACTATAGGAACTAGGCGCGTGGTTGCCACAATTCCCACCTAAAATTCAAGCAGATCTGATCCAGAACTTTCCATGTGTCACCATCACATTGCCGCTGCTTTACACGTGGCAAGATCCCCTGGTATCAGCCTGCCTTGGATCACGTGCTGATTACCTGGTACTTAAATTCCACGTGAGATGAGCCGCAAGTTGCTAAGTTAGTGCTCGATCATATAGCTGACCTGGCAGAATATCAGACATGTTATACGCCATTTGATAATATACAAAGACCTAAAAACATGCACTGACTTGTAGCAAGAGTAAACACGACATACACTGACCTATGTCTGCATAAGACACATCATGCACAGACCTTAAGTGTGCGAGATAAAAGCCAGCACTGACATTACATGCATGAAACACTCAGCAAGCACAGACCTTGTATGAGTTGAACCAAGGAATGCACCGACGTTGTGTGTGAAACAACGAAGTATGCACAGACCTAACGGTGTCAAGGCAACTGTGCTCAGACCTGTCCTGGCAGATGTGCTCGGACCTCAAATCGCATGTCTACGGTCATTGCACAGAATGTGCACTAACTTGTGTGTGCACGATGCAGGATGTGCATCGACCTCCATTTGCCTAGAAAGAAATATGCACTAGCAAAACTTGCACCGAGGCAAGGAATGCACATACCCTATTTTGCCCCAAGGCAAAACTTACATCGAGACAAGGAATGCACAGACTATGATCCTATGAAACCAAATATAGCATCGACCTGCTACTATGTATATGCCTTAGATGAATCATGAGACACATGCATGCATTGATATGTAGAATAAGACGCAATTTATGCATTGAGACACATATGCACATGAGACGCGATATGAGACACAAGACCATAAAATAGCACCGACCGCATGAGCCAACGCTTGCACCGTAGCATGAGACGCAAATATGAAACACACAAGTGCATGAGACGCAAATGTAGACGCACTAACTATGATTGAGCAAGTAATGCATCTAGCACCGTCCTGGAGATATTTGTGCACAGACTTTTTGTGAGGGAGGAAAACATGCACAGACTTATAGAAGACTATACTAACACTGACTAAGTTGATTTCATCAAAATAATCAATGCTACAGGCATCAATACAAAATCAATAGTGAATTCAGTAATTCAACCTAGTCAATTAAACTGATGCCAGTCAATCAAAACACACAGACTCCTAACAGCTCCTAATAGAAATTATGTCGAGAGGAGTCAGATTATACTTCCCCAGACATCATCAAATCAAGAGGCACAATAATCTCCCCCTTTTTAATGATGGCAACAGTTTATATTAGATGTATTTTGATGAATAGCATTCAGTCCAGACATGTGGTCTTTTAACATGCAATGCAGGCTAATGCAGATGAACATGCAGACATAATGCAACACAATGCCAAATGACCTATGCAGCACAGTATCAAATGCCAAATGCCAAAGTTTGAAACCAAAATACAGACAGGTCTCTCCCCCTTTGACATCAGCAAATAGGAAGGGAAGTAGATAGAGAGTAGACTCAGAAATGATCTCCCCTTTTTGCTACGATAGATATACACTCCCCCTTCTAATGTAATCTCCCCCTTTGACAACAACAAGGAAGAAAAGTTATCACTAGGAGAATAACTCAGAGAAGTGGAAGTGGAAGTATGCCAATAGAGAGAAATCTGATTGACACCCTGTTTAATAGTTCAGAACTAAGCATTACAAAGCTCTGAGTCTTCAGATATATGAATCAATACAGTGTATTCTTGATAGATTTCTAGTTTAAAGGTGATAAAGCTTAGAATCCATATACTTCATTCATTGGATAAGTTTGTTGTTCCTGATAATATCAATAAACCAGTATCACATTAATCTTGTGAGAAATGTTTAACTGTATCTTACTCTCGAAAAATCAGTGATAATTTTTGGGAGTGACCAAGGTATGTATTGAAGTTAAACAATATGACACATTTGAATTTTATTTGAGGAACAGTATTTTAACTATATGAACCAAGTAGTTTGCGGCACTTCATGACATAAGTGTTTTCCATTTCTTTGATGGAGCACTTAGTTTCTCAGCGCTTACAATTTTTTATCATATGATCAGAGATAATCTGAGCCACTTCATGACTTAAGTATTCTCCATTTCTTTGATGGAGCACTCAGTTTCTCGGTGTTTACTCAGTCATTGCTCTGCCATTTTTATTTTTCATACGGTTGGTTTACTGTCCTTTTTATTTTTCAGAAAGACTTGTTTAAAAACAATACACACACTCAGTTTTCTCTACAAATATTTCATCAATTTAGCAGATTTCAGATACAAGAAAAACTTTATCAAGTATGTAACGAGATAAGGGTTGAGAGCGATTATCTGTTATCAACATTCCTATTTACTGAATGCAGTCTCTTGATTCTAAAGATTATTAAATTTAAACCATCAGTTCATTCAAGAATCAAGCAAGATTCATATAATAGAAGATGTCTGATTTCTATTGCTTAAAAATTTGAACTTATTATCAGACTGTCATTATGTCAGAACTCAAAATATGGAATGATGATATGAGATCTCACAAAATTTGTATCAGAACTAGCAAGTTGTATGAGAGAAAAATAAGGTCTGAACTCCAAAGGGGTTGGAGAAGTGGAGATCCGAGTGACAAACAGATAGACATGCTCAATACTCCCCCTGACATTATGCAGCAAGCACAGAAGTTTTCTTAGTCTTAGAAAACTCCCCCTATCTATATGCATCTTATTTAATTATTCAACAACAGTTAGCATGTATTTCTAGACATACCATCATGAAGTAGAATGCAGTGCAATCATCTGTCCTACATACATGATTGTACAGAAATTTAGGTGCGAATGCATGACATGTAGTGAAGTCCAATTAAATGAAATGAAATGTAGTGCTGAGACACACTATTGATTCAAGGTACTTGGTGAAGATTAATCCTCAACACATGGTTATGGGCTTTCAGACAGACTAAATCTGTCATTCCATCTCATAGCATTTGAAAAACCTCTAAAATCAAGATACCTAATGTATGAATTTAATGAAGTGATCACAAAACAAGATATGAGTTTTTATTCACAAACAATTAACAGACAATCATTGAACAAATCAGATCATTTATTCAGAGCAGTGAGTTGAGACTAGTTTGTTCAAAGGATTTATTCAAACATGGATTTTCAGACAGACAAATCATGAGCCAATTTCAGTCAGATCAGTAGATTTATTCCAAGGCAGACAGACATTCACAAATCATATCAGAAGATTTATTCAAAAATGAAATTGAGATTAATTATCATGCTGAAATTTACATAAACCTAATTCTCTTCTTAAGAATTTAAATCTCTCATTAACTAGAGGATTAGTAAATATATCAGCTATCTATTTTTCAGATTTAATGAAATGCAATTCAATTTCATTTTTATTTACCTCATCTCTAAGAAAATGGTGTTTGATTTCTATGTGCTTAGTCCTAGAGTGATGAACAAGATTTTTAGTGAGAGATATAGCACTAGTATTATCACATAAAATTGGAATGCATCCTAATTTTATTTGATAATCAATAAGTTTGTGCTTGATCCAAAGTACCTGGGCTGCACAGTTTCCAGTTGCAACATATTCTGCTTCAGCTGTAGATAGAGCAACAGTGTGTTACTTTTTAGAAGCCCATGTTACCAGACAACCACCTAGGTAGTGATAGTACCCACTAGTGCTTTTTCTATCTACCCTGCACCCTGCATAATCTGCATCAGTGTAGGCTATGAGATCTAGCTCACACTTTGCAGGATACCAAAGTCCTAGTTCTAGGGTGCCTGATAGATACCTAAAAATCCTCTTAACAGCACGCAGATGTGACTCTTTAGGACTAGCCTAAAACCTAGCACACAAGCATACAGAAAACTGAATATCAAGCTTAGATGCTGTGAGGTAAAGAAGGGATCCGATCATACCTCTGTATAACTTTAGATCTACTGATTTACCTTCTGGGTCACCATCAAGGCTGGTTGAGGTGCCCATGGGTGCAGCTATTGCCTTGAGATTTTCCATTTGATACTTTTTCAGCAGGTTCTTTATGTACTTTGACTGATTGATAAAGCTTCCTTTAGATGTCTGAATAACCAGCATACCTAAAAAGAATTTCAATTCTCCCATTAAGCTCATCTCAAATTCAGTTGTCATAAAAGCAGAGAATTCCTCACACATGGTTGGTTTAGTTGAACCAAATACTATATCATCTACATAAATTTGTGCAACAAGAATATCTTTGTTGCTTACCTTTGTGAACAATGCCTAGTCAACTTCACCTCTAGAAAAACCCTTACCAGTGAGCAAGGAGCTCAGCCTGTCATACCAGGCCCTGGGTGCTTGTTTCAGTCCATATAAAGCCTTTTCTAACTTGTACACATGATCTGGAAAATCAAGACATTCAAAGCCTTGAGGTTGTTTAACAAATACAACCTCCTTTATTAGACCATTCAAAAAGGTAGATTTATTATCCATATGTTGCAATTTTATTCCCAGGCTACAAGCAAAGGCTAGAAGAATTCTGACAGCCTCTAACCTGGCGACAGGAGCAAAAGACTCCTCAAAGTCTACCCCATACTCCTGGTTGTACCCTTGTGCAACTAGCCTAGCTTTATTTCTAACTATCTTTCCCTGCTCATCTGTTTTATTTCTGAAAACCCATTTAGTGCCTATAATAGAGCCATGAGAAGGTTTTAGAACTAGGTGCCATACCTTGTTCCTTTCAAGTTGGTTCAATTCCTCATGCATGTCATTTATCCAATGTTCATCTTTTAATGCACTATTTATGTCCTTGGGTTCTATCTGTGAGACTAGAGCAAAAGAGTTTAATTCATTGTCTATTCTAAAGTGTGATCTAGTTCTAGGGGGTTCATTCAAATTACCAATAATATTTTCAAGAGGGTGATATCTAAGAACTGTAATATTGGTAAGATGATTACATGTTCCTGCATTTACCTCCCCCTGACCTCTAGACCCACTTGTCTCACCTCCTTCTGCTGGTTCAGGATTTTCTTTTACTTTATCCTCTAGAATATCATCATTAAATTTGTCCCTGCAGAAGCCAGTTTCAGAATTATTTGAAAACTCATCAAAGATAACATGTGGTGATTCTTCAACAATTTTAGAGTTCAGATTGTAAATTCTATAAGCTCTGGATTTTTCAGAGTAACCTAGAAAAATTCCAGGTTCACTTTTAGGTTCGAATTTGTCAAGATCTCTCTTAGAATTTACATAAATAAAACATTTGCAGCCAAATACCTTGAGATGTGCTATTGAAGGTTTCTTACCTTTTAAAATTTCATAAAAAGTTTTGTGAGTAGAAGGTCTTACCATGGCCCTGTTGATGATATAACATGATGTGTTCACTGCCTCGACCTAAAACCTTCTAGGTAGGTTACCTTCTGCCAGCATCATCCTTGCCATTTCAACTAAAGTTATGTTTCTTCTTTCTACTACTCCATTTTGCTCTAGAGTCCTTGGGGAAGAGAACTTGTGGTTGATTCCATTGTTCCTGTAGAAATCATCAAATTGTGAGTTTTCAAACTCACCACCATGGTTAGACAATATATTCAGAATTGAGTGCTCACCACCCTGATTTATTTTATAGTAAAACTCTTCAAATTCAGCAAATGCATCATGTTTATATGCTAAGAAGAATACCCATGTAAACCTAGAGAAGTCATCTATTAACACATAGCCATATCTCTTACCAGATAAGCTGGCTGATCTAGATGGTCCAAATAAATCCATATGAACTAGCTCAAAAGGTTTTGAGGACATGCTTTCAGTTCTGAGTTTAAATGATTTCCAAGTTTGCTTACATTGAATACACACTTCACAGATTTTACCATTCTTCTTAAATGTATTTTCAGGGAGGCCCTTAACCATGTTGTGTTTATTCAGTTTGTGCATCACAGTATAGCTAGCATGACCCAGCCTGCGGTGCCAAAGACTGGCTGTGTCATCCTTGCTAATTGTGAGACATAGACTTGAATGTGCTTCATTATCTAAATCTACCATGTAGATATTATTGACCCTCTTACCAATGAATTTAACAGTTTCAGAATTTGGTTCAAAAATTGTACATGCAAGAGAATCAAATATAACCTTATGCCCTTTATCACACAGCTGGCTAATACTAAGAAGGTTATAGGCAAGTCCTTCAACTAATAAAACTTCCTCAATGCAGCAAGAAGAGTTCTTACCTACTTTACATGTTCCAATAATTCTTCCCTTGGTATTACCTTCAAAAGTAACATGACCACCATTCTTTTCAGCTAGCATGCAAAATTTTTCCTTGTCCCCGGTCATGTGCCTCGAGTAGCCACTATCAATATACCACTTATTTTGTCTGGCTGCCAGGCATACCTGCAAGCAGAATCAAGCATAAAATTTTGGAACTCAAGTCTGTTTGGGCCCCAAATAAGCATTCATCTCATGCAAACATGATACAAGTTGTTTTGGTAACCACACTTGACTTTGTTTCTTCATATTCAGCTTGGTCTGTTTTTTCTTGTTATCTCTGATTTTATGAAATTGGGTTTGAGGTGTTCCACTTTTCTTTTTAAGCTCATTCTGGAATTGTCTTTGCCAGTTACCAGTCCAATGGGCATTAGAAGTAGCATGTACATAGGGAACTCTGGACTGATTGGGCATGAATTTGGCAAAGCCATGAAAGCTCTGGCTTCCAAGGGTTTTGTGCTAGGGATGCACATAAGAATTCAAAGAGTGAGTTTTATACCTTGATCTAGCATAGAAAATTCTTTGGTTTTTCCAATCAGAGTAGTGGTGATAAGAGTTTTGAAATGAAGAATGGGGTGAGCCATTATGATAGGAACTTTCATCAGAGTTTCCTCTTCTAAGACCATAAGTGCTAAAAACATTGTACCCAGAATGCATAAAGGTGGGTGCAGGTTTGAAGTTGCCTTGACCTTTCTGTTGAAACTGAGCTACTTGGCCTTGGGGCTTCTCTGAGTTTTTGTTTCAGCTCCCTGACCCCTAAACTGAGCTTTGGTCTGAGGTGAGGTGGTATATGAACATGATCCCTTAGACATCTTTATCTTCTCTTTTCCCTTGTCCTTGATACTGGGCTTGGTTTTCTTAACATTTTCAATCTATTTTTCTTTCTGGATTTGTTCAGATGTCATCTTTATTAAGGGCTGTGATGTTCTCTTTTCTGCCACAAAAGAGATGGTTCTGACATCAAAACTTTTCTGATTGGATGGATTAAAGCCTAATCCTTCCTTCCTGAAATTAACTCTAGTTCCCAAGATAGCATTAAGATTTTATGAACCCTGTGTCATTTTTTCTAGGGTTTTCTATTTTTCTTGGTTTTCATTTTCCAAATTTTCAATGACCTTTTTCAGATCCGAATTCACTCCATTGACAGCCTCATATTTTTCAGTGATTATTCCAGTTTGGTCTCTACATTCTTGCAACTTTATTTTGAGCTCGTCAATGAAGTTTTTCAGTTCTTCATTTTCATTTTTCAGATCATTCAAAAGAATTTCATTATTTTCAGTTTCATCAAGAGAGTTTTTCAGTCTGAGATTTTCCATTTCCAAACATGAAAATTTATCATTTAGAGTAGTATATTGAGCTAATGAAGTAATTTTCCTTTTCAGATGCCTATTTTCTTTACGTACTTCATCATATTTATCAAGCAGTTCAGTATATGCATCTTCCCAATCACTGTGAGAGAAATTATTGAAGGGAGAGATTACCTCATCATTTTCTTCATCACTTTTGGCCATGAGACACAGCTTGTCTTCCTTCTCACTTTCAGAAGAGTTACTCTGACTTTCCTCCTCCTCGTCGCTCCAGGTACTCACCATGGCCTTCTTTTTGTTGCCCTTCTTTCTATTCACATTTTCTTTCAGCTCAGGACAGTCAACCTTGAGATGTTCTGCCTTCCTGCAATTATAACAAACAATTTCATCAGAATTCTTAGCAAAATCAGATTTATGTTTTGACTGTCTCTTTCCTGAATAATGTCTTCTTCTATTCCCTTTCCTTTCCTGTCTAAGAATTCTTCTAAAGCTCCTGGTCAGCATAGCAAATGGATCTTGATCATCTCCAGAGCTGCTGGAGGTATTGTCACTAGATGACTCCTTTTTACTAGAAGTAACCTTAAGCGCCAGGGGTTTCCTTTTCTTCTTGGGCTCCTCAATATTCTTCAGATTTATCTCATATGCCATGAGAGATCCTATAAGTTCATCCACGGTAGTAGCAGCAAGGTTCATGGACTCCTCCATGATAGTGGCCTTAGTGTGCCAGATAGGTGTCAAGGACCTAAGGATTTTCTTGACTAGCTCATATTCAGTGTAAGTCTTACCCAAACTCCTTAAGCTGTTAATGATTACCATCAATCGAGCAAACATTTCGGAGATGGACTCATCATGCTTCATCCTGAAGGCCTCGTACTCAGTCATTAGCATATTGACCTTGGTTTCTCTGACCTGAGAAGTTCCCTCGTAAATAACTTCTAATTTATCCCACATTTCCTTAGCGGTAGTGCAAGAAGATACTCTGGAAAACTCGGTAGGATGAAGTGCACACTGCATAGCATTTACAGTGCTCCAATTCAAGGTGCACCTATGAATCTGCTCCTTAGTCCAGACTTCCTCATCAGGGGGAAGTTCAAAAGGACCTTTACTAACAATCTTCCATATCTCATAGTTCTTGGCTCTCAAGAAAACATGCATTCTACTTTTCCAATAAGGATAGTTCGAGCCATCAAAGTATGGTGGCTTGGTGGTCGAGTGACCCTCAGCAGTTAACCCTCTAGAATCCATATCTAACCTTTCTAGGATGTGAATCCTTTAATAGAGAGTTAGGCTATGATACCAAGTGTAGAGATCTAGAGCGGGGTGAATAGATCTTTACCCCTAAAAATAACGAGATTAAATGATAGAAGCGGAATACAAAATTTACCAAATCTCGATGGCCAAGGAGATCACAAATTTATCAGCTCAGAGATCAATATCAGTAAGCAGGACAAAGTTATCAATTCAGAGATAAACATCAATAAGCAGAGATATCAGTATATATAGTAACTGACTCAATTGCTAATTGATCTGTTGCACATCAGTGAACCAGAAGAGGTACCTGGCGGAGGTTCGACTCTAGGAGACTCCTCACGCTAGATCGTCCACCTTCCAGGTAGGCTTGGCCTACCCTTTGTGTGGCACCTTTTATATGCCTTCTCCTAGCTCTCAAATGAGCAAGAGAAGCAGCAATTAATTCAGACAACTAAGCAGAGAGTGAAGCAGCAATCACACATACAAACACAACCACAGACACAAGAGATTTTAGGTGGTTCGATCTCCTTAAGAGATCTACGTCCACCCCTTACTCAACCGAGTAAGGCTTCACTGCTGGGCAACACAGCTTGCCACCGCTGATCCACAGCTTTGGGGAACAAGTTCCCTACAGACGTTGAGCTTTACAGCTTGAGCCAATCAAAGGATTCTTCCTCTGCTGCTGGGCAATACAGCTTAGCCAACCGCTGATTTACAGCTTTAACAATCCGCTGACATACAGCTTGAGTAAACGAAGGTTTGCAAAAGCAAATGAAGAAAACTAAGAAGACAAAAGAATGAAGCTCTGAATTGAGCGAATGTAGCTCTAAATCGAGCAGACTGGTTCTGCTTTTGAACCAGGAACCAGGAACATAAAACACAATTACTCACTGAACTTCAACGCCCTGCTCTTCCTTAATTCAACCCTTTCTCCTTCTAACTGATTAGCCTTACTCAGGAATCTTCTTGTTGGATGCTCACACTTCCTCCCTCTTGACCTTCTCCTTCTCTCAATCTCTTCAAGCTCTCTGCTCTTTCTTCATCTATATATTCGAACTGGGCGATCGGCTCTCCTTTTATAGACTACAGGAACTAGGCGCGTGGTTGCCACAATTCTCGCCTAAAATTCAAGCAGATTTGATCCAGAACTTTCCATGTGTCACCATCACATTGCCGCTGCTTTACACGTGGCAAGATCCCCTGGTATCAGCCTACCTTGGATCACGTGCTGATTACCTGGTACTTAAATTCCACGTGAGATGATCCACAGGTTGCTCAGTTAGTGCTCGATCATATAGCTGACCTGGCAGAATATCAGACATGTTATAAGCCATTTGATAATATACAAAGACCTAAAAACATGCACTGACTTGTAGCAAGAGTAAACACGACATACATTGACCCATGTCTGCATAAGACACATCATGCACAGACCTTAAGTGTGCGAGATAAAAATCAGCACTGACATTACATGCATGAAACACTCAGCAAGCACAGACCTTGTATGAGTTGAACCAAGGAATGCACCGACGTTGTGTGTGAAACAACGAAGTATGCACAGACCTAACGGTGTCAAGGCAACTGTGCTTAGACATGTCCTGGCAGATGTGCTCGGACCTCAAATCGCATGTCTACGGTCATTGCACACAATGTGCACTGACTTGTGTGTGCACGATGCAGGATGTGCATCAACCTTCATTTGCCTAGAAAGAAATATGCACTAGCAAAACTTGCACCGAGGCAAGGAATGCACAGACCCTATTTTGCCCCAAGGCAAAACTTGCACCGAGGCAAGGGATGTACAGACTATGATCCTATGAAACCAAACATAGCATCGACCTGCTACTATGTATATGCCTTAGACGAATCATGAGACGCAGACATGCATTGAGGCGCAGAATAAGACACAGTTCATGCACTGAGACACATATGCACATGAGACGCAATATGAGACACAAGACCATAAAATAGCACTGACCACATGCGAGCCAACGCTTGCACCGTAGCATAAGACGCAAATATGAAACACACAAGTGCATGAGATGCAAATGTAGATGCACTGACTATGAGTGAACAAGTAATGCATCTAGCACCGTCTTGGAGATATTTGTGCACAGACTTTTTATGAGGGAGGAAAACATGCACAGACTTATAGAAGACTATACTAACACTGACTAAGTTGATTTCATCAAAATAATCAATGCTACAGGCATCAATACAAAATCAATAGTGAATTCAGTAATTCAACCCAGTCAATTAAACTGATGCCAGTTAATCAAAACACACAGACTTCGAACAGCTCCTAATAGAAATTATGTCGAGAGGAGTCAGATTATTCTTCCCCAGACATCATCAAATCAGGAGGCACAACATGGTCCTTGCTGGCTTTCCCTAAATGAGATCAAGAATCTCCTGCACAGATAAAGTCTAGAACCTATCATGCATCTTCTTCCGCATATACAGACTCCGTACCAATATGAGCTCAAATAAAATCCCATGTACATATCAAACTCCACCTTATTTTCCTGCTGCATTGTTTTTATGGATAGACACCAAAAAAATGAAAAGAGCCTCATGGGTTCGTCACAAACAAAAAAATGAGCATTTCATAACCCCTTTTGCCTTGAGTCCCATGCACGACAAGTGCTTAACAAACCCCCCCTGCATACAAACCCCTCTACTTCACAAGCAGAGCCCATAACATGAACAAATATGTCAAAAGATCAAGCAGACGAAATTTTTGCCTCTCGCACATTGCAAGTCCACTTGCGCTCCCCCCAGGTCGATTTGCCCACTGCGTCGGTCGACCGAACAGTGCTTTCGGTCAACCGACTAGCAGCTGCGTTGACGCAGCCACTGGCTGTGTTGACCCCTTTAGTAGGCCGCCCTACCTCTGGGACGCTCGATCGACCGAACCCCCCCCTCACTTCAAAAAAAAAAGAAAACAAAGAGAACGCCTTGGCCCTTCTGGCGAAGTCGACCCCGCCTGAGGTGGAGTCGACCCAGCCTTAGGCAGGGTTGACCGTGCCTCAGGTAGAGTCGACCCAGCCCAAGGCAGGGTCGACCCTACCTTAGGCAGAGTCGCCCAACCTTGGGCCAGGTGATAAGAAGGATATAATAATAAATAATATTGATAAAGAAAAAGAAATAAATAACAAATAGTAAGAAAAGGGCCATGATAATGCAATAAAAAAAATGTTAAAGAACATGTAAATGGAATAAAATCCATACTCAAATGGAATCAAAGCTAACAAGATAAAAATGCAAAACATGTATCTATTGATGTGCATTTCGGAGACCTCATCTCCTCTAGACTTCGGACATGGGAACATATACAGTGCCCACGCAAGTCGTACCTGGATCCCGGGGGTCACCCCGTCATGATCATGGCCTTATCCTGCATCGGGCCAATAACCCATCAAAGTCGGTTTGTTCCCACCGCGAATTGATCCCGCTTCTCTTGGCATCAAACATTGAGTTTGCCGTTCCTATGGCATATACTAGCACACACTCCGTGTACATTCTGTACGCGTTTCGATCCGGATTAACATCCAAATATTAAACGGTCGGCGATGGACCAACAATGATTTGAACTCATTTTGTTGTTCTCACCCTAGCATGGGGGGGGGGGGGGCGCATTCACAATAAAAAGGGATATGAGTAAGCATATGAATGAAAAACAACAGACAAATGAATAAATGAGCTTGCATATGCCAATGTCAAGTTTTCGCTCTTATTTCCGTTACTTATGCTTTTAGCATAATTCTCTAGGCCGTAGGGCCCTTTTTCCTGGCGACTAATAAGTAACGCCGTGGCCTTCATGGCACGACGGGTTTGGTCCCGACCCGAATTTGACTTTTGTCTGATCAGTCGGATGGCGTGCAGCAATGGCTCCCTCAGAGCCCGAATAAACTGTCACTTTGTGACTGGCACACCCACGCACTAAATAAACCAAATAAATGAAAAAAACAAAATAAATGAATAGACAAACGAATAAAGAATAGACGTCCAAAAAGTGCGTCCACAAGTTTGACACGTCCGGTGGGACCGAAACCACCCTTCATCTCCTCGCCAGGACTAAGGGCCCTACGGCCCCCTTCTTGAAATACTAATTGTTTAATCTGCAATTACAGAGTTGCATTCCGAAGATCGTGAAGGCTGTGACGTTTGGACCTCTTGTTGTTGCCAACCATGCCACTCATGGCTATTTGGCCGTTCCAATCAAGTTCGGCGACTTCCCGCCGATTGTGGGCTTCCCCAACATTTTGGGGGTATCCTTCATGGAGCTCCTGGATGTCCAGAAGATGGAGCCGGGCACCGTTGCAGAGGCAACCTCGACTGATGCTACTGCGGTGGGCTGCTATGTTCACCACATTTACTCCCACACCTCCGCCAACCAGAAGCGCACCCTGGCTGCCAGGAGGAGGCCAAGAGGAGTCCCGACACATTGCCAAGTCGGCTGTCTACTTCAGGCAAGTCCATGCTCATTGGAGGAGTGAGAGTATTTATGAATGGCCGCCATGCCCGAATTACGCTCGATAGGGTGGTTGCAACCATGCCGGTGCGCAATTCCTTTGAAGCACTAGCCCAAATCGAGATGGACCATTCTGTGTCCAAGACAAGAGGAGGGCTGACCCCAAAACCAACCAAGCTCAAGCAAATCTGGGTGCCCAAGGGGACCCGCGTTGTCCTCACCATCTGGGGAGAATCCGTGAGGGTCCACCAAAGAGGACCAAAGAAAGATATAAGGGTTGAGACGACAGCACTAGTTCATCCCTCGCCGGCATCTACTACCCATGCCCAGTCGGGAGAGCTGTCCTACCATCGCAACCATTGCTGCAAGAAGGCCTGTTTAAGGCACTCTGATCACACGCTCCGAGTGCAAAATGGAAGCCCCCAAGCCTTCACTTGCAACACGGTTGGAGTGACGGGCCACTACGGGACTTCGTCTGTAGAGGCTGTAGCTGAGACGGTGCAGGCCTGCATCGAAGAACCCGATGCATATTTGATCATGATGACTGTAATGTGATCACCATTGAAGATGACGGTGAGGGACCAGCGCAAGCTTCAAATGTTCCAACGGAAGGGCAAGGTCATGCTTCAGCTCCTCTATGCCCGATCCGGCTACCATGATGATGCTGCTGCAAAAATACCAACAAGAATTAAGTTGAGACGCTGAAGAAGCAACTCAGCGAGATGAGCGTACATGCCCCGGCCCTGAAGTAGGTCAAGATCCCTCTTGAAACCTTACAGCGAGGTGCTGATGAGTTTGAAGCTTTCCCCCCTGATAATGGCTTCTCAGCTGGCTCATGAGTACACTGGGGGCATGACCCCAACACCGCAGCTTGCTCCTCAGCATCAAGGAGCTGCTACTATACCTCAACCAACAGTGCTGATGTCGTCGCTGAAGCAACAAGCTCAATTCTGTCCAAGTCCGGTTGACCCGGTAATAATGAATAATCGAAAAGAAGCTGGCAGACCGAGGTGGTGATGATTATGCCTCGTTCGATGTATACAAGGTGCCATATCCGGCCCACCATGCTGTCAAAAGGCTACCTCCCGGCATCAACAAGCCGTCGAAGTTTGATAAATTCAATGGACACAGTTCACCGAAGGGGCACATAGCCTACTACATCAACGTGATGGGCGATTTGGCGATCGATGAATCCTACTTGCTAAAATTCTTCGGGTCGTCGCTGACGGGACTCGCTTTCAAATGGTACTTAAATTTGCCAACTGGAGCAATCAATGATTGGCCTGACATGCAGCGGTAATTTCGAGAGCGGTTCCATGTCGCCGAAAGGGAAGTGACAGTTGCTGAACTCTATGCCTCCAAGCAGAAGAGTGATGAGATAGCTTTGGACTATATTAAAAGATGGCGGAATCTCAACATGAGGTGCAGGCATCCGCCACATCAAGAAGACGTAGTTCAAATCTGCAAATAAAACCTTAGGCGTGAGATCCTTGAGAAGATGATCGGGGTTGAGATTAGGTCTTTTGATCGGTTAAACAATGTGGTGGCCGAGATTGAGGCCTTCTTCTCCAGCGGTTCCTCTGCACCCACTATTGTAGGCCAGAAGGCCAAGTCTGCTGATAAACGACCAGTGCCAAAGGAAGTTTACACGATTGACTTCAAGGCGTTTGAGTCGCAGAAGAATAAAGATAAAAGGGTTGCCAAACCTCCCCTTGCTGAGCCCGATGAACAACAGGAAGACCCGTCTTTGCGGACCAAGATGAAGAAACTTTACTCCTTCCCCAAGGAGAGGACCCGGGTCCTGTTTGAGTGGGCCACTCAATACAACAAAGTCACTCTTCCAGAACCGAAGAGACCGGGAGATGCTAGAAGAAAAGATGATCCCCGCTTCTGCCCGTATCACCAGATCATCGGGCATTCTATTGAAGATTGCTACCCATTCAAAAATGCTATTGAACGGTTAATCCGGAGAGGGGAGCTGCAAATGGGAGACTACAAGGTTGATCATTCACACCCTCATGAATTGCCCGATCTGAAAAGGGCAGTCAATATGATATCCTGGTGCCATCAACTACCAGAAGGACAAATGCCGACCGCACAGGGGAATAAAAAGAAGAAGCTGAAGAATAAAGGGAGGAGCATTGTTCTCTCTTGTAATACATTGCCTACCTCACCCGGTACAAGCTGAGCTGTTGAAGAAGAAAATGAAGAATTATGTTGTCCACCGCCTGATAAAGAGGCACACTATCACACCCCTCCTCTATGTGAGGGTAAGGGGGCAAGAATGCCAACCTTTGAGGGGCGGGTCGCTTCCGGCAACAACGATAAGTCACCGCTGGCTCCGCTTAAAATTGATACGGAAGGCAACACTTCTGGCTATCCCCAACCTGACCCCGCCGTAGTAGTGGAGCTGTATCAAATGCTTCAAGTAGTTGAAGTGCTGAAAAGTGTTGAGCTATGGTTTTGATGATAACTAAACTTAGTGTGTATTGCTATGGTTTTGATGCTAACTACACTTCATGTGTGATTATGTGAATGATAATAACTAAACTAAATGGTTGATTGTTCATATCGATTGGTTGAATATGATTGAGTTGAACATGTGCATTGAATGCTTCCTATGCATACTTTTCATGGAGCTTGGTTACATGATGCATTCATATTGGACAAATGCATATCTATTGATCTTGATCTTTAGTCAATCATGTTTTCAAAGTGTTCACTTGTATATGTGCATGGCTAAATTGCTCTCATACTTTGCTCACTTGCATAGAAATAATTCTTACCTTTAGCTTAAAGCTTTTATGGTTCAAGTGTTTGTATGCCCCTTGAACATGGGCTTTCATGTATGCATTTCATACATTTATCATATTGATTATTAAGCTAAAGTTCTAAACATTTTTATCATGGTTTTGTAGGTTAAATTCTTTGTATAATCCCTCCAAGATCAAAGGAGCTTGATGCCACAAAGTTTGGAAGGGTTGTAATGGAGTTTGGGGGTGAAATCTTAAAGTCAGGAATTTACCTGTAGCTATTGGTCGACACTGTAGCTAGGTCGACACTGTAGCGCGGTCGACCGCCAGGCCGATCCCGATCGACCGAAAATAACAGAATGCAACGGCTCTATTTCCTGCAGATTTTCGGTCGACCGCCAGCCAATTCCGGTCGACCGCCAGCCCCGAAGCCTCCAAAGTTGACTTTTGAATTCCAATCCCTGGATGGATCTCTTCACCCATTTCATGCCCCCAATCAAGGAGGATTTTAGGGATCTGGTCTGGGGCTTGTCCAAGACCACTCAAGGGCTATAAAACCTCTCTTTGGAGGTCATAAACCCTAATGAAAACTAAGGGGATTGAAGAGAGATCCAAGGGAGATCGAGAGGGTGTTGTTCTAAGATGGAATGCTACTGTAGCATGAACAGTAGTCCGTGAATCAAAGCTCCACCAAGCAGCTTGAGATCCAAGGTCCATTTGAAGCCTTCATTCTCCCATGAATTGAAGAAACAAGCATTCAGCCAAGAGAAACCGGAGAAGAGCCTATCAACCTAGGAGCCTATCAAGGGAAGAAGAAGAAAGATGCTACAAGGAAGAAGGAGCCATTCAAGCATCATCTGAAGGTACTCTAGCTCCGTTTGAAGCCAGCAATCTTAAAGGAAGAGAACAAGCTCACAAGCATCAAGGAGATACAAGGATTTGTCCAAGGAAGAAGGAAGAGTACTGTAGCCGTGAACAGTACCTCATGCATCAACATCTTCATCCAACTCTCAAGCCATTCGAGTAAAGAAGGAATCAACGCAAGATCTGCAGCATACACTCAGGGGGAGTCTCAATCAAGAGTTTTCTAAACTGAGCCTCATTGTTTTAATGTTTTGGGTGTTGCATTTGTGTTTGTCATAAACTGTTAGAACTTGTGTGTGTGTGGATCATTGTTGGATCCGTGGTCGTGTGTGTGTGTTGTGTCTCATTAGTGTGTATGCGTGGGTCTTCTAAGATCTACGTGTGTGTTTGTGTGTCCGATCGGTTCAGTGTGTGGATTGCTGCATTTGTTGCAGCGTGTGTGTGTCTTGTTGATCCGGTTATCGGATCGTGTTGGAGACCTCGTCTCCGTGTGTGTGTGTGTGTATAGGGGCATGACCCCGTGTGTGTAGGCAGGCATTGTTCTGCGTGTGTAGTTGGAGCGTCATCTCCGTTTGGGGATTCATCCCTAAGTGAAGCCTCATCGGGTTTGGTGAGGGGTGGACGTAGGATTACCGTCGTTGCCTCCGAACCACCTTAAAACTGTTGTGCATTGTGGTTTGGTTTGAGCATTTGTGTGGCTTGATTGTTATAACTTTTATATGATCGTGAGTTTGAGAGAATCTACTTCCTTGCTTAGTTAATTCTCTCAATCTTGTTTAAAGGTGTTAATTCCACTTCGCAGCTTTTGTCTTGCCGACTAGTGTGGGTTAGTGTACGTTGTATTCAAATGTGTAGTTGAACAGATTTCAACCTCCTGGTTAGAGTGTTTATCACATATTTTGTAAAAAGCCAAAAGTTTCTTTAAAAATTGAAAACACCCAATTCACCCCCCTCTTGGGTGTCATTGATCACGGGACTTCAATTGGTATCAGAGCTAAGGCTCTAATTTTATAGATCTAACGATCTAGAGTGATCCGGATCAAGGACTACCATGATGTACACCTTGAACTCCCCACCCATGTTTGATGGTTGTAATTTTGATTTGTGGTTAGGAAGGATGTGTAGTCTAGTCAATTCATACGACCCTAAGCTATGGAAGCTTATCTCACATGGTCCCTATGAGTTGCCTAAGGATAAAAATGTTTGGTCTGAAAATCAAAAGCTTGAACATGATCAAAATTATTTAGTCTTAAAGTTATTCTCAACTGCAGTCAATTCTAATCATTTCCCTTTTATTTCTTGTTGTAGCTCCGCAAAGGAAATATTGGATGGCTTAGCAGCTTCAAGGAAGAGCATGAATATAGTTGTCTTGTGGCAGGCACGAGTGAACAAAGGAGTGATCAGCCAAGTGGATCAAGCCCACCAAGTGGATCATCCTCGAAGATAAATTCTGAATCTGATAATGAAGATGATTTCACTTATGAAGAGATGATGAATGATTATGAAGAGTTGCTTGATAAGTATAAGAATGTGAAATCTGAAAATAGAAAATTAAAAAAGAAGTCTGAAAATATCTCCATTGAGAATGCTCCCTGTGATAAGTGTTTTGAATTAGAAGAACTTAAAAAGGAAAATAGTTCTCTATTGATTCAAAATTCCTTGCTTGAAGGTAGTTTAAAACATCTTGAAAAATCTATTCATGAAACTTCTTCATGTGATAAATGCCTTCAACTCAAATCTGAAAATGAATTCTTCTTGATTGATATTCAAAGACATGAAGAAATCATTGCATCTATGAAAGAAGAAAATGAGAAACTGAAGGAATTGAACACGGCCATTTATGAAAAATTGCTTTCTTTTGAAAAAGGAAAATTTGTGAATATTCATGAAATCGAAAGAGTGGATGAATTGTTGTAAGAAATTCAAAGTCATAAAACCATCAATGCTACTTTACATGATCAAGTTAACTCTTGTGAAAATAAGATGGCTTTCTATGAATTGCACATTTCTTCACTTGAAAAAGAAATCTCTGACTTAAATACTTCATTGTCTAGATTTGTGAATGGTCAAAACAGCCTAGACAAACTATTGGATATGAAAGTCAACCTTCAAAGATAAGGGCTGGGGTTCAATCCTGTGAATAAAAAGAAATTTGAGAGCAAGACACAAACCTCACTTGTCCACAACACATCTGCACCCAGCACCTCCAAATCTCATTCCCAACAATCCACTATGCCAAGAACTCAACCAAATCTGAAAAAGAGTGTGGATGTCCAAAATGTGCATGCTAAAGTTATTCATGTGAAACCCAATGCATCCAAGAAAAGAAATGCTTCTTGTCTCTATTGTGGAAAACATGGACACATGATGCATGATTATTTCATTTTGAAAAATCATGACTTGAGAGCATATAGAAATCAAGCTAGTCTGAAACATGCAAATAAATTTGTCACCACAAAACCCTCAATGCATTGCAATCATTGTGGTAAATGGGGACACACAAATTCACACCGTTGGTCACTAATGAAGAAAAAGAATTTTCACTCAACGAGTAATGCTTACATACACAAACCAGTAGAGCCAATGAGAAAGAAAAATGTAATGCCATGTGTTCTCTACCATCACTCTGGCAAATCTGAGAACGTTAAGCATGCTTATTTTCTCATGAAAAATAATGACTTGAATGTTGTTAAAAATTGGAAATTACATGCCAATGTTGCTGCTAACCCACAAGGACCCAAAAGGATTTGGGTACCTTAGAATGGCAAATGAGAAATCTACTTTGTAGGTGTGCCTTGGAAATATGAAGCATGAAACATGTTTTCATTCAAGAAGGTAAGGCACACAGGTCAAGTGGCATAAGCAAGGGTAAAAGAAAAATAAAAATGGAATCTGAGCACTCAGGTGATATCTCTCCTACACTCTCCAATGACTGTGTAAGGTTTTGATTCATCTTGAGTCATATAGTCATGTAGTCTTGTATATGTCCATACATGCATTTCATTCATAGTTGTTTACATATTTGTGTGTATATCACTTGTCATACAACATCTTGTTGTAGGGGAGCTTGAAGACTTTTCAAATCATAATTTTCAATTCATACATTGAGTCAATCATATGTCTTCACATCCTGTCGTGCAAAAGTTCAACATTGTGAACTCATGTTATAACACATGCAACTCTCATGCCTTCATCTCATCCATGACTATATGTTGCATTAGAATTTCATTGACCATCTTGCATTCATGCACACACTAAGGGGGAGCAACCGCATTCGTCATATAGGCTTAGTGTTTAGGTTCACACATGAGTCATGCATTGCATCTAGAGCTATCTAGGGGATGTTGGTTGTTAAAAGAATTTGTCATGTCATTGTTAATAAATTTGAATCAAAACTGACAAATCAAGTATTTTTGCTCTTGGATGCATATTGCACTCCTAAAATCCAAAAGATGATGGGCTAGTCATGGTCGAGCTTGAATCAACTAAGAAGAATACTTTGCAAGAATGAAAAATGATGAGAATCCTCTCAATTGGTACAAGGAGATGGGTAAGAATATTATTGTAAAATAACTTCTAAGATCGACTCAAGTACAAGTTGGTGAAAGTCTTGTACGTGCTAAAGCAAGTACCCAAGTCATGGTATGAAAGGTGCACATCTCCCTTGATTGAGAACAGATTCATTAGGTAAGGTTCATCGAACACCTTCACGAGGTAATCAGGTAAAGACATTCTAGTGGTTTAAGTATATATATGGATGATATCATTTCTGAGCTACTAATAATACCTTTTGTGAACATTTTGCAGGGATCGTGTAAGAAGATTGTAAAATACTCTCAATGAGTAAAATGAGTTTTTATTCTTCTTTGGATTGCAGGTGGGAGGCTTGGAAGTAAATGGATTCTCAAGACAAAGGTATGAAAGTAAAATCTGAAATATCAACCTTCGTGAGGTTGGTGATTTTTGTGATTGAAGGCTTCCAATCTTATCTCCGAAACTAAGGTAATTCAACCCCTCTTTCTATGGAAATACACAATCATGCAATGGCCCTTTGTCACTTGGTGACACCTTTAGATGACATGTATTGACTCTACAAACTTGATATGTCATCTACTAGTCTGCTGTGATGGACTTGTCAAAATTGGTTGAATCAAATTGAAAATCCTGAGAGTTGTATGTGAAGTGATTGCATATTGAATATTTCTCAATTTGAATTGCATTATCACATTTGTTTTGAATTACATATTTGGTATATCAAATGGCATTTGTGGAAGAGTGGATTATGTCCACTTGGAAGCACTCCCTATGCGTTGAGTTGGGTCTTCGGACTAAAATCTCCGCCTCGTACCAGATTTTAAAAATCTTGACTGGCTTGTGAGTGGTTGAGTTATGAATGAATCCTTGAGCTGAGTTATTTAAATAGAAAACATATTTTTGATGAAGTAATTCATACATTTGGCTTTTGGATGATTTCTCATTTTAAAGCTAGTGAATGACCTTTGAAAATATGTTGTTGAACAATTCTGAAAATTGGGTTGCATTGCCTACTTTTGATCATTTAAACACCCCTATTTTATAAAGGTCATGACATGAAAAATGTTTGTTGATTCATTAACAGAATGTGGATGATTTCATGGGAACTTGTCACACTGGCTTGAAAATCAAAGTTCTCATCTTGCTTTTGCATATGCCTTCCATTCTCATACAGCTATAGGTTGCATGCATCAGAATCTAATGCATTAGGTGCATTTAATTTACTCAAATGAAAAATTAAAAACTCACATTTTGCACCCATGTTAAATTTTGCATTGCATTAGAATTCATGCATTAGCTGAAGTTAGTTCATTCATTTGGCATCAGAAGTGTTGCACCACATTACATTTTATCTTGGCATATTACATTTCACTATCATATGATCAAATATTGTATTGTAATAGAACTCATGTCTTAGCTGCATTCAGTTCATTCAATTGGTATCCATTTGATTGGTATCAGTTGCATACTTGCATTGCATGTTGCATACATTCCCTCTGCATGCTTGCTTGGTATTAAATGATATTCACCCCCATCCCTTGGCATTTCTATAGCCTTTGTCTTCTTGATAAATAATGCTGCATTTGAGTCATTATTGGAGTGTTTCATGTCGTACACTCTGGGAGAGTTCATATTTCATAAGTGCATCTATTTAGGGGGAGTTGCACTGTTATATATTCATGATATTTTCGGTATACATGTTGAATCAAATTCGCACACTTTATGCATAAAATGTGAAAATGAGTGTTAAAGATAAGGATATATGAATTTCTTTTCAACACTTTCGAGATGTTAACCTCACTACATGTATGTTGAAGAGACAGTTGAGGAAAAAGTTACCTACCTATCCTTTTTGAAAAATCTCGAATGAAAATGAAAGACAGAGCAATGCTAAGTCTCACTGAGTAAATTGGGCACATGTCACCTGAGACGTGATGTGGTTCATTTCTGAAAAGTGTTGACTAAAGTACCTCTGTTCAAAATGAGGTGAAATGGTTCAGTATTCTGAGTAACCGGGGATTCTGGCATGAGCTCCATGCGTCTACTCGCGTAAAAAGGAATTATTTGAACTTGATCACTCTTGAAAAAATTCTGACTATCTGTGATAATGGTTGAGTTGAACAATGATGGTGAAAACTCATTGTGGTATAGCGTAGCCTCCAATACGCTGTTCTCAAAATTAAAGTGTAGTTTGTAAAATGTCTCTCCGTGTTAATCTGAAAATCTGAATATCCATATTGCAACTATCGTTTATCATGTTACTCACTTACACTTTGGAAATTTGATTCATTATGTATTCTGAAAATTGATTGACTGCATTAGCAATTACATGAATCTCCTATATGATTGTACAATCTTCCATGTGTTATAAGTGAACATTTTAGTTGCTATGACCCTCATGCACCCTTCTTATACCCATTCCCTCTTAAATAAGTACGGGAGAGCTATGTTGCATGTATATATACGTATTTGTCTGTTTGTTTGTTTATGCATCTCACATGTCATCACATGCATATGTTGCATCTCATGCATTTCAAACCACAAATCAAAAATTAAAATCTGAAAATAAGGAAAACCCAAAAATTGAATGGACTTCACATGCTGCACACTTGTTAAAATAAGGTTTGGATTTTGTTTGACCAAGGGGAGAAGCGTGAAATCAGCTCTACTCATCCTAGCACGTCCAAATAATCAACAATTGGTATCCTATCATGCCAACCATTGGTATCTCCAAAACAAATAAAAATCTGCAACATGAAAATCAACAAAAACATGATTTGGTGCCTCCCAGACATTCCATGAACCCAATTGTTTATCATTTTCTCCTTCATCATGATTTGGTGCTTCATCAGAATTTAAATTGTGGGTCTTTGTTCCTTGCTCATTCATCATGCTGCTATTTGAACCTCTGTGATTTCCCCCCTTCATCTTGATAGTGTTCATATGGGAGAATGTTTGGAATTACCCTGCCTGTTGATAATGTCAAAGGGGGAGCAAGTTATATTGTTAAGGGAGACAGCTTTGCCTTATCCCGCTTTTTGATAATGTCAAAGGGGGAGAAAAAGATGATTCATGCTTGCCTTTGTGATGATTCTTGATTGCCCTTGTCAGAAAAAAGATGATTCATGCTTGCCTTTGTGATGATTCTTGATTGCCCTTGTCAGGAGAAAAAGATACGTGATTGCCATGTGTAAGGGGAGAAGAACATGTTGTATCCTCATTTAGTTTGTCATCATCACTAAGTTTGTCCTCATTTATCACTAAATTTGTCATCATCAAAAAGGGGGAGATTGTTGAGCTATGGTTTTGATGATAACTAAACTTAGTGTGTATTGCTATGGTTTTGATGCTAACTACACTTCATGTGTGATTATGTGAATGATGATAACTAAACTAAATGGTTGATTGTTCATATCGATTGGTTGAATATGATTGAGTTGAACATGTGCATTGAATGCTTCCTATGCATACTTTTCATGGAGCTTGGTTACATGATGCATTCATATTGGACAAATGCATATCTATTGATCTTGATCTTTAATCAATCATGTTTTCAAAGTGTTCACTTGTATATGTGCATGGCTAAATTGCTCTCATACTTTGCTCACTTGCATAGAAATAATTCTTGACCTTTAGCTTAAAGCTTTTATGGTTCAAGTGTTTGTATGCCCCTTGAACATGGGCTTTCATGTATGCATTTCATACATTTATCATATTGATTATTAAGCTAAAGTTCTAATCATTTTTATCATAGTTTTGTAGGTTGAATTCATTGTATAATCCCTCCAAGATCAAAAGAGTTTGATGTCACAAAGTTTGGAAGGGTTGTAATAGAGTTTGGAGGTGAAATCTTAAAGTCAGGAATTTACATATAGCTATTGGTCGACACTGTAGCTAGGTCGACACTGTAACTAGGTCGACACTGTAGCTAGGTCGACACTGTAGCGCGGTCGACCGAAAATAACAGAATGCAACGGTTCTATTTCCTGTAGATTTTCGGTCGACCGCCAGCCAGCTCCGGTCGACCGCCAGCCCCGAAGCCTCCAAAGTTGACTTTCGAATTCCAATCCGTGGATGGATCTCTTCACCCATTTCATGCCCCCAATCAAGGAGGCTTTTAGGAATCTGGTCTGGGGCTTGTCCAAGACCACTCAAGGGCTATAAAACCTCTCTTTGGAGGTCATAAACCCTAATGAAACTAAGGGGATTGAAGAGAGATCCAAGGGAGATCAAGAGGGTGCTGTTCTAAGAAGGAATGCTACTGTAGCATGAATAGTAGTACGTGAATCAAAGCTCCACCAAGCAGCTGAAGATCCAAGGTCCATTTGAAGCCTTCATTCTCCCATGAATTGAAGAAACAAGCATTCAACCAAGAGAAAACGGAGAAGAGCCTATCAACCTAGGAGCCTATCAAGGGAAGAAGAAGAAAGATGCTACAAGGAAGAAGGAGCCATTCAAGCATCATCTGAAGGTACTCTAGCTCCGTTTGAAGCCAGCAATCTCAAAGGAAGAGAACAAGCTCACAAGCATCAAGGAGATACAAGGATTTGTCCAAGGAAGAAGGAAGAGTACTATAGCCGTGAACAGTACCTCATGCATCAACATCTTCATCCAACTCTCAAGCCATTCAAGTAAAGAAGGAATCAACGCAAGATCAGCAGCATACACTCAGGGGGAGTCTCAATCAAGAGTTTTCTAAACTGAGCCTCATTGTTTTAATGTTTTGGGTGTTGCATTTGTGTTTGTCATAAACTGTTAGAACTTGTGTGTGTGTGGATCATTGTTGGATCCGTGGTCGTGTGTGTGTGTTGTGTCTCATTAGTGTGTATGTATGGGTCTTCTAAGATCTACGTGTGTGTTTGTGTGTCTGGTCGGTTCAGTGTGTGGATTGCTACATTTGTTGCAGCGTGTGTGTGTCTTGTTGATCCGGTTATCGGATTGTGTTGGAGACCTCGTCTCCGTGTGTGTGTGTGTGTATAGGGGCGTGACCCCGTGTGTGTAGGCAGGCATTGTTCTACGTGTGTAGTTGGAGCGTCGTCTCCGTTTGGGGATTCATCCCCAAGTGAAGCCTCACCGGGTTTGGTGAGGGGTGGACGTAGGATTGCCGTCGTTGCATCCGAACCGCCTTAAAACTGTTGTGCATTGTGGTTTGGTTTGAGCATTTGTGTGGCTTGATTGTTATAACTTTTATATGATCGTGAGTTTGAGAGAATCTACTTCCTTGCTTAGTTAATTCTCTCAATCTTGTTTAAAGGTGTGAATTCCACTTCGTAACTTTTGACTTGCCGACTAGTGTAAGGGTTAGTGTATGTTGTATTCGAATGTGTAGTTGAACAGATTTCAACCTCCTGGTTAGAGTGTTTATCACATATTTTGTAAAAAGACAAAAGTTTCTTTAAAAATTGAAAACACCCAATTCACCCCCCTCTTGGGTGTCATTGATCACGGGACTTCAAAAAGGAAATTAAGCAAAATGGGTCTATACCTAGCTATACCCGGGCAAGTTGGGTCATCATCCGAGGCTTCGCAGGGTGGTATTGAGCCATTCGGAACCTCTCCACAGCCGACTGTGCCCAAATAACATATGATTATGCAGAGGGCACCCCCTCTCAACAGCTACATCACGTGCCTTCCGCGCGTCCCTTAGCATCTCTGGCTTTTCAAGGGGCAGCTAATATGCCTCGTGCAATGCCATTAATAACCCCACTCCTACTACTAGCTGGTCCGCACCGGAGTTCAATAGCTTCGGTCGTGATGGGCGAGCCAAGGGTGGAGCGTGTGATAAGTGCGAATTTTCATATATTTATTTATGTCACATATATTATCTTTGGGGCTTTAACATAGTTAATTATGCAATTTTTTATAGTTAAACTCAGTCTTACACTTAATTCATATTTTTATGGAATTAATCAAAATTTTGAAACATAATTTAATTAGTGAGACTTGAGATATAATTAAGAAGGACAAATATTGCATGATTAAATATCTTTTGTCTAGGGGTCAAATTATCATTTTTTTTACATGAGACAAACTTTCACCAAAGTTTCTCCCTTTTGTGAACAGTGTTTCATCTCCCTCCACCCCGGCAACTTGCGAGAGAGGATGGCGACGGCGGTGGCCCATGGGTGGCTGTTGATCGGCTAGAGAAAGATGGCTGGCATGCACAGAGCTTAGTGACTGGTAGAGTAAGAGGGCCCGATGGCCTGCACCAGAAGAGATGGAGGAGAAGAACAAGATCGTCGGTCGGCGGTGGTCTCGCAGCGTGGCTGGTCCGACGGCCATCGGTTGGGCGGGGGAAGAAAATAGCGGCCAACGGTGAGAAAAGAAGAAGAATATGAGAAAGAGAAGACCGACTAGGCTGAGGAGGAAGAGAAGAGTGGCATTGGCAGAAGGAGAAGAAAGAGATGCGGCCATGTTCATGCGTCGACCGGCTGGAGGGGAAGAGAAGAAGAACAACTGAGATTGGGCGCAGCGATTGGGCAGAGTAGGGGATCGGTTGGCATGGTGGTCTTGCATGCATGGCGTTGGGATAGCGAAGAAGTGAAAGCCGGACATGGCGGGCTTCAACGCGGTTGTGTGTGTGTGGCCGGTTATTGACAAAACAAGGGCACCACGATGACCTGCGCTGGAAGAGATGGAGAGGAGGATGATGCGTGTGGCGGTCTCTCCATGTGGCATTCCTCGTAGGAACTGCATGGGTGCACGACGGGCTAGACGCGACCAAGGCTCATTCGCGAGTTTGGCTGGAGGCTTAACGTTGGCAAGCCACGGGCAATAGCTACAGTCTGGGTACGTGCATGGCTTTCATGAGTGAAACAGGGCACCGGAGCACGGTGGTGGCGTACGTGCCTGCATGAGATGGTAGGCCACCGCGTTCGTGTGCTCAGGCTGGTCGGAGAAAAGAAGAAGGAGGGCATGGCACGGTGGGCCACTCTGGCGGTCATTTTCAGAAGAGGATGCGTGGAGCACGGTGGTGGCTTACAGCAGAGATGGCGACCGCGTCCGATGATGGCTGGTTCGCATGGGCGTCAGCATGCATAGTAGTTGGCCTCCGTTTGTCAAACATGATGAAGGTGATAGCTGCGAGTGCTAGACGGCTGGTTTGCATGGGCGTCCGCATGCTGGGTGCATGAATGGCGGAGCAGGCACGTGGAGTTCGCATGGGTTGTTGACGTTCGCGTTGGCTTGCGTAAATGCATGAGGGCATTGTCTTTGCATTGGTGCATGAATGACAGAGCAGGCAGCTGGCATACGGTGGCTCCATGCTGCGTAGAAAATATTGACAATCTTGTCACGGGAGACAACACTTTCCCACGAGAGAGAGAAATAAAATGGGCAGGTGATGATTGAAGAGGGGCTTGTGTTTGCCCTATAAAAGGGGCTTGAGGTGGCAAAGAGGGGGGGTTCGGCTATGGCTATTTTGAGTTCTTTTGAGAGTGCATTTGGGGTTCTTTTCGGAGAGTTTTTGGGAGTCTTTTGGGGTTAAGTTTTTTTGGTGTCCGTGGGAAGAAGCAAGGAGAGGGAGGCATGGGCCCCTTCATGCTATAATTTCTTTCACTCTTATTGTTCCTTTAAATTTCTTCCTTTGTCTCTTGTAATATTTCTTCTGTTAGATTGTATTAGTTATTTTATCTTTGATTTAATTTTTCTTGCAATGCACTTATAATCTTATCTTTTAAATTTAGTGGAATTGATATTGTTGTTCTTCTTGCTTATTTCTTTAGGCCCACTTTGGTAATGGAATAGAATAAGGGGGTTAGGATAAAGGCGGGTAAGATATCCATGGGTTTAGATTGTTCCACTTTGATATGGTGTCTTATCTTAGGTTGGGTTAAAGAGAATAAGGAGACTTTATTCCAGTCAATTTGATAAGATGTCTGGAATTAGATTGGAATAATATTTTACGTACCTATTTTGCCCTCTCTTTTTGAGAGGATGGGGAAAAAAAGTTCAGCCATTCTACATGAAGTAGCACTGCGCAATCTGAGGAAGGAACAACTATCATAATTTCCCCCCCATTAAATTAAGACTATATAAAGTGAATGAGACGAACAAAACATCATCCGCTAAAATGAAGGTTTCAGAATACATGTTGAGGAACAAAATTAAAGCAATGCCCACCAAATGATGAACAAAAAAATTACACGACAGAACAGGAGCTGTATGAGGATCGGACAAGCCGGCAGAACAGTGAGTATATTTACTGTTGAAAAGTTCCCACAATTGAAAGGGGAAGCTATGAGCCACAGCTGGCCAAAAATAAACAAAAAGAAGGAAAAGAAAAATGTATAACCACCGCCTTCCGCAGCATGGGATGAGAAGTCATCCATCCCACATGGCCTCAAACACACTCGCCTACTCTTCACCCAGTGCATCATCTCCTTGTTGAAGGGACAATTATTCAAAACTGCATCCATCATGGGACTCCAAAAATCCTAGGCGCAAAAACAGCTCCCCATATTTGGTCTTTCGGCCTTGGTCTCTGCTGTTGTTTCTCCTGTTGACATAGTTCTCAGTGAGCCAGGACAAAATGGTTATACAGCAGAAACACTACAACCTTCATATGAGATTATATTTTCCAATGGATCATATTACTTGCCTGAGTCGTATTTGGAATGGCATTTTGACTATTACACAGTGGGTAGAGCAAGGAATTTCAATCAGAATTTGTAGAGGAGATAAAGCTTCAGTTTCATATATGGTTGGGTTTTTTTTTCCGAACCTTATATGAAACCGAAGAAAGCTTTATCTCCTCTACAAGTTGTTGGGAAATTCCTATAATTGAAATGCCAGCTTCCTGAAATTTTCTTCCTTGCTGTTCATAAATGGCAGCATGTGAAGGATTTTTATCATATGAAATGGCAGCTTCCCAATGATTCATTACATGAGAAGAGGACTAAAGGGAGATGAAACTGAATATTGAAATACAATTCAACTTATGAGAAGAGAAGGTTAGTTGAACAGCAAATCAAAAATAATTCTAGTTATGTGAAGAGAAGGTTAGTTCTAGTTATGTATAAAAGGCCGCTTAAAACAATGCAAAAAGACCACTACTAGGTTTGACTAGTTGAAGTGACTTCCCAATTTCAATATGTATTAATCATCTGGATGGATATCTGACCACATATCCATCTGTCAGATCTCGGAAGCTGGTGAGTATGCATGGGAGCAGTAAGGGGAACGATGTGGTTTGTATTATTTTTTTAAGCTGTACTAATTCAAGGAAAACACACATAACATACCTAATGCAAATAATTAGCTCAAACATCTAAGTACAGTAGTGGCAATGATACCTTCCACTTCCACAGCAGTAGTCTGTTTCACTTCAATCCTTCTAAAATGCTAGCAAAAATGTAGAAAAGAGGTATGGACAAAATTGTAGGGGATAAACAGATGTATTAATTGTTATGAATATATGCATATATAGATAAATAGCTAACAGTCAAAGCATCCCCCTGAATGCAAATTGATAGTCATAGGACAGTATCATTTCTAAAATGTGCTCACAGGTGACATAACGTCTGTCAAACCCGTATGATATGTTGTATAAAAAGTTTTCACTGTCATGTACTCCCAAAACAAAATGTTTCCCCTCTTCTCCCATTCATACAATGTGGCAAAATTGAGTACTCACTTTCTTTTCCAAACAAAATCATGGCTCAAAACTGTAATGATAAAGTGTATCATATAGCAAGAGGCATTGGGAACAAAGGTGACTAACTGTAATGAGAAGTATATGAAAACCTGATGAAGAGTAGTGGCAACAAGAAAACAGCCTGTAGCATGTAGCATATAGCATAGTCAATACGCCTGTAGCATTATAGGGGGGGAGGGGAGAGATCATCCTCATTTCCATATATCCCACCACAGTTAATACGCCTGTAGCATGCCTGCATTTTCTTTAGATAACCGTTTGTGCATTATTGGGCTCAGACTGGCCTTCACAATCATACCATTGACAAGAGTGGGGCATAAGCCAGCCCTCATAGTTCATACCCATACAACATATATGCTCCTAGGAACCTCCACAGTTGTATAAGGATATTCACTATGTTGCAATGGCACATATGCATTCACTCCCCTATGGTAATTATCAGACATCAGGTTTTGCATCATTGCCCATCCCCCTACCAAAATGGTAAGTAAACATCACATAACATATGGGTGAAACAACTGCCGTGCTACATGTATCAAGGGCCTGCAAATTAAAATCCAGACATTACATAAATTAGGATAGAACACCATTATACATAAACAAGATGTCTCAGATATACTCAAGGAACCACAGTCGAAGGCGCAACTGTCAAATTCTGAAATTACCATATCAAAATTGAATGAATAAAGGTCAAGGGTCTGCGTGCATATTAAGACTTACTCATGGAACATAAAACTGATACCAAGCATACATATCCAGCTGATAGGTTACCTTCTCGTCAGTTGCAGAACCAAGTTACATGCATAAATCAGAACATAAAACATGATTGGACATAGCAAATGAAATAGCATAATGTTGCATACATTAAAAGCAAGGAACATAACAGGTCTCTCTAAAATACACAACAAAGAAATAAAAAAAGACTAGTTTCATATGTTTGTGAACGCTTTCATCCCTGAAAATTCTGAACTCTCCTATGTATTGGTAGCCCAAAGTGCATCAGCAATCTGAGTTCTACGTTGCTCCCCAACTGTAATATCCCTTCGACTTAGAAGTATATCATCTGGGACCTGAACGTCTCCCGCATCTTCAATGGTGGCATCATTATCGGTCACCCTATTGAAGTACCAATCGTTCCCTTGCTCTCGACGATTAAAATTCTGAATTACACAACAAGCTAATACAATCTTGCGTTGAATTGACCATGGGTAACAATTCCCCTCTCGCAACGTATGAAATCTCATCTTCAGTACACCGAAGGTTCATTCCACAAGATTTCGGAGTTGAGCATGTCGGTGATTGTATTTCTCCTTCTTGTTTGAATATGGCATTCTTCCTCTACCCCGAAATTCAGAGATGTGATACCTGTGACCTCGATAGGGGGCTAAGAATGATGCTGTGTTCGCATATCCAGCATCCACTAGATAATATTTACCACGGGGCACAGTGAAGCCTCCCTCATCTATGCTCCACCTGAGGACCTTCATGTCCAAAGCAGAGCCCTCATACCCAACACAAATATATTGAAAAAACATGTCAAACGACACCACTGCCATCACATTTTGTGTAATGCACTGTTTTCGATCGCGGAAGCGAGGTTGGTCGTGGAGCGACACATTTGCAGGAATATGAGTCCCATCGATTGCACCCAATGCATCCTACAATGCGAAAAGGAATATTAGATTTGTCAATATGGATGGCACAATTACAGATGCATAACATACACTATACCTTAAAGAACGGATAGAAAATATCCTTATCACGTATGTGGGGATGGCATTCGTTTGTGTGCGTTGGGAGCTGGATGAATTCGGTCTTCAACGAAGCCAATGCAAGTGCAAGACGATTAACATAATGACTAATTGTTTGAGAAGAGTGCTGAAAATGCTCACATAATGCACCGGTTGAGACACCATGTCCAACAGCATATAAGAACATAGCGAGTTACTCATTTGCCGTAACATAGCGTGAGTCAGATATCAAATCTCTACTCACTAACAAGTCTCTCAATCTGAAGAACATTGTTGGATGTAACCTAAACACATGGTAACACCTAACTTCATGGCCGTTGAGAATATCATGAATCCATGCGTGGCCAGTGTGTGTCGAGGTGTGCATTGGACGCCTAGGAATCACCGATGCATTTTCTTCTTCAATTTGGTCCCATATCGCATCCTCAATTGCATCGAACATTTCATCATCCTCTTGAAGATACTCCAAAACTAGGGCATTAAATTCTACAACATTCAAACACAACATCATGTGATACATTGTTCAAGCGTCTAATACAATACATGCATAATATGGAGATTACAACTCTCGTTGAGTTACTCAAGATGAAGGGATAAAGCTGTTACATACCACCCACTAAGTTGACTCAACTAACGATGCATAATAATAATAATAAAAACACTGATAAGTATAAAGAACACCAATAATACAAGCAGGCTCAAGAGACCGATAATGAGCAATGGCATCAAGGAAGGACCCATGCTATTGTGCGTAGTTGATCTAGCCTCTACAGTCAATGGTTCAGCCGTTGTTGGGGCTTGGGGTCGATGCACAATCGTTGACATGTTAGAAGAGCTCCCCAAAAACTCAAAATATGCATTATACGCATGTTGGGCTTCCTCTAGAGACTGAAATCCTTTATAGCGAGCCCCTGGGAACCCTTGTACTTCAGCATGACATTCCGGCCATGTGAGATATATGCCCGGATGACGCCCTACCCATACAACATAACAACTATACTTCCCCATCCCTACTTCTTCTCAATGCCCTGCATATACATTACATAGGAAGGACAATCATACTTAAGTCAATGGCGAATAAGATAGTTCATATAAAAAGGTTCATAGCAAAGAGATTCATCCATTAGACTACATAACACAACGTTCATACATATGAAGGAAATACATGATAAAGAGGTTCAAATTGTTCATTACACAACATAACCAACCAGACAAAAACTTCCCACCGTAAAAACCCAATGCGTTGTGGTCACGATGCATGTAGGACTACCCAATCCACCTTATCTTCCTCACTCAATATCATAAAAAGTGACCTATTGGATGGATCTTTAAATAGATCCAATGACTTCACGACCGTTTCACGAGACAGTCCAGGGAGCGCCTTTAATGCTGCAATGCACTCTTGGGGGGTGGGAATCGTATCTGTCTCCTTCACTTCGCTTTCACTTCCTCCCTGATTCTTCTGTAACATCTTCACTAAGTCAAGTTTGTCACGAGCGACAGAAGTGAAAGCCATAACAGAATCATCCCCAATCTTCTTTGGACGTGGTTTTGGGCCACCAACGGAAAGTCGCTTGCGTGCATTGGAAGTACCTTCGGTGTTCGAAGCCGGTGGTGGTGTCTCTGATAGACGTTGTATGTTATGAGTCGTACTTCCATACATTGACAAATCAAGGGAGGGATCACAGCTGAAATGAAGGTTGTCCATCCCACCACCCCCTGCTAGAGCATTTAGATATTCTTGCATGGATGATTGGGAAGCCACAGGCCGCCGGGATCCTTCTGCATCTACTCCTGTACTGGTACTATTGGAGCATAAGTATTCCATCTCTTTGAAGAATTTGAATGCCTTGCCCTTTATGACCCTATATTCGGGAGATCTCTGATAATGATGGGAGACAAGATGAGTCAATGGTGTGCAAAATGAGCAATCAATTGGATCAAATATTCAAATTAATTACCTCAATTAACTCCTCCCAGGCTCCTTCATATCCAGGCACAGGCATGCTGGTCAATGGATCCCAGCCCCACCCACTTTTCCGCAACAATTGGTCATATAAAGTGTATAATTTTTTCAACGTTTTCCAACGATTGTATAATTGTTCCCTACCATGATCCAGACCAGTCCTTGCATTAAATATGGGAACACACTCATTCCATACCTGTGGCTTGAATGTCCCATCTGATATGTTATTTTTATCATAATGATCCCTTAACAACTCTAACAACTTCCCATCCTGGATGTCGGTCCAATTAGGTGCACGGCTCTTTCCTTTTCGAGCGTTATGTGATGGCCCTTTAAATGAATGTGAAGATAATATATAATCAGAAATAACAATAAGGAAAGAGCAAACGTTCAACTATTTACCTAGCACTTAGCCACTTGAGATAGGGAAATGTTAAGCTCTTAAACTAGCACTTACATGACACTAGTTAAAAACTTGTCTATAGTTGTTGCCACCTTATTGTAAGAGGTGTGAAGGACCCAGAGTATCAATGGTTCAATGTCTTATTGTAAGACATGTGAAGGACCCAGGGATAAGCAGATCTACTTGACTGGCATGTGAAGGACCCATTATATGCACCTCAATTTTTACATTATATCTAATTCATTTGGATATAGTTTGAATAAAAAATATTTCAGCCTGTTGCATGACAGAACCTTAGATTAGCAGACTTACCATTTCATTTGATAAAAATAGGAATTATTATGCAATCACTTATATGCAACTGCAAGAAATAAATGCAAAATTAACAGTTGAAGGTGAGTATATATAATAGTAAGAATTTTTGCAATAGGAATTATTATGCAATCACTTATATGCAACTGCAAGAAATAAATGCAAAATTAACAGTTGAAGGTGAGTATATATAATAGTAAGAATTTTTGCCAGCAACATTCACAGTAATAAGACATGCAAAATCTGGTATGTCCACAATGACTTATGTTACATAGGGATTGGCTGAAGATCTTACCAAACGAAAATAAAGTATGAATAAAATGTTAAAACGCCAGGGATTCTAGTTTATTTGTATCTTATATAAACCTAACATTCTTTATCCTCATGAAATCTGTCAGACTGGGATAACAGCACATTGATAAGCACCGTGACTAAAAATGTAGCATATTGCATTCAGATATTCAAAAAACCAATGTGACAGTCAACATAAATTGTATATATAAGAATGAGACATGTACCTGCTGCAGACATTGGCAAGCGTTTACGCTTCCTCCCCCTTGAGAAATTATTACTGTGAATACCATGTCCGAAAATCAAATAATAAGTAAGTAGCCATGATATAAAGTGACAGTCAACATAAATTGTAGGATGCCTAAAACTAACATGCAGATTATATAATGTGGTAAAAAGGACCAAATATTCTGTTATGCAGATTGTATAGAATTGCCCTTGTATATCAAATCATGTATATCAAACCAATATATGATGAACCAAGCATTCTATATGTACAACCATGTCTAAAAATTAAACAGAGTACACCAAAATAGAACCGCTAATGGGTGCAAAAAAAAACCCAAAATAGAAAAATAGGAGTCATCAGTTTCCCCTCTCGCAGCATACTTGGATCTCATCAAGCAAGACCAAATACATATGAGTAAGACAATAAGATATGACCAAGAAATCCACCCAAAGGAGGATAAACAATGTATACACCAAACAGAACTGATATAAGGAGTGAAAACAAAAAAACAGGCAAAGCAAAAATAGGTTTCATCAGTTTCCCCTTTCCCCTCCGTCCTTGGATCTCATCATGTAAGACCAAATGCATGTGAACAAAATACAACAAATAAGATCTGACCAGGATACAAATCTGCCCATACGAGAATACATAATGTAAAAGGGACCGAGTTAAGCGCCAAACCTGGTGAAGGGCGGGGAGTTAGAAGAGGAAGAAGATATGACCTCCGTGGTGAAAGTTGAAGTCCTGCTGGAAACTGATGCGGAGAAGGAAGCAGAGGGCACCCTTTTTTATAGACAAGAAGCCTGCAATGTAAAGAAAGCTCTACAGAACTACGGACACAGTATGGCCCGTGACCCTTGGGAGTCTCGAAAGTAGTCAACGGAAGCACAGGAGAGTGCGTGAAAGGTTGAAACAGTCGGAGATGACAAGGCAGAGATGTTAAACAGTGTTGAGAAGACCAGGCAAAAGCTTTCGGACAGTGAGAAGACCAGACGAAACACAAGGACACCGGGCGGCCACTGGGTAGCAAGCAGGACGATGTACCCTTTTCCCGGCGATCAGTCACCATGCGGCAAGCGGCTCGGGGAAGCAGGCAGCGAGGGGATCCCCCCCACCAATCTTTGCTCCGGATCGGGGAAACAGGCAGCGAGGAAAGGATAATGACGCTGCTCACCGGGGAAGAGGATGAAGGGAGATCCCCAACCACGTCGCAAGGACTGCTCACCGGGAAGAGGATGAAGGAGCCCTCGTGGCCAGGATCGTCACCGGGGGCGCGTTCGTAGAAGACGGATCGCCGTTGCCGCGACGAGGGTAGGAATGGAAGCACGACGTGAGGTAGGGCGTCGCAGCGGCCGGGGTAACGCATTCGAGGGGGGAGGCTCGAATGAATTGTTCGAGCGAATAAGCTGTTTATCCCAATCGACGTCGGGTGGGTTGTTCGCGTCATCAAAGTCGCACAAGTCACCCCAGGCCGAATAACGCATGCTATCCGGGCTTATGCGATTATCAAAGTGGCCCTTAGTTCATCTATTTATTTTTCTAGTTCAAAGTTTGGTGATTGTAATAATTCTGTCATTTTTCTTTCACTTGCCTCATTAATTCTTAAGCATGAGTTTTCATCATTTCTTCACTTTGTTTAATTAATTTTAATTTCTCAATTTC
Organism: Amorphophallus konjac; assembly: GCA_022559845.1. NCBI lineage: Eukaryota > Viridiplantae > Streptophyta > Magnoliopsida > Alismatales > Araceae > Amorphophallus > Amorphophallus konjac. The sequence goes on from CM040123.1 coordinate 45,789,999, forward strand.
AATATGAAGTTTTCAACCCAACTTTCACGAATTTCAATCTTAAGAACTCAAGATTTTTAACTCTAAAATCTAAATTTCTCTGCGGATTCGACTCGGTCTCACCACTTAACTACTCTATTTAATTTGTGGGCCGAATATTTAAATTTGGTAGCGGGCGTATCAACGACGTGCGTTTTCATGCTATCAAATTTTGACGCCGTTGTCGGAGAAGTTTACGATTTTTAAGTTGATTATCTTGTGTTCTTGTACATAAATTGACATTAATAATTTTCTTTCTATTTTACAGAAAAAAGAAGAAAATCAAACCTAAAAAAATGTGTTGAGGTAACTCTTCTTACCCTTTGCTTCTTTTGTTTATTGTAAAAAAAAAGTACGAGGGATTGCTATCAAGTAAGTATCCTAACTTTCTCTCTCTTGATCTAGTTTCTTTCTTCATATTATTAACTTCAATAGTTAGAAAATTCCAAAATAAAAATAATCTTGTTGGTTAGATAGGTTCATTAACAAAAATAAAAAAAAGCACTCGAACCCAAATAAAAAACTAAATTCCAAGATTAGAAACCACACACCATGTTTTAGGGCTCGCATCATTTAGGACGGCATTTTTTTTAGTTGTTTCCATTATTTTCAAATTTCTTGTTGTTGAAGATTACGGGGGACAAGGTGAGATCTCTAATTTTTCTTATATATAAAAAAGCATGATCATGCATTTTCCATGCTTGCATAAAATCCCTTGTTTGAACATTGTTTATTGCATATCATTCTAAAATATCTTAAGGGCATCTCCCATAACAATATAAGGTAGGGATTTCATCACCATTCCTTGTCCCATAAACCACAAACTTCTTTGCATCTTTTGCATCATCCCCAGCCTAATAAAAATCAGTAGACATTGGCTCTTGGATCACACTGAGATTAGGTGTAGCTTAAGTTTAAAAGGCAGACGCCATAAGCAGGAAAGTGGTTACTTAATTAGGTCCTTGCGAAAGCAAGGGGAGCCTCACACTTCCCAACCTCTTACCTGACCAGTTGATAAATTTGAGAGTGGACTTAAGTTGTATCTATATCACTTTGTGAAACCCAACTTTTAGATCTAGGTCACACATAGGTGTCATAGGTTAATTATTTGATAACTTATTTTTATCTTCATATAAAAATCAATCAAAAAAATGGGGGGGGGCAACAAAAAAAAATAAGAAAGGGGGAGGGCAATATTTTGGGCGTAATTCGATCTAACCTTGATTTAAGGAGCCCGAGTGTATGCATGGTAGGAGATCTCTTCGCCCTGACCTAGCTCAGCCTAATAGTGAGATAGAGAGAACCCTACATCACAGCCTTAGAAACACTAGGGTTGGGTCTGTGGAGATGGATGCCCAAGAAGAAGGAATTGTCGCCCATCCTAGAACATTGAAAGATTACATGTGTAATACCCTGGATTCTTATTGGGTCTTTCAGATCCTTATCGGGGAGTTTCCGATCACTTTTGTGGGTCCTGAGTTGAGTTTTACGATCCACGTGAGTTTTTCTCTCGTACTAGTTACAGAACCTTGTGGTGAGTTTATTTCTCAGCTCATCGACTCATGGATGCCACAGTTGTGATGTACTCTTCTCGAGGATCGTTTCGACTATTTTTGCATATTTTTTTGAATTAGTCTATTTTCAGGCCAAAATTGAATTTTCAGAAATTAGAAAAATTTCCTAATTTCTTTTCTTTTTATTCTTCTTCCTCTCTCCTCCCTTTCATTCGCCGCCATGACCCTCTCTCTCCCCCGCTTTCTCTCTTCTCTCGCCCTCCCGGCTCCGGCTGCAGACTGAGGAGGCACAGGCAAGCTGAGGCGATGCTGTGGGGATGGTCGGGTGCGCGATGGGGCGAGGATCGGACCATTTCTGGCGCGATCCCAAACGGTGGATTCAAAGTTGACGGTCGAGCTCGTGATGCGGTTTACTGCGCGGTTTAGTCACTACGGCGCGGTTTAGTCACTACGGTGCACGGAATCGTCGATGGAGGTAGGGAAATGGATCACCTACTTCTCTTCTACGTTCCCTTGAAGTTTCACGCCGAACGGTGAGCATACGAGTGGGTTTTATCTCGTTTGGGTAAAATCATGCTTTTGGGGTGTTCGTAGGTTTCGCCGAAAAATAGCGACAGTTTTCAGATCAGTTGGTATCATTCGAACCCCTGGAATGTCAGTGTTCCAGATCCACTGATTTCATGTCGTTTGGTTGTCATTTGGGGTTGGTACGAGCCTGGGAACCCCGGTGACCCAAATAGGGTCAATTCGATGGAATTGCCCGTTTCTTGCGATTAAGCTATTGCATGTGCCCCTTCTAGCCTGTGGAAGGTTGCTTTTGTCCATTAGGACTGTTTCCCCTTCGATCAGCATCAAACGAGGCGTGGATACGATCTTTAGGGCTCGGTCCGGCCAGTTTTCCGCTGTAACCGGTCGACCGCCGCGGGCTGGCCGGTCGACCGGCCGGCGTTCGCAGCAGACGGGTGCCCGCCGTGTTGGTCCGATCGACCGACCGCCCAGGTCCGGTCGACTGACCCTGTCAGGTCGACCGACCCCAGGGGTCAGGTCGACCGAAATTCTATATTTTTGACCGTTTTGAGTCCCGGTCGGTCCGGTTGAGACCCAATGACCGACCTATGGCCTCGCGAGTGTCTCGGACACCCTGTGGGTTCCGTGTCCATATTTTTGGGGTGTCGGGAGGTGCCGTGTTACTTCAATTAGCGTGCCCGTAGGTGTGTGTATCTCGGGCTTTATGTTACGCTCGATCGAGTCACCGTGTATCGGTGTGAGTGCGGTGGGGTTCCCCCGCATGTGAGTGGCCTCCCTTGAGATCCAGTCTTGAGGGGATGGTCTCGGCGGCTCGTGGTCTGCTTCGGTATACGTGTTACCATGGTTTTAGACCTAGTCAAGGATTTAAGTCGATTGGCCTTGGCGGCCCAACCTTCATGCGTTTCTTCGCTGTAGCGCACCTTTCTTAGGCCGCTACATGTCGTTTGACTTAGGTCAATGCTTTAGGGTGGTTAATGTGGCAGTTGTCTCTTGGACCGCCTAGTCCGTGTGGCGGATCTATATTAGACCGCTTGGGTGGTTTGACTGAGTAGGTCGGTTCAGGGTTGACTGGGTTTAGCGGCCTAATCCTTGACCGCTACAGTCCCCTAATAGCCCATTCTATGACCACCAGCGTATGTTCCTCCGCTTATTTCCTGCGTGTTGTTTCCCAACGTGTTGGTTTTCAAGTGGCTTGGCTTGACCTCGTGGTTTGCCCATTGTCCCGTGGATGTATTTTGATGTCCTATGAGGGCTATAACCATGTTATCAGATAGCCAGGCATACCCTGCTATTGGGTAGGTTTCTCTATCGCTTCAGAGTCATTATTTAGGTTCCGGTCAACTTGGTGAGACCCAGTGGTTGACAAGTAACCTTATGTGTGTCTCGACTATTCTGGATAGCTCGAGACAGTGGTTATGGATGCCTTGAGGTACTGTCCTACCTCCGTTTGTGTGTCCAGGTGCTTTGAGGGTCTTGGTTCTCCCTCTGGTCTCCGTGAGTCATTTTTATACGGTTGTGTAGATCGAAAGATCCATTGTCGTTTCCCGTGGCTTAGGATTAGGCTGATTGGCGGTTTGTTATCACCGTCATGCGACGATCTTGACTCCGAGTCGTGAGACTCAAGGATCGTTGTGTCAGCAGGTCTAGTTGCCCTATCTTGAGTCTGTTGGTAGTTGGTGTACTGCTTTTGTGCTTCGTAGTACGGGTGACAGTGCGTGCTTAGCCTGTCTGTACTCTAGCACTCATGTTTCAGAGTCTCTGTGTCTAGTGAGCCTCCACTAGTCATAGCCTGACGACCTTGAGTGTCGGCCCACCTGGGAGTGGTGGTACGGGCAGTTCCTGAGATACGGTTTTTAAGCTAGTTTCCGTGGGCCCCTGCTTTACGGTAGCATCCTACTGGGGGGGAAAACTAGCTAGAGGCTTGGCTCTAAGCAAGAGTCGGTGTGTGCACACGTGGTCAGGGGCGTTTGGACTGGCGTCGACAGGCGTGACCCTAACTAGTCACTCATTACTGTAGTTCTTGTTCTGGTTCAGCGCGTATCTCAGTCTCCGTCGTTCTCGGCGTCCGTACCGAGATACCTGTGGCGCAGTGTAAGATATCAGTGGATTCATCTGGCTGTTCTTCTAGTGAGGAGGTGCTTCTGTCACGTGACACGTGACTCTCGCGTTTCTCACGTGTCGTGACCTTCCCGGGTTAGTCTCTTCTTGGCCTTACCAAAGGTCACTGTTGTGTAACATGTACGATGCTCTAGTTGTGCATGCAGTTGTGTTTAGGAGAGTGTGCACAACAATTGAGTCGTGTAGGCTTTAGTGTTCTGTGTCTGTCCAGGTCTTTTCTAGACTTTTCGCCTGTCTTCGTAGGCCTTCGCCTAGGGCCTTGTGCTATGTCAGCAGATCGGTAACTCCTGACTTTGTGAGATCATGGTTCACCTCTCTGTTGCTATTTGGAGTAGTTTAGGGAGCCGAGGTTAGTTTGGCAGCCGTGTTTTGCTCGGTAGGGCTTTTCCCTTTTCTTTTAGTTGTTCCTACTCCTTCCGTTTCTGGTTTTTCTTTTACAACTTTCTAGTAGTAGTTTCCTACTTTTCCTGCTTTACTACTGCTGCTGCTATTTTGGTTGTTCCGTGTTACTGCGTTATTTTTCAGTGGTGATCCGCGTGACCCCTACTGAGCCAGTGACACGAGGCTCACCCCTGCTTTTCAGGGGTGGTCGTCTCTGCTTCCTTTGCGGTTCCTGGTATCGCGAGTTCGTAGTTGCCAGCGGTACCTACCTTAGGTTTCCCCCGACCTCAGTGTACGTCTTTCTTTCTGTTGGACTGTACTTGTCTTTCCTTGGACTGGACTATGGTGTAATTGTTAATTTTAACCGTTAATTAAAAAGTAATTTTATTTCTACTACTTTAGCAACCTGATTAATGAAAATTAATTGCTTACTGTTATATCTGCGACTTCAATGTACTACACGACAATCCTTTTTCCCTTCGGAGCTTTACAGCTCTTGGGAGGCTTCACGGGTACCAAGTGGTATCGGGTCTACTCGGTAGTCCTATCGGGAATATCCGATATCTGGAGTCCGGGTCGTCATAGTTGGTATCAGAGCATTGTTGTGTGAAGTACATGGGAATCTGAGATATACAGTGTCCAGAGTCCTGAAAGTCCAGTACAGTCTTTCGCTGGCTTAGGTTTCGCGATTCCTTGTCGCTTTGTTTTCCATAAGTGGCTTGTGCGTACTGTGTTAGCACTGTGTGAGATGGTTTTGCTCTCGTCAGGATGCGACGGGATGCTCCTTTTCATCGTGGTGTTTGTCTCGGTCGTGCTGTACTTGGCAGAGTTTTCCGGTATGCTTGAATCTACAGTACACTGTTTGAGATTTCTCCGTGGTTTGTTCAGGTGGCTGGTGACTTTTCGAGTTGGTGTGATGGTTGTACACGTTCTTATGTTGTTTTGGTAGTCCCAGCTTAAGTCTGTTCAGCTCTTGAAATGTTTCACTTCTGTTGAAGTGGTTGCTTTGTTGCCTCGATTGAGAAGATGCTTAAGCGAACCTAGGATTTTCCTTCCTCGTGAGCTGCTATTAGTGAGCTTGATGCTTCTCATCCTGGTTACTGGAGTCTTTTTCAAGGTAAGCCTTAGAATTGCTGTCTTGGCGAGACCTTTGTCCTATGTCTACTTAAGTGTGTTAGGGTGCGAGGCCCGGATACAGAGGGGGGGTGAATGTAACCCTCTAGAAAATATAGCCCAAATCAGAACATTAAAGCTCAGATATGCGGAATAAGACTAATGAGCTTTCCAAGGTGAAATGATAAGGCAACACATTGACAAACAGTTGGACTGCAACAATGCAGCCACCTGATCAATCAGAAACGAAGGCAGAGCTAAACAACGCAAACACACTAAGCAGAATATAATGCTCAAAAAATTAACTCTCTAGATAATGCAACTAGCCAAGCATGCGCAACCTGTGAATGGGAGGTAGAAGATATGAAGCTAACGCAAGGCAAACCACTGCACAAATAATTTTAAGGTGGTTCGGTCCTTCAGACCTACATCCACCCCTCACTCCCAACCGGAGTGAGGCTTCACTAGCCAATGCTAGAACCAAGCAGACTCAGTCTGCAACAGGTGCTGACACACAGCTTGAACAGGGGAACAAACTCCCCTCTTCCTCCCAACCGGAGGGACACCCCAAGTGACTCCCAGTCACTTGGAAACCAGAGACGCAAAGTCTCTCTTCCTCCAAACCGGAGGGAACACACCAGTGACTCCCCGTCACCAGCAAACCAGAGGTGGAAGACCTCTCTTCCTCCAACCGGAGGGACCCCTGGACTTGCAACCCGCAAGCCCAGAACTGGAGATCAGATCTCCCTTCCTCCAAACCAGAGGGAACACACAAGTGACTTCCAGCCACTTGCAAACTAGAGGTCGCAGACCTCTCTTCCTCCAGACCAGGAGGGACCCGACCTCAATCCATAGGATCGGCAGTACAAAGCTAACCAAATGAAAAAGGGAAAAATAAGAAGGGGAAAATACACAGCGATCAGAAAGCTGTAAAGAAAGATAGCACAAATGTGGCTCGCATGGAGCTGACTGGCCTGGATTTGATCCACGGTCCAGTAGACAGATCTTCAGGTAAGCTTCTCTTCCTCTTCTCTTCTCTCTCACTTTCTTTTTCTCTCTACCCTCACGAGCTCTCTAACTCTCTCTTTCTCTTCTTCTTCTTCTGCTCTTCTTCTCTTTCTTTTCTTCTTCTTTCGCAGGCTCTCTCTGTCTCTTCTCTTCTCTTCTTCTTCTTCTTCTTCTTCCTCTTTTCTGGATCGAAGGACTTTCTGCTCTCCAGGATTCTTCTTCGATCGCCTTCATCTGTTGGATGAAGGCTTCCTTTTATAAGCAGCAGCCAGCAGGAGGGCAGCACTGGGCGCGTGTGGCTTCCTCATTTCCCGCCCAGAACTTGTGGCCATGTGTCAGTCTCTCAGCCAGCTTCAGAACACGTGTCACAATCCTGTCTGCCCTTCCAGCCTCGGATCACGTGCCTCCCATTCACTGAGGAATATTCTTCCTCGGACCACCTTCTTCTTTTTGTTTTTCTTCTTCTCCTGCAAAGAAATAAAACGATTAAAACTCAGGGCCACAAAGACTAAAACTGCATGAGGTATGTGATAGCAATACGAGATGCACTGTACTGAGAACGACACGAGATACACAAGATTACTACAGTACGAAATAAAGAGAGAATGACACGAGGTCAGATTAAAACAGCACGGGTAAAAAGAGAACGACACGAGGTACACAAGCAACACGAAGACACGAATACAAAAATAACACGACATAACAAACAGCAAAGAGAACGGCACGAGGTGAAACGACACTTTACTAAAAAGACTTGAATACACACGAAAATAACACGAGTACTAAGTTGCTCGAACGTACGAACGACTCGAAGACGAGGACGACACGGGCTAACAACAACTCGAAGATGAAAACAGAAACCAACACGAAGTGTGGTTACAAAACAAGAAAGACACGAGGTCTAGGAAAAGCAACACGAAGACAGAAGACAGAAGACAGCCACGGCTATCACGACACGTGATGAAGCAGTGAAACCAAGACAAAACGACTCGAGGAACAACAGTAAGTGACACGAAAAACACAAGAGCAAACATAAAAAGAATGACTCGAGATGAGCAACTAAATACTGAAGAAACGACACGAGGTGGCACAGAAAGTAACACGAGGTGCTGCAGTACTCAGCACGCGATGGAACAGATAACGACACGAAGACAACCAACAAACATAGTTGGAACAACACGACGTACAACACGGACAACACGAAGTGTAGTAAACACAAACAACACGAAGTAAGAAAGGAATAGTACGGACATACAAGGTACTACCTCATAGCAGTTTTCCTGTTAATCATGGAAATTTCAAATGCATAACATTACGCAAGATATCTGATTAAAATGAGAGTACTTAACATAGTGATGCTCATTATCAAAACACTAGTGAAGTCACAAACAAGAAAGTTGTGAACAATAAGGCATGTTGTATAGACTTCAAACAATATGCATGAGACAACTGTGTATGGACTTGAAGACTCTTAGCCAATGTATAGACTTCAGGTGGGGACCAATGTGAAGACTTCTCGTGAAACCCCAATGTGCAGACTTGACGCTGTACAGACTTGAACTGAAGACCAATGTATGGACTTCAAAACAGATGCTAAGGCCAAGAGGAGTGTATAGACTTTCACGATGTATGGACTTGGTCTCAAGAAATGTAAGTGATGTACACACTTAGCCAATGTGTAGACTTTTCCTTAGACGCTAAATGAGACACTAAAGTCTGTATAGACTTGAAGAATCTGAAACAAAGTGCATACTCACAGCGTTGACGCTGCAGACTTGAGAATGCTCACAGCGTTGATGCTGTAAGACGTAGGCTGTACAGACTTAGCCTAAGACAATGCATGAACATATCAGCAGAGAAGCAATGCACAGAACAGAAATCAAGCACAGGCCAATATATTACAGCATGACTCAAGCATACACATTCATTCTTCACAATTCAGACATGACACACTTATGCAATCTCCCACAGAAAAGGTCAGACATATTCAAGACAATGTGGTGACTCATTCATGTTGCTATCATTAAAACACCACATCATCAACAAAGCACAAGGGGTACAACAATCTCCCCCTTTTGATGATGGCAACATAATGAGTCACACTGACTCATCAAACTATTCTCCCCCTTTGACATAATCAAAAAGAAGGAAAATGGTTTGATAGTCAAATGCAGTACAATAATGTAGAGAATGAGTCAAGGTTCTTTTAAAATGAAGATCTCCCTTATGACCGTGAAGCAGTTCTCCCCCTATCAATATGCATGATTGACTACTCTCCCCTTAGATTAATAAACCATAACTCCCCCTGAAGCACAGGAATGGGCTCTAGTTATCCAATAAATCAATCTGAAATCAGCCATTACAAAGAATCTGAATTCTGGTGAAGATACCACAGAATCAGAACTTATTGCAGAACAAGATGGAAGATTCCAACAGTGGAGAGAGAAATACATCTCATGAATCAATCTGAAATCCACCATCATAAAGATTCTGAGGTTCAGAAGGTTGCAAGTGAACAAGGTAATAAAGGGAGTGGCACCTCACATTTGTATGGTCAGAAAAATGCAGATGGATTCAGTCAACTGATAAGAAAGGAGTTGACTATACAGTTTTTGTTGATCATGTATAAATCTGATCATGAGGGATTTGAATGCAAGGTCATAAATGATATGAACATGATTCAATGTGACAAGGAATGCTCCCCCTGAAAAGATGCCAATTGATATGCAAGTGATGCATGACATGGAAGCTCCCCCTCAATAAGTGGAATCTTATGAGATAGGTGAGAGGAGACCAAAGGGGCAAACAAGGAGAAGTTCAGGTCAAAGAGCCAAGAACATGTTCAATTAGCAGAGTTCTAATGAGGCTTCAACTGCAAGAGTTTCAGTCAGATTTTCAAGGAAATGTCATTCTCATAAATCCAAAACATAAGTTTTCAAAGTCTTCCATTATAAGGGCTTATGAATGAGCTTTTTGAACAACATGGTTTAAACATGATGTATGCAGATTTTATCAATAAAATTCTGTATTGATATCTAAAACCATGTTTTAATAAAAATGAACCAAGCCCTCATATTTATCTTGATTATCCTCCCTTTGTCTTACACAATCAAATTTATTGACTTCTTTCAGAATTACATGCATTAGTATTGAAATCAAGCAATTATGAAGTCATATGATTTAGTCTAGGGTTGTAGCAATTTGATTTTTTACATCAATGTTCAGATATTTCAATTCGTTCAACGATTTTCATGCTACAAATTTTACGAGCACTCTAGTTCAGTGCACACCTTGTAACTAGAGGATATACCTTGATCAGAGGCCAATATCCCTAAGCACTTAGTGTGACTAACTGTCATGCTTTATATGAACAGAGATAGCATATACACATCATGACACACTGTAAATCATTTCTTGATGAGTGAATTGTATTTCTCAGTGTGCATGCCATTGGTCTGCCTGAATTTCAATGAATTATTAATCAGAGTTAACTAAGGTACCTCATGACACAGTCCTTTGGACATGTGTTTCTCAGTGACCAAGGTCATTGCTCTGACAGATATTACCCTTTAGACTTTTCAGAAAAATTCATTGCTTCAAGTCAATAATAATTTGATGTACTTAATCAGTTGAAGTCATGTATTCAAGAGTACAGATTTCAGAAGTTTTCACAAGACTCAACATGAACCAGATGGTTAAGGTTCATTAAACATGCTTCAGATATGTCAAGAAATTTTAAAGTTAAACTCCATGAATACATTAAGCTTAAAGCACATGAGTTATTTCAGACATTCATAAAAATGTATAATAGAAGATTTCTAGTTCAAGAATTTTCAGATTTATGATCGAGATAGTCCCATTGAAATCTTCATGAATGACTGATAGAAATTCTGATACCAAATGATACCAATTGTTATCAATTGATAGGAGAGATTTTGAAGCTTAAGATTTCAAAAATATGCTCAAGGTTTGGTCAAAGAGAATCAATGAAAGGATATGCAATGAATTTTCACATGAGTATGCATTTGACAACCTATATGCAATGCATTGACTCCCCTTAACACTATACATTCAGACAATCTTTTTGGCATTTTTCATGAAATGTAATGCAATTAACTACATGCATGCAAAGACTCAACACTGAATACTATGCAAGGACATGCAATTAACTCCCCCTGAAAATATGCAATGTTTGCACTGAAAACTGAACATATGAAACCAATTGATATTGTGACTTGTGCACAATGAGACTGTCCTATCAGATATTTTTTTTTTCAGAAAGCAATGGACAGATTTCAAACACCATTCAGATGCAGTTCAGTTTTTGTTTTTTCCAAGGAATTCGAAATGCAATTTGTTTTCAGAGTTTATGCATAACGCAATTATGAAGCAATTGCAATTAGTCTATGTATGCATCAGATACAGACAACCCCTTTAAACTCAAATTTGCACAGAACACTCAGCAAGTGCATGATCAGAAAATAATGCAACTGGCAAATGATGAATGAATATGCAAGAACAGATTTAGCATGCATGCACTAGAACTAAAACTAGGAAGTGCAAGAAATTTACCTGAAAAGTTCAGTATGGGGTTTTCTTCTTGAGTGCCTTGGATCATTACCCCTTTTTATTCCAGTCCCAAGGCACACCTGCATAGCAATGTTATTTTGCACAAACAGGTACCCAAGATGTCTCGGGTCCTGACAAAACAGTATTACTCCTAGCAGGTTTTCTCAGCACATTTCTAGGAGCAATTTTCAGATCTGATTTATGCACATTCTTGTTAGCATGAATTCTATGTGCATAAGCATGAGATTTCTTGTTAACAGAATAAAAATTCTGTTTGCCAAAATCAGTTTGATTTTGATATCCTGCCAGCCAACAGGTTGCAGCCCTGTGACCTGGCTTCCCACAGTTATAACATGAAAGTTTTGTAAATTATCTTACAGGGAATTTAGCATGTTTGAGATTCACATTTCTACCCTGAATATGTCAACAGTCCTTGACTGTATGGTCATACTTCCCACATTTGAAGCACTCATTGTGCTTGCCTCTAAAAACATTACTTCCAAGAACATTTCCATTTACAGGGAGTTTAACAGTTTTAGAATTGAATTGTCTACCCTGAGCATGCCAACAGTGGGCTGCAATGTGGCCCATCTTGCCACAGTGAAAGCATGAATTAGAACTTTTCTTACCAGCATTCAGCCAGCATTCAAATCTCTTATGACCCAATTTTCCATAATTAAAGCATGTCATATGCTGGTTTATTGGAACAGACTTGTTCTTGTTAAGAGCATGATCGTTTGCATGAAATTTATTCTTATCACTAACAAACCAGCATTGTGAAATTTTGTGTCCTAGTTTACCACAATGAAAGCACTCAATTCTCCTTTTCTGAGATGAAGGATTTTTATCATGATATCTCCTAGCATTCTTATCATCCTTCTCCATCAACTTACACTCATGCATTAGATGTCCAGCTTTATGACAGTAATGACAGATGATCTTCTTTTTAGATGCATGTGAGTGTGTGTGAGGACTGTGATCAGCAAACACTGATGAACCCTTTTCATTCATTTTCTGTTCTCCAGTCATTTTCTGATTTTTATCCTGTTTCTCTGTTTTCTTAGCCTTGTACTGAATTGGAGATGAAGTAGAAGGCTTTTCCTGTTCAGAAGATTTGACAAAGACAGTTTTCAGGTTGGCTCCATCAACCTTCCTCATGACTGGACTGTAACCCAGTCCTTCCTTTTTAAAATTAATCTTTGTTCCCAGCTTTTTCTGAGCAATGGGCTGTTTATCTTTAGAGGTGGTGGCTACATCTGAACCACTTACTAAAGATGTCATAGCTTTGTTCTGAAGTTCCTTCTTGTTTATCTTATTGTAGCCCAGCCCTTCCTTCCTAGGGTTGATTTTTATACCTAGTAGCTTGTCTAGGTTTTTTTGCCCATCAACAAATTTAGACAAGGAAACTTTCAAATCCTGAATTTCATTTTCTAAAGAGGAAATATGTAACTCATAACTGGTAATCTCTTGTTCACTGTAATTTACACATTCAGTTAACACCTTGTTGGCAGTTTTATATTTTTCAATTTCATTTTCCAGATTGCTCAGTTTATTAGAATCTTCAATGCAAACAGTTTTTCCTCTTTCCAAAGTAAGAAGTCTTTCAGACATGCCACTGTTTAACAGCTTCAATTTTTCAATTTCTTCTTTAAGCTTATCATTTTGAATCAATTCATTTATTAGAAGCTGATCTTCTGAATTGACTTCATACTTTCTTTCATTTTCAATTTCCTTCATATCTTTTTGCTGTTTTTCAAGATCTTTCTGTAATTCTATGTTTACAGACTTTATGACATTAAGTTTTTCAATCAGCAATTTGTTCTCCTTTTTAAGTTTCTCTGACTTTTCTTCATTTTCTTTGGAGAACCCTCTAAGAGAATCGTTTTCTGATTTCAGCTTGTTTAGATCATATTTAACACATTCAACTTCTTTCAGCAAATTTTTACTCTGAACAGACTCATGACAAGTTTGGCTAAGCTTCTTCTCAAGTTCAGAGTTTTCTTTTACATGATCTTGATTCTCAATTTTCAGCAATAAAATTTGTTTCTTTAGCATTTGAATATCAGACATACAAGTATCATGAACATTTTTTAGTTCAGCGTAGTTTTCACATGGATAATTGAAACTGTCTGACCTACTATTCTTCTTCAATTTTTTGTATTGTTTTCTTAACTGTTCATGAGATTCAAATAATTCAGCATATGCATTCTCCCAATCTTCTAGAGAAAAATTCTCGAAGAGATTTACCTCATCATCATCATCTTCTTCAGTTTGATTGCTGCCTTGATTTCTTCTATTGGCCATCATGCAGCTTGTTTGATTTCCTTTCCCGGCTCTCTTCATCATCTCTAACATATCCCTTGTAGATCGGCAATCAAGGAAACATGAGTGAAAGGCTTTGTCAGTGGCTGCTTTCATCAGATTTATAGCTGTCTGATTCTCCTCATACATTGATTCGTGACTGTCAGTCCATTTGGACCTTTTCTTTGGTAATTCATGAGGACCATGTTAAATCACTTTCCACAGGTCTGGATCAACAGATTTAACATAACTACGTAAAGCACTGTGCCACTGGTTGAAATCAGAACCACTAAAGACGGGTGGACAAGCCATTGAAACAGATAGCCGATAGATTCAATGCAACAAGAATATTGATGCACTAAAACAAATTAGCACCTAGACTGCAAGATCGATCTGCAGGTCGCTGGACCTTGTATGCAGACACCAGCTCTGATACCAACTGTTAGGGTGCGAGGCCCGGATACAGAGGGGGGGTGAATGTAACCCTCTAGAAAATATAGCCCAAATCAGAACATTAAAGCTCAGATATGCGGAATAAGACTAATGAGCTTTACAAGGTGAAATGATAAGGTAACACATGGACAAACAGTTAGACTGTAACAATGCAGCCACCTGATCAATCAGAAATGAAGGCAGAGCTAAACAACGCAAACACACTAAGCAGAATATAATGCTGAAAAATTAACTCTCTAGATAATGCAACTAGCCAAGCATGCGCAACTTGTGAATGGGAGGTAGAAGATATGGAGCTAACGCAAGGCAAACCACTGCACAAATAATTTTAAGGTGGTTCGGTCCTTCAGACCTACATCCACCCCTCACTCCCAACCGGAGTGAGGCTTCACTAGCCAATGCTAGAACCAAGCAGACTCAGTCTGCAACAGGTGCTGACACACAGCTTGAACAGGGGAACAAACTCCCCTCTTCCTCCCAACCGGAGGGACACCCCAAGTGACTCTCAGTCACTTGGAAACCAGAGACGCAAAGTCTCTCTTCCTCCAAACCGGAGGGAACACACCAGTGACTCCCCGTCACTAGCAAACCAGAGGTGGAAGACCTCTTTTCCTCCAACCGGAGGGACCCCTGGACTTGCAACCCGCAAGCCCAGAACCAGAGATCAGATCTCCCTTCCTCCAAACCAGAGGGAACACACAAGTGACTTCCAGCCACTTGCAAACTAGAGGTCACAGACCTCTCTTCCTCCAGACCAGGAGGGACCCGACCTCAATCCAGAGGATCGGCAGTACAAAGCTAACCAAATGAAAAAGGGAAAAATAAGAAGGGGAAAATACACAGCGATCAGAAAGCTGTAAAGAAAGATAACACAAATGTGGCTCGCATGGAGCTGACTGGCCTGGATTTGATCCACGGTCCAGTAGACAGATCTTCAGGTAAGCTTCTCTTCCTCTTCTCTTCTCTCTCACTTTCTTTTTCTCTCTACCCTCACGATCTCTCTAACTCTCTCTTTCTCTTCTTCTTCTTCTGCTCTTCTTCTCCTTCTTTTCTTCTTCTTTCGCAGGCTCTCTCTGTCTCTTCTCTTCTCTTCTTCTTCTTTTTCTTCCTCTTTTCTGGATCGAAGGACTTTCTACTCTCCAGGCTTCTTCTTCGATCACCTTCATCTGTTGGATGAAGGCTTCCTTTTATAAGCAGCAGCCAGCAGGAGGGCAGCACTGGGCGCGTGTAGCTTCCTCATTTCCCGCCCAGAACTTGTGACCACATGTCAGTCTCTCAGCCAGCTTCAGCACACGTGTCACAATCCTGTCTGCCCTTCCAGCCTCGGATCACGTGCCTCCCATTCACTGAGGAATATTCTTCCTCGGATCACCTTCTTCTTTTTATTTTTCTTCTTCTCCTTCAAAGAAATAAAACGATTAAAACTCAGGGCCACAAAGACTAAAACTGCATGAGGTATGTGATAGCAATACGAGATGCACTGTACTGAGAACGACACGAGATACACAAGATTACTATAGTACGAAATAAAGAGAGAATGACACGAGGTCAGATTAAAACAGCACGGGTAAAAAGAGAACGACACGAGGTACACAAGCAACATGAAGACACGAATACAAAAATAACACGACATAACAAACAGCAAAGAGAACGGCACGAGGTGAAACGACACTTTACTAAAAAGACTTGAATACACATGAAAACAACACGAGTACTAAGTTGCTCGAACGTACGAACGACTCGAAGACGAGGACGACACGGGCTAACAACAACTCGAAGATGAAAACAGAAACCAACACGAAGTGTGGTTACAAAACAAGAAAGACACGAGGTCTAGGAAAAGAAACACGAAGACAGAAGACAGCCACGGCTATCACGACACGTGATGAAGCAGTGAAACCAAGATAAAACGACTCGAGGAACAACAGTAAGTGACACGAAAAACACAAGAGCAAACATAAAAAGAATGACTCGAGATGAGCAACTAAATACTGAAGAAACGACACGAGGTGGCACAGAAAGTAACACGAGGTGCTGCAGTACTCAGCACACGATGGAACAGATAATGACACGAAGACAACCAACAAACATAGTTGGAACAACACGACGTACAACACGGACAACACGAAGTGTAGTAAACACAAACAACACGAAGTAAGAAAGGAATAGTACAGACATACAAGGTACTACCTCATAGCAGTTTTCCTGTTAATCATGGAAATTTCAAATGCATAACATTACGCAAGATATCTGATTAAAATGAGAGTACTTAACATAGTGATGCTCATCATCAAAACACTAGTGAAGTCACAAACAAGAAAGTTGTGAACAATAAGGCATGCTGTACAGACTTCAAACAATATGCATGAGACAACTGTGTATGGACTTGAAGACCCTTAGCCAATGTATAGACTTTAGGTGGGGACCAATGTGAAGACTTCTCGTGAAACCCCAATGTGCAGACTTGACGCTGTACAGACTTGAACTGAAGACCAATGTATGGACTTCAAAATAGATGTTAAGGCCAAGAGGAGTGTATAGACTTTCACGATGTATGGACTTGGTCTCAAGAAATGTAAGCGATGTACACACTTAGCCAATGTGTAGACTTTGCCTTAGACGCTAAATGAGATGCTAAAGTCTGTATAGACTTGAAGAACCTGAAACAAAGTGCATACTCACAGCGTTGACGCTGCAGACTTGAGAATGCTCACAGCGTTGACGCTGCAAGACGCAGGCTGTACAGACTTAGCCTAAGACAATGCATGAACATATCAGCAGAGAAACAATGCACAGAACAGAAATCAAGCACAGGCCAATATATTACAGCATGACTCAAGCATACACATGCATTCTTCACAATTCAGACATGACACACTTATGCAATCTCCCACAGAAAAGGTCAGACATATTCAAGACAATGTGGTGACTCATTCATGTTGCTATCATTAAAACACCACATCATCAACAAAGCACAAGGGGTACAACAAAGTGTGGACAGTGTTTATTCTGAGCCTAATCTGCTCTTTGTTCTGCGGTTGCTTGGCTTTAAACCTAATCTTTGTGTTGGGAGCTGTTGTGCACTGTGCTTGTCGTGCCGTGTCTAGCGGTTGATGTATTATGAAGGCTCATTTATTCTTCCAAGATGTAATGGTAAGCTGAGATTAGCATTTTTTTTGTGCTTTATGTGCTTTGTGCTGACGCTGGTACTCTCCTTTGTTTGCACTTGGGATACATGTGATCAGTTGTTAGCAGGATCAGTACTCGTGGCGTGATACGTTGCGATGTTCATGAATTGTGATGGCACCGAGTGTGTGCCGAGATGCGGATATCGAGGTATTTTCTGATGCCTGTGTGCGTTGTATGAGTGCGCAGCGGAAGCGTGTGGGCTGATAACCCACAGGTCGAGGATCGTTGGTTGTAAGATTCTGACCGATCGAGAGAATTGTTTTTCTCGATGTGATTTTGTCTTGGCTTCGTGTGCCTTGATGTTGTCCTTGCCATGCTGTTGCTATTGGAGGCCTTCTGATGTTGGCACCGGCATTTGTGAGTGTTGGGGAATCTGTTGGCATTTCTGCTGGTTTAATACCCTATGCTCTGTGATTCTTTCTTGGGTGTTGTACTCTCAGGACGTGATCGTGGTCCTTAAGATGCGTTTCCCGAGATTGTTATCCTCGTTATCGTGGGTCTTTCCTTGGTGAGCTGCTCGTTGCATGACTAATCCATTATAATCGTGTATTCAGCTATTATTGTACCTTGATGTGATCCAACTTGCAGTTGTGTTCCGTGGTTCTGTGTTCAGTACGGAGCCGGGATCCTGCAAGTGCTGCTGTTGTCGTTTTGTCGTTGTTTCCTCCTGAATCTATCTTGGCATCGTGTGGACCATGGTCTTGTCAGTTAGTTGTGCTGTACTCTTATTTCCTGGTAGAGTTAGCATACGACTCGAATCAGATGTAATGTCTAAATGAGGACTGACTTGATTGTGTTTGTGGTCCAGTGCTGTCGTTGGCGTCCTAGTGCCAGGCCTTCGTCGTTTCCCTTGGCACTAAAGCTGATGAGGTCGAGCTATCAGCTGAGAGGACTATGCTTCCTTGTTTACGTTGATGCTTGTCGATTCTATCGTTTATTTTACTGATATCTATTTTCGTGGCATGGGTCGTGTCTCCTTTCCTGTGAGACGTAAGAGACGTTGCCTTGTTTCGGAGGTGTCAGACTTGTGTTCACTTAGGTGCCGTGCTCGATCCAGAGCGTGTGCTTGTGATTATGGTCTGACAAGTGTTCCTCTGAATGGTGTTTTTCAAGATTCGTGCTGTTTCAAGTTGTGTCTTGGGGTTTGTTCTTCCCTTCTTCTTCTTGCTCGTTCCTTAAATTTCGAGGATGAAATTTCTTGAAGGAGGGGAGGCTGTAATACCCTAGATCCTTAATGGGTCTTTTGGATCCTTATTGGGGAGTTTCGGATCGCTTTTGTGGGTCATGAGTTGAGTTTTACGATCCACATGAGTTTTTCTCTCGTACTAATTACGGAACCCTGTGGTGAGTTTATTTCTCAATTCATCGACTCGTGGACGCCGCAGTTGCGATGTACTCTTCCTGAGGATCATTTCGACTATTTTTGCGTATTTTTCTAAATTAGTCCATTTTCAGGCCAAAAATTGAATTTTCAGAAATTAGGAAAATTTCCTAATTTATTTTCTTTTTATTCTTCTTCCTCTCTCCTCCCTTTCATTCATCGCCGTGACCCTCTCTCTCCCCCGTTTTCTCTCTTATCTCGCCCTCCCAGCTCCGGCTGCAGACGGAGGAGACACGGGCAAGCTGAGGTGATGCTGTGGGGATGGTCGGGTGCGCGATGGGGCGAGGATCGGACCGTTTCTGGCGCGATCCCAAACGGTGGATTCAAAATCGACGATCGAGCTCGCGATGCAGTTTTTGACATGGTTTAGTCACTACGGTGCACGGAATCGTCGGTGGAGGAAGGAAAATGGATCACCTACTTCTCTTCTACGTTCCCTCGAAGTTTCACGCCGAACGGTAAGCATACGAGTGGGTTTTATCTCGTTTAGGTAAAATCATGCTTTTGGGGTGTTCGTAGGGTTCGTCAGAAAATGGTGACGGTTTTTAGATCAGTTGATATCATTCAAACCCCTGGAATGTCAGTGTTCCAGATCCGCTGATTTCGTGTCGTTTGGTTGTCATTTGAGGCCGGTACGAGCCCGGGAACCCCGGTGACCCAAATAGGGTCAATTCGATGGAATTGCTCGTTTCTTGCGATTAAGCTGTTACATGTGCCCCTTCAGGCCTGTGAAAGGTTGCTTTTGTCCATTAGGACTGTTTCCCCTTTGATCGACATCGAACGGGGCGTAGATACGGGCTTTAAGGCTCGGTCCGGCCGGTTTTCCGTCATAATCGGTCGACCGCCTCGGGCTGGCTGGTCAACCGGCCGGCGTTCACAGCCCACGGGTGCCAGCCATGTCGGTCCGGTCGACCGACCGCCCAGGTCCGGTCGACTGACCCTGTCAGGACGACCCACCCCAGGGGTCAGGTCGACCGAAATTCTGTATTTTTGACCGTTTTGAGTCCCGGTCGGTCCGATTGAGACCCAATGACTGACCTATGGCCTCGCGAGTGTCTCGGACACCCTGTGGGTTTCGTGTCCATGTTTCTGGGGTGTCGGCAGGTGCCGTGTTACTTCGATTAGTGTGCCCGTAGGTGTGTGTATCTCAAGCTTTGTGTTACGCTCGATCGAGTCACCGTGTATTGGTGTGAGTGCGGTGGGGTTCCCCGGCATGTGAGTGGCCTCCCTTGAGTTCCTGTCTTGAGGGGATGGTCTCGGCGGCTCGTGGTCTGCTTCGGTATTCATGTTACCGTGGTTTTTGACCTAGTCAAGAATTTTAGTCGGTTGGCCTTGGCGGCCCAACCTTCATACGTTTCTTCGCTGTAGTGCGCCTTTCTTAGGTCGCTACATGTCGTTTGGCTTAGGTCAATGTTTTAGGGTGGTTAATGTGGCAGTTGTCTCTTGGACCGCCGAGTCCGTGTGGCGGATCTATATTAGACCGCTTGGGTGGTTTCACTGAATAGGTCGGTTCAGGGTTGACTGGGTTTAGTGGCCTAATCCTTGACTGCTACAGTCCCCTAGCGGCCCATTCTATGACCGCCAGCGTATGTTCCTCGGCTTAATTCCTGCGTGTCATTTTTCGACGTGTTGGTTTCCAAGTGCCTTGGCTTGACCTCGTGGTTTGCCCATTGTCCCGTGGATGTATTTTGATGTTCTATGAGGGCTATAACCATGTTATCAGATAGCCAGGCATACCCTGCTATTAGGTAGGTTTCTCTATCGCTTCCGAGTCATTATTTAGGTTCCGGTCAACCCGGTGAGACCCAGTGGTTGACAAGTAACCTTGTGTGTGTCTCGACTATTTTGGATAGCTCGAGACAGTGGTTCTAGATGCCTTGAGATACTATCCTACCTTTGTTTGTGTGTCCATGTGCTTTGAGGGTCTTGGTGCTCCCTCTGGTCTCCGTGAGTCATTTTTATACGGTTGTATGGATCGGAAGATCCATTGTCGTTTCCTGTGGCTTAGGATTAGGCTGATTGGCGGTTTGTTATCACCGTCATGCGATGATATTGACTCTGAGTCGTGAGACTCAAGGATCGTTGTGTCAGCAGGTCTAGTTGCCCTGTCCTGAGTTTGTTGGCAGTTGGTGTACTGCCTTTGTGCTTCGTAGTACGGGTGACAGTGCGTGCTTAGCCTGTCTGTACTCTAGCACTCGTGTTTCAGAGCCTCTGTGTCTAGTGAGCCTCCACTAGTCGTAGCCCGATGACCTCGAGTGTCGGCCCACCTGGGAGTGGTGGTAAGGGTCGTTCCCGAGATACGATTTTTAAGCTAGTTTCCGTGGGCCCCTGCTTTACGGTAGCATCCTGCTGGGGGAGAAAACTAGCTAGAACCCTGGCTCTAGGCAAGAGTCAGTGTGTGCACACGTGGTCATGGGCGTTTGGACTGGCGTTGACGGGCGTGACCCTGACTTGTCACTCGTTACTGTAGTTCCTGTTCTGGTTCAGCGCGTATCTCAGTCTCTGTCGTTCTCGGCGTCCGTAGCGAGATACCTGTGGCGCAGTGTAAGACGTCAGTGGATGCATCTGGCTGTTCTTCTAGTGAGGAGGTGCTTCCATCACGTGACACGTGACTCTCGCATTTCTCGCATGTCGTGACCTTCCCGGGTTAGTCTCTTCTTGACCTTACCCGAGGTCACTGTTGTGTAACATGTACGACGCTCTAGTTGTGTATGCAGTTGTGTTTAAGAGAGTGTGAACGAAAATTGAGTAGTGTAGGCTTTAGTGTTCTGTGTCTGTCTAGGTCTTTTCTAGGCTTTTCACCTGTCTTCGTAGGCCTTCGCCTAAGGCCTTGTGCTGTGTCAGCTGATCGGTAACTCCTGACTTTGTGAGATCAGGGTTCGCCTCTCTGTTACTGTTTGGAGTAGTTTAGGGAGCCAAGGTTAGTTCGGCAGCCGTGTTTTGCTTGGTACGGCTTTTCCCTTTTCTTTTAGCTATTCCTACTCCTTACGTTTCTGGTTTTTCTTTTACAGCTTTCTAGTAGTAGTTTCCAGCTTTACTACTACTGCTATTATTTTGGTTGTTCCATGTTACTATGTTGTTTTTTAGTGGGGATCCGCGTGACCTCTACTGAGCCAGTGACACGAGGCTCACCCCTGCTTTTCAGGTGTGGTCATCTATGCTTCCTTTGCGATTCCTGGTATGGCGAGTTCGTAGTTGCCAGCGGTACCAGCGTTGGGTTTCCACCGACCTCAATGTACGTCTTTCTTTCTGTTGGACTGTACTTATCTTTCCTTTGGACTGGACTTTGGTGTAATTGTTAATTTTAACTGTTAATTAAAAAGTAATTTTATTTCTGCTACTTTAGCAACCTGATTAATGAAATTTAATTGCTTACAGTTATATCTGCGACTTCAATGTACTGCACGATAATTCTTTTTCCCTTCGGAGCTTTACAGCTCTTGGGAGGCTTCACGGGTTCCAAGTGGTATCGGGTCTACTCGGTAGTCCTATCGGGAATATCCGATATCTAGAGTCCGGGTCGTCACAACATGCATCCTTCAAGGGCTAGCCAATGCTCTTGCATCCAGTTACCTGAACATAATGGGCATTTTGAGCTTAAATAAGGAATTATCCAGATGTTGCCTGTCTTTAGAGGGGAGGAAGTTGAGAACCCATATCATCATGTGAGAGACTTTGAGGAGATTTGCAGTACAATGAGCTTCACTCACCTAAGTGATGACTCCCTTAATCTAAGATTGTTCCCATTTTCTATAAGGGATAAAGCCAAGAATTGGTTGTACTCATTACAGCCTCGGTCGATTACAACATGGGATGGTCTACCCAGTGAATTTTTGAGGAAATTTTTTCCAAACCACAGGACTGCCACCATTAGACAAAAACTCAATAGCTTTATCCAACTTGATGGTGAAACCCTATGGAGATACATGGAGAGATTCAATGATCTCTTACTGCAATGCCCTCACCATGGATTTGAATAATGGAGATTAGTCCAAATTCTGTATGAAGGGTTGGATTTCAATACTAGGACTATGCTAGAGTCCATGTGTAATGGGGGGTTCACCAATAAGCGAGCGGAAGAAGCTCGGGCATTTTTAGATGAAATTGCTTAAAAATCACAATAGTGGGAAACTGTTAGGGAACCTAGGAAGGCAGTCACAAGGGGAGGTTTGTTCCAAGTAAACAAAGAAGTTGATCTGGAGGCGAAAATGGTAGCATTGGTCAAAAGATTGGAGGCCTTAGAAATGACAAAAAATGGGAAAACTTATGAAACTACCAAAAATGTTGAGCCTTCTATGTGTGTGTTGTGCAATGGTTCTGATCACCTGGTTGAAAATTATTCTGAAATCCAAACCTTTAAGGAGACTAGGGTTCAAGCCAATTCATATCAGAGACCCAATAATAATCCCTATAGTGACACTTATAACCCAGGTTGGAGGAACCATCCCAACTTCCCTTGGAAATCCCAACAGACTCAGACCCAAAACTCTCAAGCCCATAATTTTCAAAATAGGGCCCAATATCAAACCAACTTCCAAAACCAGGCTTTTAATAGAGGTCAACCAGCATACCCACTACCTACACAACTGCAACAACAATATGTCCAGCCTACTTATGGCCAATCATCTCAGTCTCAGCCACCCATACAAACTGATGATAGGGTCATGTAACAAATGCAACAACTTTTTTTGGCCCAAAAACAATCTATTGCTCGGATAGAGGCCCAGCTTGGTTAGATGATTGAAGTTAACATGAGGAGGGAACCAGGCCAGCTACTTAGCCAAACCATAGCAAACCCTAAGAACTACCCACCAGATTTTAATCAACAACCCACCTCGCAAGTGCCACCCAAGAACCCTCACATTGAGAATGCCAATGCCATCACTACATTAAGAAGTGGGAGGATTCTGGAGGATCCATATGAAGTGGGAGAGGGTAAAGCTAATCCAAACCAATCCGAGACTTTGAACCCTACTGAAAGGGAGTTCAGTTTCAAGTCAGTCGGCCATGAGGGGCATGAGGAGGAAAAAGAGAAAACCCAAGTTGATGAGACCCCTGATAATTACAAGCCCAAAACTTCTCTTCCAACAGTCCTCGAAGCTGAAAAGGAGAAAGGAAAACCACATGCCTAAGCCCATGAAGATGCCGAGAAGAGTAAAACAGAGCCCGTTGGGGTTACGTTGGGGGGAGGAGAAAAAGGACATAAGAAGCTTGAGGGGAACCCTAACCTATACCTACCAAAAGTTCCCTTCCCAAGTGCTTTAGAGCCCAAACCCATTGGCAAGAAGAAGCTAGCTCAAAATGAAGAGTTCATGGAGTTGTTTAAACAAGTCCAAATCAATATTCTACTTCTTGATACCATCAAGCATGTTCCGGCCTATGCCCAGTTTCTCAAAGAATTGTGTACACAAAAGAGGGAGCCTAGGACAACCACTAAGACAGTTTTACTTTCAGAAGATGTAAGTGCTGTCTTATTAAACCAACTCCCACAAAAGAGAAAGGATCTCGGTGCCCCACTTAGTCCATGTGTCAATATTGAAGACATTTCTTTTGATCGGGTCTTGCTAGATCTAGGAGCTAGTGTGAACCTAACCCAACCTTAGCTTTTGAAAAAATTGGAATCGAGGTGCTCAAACCCACATCAGTTGTCTTACAACTAGTTGATGGATCTATCAGAACACCATGTGGTCAAATTGAGGATGTCTTGGTTAGAGTGGATAAATGTTATTTTCCTGTTGACTTCCTCGTTCTTGTCAGAGAACCACTACAAGAGCTTCATCCCAGGCCTATCATTTTAGGTTGTCCATTCCTAGCAACTGCCAATGCCATTATCAATTGCAAAATTGGGACTATGGACATCTCAGTTGAGGAAACTAAAGTTCAACTCAACATCTTTTCTCATCACACGAAAGGGGAAGAGGATTGTCATGTGATCAATAACATTGATGAGATTAATTCTAAGAATCGACCCCTTAATGAAGAGGTCAATACCCAAGAGCTAAGTGCCTTACCTGATCCACCGTGGCCTATGAAGTTGAGCCTCCACACGCACGGGAATTTGGGCTTCCACTTCCTGACATTAGGGTTCCCTCACAACATAAATGGAACTCATTCTCGGAACCCACCCACTGTCACTTTCTCGAACAAGAGGGAGCCATGTTGACTAAATCTTCATTTGATTTGACATCTGATAAGGAGGCTCTAATGAGTGTTGAGGGGAGTGTTGCACTTAATCCATTGGCATACATGCATAATAGTGACAATAAGAATGATATTGCGTCTATTTTCAAGCCACCAAAATACGGAAAGCCTAACATGGAACATGTAGTAGTTAAATGGCTCTATACTAAACCAAGGCTTAAACAACTCATTGGGGGTCAGTCTGTTGGAATGCTTATTGACAAGGTAAATGTGAAAGATCCACCTTGAATTGAGCTGCATTGCGTCTGGCTGAAGTCATTAAACTTAGCGCTTCTTGGGAGGCAACCAAATTTTTTAGGAGTTTTTGTAATAATAAATGACTTTTTGGGAGACAACCCAAGTTCTTAAGAATTTTATTATGATTTTGTAGGATTGAATAAACATCAAGTTGGGGGGATGATTGAATGCGCCCTTGCCAATACTCCAAGTGTCAAGTGCCGCCATTTATTCAAGAGATTCCCATCGAGAACTACTTCTATATGCCCTAGGTTGTACCTTTCCTTCACAGAATTTCATATCTACATTGTTCTATTGCTCTATGTTGTTCATGCCATTGAGGACAATGTCATTTAAGTTGGGGGGAGGGGAATTCATGTTGAAAATTTCACATACAACCTATTGTTGATAATATGTGCTAAAAAAAAAAACTCTCAACTGAGTTTTCATGATTCATGCCTCATAAAAGAGAATCTAGAATAGAAAAGACTATGGAGAAGGATGATAAAATATCTTTGATATCTAGTCAGGAAACTGACTTAGAATGTCCTAAAAGTCCTTTAGCACTGAAAAAATACACTTGCACACTAATGAAGCAAGCATGGCAAGCCTTCTGCCATCTGGTGCAGTGTCTGATACATTGCACTTCCTAGTGAAGAGATATTTTTGCAAAGAGCTACCTGCCAAATAAAGTAAAAAAAAGTTGAAACCATGGAAAATGCCCATGATCTTAGTAACCGGACCTGCTTCTCCTAAGGTAAGAGTTGAGGTTCGTGTCAAATGGTGAAGTGATGTGCAGCACCATGTGTTATGAAAAAAAGGGGGAGGAAGAAAAAAAAAGAACAGAAGGCAGAGTGAAAGCTACCATGCTTAAAGTTCAGATCTGGGAGGTGTAGAGTAGAAATACACCTAGCTGAATGGCAATATGAGGGATGCAATTGTTCAGCTGTGGAGTTAGATTTCACGAGCACAAGTGCTATTGAACTTTGGGCATGTATTCTAAAGTTAAGTGTATTAATTTCCCATTTTAAGGCTAGTGAGCACTATTATTTTCGAAGTCCTAATCCTAAGGTAATTCTGTGAAGGATACTCTTGAAATGAGGTATGAGAATTTTAATCGGTGGCCCTGCTAAAGAGCAGGAGAGGTTGTAGCCAGGGACTTCTGGTCGTTGTGTGATCAGCGGCTGGCAGAGGATGTTCTGCAGCTGGTGTCAGATCGATGAGTTGATCTCGGTGTCCTATGAGTCTTGGATTGTGATGTCCCAGGAAGTTGTTTGTGATGTGTTCCTCAGGTGTTGGCGGCGACCGATGAGACATTGGTTTTGGAGCCGATATGATCAGCGAGCCTTGAGGTGTTCTGCTCTTGATCGCGTGTCATCGTGCTAAGAAACTGATTGTGTGTTAATTATGAAGGTTTTCCATTGGGTTTGTTCTTCCCCTTGAGTTCTGTGCATGTCCTAAATTTCAAGGAGGGAATTTCTATAAGGAGGGGAGAACTGTAATACCCCAAATTTTTGGATCGTGTTTCCGCGGGTTGCGGATTATGTCTGAGCGGATTTCAGACTTTTATATTGGATTGTCAGACCCTTTGGCGGTGTGTCTATGTATTATTTTAGGTCCATGGTGCCATGTTGAGTGGCCCAACATTTTTTTGGAAATTTTCAGAATCGGAATATATTTTTCAGGGGTTTTTTGGAGTTATTGTATTTTTAAAAAAAGGAAAAGAAAAGAAAAGCAAAATTTCTTTTTATAAACCGCCTCCCCTTTCTCTCTCCCTCACTCTTGCGACACTCTCTCCCCCCTCCCCCGTTCTCTCCCTCTCGCTCTCTCATCTCTCCCTCTCTCCCTCTTCTTCTCCGGCGGCCAACGGGGAAGACGTGCGGCGAGGCGGAGGGCGGCACAGATGACGAGTGGCAAAGATCGGAGCTCGGATCGAGAGATGGTGGCGTGGTGAGGTGGCTTTCGTGTTCTCGGGAAGAACCGGCCGTGGAATGAGGGGTTTTGAGCGTGGATCAGCGTCCCCTCTTTGCGGTTTCTTCGTAAGAGGTAGGGAGATGGATCCTTACCTTCCCCGCGTTAATTTCTCGCATTTTCATGTTGATTGGGGCGAGATTGAGCGGGTTTCTTTTTAGCCGTAGGAAATTGCATGTTTTGGGACGAGTGATGATTTCGTCGATCTAGGCGACGATTCTTGGCGGTTTGGTAGATTAGATGTTGGGGAATGTTACCCCCTTGCTTCCCTCGTCTTTCCCCGTGGTTTCGGGCCGTGGTGAGGCCGAGATTGGGTTTTGTTCTTATTTTGGGAAAATTTGGGCATAATTCAAGGTGAGCGTCAATTTCGTGGATTTGATCGTCGATTCACCACCCGTTGGGTCCCATTAAGTGTGTTGGATGTCGGGGAATGGTTCCCCTAGCTTATCGCTTGCTTCGGAGGTGAGTCGGGTGTGGAACGGGGCCCCGAGGGCTTCCCCTGTACGTTGGTCACCGAAATCGGTCGACCAATAGGTCGATCGGTTCTGGCAGAGCTTAGGGGTCAGTTGCCTGTTGGGTTCGGTCAACTAAACCCTTGAGGTCGGTCGACTAACCCAGGTCAGGTCGACCTGTTAGAAGGGCAGGTCGACTCAGTTGCAGGGGCTTGCACCCTTGGGTGGTCCAGTCGACCGACTAGCCCTGGCTGGTCGACCGAACTCCCCTGGCCCTGGTTTTAAGTGGGCGTTTCGGCCTCGGTTGTGTGGTTTCTCACCCCGGATTCAAGACTCAATATTATACTCACCAAGACCCATGGGAATTGGGCCATTTCGGCCTTGTGAGGGCGACGGTCGCCCGAGGATAAATTCTTGTGGTTCGAGGGTTTCGGGGTTCCTCGTGTTGGGTTTGGACTATGCAATTATTACATAGTGTCCACGTGGCCTGCGGGCCCGTGGTGAGTCTTTTACCGCGTGAGTTCAATGACCGTGGAGGGTCATATCCGCGTGAGTTCCGTGATAGTGGTTGGGTGGTTTCTGTGTGAGTTAGTGGGCCGGTGTTCACTAGTTTTGCTATTCGATTGGGGTTGTTTCCTTAGCACCCCTTAGTCTTATACCGTGGCTCACGGTGGGTTGCGTGCGTGGGCACGCCCTTCTCGAGGTTTCCATGAAATCATGATCGACCGTGCTTTGTGGTAGATATCCGCGAGACCGTGGATATGTTAGAGTTCGGTGGGACTCCATGGGACCGTGGGGCATCCCAATGGCCGATTGTGTTGGACTGGGCGGGACCGCCCAGTGTGTACGATGCTCCTTGTACAGAGGAAGGACCGCCTGAGCGTACGTGCCTTGGTTGGAATATGAGTACGCTGCTGATGGACGCAGTGGCACGTACCCCGTGTCACGTAGCTGGACACTGCCGTGCTGACGGGCGCAGAGGTGCGGGTCCCAACCAGTCCCAGGGTGTGGTGTGTGTGAGTGTCTTCTCTACTCCTCCCGGGACCGGATGTGAGTATTGTGTGCGCATTTGAGGCCTTGGCACAATATAAGATGTCAGTGGATGCATCAGGCCTTGTTGTGTATGCTGAGTATTGGACCTAATGCCGGTTAAGGTTGAGTTATCGACAACATTGTCGTAGCCCTTCCGATAGATGGTAGTGTGTCACCCTGTGTGTAGGGCAGGGTCCTTCCACTGGCTTTAGCTCGGGACCGAGGTTGCCAGTGTGTGGTTGTCCTCCTGAGGGTGGAGGTTGTGTGCGTGTGGCCTCGCTGGTGTTTCTGTCGGTTTATTCTACCGTGTCATCATGAGGTTCCCTCTCGGTAGTAGGTTGGCGGATTCGTTGTAGGTCAGTGATCCCAGCTAAGGTTGCGGTTCCCTTGTTGGGAACCGGGCTAGTGTGGAGGTTCCGTGCTTCCTTAACTCGCCATTCTTACCGTCCCGATTGCTATTATTATTATTGTTGTTGTTGTTGTTGTTGTTACCATTACTGTTGTTTACTGCTTTCGTTGTGGTGGGGATCCACGGGACTACTACTGAGCCAATGAGATAAGGCTCACTCCCTGCTTTTCATGTTTAGCACCCTTCTGGAGGTGGAGATTCCCGGTTGGAGGGCCTATAGTACGCCAGCTTGCCAGTGCCGGGGTGTGCCCCGTAGTAGAGTACATTCTATTTTTGTTGACTGTACTTGTAGACTAGACTCTGTAGGATTATTTAATTATTATAAAATGTTAATTTCATTTCTTTATATTAATTATTAAATGCTGTAGTTTATTTCCTGCTCGTTTAGAATTTTAATGCATGACCACACCATCCTTTTCACCCTTCTGAGCCCTCCGACTCGTGGGTGGCGGGCCATGATTCGAATGGTATCGGGTTATTCCTGGTATCCGGATCTTGGGTTGTTACATATACCTTTGTCACTTTTATCATTAAACTTGTCGAGGTTAGATTTCCCATTATTCAAGATATAACAAGTGCATCCAAATGCTTTCAGTAATTTCTGAAATGCTCATTATCGAACTATCCTCCATGATCACTCTGGATCGTGGTGATAAGATATCCCATTTCATTTTGGACTTTCCTACAAAACACTTGAAACTCCGTCAAAGCATCACTCTTATTTGGCAAAAATAAGACCCATGTCAATCTGGAGTAATCATCAACTATGACAAAACCATAGTATTTTCCTCCTACACTAGCTGTTCTAGTGGGTCCAAACAGATCTAAATAAAGGAGCTCAAGTGGTCGTGATGTGGAAAAAATGTTTTTATTTTTGAATGAGACACGAGTTTGCTTGCCTTTAGCACAAGCCTTACACACTCGGTTGGCTTCAAATTTTACTTTAGGCAAACCGATAACCAAATCATGTCTAGACAACTTGGAGAGAACTCCAAAACTAGCATGACCGAGGCATCAGTGCCATAACCATACACCCTCTTCTTTATTAGCTACCAAACAAATATCATCATGCATTTCATTTACATGAATCATATACACATTGTTATGCCTAGAACCAATGAATTTAATCTCACTAGAATGCTTGTCAAATACAATGTAGTGTTTTTCATCAAAAACGGTCTTAAAGCCTTTATCACACAATTGGCTAAAACTTAAGATATTATGCTTCAACCCTTTAACCAGAGAAACATCCCCAATTAGATTTTTTGAACCATAGCTAATTATGCTTACACCGACAATCTTACCTTTGTCCTTACTTGTAATATCTCGGACCTTTTGGATCCTTCTTGGTGGGTCTCGGATCTGGTTTTTGGAGCGTCCGGCTCTGTTGTGTCTGAAATTTCATTTCGGACATCTTTCCTGTTTGGATCGGCGCGATCCGGAGTTGTTTTGGAGGCCCGGAGGCATTCCATGACTTTTCTGCGTGTGTTTTCCGATTTCCGGTGTGTGCTTCGGCTTTTTCTTCGGAAGCTCGCTGCGGGTGGACCGGGTCGTTCACCTAGGCACGAGTGGTACCGTTGCGATCGGTGCGTTCCGAGGATTCCAGAAACGTATTTTTCTATTTTTTGGTATTTTTCCAAAAAATCGGATTTTCTATATATTCCTATTCATTTTCTTTTTATTTTTCCCTTTCTCTTTCTTCTTCTTCTTCCTCCTTCCTTCCCCAACCGTGGCCGCCCTCTCTCTCTCCCTCTCTCCCGTTCGAGCGCGGCGACCTCCGTTCCGGCTGCAGACGGCGGCGGTGCGACATGGCAAGGACGTGGGTGACGTCGAGACGATCGTGCGGGCGTGCGGCAAGCGTGGGAAGCGTGGGGAGGCGGGGTTTCTAAAAGCGTTCTTCGTGATTCGTGGATGATCCGGCGGAGCATTCGCTCCATTGAGGTAGGGTGACGATCCTCTACCTCCGTGCTTTCCTTTCCCGTGATTTCTAGCCCGATGGGGAGCCGAGAGGGGTTCGTTTGAGCTCGGGATGGGAAAAGCATGCTTTGGGGGTTTGAGCGCCGATCTAGAGTTTTACCGCGCCATTTGGAGTTTTGGGGGCATCATTCGATACTCTAGGGCATGGGGACGAGTTCCCCCTTTGTTTCCCCATCACCCGGGGGTGATTGGGGCGTGGAATGGTGTTTTCGGCCATTTCCCGCCGTTCTCGATTTTCGAGGTGATCGCGGTCCACCAGTGACCGTTTTCACTGATCGCGGTCAGGCGGGGACCGCTTTCATCAGATTTTAAACCGTTAGGCCTTAAAGTGTCAGTGGGCGGACGCGGTCACGCGACATACCGTGACTGTTGGTCGCGGTCTGGGGACGGCCGCATTCACCGTGGGGACCGGCATGGGCCCCGAGGCATTCTGATCGTTGTTTTTGACCGTTGCACGCTAGTCGCGGTCTCCAGGAGACCGCTACTGTGTGAATGCGGTCACGAGGTGACCGCATTCATATTTTCGTGCTGGGATGGTCGCGGTCCCGGGAAGACCGCGACTATGTGGTTGCGGTCCTGAGCAGACCGCCCATCCCTTGCCGATTCGAGTCCCGGATGAGCGAGTCTCGATCCCTGTGCTGACCCGTGGTCTGACTGATGTTGGGCATCATGTGGGGGCCACACGTGAGGGTGCCGTGGGGTCCCGGGAGGTGGTGATTTTGGCTTGTGTCACCGTGCGTCGGTGTTGGTACAAGGAGCGTTCCTCGTGCCTGCGGTTGTGACATCATTTTCGTTGACTTGAGAGTCTACTCTTCAGTGACCCTCCACTAGTCGTAGCCCACCAGTACGGGGTGCTAGTCTGACCTGGGAGTGGTGTACGGGCGCTCACCTTTTGAGACAGTTTATGGACCGGTTACCGTCAGCCCCTCGTTGGTAGCCAGAGTCGGCTACGGGGGAAAACCGGTCAGAGGGCCAGACCTAGGACGCGTGGTCTGTGTGTGCACACGTGGTTGGGGGCGGTTGGACTCACGTAGACGGGCGTGACCCCAGCTAGTCACTTGTTTGTGATTACTTGTACGGTGTTCGCGCCTTTGGTAGGAGCTACCACGTCAGGCGGTTCACCTGCGGCGCAGTGTAAGACGCCAGGGGACGCTACCGGCTGTGCTTCTAGTGGGTGGTACTCCTGTCGAGTACGGAGTGACAGACTATCATTCGGGTGTTTCGACCTTCGGGTTTTGCCGAGTCGATCGTTGAGTTTCGGCCTTCTCACCGTGGCACGTGTGTCGGTTTACGTGCCGTGGGACCTTGGTTCTGTAGAGTACAGGGCTTTCCTTTCCGAGGTACTCTACTACCGCTAGTGTAGTGGTTTCTCATTTTACGAGGTAGGGTTCGAGTGATCCCTACTGAGTCTTGTTCCGAGACTCATTCCCTGCGTGTTTTCATCGTGTTTCAGGTGAGGCGCCGCCCCAGGGGAGCGCGTCTGGGGTGCAGCGTGGTGCGGGTGCCCAGAGGTAGTGCCAGAGGTCAGAGCCGGGGTATGTCCCGTGTAGCTGTACTTTTCTTTCTTGTCTCTGTACTAGTTGTGGACCATGTAAAATGTTATTTGATTTCCTGCTTAATATTACAACTGTTTAATTTTTGCAATTACTTGTGATACTTGTGTAGTTTCCACACCATCCTTCTAACCCTTCCGAGTCTTCGGACTCGTGGGTGGCGGTGCGGGTCTCGGGTTATCGGGCCTTCCCGGTAATCGGATTCTCGGGTCGTTACAATTGGTATCAGAGGGCGGTTGTGGAATTATACGAGAATCATAGGTAATTGTAGTGGTCCACTTGTCCACAGCAATGATGTACATTTGACACTGGCATCGGGCATCGTGTGTTTTTCTTGACCTTGCCGTTTTTCGTATTTTCTATCTTTTGCTTCAGGAGCGAGCATGGCGCCGAGGAGGAGCTCTCGCTCTCAGTAGGGGCAGTCGGCTGGAGGTCAGGAGATCCAGCAGGGGGTCCAGGGGGACCAGGAGGAGCATAGTAGAGTGCCACCCGGGGCCACTGAGGCCGCGGATACCGCGAGAGTTTTGAGGGCCGAGGATTTCTTTCGTGGCATGTACCAGCTTATGTCTCAGCAGTTCGGTGGAGAGGCTGGTGAGGGCTCGTCAGCTAGGGGTGGGCCAGGCCGAGCAGTGAGGGATTTCTTGCAGTTCCATCCACCTTACTTCAGCGGCCAGGCAGACCCTGATGCTGCTCGTGATTGGCTTGATGAGATGGAGCGGGTGTTCAGTTCTGCGAAGAGTGCTGCCGAGGACAGAGTGGTGTTGGCCTACAACCAGTTGTAGGGTACGGCTCGGAAGTGGTGGTCTTCCGAGTGGAAGACGTTTTTTCAGCTTCGTCCACTTGAGCAGGTCGAGTGGGATGACTTTGTCAGTGCTTTCGAGCGTACGTACTGTCCAGATTATGTTGCTACGCAGCGATGCGGGAGTTTCTGTAGCTGGTGCAGGGTGACATGTCCGTGTTGCAGTACAGGGCCCGATTTGTCGAGCTGGGTCGGTATGCATCTCACATCATGGAGCATGAGAGGGTGAAGACCGCACAGTTTGTTCAGGGTTTGAGGCAGGAGCTGAGGCACCATCTGATCGTAAACGGGGCCACTGATCTAGAGACAGCGTCTCGTATTACAGCTTCTTTGAGATGGATATGCAGAGGACTCGAGGACCGATCAGCCAGGGGTAGTCTTTGTCAGGTCGCAGCCAGCAGTCGGCTACCCAGCAGCAGGGTTCCTTCCAGCATGCGTCGGGTGGTTCTGGAGTGCCGGCATTGGCAGCGTCGGTAAGAGGATCTGCGTCCTTCGGCTCGAAGGTCAGGAGGTTCTTGAAGAAGAGTTTCCGTAAGAAGCACAAGGATCAGGGGTAGGTTTCATCGGGCAGTGTACATCAGTCGATCCCTTTGCAGCGCCAGGGATCAGCGGGTGGATCGTGAGGACCGTGTTTACGGTGTAGTGGGACCCACCCAGGTAGGCAGTGCACGGCACCGATCATCTATTTTCGGTGTGACCAGCCAGGGCATACGGCGCGTGACTGTCCTCAGAGACAGCCGCAGTAGTAGTTTCCTCAGCAGCAGCAGGTTCCCCTGCAGCAGAGGCAGCAGCAGTAGTAGCAGGGACAGTATCCGCCGCTACCCAGGTCAGCTAGTGTGGGAGACAGGCAGAGAGCTCGAGGCTAGATCACGCACATGACCAGGGCAGAGGCAGTGGCGTCGCAGCTCATGGAAGGTACCGTTCAGATTTTGGGTTGTGCGGCTCAGGTTTTGTTTGATTCTGGCGCGTCTCATTCGTTTATTTCGGAGGATTTCGCGTTGAGCATCGAGGAGCCAGTGACCTAGTTGTCCTGTGATTTGATAGTGGAGTTGTCTTCGGGTGATTTTATGATCACTCCGTATTGCTTTGATCAGGTTCTGGTTTGGATCGATAGACGGAGTATGCCAGGCAGGTTGTATGCGTTGCAGCTTCGGATTATGATGTGATTCTAGGTATGGATTGGCTCGAGACTCATGGAGCGGTGGTGGATTGTGAAATGAAGAGGGTCTACTTCCAGCATCCGAGCAAGCGGACCTTCTATTTCCAAGGTATCCGTTCTACCTCTTCTCGATTCCTTATCTCTGCTATTCGAGCCTGTCGATTGCTTGATTCTGATTGTCTGAGTTTTCTCGCGTCCGTGGTTGTTTCTGAACGGATGGAGCTGGATGTCGATGACATTCCGGTGGTGTGTGAGTTTCCCGACGTTTTTCCCGAGGAGTTGCCTGGATTGCCTCCCCAGCGGGAGATCGATTTCGGGATCAAGGTTGTGCCTGGTACGGGACCTTTGGTGAAGGCCCCCTATCATATGGCCCCCGCTGAGTTGAGGGAGTTAAGGGCGCAGCTGCGGGAACTGTTGGCCAAGGGGTACATTCTTCCTAGCTTTTCCCCGTGGAGTGCGCCCGTGTTGTTTGTGAAGAAGAAGGACGGTAGTCTGCGGCTGTGCATTGACTATCGGCAGCTGAATGAAGTGACCATTAAGAACAAGTATCCGTTGCCACGGATTGATGACTTGTTCGACCAGCTTCAGTCTGCGCGAGTGTTCTCGCGG
Source organism: Amorphophallus konjac (assembly GCA_022559845.1). Classification (NCBI taxonomy): domain Eukaryota; kingdom Viridiplantae; phylum Streptophyta; class Magnoliopsida; order Alismatales; family Araceae; genus Amorphophallus; species Amorphophallus konjac. Next base: position 45,824,950 of record CM040123.1, read on the forward strand.
ATTGATCTGCGGTCCGGTTACTATCAGCTGAGAATTCACGAGTCTGATGTGGAGAAGACTACATTCAGTATGAGGTACGGGCATTACGAGTTTCTGGTGATGCCATTTGGGCTTACCAATGCCCCTGCAGCCTTCATGGATTTGATGCAGAGGGTGTTTCATCCGTATTTGGACCAGTTCGTGGTCATTTTCATGGATGACATCCTTGTTTATTCGCAGTCTACCGAGGAGCACGCGTACCATTTAGGTGTGGTGCTGCAGACGTTGCGAGATCACCAGTTCTATGCGAAGCTCAGCAAGTGCGAGTTTTGGCTCGGCGAGGTGCACTTTCTGGGGCACGTGATTTTTGGTGATGGCATTTCGTGGACCCCGCCAAGGTCGAGGCAGTAATGCAGTGACCAAGGCCGAGGTCGGTGATGGAGATCTGGAGTTTCTTGGGGCTTGCGGGTTATTATCGCCGGTTTATCTAGGATTTTTCTCGCATTGCGACCCCGATGACTAGACTCACGTGGAAGGATGTGCCTTTCGTTTGGTCTGAGGAGTGTGAGCAGAGCTTTAGGGAACTGAAGAGATTGCTCACCTCGGCTCCGGTGTTGGTTTTACCTTCTGGATCGGGAGGTTTCGTGGTGTGTACAGATGCTTTCGGCGTTGGATTGGGTGCTGTGTTGATGCAGCATGGTAGAGTGGTGGCTTATGCATCTAGGCAGCTAAAGTCCCACGAGGAGAACTACCCTACCCATGACCTTTAGTTGGCGGCGGTGATCTTCGCGCTGAAGATCTGGAGGCATTATCTGTACGGCGAGAAGTTCGAGGTGTTCACTGACCATCAGAGTTTGAGGTATGTGTTCTCGCAGAGGGACCTGAACCTCAGGCAAAGGCGTTGGATGGAGTTCATGAAGGATTATGACTTCACCTTGTCTTATCAGCCGGGCAGGATGAATGTCGTCGCCGATGCCTTGAGTCGGAAGGTTGCGGTCAGTGCCTTGATGTTGAGGAAGTGGAGGCTCTGGGAACAAGTGCCCGAAGTATCGTTCAGGCTCAAGATTCCCCAAGAGCCAGGGTTGGCGTTGCTTGCGAGTCTGACTGTCACTCCTGCTATCCGTTGTCAGGTGACAGAGGCTCAGCATGCGGACCCTGAGTTGCCCTGGATTCTGGCGATGGCTGATGTGGAGCTCGGCGAGGACGGTGCTGCGAGGTTTCACGGCAGGCTGTATGTCCCAGCGGAGGAGCAGGTTCATCATGCGGTGTTGCGTGAGGCTCATGGGAGCAGGTACACCGTACACCCGGGTGTGACGAAGATGTATCGAAACTTGAGGAGGAAGTTCTGGTGGCCTGGCATGAAGAGAGATGTCACTGAGTTTGTGGCCAGGTGCCTGATCTGTCAGCAGGTGAAGGCGGAGCATCAGCGACCAGGAGGTGCTCTCCAGCCCTTAGATGTTCCTGCTTGGAAGTGGGACCACGTGGCCACGGATTTTGTGGTGGGGTTACCGAGGACCCCGAGTGGGCAGGACAGTATTTGGTTGCTGGTGGATAGGCTGACGAAGGTGACTCGATTGTTACCGGTCAAAGTCAGCTGGAGCGTGTCCAAGTTGGCTCGTTTGTATGTGGAGCGGATCGTTCCGTTGCATGGGATTCCCATTTCGATCGTGTCAGATTGGGATCCGCACTTCACTTCTGGATTTTGGAGGAGTTTCCAGCGAGCTCTTGGCACGGAGTTAGCATTTAGCTCGGCGTATCATCCTCAGTCTGATGGTCAGTCTGAGAGGACCATCCAGACCTTGGAAGACATGCTGAGATACTGCTGCCTGGAATGGCAGGGGAGTTGGATTCATCACCTACCATTGGTGGAGTTTGCCTACAACAACAGCTTTTATTCCAGCATTGGCATGGCTCCTTATGAGGCATTGTATGGGCGTCCTTGTCGGACTCCACTCGATTGGTTTGAGGTGGGTGAGCGTGTTTTGACGGGACCGGAGTTGGTGCAGCAATGTGTAGATGTTGTGCACCTGGTTCGTCAGAACATGTTGGCGGCCCAGAGTAGGCAGAAGAGCTATGCTGACCGTAGGAGGTAGTCCCTCGAGTTCACCGTGGGCGATCATGTGTTCTTGAGAGTTTCTCGATGAAGGGGGTGATGCATTTTGGACGGCGTGGGAAGCTGAGTCCCTGCTACATTGGTCCTTTCGTGATTGTGGAGCGCATCGGTGAGGTTGCTTACCGGTTGCAGTTACCCCCTGAGTTGGCGTCGGTGCATGACGTGTTCCATGTCTCGATGTTGCGGAAGTATATGCCCGACGACTCTCATGTGCTCGAGATTTCTGTTTGGCCAGAGGTGACTCTAGATCTTTCCCTCCCAGAGTTTCCGATCCACGTGGAGGATAGGCAAGAGCAGCGCCTGCGGAACAAGGTCATCCCCTTGGTTAAGGTGGTGTGACAACGGCACTCTGGTGGTGAGGCTTCTTGGGAGAGTGAGGACGAGATGCGTTAGCAGTTCCCGTACCTGTTTGAGTGAGTCTTCCTCTTCTTTCCCCTTGGGTTGTTCTTAATTTTGAGGACGAAATTCCTTTAAGGGGGGAGGGCTATAATATCCCGGATCTTTCGGATCCTTCTTTGTGGGTCTCGGATCTGGTTTTCGGAGCGTCCGGCATTGTTGTGTCTGAAATTTTATTTCGGACATCTTTCGTGTTCGGATCGGCGCGATCCGGAGTTGTTTCGGAGGCCCGGAGGCCTTCCGCGACTTTTCCACGTGTGTTTTTTGATTTCCGGTGTGTGTTTCAGCTTTTTCTTCGGAAGCTCGCTGCAGGTGGACCGGGTCGTTCACCTAGGCACGAGTGGTACCGTTGCGATCGGTGCGTTCCAAGGATTCTGGAAACGTATTTTTCTATTTTTTGATATTTTTCCGAAAAATCAGATTTTCTATATATTCCTATTCCTTTTCTTTTTCTTTTTCCCTTTCCCTTTCTTCTTCTTCTTCCTCCTTCCTTCCCCAACCGTGGCCGCCCTCTCTCTCTCCCTCTCTCCCGTTCGAGCGCGGCGACCTCCGTTCCAGCTGCAGACGACGGCGGTGCGACGCGGCAAGGACGTGGGTGACGTCGAGACGATCGTGCGGGCGTGCGGCAAGCGTGGGAAGCGTGGGGAGGCGGGGTTTCTAAAAGCGTTCTTCACGATTCGTGGACGATTCGACGGAGCATTCGCTCCATTGAGGTAGGGTGACGATCCTCTACCTCCGTGCTTTCCTTTCCCGTGATTTCTAGCCCGACAGGGAGCCGAGAGGGGTTCGTTTGAGCTCGGGACGGGAAAAGCATGCTTTGGGGGTTTGAGCGCCGATCTAGAGTTTTACAGCGCCATTTGGAGTTTTGGGGGCATCATTCGATACTCTAGGGCGTGGGGACGAGTTCCCCCTTTGTTTCCCCATCACCCGGGGGTGATTGGGGCGTGGAATGGTGTTTTCGGCCATTTCTCGCCGTTCTCGGTTTTCCGAGGTGATCGCGGTCCACCAGTGACCATTTTCACTGGTCGCGGTCAGGTGGGGACCGCTTTCATCAGATTTTAAACCGTTAGGCCTTAAAGTGTCGGTGGACGGACGCGGTCTCGCGATAGACCGCTACTGTTGGTCGCGGTCTGGGGACGACAACATTCACCGTGGGGACCGGCACGGGCACCGAGGCATTCTGACCGTTGTTTTTGACCGTTGCACGCCAGTCACGGTCTCCAGGAGACCGCTACTGTGTGAATGCGGTCACGAGGTGACCGCATTCATATTTTCGTGCTGGGATGGTCGCGGTCCCGGGAAGACCGCGACTGTGTGGTTGCGGTCCTGAGCAGACCGCTACCACCGGAGGTGGTCCTCCGGTGACCGCGTCTCCCATCCCTTGCCGATTCGAGTCCTGGATGAGCTAGTCTCGATCCCCGTGCTGACCCGTGGTCTGACTGATGCTGGGCATCATGTGGGGGCCACACGTGAGGGTGCCGTGGGGTCCCGGGAGGTGGTGATTTCGGCTTGTGTCGCCGTGCGTCGGTGTTGGTACAAGGAGCGTTCCTCGTGCCTGCGGTTGTGACGTCGTTTTCTGTTGACTTGAGAGTCTACTCCTTCAGTGACCCTCCACTAGTCGTAGCCCACCAGTACAGGGTGTTGGTCTCACCTGGGAGTGGTGTACAGGCGCTCACCTTTTGAGATGGTTTGTGGACCGGTTACCGTCGGCCCCTCGTCGGTAGCCAGAGTCCGGCTACGGGGGAAAACCGGTCAGAGGGCCAGACCTAGGACGCGTGGTCTGTGTGTGCACACGTGGTTGGGGGCGGTTGGACCCACGTCGACGGGCGTGACCCCAACTAGTCACTTGTTTGTGGTTACCTGTTCGGTGTTCGGGCCTTTGGTAGGAGCTACCACGTCAGGCGGTTCACCTGCGGCGCGGTGTAAGACGTCAGGGGACGCTATTGGCTGTGCTTCTAGTGGGTGGTACTCCTATCGAGTTGTAGCAACACTGGTAAAATAAAGCTTTAAACAGATCAAATTGAAATAAAAGATTTAAGTAAATAAATGATAAGAACTAAAAGGAGTAAATAATAAACTAAAATGTAAATAATGCCTTAACTCAAGGCGCTAATAAAAAAATAAACGCCTCTAGCTAAGGCGCGAATTGAAAAAGGGACGCCCAAAGAACAAGGCGTCAATTCCCAAACGGCCGAAAATAAATAAAGGGCAAGTGAAAGAGACGCCCTTTACGGCGTCGTGTTTCACTAAGGAAACGACGCTCAACAAGGCGTCAATTTAAATTAACGCCCTATGGCAAGGCGTTAATTCAGTTCGAGTTCCGTTCGAACCCAGACCTCATCCAGGGTAAGTTTTTGGATTAGTACGTGCTAGTAGAGTTATAGTAAGGACTCTATCATGGAAATATAACTTCCTAACTCTATTAAGGACCCAAAAACCCTATAAATATCCCACAAATCGACCCTTGATCGCTATTTGGCGATCTGCTGCTGCTGTCACCCGTGAAGAGCACAGGTTTATTCTTCCTTGATTGTGTCTTCACCTTCGGTTATATATATGATGAAGAAAACTAATGTCTTCAGTCTTTCTTCTGTAGGAATTCTGCAGTAAGTAGTAACCTCTGAAGGACGTGAGGTTCTTCATCATCATCTTCTTCTTCTTTCGGTGATCAGAAGACTCTGTTGCAAACAGAGTATCGTTTCTCTTCACATATCTTCACCCAGATAATCATCAGGTAGGTTTTCTCAAGAATTGTAGCCCAAACCAACATAGTAATTATGATAGAATCATCTGTTATTAACATGCATATAGATTCTCTGCGTTGTTATAGTTTTCTGGAAAATATTGTAAGTAGCGACCCTCCTTAGGGCGCTAATTTAATAAGAAGCGACCCAGACTAGGGCGCTAATTCTTGTTTTGACGCCCTGCGCAGGAGTCGTCAATTTCACTTAATTATTAATTACCCATGTTCAAAATTCTGTATCAAGTAAACCATGTATCTAATCTAATGCATGATCATACTTGTGGAATCCTGCTATTTTTCTCTTCCTGACCATGTGATCCTCTTCCTGAAATTTTATTATCTAGAAACTTATACTGTTCATGCACCCTATTTCAGATGTTAAGGAATTAACGACCTGGGTTAGGTCATCTCTTAGATAACTGACGCCCTCTGTGAGGCGCGTTTTCATGAAAATTCTAGAAATTGGCCATTATGCAAAATATTATAAAAATTAATGGACGACTGCTAGAGTAGCCGTCAAATTGTTAAGAAACGCCCCTGTAAAAGGCGTTAATTTCATTAGTAACGACTCTACTTAAGTCGCTATTTTCCTATGTTACTGTTTTGATCTGACTGCTGTTACCGAGGGTTGTTGTACATAAATATATATATTATTTGGCACTATATTCCACTCCGTGAATATAGTCCCATGTTTCATGATGTTTTACCGTTTACCCACTAATTCTCGGTGACATACAAGCTCTCCATTGGACATTCCGTTCCTTTGGACTAGCGAGTTAGTCATAGCGACCTACGTAAGACTCCTCGAGCCTTGGATTCTCTCAAGGCCGACTGAGCTGGTTGTACCATAAAAACCCATTACACAATCTTTGCCATGTCACTCTATAGAAACATGGTATACCGACCCTCATGTTATGCAAAGTGTATATCATGAGAATTTTCTTAATGGGATGAGGACATCATGCCATTAATGTGCTGTTCATGTGGACCTCAATTCTATATAAAGAATGCTCGTTCTTACTTATCATGGTACCCGGGTCAAGGGAACCAATTCCACCTAGATTTTTATCGAAATTCGGGAATGTACCGTTATTATCGTCCTACTATGTCAAGTTCAATATCTTTGGACTCTATGTTATCAAAGTCTACCCTACGTGTCTACAAGCTTTATCCTTGAAATTCCCTATTGGCTATACACAAAAGTGGATGTCAAAATACATGACCAATGCCTGCGCATATAGGGCCCGATCTGGTCCTGGGAGGAGCACCCGAAAGTACTAGTGCCCATGGGAGTTGATTGATCACGGTATTGGCATTGTACCGAAGTGCATGACTAGCTTGATTGGACATTCCACAAATCTTGTACTTGACTCGTACTTGACATGACATGACTGGCGTGACCCGAAAAAAAGGGTATTTATATACTTGTTGCTTGAAATGTGATAGCCAAACTTTCGACATGACATTATGAATATACTTGCTTGAACATCTTGACTTCTACTTGATAAGAGTACTTGAAAGTTCCTGAAATAGCTCACCTTGTTATCTTGTTGATATACTCTCTATCTTGTCATTTTACGCAAGCATGCATAGCTTATTGCATTCATGGAAAAATGTAATTACTTAAACCCATTGCTAATTCTTGAGATATAATTTCCTACTGAGCGTTCGCTCACTCAGTGTTTCCCTACTTTTCAGGTAAGTCCGATGACAAGACCCAAACAGACGGGGAAGGTCAAGAGTGAAAGAGTTAGAGCTACTCGAGCATCAATTAGTCCTGTCTTTTCTATATTTTCTTGAGTCAATGTTGTACTTTTCTTTTATTAAGTCTAGCATTTTCAAGGGTTTGTAATGGACGTACTTTTATGAAGGAATAAAGGATTGGATTATCTTTATTTTTGCGCATCTCTGTCTTTGTGTCGAATACACTACTACTCTGATTGACATGATTGATATAAACTCGCCACGCATCTCCGGGTATCTTCCGCGCTCGGGACGTGACAGTTTTTGTGGTATCAGAGCCTAGGGTATTCAATTCCTAGGAAACCCAAGTCCAAGGATAAGTCTGAACCTCTAACCAGTGAGATTGGGTAGAACCAAGGGTTAAAGTCAATATAGAATTAAAAGCCTTTTAACGCAATCACATACTAATAGCTATTGTAATTGTAGGACAATGGCTGCCGAACGTGCTCAATGGCGCAACATGCAACGCACTCTTCAAGGCATGACCCAGGCACTTCAACAAGTGGCACAAGGAGGTGCACATCATGGAGCCAGAAATCTCCACCAAGGCTTTAAGAACATGAATCCTCCAAAGTTCGTTGGATCTACTGATCCGGACGATGCCGAACACTGGATCCGGGAAACTGAACGGATCTTTCGGGTTATGCAATGCACGGATCAAGAGAAGGTCCTGTTAGCCACATTTCAACTAGAAAGAGACGCCCGATGCTGGTGGGAGTCGGTAGAAGCCACATTAGATCAAGGACAAGTTACTTGGGAGGAGTTTGTTGAACATTTCAACAATAAATATTTCTCAGATCGAGTTCAAGAGAAGAAAGCCGCTGAATTCGCCGCACTTAAGCAATGATCTTTGTCGGTGGCTGAATATGAAGCGCAGTTCTCAAGGCTGTCTCGGTACGCTAAACACTTAGTTAGTACTGAGAAGATGAAAGCTCGAATATTCCTTAATGGGCTCAGGCCCCAATACATCACACAACTGGCACCGATGGACATACAAGTCTATTCGGAGATGGTTCGACGAGCCCAATTGCTAGAAGATGTCACGGAACTATCTGATAGGATCCGTGGGAAAGACAGGAAGGAGAATGTTACTAGCTCCGGCGCCTTTAAACCCAATTTCAAGAAGAGGCCAAGTAATGGAGGTACTCCCTCCCAGGAGCAAAAGTTCAAAAAGACCAAACCTTTCTCCATCACCACTACACCCTCTAAGGTGGTATGTAAGCACTGTGATAAGGCCGGGCACAAGGCCGAAGAATGTTGGAGGAAACTTGGAGCGTGTCTCCGTTGTGGGAGCCGTGATCATCAGATTCCCAACTGTCCCCTACTCAATGATCAAGCCGGTGACGGAAAGCGCCCGGTAACAAAGAATGCTCGTCTCCAAGCTATTAAGGAGGCGGAACAAGACGAAGGCGGACTCGTAGAAGGTACACTGAAAGTTTGTTCCAAGTCTGCACATGTCTTATTTGATATGGGTGCATCACATTCCTTTATTTCCAAGAAGTTTGCTGACCCACTACCTATGGAGCCAGAATGGATGAAGATATTTTTATCTACTCCTCTCAGAAACGAAACCGATATTACTCACCATTATCAAAACTGTGAAGTCTTGGTAAAAGGAAGAAATCTTCCTATCAACCTCATATGTTTAGACCTAAAGGAATATGATGTCATATTGGGAGCAGACTGGTTATCTAAGTATCAGGCAACTGTGGATTGCCATAACAGCAAAGTTACTTTCAAGGACTTTCCAGAACTAGTCTATTCTAGCCCAAGTCACCTCTCATTTCGGCTCTCCGAGCTAGCAAGCTAATAAGGAAAGGATGTGTATCTTTCCTTGCATTTGTCACCATTAAGGAGACTAAGGAGACTAAGCTAGAAGACATCCCAGTTGTGCAAGAATTTCCGGACGTGTTTCCGGAAGATTTGCCTGGGTTACCCCCACAAAGAGAAGTGGCCTTCACCATCGACTTAGTCCCTGGTGCTGGACCAGTTTCTAAGGTACCATATAGGATGTCCCCTGCTGAACTCAAGGAGTTGAAGGAGCAATTGATGGAACTTCTTAAGAAAGGATTCATTAGACCGAGTACTTCTCCGTGGGGAGCGCCTGTACTATTTGTGAAGAAGAAGGATGGATCCATGAGGTTATGTATCGACTATCGACAGTTGAATCATCTCACTATCAAGAACAAGTATCCACTGCCGAGAATCGATGAGTTATTTGATCAAATATCTAGATCCAAATACTTTTCAAAGATTGATCTCAGGTCGGGTTATCACCAACTAAGGATCAAGGATGATGACATTCATAAGACCGCATTCAGAAGCAGGTATGTCCATTATGAGTTTGTTGTTATGCCTTTTGGACTAACAAATGCCCCTGCTGCCTTTATACAGTTAATGAATAGTATATTCAGGCCTTATCTAGATCAATTCGTGGTGGTTTTCATTGATGATATATTGATCTACTCCAAGACCAAGGAAGAGCATGAGGAGCATTTAAGGATTGCATTACAGATATTAAGGACAAACCAACTATATGCAAAGCTCAGCAAATGTGAGTTCTGGCTAGAAGAAGTAACTTTTCTAGGGCATGTTATATCAAAGGATGGCTTATCTATAGATCCATCGAAGGTTGAAGCTGTAAGAAATTGGGAAAGACCGACCAATGCTAGCGAGATCCGTAGTTTCTTGGGTCTTGCGGGCTGCTATCGGCGATTCATCAAGGATTTCTCCAAGATCGCCGTACCCCTCACTAGGTTAATGCGCAAAGAGATCCATTATGAATGGAGTGAGGAATGTGAAAGAAGCTTCCAAACTCTCAAGGATCATCTGACCACAGCCCCGGTCTTAGCTCTACCAATTGAAGGAGAGAAGTTCGAGGTATACACCGATGCATCTGGCATTAGCCTCGGATGTGTGTTAATGCAACAAGGAAAAGTTATAGCCTACTCTTCTCGCCAATTAAAGAAGCACGAAGAGAACTACCCAGTCCACGATTTAAAATTGGCCGTGGTAGTGTTTGCACTGAAGATATGGAGACATTATCTATATGGAGTGCAGTTTATTGTATACTCCGATCACAAGAGTCTCAAATATCTCTTTTCACAGAAGGAATTAAATATGAGGTAAAGACGTTGGCTAGAATACCTCAAGGACTTCGACTTCATTATACAATACCATCTGGAAAAGGGAATCCTGTAGCTGATGCCCTTAGTCGGAAGCCAAGAGCACTGTTAGCCAATTATATGATTCAAGAATGGAAGCTGCTGGAACAATTCTCTGAACTTAATATAAGCGTGGACACGGACTTTAAATGTGTCACATTATCTCATGTAAGCGTTCAGCCAGACTTATTATCCGAGATATAAGAACTCCAAGATAATGACCCCGTACTAGTGGAAATAAAGGGCAAACTGGAAGGACAATCTGATTACCAAATTACTTCAGATGGAAGGTTGTTATTCAGAAATAGAACTTGTATACCATATTGTCCAGAATTAAAGAAGAAGATTTTAGATGAAGCTCACAGATCAAGGTACTTGATTCATCCGAGATCTACCAAAATGTACCAAGATGTGAAAAGGAATTTTTGGTGGCCCAACATGAAAAGAGAAATAGCGGACTACGTATCTCGCTGTCTCACCTGCCAACAAGTCAAGGCAGAACACCAAAAGCCTGCTGGTAAACTACATCCTCTAGATATTCCTAAATGGAAATGGGAGGATATCAGTATGGATTTCGTCATGGGTCTATCTAAATCAAAGGGAGGACAGGATGGAATATGGGTTATTATTGACCGATTGACTAAATTGGCGCATTTCTTGCCAATAAAAAGCCGATGGTCCGTTGATGTTTTGGCTGCATTGTACATCAAGGAGATCGTCAGATTACATGGTGTTCCTGTTTCAATTGTGTCTGACAGAGATCTCCGTTTTACTTCTCATTTTTGGAAGGGTCTGCAACATTCGTTGGGAACGAGGCTTAACTTTAGTACAGCTTTTCATCCTCAGACGGATGGTCAGACCGAGAGAACCAATCAGGTCGTTGAAGATATGCTTAGGGCATGCATCATTGATTTTGGAGGAAGCTGGCATGATCACTTGCCTCTGGTCGAATTTGCATACAATAATAGCTACCAGGCAAGTATAAAAATGGCACCTTTCGAACCTTTATACGGAAGGAGTTGCCGATCGCCTTTGTGCTGGGATGAAGTTGGCGAGAAACAACTATTAGGTCCAGACATGGTAAAGGATACCACTGAAAAGATTCAGTTGATTAGAGAAAGACTTCAAGTTGCTCAGTCTAGACAGAAGGCTTATGCTGACACAAGAAGAAGAGATCTCGAATTCCAAGTCGGAGATCACGTATTTCTCAAGATATCACCTGGACGTGGAATAAGGAGATTTGGTGTTAAGGGCAAGCTTACACCAAGGTTTATCGGACCTTTCGAGATACTAGATAGAGTTGGCGAGGTTGCTTACCGCGTCGCTTTACCTCCGCAATTGTCTGAAGTTCATAATGTGTTCCACATATCTATGTTGAAAAAGTATGTACACGATCCGTCACAATCATTGATCATGGAGACTTAGTTATCCAGAAGGATCTCATATATGAAGAGAAGCCCATGAAGATACTAGATCGTGAAGTACGTACCCTAAGGAATAAGGTTATTCCCATGCTGAAGGTACAATGGAGTAAGAGTTCCGATCATGAAGCCACATGGGAGACCGAGGAATCTGTGAGGAAGCGATTTCCAGAATTATTTTAAGGTATATATTCTACACTCTCCACTTATATATACTATTGAATTTGGGGACCAAATTCTTTTAAGTGGGAGAGGGTGTAGCAACCCTGGTAAAATAAAGCTTTAAACAGATCAAATTGAAATAAAAGATTTAAGTAAATAAATGATAAGAACTAAAAGGAGTAAATAATAAACTAAAATGTAAATAACGCCTTAACTCAAGGCGCTAATAAAAAAATAAACGCCTCTAGCTAAGGCGCGAATTGAAAGAGGGACGCCCAAAGAACAAGGCGTCAATTCCCAAACGGCCGAAAATAAATAAAGGGCAAGTGAAAGAGACGCCCTTTGCGGCGACGTGTTTCACTAAGGAAACGACGCTCAACAAGGCGTCAATTTAAATTAACGCCCTATGGCAAGGCGTTAATTCAGTTCGAGTTCCGTTCGAACCCAGACCTCATCCAGGGTAAGTTTCTGGATTAGTATATGCTAGTAGAGTTATAGTAAGGACTCTATCATGGAAATATAACTTCCAATAGATCTCTAACTCTATTAAGGACCCAAAAACCCTATAAATATCCCACAAATCGACCCTTGATCGCTATTTGGCGATCTGCTGCTGCTGTCACCCGTGAAGAACACAGGTTTGTTCTTCCTTGATTATGTCTTCACCTTCGGTTATATATATGATGAAGAAAACTAATGTCTTCAGTCTTTCTTCTGTAGGAATTCTGCAGTAAGTAGTAACCTCTGAAGGACGTGAGGTTCTTCATCATCATCATCTTCTTCTTCCGGTGATCAGAAGACTCTGTTGCAAACAGAGTATCGTTTCTCTTCACATATCTTCACCCAGATAATCATCAGGTAGGTTTTCTCAAGAATTGTAGCCCAAACCAACATAGTAATTATGATAGAATCATCTGTTATTAACATGCATATAGATTCTCTGCGTTGTTATAGTTTTCTGGAAAATATTGTAAGTAGCGACCCTCCTTAGGGCGCTAATTTAAAAAGAAGCGACCCAGACTAGGGCGCTAATTCTTGTTTTGACGCCCTGTCCAGGAGTCGTCAATTTCACTTAATTATTAATTACCCATGTTCAAAATTCTGTATCAAGTAAACCATGTATCTAATCTAATGCATGATCATACTTGTGGAATCCTGCTATTTTTCTCTTCCTGACCATGTGATCCTCTTCCTGAAATTTTATTATCTAGAAACTTATACTGTTCATGCACCCTATTTCGGATGTTAAGGAATTAACGACCTGGGTTAGGTCGTCTCTTAGATAACTGACGCCCTCTGTGAGGCGCGTTTTCATGAAAATTCTAGAAATTGGCAATTATGCAAAATATTATAAAAATTAATGGACGACTGCTAGAGTAGCCGTCAAATTGTTAAGAAACGCCCCTGTAAAAGGCGTTAATTTCATTAGTAACGACTCTACTTAAGTCGCTATTTTCCTATGTTACTGTTTTGATCTGACTGCTGTTACCGAGGGTTGTTGTACATAAATATATATATTATTTGGCACTATATTCCACTCCGTGAATATAGTCCCATGTTTCATGATGTTTTACCGTTTACCCACTAATTCCCGGTGACATACAAGCTCTCCATTGGACATTCCGTTCCTTTGGACTAGCGAGTTAGTCATAGAGACCTCCGTAAGACTCCTCGAGCCTTAGATTCTCTCAAGGCCGACTGAGCTGGTTGTACCATAAAAACCTATTACATAATCTTTGCCATGTCACTCTATAGAAACATGGTATACCGACCCTCATGTTATGCAAAGTGTATATCATGAGAATTTTCTTAATGGGATGAGGACATCATGCCATTAATGTGCTGTTCATGTGGACCTCAATTCTATATAAAGAATGCCCGTTCTTACTTATCATGGTACCCGGGTCAAGGGAACCAATTCCACCTAGATTTTTATCGAAATTCGGGAATGTACCATTATTATCGTCTTACTATGTCAAGTTCAATATCTTTGGACTCTATGTTATCAAAGTCTACCCTACGTGTCTACAAGCTTTATCCTTGAAATTCCCTATTGGCTATACACAAAAGTGGATGTCAAAATACATGACCAATGCCTGCGCATATAGGGCCCGATCTGGTCCTGGGAGGAGCACCCGAAAGTACTAGTGCCCATGGGAGTTGATTGATCACGGTATTGGCATTGTACCGAAGTGCATGACTAGCTTGATTGGACATTTCACAAATCTTGTACTTGACTCGTACTTGACATGACATGACTGGCGTGACCCGAAAAAAAAAGGGTATTTATATACTTGTTGCTTGAAATGTGATAGCCAAACTTTCGACATGACATTATGAATATACTTGCTTGAACATCTTGACTTCTACTTGATAAGAGTACTTGAAAGTTCCTGAAATAGCTCACCTTGTTATCTTGTTGATATACTCTCTATCTTGTCGTTTTACGCAATCATGCATAGCTTATTGCATTCATGGAAAAATGTAATTACTTAAACCCATTACTAGTTCTTGAGATATAATTTCCTACTGAGCGTTCGCTCACTCAGTGTTTCCCTACTTTTCAGGTAAGTCCGATGACAAGACCCAAACAGACGGGGAAGGTCAAGAGTGAAAGAGTTAGAGCTACTCGAGCGTCAATTAGTCCTGTCTTTTCTATATTTTCTTGAGTCAATGTTGTACTTTTCTTTTATTAAGTCTAGCGTTTTCAAGGGTTTGTAATGGACGTACTTTTATGAAGGAATAAAGGATTGGATTATCTTTATTTTTGCGCATCTCTGTCTTTGTGTCGAATACACTACTACTCTGATTGACATGATTGATATAAACTCGCCACGCATCTCCGGGTATCTTCCGCGCTTGGGGCATGACACGAGTACGGAGTGACAGACTGTCAGTCGGGTGTTTCCGACCTTCGGGTTTTGCCGAGTCGACCGTTGAGTTTCGGCCTTCTCACCGTGGCACATGTGTCTATTTGCTTGCCATGGGACCTTGGTTCTGTAGAGTACAGGGCTTTCCTTTCCGAGGTACTCTACTACCGCTAGTGTAGTGGTTTCTCATTTTACGAGGTAGGGTTCGAGTGATCCCTACTGAGTCTTGTTCCGAGACTCATTCCCTGCGTGTTTTCACCGTGTTTCAGGTGAGGCGCCGCCCCAGGGGAGGGCGTCTGGGGTGCAGCGTGGTGCGGGTGCCCAGAGGTAGTGCCAGAGGTCAGAGCCGGGGTATGCCCCGTGTAGCTATACTTTTCTTTCTTGTCTCTGTACTAGTTGTGGACCATGTAAAATGTTATTTGATTTCCTACTTAATATTACAACTGTTTAATTTTTACAATTACTTGTGATACTTGTGTAGTTTCCGCACCATCCTTCTAACCCTTCCGAGTCTTCGGACTCGTGGGTGGCGGTGCGGGTCTTAGGTTATCGGGCCTTCCCGGTAATCGGATTCTCAGGTCGTTACATTACCTCCAAAGGAAACAAGCCCTTCATCTTTGTCTTTCAGCTCCCTGAATTTAGACTTGTCCCCTGTCATGTGCCTTGAGCAGCCACTGTCTAAGTACCACTTTTTCTCGGTGGCTCCAAGACATACCAGCACACACAAGGCTTAAGCAGAGCATTTAGGTACCCAAATGGTCTTGGGTCCTCTTGGGTTAGTCCACAAGTCCAACCAATCTTTCCTAATCCATGCCAATTTTAACCTCTTACTATTTTTATTTCTTAGACAATTAAAACTCATGTGACCAGCCAAACCACAGTAAAAACAACTAACATTCGAAATCACGGGAACATATGCACGTCTGATTGGCTTTTCAGCCACATGCTTTGTTTTCTCATACACATGGTTAACATGATGACATGCATTGTATCTTGGCTGCCGTTTACCATACATGAAAGCACATGAATTCTTTTTTCTTTGTTGCTGAAACTTTTTTACCGAGTGGTTCTGTTTTAATGACTTATTCACCTTGCACAATTGCTTAAAAGAATTAACAATGTCGGAGACTTTTACGAAGGTGGTTTGGGTTTTAAGTTGAAATTCCTTTTTATTAGCTAGCTGAAAACCCAACCCTTCTCGTCTAAATTCACTTTCAGATTCAGGATGTCATCGAGATTTTGCTTACCTTTCCTAAGTTTACCTAAAGTGACATGCATGTCCTTTATTATGCTTTCAGATTCAGTGACATGTTTCTGAAGAGATGCAACCTTAGACATGAGATTCTCATTTTCATTTCTTAATTTGGAATTTTCCTTTTCAAGCTTGACAATTTTTGTTTTCAGACAATTATTTTTAGATCTCAGAGTTTCATTTTTAGGTTCAAATCTCGACTCTAAGTAACTCATTCTCTAGTCGGGTCACGTCTTCAAATTCAATTTCATACACACCCAGTTTGCTCTGTAACTTAGCATTCTCATCATTTAATTTGTCCAATTTTTCTACTAACTCAGTGCAAGAAGTGCATGTATCATTAGCATGAACAAATTCATTGATTTTCTTTTTTAGAGTCCTATTTTCAGACTTAAACCTCTTGTATTTTTCATGCAAATCCATGTAGGACATTTCCCATTCCTCAAGTGTAAAAAATTCAGCATCATTTACCTCTGCCGAGTCAACATCATCAGCCATAAGGCACAGTGATTCCAACCCCTCCTCCAGCTCTCCAGATGACATTTCATCGCCGAAATTGCTCCACGCGGCAACCATCACCTTTGGCTTCTTGAATTTGCTTTTCTTTAACTTATTCAACACCTCTGGGCATTCTCCTCGCATGTGTCCAGGCTTCTTGCAGCCGTAATAAATGACTTCATTAGATTTGGTGCCTTCGTTGCTGCTTGAAGTTTGCCTCTTCCTGAAGTTCTTCCTGCTGCCCTGGGATTTCTTATGTTGACGGAAGAAACTCCACCTTTTCTTTGTGATGATGGCCAAGGCATGCCCATCATCTCCATCTTCATCGCTTGCCTCATCTGAGGAGTGTGTGTGTGGGGCGGCTTTGAGTGCAACACCCTTGTTTTTCTTCACTTATAGCTCAGTGCTTTTTATGTTGAGCTCATATGTCATTAGAGAGCCGATTAGTTCCTCAAGAGTTATCATCGAAAGATTCTTTGAGTCTTACATTACCGTGGCCTTGGTGTGCCACACCGGTGGTAGTGACCTCAAGATCTTCCGCACTAGCTCTGAGTTTGTGTATGTTTTGCCGAGCCCCTTCAAGCCATTAATTATTTCTGTGAAACGTGCAAGCATCTCCGAGATCGATTCCTCTGGCTTCATCTAGAACAACTCATAGTCATGGACAAGAATGTTGGCCTTAGTCTCTTTGACTTTGGAGGTACTTTCATAGATTAGCGTCAGGCTATCCCACATTTCCTTCACGGAGCTGCACATTGAAACACGAGAATACTCGTTAGGGTGTAAAGCACACTGCATGATACTCATAGCAGAAAAAATTATCTTAGACTTCTTAATGTGCTTGTGATTCCATTTTCTCTCATCTTCAGGGAGAGTGTATGGTCCAGTGTTGATGACATGCCATATCTCATAGTCTTGAGATCTAATGAATACAATCATTCGATTTTTCCAGTAAGGATAATTTGACCCATCAAAAAATGGTGACCTATTTATGGAGTGACCCTCAGCAATGAAGTTGTCAGAAGCCATCTAACCAAGATCTCTCTTCTATGTTAGAGACCCGCTCTGATACCAATTGAAGATTCGATATGCGTGGATACCGAAGACTAGATAGCCAAACGGTTCGAGAGTGGGGGTGAATCGAACCACACCCTCTAAAAATTAAATAAGCACTCTCTTGAAATAGATCAACAGAAACACGGACATAACACCCCACACCTCACTTTGCGAATTAAAGAAGGGGATAGAAGAAATGGAAGCACACACCACAAGGGAGACGAAAATTTTAAGGTGGTTCGGCCACGCAAACACACGTGCCTACGTCCACCCCTCACCGCAGTGAGGCTTAAACACACTAGGAACAGAGCCCTCCAACACACACACACGTCCTGAGCGGGACACACGACCTGAGGGTTAAACACACACACAGCCCAAGGCCAGCACATGCATACAACGACGACGCACCCAACACATACTCAAAGGTGTCTGTATAATGTAAGGAAATGTAAAAACACAGGTGATATGACGAAGAGAACAAAACAAGAAGATCCCCTTGTGTAGGAAATGACCTCGATGTCGTATCCGATGTAGCATGGCCGATCACACCTCACGCACACCGCAGTACGTGTAGATGCAGTTCTCCCATGACCCCTGGCACTCTAAATCTTAGTAGCTCAATGTGGGAACATTTAGCAGTAGCAAATGATGTTCTAGCAGCCTCCAAACTCGTACGCCTTCGGATCTAGAACCTTGGAATGCAACGAGTACGATCTCCACTCTAAGGCTCTTGGGATCCTTGAAAACTCATGGACGCGCACCCTAATGACCTTGAACAAATGTATTTATAGTATCTCAGCCATCCCCAGAGTTTTTGGCAATAGATCACGTCGAATCGAGCTAAAAATAGAAGGCCCCACAAATCACATAGCCGCGATTGGTCAACCAATGCATGGGGTCGGCCGACTGATGTTCTAAAAGTGGGTCTCGAAGTGCTGGAGCTGCCCTGATTCGGTCAACATGGTCTGGAGATCTATCGACATACTCTATCAGTCAGAACACTGGCTTTCTGGAAGCAGAGCCCTGCACGATTTTGGTTGACAGGACTGCATGGGTCTGTCGACTAGACTAAACGCATGAGTCAGCCAAACACCTACAAACAATGGGGTCAGTCGACAGGACTGCATGGGTCTGTTGACCGGACTCAACACATGAGTCTGCCAAACACCTGCAAAACATCAGGAATAACCATGTTACACTCACAAATTGAAATATTTAAGTCTAGGAATTACCTTGAAAGGTTGAGGTTGTGTTTTCTCATGATTCTGATACTTGGTTTGTTGAACAACACAACTCAAGTCATGAAAGTGACAATTCGAGCAAATAACTTGACCCCAAGGAATAAAGTTTTGTTATCATCAAAATACATAGTACAATAGTGACTATGTGCAAGAATGTCTTGAGGGAGTCCCTGGCTGTGTGTATGCGAATCTGTCCGTCCTCCTTCCCCATCCTTAGTAAATACCTATTTATACATGCCGCAGTGGTATTGACCGTTCCCCGGCTGGGCAATGGTGAAGATCATGGGGGAACGCCTCCTTGATCATGGGGAGATGTCTGTTACTCCCTTGCCTGTTACTGGAAGGGAGACCTCGTGGCGGGGATCTCGGCAGTGTGGACATGACTCATTCTACGCTGAGGATAACTCTATGATGGCAGTGACAATGCTCGCATGTTGGAGAGTTCTACAGCATCCGGGACACGCGCAATGATTTCACTTGTAGGCTGGCAGAGCTCCCTTGGGCCTCTACTGGGCCACATTAAATGGGCCGGAGGCCGATGAGATTGGTCGAGGGTGGATTGGTCCATTACGGGCTTGGTCGATTCGGGGCGCAATGAGCCTGGTGATATTGGGCTGTACTGGGCCTGGTAAATTCTACCCTCCTCACTAGCCCCCCACTCCCAAGCATCAAGCATGCTTGGAGCTCGGGAGTAGTCACGAGGTGTGCTGAAGGAATGTGCCTGGGAGGACTTTCTCAAGCCTTCTCATTCCCCTGACATGGGATTTTCGTCACCTACCGCCCTTCATGCAAGGTAGCTCTCCTGGGTGTGTCTGGTGATGTCACCGTCATCATGACTCGGCCGTTCTGGGTCTGGAGAAATGGGCACAGTAGGTGTTTGGGTTTCTCGCTGAGCGTCCGATGGGGGCGGTTGCATCTCTTTGCCTGGCTTGTCGAGGTGGACTCATCATCTTCCAGAGTTTTTTTTTAAAAAAAGGGAAGCGAGGGGTGTCTAGAGAGGTACCCCTGCAATTCCTTTCCTCTGGCACTAGAGCTCGATGTGATCCTGTTGCTTGCACAGTGTCTCAGTGAGGCTTCTTTTTCCTCTTCTTCCTCCTCACTCTTCATGGTGCCATGTAGGAGAATCATCATGTCTAGCCCTGAGCCTTCTGCGGAGGAGGAGAGTGACCAAAGTGGTGCTTCGAGTACTTCAAGCACCTGTCCTCATTGACCTCCCTCTTTCTTCGAAGTCACCTATAGGGTAGTTCACGGTCTTAGGGTGGCCTTTCAGATCCCTGTTGATGTAGATATTGTCTTTCCCACCAAAGATGAATTTTTGGGGTATCCTTTTTCCAGAGGGCTCAACATGTCCATAGAAGCGTTTAGGGCAGGTTTCCATCTCCCCCTTCACCCGTTCTTTGAATCAGTCCTCCATTTTTATGGCAAGGTAGCGGGGGATTTGTCACCCAATTCTTGGCATATCCTTTGTGCCTTCATCTACGTCTGTGACCAGGTGGGGGTCACTCTTAAAGTCTAGCTTTTTCGCCAGTTCTATAGCATCCAGCGTTGTCCCGACGCAGAGCTCTCCGACTACTACCTCTGTGCCCAGAATAATAGGTCTTTCGCCTCCTTCTGTAACGCCCGAGAATTTTCTAAGAATTTTTTGGATTTAAATATAACTAATTAAAGCATTTAGTGAGTTATTAAATAAATTATAGTGAATTAAATCTAATTATTTAAGCCCTACACTAATCCAAGAGGATTAGGCCCATATAACAAACCCAATAGGCCCAAGAGATTATTTTGAACCTTAGCCCATATTCTAGAACCCTAAAATAGGAGTAATCACAGAATTAAAGAGATAATTACTCTTAGGAAAATAAAATAAAGAGATAATAATATGGATATAACTAAAAGAGTTTGATATATTTCAAATTCGGCGCTCATAGGGGAAAGCGGTCTATCGCGAGACCGCTAGACACTGTGTAGCGGTCCAGTCAAAGACCGCTAAGGCACTACAGTTCCGTGAGTATGAGAAAATGTAAAAAGATTAGATTTTTGGCATCCAAATCATATAGGATCGATGCTATCTACTAGTTAGATAAGTCTAGAAGGTTAGAAGATTGAATTTAAAGCCTAATTTGGACTCTAAGTTCATTCTAATCCTCAAACCCTAGCTAAATCCTATAAATAGGTCCCATATTTAACGTGTGCGACCCTTACTTTTGGCACGCATGGAACTCAGGTAAGGAAGACGAATTATTGGTAAGTTTATTCTAAGAATTTTTTTATTATACTTAGAACTAATTACCCTCTAAATTTCGTTCTAAGAGATCAAGCCTACAGGAAGTCAGAGGCTTCCAAAGTTGCTATTTCTACATTAAGAACTCAGGAATTAGTGCATCCAACCCAAGAAGATCAAGGAATTCGGAGCCCAAAACGAGGTATGTATATAGAGGTTCTTTATAACTTTATGTTTCCATTTATATCCTGTACTTACCCTCAAAATTTCATATCCATAGGTCAAGGGAATCAGAGATTGAGGGACGTGAAGTTGCTGATTTAGTACAAGAAATTGCAGGAACTAGGGCTTGATTCCAGTCAGAAATTCGAAGTCTAGGAGCACTATTAGAGATAGGTTATCTCATGAAAGGCTCAATTTTAAAGTCAGGAACAAAATCCCTCTTGTTTCATTCATTTTCATGTATTGTACTTTGAGAATATCATGTTTTACTTAGGACTATGCATCTAGTATGTTCCTCATGCATGAACTAGCCTTAATGAAGTAAAAAGGAATTCTTCTTGTTAATCACTTAAACCTATGCACATTGTTGACCTATAATTGTTCTATCATGACTATGGAAGTTAAAATATGTTGATTTCCAAGCATGATATGTCTTAGTTAGCATTTTTGACTAGTAATCATTTGAACTCAATTTTTCCACAGGAAGGTGACCGCTATAGAAACGTCGCGGTCGTACGATAGACCGCTAACCGGAAGTGATGGTCACCCATTTGATCGTTTGCAATTTCTGATTTATGCAAATTTGTTAACCGAAACATATTACAGATTTGCCATAATTATTATGTGTTAAGCCTAGTTAACTAAGTTTTATTCCTGGTTTTGATTACTGGTTTTATATACTTAGTTAAATTACTTGTTTGTCATGATAGCATTCATGATTTGTGCATGTTGGTATTATTTTAACTTATGTTAGTATCATGACCAAAAATCATATACTTTTATAATTAATTTAAGTATGATTCATGGACTAGTCATGATTTAAATCGCTATTTTATCACGTGATTCTCTCTCTTCTAAGAGTCATTTTCTTAAGTACATGGCACATACCCCGATATGATGTCATTTGTTACACTTTTTGCACTTATAGGAACGCAATCTTGGACATGATGACCTCTCCTTTGGATATTCCTTCTAACAGACTAGGAAATCTTATTTCAAGGCCTCCGTAAGACTCCGTGAGCCTGGGATTCCCTCCAGGACGCCGAGATGGTTGTACCGTTAAAACCTAATGTCTAGAAAGCACTTATACCAGAGTTTTATATTCAGGACCCTTAACGGCCATCTGGTTGACCGCCAGAGTCTGCTAGTGGCCATTTACTAGACTACTAACGGATCCTACACGGTTCTCCACTAAACCGCTAAAGACTCCAGATATCCTGTTTTCAAAATATCGAACTGTCTTAATTAACGGTCCTGAAATAGACCGCCATGATCAAGAAACGGTCCGGTAAACGACCGCTAATGTCATGAGTTTGATTAACCCGGAGTTTTACTCAAGGGTTGATTTTTCCTATGTTCCTAGATGGTCCAATTGATTATCTAGAACCTGTCACATTATTCCAAAGATACCTAAGAAATTTTGAAAGTTAAGGAATGTACCGTTATGTTGCCGATTTATTTCCATGGCATAACCTAGTTATTAAATGCATTTATTGAAATCTCTTATTCTCAATAGAAGCATTCTTATTTTTGGTTACTTTATCATGGAACTATAGTTGAAATTGTACATTCTTGGCCATATTGTTATAACGTGGAAGTAACTTGATTTATACTTGAAGATGCAGTTCGAGCACTGATTGTGTTCAAGGGCTCTATGCTAGTCCCCTCGACTGATTGTCAAAAATATACTATATAAACCATGGGGTATGATGCTACTAGCGTCGTATTACGCTGGGAGTACTTTCTTTATAAATAAGTGAAATATCCACGGGGTGATCCACATGAATTCACGAAGTACTTGTTATTAAGTGAAGAGTACATTCTTGCTTGTTACATGGCATTCTGGTGCATAACCTTCATGGTTATGAAAAGTACATTCTTATTCTTGAAATGGCCAAATTTACATTCTTGTTATTTACTTTATCAAATTATATTCTCATATCTCTAGCATGATCATATCACGTTACTTTGGCTTTATTCGAATGTTTCATCGTATTTGCATGATTTATCTTATTCTTTAGAGCTAAGATGCTAATTACTTAAATTTGCCAATCATGTTGATACGAAGATACCTACTGGGCATGTGTGCTCATTACCCTACTTTCCAATCTTTTTCAAGAAATTCTAGTGAGTCAGATTCAGATTACTCAAGTGATGGATCCGAGAGCGATTAAAGGACACGCGACTCGATAGAAGACTTAGTTATTCATATCTAGTTGAGTCATGATGTAATTTTTATTTCTATTGAGTCTAGTGACAAAGAGAGTCAAGAATTTATGTACTTTGGGAATTATCTTATGAAGAAATAAAGTTAAAGGTTTTTGGTGAATTACATTGTGCAATTACTCTTATGTGATTGTCTTGCGCTCTGATTATATTGCTTGCTTGAGGCGTACTAGCCGACTGTTCACTTTTCTGATTATTTCCGCTGCATAATCTCGGGACGTGACAGTGAAAGTGATATCAGAGCACTAGAACTAGAAGTCCTAGGGAAAAATCATGCCATATGTTAAGTCCAAGGTTTAAGGACCCATACCTATGAAACTAGGAAAGAAATTTCCAACCTATGAGAGGAATTGGGTAGGACCCGGGATGAGATAGAAATTAGAATTATTTCTAAGGACTAACCTCACTCATTCCATTAGAAATAACAAATTCATTGCTCTTCTCAGGTACCTCATTCTCAGGATGGCTCATCGCGTAGACTGGAACGGTATGCAAGAGACTGTTGCGAGTCTGACTCAAGGGTTACAAACTATGACGCAAGCTGGCGCAGGAGCAAGGGCTGGAGACTTACATCGCAACTTCCGGAGCTTAAATCCTCCATGGTTTTCAGGTTCCTCTAACCCAGATGAAGCCGAGAATTGGATAGATGAGGTGAACCACATCTTTGAAGTTATGCATTGTACCGATCAAGAGAAGGTTCGCCTTGCTACTTTTCAACTAAATAAAGATGCCCGTACATGGTGGAAGTCTGTTCCTGCACCACCAGCTGATGCACCTTATACATGGGAAGGTTTTCTTACACTTTTCCGAGCCAAGTATTTCTCCGAACATGTTAAGGAGAGAAAGGCGATGAAATTCACTTCATTACACTGGGGCATGATGTCAGTGGCAGAATATGAACTTCAATTTTTCCGGTTGGCACCTTATGCTCCTCATTTGATTAACACCGACTTATCGAAGGCTAATCGATTTATGGACGGTTTGAGGCCCGGCTATATTCAACAATTGGGGACTCAAAATATCCGTACTTATGCCGAGATGGTCCAACGGGCGCATCTATGCAAAAGGACCTTAGAGAAGGTCGAGAAATTAAAAGGCAAGAGCGAGGAGTTGAGCCAAAGGTCAGATCGACATGATAAGAAGAAGTTCAGTATCACGGAACCCTACAAATCTCGTGATAGCAAGAAAAGATCCCAGAATGGGAGTGGTAGTGGTAACCACAAAAACAAGAAAGTCAAGGAAGAAGAGAAGCAGGTCATGGTGGCCTGTACTTTTTGTGAGAAGTTCAGTCATTCGGCTGAAGAATACTGGAAGCGCCTTGGCGCTTGTTTACGTTGTGGCAGCAGGGAGCACCGCATGCCGGATTGCCCCCTTATGAAGGAACAATCGTCCGGTGGTGGACGTAAAAGACAGGCTCGTCTCAATGCTATTCAGGAAGAGGAAGAAGCACCCAAAGATGATGGGCTAATGGAAGGTACTATCCAAATCTATTCCCATCCTGCATTCATACTATTCGATAATAGTGCTTCTTATTCATTTATATCTAATTCTTTCGTGAAAACCTTACCTATTTCATCAGTTCCTCTACCTTCGGACCTTGCTATTACTACACCTTTAGGTCCCAAAACCAAACTTACAAACTATTATCATGATAGTGAGGTAATGGTACATGGTCACAATCTTCCTGCAAATCTCGTATGCCTTGATATGGAAGGCTACGATGCTATTCTAGGCGTAGATTGGCTTGTAGACCATGATGCCTATATAAATTGCCGCAACTGGATTATCTCTTTTCGGAAACCTGGTCTTCCAAGGTTTTCCTTCCTTGGTATAAAATATAGGAAGCACCCTACCATAATTTCATCTCTGCATGCTTACAAATTAATTTCGCAAGGATGTGTAGCTTTTCTTGCTTCCGTAATCCTCACCAAATCCAAGGAGATCATCTTAGATGATATTCCTATTGTCAATAAGTTTTTCGATGTATTTCCATCAGATTTGCCCGGTTTACCACCCGAAAGGGAAGTAAACTTCTTCATTGAACTTGTTCCCGGAGCAGCACCTGCTTCAATAGCTCCCTACAGGATGTCCCCCACAGAACTCAAGGAATTGAAGAAATAACTTCAAGAATTATTAGACAGGGGTTTCATTCGACCTAGCACATCCCCTTGAGGTGTGCCAGTTCTATTTGTCAAGAAGAAAGATGGATCTCTCAGGCTGTGTATCGATTACCGGCGACTGAATCAGCTTACTATCAAGAACAAGTATCCGTTGTCGCGTATCGATGAACTCTTTGATCAGCTTTCAGGAGCAGAATATTTTTCCAAGATTGACCTCAAGTCAGGTTACCATTAGCTCAGGATTAAAGATGGAGACATTTACAAAACTATTTTTCGGAGCAGATATGGCCACTATGAATTCGTGGTAATGCCGTTCGAGTTAACCAATGCCCTAGTAGTTTTTATGCAACTTATGAATAATGTCTTCAGGCCTTATCTTGACCAGTTTATAGTCATCTTCATTGACGATATCCTTATTTACTCCAAAATAAGGGAAGAACATGAAGAGCACTTAAAGATAGCCTTGCAAACACTAAGAGAGCACAAACTCTATGTAAAGCTTAGTAAGTGCGAGTTCTGGCTAAAGGAGGTGTCTTTCCTTGGCCATATTATTTCAAAAGAAGGTATTGCTGTCGATCTTTCAAAAATAGAAGCAGTTAAGATTTGGAGCCGACCGACGACTGTGTCTGAAGTCAGAAGTTTTCTGGGTCTGGCTGGTTACTATAGGAGATTTATCAAAGATTTCTCCAAAATCGCCGTTCCTTTGACTAGACTCATCAGAATGGAAAATCCTTTTATATGGTCCAAGGATTGCGAGGAGAGTTTTCAAAATCTTAAAGAACACCTTACCACTGCACCAATATTAACCCTACCGATAGAGGGTGGTGGCTTTGAAATCTATACAGATGCATCTGGCATTGGCCTAGGATGCGTCCTTATGTAGAATGAAAGTTGATTCGTTATTCATCAAGGCAGTTAAAGCATCATAAAGAAAAATACCATGTGCATGATCTGGAATTAGCTGTGGTTATATTCGCATTAAAGATTTGGCGACATTACCTCTTTGGGGAGAAATTCACAATATTTTCAGATCATAAAAGTCTGAAGTATCTTTTCACCCAGGTAGAGTTAAATATGCGACAATGTAGATGGTTGGAGTATCTTAAGGACTTTGACTTTACTATTCAATATCATCCAGGGAAAGCAAATGCTGTAGCTGACGCTCTTAGCAGGAAGCCAATGGCAACTCTAGCAAGCCTCCGAAAAGGTATAACTTGTCTTATTGAAGATTTTTCTCATTTAAATCTTGATATTGACAGAGAAGGAGAAGGATGTATGATTGCCAACATAAGGTCTCAACCTACATTGATCGAGGACTTAGTCCAATTACAAAAAAATGATCCCTTATTGATGGAGATTAAGGGTAGTATTGATCAGAGATCGGAATTCTCTATCTCACATGATGGAAGATTATTATTTAAAGATCGAATTTGTGTGCCGAATCATGATGACACTAAGAAATTGATCATGGAGGAAGCACATAAATCGAGGTATGCTATTCACCCTGGTGCTACCAAGATGTATCAAGACTTAAAAAGAAACTTTTGGTGGCCCAATATGAAAAGAGAAGTAGCGGATTTTGTATCCCGATGTCTCACTTGTCAACAAGTAAAAGCAGAACATTTAAGACATGCTGGGAAATTACAACCCTTAAATATTTCCGAATGGAAGTGGGAGAGTATAGGGATAGATTTTATCATGTACCTAAGACGAGAGGTGGACACGATGGTATATGGGTGATCATAGACCGATTGACTAAGTCTGCACATTTTCTACCAATCAAAAGTCGATGGTCTGTATATGTATTAGCAGCATTATACATGAAGGAGATTGTCAAATTACATGGTGTCCCTGTCACCATCATATCTGACTGAGACCCTCGGTTTACATCATAATTTTGGAAGGGTCTTCAACAATCATTAGGGACCCGACTCAACTTTAGAAAATCATTCCATCCACAAACTGATGGTCAAACTGAAAGGACAAATCAAGTGGTGAAAGATTTGCTCAGGGCATGTGCTATTGACTTTGGAGGAAGTTAGCACGATCACTTTCCTCTAGTAGAATTTTCATACAACAATAGCTACCAAGCTAGCATACAAATGGCACCGTTTGAAACTTTATATGGCAGAAGCTGTCGTTCCCCTATTTGCTGGAATGAAGTAGGAGAAAGGCAATTTCTCGGTCCCGACATCATTAGGGATACTACTGAGAAGATAAAACTCATTCGATAAAGACTTCATATGGCCCAAGACAGATAGAAGTCATATGCTGATAATCGAAGGCGCGACTTAGAATTTCAAGTAGGAGACCATGCATTCCTTAAGGTTTCTCCAGGTCGAGGTATTCAAAGACTTGGTATCAAAGGCAAGCTTACTCCAAGATTCATTGGCCCCTTTGAAATTCTTGAAAGGATTGGTGAAGTTGCATATCGAATTACTTTACCTCCATAATTATCTGAAGTCCATGATGTATTTCACGTCTCAATGCTTAAGAAGTATGTACCTGATCCTTTCCATGTCATTACTTACGACAATCTGGAGATTAAATAGGACTTGACATACGAACAAAAGCCAGTAAAGATCATTGAACGAGAAGTACGTCAATTACGTAATAAGACTATTCCTATGGTCAAGATCC
Source organism: Amorphophallus konjac (assembly GCA_022559845.1). Classification (NCBI taxonomy): domain Eukaryota; kingdom Viridiplantae; phylum Streptophyta; class Magnoliopsida; order Alismatales; family Araceae; genus Amorphophallus; species Amorphophallus konjac. The sequence continues at coordinate 45,853,017 of CM040123.1, forward strand.
AGTGGACCAAGTTATGGCCACATGAAGCAACATGGGAAACCGAAGAAGCCATGTGCAAACGATTCCCAAAATTATTTGAATGTAAGCACACTCTCCATAAATCCATGTATTGAATTTTGGGACAAATTCTTTTTAAGTGGGGGAGGGTGTAACACCCGAGAATTTTTTAAGAATTTTTTAGATTTAAATATAATTAATTAAAGCATTTAATGAGCTATTAAATAAATTATAGTGAATTAAATCCAATTATTTAAGCCCTACACTAATCCAAGAGGATTAGGCCCATATAACAAACCCAATAGGCCCAAGAGATTGTTTTGAACCTTAGCCCATATTCTAGAACCCTAAAATAGGAGTAATCACGAAATTAAAGAGATAATTATCTTAGGAAAATAAAATAAAGGGATAATAATAGGGATAATACCAAAAGAGTTTGACATATTTCAAATTCGGCACTCATAGGGGAAAACGGTCTATCGCGAGATTGCTAGACACTGTGTAGCGGTCCAGTCATAGACCGCTAAGGCACTGTAGTTCCGTGAGTATGAGAAAATGTGAAAAAATTGGATTTTTGGCATCCAAATCATATAGGATAGATGTTATCTACTAGATAGATAAGTCTAGAAGGTTAGAAGATCGAATTTAAAGCCTAATTTAGACTCTAAGTTCGTTCTAATCCTCAAACCCCAGCTAAATCCTATAAATAGGTCCCAGATTTAACGTGTGCGACCCTTACTTTTGGCACGCATGGAACTCAGGTAAGGAGGATAAATTAGAGGTAAGTTTCTTCTAAGAATTTGTTTATTATACTTGGAACTAACTATCCTCCAAATTTCATTCTAGGAGATCAAGTCTACAGGAAGTTAGATGCTTCCAAAGTTGCTATTTCTATATTAAGAACTCAGGAATTAGTGCATCCAACCCAAGAAGATCAAGGAATTCGGAGCCCAAAACGAGGTAATTAGATAGAGGTTCTTTATAACTTTATATTTCCATTTATATCTCCTACTTACTCTCAAAATTTTACGTCCATAGGTCAAGGGAATCCGGAGATTGAGGGACGTGAAGTTGCTGATTTAGTACAAGAAAGTGCAGGAACTAGGGCTTGATTCCAGTCAGAAATTCGAAGTCTAGGAACACTATTAAAGGTAGGTTATCTCATGAAAGGCTCAAATTTAAAGTCAGGAACAAAATCCTCTTGTTTCATTCGTTTTCATGTATTGTACTTTGAGAATTTCATGTTTTACTTAGGACTATGCATCTAGTATGTTCCTCATGCATGAACTAGCCTTAATGAAGTAAAAATGAATTCTTCTTGTTAATCACTTAAACCTATGCACATTGTTGGCCTATAATTGTTCTATCATGGCTATGGAAGTTAAAATATGTTGATTTCCAGGCATGATATGTCTTAGTTAGCATTTTTGACTAGTAATCATTTGAACTCAGTTTTTCCACAGGAAGAAACAGTCTTTCTATTGACCGCTAGAGAAACGTCGCGGTCTTACGATAGACCGCTAACCGGAAGTGACGGTCACCCATTTGACCGTTTGTGATTTCTGATTTCTACAAATTTGTTAATCGAAACATATTACAAATTTGTCATAATTATTATGTGTTAAGCCTAGTTAACTAAGTTTTATTCCTGGTTTTGATTACTGATTTTATATACTTAGTTAAATTACTTGTTTGTCATGATAGCATTCATGATTTGTGCATGTTGGTATTATTTTAACTTATGTTAGTTTCATGACCAAAAATCGTATACTTTTATAATTAATTTAAGTATGATTCATGGACTAGTCATGATTTAAATCGCTATTTTATCACGTGATTCTCTCTCTTCTAAGAGTCATTTTCTTAAGTACATGGCACATATCCCGGTATGATGTCATTTGTTACAATTTTTGCACTTATAGGAACACAATCTTGGGCATGATGACATCTCCTTTGGATATTCCTTCCAACGGACTAGGAAATCTTGTTTCAAGGCCTCCGTAAGACTCCGTGAGCCTGGGATTTCCTCCAGGACGCCGAGCTGGTTGTACCGTTAAAACCCAATGTCTAGAAAGCACTTATACCGGAGTTTTATATTCAGGACCCTTAACGGCCATCTGGTTGACCGCCAGTGTCTGCTAGCGGCCATTTATTAGACCGCTAACGGATCCTAAATGGTTCTCTACTAAACCGCTAAAGACTCCAGATGTCCTATTTTCAAAATATCGAACTGTCTTAATTAACGGTCCTGAACTAGACCGCCATGATCAAGAAACGGTCCGGTAAATGACCGCTAATGTCATGAGTTTGATTAACCCGGGGTTTGACTCAAGGGTTGAGTTTCTTATGTTCCTAGATAGTCCAATTGATTATCTAGAACCTGTCACATTATTCCAAAGATACCTAAGAAATTTTGAAAGTTAAGGAATGTACCGTTATGTTGCCGATTTATTTCCATGGCATAACCTAGTTATTAATGCATTTATTGAAATATCTTATTCTCAATAGAAGCATTCTTATTTTTGGTTACTTTATCATGGAACTATAGTTGAAATTGTACATTCTTGGCCATATTGTTATAACGTGGAAGTAACTTGATTTATACTTGAAGATGCAGTTCGAGCACTGATTGTGTTCAAGGGCTCTATGCTAGTCCCCTCGACTGATTGTCAAAAATATACTATATAAACCATGGGATATGATGCTACTAGCGTCGTATTACGCTGGGAGTACTTTCTTTATAAATAAGTGAAATATCCACGGGATGATCCACATGAATTCACGAAGTACTTGTTACTAAGTGAAGAGTACATTCTTGCTTGTTACATGGCATTCTGGTGCATAACCTTCATGGTTATGAAAAGTACATTCTTGTTCTTAAAACGGCCAAATTTACATTCTTGTTATTTTCTTGATCAAATTATATTCTCATATCTCCAGCATGATCATATCATGTTACTTTGGCTTTATTCGAATGTTTCATTGTATTTGGATGATTTATCTTATTCTTTAGAGCTAAGATACTAATTACTTAAATTTGCCAATCATGTTGATACGAAGATACCTACTAGGTAAGTGTGCTCATTACCCTACTTTCCAATCTTTTTCAAGAAATTCTAGTGAGTCAGATTCAGATTACTCAAGTGATGGATCCGAGAGCGATTGAAGGAGAGGTGACTCGAGAGAAGCCTTAGTTATTCATGTCTAGTTGAGTCATGATGTAATTTTTTTTTCTATTGAGTCTAGTGACAAAGAGAGTCAAGAATTTATGTACTTTGGGAATTATCTTATGAAGAAATAAAGTTAAAGGTTTTTTGTGAATTACATTGTGCAATTACTCTTATGTGATTGTCTTGCGCTCTGATTATATTACATGCTTGAGACGTACTATCTGACTGTTCACTTTTCTGATTGTTTCCGCTGCATAATCTCGGGACGTGACACCTTATTCTCTGCCATGTCTAACATCAAACACTGGCCAGAGCATTTCATCTTCCTGACTAAGGTTGGCGACCCCAGTCGGGCAAGTGACTGGGGTTTCACCACCCTCCCTCGGCTCTGCAAGGACGACACCTTATCGGCCCCAACCAGCAAAACGCAGCAGCCATTAAGGCTATTGTCCGTTGTCCCCTTCGTGATGCCGATGTGGTGCTGACCCCCGCACTCCTCCGGACGCTGGGGTTGAGTCCTCCATTGCCTAAGGGTATGACCTTTACAGTCAGAATGTCTCCCTTGAAGTAGGAGTCTTACCCGTATTTCTCACGGTGTTGCAGGTGCTCTAGAGCCTCCGGAGCGACGGTTTGAGACGGTCGTGTTACAGTCGTCAGATCCTCACCCACATGACCACGTCGAGGCCACAACGACGTGGGTGACAGTTGCCATAGTCACAACTTCTCTGCCAGTAATCACTTTCAACGACGCGCCTCCCTCACCATCCTTTACAGGTGCAAGCCGGAGAAGGATCCTCGCATCCTCCACCGCTACCATCACCTCCAGTGCCCCGTCCCGCACCCAGTGTTGGGTCGGGCATTCTAGAAGATAGTCCATGAGCCGTGTTTGACGCGGGATCTTTTCCCTTCTTTCTTTTCGTTCAGCTTTCGCGGGTCGGTCGACCACTTGACTAACCGGTAGTCAACTGACCGACTGACGACGCGGGCATGCCAGTCACATAAGTGACGAGTTTATAATACGCTCATTCCGACCCATGTCGGGCGAATGTGAGGTTCAGTCGGGACCAGCAGTCCGCCATACCATAAAGGCTATGGCGTTAATTACATCCCCCACGAGGAGGGAACACCTTTGATTAATTGCCGAGATAACGGGCTGTCGAAGTCGGAAAAAGAACTACATGATGATTATAGCAATGACAGGCAGGATGCAGCATTAATCATGCAGAAGATGCGTAGTTTAATGGGAAAATGGATCCTCGGTACGTGGCGGAAGACGCAGTTCTGAAGACCACCATCACGCATGACGAAGGCTTCCGGCCAGACATGATCCGGCTTTCAGTCGACGCCATTTAATATACCCGGGGATCTATGCATGCATGCATACAAGACATTCATTATTATATTGAATATGAAGATAGTGCCACGAAGGCGGCGGTGATCGACCACATTTATTGCCCCTCGTCGAGAGGAGGAAGGATGACATGAGTATGATAGCGAAAGCATGAATGCTAACAGATACGATGATGATGACGATGCAACTCAGGCTCGCTTGGCCCCTCTTTTATTCAATTTACTGCCAGATATAGCTCATTGACATCGCCCCCGAGAGATGAAACTCGTCCCGAGGCAAGCGAGTGAGTAAAATATCAAAAGGGTTTCAAAACCGGTGCGGTTACGACTTACACGGCGCGGTAGAGCGTAGGTATAGTGGCTAATACGGCGCGGCCATGACTAACAGCTTAAGACAACGCGAGAGCTTGGGGGCGCGCCGGTTTGGGGCGCGTCGGAAAGTCGCAAGGGGAAGAAAAATGGATATGAGTGTGGCCTTAATCCGGCGCGGGGGGGTACAGCGCCGGATTAGGGCGCGCCGGGGGACTCCGCGCCATTTTTTTAGCCCAAATTCTATTTCTTTGGACCTCCTTTGAGTTTGTTGGGCCCATCTGGGGGACTTTGAGTCCATTGAGGCCAAGAAATTTTATTAAATTGAAGTCCAGAGCCCTCTGAGGATGACATGTTAAGTCAGTACGAGGTTCATACTCGAGCACAGGGGTAATTAGATTCGGAGCAATTGATCATCAAGGTTTGTATAAACTTAATCTATCTAGAATTGGACAGCATCTCCCCCGGATTGCAAAGAATTGTAGGGAATAAGCGGGGTCATGTTCACCTGTGGAACAAGCCCCTACATCGCCGGTCTGCACAATGGCAGCCAGCAACCCCAGTGGATGGAGTACCCCGAGGACTAGCCTACTAGGGGCACCCAAAGTTCCATGGGGAGAAGAAATAGAGGGAGGAAGCCGTCGACAGTGGGAACGATGCCCCGAGGGCTAGCCTACGAGGGATGACGGACCCATAGTCGGTGATTCATCCCATGGAGAGATTCACCATTGGGAGAGTGGGGCTCCGAGGGCTAGCCTACAAGGAGCACGCATCCCCCAGTCTCGGTCGGGTCTTAATTTGTCGGGGTTGAGTTTCGTTGAACCAGGGCCCCGTCACTGTCTGCAGTGGCTTCGAGGGAATGCCCACCATCGAGAGATGGAGCCCGCCCTGGTCGCCCAGCAATCGTCAAGAAACAGCAGAGGAATGTCCCCCTCCCCGGACGATCGAAACATCGGGAAACCCTCAGAGCGGTGTGGATGAATATGGTGCATGGGAGCAGTAGATGCATAAACAAAACGAGATCGTTGCAGGGGCATATACTCGAACGGTTGAAAAGCAAAGTTCGAGAGGGGTGGATCCCTTGTATAGCGGATAGCGGCACACGCAGAGGCGCGGCTCTATCCATGAGGATAAGAACGATGCAAAAATCCTTGAATCATGTGTAAAGCGAATGATCGAAAGAAAACCCCCGGGGAGGGGTGTTTCTATAGCCCACGATGATTCGGGGCATAGCCGAGGCTTCGATGGAATCAAAATTACAGCTACGTCGAAGAGAATCCAACATACGCATTGACACAAGTGAGAGAGGCAGAGATTCTGAATATCAGCTCGGCCTGTTGGCCTAATCATTCGCACACGTATCACTATTCAAAGATAAAAAATGAACGAATGTTTACATTGAGAATCTGGCATCGACACCACTGCCAGAATGCCGTTCATCGACGTCGAGGAACATACAATGGCAGGATGAATCACAGAGGAGGGGAGGGGTCGGCTCATATCATTGCCATCCCTCCCCTCTTCGATTTACAACCAGTAGACGGAGATTGGGGGGATCGGCGGGAGATAGGGGAGAAACAACGCCGGTGCCCACCTGTTATCGAAAACAGAGTATCGTAACTCAGTCGGGGAAGAAGAAGGTCACCGGCAGAGAACGCCCAGGAGAGGCACTATTCTTCTCTCTGGAATTCTCTCTCGATCCCTCCTCTTCTCTCTGCTTTTCTTTTTTGAAGCCTCCCTCTCGAGAGTCTCTCTTTTCTTTCTCTTCTTTCTTCTTCTTTCTTCTTCTTTGTTTCCGTCTGGCATCTCTCTCTTCTTTGTTCTCGAAGAACCCTATATATAGAGGCCTGAGTTTGAACTTGAACCGGCGTGGGATTAGCGCGCCGGGAAGAGCCTTTGATGGGGCATCAAAGGCGATTTCCATACACGGGTGAAGTGTATTTGTGAGTTATGGCTTGTATGAGATTGTAATTGTGTATTTTCTTTCTTTTGGGCTCCTTGTAAGGCTTATATCAAGCCAATGGGTCATTTGTTATGTCAAGTCCAAGGCTAGGTTGCCATTAGTAGAGTCCATTAGGGAGCTTATGCCATATTGGGTCATTAGGTTGTTAATGGGTCATTAATGCACTTAAGGCCCAAATTGGGCTACACTCCTTCATGGGCCAACTAAGTTGGAAGAGTCTAGCATGGTTGGTGGGCTGGTTACATGGCCTTTAACCACACTTGGCCCAAGAAGAGGCCCATGAATGGGGCGCCCCCTCTTTTGGCCTTATTAGGCTTGGTAGGTGGTGTTTGAATAGCTTTAGTCCAAGGTTGAATAAGCATGGTCAAATTAGATTAAACTAATGTATGAAATGTGTGATTCACATTGTATCCCAGCCCTTCAATCCAAACCCCTAGATCCAAGGGTTGAGGTTGAGTTTGGTTGGCATCCTATATAAGGTTGTATTTTTCATATTGAATGAATTAATGAATGAAAAAAAAAGGCATTTGCCCCAAGTGAAGCTTGCACCCCTCCCCTCTCTCTCCCTGGTTCCTCCACCCCCTCTCCCCTTTTTAGAGTGTAATCCCTTCCCCCTTGATCCCCTCCAGCATCTGAAGCAACTCCGGTGATCGCTGCCGCCATCGACTCGCCGCCGACGCGTCGTTGCCAACGGTTTCGGTGTTCTGTCCACTCAGGACAGATCCTTCTTCTCCGAATTCCTGCTATCACTCCCTTCATCTTCTGAAGCTCAAAATTTCAGGGTTGGTTCCCCTCTAGAACCCTTATCGCCACAAAAAAAATCACGTCAAGTTCCAGATCTGTCCTGGTTCTGTTTACTATTCATCAGCTCTGAGTTTACCCCATTCGAACCATCTTTTTATTTTTGTTGGGTCGCCCAAATTTATTGGGAGTTCTGTCCACATATATCTATCACCAGGAATTTTCTTAATTTTTTATAAGGTCTCCAAGTATTTTACAAAATTCGTCAAAGTTCCCAAGAACAGTCTGCCCACAGTTTCCCTGATCCGACCCAGGTCTAGTAAACAAATCCCAGAAAATCCATTTCTTCTCCAATCAAAAAACCAAAAATAGTCCCGGATTCCTCTCTTAGATACCTTCAACTTTGCTGAAGAAATCATTGCCAGATTCAGAGGTCTTCTCCCCGGTCAATGTCGATCTTCAGAGAAGATAGATCCTGCCCCTGCAGTTCTGGCCCGAATTCAGCAAGATTGTAAATTCAACAATCAGAAATACAGATCTGATTATTTTTTCTGAAGACCCCTACGTCGAAGTATTTTGAGTCCTCTTTCCAACGGCTCTAATTTCGTTGCGTTCCGACGACGGGGCTGATCGTAGCAGCAGTTTCCTCCAAGTCGCGCGCCTGCAAACAGAAGTTCAGGTTTGTGGCCGAGTTCCCCGCGAGCATCGTCCGAGGGCCGCCCGGCGTCCGGTGGTCGTTCCAGCAGCTCGCCATCCCAGGGGAATGTTGGGTTCGGTGCAGTATTCAGAGGGGGGGTGAATGAATATAGCCCTTTAAAAAACCTTTACCCATTTAAAAGGTTATGATGCTCACTAACTATCTAGAGTGCTAACTAGACAGATGTATCAAATCTGAGATACTAGTTAGCAGTAGCACCATTCTTCCACTCAAATAAACTTTCGCTCACTCAACGGATTAAACATTCAGAACAAGATCTGAACAACCACTTGGAGCGCCCCTATGCAAACATCTAGCGGAAGCAAAACATATAGAGAAATCAGACCACTGCACAGAGGATTTTTAGGTGGTTCGGTCCTCCAGACCTACATCCACCCCACACTCAAACCGAGTGTGGCTTCCACTAGCTCACGCTAGAAACAGCAGACTCAGTCTGCAACAAACGCTGCCAAACAGCTTGACCAGGGGAACAACCTCCCCTCTTCCTCCCAACCGGAGGGAACCACTAGTGACACCAGTCACTAGCAAACCAGAGACACAAGGTCTCTCTTCCTCTAGACCTGGAGGGAACCCCTGAACTTGAATCCACAAGCCCAGAACCGGAGACAAGTCTCCCTTCCTCCAACCCGGAGGGAAACCTAGAGACCCAAGTCTCTCTTCCTCTGAACCCCAGAGGGAAGCACAACCGGAGATAAATCTCCCTTCCTCCAACCCGGAGGGAACCCACAAGCAGCCCACCTGCTGCTTGCAACCGGAGGTATCAATCTCCCTTCTCCTGAACTAACAGGAGGAACCCCGACCTCTCTACAGAGTATCGGAAACACAGCAAACCAGAAAACAAAAGAAAAACAATAAACGAGAATGACTTCAGCAAAACAGAAAGCTGAAAAACGAAATGCACAATGTGGCTCTCAACGGAGCTGACTGGCCTGGATTTGATCCACGGTCCAGTAGACGGATCTTCAGGTAAGATCTTCCTTCTTCTCCACGAGCTCTCTTGCTCACACTCTATCTTTCTTTCTCTTTCTTCTGCTCTTCTCTCACTCTCTGCTTCTTCTTCTCTTCACACTCTTCTCGAGCTCTCTACCTCTCTTCTTCTCCTTCTGCTCTTCTTCTTTCTCTTTTCTTCTTCTATCTGGATCGTGGCTCTCTGTATACGCTTTTCTTCTCGCCAACTCGATCACCTTCATCTGTGGACGAAGGTCTCATATATATAGCAGCAGCAGCATCATCAGCCACGACGTGTGACCTCCACATTTCCAGCCCTAAGAATTCGGTCCACGTGGCAGTCTCTCAGCAGGCTTCATTCCAGCCTCGGATCACGTGCTGCCCAGGTGTGTGGAATGTTCTTCCTCGGATCTGCAAGGAGATGAAAATCATTAAAGCTGAGGGCCATAGGAACTAAAGCTGCACGAAGTATGTGATAGAAATACTAGATGCACTGAGAACGACACGAAGAAGATGAAAACAACACGAGGTAATAAGAAGAACGACACGAGATACATTGTGACAGAACAGACACAACGAAGAGACCGACACGAAGTGAAACAAGAATGACACGAAATGGCAACAAGGAGAACGTTACGAGATACATACGATGACAAAGGCACGAAGTAAAGAAAACGACACGACGTAATACACATCAAAGAGAACGGCTCGAGAACAACATGGACTGGCAACAGAAACCGAAACGAAGTGGTTGCAAACAAGCAAGACACGAGGTCTACGTAAAGCAACACGAAGTGTGGTCAAAGCAAAAACGACACGAGGTGGTGACACAGAAAGCAACACGAAGTGCTGCAATGTTCTGCACGCAGTGGAACAAAAACAACACGGAGTGAAAAGCGACACGAAGACGTGAAACAACACTTAAAACGAAGTTGACACGGAGTGAAAAAGTAGACATAAAAAATGACACGAGATTCAACTAGAGGACAGAGAGAAGTGACACGAGGTTTACACAGAAACGACACGAGGTTCACTGTGAAACATGACACGAAGTCACAAGAAGAATAGTAACCAACACGAAGTGTGGTTACAGAACAAAAACGACACGAGGTCACAAGACAAACGACACGAAGTCCAAAGGTGACAAAACAGATACTACGAAGAGAACGACACGAGGTAGAAAGAAAACAACACGAAGTAAATCAATAACGACACGAAGTGTTACTGTAACAACAAACACTACGAAGTTACGAATACAAAAAGCAACACGGAGACATAGAGAAGTAAAACCGACACGAAGTGTGGTTACAAAAATAAAAGGACACGAGGTATAGGAAGAACAACACGACCACGGAAAAGAGTTGACACGGAGTGTGGTCAAGGCGAGAAGGACACGAAGTCTAAAGAGAAAACAGCACGAAGACAAAAACATAAAAACTAACACGAAAACATAATTGTGAAAACACCACGAGGAGATAGACAGCAAGGAGAACGACACGAAAGTGAAACGACACTTGAACCTAGACCGACATAAAGATCCAGCGAAAAATGACTCGAAGACAGAAATACACAAGCACGACATGAACTAAGGATGACATGGGGACAACACAGTCACATAGGCTGCACGAAGTGAAAGACAACACGGTTATCTCGACACGTGATGAAATGGTGGAAGTAGAAGAACAACTCGAAGACGAAAACGACACAAGCTGAATTTAACACAAAGGCGAAGACAGACACTGACACGAGGTGTGGACACGAAGCAAGAATGACATGAGGTTCAGGGAAACCAACACGAAGACAGAAACAGTACGGACACACGAAGTATTACCTCTTAGCAGCTTTTTCTTGTAAAACATGGAAATCAACACGAAGTGTTGTAAGCTCAGACGACACGAGATCTTTTCGTGTTAGTGAGGGGAAACAACACGAAGACTCAAGTACAGAAACAGCATGAAGACGATGTACAGTCTGATGTACAGACTTTGAAGAACAGTCTAATGTATAGACTTGTAGATAGAAGGTGATGTATAGATCATGCACATACCAGAAGTCTAACACACACAATATATCAGTCATACACGTGCATTCTCCAGATGATATACAAATCACAATCATGAAGCTATCATCAAAGCACAATGTCAGCAGATAAACTGAATGAGCATATGAAGTCCTGAATGAACATCTCATCAGGATGACTCACAATGATTACCATCAAACACCAATCATCAAAACCAGATAAATCATTAAATCCACAGCAATGAATGCTTTATGCATCAGTTTAACATGTAGCATGACTGATCATCAAGAATGACTCTAAATTGAGCATCATTTGATTAACTTACATCAACAATCAATCATCAAAACCATCATCAAAACCACAGGGGCACAACAATCTCCCCCTTTTTGATGATGGCAACACTTTCAATACATTGAGTCATTCTGATGATGTGAGGCATTCTGAGGCATTCTGAAGACTGACTCAAATTATTCTCCCCCTTTGACTTCATCAAAAAGAAAATAATTTGAGAAGTTAAAGCATGCATAAAAGTTCAGACAAATTCTCCCCTTTGCAATACTCCCCCTGAGTATATGAATGCAAGGTCACAAATGATATGAGCATGATTCAGCATGTCAAGGAATGCTCCCCCTGAAGAGATGCCAATTGATATGCAAGTGATGCATGACATGGAAGCTCCCCCTCAATAAGTGGACTCTTATGAGAAGGAGACCACAGGGGCAAATAAGAAGAGGTTCAGGTTAATGAGTCAATACCATGAGCAGAAGAGTTTCAATTATCAGATTTTTCAAGGATGTTCCAAACACAAGAAGTTCAGCCTGATTTTCAAAGAGATATCAATATCATAAATCTAAAGCATAAGTTTTCAAAGTCTTCTATCATAAGGGCTTATGAATGACATTTATTGAACAGCATGGTTTAAACATGATGTATGCAGAGTTTATCAATAAAATTCTGTATTGATATCTAAAACCATGGTTTAATAAATATGAACCAAGCCCTCATATTTATCTTGATAAATCTCCCTTTCTCTTACACAATCAAACTTATTGACTTCTTTCGCAATTACATGCATCTGTATTGAAATCAAGCAATTATGAAGTCATATGATTTTGTCTAGGGTTGTAGCAATTTGATTTTGGCATCAATATTCAGATATTTCAATTTATTCCATAATTTTCCTTGCTACAAATTTTACGTGCACTCTAGTTCAGTACACACCTTGTAACTAGAGGATATACCTTGATCAGAGGCCAATATCCCTAAGCCCTTAGTGTGACTAACTGTCATGCCTTATGTGAACAGAGTTAGCATTTACACATCATGACACACTACAGCTCAATTTTTAATGAGTGAATTGTATTTCTCAGTGTGCATGCCATTGCTCTGCCTGATTTTTCAATGAATTCTCATTTTACAGAGTTAACTAAGGCACCTCATGACACAGTCCTTTGGACTTGTGTTTCTCAGTGACCAATGTCATTGCTCTGACAGATATTACCCTTTAGACATTTCAGAAACATTCATTTGCTTCAAAATAATATTAATCTCATGTACTTAACCAATTAAAGTCATGTATTCAAAAGTGCAGATTTCAGAAGTTTTTGCAAGACATAGCATGAAACAGTTGGTTAAGATTTATTAAACATGATTCAGATATGTTAAGAGATTTTGAAGTTAAACTCCATGAATACATTAAGCTTAAACCACATGAGTTATTTCAGTCATTCTTAAGAATGTATAATAGAAGATTTCTAGTTCAAGAGTTTTTCAGATTTGTGATCGAGATAGCCCATTGAAATCTTCATGGAAGACTGATAGAATTCTGAAGTCAAATGATATCAATTGATAGTAGAAGTACCAATTGTTAAGAGAGATTGTGAAGCTCAAAGTTTTTTCAGAATATGATTAAGGTTTGTCAATCAAAAGTGATAAGAAGGGATATGCAATGAATTCTGACAAATATATGCATTTGACAACCTATATGCAAATCATTGACTCCCCCTTACAATATGCATTTAAACATACATGCAAATCACATATATGTACTTCAGATGAGTAGAGTTCAGAGGTATCAATTCAGACAATGCTGATGAGGAATGATTTTGCAAACACAGAATTAACTTGCTATGCAACATACTGTCCTACATGCAGACTATGCACCAAGGATACATTAAACAAGTATGCAATCAATTCAGGTTTATGCATCCAATTCATGAGCATTTTTATCCTTTTTCAGATTTTTCAACATATGATGCAGTTCACTGTTTTACATGAAGACTAGACCCATGGTACTAGGCGGAGGACTTGGTCCAAGGACCACCTCACACATGTCAGTAGCATCCAGACATACTCCATATGCCCTTCAACTTGTTCCATTTAATATACCATGATGATCATGTATGACAATGCAACATAAAGCAGTCCTTCATGCATTGAACAGCATCATTGTCACATGTAATGACAATCAGTCTATACACAATCAGTCCAAGTGTGCATTCAATAACAAGCATGCAATGCATTAACACAAAACACATGCATGGACGCAGAGTCTGTATAGTGCATCAACCGTATATACTGAAGAAGCATTCAAATTCAGTTCAATATATAGTACGAGAAGAGCATCAGATATGCAGAGTTGAATTCAATAGTTGAGTCTGGAATGCAGACTGATCAACTAGACAAGAGAAGATCATACAACAATCAGTCAAGCAGATCAACAATTTCAGATGATGAATTTAAAACAGACAAATCAGCATTTTCAGATTATGAGATTTAGGCAAAGTTCAGAACTAACCTGAAGGATTGAATCCTGGGGTTTTCATTCTTGAGTGCCTTGGTTAACCCCTTTCATTTCTCTTTCCAAGGCACACCTGCATCAAATCAATCAAGTTGATCCTGCAGAGACCCAAGCAGTCTTGGGTCTTGCACTACCCCTATCAGGTGTTCTAAAAGGTTTCTTAGCAGAATAATCATCAAATTCCATCAGATAGCAATTACTCATGGAATGACCAACCCTTCCACAACATCTACATGACACCACCGAATTAGCTGAAGTATGATGCCTATGTAGATGAGCATGAGTATTTCTTTGATTATCATGAAAATTTTTCTTTCCATAATCAACTAGCCAACAGTTGGCAGCTTTGTGGCCTAGCTTACCACATTCAGAACATGTAGAAATCTTTCTTTTATATGTAACTTTATTTCTTCCAAAGTCATTTTTCTTTGTAGGAAATTTAGCATATTTGAAATTCATATTCCTACCTTGGATATGCCAACAATCTTTGACTGTGTGGCCATGCTTTCTACAATGAGAACATTGAAGGGGGTTTCTTTTAAACGACCCTGACCAGCATTGTGCAGCAACATGTCCTATTTTTCCACAGTTATAACAATCAATTTTCTTATCCCATGGGACATGCTTTCTAGCCTGATTGTTTTGAGCAGCTGCTAGGTCATCCTTTTCCATCAAGTTACAATCATGCATCAAATGTCTATATTTGTGACAGTAGTGACAGATCATTTTCTTTCTAGATGCATGCGAGTGTGGGTGAGGACTGTGATCGATATGCATAAAAGAGTTCTTTCTATATGTTTTCTGTTTTTCATTCTCTTTCTGATTTTTGTACTGAGGTGAGAATGAGATAGAGGGCTTTTCTTGTTCTGAACTTTTAACGAAAACAGTCTTCAGTTTTTCTCCAAAAGGCTTCTCAGCCTTCTTCATGTCTGGACTGTAACCCAGTCCCTCCTTCTGAAAATTTACATTCGCACCAAGGAGCTTATTCAAATTGTCTCTTCCCTTAACAAATTTTGACAGGGAGTTTTTTAGATCTTCAATTTCTCTTTCCAAAGACACAATGTGGTCCTCACACAACATAAGTTGATTTTGCAATTCATCATTCAGACTTTTCAGAGTCTCATTTTCCAGTGTCAATGTGAATTCATTACTCACTTCATTTTCTTTCAGAATAGATTTCCCTTTTTCAACTGTCAGGAGTCTCTCAGACATGGTGGAATTTAGCAACCTCAATTCTTCATTTTTATTTTCCAATGAGGAGATTTGTTCCTTATTTGTATTCAGATCAACTAAGCACATATCATGAGATGTTTTTAGTCTCTGACAGTTTTCACATGAAACATTAGAATTTATCTGTTCACATCTCTTTTTTAACTTTCTATTTTCAGATTTTAATTTCTTGGATACTTTGAACAAGTCTTCATACATCACTATTAATTCTTCAAAGGAGTATCCATCTGATTCGGATTCAGAATTTACCTTGGGTGAGGATTCCTCATCATCCCGGTTGGCCATTAAGCATATTGACTTTCTTCCTTCTCTATCAATGTCCGAGGTGTTGACTTTGAGTTTCAATAACTCTGGACAATCATCCTTTGTGTGTCCAGCCTTCCTGCATTTGTAGCAAACATTAGAGTCAATAATCTTGGCAGGATTAGAAGTATACCTTCTTTGCTGTTTGCTACCGTCAAGCTTTCCTTCTCTTTTTCTCAGAAATTTCCTGAAGTTACTAATCATCATTCCAATGTGGTCTTCATCAATTTCAGGCCGCGAGAGGCTACTTTTCTTGCTTGATGATCCACTGTGGCTGGATCTGTTTGCTTTGCTGGAGCTAGCCTTCAGCACGATTGGCTCCATTGCAAACAATCTGAAAGCTCAGAACAAACTGAAGCACCTAAACCAAATAAGCAAGACAAAGCACTAAGACGGAGAATCAAAGCTACGAACACAGAAAGCACACTCTGAAAAACACCAAACAAACCAGCAGGATCCTCTGCAGATTGTTAGATCAGATAGATCAGAGACCTGCTCTGATACCAATTGTTGGGTTCGGTGCAGTATTCAGAGGGGGGGTGAATGAATATAGCCCTTTAAAAAACCTTTACCCATTTAAAAGGTTATGATGCTCACTAACTATCTAGAGTGCTAACTAGACAGATGTATCAAATCTGAGATACTAGTTAGCAGTAGCACCATTCTTCCACTCAAATAAACTTTCGCTCACTCAACGGATTAAACATTCAGAACAAGATCTGAACAACCACTTGGAGCTCCCCTATGCAAACATCTAGCGGAAGCAAAACATATAGAGAAATCAGACCACTGCACAGAGGATTTTTAGGTGGTTCGGTCCTCCAGACCTACATCCACCCCACACTCAAACCGAGTGTGGCTTCCACTAGCTCACGCTAGAAACAGCAGACTCAGTCTGCAACAAACGCTGCCAAACAGCTTGACCAGGGGAACAACCTCCCCTCTTCCTCCCAACCGGAGGGAACCACTAGTGACACCAGTCACTAGCAAACCAGAGACACAAGGTCTCTCTTCCTCCAGACCTGGAGGGAACCCCTGAACTTGAATCCACAAGCCCAGAACCGGAGACAAGTCTCCCTTCCTCCAGCCCGGAGGGAAACCTAGAGACCCAAGTCTCTCTTCCTCTGAACCCCAGAGGGAAGCACAACCGGAGATAAATCTCCCTTCCTCCAACCCGGAGGGAACCCACAAGCAGCCCACCTGCTGCTTGCAACCGGAGGTATCAATCTCCCTTCTCCTGAACTAACAGGAGGAACCCCGACCTCTCTACAGAGTATCGGAAACACAGCAAACCAGAAAACAAAGGAAAAACAATAAACGAGAATGACTTCAGTAAAACAGAAAGCTGAAAAACGAAATGCACAATGTGGCTCTCAACGGAGCTGACTGGCATGGATTTGATCCACGGTCCAGTAGACGGATCTTCAGGTAAGATCTTCCTTCTTCTCCACGAGCTCTCTTGCTCACACTCTATCTTTCTTTCTCTTTCTTCTGCTCTTCTCTCACTCTCTGCTTCTTCTTCTCTTCACACTCTTCTCGAGCTCTCTACCTCTCTTCTTCTCCTTCTGCTCTTCTTCTTTCTCTTTTCTTCTTCTATCTGGATCGTGGCTCTCTGTATACGCTTTTCTTCTCGCCAACTCGATCACCTTCATCTGTGGACGAAGGTCTCATATATATAGCAGCAGCAGCAGCATCAGCCACGACGTGTGACCTCCACATTTCCAGCCCTAAGAATTCGGTCCACGTGGCAGTCTCTCAGCAGGCTTCATTCCAGCCTCGGATCACGTGCTGCCCAGGTGTGTGGAATGTTCTTCCTCGGATCTGCAAGGAGATGAAAATCATTAAAGCTGAGGGCCATAGGAACTAAAGCTGCACGAAGTATGTGATAGAAATACTAGATGCACTGAGAACGACACGAAGAAGATGAAAACAACACGAGGTAATAAGAAGAACGACACGAGATACATTGTGACAGAACAGACACAACGAAGAGACCGACACGAAGTGAAACAAGAATGACACGAAATGGCAACAAGGAGAACGTTACGAGATACATACGATGACAAAGGCACGAAGTAAAGAAAACGACACGACGTAATACACATCAAAGAGAACGGCTCGAGAACAACATGGACTGGCAACAGAAACCGAAACGAAGTGGTTGCAAACAAGCAAGACACGAGGTCTACGTAAAGCAACACGAAGTGTGGTCAAAGCAAAAACGACACGAGGTGGTGACACAGAAAGCAACACGAAGTGCTGCAATGTTCTGCACGCAGTGGAACAAAAACAACACGGAGTGAAAAGCGACACGAAGACGTGAAACAACACTTAAAACGAAGTTGACACGGAGTGAAAAAGTAGACATAAAAAATGACACGAGATTCAACTAGAGGACAGAGAGAAGTGACACGAGGTTTACACAGAAACGACACGAGGTTCACTGTGAAACATGACACGAAGTCACAAGAAGAACAGTAACCAACACGAAGTGTGGTTACAGAACAAAAACGACACGAGGTCACAAGACAAACGACACGAAGTCCAAAGGTGACAAAACAGATACTACGAAGAGAACGACACGAGGTAGAAAGAAAACAACACGAAGTAAATCAATAACGACACGAAGTGTTACTGTAACAACAAACACTACGAAGTTACGAATACAAAAAGCAACACGGAGACATAGAGAAGTAAAACCGACACGAAGTGTGGTTACAAAAATAAAAGGACATGAGGTATAGGAAGAACAACACGACCACGGAAAAGAGTTGACACGGAGTGTGGTCAAGGCGAGAAGGACACGAAGTCTAAAGAGAAAACAGCACGAAGACAAAAACATAAAAACTAACACGAAAACATAATTGTGAAAACACCACGAGGAGATAGACAGCAAGGAGAACGACACGAAAGTGAAACGACACTTGAACCTAGACCGACATAAAGATCCAGCGAAAAATGACTCGAAGACAGAAATACACAAGCACGACATGAACTAAGGATGACATGGGGACAACACAGTCACATAGGCTGCACGAAGTGAAAGACAACACGGTTATCTCGACACGTGATGAAATGGTGGAAGTAGAAGAACAACTCGAAGATGAAAATGACACGAGCTGAATTTAACACAAAGGTGAAGACAGACACTGACACGAGGTGTGGACATGAAGCAAGAATGACATGAGGTTCAGGGAAACCAACACGAAGACAGAAACAGTACGGACACACGAAGTATTACCTCTTAGCAGCTTTTTCTTGTAAAACATGGAAATCAACACGAAGTGTTGTAAGCTCAGACGACACGAGATCTTTTCGTGTTAGTGAGGGGAAACAACACGAAGACTCAAGTACAGAAACAGCATGAAGACGATGTACAGTCTGATGTACAGACTTTGAAGAACAGTCTAATGTATAGACTTGTAGATAGAAGGTGATGTATAGATCATGCACATACCAGAAGTCTAACACACACAATATATCAGTCATACACGTGCATTCTCCAGATGATATACAAATCACAATCATGAAGCTATCATCAAAGCACAATGTCAGCAGATAAACTGAATGAGCATATGAAGTCCTGAATGAACATCTCATCAGGATGACTCACAATGATTACCATCAAACACCAATCATCAAAACCAGATAAATCATTAAATCCACAGCAATGAATGCTTTATGCATCAGTTTAACATGTAGCATGACTGATCATCAAGAATGACTCTAAATTGAGCATCATTTGATTAACTTACATCAACAATCAATCATCAAAACCATCATCAAAACCACAGGGGCACAACAGGGAACACTTCCCAAGTCTCTCCACAACAGAGGAGTTATCAGGCCCCACACGACCCCTCCGGTCAGCACGTGGGCCCCCACTAACACGAGTACGCGTGAAGCCGAAGCATCACCCGGAACCGCCCGTCAACCCGAAACTGGTCCTCCCGGGCCCGCTTGTGTCGCCCTTTACCTCCCTGCGTGGAGTGGGCTTAGTTGCATTGCTGTAACCATAATGTATTAAGTTCCCGGGGGTACGAGTTCCGGCCGGGTCCCATCTTTGCCACGCCGAGAGCGTGGAGGTATCGCCTTCACCCTTACACTTGGCATTAGCTCAATTCTTTATATGCTTTATATGCCGCTGCTAGAGAGCATGTGTAGGGATACCTAGCCCGCTTTCAATTTATAATATCACTGCTGCGAGAGAGAGCGAAGCCGTCCCGTGACCCGATCCGGGCACAAGTGAGAGCCGACCACCCTAGCTCCCAGCCGGTTTCTCAACCGCGCACATCCGACGCTTCCCTCGTTAAGGGATGATCGCGAGCTTGTCGTGTCCGTGGTCCCGTCCTGCATCAGCCTTCAAGGCTTACCGCGCCGGGGTTGGACACCCTCAGGGTGATTTGCGCGCCGGCCTAAGGGCTGATGATGGGGCTTTAGCGCGTCGGGATCAGGGGCATCGAATGAGGGGCGCGCCGGGCTAATGCTCCTCGTGCGCTTCAAGCCAGTCGATGAGTCCGGGGATGATTCCGGGAGTCATCGTGAACATTATCTCGCCAATGCCCATCGAAACCTTGGTGGGATGTTTTGTCGAAGCTCCCAGGTCAACGTACAGCCGTTCTTGAGACTCCAGATAGCTTTGACTTGATCGTACAGGCTTTCTGCCGACACGGCCTTTGGCTCTACGCTCCATGCTGTTGTTCCGGCCTGGCTCGTACTCAGAGCTCTCTAGGAGGTTGGATAGCCGGGAGATAGTTCCGCCTGAGCCGGGCGATCATTCGGCCACTAATGGGCCCATCTTGGCGGGAAGCCGTGCCCATGTCGGGCGATCGGGATCTTCCACCGTCAGAGCTTTCGGTTCTCCGTTTTGGGAAGCCGGGGGGACTCCTTTATCCTCAGGAGAGCCTTTCATGAGGTGGGTATCCACCGGGTAGATCGTCGTCCTTGATCGGACACCGGGTGTAGTGTATGCAGCATGACAGAGTCAATGCCGATTCATTGGGCAGGCTTGGTCGCACCGCCAGTTGGTTGTGAATTCGTCCCGGCTCCCTTGAGGTGAAGTCCCCGTATCTATACGGAGTTACTCGAGGCTCTGATAGCTTGAGAAGTCTTCAATAGGTTGATCTTTGTCGGCTTCCGTGCTTCGGTGGGCCGGATCATTCATCTTTATGGCTTGTTCGCCGGTGATCATATTTTGGGTGCCAACAAATGCCCCCCAGACGTGTGGGTTGCGAGCAAGGCACAGGTGCAGCAAGCCCGACGGATGAATTTCACCCTAACTGATCTCCTCCTTGGTTGGCATGAGCTCTAAGATGGCCCTTATTTCTCTGCAAGAGACCGCGGCGAGGGCGAGGGACGAAGCCAACGCCTCTCTACAACGTCGGAGCTCCTTGACGGCCCGGATGGCGGCATTGCAGGCCGAACTTTCCAGGATAGAGGCTGAACTTGAAGAAGTAGATCGCCTGGGGGTCCAAAAGGTTGAGGATGCCGAGATGGCTGAAGGACAAGCTACTTCCCTGGAGGTGAAGCTATCCGAGCTGGAGGCCACCGAGTTCAAATTGCAAGAACTGACCCGTCATCCCTCCCTGGGTATTCCTGTGCTGGAGGACATCTTCCGACGCCCTTTGCCGTAATCTATTTTCTTTATTTGCTCCCTTTTAATGCACCTTATGTATTCCAGGGCATGGCCCATGTAATCATGTGCCTTTTACTTCATAGTAATGAAAAATCTCCATCCTGATTTTGAATGAAGACTCCATCTTGTCATTGTTTTTTTTTCCTTTCATTTGCCCGTTGATTCTAGTCCGAGTGTATGAGTACATACACTAGGGCAGGAGAGCGCTCACGCCTTCAGGGAAGGGGTGAGGTGTTCACTCCACCGCGCCGCGACTTTTCTCAAGACTAGAAATGGCCTATGCCGGCCGAGAGTTCGGGGGACTCAGGAGGGTATAGTGAAACTGACGGATAAATAGTCCTGCCGAGAACGGCCAGAACCGAGAACGGGTAGCGACCGATCTTGCCGATGGTGACAAGGGTCGAAAGGGGTAGACAGTCTTGCCGATGGTGACAAAAATCGGATAGGTAGCGACCGATCTTGCCGATGGTGAAAAGGGTCGAAAGGGGTAGACGGTCTTGCCGATGGTGACAAGAACTGGATAGGTAGCGACCGATCTTGCCGATGGTGACAAGGGTCGAAAGGGGTAGACGGTCTTGCCGATGGTGACAAGAACCGGATAGGTAGACGGTCTTGCCGATGGTGACAAGAACCGGATAGGTAGCGACCGATCTTGCCGATGGCGATAAGGGTCGAAAGGGGTAGACAGTCTTGCCGATGGTGACAAGAACCGGATAGGTAGCGACCGATCTTGTCGATGGTGACAAGGGTCGAAAGGGGTAGACGGTCTTGCCGATGGTGACAAGAACCGGATAGGTAGCGACCGATCTTGCCGATGGTGACAAGGGTCGAAAGGGGTAGACGGTCTTACCGATGGTGACAAGAACCGGATAGGTAGCGACCGATCTTGCCGATGGTGACAAGGGTCGAAAGGGGTAGACGGTCTTGCCGATGGTGACAAGAACCGGATAGGTAGCGACCGATCTTGCCGATGGCGACAAGGGTCGAAAGGGGTAGACGGTCTTGCCGATGGTGACAAGAACCAGATAGGTAGCTGTTGATATTTATTTGTCTATCTTCTATCTTTCTTTTGAGGTTTGGAGAGCGATATGGTAAGATAACAAACAAACAATCAAAGATCTACTCAAACCTATGAACATGTGATCATGAACCTAGGCAATCATAGCTAGCTCTAGTATGGGCATGCTATCTCAATCCAACTACGCTAAGGAAAAGGAAAACACATGCCGGGGCGTGGAACAAGGAATAAATAAAAACACACCGTGAAGGTGGAACAAGCAAGGAAAATAGGAAGATATGATGAAGAAGACAGCTAATGCCCAATACCAAGGAAAGATGTGATCGCCACCAAAGTAAAACAAGTCAACAGAACCTGAATATACCTTTGAAATAGGTGGATGAAACACTCACCCACGGGAGAGAAAACCAGAGAAAGCCTGCAGATCAACTTGGAAATAACGGCCAGAACCCCGTGCGTCGCTTGGAAGTGACGGCCACACGATTGACCGCCGGACGAGAGTGACGCGCCTGCACAAGGCCATCAGATAACCTGCAGTAACAAAGCTTGAATTCTTTTAACTCCAACTCTTCCAGCCGGCTAGAAGACCTGGGCCTCGTGTCAATGAACCTGTAAACCTGCCGAAGAGGTAAAAAGACCAAACACAATAACCTCAATTAGTCCTTTTCACAAGCATAGCATCAATTCTCAAAGGACTTAATATCATCAAAAGGAGAGGGAATTACCAGGGAGTTTTGGTTTTTTTAACCCCTCTGGGTGTTTTAAAAGTTTGGGAAGATGTTTATATGCTTAGAGGACAGTGAAAAACGTGGAGAAGGAAGAGGGACAATGCCTTGATTGAGGAAAAACCAGGGAAGAACTCAAGCATGCAATGATGAACTTGAAAGACCAAAACCAAAGTACTCCCTTGATTATGAGATGGATGGACGTGGGAAGCAGTTCCTCTTGGATGAAGATGACTCCTGAGTTTGGCAGCACTTCGTCGTGAATTCAAAATCTCCCCCCCTTGGCCATGAAGTCAAGGGTTCTATTTATAGACCCTCAAACTCTCAGGTCGAGCAGAGGATAATTCAGCGAGATAAAGGGATAACTCTTAGCAAATCCTCGAAGATAATATCACCAAGAGTCCATAGGATCGAACGGGAGGTTCTGAGGATCAGATTTGAAAGAGATATCGTCAATCCAAACCCTTATCTCGACCACAGAGTAGCAGAGAAAATGCCTGAACTGCCAGGACTCTCGGAAGGAAGTAACGGCTGCACGACAGACCGCTACTTGGAAGTAACGCATCAAGGATCGTCCGTTACTTTCAACCTTATCCCAAAGAGATAAGATCAACGGGAAGAAAACCCAACAAGTTGGACTCTTCAAGGAAGCAACGGCCAAGACATAGGGCGTCAGAATGAAACAACGGCTACACGACAGACCGTTATTATCAACACGGAATCAAAAGGATAAACTTTACAATGAGGCCGTAAGCCTTAGGACTCTTCAAAGAGTAACGGTCCAGGACCCATCCGTCAGAATGAAACAACGCTCCTAGAACCGACCGTTATTATCATTGAGGTTCAAGAATGAAATGAGGGGCTTGCTAAGATTCATCCAATGAAACGCCACTAGGAGCCATATCCGATCAAAGAGTTCAGACCCAAGAAATAGGCTTCAACTAATCAAGAGACTCAATGAAGGGTGAACAACTCGGAGCATCGTATAGAATGAAACAAGGAGATGACCCGACTTATTGGGTATAAAACGGGTGTCAACAGATGCCCCTCCTTAACGTCCTCTTTGCAGGGGAGCGAGCGGAGGTGAAGCGAAAGTGAAATGGAACATGAAGATGAAGCGGAAATGAAGCAGAGTGTATCAAAAAGAGTGCGTTAAGGTAAACGACACCCGTTCTTTACCGACAAGCAATAGGAATTTTCTGGAAAACTTCAAACTGATCACAAGGAAATAGCCAGCCAAAGGGATGCGAGTCTGGAGGAACTAATTAACTAAGGAAAGGAAACACGGCTAGCCGCCGGAGGCAACGGAAAAGAAAGAGACTAAACTCCAGACAGGAATCTTCAGCGAACCAGATCAAGCAAGCAGATCGAAGGAAACTTTCTAATTCAGAGTGGAATAATTCTCCTTATTCAGAATCAAGAACACAGCTGTTCACCATCATCGAGATACCTTGAACAGATGAAGCTTCATGAATGCTCAAAGAATGCGCATGATGCATGCTGGGCTAAATAAAACAAATCATCAAATCAAATGCAAAGAAAGATAAAATATCAAGATACTCGAGAATAATATTGCTAAATTGGAGCAATCAAGGTCAGGACACTATCTGCAACCACGGCGTGCAAGATAGAACCATCGTCCCCAAATTTTCCAATCTAACGGCCTATCCAACAATTAAACATGTGAACTTAGATCATCATCATTTTTGTTTAAGGGGAACATCAGATCCTAGGACACATGAATGACCAGTCGGTTCTCGAGGTAATATATCATAAGTAACATATAGTAATGCATCAAGAGAGTGAGGGAACGAGATACAATACCTGACTTACCTGCCTGATGGACGATAAAGCATAATTTTACTCATAATTCCTTCATGAAAGATAGGTTAGCCAATAATAAATATGATCATGAATCAAGGCATAACCATTTGTACATGCGAGAGGCATCAATAAGGAACAACATGAAAGAAAATGGAACCATTTTGACATTAATTAAACCATTTAATTCATCAAGAAACTTGCAAGTTTGTAACGGTCTCATGTACATGCGTCACATCAAGTAACGGATCACACCTGGTCCGTCATTCATCAGGCGGTTCACATTCTTCAATAAAATAGTCTAACACAAGTAACGGTCAGATCCAGACGCGTCAGAATGATATGCCGGTCGGTCGATAGATCGCCGCATTTCCTGAGCGTTCAAAAAAATAAAACCGAACGGTCACGGCCTTCATTCAATCCACATTCATCACCCAAAAACCAACCGAGAAGAACTCCGGCGACTCCAACCTCCACTGCTTCAATGGCCGGTGACGAGGCTCCCCAACCACCACCACATAAGAGGGGGAGGGGAAAGAAGAAAGCAATCCGGCGGTTCCACCGCCGGCTTGAACGGGAGGCGATCCCGCCGGTGGAAGAAGAACAACCGGCGAGGAGAAGTGCAAGGGAGGAAGAAGAAGCTCCCACGGCCACGGAGGACGAAGGGGAAGCTCCCTTGGGTGCAGAGGAGCCCAAGGAACCGAAGAAGAAGAGGAAGAGAGCCATGGACAACGAGGTAGGCCCCCCGCCCTAATTTTCCAATTTTTGATTTTTTTGTGTTTATTTATGGATGCATGTGGAGAAAAGGGGTAGAAATGGGTCTACGAACCCACTAGGAACAATTGTAGGCCATTTGGCCATAGTGGGAGACCACAGGGATGCAAGGGAAAAAATTCCCAAATGCAGACAATGTGACGGTCCTGCCAGCGACCGTCACTCGTCTGACGCACCATGATGAGTCCGTCAGAGTCAAACGACGCCCTAGCACAGGGCCGTCACTCATGCCAGGGACTTAAACTATTTTTTAGGGTTTTCAATTTTCAAATTTTTGTTTTGTTTTCAAGTATGAATGTTTATGCAATGATTGTATGATGCAAATTGGACTAATTAATGATCTAATATGCAATGCAGGGGAAGAGACGATTGTGGATCTCCTGGCTACAGATACGGGCAGTGTACCAGGCATTGCCGGACTACCAGAGAGAGAGATTAGCAGGCATGGGATTCACCGAGGTGATCAGCATCGAGGTGATCCGGATGGACACGCCGCTACTGTACGCCTTGCACGAGAGATGGGACCCGATCAGCCGAGCTTTCATCTTCCCGTGGGGCCACATGATCCCCACGCTAGAAGACATAGCGAGGATTACCGAATTGAGAGTCCACGGAGCCGCTGTGACAGGGTGGACATACGGCGACTATCGAGAGATGGCGTAGCAGCTGCTCGGGCTGGATTTGATCAGGCCGGGACAGTCCTCATCTCAGCTTTCTAGATCAGTGCTGCAGGAGAGCTTAGGCTTGAGAGGAGCGGCGATCACCGTGGGAGAGCTACCTGAGGAGCTTCTGGGCAGAGTGATAGACCAGGTGCGCCCTCGCGTGGCGGTGGAGGCAGGACTAGAGGGGGACAGAGTGCTCAGACGCTTCCTGATGCTGCTATTCGGGAAGCTTCTCTTCGCGACTCGGGCAGATGTCATCAGCTGCAGACTGCTGTCGATGATAGAGGATTTGGGCAGAGTCAGGAGATACGCCTGGGGAGCGGCAGTGCTCGCATTCCTGTTTGAGTCCCTCAGCACTACGGACAGGCAGACGATGCTGGGCGGCTTCTCGCCTTTCCTACAGGTAAATGCACTTCTCATGTTTTCTATTATGCCATGAATATTGATGCTATGATTTATGCAAATGATTTATGCCATGATTTATGCAATGATTTATGCAATGATGCGACTGACTCGATTTCTAAATGCAGATCTGAAGCTATATGTACCTCTCGGGCATCGGGAGAGGCGCATTACTCTATCCCAGCCGCATACCGATCGCGAGGCGTTGGTCGGTGGCGAGGGACACAGGGTCGATCATTAGACTGACCCGGACGATCCAGGACGACTTGGACTCCTTCCCGCATACATCGGTAAGTCTAGAACTCAAAAATGATTTCTATATGTTTCTAAATGCCTGTAAATGCTTTCTAAATATCTCTAATATCTTTAATGCTTTTATATGCTAATGAATGAACTAAATGCTCTCAGGTGAGATGGACCCCATACCGCGACGAGGGTTATAAGGGACAGCCATGGGTGGAGGCGGCCTTATCGTACCGGGGGTGAGACATATGGTTGCATTGCATCCATATCATCGAGCCTCTGCACTACAGGGTGATCCTGCGGACCCGGGGACTACACCAGCCCGAGGTGACCTTTCCACGCCACAGCGATGACCACCCCGGCAAGTCAGCAAGGGGCATCAGCGGCAATGTGGATTGGTGTGCCCGGAAGGTGAAGTACGTCCACGATTGGAATAGGCGGGGCCAAGCGGTGAAGGAGCGAGACGAGAGCGACGAGGCATATCTGAAGGCCTTCGCTCGACTCTACGGCGACCGGGTGTACCGAGGTACCCGATGACCGGTATGCAAACTAAAACTCTAAACTTTTCTATTATGCAATGTGCAATGTGATATATGCTGACTCATGCTTTCTAAAATGCAGCTAGACCTGAGGGACGGATAGCCGAGCTGGAAGGGCTACTCCACTCCACCATCCAACAGCGGGGCGGGTACCGGTCTGCCCTGGAGCTCCTGGTGAGACTAAAAACTTAAATGCTCATGATTTATGCAATGATGTTCATGATGCAAATGCCAATGTCAACTAACCATGACTTCTAAATGCAGCGGGCCGAGGGAGCCCAACGCGCTGGACCGGATGCCCCATCGTCTTCCTCTCAGCCTGCGGGAGGCAGGGCTGAGCAGGAGGCCGACTTTGCTCGGGCGGTTGCCCGGCCGGAGGAGGCTGAGGCCACCCTCGCGGAGCGGGTAAGAGACTAAAAAAGCTTATGATTATGCCTAATTAAATGCTTCGCGACTAATGATATGAAATGCAATCTACAGGCGAGGGATCTAGCAGCAGCAGTGGCCGAGGCCAGCCAGGCGAGAGTTGAGGTAGAGAGAAGCCGGGCCGAGACTGATCAAGCCCGAGCAGAGACGGAGCTGGTACGGGCAGAGATGGCCCGGCTGAGAGCGGAGACCCCGCGACGCCCAGATGATGCAGAGATGGAACAACTCCGAAAGGAGTTAGCGCGGGCACGAGCTGAGGTGGAGGAGCTTCGGATCGGGATGGCCGACTTGGATCGCTACCGGACCGAGGCACGGGAGACGCGGCGTCAGATCTTTACACTGAAGATCGAGCTGTGAACACTGGAGCGGACGGTCCAGATGATGGGCCGGGGACCGGAGCGGAGTGCCTCCCAGAGTGGGGTACATAGGAGTGCTGCCCCTAGCGGCTCAGTAGAGAATTTCCTTGTCAGCTCCTCCACCCAGCGGAGGAATGAGAGGGCAGAGAGAGGACAGCAGGAGGAGAGTGCTTCCATAGCACCGCCACCCGCGAGGAGACCTGAGGATGGGGAGGATGATGGTGGCCCGGCTGATAGACCGGCCGAATGATGCCTTTTTTTTATGTTTTCTTTATCACTTGTATAGAACCTTTGGCAAAATGGAATGAGATCCCTTCTTTTTAGTTTTCTGTTTTGTTTTAATTTTATGCGAGCGTGAATGAATGAATGTGAAAAATGCAGGATGGACGAAATGTGAATGAATGAATGAGATGTATGCAGGAATGCATGTAAATGGGAAGAGAACGAGGTGTACAATGTGAAAGACCGCCAGGTCTAGGCAAGGGCAGAAGGAATAGCCTGAACTCAGCAGCAGAGACAGTGACGGTCTAATATTTGACCGTCATAATCAAACGACGCTCTGGTGAGAGACCGTTAATCATCAGAGGCCCACTCTGGCAGTGGGGCATCAGGATAAATGACGGCCAACCGAGGGTGCATCAAAGACAAATAACGGCCAAGGATCAGACCGTTGATCATGGCAGAACGATAGTTGGTCAGGGCAACTAGCAGGAAATGCGACGGTCTGAAGGAGACACGTCAGAATCAAGAGACGGTCATAAGCAAGACCGTCAGGAAGTGTTTAGCCCAGAAGAGAAGGAACTGAGTGGCTGATGCGGGACAGGACTGAAATGGGCTAAGACCTACGAATGCAACAAGTGCGGCGAGCACTCGCACGCCAAAGGTAAGCCGGGCGGCTGACCTCCGTGCCATTCCTCCGAGTGGAGGCGTCTCTCAACAAGAAATCCAAGCCCAACGGCCGTCCCGATGAGGGAAGCGCGGGGATCTCAGCGACTAAGGAGCCGCCGTGCGCCTATGGGAATCTAGTCCGAGCTCGGCGCTCGACTAGGGCAACGGAATGGGTGCTCTCAACTCTCAACCACGCGGTGACTAGCAAAAGAGCTAGGATCCTATACGCACTCACGCTGCATGCTAGAGAGTATACTAGTAAAGCAAAATGCCAACGGTGAGGAGTATTGCATGTACCTCCACGCCTAGGCGTGGGGAAGGAACCCCGGCCGAGACCAACAACCCCGGTACACAAAGACGAGCAATAGTACAACCTCAACCACAAATGCCCACTCCTCGCAGGGAGATAACAGGCTACACAAAGAGATCCGGGGCTGTCGATGCACGGGCTGACGGGCAGCACTCGGTGAAGGGCTGGCCGCGAGGAGGTTCCGTGCGGTGGTCGGCAGATTCGCAGCACTGCGTGACTCGGCGGTGGAAGCTCCCACGACCTGCTCCGACGTCCGATTGAAGCGCCGTCAGCGATGGCGCTCAGCTAGGTCACGGGAGGAAGCCTCAGTCAAAGGGCGCGTGCAGATCCCGTCCGTGGAAGCCGGGGGCGCACCTGAAAGTCGTGACTGGATTCTGCTCCTAGAACTGCGTGCTCGAGCGGGAAAAATAATAAGAAATGGATCCGAAAGGCGAACGAGGCTCCGCTTGTTGGAGGACGGAGAGGACGCAGAGCAGCAGGTCCCGCCCGAAGGGCTCGATCAGATCTGATCGTGGCTGAGAGCAGCAGGCTCTGAAATCTGCTGGTGGTTCTGGCGCCGGTTGGGCAGGGCAGACCTGCGTGACTTCACGGGAATGGATGCCATGAGCAGCTCGGACGTCGGAACGACGCGAGGTTGGCGGCGTTGGACAGAGGACGGGGAGAGGTACGATCGGTGAAGATCCCGCGGCCAAACTCACAGACGTCCGTCCTGTGGGATTTTTGTAATGGGGTGAACAGAACCAGGCCCGCAGGGAGAGGGGTCCTGCGCGGTGCCGATCTCTGAATGAGGCGAGACCACCTCGCACGCGTCGGCGACTCGTAGCAGAACCACACAAAAATGGGCTGGTCGCCCAAGATCCTCACGAACAGGGGGTGGTCGTCGCTGTTCTTGGATGAGAAATCCGGGCCCACCGAACTAGAACTTGAGAAGGGATAGAAGAGAAAGGGGCCCTCGGCGTCGCACCGAGGGATGGGGAGTCACACCCCGGGCTTGCTCCCGTCGCAGGAGCAAGGAGGAACAGTGGATGGGTCGCAGCCACCTTCAGCAAAAGCTTTTCAATTCTATTCAATAATTTTCAAAGAAAATACATGAGATGTTTTATATGGGGAGGGGGAATGCTAGGATTGAAACCCTAGCCAAGAGGGAGGGGAGGTGGGTGCGCACATGGCAAGGGGGGAAAGGGGGTGCGCAAGGCTTCCTAGAATCTAGGAGGCAATTGGGGGAAGGGGCGGCCAAAGGAGGAGGGGTGTGGTCGGATGGGGAAGGGAAAAGGGGGGGGTGCGCATTCCACTCCTACAAAGTAGGAGTGGGGCGGCTGCCACCTCTTCCTCTTGGAGGAGATGAAGGGGGGCGCCCAAAACCCTAATCCACAAGGGGGGGGGCGCAAATCCCAATGGGCCAACCATGTGGGAAGGTGGTCAGCCCAAATGGGCCAAGAAGGGTGGACCACAAGGTGGCCCACTAACCCTCTTGCCTAACTAATAAGCCTAACATCACCTAATGGAAGCCTAATTGGCCCCAATTGGCCTACAAAGGTCCACAATAATAAATAAAGTGTCCACGCAGGGACTAAACCAAGGCCTAGCATGGCCTAAAGCATAAATAACTAAAGATAACTCTGCTCGTCCGCCAAGTGATCGCCGAGCC
This sequence comes from Amorphophallus konjac, assembly GCA_022559845.1. Lineage (NCBI taxonomy): Eukaryota > Viridiplantae > Streptophyta > Magnoliopsida > Alismatales > Araceae > Amorphophallus > Amorphophallus konjac. The sequence goes on from CM040123.1 coordinate 45,884,013, forward strand.
AAAGGGATGCCGGCGAGATCCGTGTACTCCGTCGTGAAGCGTGGCGCGTGTCCTCACCAGTGGCTGGGAATGCGACGGCTTCAGGGTTTGCGCATTACACAAAGCGACGGTAGACCCGTAGACCGTTATTCTCCACAGAACATGATTCGGGGAATTGAAACCCACAGAAAATGCGACGGCCAAGGCCTGGCGCGTCGGAATGAAGTAACGGCCGCACTATGGACCGTTAGAATCTGGGTTGTAATCCGAAACGGATTGAGCCGAGATAACTAAAACCCGAGGTTTAGCCACTTAGTCCATCACTAGAACTTATCCTGATTGAAGATAAAGCCTTCTAGCCCGAGTCTTATCCTTCCAAAGTTAAATATAAACCTTAGCAACTTGGAACCTTAATCAAAATCGCAGCTTTGCTGAAACCTCTGTTCTAGGGTTTGAAGAGCTCTTCCAACGAGCAGAAAGCATGATGAAGAGGAGCTTCGAGGTGATGGCTATGGAGGAGAAAGCTTACACCGGCCCCAAAGCTGCAAGAAAAGAGCATGGAGAACTCTAGCGGCTGACATCAATTCCCAAGCACTTAAGCTCCAATGCCTAAAGAGTGGTAAGTTCTCACAACTCATCCAAAGTTCAGAATTTTGTTGCACTTATTCTTTTCATGACTTCCTTCTTTCTTTTCTCAAACCCCTTCCTGGTCCAAGGTGCTATTCCAATCTGAAGTGGGTGGCTCCCATGGTAAAGGCACTTCCCATAGAGATCACCTCAATCCTTAAAGCATGGCACCTTCAACCCCTCTTGGTTTTAGGCAAGAATTTCCAAAAATTATCCTTCGATTGGCCAAGCCTTTCAGCACTTGTGGAACTATGGCATCCACAAACTCATACTTTCATCTTCCCTTCCTTTGAAGCAACCGTCCTTTTAGAAGAGGTAGAGACCTACCTAGCCCTTCCTAAGACGAAGGTGGGGGATGAAGACCGGGTTTGCTACACAATAGAGCCTATCGACCCATCCTTGATCTTGAGTGATTTCATTCACAATCCAAAGGACGTGAGAACCATGATCAGCCCACACCACATTCACTTGATACCCTTGGCACAGTGGATAGTGTCTCATTGCAAAAATAAGTGGGAGAGACATGAATCCATAGCCAAGGCGGTGGCGGTTTGCTTGTGTGGAGTCTTTCTTTTTACCACTACCAACCACCTCTTAGACATCCAAAATCTTGGCATTATTAGCGGGCTGTGACGGGGAATGTCTATCTCTCAAGCGGTCCTCTCATACCTTTATGAAGGACTAAGCTCGGCTTGCATAGGAGACCCCTTGTTTGGTTCCATGATACTCCTTGAGTGCTGGATGGGAATAAGAATCAAATTCCTTCCTAAGGAAGACATAATTTCAGCAAGCCGGATCTTTGGGAGCCACCCTCTCTTCTTTATTGGAGGGGCATTTGGATATTCTCCTCAGGTTGAATGCAAGACGGCGGATAAGAAAACTCGGGACGAATGGCGCCTCTTCCTTAACATTCTTCCAATGGACAAGTTCATCATGCGACCAAGAGTCCTCCGAAGCACTCTTCTCAAAATACCGCGGCGTCAAGGCCCGGACCTCCAGCTAGTAGGGAACACTACCATGGCGATCTACAACCCGCACCGATGCCATCTTCAGATCAGATTATCTCGAATCAGCGTTTCTGCACTATCACACTACCCTCCCCTTCTACCTAGGAAGATGGGGACCGAGGAAGATGAACGAGCAGTCCGGAACGCGCTGACCATGTGGGAGATCAGCAAGGTGCGTCCGTGGCAAGTAGAAGATGAAGAGAACGACGAAACACGCCGAGATTACATGAAAGAGTTGAGAAGAATCTGCCCTCTTGCGGATAAGAAAATGAATGTATCTTGATTTTCCTTTTTGTTCATGAGAGATATCATGTAATTGACAATCGAAGTTTGAATTTATCAAGAATTATATTTGAATGAGATGAGATTGCCATAGTTGAATGATCTTGAGTTCCATAGTTTGAAAGGCTAGAATGATGTGAACAGACAGGGCTTCTGGAGTAAGAGACGGATACGCACTAGGCCGCCATAAGGAAATAACGGTCCTGCGACAGGCCGTCATAATGAGAATAACAAGAGCCCTGTCTCCGAAGGATATGACGGATGGGTCTTGAGCCGTTATATTCAAGTAACGGTAGATCCCAGACCGTTATAGTGATGGTTCAATGAAAAGGAGGAAGGCCCATGCCTGAAGGGAAATAACGGTCAAAGATGGGCCCGTTATATGACTGTAACGGTCTGATGCTGGCGCGTTACACACTTTGAACCTGCATAGTTGTGAGCTTTTGCTTTTGGACTTGTCCCTGTATTCTGCACATACTCAAACATGAAACAAGTTAGATCTGTTCTTAGACTCAACCCCTTGCCTTGAAGCAAGTTAGATAATGGTGGAGCCTTATTAAATAGGTGAAAACATAATGAAAATGCGATGCATGCTATGCATATGATGGTATTTTTGGGAGTTTTGGAAAATATTTAATGTTTTTGGATTTTTGAAAATATTTGTTTTGTTTTAGATTTTTGAAAATATTTGTTGTTTTCTTGGATTTTTAAAAATATTTGATGTTTTTGGATTTTGAGAATATTTGATGTTTTTGGATTTTGAGAATATTTGATATTTTTGGATTTTGAAAATATTTGATGTTTTTGGATTTTGAAAATATTTGATGTTTTTAGATTTTGAAAATATTTGATGTTTTTGGATTTTTGAAAATATTTGATGTTTTTGGATTTTGAAAATATTTGATGTTTTTGGATTTTGAAAATATTTGATGTTTTTGGATTTTTGAAAATATTTGATGTTTTTGGATTTTGAAAATATTTGATGTTTTTGGATTTTGAAAATATTTGATGTTTTTGGATTTTTGAAAATATTTGATGTTTTTTGGATTTTTGAAAATATTTGATGTTTTTGGATTTTTGAAAATATTTGATGTTTTTTGGATTTTTGAAAAACCAGTGCCTCTCTAGCAACACGAGACCTTCCTTGTTTTAGGTTGAGTCTCGAGATTGGCGTGCAATAGTGTGACAACCCTTGGCCAAGACCTAATCATTGTGACGGTGTTTTTACCAATGCCATACCTAGGGTGCTCATCTTAGTCCTAAAAGGAAAAAAGATCATGGGGGTAAGCTTAGGCCAGATATGGGAGTTTTAGAACTTGATTCCCTCACCGTACAACCCTATTAGAGATTTGGTCTGTTGTGCCGGGGCTTTTATGTCCGTCATCGAACCTTTGTCCACTTAGGCATGCATGCGATCGAGCTCATAACGTCCCGCGGGGAACTGTACTGCCACTCTTGTCATGCCTAGTTTTCTTTTTCCTTTGGAGCTTTTGAAAATTCATTCACAGACTTTGAGATGATGCTTTTGATTTTGTTGTAAAGAGCACTCCTTTTCTTTTCTTTTCCTTTCTTTCTTGTGGCGTCAGGTCATAACGGACTTGCCCCTATTTGAGACCTCTTCTCGTTAGGGAGTTTGGATTGGTTGTCTCCTCCTTATTTAATCCTTGCCCCTGGATTCAGCCGAAGAATGAAGCGGACAGGGACTTCGACTTTCCCCTAAAGCATGGCCGAGGAAAACGGTGTCTTATAAGCAAGGAGCCCGACCAGGGATGCCGTGTAGTGTGTGATTGCCTTACTTGGGACCCTCTTTTTGAAGATAGGGAGGAAGTTCTTATTGCCGGAGAAGCACATGGTTCAGATTTTAAGGAAAGAAACGCTTAAGATACAACCCATTCCACGGGTGAGAGAGCTCCTCACCTTCCGCGTTTACTAAACGATAAGCATTTCCTGGATAAGCCTCCTTTACTACAAACAGCCCTTCCCAGTTAGGTTGCAACTTGGACCCAGGACCTGCAGACCGAATGAATTTACGTTTCAAAACAATATCACCCGTCATGAATTTACGTTCAATTACCTTCTTTTGAAAATAACGCGAAACCCTCTTTTGATAAACAGAAACGTGATCAGCCGCATTCATCCTCTTCTCATCCAAGAGTTCCAACTAGACCAGCAATGCCTCCCGACGTTCATCGAGATTAAGTTCCTTATCGAGCTGCACTCTAAGGGAAGGGATTAAGATCTCATATGGGAGCACCGCCTCCATCCCATAGGTCAGGGAATAGGGAGTTTGCCCCGTAGGGGTACGGACGGAGGTGCGGTAAGCCCACAGAGCTTCCACCAATCTTTCAGGCCAATCAGAAAATTTATGTGCTTCGCATGTTTTCTTGATGATTTTAAGAAGGGTTTTATTAGTGGCCTCGGCTTGACCGTTGCCTTGAGGGTAATATGGAGATGAATGATGCAGTGCAATATTGAACTTCTTACATAGGTCCTTAAGCTCTTGGGAGACGAACTGGGGTCCGTTGTCGGTGATGATGCTGCTTGGCACTCCGAACCGCGAGATGATATTCTTCATGATAAAGCGGCACACCATTGTAGCTTTGATTTCTGCGTACGCCTCGACTTCGGCCCATTTGGTGAAGTACTCAGTAGCGGTGAGGATGAAGGATTTTTGCTTGATCTGAGAATTAGGATCACCGAGCGGGCCGACAACGTCGAAAGCCCACATAGAGAATGGCCAAGGAGCAGTCATAGGATGGAGGGACGAAGCTGGAGAGTGAATTTTATCAGCATGGAGTTGGCATTTAAGACACCTCCAGACATAGAGGGAGCAATCTTCCTCTAGAGTGGGCCAATAGTAGCCCTGCCTAAGGATCTTCTTCGCTAGAGCCTAGCCATTGACATGACCTCCACACTCACTAGAATGGGCCGCTTCAGCCACTTTCCAAGCTTCTACATCATCCAAGCATCTCATGAGCATTCCATTAGTAGCGCGCCTATACAGTTCTCCTGCAATGATAGTGTACCTTGCGGCGGCTCTTATTATTGCTTTACGCTGCTCGATCTTTGCCCCTTCTGGGAATGACCCTTCTTTGCAAAACAATTCGATTTCATGATACCAAGGAAATTCTTCTTCGTCCAGAATCTCCTCTAGTTCTGTTAATAAAAATTCCTTGAGATCTTCCTTCTCAACTCTCGCCTCTACAGATTTCCTGAGGTTGATGAACCAAGGATCTTGAAGAGAAGGTGCGTCCAATCTCTGGATGACGATGGTCTCAGTACTACGACTGAGAGGGAAAGATAAGGAGGAAGCAAGAGATGCCAAAGCATCAGCTAGAATGTTCAGAGAACGGGGAGTATGGATATAGATCAGCTTACGGAATCGCTTAGCAATGAGCGTGACCAAATCTTGATAAGGTTTGAGCTTGGGGTCACGAGTATGGTAAGTGGACAGAACTTGCCGTAGAACGAGCTGAGAGTCTCCTATGATGTTTAAATAATGCGCGCCTAGGAGATAGGCGTGCTTCAAGTCGGCTAGGAGAGCCTCATACTCAGCGATGTTGTTGGTAGCAGGAAATCGAAGTTGATAAGCGAAGGGGATGGTTACTCCCTCCGGAGTAAGCAAGACAGCACCGATCCCTTGGCCTTGGGAGTTGAGCGCACCATCGAAGTGCAAAGACCAAAAGGGATGATGAGAAAGGATAGAGAGATGCTCATCAGGGAAATCATCTTGAATAGAATCGGTATGAGGAATAGGGAGATGTGCAAGATGCTCAGCAATGGCATATCCTTTGACTGCCTTCTGAACGATAAAGGTGATGTCGAACTGAGAGAGGAAGCTCTGCCAGCGAGCTAACATACTAGAAAGGATGGGTTTTTCTAAGAGATAACGGACCGGGTCCATTCTAGAGATCAACCTAACTGGGTGGGTGAGAAAGTAATGTTTAAGCTTCTGAGCTACCCACACTAAGGCGGCACAAGTCTTCTCCATAGCGGTGTACTTGGATTCAGCTGGATTAAACAGCCGAGAGAGGTAGTACGCAGCCCGCTCTTTCCCTTCATCATCTACTTGTGCTAAGACCACCCCTAGGGAGTCCTCAATAACCGAGATGTATAGGATTAGGGGTTTCCCAGGGACAGGAGGTTGCAAAACCGGGGGATTGGACAGATACTCTTTGAGGTCCTCATAGGCCTTCTGACAATCTTGATTCCATTCGAACTTGACACCTGCCTTAAGCAACTCATAAAACGGACGACACCTCTGAGAATGCTGAGATATAAATCTTCTAATGAATTACAGTCTACCAATCAATCCTCGAAGTTCCGTAATGTTCTTTGGCGGAGGCATGTCCATGACGGCCTGTGCTTTATTAGGATCAATCTGGATCCCCCGTTTGCTCACTATGAACCCTAACAACTTCCCTGAGGAGACTCCGAATACACACTTCTTCGGATTCATCTTAAGCTTATACTCCCTGGCCCTCTGCAGCACTTTAGCCAGGATAGAGGGGTGCTCTTCTTTTGTTCTTGACTTCACCAAGATGTCATCCACATAAGCTTCCATGTATATGTGCATCATGTCGTGGAAAATGGCCATCATCGCCTTTTTGATAGGTGGCACCTGCATTTTTCAAACCAAATGGCATAACTACATAACAATACGTGCCCCAGGGTGTGGTGAAGGAAGTTTTCTCTTGGTCTTCTGGAGCGAGACGGATCTGATTGTAGCCCGAGTACCCATCCATAAATGACAGAGCTTCATACCCGGCAGTGTTATCCACTAGGACGTCTATATGAGGTAGCGGGAAATCATCTTTGGGACATGCTTTGTTTAGATCCCTGAAATCAATGCATATGCGCACTTTTCCATCCTTCTTGAGAACAGGGACTATGTTCGCCACCCACTGAGGATATAAAACCACTCTGACGAACCTGGCTTTTATATAGCTTGTCGACCTCTTCTTTGATCCTTAAGGCCATGTGGGGGTGAAATCTTCTTGACCGTTGTTTCACAGGTGTTGCCCCTGGTTTAAGCACGAGCCGATGTTCCACTAAGGAGGGGTCAAGACCTGGCATGTCCTCATAAGACCAGGTGAAAGAATCGCTATACTCCCTTAATACCTTAATTAGATCTTCTTCTACCTGTGAAGGGAGATCAGCAGAAATAATGACGGGCCTTGGGTCTTCTTCTGTTCCCAAGTTGATTTCCTTTGTAGGTTCATCCACTGCCGTCGACGGCTGGTCGAATCTCTTTAGTCTTTGTGCATATAAGTCGACAGTGTCATCTACATTGCTGTCTTCATCTATTGGATCCTTCTTATCCAAGACCTCATAGACGCCTAATCCGTCGTCGCTCCATTCCCCTTCTATTTCCTCTTCATCCTCAATCACGATTGCTGTAGCGACGAATTCCGGACACTTCAAAAGAGCATGACACCGCTGAGCTAGGTCTTGCAAGAACCTATCAGGAACAGATCGGGAAGGATGCGCAAGCGAGCGCGGTTCAGAATGGGAAGGGTTGGACGACCCAGAACAAGACCCTACTTCTCTAGACCTAACGGACTCTACTCCTCTAGACTCGACGGACCCTAATCCTAACCTAGGGGACAGAAGACCTAGTGGAAGGGAAGGCGCAGGGGACTCGTGCCCCTGGGAGGAAGATGGTGGCAAGATAGCGTAATCTTCCACTGAAATCTCCATTTCAAATTTGACGTTTTTTTTGGAGGTCAGCGGAGACTATACAGCAAGATGGAGGAGGTGGGAGCTGCATAGGGAACAGCTCGGGGAAAATGCAGTCGAAGAAAAGATCGGAAGAAGAGAACCACATCTCGTGGAGTTGGGCGTTGGGAGGAGGAGGAGTGAAGAGAGTGGATAGATCAAGGGGTGGGCACTTCCCGCAAGCACAAGGAACAAATAGAATCTCGGGTGGATCAATGAAAGACGGATTTATTATGATGGGAGGAAGGCGGGGTATGAAGTCCCTTTGTTGAAAGATAGATTGGAGGCGTGAGGGAGGCCAAGAAAAGATAACGGGAGAGCTCCCCCTTTCTTGTAGATCAACAATAGGCTGCTTCTTCGGTCTCCACTTCATAAGCCGAACTTCTTGTTGCTTCTTCCTACATTCCTCCTCATAAAAGAGCCCCTGCAAGGCCTGACTGTAGTCGAACATGTCATCATCTGACCCTCCTGGCAAGGGAGGCGGACTGGCAATTGGACAAACTGTATTCCTTTCTTGTTGAACCGGCTTTGGAGCTAATGTGCCAGGTTGGAGAGGCCCTTTGACAAAATGCTGACGATAATCCCAGGTGAGCGGCCCAGAATCACCCATCATAGATAATGTTGTTTCTTTGTAGCCGAGACCTTTCCTACCCGTTTTTCTTCCCTTAGGTATAGGCTTAGTCATCCCTTGCAGTTGCGCACCGAGGCCTCTCCGCGGTTGATAGCCCAGTTTCAATATAATGTTCCACCCCTTTGAATCTCGAATCTGCGGCTTCACTTTGACATTAACTGGAGTAGCGACGGGCTTAGGGGATGTATAAGCCCAAGGAGAGTTCAAATCCAGCACTGACAGAACGGGCCGGCTGCTTGGCCAAAGTGTGGGAAGAACTTGCTCTGAAATAGCCTTTACTGACTGCACTGTGGATAAGCTCTTAACTTTGACGACCCTCCCTTGAAAGGGGAATTTAATGCACTGATGTGCGGTGGAGGGCACGGCGCCGAGTGTGTTAATCCAGGGACAACCCAAGATAGCCTTGAACATAGGGTCGATATCAAGAACATAGAATTCCACAGCCATAGTAAGGGGCCCGAGCTCTGCCTGAATGGTGACTACCCCGTGACATGCCCGCCTTGAGTTGTCATATGCCGCTATAGTGGTGGGGGTAGGCCGTAGTAACTCTTCAGATATGTTGCATGCCCGAGGGTGCTGAGTGGGCAAACATTAATTGAGGCCCCTGTGTCAACCAGTGCTGCCTCAATGTCGACTTTGTTCAGGGTAATTGTTATGCAGAGCGGCATTTGCCGAGCCCCCGGAGGTGCAAGCTCGGTTTCAGAGAACGTGATTGCCGGCCCTTTGGAGATGGTTGCCAGTGCCGTTGGTAGGCTATCAACTGCCATGTCTTCGCTAACCATTACCTTCTGTAGGAAATCCCTCAGTGCATCCTGATGAAGGGTGGACCTTTTGATCAGCTCCAGCACAGATATTTTGGCGGGTACTCGATCCAGATGATGCAGCAAGAAATATTGAGTACCCGACAAAGGTTCAGTTTCTTCTTGCTCGGTCACCGGCTGAGAGGATTGGGGATTAGAAGTAGTAGCATAATTCCGATGGAACATCTTCCCGCTCCTCAAAGCACAGCTTGCCGCGGCATCTGAAGATAGTATGATGGGCCCTACGGGATGGGTGAATGGAACAGGTGGTGCCGGGGAGGCGGTTTGGTGGAGCGTAGAGTTGGTGAGGTTAATGGGCGGTGCGCGGATGGTGGGTGAAGGATTGGTGGAAGGCAGGGTGGTGATGAATGTTGATGCGGGTGGAGGGAAGGCTAGCGGTTGGGAAAGAATGGGTGAAGGATTGGGCGGCGGTGTGATGGTGGTGATGGGAGTAAATGAGGGAGAGTATGATGGAATGGAGAGTGGTAGAGGATTTGCGGGAGCGGGTGTGAATGGGAGGATGAGTTGAGAGGACGTCGGCTGTGCAGGGATGATGAAGGGAGGATTACGGTGGTTATGGTGGAGGGCCATGACCTGTGGTGTGACGCCATCATCGTCGAAAGACCATCCGGCGTTGGGGGCCGGTGGCTGGACCATGTTTACTTGCGCTGGTGCTGGCGGCTGCTGCTGAGGAGCGAGTGGATGATTCGGCATCGGGTTCTGATGGATGCCCAGGTCTTGTACTTGCTGTGGCTGCTGCTGTTGTGGTGGCTGCTGCGGCGGCGGTGCTTGACGCTGCTGCACTTGCTGCCCCTGCGGCTGCCTTCTCTTTTCTTTTATCTCAACAATGGCCCTATGCATTTCGGCCCAGTCGATTCTCTGCCCCTCATGTAGGTCATACACAAGATCTCGGAACTGAAAACATCCTTCTATGGTATGGCCTGGCTGCCGGTGGAACATACAATACTTAGTCTGATCGACTGCCGGGTTCCAAACAGGCCGTTCCGGAGGAAGTTGGATTGCATTCACTGACATGAGTGCCGAGAAGATATCCGTAAGTGTCTCGGGCAATGGAGGATACTGGGCTCTTCTGGGAGCCGGGCGCTTGCTATTTGGATTGTTGTTGTTGTAGCCGTTGGGTGGAGGGACGTTATGGTATTGTGGTGGCGGCGATGGTTGTTGTGGTGCGGCGAAGGTGTTTTGTGGAGTGGTGAAGGCGGGGGGAGGGTTTTGTGGAGTGGCTTGGAAGTTTTATGGAGCGGCGTTTTATGAATTGCGGGGGTTTTGGTTGTAGCGGAAAGGTGCGGCCTGATATGGAAAAGCAACGGCTTGTACTTGCTCATTTGTTTGGACTCCCTCAGTAACCGGCCCTTGTGATTTCTTGTGGTACTTGGGCTTTTGGTTTTCGAAGAGGGAATGGATAGGGGAGTCCTTGAATTGAGTCTGGCGCGCCCGGCTATAGAGTTGATGCATGTTGGCTATGTCATTCATCGCCAGGATGTTGCGGAAGGTCGGGGTGGCATTGGAAATCAGCAGTTTGACCTTCTCTTCCTCCGGAATGTGGCCCGGTACCCTGGCGGCCATTTGTCTCCACCTGTCTGCATAGGTGGCGAACTCCTCATCCGACTTCATCTTCTCGACCACTAGATCCGTAAATGAATATTCAGGGCCGACCTTGTCTTGAAACCGCTGGATGAATTTGTCTTTTACTACCTTGAAACTCTCGGCCTCTTCCAGTGGTAGAGAATAGAACCATTCTAGAGCAACACTGTCCAAAGATCGGCGGAATAAGTACGCCATGAGGCGATCATCATATTGGAATTGCGCCGATTCATAAAGAAAATCCCTCACATGGATGAAGGGATTGATGTTCCCATCGTACTTGCGATAGTTGGGGAGCTCTGACTGCGGAGGGAACCGAATGTTCTGGAAGCTCGGAATAGGAATGTCGGCCAAGGATTGTGGGCCAACCCTTTTCTGGAGAAAGTCGAGTTGTTGCTGCATGGTGGCCCATTTGTCAAGCAAGTCTTGCTCTCGGGAAGGAGCAGGGGTAGTGAAGGATGCTGATTGTATTTGAGGGGCAGATGGAATGGCTGTAGCAACAGGCGGGAGCCCGTAAGAAGGAGTGGAAGGATAGACAGTGGAAATAGGCGGCCCGTAAGAAGGATATTGGGCCTGAGATAGTCCCGGATTAGAATGATTTTGGGTCACCCCTTGCTGAGGGCGTAAGAAATCGGAAGGGTTCATAAGGAGCTGTGAAGCTACCGAACCAGAGTTGTGATGATCCACCTGGACAAAGGAAGGGATGGGTGACTTCCCTTTATCGAAAGATTGATGGGCTGAATTAGAAGATTGGCCCATCTCCACGCCAGCGAAAGTGATGGTCCGGGGTTGGACCGGAGTGAGATCAATCGGAGTGGGCTGAACGGACGGCCCAATAATAGAAGGATTAGATTGACCTTGGATAGTGGCCGAGGGAGAAGTATTGGACCCTTGCATAGCTTGATATAAAACTTGGAGTTGGGTCGGATCCAATTGGGCCATCATATGAAAGATGGAGCCCGCGGAAGGAGTAGAGAGAGAAGGGGTACCTTGACTACCTTCCGTAGAAGTGGAGGATGGGAGGGGGGCAGTCCCCTCTCCAGAGGAAAATGTAATAACCCTAGGGGGGTTCTCAAGGAGCCCTTGAGGAAGAGAGTCCTCTTGGGAGCGAGGAGGATTGAAGGATGCCATGGTGGACTCGAAGAGGGGATTAGAATAGAACGTGAAGAAGGAACTGACTCGAGAAGATGATTCAGACGGACGAAAACAACCCCACATGCAACGGGCAACCTTGGAAACGCGAAAACAACCAACAAAAAACACTCAATAAGCAACCAAACTTAGGTGATTCTAACAAGATGTAAGTGATAAAAGATGAAGACACTCAAATATCAACCAAATTGTTTTAAGATGATGCAACAAGGTTCTTATGATTTCTCCTTTGGAACTTTAGTGAATTGATTGATATGTGCTATCAACAATGGGTTCCTAGTAGGAGATGAATATGGGACTTGGTTTGACTCTAAGTGTAACCACTCCTTCACCTATGCAACCCTAGACACGGGGTGGGAAAGGTACAACCAGCCCGACGTCCGTGTGGGAATCCACGGCTCGCGGGGACTTACGGAGGTCCCTGTTATGATTTCCTGGTCGGCTCCAAGGAATATGGAGACGAGAGGTCCTCACAACAAGGTAGGAAAATGCAAGCTAAGATATGACAAGATGAATGACCCTATGTGCACCGGAGTGCATGCAAAGTCTAACCTAAAATCTAGCAATCAATGATGCACACAATGATATGGAGATATGAGCAAAGCAAGGAGGAGGTCAAGTATTACCCAAGCAATAGATCACAGCAAAAAATTACGGAAATAAATGCACCTCGGATGTGTACCTGCCAGGAGAATAACGGTCGAAGGACCCTGCGTCAGAGCACAATAACGGTCAAAGGCCAGACCGCCAGATAATATATAACGCAGGGGGATGAGATCGTCAGATGAGCCAGGGAACCAAAACCAGACAGAAGTAACCGGAAAGCCCGTGGAAGCTCACACAGCAGAACCAAAGTGGCGGTCTAATGCCCCTGCGTTAGAGAACTGTGACGCGGGGACACCTGGCCGTCAGAGAACTCAGAAAACCAGAATGAGCAATAATCAAAGGGGAAACAAAAGGCAATTCCACAAGCAGATGATGGCAGGTTTAAACAAGAATCAAAAGCACGATTGGCACAAGTTGTCCCACCGTGATCGCCAAAAAATTATCTGTTGATATTTATTTGTCTATCTTCTATCTTTCTTTTGAGGTTTGGAGAGCGATATGGTAAGATAACAAACAAACAATCAAAGATCTACTCAAACCTATGAACATGTGATCATGAACCTAGGCAATCATAGCTAGCTCTAGCATGGGCATGCTATCTCAATCCAACTACGCTAAGGAAAAGGAAAACACACGCCGGGGCGTGGAACAAGGAATAAATAAAAACACACCGTGAAGGTGGAACAAGCAAGGAAAATAGGAAGATATGATGAAGAAGACAGCTAATGCCCAATACCAAGGAAAGATGTGATCGCCACCAAAGTAAAACAAGTCAACAGAACCTGAATATACCTTGGAAATAGGTGGATGAAACACCCGCCCACGGGAGAGAAAACCAGAGAAAGCCTGCAGATCAACTTGGAAGTAACGGCCAGAACCCTGTGCGTCGCTTGGAAGTGACGGCCACACGATAGACCGCCGGACGAGAGTGACGCGCCTGCACAAGGCCGTCAGATAACCTGCTGTAACAAAGCTTGAATTCTTTTAACTCCAACTCTTCCAGCCGGCTAGAAGACCTGGGCCTCGTGTCAATGAACCTGTAAACCTGCCGAAGAGGTAAAAAGACCAAACACAATAACCTCAATTAGTCCTTTTCACAAGCATAGCATCAATTCTCAAAGGACTTAATATCATCAAAAGGAGAGGGAATTACCGGGGAGTTTTGGTTTTTTTAACCCCTCTGGGTGTTTTAAAAGTTTGGGAAGATGTTATATGCTTAGAGGATAGTGAAAAACGTGGAGAAGGAAGAGGGACAATGCCTTGATTGAGGAAAAACCAGGAAGAACTCAAGCATGCAATGATGAACTTGAAAGACCAAAACCAAAGTACTCCCTTGATTATGAGATGGATAGACGTGGGAAGCAGTTCCTCTTGGATGAAGATGACTCCTGAGTTTGGCAGCACTTCGTCGTGAATTCAAAATCTCCCCCCTTGGCCATGAAGTCAAGGGTTCTATTTATAGACCCTCAAACTCTCAGGTCGAGCAGAGGATAATTCAGTGAGATAAAGGGATAACTCTTAGCAAATCCTCGAAGATAATATCACCAAGAGTCCATAGGATCGAACGGGAGGTCCTGAGGATCAGATTTGAAAGAGATATCATCAATCCAAACCCTTATCTCGACCACGGAGTAGCAGAGAAAAGGCCTGAACTGCCAGGACTCTCGGAAGGAAGTAACGGCTGCACGACAGACCGCTACTTGGAAGTAACGCATCAAGGATCGTCCGTTACTTTCAACCTTATCCCAAAGAGATAAGATCAACGGGAAGAAAACCCAACAAGTTGGACTCTTCAAGGAAGCAACGGCCAAGACATAGGGCGTCAGAATGAAACAACGGATACACGACAGACCGTTATTATCAACACGGAATCAAAAGGATAAACTTTACAACGAGGCCTTAAGCCTTAGGACTCTTCAAAGAGTAACGGTCCAGGACCCATCTGTCAGAATGAAACAACGCTCCTAGAACCGACCGTTATTATCATTGAGGTTCAAGAATGAAATGAGAGGCTTGCTAAGATTCATCCAATGAAACGCCACTAGGAGCCATATCCGATCAAAGAGTTCAGACCCAAGAAATAGGCTTCAACTAATCAAGAGACTCAATGAAGGGTGAACAACTCGGAGCATCGTATAGAATGAAACAAGGAGGTGACCCGACTTATTGGGTATAAAACGGGTGTCAACAGTAGCGACCGATCTTGTCGATGGTGACAAGGGTCGAAAGGGATAGACGGTCTTGCCGATGGTGACAAGAACCGGATCGGTAGCGACCGATCTTGCCGATGGTGACAAGGGTCGAAAGGGGTAGACGGTCTTGCCGATGGTGACAAAAACTGGATAGGTAGCGACTGATCTTGCCGATGGTGACAAGGGTCGAAAGAGGTAGACGGTCTTGCCGATGGTGACAAGAACCGGATAGGTAGCGACCGATCTTGCTGATGGTGACAAGGGTCGAAAGGGGTAGACGGTCTTGCCGATGGTGACAAAAACTGGATAGGTAGATGCATGTAGGTGGGATATCGGATGAAAATTCCCCGCCGACCTTGTAAATGGCCTTCTGGACGGAGGGTGATCCATCGCTATTCAGTATTCATTATTATTTTTTTTATTCACATTACTGGCCTAAGCGCCCTTTCGAGTTTTCGCCGAAGCCAGCCCCCTCTTGCTTTTGCCCACGCGCCCTTTCGTATTTTCACGCGGCGGGGTACCCGATTTTGCCTGCGACGCCCTTTCGGGTTTTCGCCACAGCAGGGTTATAGCCATTTTTGCACTTGTCCTCATATAGGAACAAGTCTGGCGGGGTATCTCTATTTTTAACCCCATTCTCTTTTCTCCTTTTTTTTTATTTTTGACTTCTGGGTATGGAAGAACTGGGCCGCGAGAACGCTGACCGTCCTTGTCGATGATGACAAGGATTGGTCCTAAGTTTATTTCATCGACACTGGTTAATGTCAAAGCAAGGACATGGTTTATTAACAAGGATGTAGGATCTGAGTTTAAGAGTAGAGGCCAACCGATCTCGCCGATGATGACGAGGGTCAGACTCGGGCTTATTAATCGGCATAGGTTATTGTCGGAACAATGGTGAGACTATTAACAAGGACGTAAGGTCCAAGTCAAGGGTAGGGATCGACCGATCTCGCCGATGATGACGAGGGTTGACCATGGGTTTGTTCATCAACATGGGTCGCATGTCGGAGCGAGGATGGGGCTGTCAACAGGGACGTAAGGTCCAAGTTGCGGGTAGAGATCGACCGATCTCGCCGATGATGACGAGGGTCAAAAGGGTTTGTTAATAGGATTTCCGATGGGACTTTGATGATTGTCCCTTTTGGGGTTTCATTAGGTGGAGAATAGGAGGAGAATTTGGAAAT